>OX463230.1:12399372-13832281 GCA_949820135.1 Sylvilagus floridanus | reverse complement strand
GAGGGATGGGAACCAGGAGGAGTGAAAAGCCACACCTGGCAGTGTTTCCGTCTGGCTCTGCGGGCCACGGCAGCCCTGGGGAGAGGAGCGGGAGACGGCGGGGCCAGCCTGCTGCAGCCTCTGCTCTCTCTTCCCCTGAGACCACACCGTCTCGCGAGGATCCCTCGGGCCCCTACTGGTTTCTTCCTGCCGCAGATGGGACTAGCAACGTGACGTGGTTCAGGTGGGGGCACAGTGCTTTCCCCTGCTTGGCGACACGAGAGTCCTCCTCCAAGCTTCCAGAAAGTATCCCTGAACCTGGTGCTGGGCAGCCCTCTCCACCTGCCTTGTGAAGCATCTGGGCAACACCACAAGGAGACGTGAGAGGCTGTGCATCCCAGGTCCCGCAAGGCCACCACGTCATGCACCACGCCACCAAGTTCAAAGCCTGGCTCTTGGGACAGCAGCTGCCAAACCAAGAAAGCAGGGAGTGTCGCTGCCTGAGTTTTGGCTGCGAAGGTGGCTCAGGTCTCACTGCAGACACTCCACTGGGGTTCAGAAAGCTGAGCACAGAAGGGGCCTCCCAGTCTGGCTTGAAACAAGGGATCTCCTGAGGCTCTCTGAAGACGCCTACAGCACCTCCTCCCCAGGGTCAGGCGGGAGCTACTTGTTCACTCCCCAGGACTGATCTGGGGTCCATGCAGTTTGAAAAGCCCACCAGCTTTAAAACACTGTGACAACACCCCTACTTCCTTTGATTTCTTCTTCTCAGGAAACAAGGTGAAGTTCAAGGTCATCTCAAACGGAAACACTGGCCTGCTTCCATTTTATGTTGATATAATCTGCATCCCACATGGGTGCAGAATACTCTGCAAAGGGCAGGGCAGGTGATTGGCACAGCAATTAAGACTTCCCTTGGGATGCTCAACTCCCACATCAGAGGACTTGGGTTCGATTGCCAGCTCCACGCCTAATGGCAGCTTCCTGCTAACGTGCGCCCTGGCAGGCAGTGGTGCTGTCAAGGAGTTGGGTCCTCACCATCCAGCTAGGACACCTGGATTCAGCTCCTGGCTCAGCTTTGGGTTGGCACTGCCCTGGATACTGTAGGCATTTGGGGAGTGAACCTGCAGATGGGAAAGTGCTCGCTCGCTCTCTCTCTCTCTCCTTTTCAAATAAAAATGAAAAGTGAAAAGGCCAATAACTCAAAGGGCAGCGCTCTCAACAGAGCTCAATAAATCATTACAAATTCACATTCTTCAATGCTACCTGGCCACATAAGAAGGATCTAGAATAGAATTAGGAAGAAATTTCTTAATAGGAATGTGTACGATATGCAAGAAATTGGCAAGGGAACTTGTAGAATCTCAATTGATGCAAAATATGAAACAATTTTCTTCAAAGATTTCAAATAAAACTGCAAACAATTCCCTTTCTAGAATGGCTGCACTGAAATCTACCCAAAAACTGTAAGAAAAACCTCCCACATGGGAATTCACCAAACCACACAGACTTCCAGTGGTGTCACTGAACCTCCTTACTTGTCCCCGGCTCCTTCTGTCTCAAAAATACTTCTGGTTGAAGGAATTTTGGAGACACAATTAAAAATTAGGGAAGTTCAAGACCTGGGTAAAGGATCAAAAATGATCACTTCAAGGTCATAATAAAAATGAAATTTAAGGTAAAAATTCTTAATAGTTTATGTATTATGATGAAAATAACATGTGAAAGTACAGTCTTCTTTAACTAGTCTCAGGGAATCCCAGAAGGATGTTTTAAGGAGATCTTGAATTCAGCATCTGTAGGTTTAGAGGCCCTATCTTATGCTCATGAACAGCACAGCTCTGCAACCAGGCTGCTTGGGGTTGAGTTCCAATGTAGCATGAATCTCTGTGCGCCTCCCTGCCTCAGTTTCCCTCACTGAGGTCTGCTAGTAAGTGTTTTTGAGAAGAATGAGTGAATTATACTAACAGATTCAGAACAGTGTCTGTGAGTACTGGATGGTGCTGGAGGGGATCAGAACCACTCAATGCATAGAACTTCGTGGGCACATCCAGAAACCAGAGAGTACGGTGACACTCTCAGTAGGACAGCAAAGCAGTGTGCAGAAACCAACAGGGTGATGGTTTCTGTCTTACCGAGCCAAGACCAGCACTGCACGCATGGGAAGGTGGTTGTCTTGTGTTTCTATTTTTCAGCCATAATCTCTACTCTGTGGGCAAATGGGGTAAAAGTGCCGGCATGCGGAAGCCCCAAGGCTCATTCCCCTGGAACACGCCAGGGCCAGAATTCAACTCTTGGAGCCCAGAACCATCCTGCACACGCCTCCCCGCTCTTGCCTAGAATCACTTCCTTGCCTTTAAAGGAATAGGAAGGGACAGACGCCCTGAGTAATGGGTGGTACACAGTGGGAAGGGATACCCCACCATCTTTTCTTTGGAGACCCCGACAGGTTTGCGAATGAACCGTTTGCACAGACACACATGACTGCTTCCTTCAAACCCAGCAGGCAGAGGGGTTGATTGTCCTGCTTATCCGATAGCTCTGTCTCAGTCACTCAGGTTCCACCCAGAGGCAGGGCCTTGGAAAAGCCCCACTAAGAATCTTTATGTGGCAAAGAGATGGCTATTGGCAAAGTGGGACTCTAGAATTTTACTGATCTATGTCACAGCAGCCAAGGTCAACCCTGTCCAAGGAGTATCTTCAGAGGCTTTTTCCAAAGAGCTGGAAGAGTTGTTACCAGGCCAGACTGCCTGCCCAGAGGCCCCATGGGATGGTGCCATCATCTCTTACTATCGCTCAAACCTAAATGTGAAATTCTATAAATTGACATCTTGGGGACCCCAAGGAGCTAAGACAGATGTGCTTTGGATTCACAGAATGCCTGTGAATTAAAAATAGACATAAAATACAGCCGTGGCCAAACTCTACTGCTGGGGGAGAGATGCCTTCCTTGCCTCTGAGGCAGTGCCATGGGATGCAGCCCTGCCGCCAGCAGGTGCACCCAGCCCCAGCCGCTGCTCCAATGGTGGTAGAGTCCTGCGGTTCTACACTTGACCCCGAGCCACCTCCCCTCCTGCTGCTGTGGTGACTCTTCCCCCGCTTTTGTTTCACTCAGAGAAAGCAGAACCAAAACCAGGCCCAGGGACCAAGGCGGGGCAGCGTGACAAGTCCTGCCTATCTGCCTGCAGGGCTTTGTACGGGGTCCTCCCATCACAAGGGCAGTTTCTGAGCGACAAGGAGGTGGAGGGCAGAGTGAGTGACCACGAAGGAGGAAGGTGTGGGAGTAAAAACAGAAGTGGTTGTGACAGCCATGAGGACCTCAGAGCAGCACCAGGGCTCCAGCCGTGCTCTCCGCACACCTCGGATCGGCACAGACTCCTGCACTCTTGTCTGAGAGCAGTTGGGCCCCGCCTGGTGTTTTTAAGAAATGAAAAGATTTTAATGTGATTTTTAGGGATAACATTTCTCTTCTGTTACTGTCAGGTAGCATTCCCATCTACACTGGACAAGAGACTCTCAAAACATTAGTGGAAAATGTATGTTATGAAAAGCTATGGATGGATTTCAAGAATCTTTTGGCATCAAAACAAACTTATGTTTTAATTTCATTTTTCCACGAACTTTTGAAGTCACCTTGTCTATCTGGCGTTGTTCCCAAGTACAGTGCTGAGCCTTGACATAAATAAAGGAATCCTGTGCTGCTCTTGTGTTTTAAATTTTGGGCCTTGTTACTTAGAGTCAAAAATGACAATATTTGTTCTAGTGTAATAAGAAAAACTTTTAAAAGGGCAAAGAAAATGCAATCGTAACCGTTTTTCATTTCCCCCCACACTTTCCTCCTTAAGTTGCTTCTGATCTTAAAATCACTGTGTTACAGCTCACAGGAATCCTTCTAGTCGAACTTGCATGTTTTACAGAAAAGAAAACTAAGGCTGGACCAGGTCTCTTTCTCTCTTGCTTAACTTGAACTTGTGGCTTAAAGAGACATACATTTTCCACTTTCCACTTCATTTGAAAGGCAGATAGACAGGCAGGAAAAGATCTTCCATTCGATGGTTCATTCCCCAAATGCCCGAGACAGCTGGGGCTGAGCCAGGTCAAAGCCAGGGGTTCAGAGCTCAATCCATATCTCTCATGTGGGTGGCAGGGACCCAACCCATCACCTGCCTCCCGGGGTGCACCTTGACATGGAGCTGGATCAGAAGCAGAGGAGCTAGGACTAAGGAATGCAGGCTATGGGAACATCCACAGGTACTTAACAGCTGTACTGAACACCTGCCCTCCTTTTGACTTCTTACTTCTCGCCATATGAATTTGAAACTTGACTGTTTGAAAAACACTCTGACTTCCAAGTTTGAATTCCTGCCTGACATTCTCAAGCAGGCTAGGCGAAAACTCATTTTTAGGAAGAGGGGGTGAAACTGCTGCGTAATTTTGTTACAAGGTCCCTGGAAGTTGCTACTGCATTTTTTTCTAGAATAAAAGAAAGTGAAATAAAATGTAAATCATCTTCTCCCAAGCTCAATGAGAAGAGAAAAGATGTTTTGGGGTGGGGGGCCCAAGCACCCCTCTGAGGAGGGGCAGCTGCCAGTGTGACACCAAGGAGCAGACCAAAGAACCTGTGCCTGTGAGACACTGTGTGTCTGGTGTTGCTTCCACAGCACGGGCTGCACGCCCTGAGGGCTCAACGTGACTCCGTGGTTAAACACAATCCCCTGACCCATCAGGCAGCCTGGCATCCAAGCCTAGGTTTGGTTACCCATTTCCTAGCTGTCAGGCTAACTCAAAAAGTTCATGGAAAATGGAATTAAAAGATGTCTATTGTGGTGCAAGCAACTGTTGAAATCTATGTACATGTAACCTATTCATGGAAAATGACCACTGTGAAAAAATGCACGTGTCAACACATTTTTCTTCTGCAGAACAATAAATGTACCTTTTAGTTCCATATTTCCATGAACTTTTAGAAGTACCCTTGTGTAGACGCTGGGACAAATCCCTAAACTCCTCCATTCCTAAATCCCTTGCCCAGAAAGTAGGAGTAAGAAGTGCACCTACGCCGTGGCGTGGTGGGGCTTAGGCCAGCCAGGGTCTCTAATACGCTGGTACGGAGGCCTGGAAGATTGCAGACTCCCAGAGCTCTAACTCTGCCCAGAAACTTCACGGTCTGCTATCAACCCTGCTTCCCAGCCCAACCTTGAGTCTGAAAGTACCAGCCAGAGATGGAAGACAAGGGGAATCATCTTGTGAGGTTGGGTCAGATGAGATGATGTGACAATGAGGGATCCTTTGCCCTATGCCTGAACCCAGCTTAACCCAAGAAGACCTACATATGTGCTTGTGACTCATGTTCAGATTAGAGAGGCATTTTCAGAACACACCATCTTACTTACAGAAACCCCTGGCAGACTTCAGACTTCTCCAAGCCGGTTTCCGCTCACGTGAGAAGCCCTCTTGGAGACTGGCGTGCTGGGGCTTTCTGTGGCACACCGGCACCAGGGAATGACCGCCCCACCAACTCCAAGCATCATGAGTAGGACAGGCCTCTCGATTCTGCTCCCAAATCCCCAACTGCCAACAAGCACTGGCTACTTCTGCCCACTCACTGCCTGTGTCAGAGTCCACGGAAAAGTCTGGAGGGCGGGAAGGGAGACAGCTGCTTAGTCCTCTGGCGGTCAGCTCTGTCTCCGTGGACAGCTCAGGAAGTATCCCATAATTACCAGCACACAAGGAAAAAGTGTAGAGGACCTAAAGAGAACTTCCAGGGGTAACTAACTGACCTGACACCAACAGAGGCTGAAGGTCATTCTGTGCTGGAGAGAGATACAGGGGTCTGGCAGACCCTGAACCTGCAAGTGGAATTGTGCAGCCAGAAAACCTAGTGTGACTCCTGAGATTCTGTATGTGTCTGTCATGGGTCCACCAAGGCAAACACATGGTGCTCATAATGTATGAAGAACCTGGTCAGTTGTGTAAACTCCTCCCAAAACAGTCAGGCCTGACCCTGTCCCCCTGTTTGGAGACAGACCAAATACACAACTTAGAGCTGACAGACAGGGAGGCAACAGGCAGAGCAGAAATGAGCACCGTCATTGGTCATGCTGCCGCAACGGTCAGGAACAGCCTCCACCTGCTGAACTGGAAGAGTGCCCGGCTCCTGCTCCTCTCAGGACGTGACTAACGTGAAATGAGGCTGCGGAGGCTCCCCGTGGCCTCAGAACATCCTCTGTGGGTCCCACTGCACCCCCGGGGAACACATCAGCAGACCTGGAGAAGCTGGGCAAGGCCAGCCCAAGAAGGAAAGAATGGCACGGCACGGCGCCGTGGCTCAACAGGCTAATCCTCCGCCTTGCGGCGCCGGCACACCGGGTTCTAGTCCCGGTCGGGGCGCCGGATTCTGTCCCGGTTGCCCCTCTTCCAGGCCAGCCCTCTGCTGTGGCCCAGGAGTACAGTGGAGGATGGCCCAAGTGCTTGGACCCTGCACCCCATGGGAGACCAGGATAAGCACCTAGCACCTGGCTCCTGCCACCGGATGAGCGCGGTGCGCCGGCCGCAGCGCGCCATCCGCGGCAGCCATTGGAGGGTGAACCAATGGCAAAAGAAGACCTTTCTCTCTGTCTCTCTCTCTCACTGTCCACTCTGCCTGTCAAAAAAAAAAAAAAAAAAAAGAATGGCACGAAATGCAGCACCAGTGCCCAGGGTTCTTGTCATTAACTTTAAACCTCTGAACTTTAGACCTCTGAATACCTACTGAAAGGAGGGAAAAAAAAAAAAAAAAAACCTAGAGAAGATCATCCATCCCTTTCTGACCTAACACCAATTGGGCAGTCAGTGAAATAATTCAGGCAGAGACAAGACCAGCCCAGGAAGAATACTAGGCCCCCTGCTCTCTGTTCTGGTCTTGTCTGAGCCCTCATCTGGAGGGAGTCACCAACCTAGCCCTTCCAGGCTGTAGGGGGCTGTGGGAGTGAGTGCTGTCTCCCCCCTTGCTTGCCCATGCTGGGCCTGTTGTACCATGGTTAGAAATGGCTGATCACCACCAGGTGATTAAGTGACTTATATGCCCTGTCTTCCAAGCGTAAGCTGGGGAAGAAATGAGCCAGATGTTTCTTAGCCCAGCTAGACCAGTGAAGACTGGGATGGGTGGGTAGATTGTGGGGGGAGTGGGGGAGACATTGACTCTTACCCCAAGTCCCCAAGTACTCAGCAAGACCCCAGCTCACCAAGCCTTTCTCCAATCTTCTGCTGGGAGGCGCCCTTTCTTATAACTGGACCCATGGATCTCTGAGAGCCCTGAGCGTCTCCTCTTGGTTACAGGTGAAACAGAGAAGGCAGGAGGGGAAGCAATGGGAAAGTGTCAACACTTGATTAATGTTTACTGAGAACCTGCTTTGTGCTGGTCCGTGTTCCAGGAGCTTGAGGTATAGAGAACAATGAACCGGGCTTCCATTCAATTGGGAGAGGCAGACCAGGACAAGAGAGGCGCCCACAGCGGCAGCCTTTGACAGCAGGCAGGTAGAGTAAGGCACACGGAGTCCCAGGGGAGACAGTGAAGGGCAGGGCAGAACAGCACGGAAGGCTCCTTGTGCGACTTGCCGTGTGGTCTGGACTCTGGGTAACAGGAGAGAGCCAGGCAGTGACGGGCACAGGGAATGTAAACACACAGGGGCGAGGCAAGGCCGGCAGAGGTGCAGGGAGAAGTTGAGGTTCCTTGCTCACCACATGTGAGGGCCAGGCTGCTCCAGAGGGGAGGGACGCAGTGGAGTGTGAGCAGGTCACAGCCACGCTTGTGGGCTGTGGCAAGGAGGGCAGGAGCCACGGGAGAGTTCACAAGCAGCGGAGTGATGTGCAGATCACCGCCTCTGCTTGCCGCTCACAGGTCAGACATATACGCACATGCACCCCCCCACACACACAGCCTCTGCCTGTGGCACTGGCAGCCCACATGGGCACCGCTCCATGTCCCAGCTGCTCCTCTTTGAATCCGGCTCCCTGTTAATGGCCTAAGAAAGCAGCAGAAGATGGCCCAAGTGCTTAGGCCCCTGTACTCACTTGAGAGACCCAGAAGAAGCTCCTGGCTCCTGGCTTCAGACCACCTCAACTTCAGCTGTTGTGGCCATTTGGGAAGTGAACCAGCAGATGGAAGACCTTTCTGTCTCTCTCACTCTCTGTCTGTAACTCTACCTCTCAAATAAATAAATACATCTTTAAAAAATATAATCATTGACTCTTACTTCAAAGTTGATATTTAGAAGGATGAGCAGTTTCTCAGAAGTATGAAAGAAAGGAGTAGACTGGGGTAGAAGACAAATATTTCTTTGAGATTCTTGTGTAAAATTAATACCCGAAATGGAAGAGCACTGCCCAGACACATCACGTAGGGTGCCGGCCTCTGAGACACGGTCAGGCCCCGGTGGCCGTAACGCAGCAGGGAGAGAGGCTGGACGGCTCGCTCACGGAGCCCCCCAGGCGCCCACATCCACGCGAGGACGTGCAGCTCGCTTGAAGGAACTCAGGACCAGTCATTCACAAGTACCGTGGTTTATGCCTATTTGCACGGGGCCACAGGCCTCCCTCTGAGACCCAGACAAGAACCTTCAGTCTGGCCCATCTGCATAGCCACAGCGGTCTCTCTGTGTCCCAGGACACTGGCACCATCCGGGAGGCCGTGCTCATGAAAGGACGTGGGGAGAGCCAGGGTCCAAGACCTCCACCTGGGACACGGCTCCCGGTGCTGCTTCCTGTGGCGCTTTCCACCCTCCCTTCCCTCCCCTCCTTTCCTTCTTCCTTTGTCTGTATTTCCTTCTTTCTTTTTCTTTTCCTTTCAAGAACTGTAAGAGGAGAGCAGAAGCCGAGAGAAAAGGAGGAGGAGTTTCTGATTATGAGCCCTGGCCAAGGTCCAGCGTGACCAAGAGTGCCTGGCATCATCCTTGCGAAGGAGGGAGCCTGCAGCACCTGGAGATGCGAGGCATCCGCTCAGACCACACGTAAACGGACTGCACAGCCACACAGCTGCTTCTTTAAAGCGAACATGTGCAGAGGGTAAACAAGTAGTTTATTTTTTTTAATGTCTGAGGAAGATTGTGCTGGACTTGAATTGGGTAGTTATTAAGAAAGAAGACATGAAAACATGAATTACTTATTTTTTAAACTTGGTTCACCATATTTACCCCTTGTCAGTTTAAACTAAAGACAAAAAGAAACTTCAAAAAGTAACAAAAGGGGCCGGTGCTGTGGTGTAGCGGGTAAGGCCACTGTCTGCAGTGCCGGCATCCCCTACGGGCGCCAGTTCGAGACCCGGCTGCTCCACTTCCAATCCAGCTCTCTGCTATGGCCTGGGAAAGCAGTGGATGATGGCCCAAGTGTTTGGGCCCCTGCACCTGCATGGGAGACCTGGAAGAAGCTCCTGGCTCCTGGCTTCAAATAGGTGCAGCTCCAGCTGTTGCAGCCAATTGGGGAGGGAACCAGCAGATGGAAGACTCTCTCTCTCTCTCTCTGCCTCTCCTTTTCTCTGTGTATAACTTTGACTTTCAAATAAATAAATAAATATTTTTTAAAAATAAAAGTAACAAAAGGATACTAATAGAGTATAACAGTAAGAGAAGATGCTATCAATAGGCAAGACCACTAACCCTGCAAAATGTGGACACTTCTCACCTTGTATTTCATTTTCCTGGTGTTTCTTGAATGCAAAATAAATTAGATTTTAAAATTTCTTTTTCACTTCAGAGTGATTTCCTCCCTTTGGACAAACACTGGAAGCTAGCTCAGTCATTGAAAGAAGAAAAGCAAAAGTAACTTGACTATTGGCCCCCCAAGGATACCCACGTTCTCATCCCTGTATCCTGTAGCTCTCACAGCAGGGTACAGGATAGACATGATTAAGTGCAGCATCGGTAGATGGGCCAGTCGTCCCGGCTTATCAGGGTAGGCCCCAAATGCCACCTCAAGTGTGATTCTGATGGACACTGTGGGAGGCTGGCACAGAAGAGGGGAAATCCATGTGGCCGCAGACTGGGAAGTCAACCTGGGGCTTTCTGGGAAGTGTGTAGAGACTTTCCCACTCTACTTATCACTAAGATAAACCAACGATAGTCATGAGAAGGACATTTCCCGGGAAAATTCTGTCAGTGTGGCAGCCACACATTGGTGCAGATCATGAGAGAAAGGGCCAGTTTTTATGTCAACTACTCTAAGGCTATTTACTTCTTTTTATTTAAAACACAGACAGACTCACAGACAAGGACAGGGTATTCCCATCTCTCAGTTCACTTCCCAAATGCCTGCAACAGCTGGGGCTGAGCCAGGTCAAAGCCAGGCCCAGGAACTCAGTCAGGTCCCCCATACAGCCCCAGGAACTCTCCTACAGAGCCCTCATGGCTAGCTCCCAGTGTCTGCATGAGCAGAAATACAGAATCGAGAGCAGAGCTGGGACTTGAACCCAGGCATTCTGGTATGGGATTTGGGTATCCAAATGTCCTCCCCAAATACTCCTGAATTTTCATCCTACTTCTCCCCACGTGCTCTCAGGAGAACATAAGCAAATGATTAAATGATTAAAGGTAAGTAACTAAAGTTCCAGAGTCTAGCATCCTTCTCTTTAATATGAGCATAGTAGGACATGGATGACAATTTTAATTACGGAAAACTGAATAAGGCAGCGATGGGGGTACATGGAATATGGTGCACTGGACAGGGTGCATGGTTTATTGCGCTAGTAACTCTAAATGGAGCCATAATCTCTGGGCATGAGACAGTACATGGTTCATGGAGCAAAGTAAACTCTAACTAAATGGGAACCATAATTTTGTTAGTCAAGCCTTGTAGCTAATTACCCTTTCAGTGTTTAACTCATCCATTCAAAGAGAATTACATACTTTTAACTTGAATATAAATTATATAAGAAAAAGCCTGTCAAATTTAAGTGTCCAGGAGCTGGCACTGTGACACAGGGGGTTAAGTCACTGCCTGTGACGCAGGCATGCCATATGGGTGCTGGTTTGAGTCCCAGATGCTCCACTGCTGATCCAGCTCCCTGCTAATGCACCAGGGAAAGCAGCAGAGGATGGCCCGAGTGCTTGGATCTCTACTCCCATGTGGGAGACCAGGGCGAAGCTCCTGGCTCCCGGCTCCCGGCTCCTGGCTTTGGCTTGGCACAGCCCTGGTTGTTATTACCATTTGAGGAGTGAACGAGTGAATAGAATCTCTCTCTCTCCCCCTTCCATGTAACTCTACCATTCAAATACACGTAAATGTCTAGTTTAACCAATACCTGAAAAATAGATGCACAAACACGCAATTTTTAAAAAATACTTTGCCTGCAGCTAGAAGCCATCCCTGTCCCCACCCCTTTATTTCCTTCTACCTTAAGGGTAATTACCATTTAATATTCGGTTTTCTCAATTTATATGATTAATAATTTCTCACTTTGTTTTCTGTTTTATCATCTAAAGAGAAATAACTCTAGCAAGACTTAAATAACCTAGGAGTTGTCCAAGAAAGTTTGGTAGATTTATTTCCTATTTCTTGGGAAAAACAATGTGCAGACCCTGTATAGAAACTAATAAAGTGATTTACTGTTTGCTCTCCAGTGGCTTCTAGGGATGAAAAATAAAGCCATGCGCTCGGCTTCTGGCCTACCTGATGCCCTCTCTGCCACTTTCCCATGGAGTATCACAATATTTACTAGAAGGAAAAGCAATACTAGAAATTGCTCTTTTTAGAACTGTTTTCAAAGCCAACTTTGTACTCATACCCCAAGATATGAAGAGGAGATGGGAAGGGACTTAACTTTTATTGAGCACCTTCCACATGCCTAGCAATGTGCTGAAGTTTTTCCATTGTACTTATTGTTGCAAACATCTAACATGATAGTATGGGACAGAAAAATAAGTTTCTCTCTGCCCTGAACAATTCTTAGCTGGGATTCTATATTTTTTAAAAAAAGAGATTAGCAAGAGAAAAATAAAAATATGTTTATAAATAGACATGTCTTATGCATACATGGAGGAAATGGACAGAAATTAGTAAAAATCTCTAGAGTGTATCTCAAAGAAAGAGTTTAAACATCAGGAATAAATATCATCAGTTTCTTAAATAAAGAAAGAATGTGTAGGGAAAAGCCAAGTTAAGATGAGATGGCTAGGTAAAGGATTATTAGACAAAGATAAGGATTGTTCCAGAGACTGGAGTTGATACCTTCTCCAGGGTGTAAGTCTAACACTTTAGTGTCCTTCTCTTGGAGAGAGAGAGGGAAGGAGAGAGGGGGACAGAGAGAGACAGAGAGAGAGAGACTTACAAAGAAAGGTTTCCTTCTGCAGATATAAATTTCTTCTTTTATAGATGCTAACTTTAGGTGGTATATTCTGGTTTCCTGTAGTCATATTTTGGGGATGCTGTGTCCTGAGTTCCATTAGTTTTGCTTATGAGGGAGTGGAAGTAATTGCAAAGAAGTTGGGAAAAACAATCTTAAAAATGAAAAATGATGACTTTTGTGTCACTATATCAGGAAGATATAATAATTACAAATGCAAATGTTCCTAACAATAAAGCCCCAAAGTTCATGAAAGAAAATCTAACAGAATTGAAAGAGAATTACTCAACAACTATAGCTGGAGATTTGTATTCTCAACAGCTGAGGTTAATACTAGGCCAAGTATTAGCAAGAACACAGGGAACCTGACCACATTATCAACCAACTCAACCTAACTACCACACAAACATGCTCCACACAATGACTCCAGGGTGCACTTTCTTCCCAAGCACATGTGATGACACCATGATAGGTCACATGCCTACCTAAAACACATCCCACTATGTTTACAAATATACAGATCATAACAAAGCACTCTCTACAATCATGGCAGAACAAGAACTCAACAACAGAAAGAGACCTGAGAAAGCCCAGATATTGGGAAATCAAGCAACACATTTCTGAATAATCTAGAGTTCAAAGAAGAAATCACAAGGAAAATTAGAAAATATTTAGCCAAATGAAACCAAATATAAAATACCAAATGTTACAGATGCAACTAAAGAGGTGGTAAGTTTATCATTTTAAATGCCTATGTCAGGAAGGAAGCTTCAAATCAATAACTCAAGTTAGAAATGTGCCAGGGGATTCCAACACAATCCCATCAAGGTTGCATGTACCAATGCCATCTCACTAGTCCAAGTGATCAATTTCTGTTCACCATTGATCACACTGATAGGTCTAAGAGTCAAAGGGATCACACAAACAAGACTACTGTCTGCTAATACTAACTGATAGAATAAAAAAGGGAAAGAATGATCCAACATGGGAAGCGGGGTACACAGCAGACTCATAGAATGGCAGATGTCCTAAACAGCACTCTGGGTTCACAATCAGCCCTTAAGGCATTCGGATCTGGCTCAAGAGCCCATGAGAGTATTTGAGGCATGGAAAGCCAAGACACTCTGGCAAAAAAAAAAAAAAAAAAAAAAACCCAAAACCTAAATGAAAGATCTCTTTGAGTGAGATCCCAGTGGAAAGAATGGGCCATCAAAGAAGGAAGTACCTTTCTCTGAAGGGAGGAGAGAACTTCCACTTTGACTATGACCCTGTCAGAATAAGATTGAAGTTGGCGAACTCAAAAGGCTTCCATAGCCTTGGCAACTCATGACTAGAGCCTAGCGAGATTACTGACGCCATAAACGAGAGTGTCAAATTGTTAAGTCAACAACAGGGGCCCTGTGTACTTACTGCTCATGTGGGATCTGTCCTTAATGTGTTGTCCAATGTGAATTAATGCTATAACTAGTACTGAAACAGTATTTTACACTTTATGTTCTGTGTGGGTGCAAACTGATGAAATCAATATATACTGAATCGATCTTCTGTATATACAGAGAATTGAAAATGAATCTTGATGTGAATGGAATGGGAGAGGGAGCAAGAGATGGGAGGGGTGCGAATGGGAGGGAAGTTATGGGGGCGGGGAAAGCCATTTCTTGTAATCCATAAACTGTACTTTGGAAATTTGTATTTACTAAATAAAAGTTAAAAAAAATTAAAAAAGAAACTAGAAAAAGAGAATAAACTGGGTGTATTAATAAATATTCAGCTAGACTGACCCAGGGAAAAAAGAAAGAAGATATAAATTGCTAAAATCAGGAAAGAAATAGGAGACATTACCACCAACCCTACAGATATTTAAAGAATTATATGCTGACATTATGAATAACAGTATGCCAAGAACTTAAACAACTTATATGAAATGAGCAAGTTAACAAAAAGTCACAAGTCACTGAATATGACTCAGAGAAACAGAAGATATGAGTCGACCTATAACAAATACATTAGTAATTAAAAACCTTCCCCCAAAGCGAAGCCCAGGCCCAGACTGCTTCACTGGTGAATTTTATCTAATATTTTAAAAAGTATTACGAGTTGGAGCTTGCGCTTTGGCATAGTGCAAAAAGCCACTGCATGCAGTGCTGGCATCCCATATGGGCACAGGTTCAAATGTCAGCTGTTCTACTTCTGATCCATCTCTCTGTTATGGCCTGGGAAAGCCCCTGCACCCACATGGGAGACCCGGAAGAAGCTCCTGGCTCCTGGCTTCAGATCAGCACAGCTCTGGCCGTTATGGCCATCTGGGGAGTGAACCAGCAGATGGAAGACTCTCTCTCTCTCCTCTCCTTCTCTCTCTGTGTAACTCTGACTTTTAAGTAAATAAATAGGGTCGGTGCCATGGCTCACTTGGCTAATCCTCCTCCTGCGGCACTGGCATCCCATATGGGTGCTGGGTTCTGTTCCTGGTTGCCTCTCTTCCAATCCAGATCTCTGCTGTGGCCTGGGAAGGCAGTTGGAGGATCCCAAGAGTGTAAAGTTGAGTTAAGATCTGAAAATAGGGGTGGGGGTGGCACAGCATCTTAAGCCACCTCCTGAGATGCATACATCCCATGTGAGCGCCAGTTTGAGGTCCAGCTGCTGCACTTCTGACCCAGCTCCCTGCTAAAGCTCCCACAAAAGTAGCAGAAAATGGCCCAAGTACCTGGTCCTCTGCCACCCAGGTAGAACACCTAGATGGCTCCTGGCATTGGCCTGGCCCAGCTCCAGCCCTTGCAGCCATTTGGGGAGTGAACTAGTGGATGCAAGATAGATCCATCTCACCCCCACCCCCTTCTCTCTAACTCTGCCTCTCAAATCAATAAAAATAAATTTTTAAAAAATAAAAATAAATAAATAAAATAATAAATAAATAATAATAAATAATAAATAAAATAAAAATAAATCTATTAATGCCCTGGCCTGAAGCACCTGCATCCCATATGGGCACCAGCTCGAGACCCGGCTGCTCCACTTCCAATCAAGCTCTCTGCTATGGCCCGGGAAAGCAGCAGAAGATGGCCCAAGTCCTTGGGCCCCTGCACTCGCTTGGGAGACCCAGAAGAAGCTCCTGGCTCCTGGCTTTGGATGGGTGCAGCTCCAGCCATTGAGGCCAATTGGGGAATGAACCAGCGGATGGAAGACCTCTCTCTCTCTCTCTGTGTCTCTCCTCTCTCTGTGTAACTCTTTCAAATACATAAATAAATCTAAAAAAAAAAAAAATCATGTATCTTGATTCTTCTCTTCCACAACAAAAGCTGACTAAAGGATCTCATGTTTCCAAGTTTTCCGCAAGTATGGGTTCTTTGTGCTCTTAGGAGTCCCGCGGCTCCATTCCTGAATTCTCCCAGCCACATTTATTCAGTACTTGTTCTGTGCTGGATACTGGAGACACACTGAGTACAAGCACAGCCCCGCCCTCACCAGGCTCACTGTGTAGATGGAGGAGAAATAAACAGGAAATGAACCAGTGGTGATATTCAGGCTGTGAGGGCCTACGTAAGCCCTGAATCCCAGTAGGGGAAAGGAATGGTGGAGGTGGCAGCTGCTATGAGATGGGGGGTGGACATGCAAGACGACACTTGCGGGTGTCCAGGGGAGATGAGGGAGGAATCTGCCACTGACGAGGGAAAAACCAACTCAGGCAGAGGGAGGAGACACCAGACTGTAGGCAGGAACGGTCTTGGGGTACTGAAGCCGGACTCGAACTAATACTCACGGAATGCAGGTGTCATAGGTGGTGGCTCACCTCTCTGAGCCACTGCTCTGGTCCTTCTTGCAAGGAATTTTAATGCCTTTGGATTTTACTTTGTGTGAGATGCAAGGGACTGAGGGATTCTGAGCAAAGGAGTGACCTCGCCTGACTCTTGTTTGAAAGAGGTTTCTCACGGTGGTGTTGCTGTTGCCTCTAGTAGGAAGAGGCAGAAGCAGCAACACCAGGAAAGCAATCCAGGCAACAGGTGATGGCGGCTCAGACCAGGGTGTCAGCGTTGGCGGAGACCAGAAGTGATGATATTTTGTATATATTTCAGAGGGAGAGCCAACAGATTAGCTGGTAATTAGTTACAGGGTGTGAGAGAAAGAGAAGAGCCAAAGATGAGTATTTATTTTAATCATTTAAGTAAAGTTTATGTAGTACTAATTATATGCCAGGCACTGTTCCAAGTTTTTGACAAATATTGACTCACTTAATCTTTGCAATAGCCATATGAGATAGGTACTATTTTGATCCTCATTTTTCTGCCTCCAAGGTTTTGGCTTTGAGATGCTGCAGGATGAAATGGTTATTAGTTAGAGAGGGAAAGGATGTGACGAGGAGGGTCAAGGTGATACCTGAGGGCTGACATTACACTTGAGGTGACTGAGGACAACTGCATGGAGATGTCAAGCCAGCACTTGGCTGGAGTTGGAGTCTGGAGTGAAGGAGACTGTTCTAGGCTAGGGATACACATTTGGGGATTCTCTAAGAGAAGATGCTGCTGGAAGTGCTGAAACTGGATGGAATATCTAAAGAAGCCCAAAATAAAAGAGGACCAAGACCCAAGCCTTAAGGTCAGTATTTAACTAAGTGGACAAATTATCAAAGAAGATGAAGGAACGGCCACAGAGCTGAGCGTCCTGGAAGCTGGGGGACGAGGTAGAGGTGAGGAACTGTGTTAGATGCTACAGATTGTTCAAGTGACAGGGCACTGAGAATTGGTTTCCTTTGAACAGAGCTGCTCTGTTGAATGGTAGAGTTGAAACTGAAGAAATGCGAGAATAGGAGATAGAGGATAAAGATGACATATTTGAAGTGTTTTCTATAATAATAAATAAAGCAATATGACAGCCAATGACAAACAGAGAATCAAGGGGGAGGTTTTTGGCTTTTTTATTGGCTGGATGAAATAATAACTTACTTGAATGCTGATGGAAATGATCCATCAGAAAAGAAAAGAAAAAAAATACTGCCATAAGAGAGAGGAGATTAGATGATGTTGGTAAGCAGCAGAGACAGGATGACCAAGTAGAGCACTTGGATTTAGAAATAAAGAGAATTTATCCTTAACAAGTGGACAGAAGACTGGATATATAGAGATAGATACAGTCACACGAGAACATGTGACTGACACTCGTGGAAGGTCTTTACTGAATTCTTATGTCTTCTCCGAGACATTGGGAAAAGTGCCAACCTGCAGGGAAGCTCAGAAGCACTGGAGTTTGAGGACAGAGGCATGGAATGATCATCTAGAAAACGCAGGACTATCACCCAAACCATTAGCCAACCACAAGACATTCCATCATTCCAGTCCCATTACTTGGGTCTAGAAAAGTCTGGTTTGTAAATAGAAAGAAGCCCCGGTGCCTTTCATCTGGTTCATTCGAACAGCACGTTTGCATTAGAGAACATCTGAGCTGTGAGACGGCTGCGAGCAAGACACCTCAGGTCACGAAGCTTTGACCAAGACTTTTTCTGGAAAGTGTCAATTTCACTTCCTTTTTTTTTTCAAGAAAAGTTATTAAATGTAGAATTACTTATAATTCATTTCAAACACTTTGCAAGATTTAATCTAATTAAATCCACATATCAGAAAAATAATTCATCGAACCACTTGACCCATTTTTCCCCCTATAGAGAAACAAGATGTAAGTCTAGTTCCATGGTGGGAATCCAGAAGAAGACTGGGGGAGACACTTGTTCCTACAAAGCAAATAAGGACTCTCTGCAGACCAATAATACCTACTTTATAACTGGGTGCTCTCTCTGGGTCCATCAAACTCGAGTATGTATCATTTTATCAATCTCCTCTTCCAAATTAATACATCCTGAGCAGCAACACACTTACTTATCCTTCCTTTTATTATTATAAATTTCTTTTTTAAATATACATGAGGGTAGGGGGATGTGTGTGGCAGTCATTTGGCACTGGAGTCAAGATACTGTTGGGGATGCCCACAAGCCATATCAGACTGTGTGGAAGTGGCTGTTTCCAATTCCAGCTTCTTGCTAATGTGCACCCAGGCAGACAACAGGAAATGGCTCAAGTACTTGGGTCTCTGAAACCAACATGGGAGGCCTGGACTGGGTTTTGGGCTCCTGCCTTTGGCCTGACCCAGCGCTCGCTCTTCCAGGCATCTGAGGAGTAAACCAGTGGACCAGAGCTCTGTGTTTATCTGTCCATCATCCATATAATTGTTTTCTAATGCCTGTTTGGGTCGCCTCTAAGCTGACCATAGGGTTCTGTGCCTCTGATGTATCTACCAAGCTTGAGTTAGAATCCCAGTTCCACCCCATGCTAACTTTGTGATACTGGGAGCGTCCCATGCTCATAGAGTTTCTTCTTGTTTAAGTCAGGAGCTACTGATGCGAAATGAAATGAAGCAGCATGTCACAGGAGATGTGCGGTCTGTGGCTGGCACAGTGGAAAGACAACGGGCTGGTGACATAGTTCTACCTGGAGGAATACCTAGAGCTCCCTCTAAGAATGTCTGTGGCACTGTATCATGAAAACTGTTTTCACCAGGCTCTTATTCACTCAATACTTCAATTCTGATCAACAAAATATATGCACATCTTCTTTCCTACACCAAGCAAGTCTCTACTTCTCTGTGATCAGCAACAGAGTGTCTTAACATTCAATATAATTCTGACACTAACCAGACTTAGCACAGACCCCACAGGTCAAGGGCTCTGTCTCACAAGACTGCCCCCACTTGAGAAACCTCCTGCAAGCAGTGGATCTCCAGGTTACCCACAACTTCTATCTTCATTGGCCACAAATCAGAGGTTCTCATGGCTCCCCTTCTGGGGTTGGGTGGTGTGGTGGAGTGGCTCACAGACCCCAGGAAAGCAGTTTAGTTACTAGGTTGCCAGCATTACAAATGCTGTATAACAGGACACCACTCAACAGCCATCTCAACAGACTCGCAGGGCAAGGCATGGGAGAAGTATTACAGGGCTCCCATGTCCTTGCCCTGCACCACCCTCCCAGCCCCTGGGAAGCTCTGCGAACCCCAACCCTTGGGGATTTTACAGAAGTTTCATTCTGTAGGCATAGTCCGCTGGTGATCAGCTCCACCTCCAACCCTATCCCTTCCTGGAAGCTGGGGTGGAGTCTGAAAGTTCCAACCCTCTAACCACAGGAATGGTTCCCCTGGAAACAAGTCCCCTACCACCCCCATCCTCAGGGGCTTTCCAAAAATGACCTCATTAATGCAAATTCTGGTGGGGATGAAAAGGGTTTATAATGAATAATAAAAGACCTTTATTCCTCTTATCACTTAGGAAATTCTAAGAGTTTTAGGAGCTCTGGCTAGCAACCATGGACAAAGACCAAAAATATGTATTTCTTAGTATGTGGTAAGAGCACAGTATGGACTCCGAAGACCTAAATGCCACCAAAACAGGAGTAAAGAAGAGTTGGAAGATGGGGGATGTACACGCTGTGTTTCTAATTGTCTCCTTGGTGATGTAAACATGTCACGGACTGCCATATATTTTGTTCGTCTCTAGCTTGCCTAAGACTCCGGGAACCCAACTGATGAGGGGGAGTTCTTCATTCTGCCCCAACATTTTAAAAGTTCCAGAAGGGTGGAGACCATGTGTCTGACTGAACTCAGTAGGGCTGCTAATAACTCATGAAATGAAGGAAACAGTCCAGCAACAGTGGGTTGAGTGCCTTTCCTCAGCAGGTGAGTTTCTAAGGACGGCAGCCATGAGGTCCGTCTCCCACTGGCTTGACCCTGGGAAGTGCGAGGGTGCACTTGAAGCTGGAGTTAACGATGTCCTCCGACAACGGCACCCTTCGCTGATGCTACTGCTTTAATCTTGCAGCTGTTTTGCTCTTTGCATGTTCATGGCTGTCACTGTTTCTTTTTTTTTTTTTTTTTTTTTTTTACAGGCAGAGTGGACAGTGAGAGAGAGAGACAGAGAGAAAGGTCTTCCATTGCCGTTGGTTCACCCTCCAATGGCCACCGCGGTCGGCGCGCTGCGGCCGGCGCACCGCGCTCATCCGATGGCACTGTTTAAAATGAACACAGCGGGGAAACTCGTTGGAGCCCCCTTTGCAACCTCCATGAGCAGAGTGTCCACTACTGAGGATGCTCGGGGAGCAAGAGGCACAGGGCTGCGTGTGGGTGTGTGAACTCTGTATCAGTCAGCCCAGATGCCAGACACGTTAGCCTCTACAAAGGGACAGGCCCACCAGACAAAGTCCTGGCTGATAACGCAACTGTTACTCATTAACCGGGCCAGGTGGCAGGGAGACAGTTTGTGCCTGCCACCCCGGTTTACAGGCCACAGCCACGGGGCCATATGTCTTTTACAACCAGCTGCAGTGTGGGGCACTCTCATGCCTGTCACCTGGCTCTTTTCTCTCCTGGCAGGTGACTGTTTACTCCTCTTTCAAGTCGTCCAGAATCTGGGCCAAGGCTATGAGTGCAGGTTGCAGGTTATGCTGTGCAAGGGTTTTTAGAGTCTTTATTTAGCCACGGAACCTCCTGTGCCAATAAAGTCTCATGCCAAAGCCCAGTATTTGAAACAGTTAACTCTGGAAGTATTTGGCAAGAAGCAGAAGTAGATGATCCAAAGCTAGCCATGTCCACTCCACAAATCCATCACACACACACACACACACACACGCTTGTTAAGGCACACCTAAAGAATTTCTAGTACTTATGCAAAGAGAGTTTGAACCCCTCCCCCCCAGTAGCTTACCCTTTCCTTTTGTATTTGAGAAAGCAAGTATGGTCTTCCCCATCCAATATGGTAGCCAATGGTCACATGTAGTCACTTTGCAGTAGACACGGCTGGTCTGAACTGAACGGCATGCTGTAAGTAAAACCAGGCAGAATTTCAAAAGAACTTCATTCTTGGTATTAAAACAACAACAAAAAAAAGGGTGGGCATTTGACAATATGGTTAGGATACTGCATAAGATGCCCCCCATCCTATGTCAGAGTATGTGGGTTCAAGTCCTGGCTCTACTTCTGACCACCTGTCTGCTAATGTGCTCCCTGGTAGGCAACAGGTGATGGCTGATGTACTTAAATTCCTGCCACCCATGTGGGAGATCTGGATTGATTTCTGTGCTCCTGGCTTCAGCCTGGCTGAGCTCTGACTGCTGTAGGCATTTAAAGGACTAGCAGATGGAAGATCTTTCCCTCTGTCCATCTCTGTCTCTCAAATAAAATAAATACTAAATTTTAAAAGAATGTGAGCTATCTCATTAATACGTTTTTAAGCTGAGGACAAGTTAAAATGATACTATTTTGGTTTAGAAACCGTATTTTAAAATCTAATGCCACCTGCTTCATTTTACTTTTATAATGTGACAGCTGGAAAATCTAAAGTACACAATTGGCTCAGAGTTGTGGCTGCATTACAGTTCTATTGGACAGCACTGGTCTAGACTGTTCTGCTGAATGTTTTGCTCAAAGCTGCCGAGATCACTGGAAGCAGGTCAGGACCCAGCACTCCCAAGCCAAGGCTCTCTTCACCCCTCCCTTCTCACTTGGCTCATTTACATGGAGATATAATTGACAGAGAGTTTACAGCGACATCTGGGGCGGTTCCATTTATTATGATGGATAGAGGAAAGAATTCTAGATGAAGGTCAAGGTGGGGTCGGACTAAGCCCATGGATGGCCTGCCCAAACATATACGTTTGTTAGGCATCTAAGAGGCACCGACTTAGGATCACTGATTCACAAATAAAAGGGCAGAGTCTAGAGCCTTTGACTGCCACGCTCTCTCTGGTGCCAGCAACCATCTTGGGTCTCATTCTTAACTAAAGAGAAGTTGACAGTGCCTGAAGTTCTCTTCTAGCTCTAGAATTCTGTGATTTTGTTCCTTTTTTTATTCACCTGTACTCTTCCCTGCTGGCAGGTATTTATTTTCCTTTCTTCACAGCCTCCTTCTCTTAAAAGCCAACACCAGCAGAGTGAAGTTGAAGGGCAACTCCGCATCAGTTCCCTTCACCCTTGACCCTGACAGCGATGGAAGTTTAGCTGTGTGCTCTCACCGCTTACCTGCAACCCAGTGAAGGAGGACCAGGAGGAACGAGAGGTTGAGGATGGGATGAAGAGGAGGAGAAAGCAGAAGGCGGCTGGGGAAGAGAAGGGAAGAATAAGGAAATGGGTGGGGGCTGGTGCTGTGGTGCAGCAGGTTAATGCCCTGGCCTGAAGCGCCAGCATCCCATATGGGCACTGGTTCAAGTCCCAGCTGCTCCACTTCCAATCCAGCTCTCTACTGTGGCCTGGGAAAGCAGGAGAAGACGACACAAGTGCTTAGACCCCTGCACCACGTGGGAGACACGGAAGAACTCCTAGCTCCTGACTTCGAATTGGCTCAGCTCCCACCATTGCAGCCATTTGGGGAGTGAACCCGCGGATGGAAGACCTCTCTCTCTCTCTGTCTCTACCTCTCTCTGTAACTCTTTCAAATAGATAAAAATAGATCTTTAAAAAAAAAAAGAAGAAGAAGGAAATGGGTTTTGGCACTGCACCTAAAAGGATTAGTGTTCTATCTGGACACCGTGGTTTATAATCTCCTAGAAAGCGTGGCCTATGCCCTGTAATTTGGGGCGGAAAGGGGAGGAGGCAGCAACGGAGCACGCTACTGTGCAATGGCCGACAGATCCAACGCAATCACTTCCTTTAGCTCTTGGCGTTTGTAGAGAGCCCCTGCACAATTATCACAGGTGTGACCACAAAGGTGCAGGAAACACAAAGGGACCCAGACGGAGACAAGTCAAATCCAGCAACCAACTCATTACACTTTTCACCCTCCTTCCGAGCCCCCAGGAAGCAGCAAACACCCAGACATTGTTGTAAGTCAGGGAGTTTCCAACCTTGCAACTGATCTCCCTGGCAGAGGGCCAGGCCCGCCGTCAGCGTGTGGGAGGGCACGGCATTCTCAGGGCAGTGCTGGAAGTCCCAAGCAGCACACGAGGCATTTATGGCACGGTTGAGCTGGCACCCACGGGCTCAGGGAGAGCGGTTCCTCTAAAACACTCTTGATCGCTGCATGGCCACATGTGCTAAGATGCTGTGTGTACTCTGTTTTCTTCTGTATCCCTCTCTCCGTGAAGTTTTATCTCAGATGAAACTAGGAGACCGGCAGCTTCTCTTCGGTCTCCCCTGCACCTGAGGGAAGAGAGGTGTGGAGGGAGGCAGCTCTGAGGAACTGTCCTGAGAGGTGGGCCCACGGGGCTTCCTTGTCTTTGTCTTCCAGGGCAGAGCCAGGGTAGCTGGGAGAGGAGGCGGCACAGCTCTGAAAGGCAACTTGAACTCCACCTCTTTTGCCCATGCCAGGGACACCAACTGTTGGAGTTAGTCCAGCCAGGAACCAAACGGCATTTAATTAAAATCATTTCCTAGAGAGGAAACCCAAAGTGGACTATTTAGTTAAAATACCGGATTTCTAGAAGGTTAGAGGAGGGCAAAACTGGAGCAATGGAGACAGGAGGAGGGGTGGTGGCCCGGGCAGAATCCCCCATGGGTATTTTCCTGCAGGTCCTGGGGTCCGCTACCTGCACCAGGGAAGAGAGAACACACAACTCTGCTGAGCTGAGAGGGAAGCATGTGAGCTGTGGGCCAAAGACCTTCTGGAAGTACCCAAGACCCTCTTGGCCAAAGCACATGATAAGTAGATAAAGTACTCATCTGCTAGTCTCTCACCTGCACAGGAGCTGATGGAGGCTCTGGGCAAAGGGGGTCTAAGGTGGGGCACTGCTCGCCCCTCCCACCCAGCTTGGCTGTGTAGGTCTCGAGGTTGTGTGTCCTTACTGGACTCTTGCACGTCTCTCCAGGGCTGATGGGCCTTTGCTTTTGTCTCAGAGAGCTCAGGCACTCAGCGTGCATGTCTCCCTTCATCCTCAGGGAGAGTCTTGGGTGCAGGGAGACCTCTCCTTCCGCACAGCCCTGTGTGTCTCTGAGAACCGTGCCAAAAAGGGGGCAGGTGTGAGGTACAGAGAAAAGCCAAAAGCTCCAAACGTGGGGGATTGCAAGGTTGTCAGGTGTCTTTGTAGGTCGGGGCTGTCCAAAGACCTGCGGACGGGGTGGCTGCGAGAGCAGGCATCTGTGTTCTCACACTTCCAGAGGCTGCCGGTCCAGAACCAAGGGGGCAGGGCTGGTTTCTCCTCGGCTTGCACATGGTCATCCACTGTGTCTGCTCTGGGCCTTCCTTCTCCTGTGTCTTGGCTCAGAAGCACGCCAGCCACACTGGATTCGGGTCGACCTCATGCCTTATTTGAGCTTCACCACCACCTCAAAGGTCCTGTCTCCAGGTACACTCACAGCCACAGGCCTGCCACAGACGGATTTTGGGACACACAGTGTGGTCCATACGCCGAGTCTATGACTTTTGGTGAGCGGGGGAGGCTGGACACCTCTAGGACACCATCGTGTCCCCACCTGTAGTGGACATCACACATGGATACCCCAACAGGGCCCTAAGTAGCGTGGGTTTTCTGGCCTTTCTGAACCCTCGAGGTCAGCTTTCTCCAAGGCTCCAGCTTTTTGTGGGGAGGGGCTGTTTCCTGGACCACCCCACCTTGGGAACTGCAGCATCGCCAAGCTGGGGACCAGTGGGCTCCGTCCTGCGACTCCTCCCAAGCCAGCCAAGGCAGATCTGCCCGAGGCTCGGGGGGGGGGGGGGGGTGTTGCCATCTTGCCCAGGGATCCAGCTGTGGTGCACACACCCCACCCCAGGGTGGCATTCCAGGCACAGCCTTCCCCTCGCCAGCTTGTACTTCCTGTGGTGTTAACAGTCTGCTCTGTGGCAAACAGGTTCCAGAAATGGATGTGCAGAATGCGCAGGAATGCAGGCTGGGAAAGAAGCCGGGATGATGGAGCCCAGAGATGAGTTTAAAGTCACTTCTCCTCTCCCAGAACCAAAGCAATCACTGTCTCCTTCACGCTGGTTTTGCAATTCAACACGATTTTCTGTGATCACAGTGCTAAGTTTATTACCCAAAAGGCGCTCTCCAGGAGATGATGTTCCTGGGTGGTCCTCCTTGGGTGGGTCCCTGGGCACAGAAACCCCAGGCCACGCTTTCTGCTCGGCTCCGCCAGCTTGGCAGACTCTGGCTCAGGCAGCAGCTCAGCCCAGCTCCTCAGGAGATAAGATCAGAGACGCCAGGGAAGAGCTGTGTTTTAACAAGGCAGACCGTACAAGCTATTCCAAGCATCCCAGCCTACTGTGCACCACACGGCGCACCCCCCCCACCAGCAGCACGCCCCCCCTACACCCCGGCTATGGGAGCTCCTCTCACAGAGGGCTGCTCCCCCTCTTAAAGATGGTATCACAGGGTGAGGAGAGAGTCACGCCACTCCCAGCAGGGCTTCCAGTCCCAGGGCTTCACTTTCAATTACCAGGGCCGCTTATGTAAGGCCAGGCGGATGTGGAGGCACTGGGTGTTTGCTGAGCAGTGAGTCATGGCAGGGAGAGGGAGCAGAAGCCATGAATTCTCCCCAGCATTGCTTCATCCGGAACTTCTAGTAAAGAACGCCGGGCTGTGAGTCAGTGCCCGGCGGGGCTGGCCCTGCGAAGGGGAAGTACCAGGTTGCCCGCACGGCTGCCCGCCTCGCCCGGGCCCTTCTGTGGGGCAGCTGAAGGGGCATGGTGGGGGGTGGGGGGTGCTGCGAGCACAGTCCCTGTGTGTTTAGGCCCCGGCTCCGCTGCCCAGGGGTTTTCCTGTCTGGGGGAATTGCAGTGCAGACCCCAGGTGGAGTCCAGGAGTGCTGGGGTGAAGACCAAGTCTTCAGAGTGTTCTGCAAACCTCATTTTAACTCTCCAGTCTGTGGGGGAGGGGAGGGGCATATTTAACATCAATCTAAAAGTCAAGAGGTTGGGTCTGAGCTAGAAGGAGAGAGAGAGAGAAAGAGACAGAGACAGAGACACAGAGAGACAGAGACAGAGAGACAGAGACACAGAGAGATCCCATTGCTCATAGTCTGGGACAAAATAAACAAATGAACCCCTTGGAGACAAAATCGAGTCCTATAAGAAAACGGACCAGAATGACTTCAGGTTTCTAAGAAATCCAATCAAACTTCCAGACATTCCAGGTCAGCAAAGACACTCTTGTGACTCCCGCCCCCTCCCGGATATGCTGTGTCCCAGGGAGAGGTCACAGGCTTCCTTGTCCCCCGAGTAAATCCCAACCCCAGCACGGGTGAGCACGCGGGGTCCCTGACTGGGACTGTAACAATCAAGGCCGTGGCCCTGAGCCCTGGAACAGCTGAGCGCCAGATTCCTCCGTCCCACGCAGCGAAGTGGAAGTCCCCAGGCCCGGATCAGAGACACGCCCGTGCAGTACTTCTACATGAGTTTACAATATGCAGTTTCACAGAATTCCAACTGAGCACTGCATTCACACAGGACCCAGAGAGAGACCCTGTGACTGTGGTGCCCCTGCCCCTGCCCCCTCCTCCCCTGCCCGGGGCTCCGTGACGACGGCTCTGTCATCAGAGAAGGAGGAGGAGAAAGGAGGACGATCTTGAGGTTCCTGAAGAAGCGCTCTTTGGGCTGGCGTTACACTGATCTGATTCCTCAATTGCTGTTCTTGCGTTCTGTTCATCTCAGCCATCCCAGGAAGCGGACGACTCGCCTCCCTTGAGACTGGCCATCCAGCCCCAGGACGGGGGCAGACACGCACCTGACACCCCGCGACCCCTGTCCTCGCCCACACAGCTTCCACACCCAGGGCGTGCTTGACTGTGCTCTGGACACAGCACTGAGAGACTGCATGCATTAGCCCCGTGTGCCTCTGCAACAGCCCTGTTGGCTTATTGTCACTGTCTCCATCCTAAGGAAGAGGAAATAGTGTTCTTTGGGGCTTGCGAGCTGTTCATGGTCCCACGGCTGTTGGGTGGGGGAACCTAGGATCCGGACCCCAGAAGCCGTGTCCACCAGGCTGTGAGGCTCTCGCCCCCGCTGTGGAGGGTGGGGCCGACCTGGAACATTCCTTGTGGTTGTGGTCTATAAATGATCTGCTGAGCAGCCATCAGGTGACCTGCTGGGCTGGTGCCCTGGCCCAGGGAGAGCACTGAGGTGGCCACAGCTGTCACCAGCCTTGGGCCCGCGGAGACCGAGACGGGCTCGACAGGAACACGTGTGCTCCACAGCAGGATGGATGCCTCGTCCCACGCAAGTCTGTGGGGTCAGCAGTGAAGGGGGCGGTTGGTGCTCTCCACGTGGTCCGTGGTGGGGTGGCCTCATGGAAAGACCCCTCGCCCAGGGTCTTAGCGCCTCTCTCAGACTCCTTTGTGGAGGGCAGAGCTGACAGCCTGGACAAGTTTCTTTTCTTGAAACAACGTTAATTTGTCCAGTTTTGTGGCTTTTTTATGTGGAACAACATTAGCTCATCCAAGCTTGTGGTTTATTTGAAAACGAAATTCCGGTAAATCTTTCGCACCATCTGGCAGCGTGGTGATTGGCCGCGAGTCGGGAACAAGCCGCCGAGCACACAGGGAACCCAGGCGTAGAAAACCCGCCCCACACAGAGAGACTCTGTGTGACTGCGGGGCCTCTGCCCCTGCCACCTCCCCCCCTGCCCAGGGCTCCGTGACGACAGCTCTGTCACCAGGAGGGGAGCGGAGCACAGACCTGTCACTGTCACGTAGGAATCCCTGCTGCTTAAAGGCAGGGGCCCAGGCACTCTTTAGCTTCAGCTTTAGCCAGTGCCTCAGTTCTTTCTATAGACACAGATGAGAGGCCCCTCTGAAGGCATGCTGGGAGGGCTGAGCCCCCCGCGGGAGTGGCGGCAGAGGAGTGGGAGATGCACACGTTCCTGGCTGACCCTGTGGCATGCGGGACAACGGCTTGGCAGGCTTCCTGAAGGACAGAGAAGACGTCACTCTTATCTGTCCGCCACACCTGCCAGTCACTGCGCATCCAGGCCACCGTGCATCTCACTGCCTTGGGCACAGGGGCGAGCACTGTGAACAACACAGATAGGGCCCTCGCCTTCCAGGGCTTTGTTCTAGTGGGATGGACCATGTTAAGTATCTTCCATTTTAAACAAGTTGAAGCGCAGGAGGGGCTGGGCCGAGACCAAATCAGCAGCAGAGAGGGAGAAGGGGGAAGGGACCAGGGGCCACGTTAGCTAGACGGCCCAGGGCAGGGGCCCTGAGAGGTGACGTAGAAGATGAGCCCTCGTGATGATGCGGCTGGCTGTGCAGGGCATGGGAAGGCCCAGCAGGAGCTAAAGGGCCGGCCTGATGAGACACCCAAGAGGAGAGGTGCTAATGACAGGGGAGGGGAAGGCAGACGAGGCCGCCCCGTGTGGCTGTGAGAAGCCAGACCTCCGTTTCACACAGAGCAAAGGCATGTTGTAACCGACACAGAAAGAGCACGTTTGTCACCGTGAGGAACGTGGGCTGCAGGGGATCAACAGCGGGAACAGAAAACCCAGGTTTGGGGTTTCTCGGTTGTCCAGATAAGAGACCACGGTGGACTGAACCAAACAGATGGCCACAGACAGGGAGAGAGAAAAGAGCTTTGACACCGAGCTATGTAAAACTGGCTGATGTATTTGATGTGGAGGAATGATGGCAGGAATTCGATAAAGATGGTCCCAGCGCCTTCAGCCTGGGCAGCTGGCTAGATGGCTACCAATTTCCTAGAATGGGAGAGACTGTAGATGGGAGCTCCATGTTGTAACCATGCTAAATGTGAAATATCTGTACTATACCCAACCGGAAATATCAAGTAGCCGTTCTAGAATGCAACAGAAAAATAAATTAATCAAGGTGTCTAGTATGTAGCTGCTATTTTGTCTGAGCCCAAGAGAACTGTTGAGCTGACCTCGTAGGTGGGACTATTGGGAAGAATTCCAGGAAATTGGGAATTTCTCACACCCTGGCCTCCCTGGGCAGCAGAGCACCCAGAAGCTGTAACCCCTAGCGCGTGGGGCCTCATGTCCCTGCGTGTGGACTCACCTGGCCAACCTGCACACACCCCCACTCCCAGCCACACCCCCCCCACACACACAACACCACCCACGGCTACTTCTCAGGAGTGGATCCGGGAGAGGCCCGGGCAGGTCCTGGAAACAGGCCTTGAGCTGCGCAGATGAGAATTCCAGGGCAGTGGGCTAGAAGGGACAGCATGTGCCCTCCCACCTGCGGACGCCTCACGTACCCGGGCAAGGGTCAGAGCAGGGCAGGGCAGGACAGACGCAGCCAGTGCCCTCTGACCTGCTCAGAGAGCTCTAAGGCATGGGGGTCCTGGCTGGCGGGAGTGAGAGCGGCTCCATGCATGTTGTATTACTCATCAGGGTGACCCAGGCCATTTCTGCAGCCGCCGACATGCAGGTCCTAGCCAGGTAGCCAGCCTAACTCACGCTGCCGACTCTGCCTGGGCTGCTCCTAGATTTCCACCCCACGGTCCTGTACTCAGCTCCACCCTGACCTTGTCATACTGCAACTGGGCACCCTTGCAAGACTTGCCAAAGCTTAACATTTCTGGGAAGGAGGGGAAAGCTAATACCAAGGCTGGGGTGCAAGGCAAGAACTCCGCCGTAGAGACTAACCTCATCAAGTCCATCATCAGCCGTAGGCACAGGATCGGATGTGCAGCCACCTGGTACGGGGGCCTTGGAGCGTGGTTCACCTCCATGCTGGGAGAGGTCCTCCCTCTGGCTGTGCTCACGGTGGGAATCCTGGACACACGTGATGTGCAGGGAAGTGAAGACCACCCTGGCTTCTGTGGGCCTGCCCCACTCAAGGCGCTGATCAAACCAACTGCTTGTCTGCTGAAGAACAGAATCCACCCAGAGGCTGGGAGTTAGCAAGAGGCGGTCAAAGACGTGAAGCTTTAGGTGGTCTTCCCGGGAATCTTAGTGACTTAGGACAGTGCGAGGCATGACACCTCATTTTCCTTCAGCGAGCTGGGCCAACTTTTGGGGAGGCTGGGGATCTGAGGGTGACAGACAGGTCACAGCAGCCACACCTCCTGCACTGGAGCTCATTTCCAGCTCCCTCACACAAGGCTCAGGAGCCTGCCTTCCACTCAGCTGGCTCAAACCCAGGCAGGGCTGCAGGCAAAGCCCATCAACACTCCATTTTCAAAGACTCCAGGAGCTGGCAGCCCTCCTGCCCATTCTGGTGACCAGGACTGATTTGCTGCCTGAACAATGCAACCCTTCGCTTTCGGCATCTACTGAGCAAATTCACAACAGGTGGACATCACAAACAATAGGGCTATAAAAATAATACAGCTGCCCGACACTGTGTAATCTGTTTGTTTTTATCTTCTTAAGGACTCTGCCATCCCTGCACCCAAAGAGAGAGGCAGGACTGTCAGGGAGAGACCCTCAGAGCCAGGAACCATGTCTCATTCCAAACCCGGTGGTGGCAGACTGTGGCCTTGGGCTACGTGAAGCACATTGAAAGGGGGGTTCCTTGGGGAGGTCTGAGCCACTCCGTTTGGTGCAATAATGACCTCTTTCTATTTACAAGACATTGGCTGCTCTCCGCGATTCACTTTTGATAGTCAAGTGGATTTGCAAGTAAATGGGGCTCTCAGCGGCGATCTGTGGAGCATTCTAAAAGCCTCTGGTTTGCATCCTCCAGAGGAAATATCAGTGACTCTTTAGAGCTACTTAAAGGGGCTTTCAGCAGGACTTAAGTCGAGACCACTTTGAACCAAGTGTTATGTGAGGACGAAATTATGCTATATTCCTTTTGCAAATTGAGGCAACAGGAAATTTGTGTTTTTGAACTGTGGCCTTGAACCTCCTATGAGTGTGTTCATTCACCTCCAAAGATTGACTCCTGTCCAGGGCAATGGGCTGAGTGTGACACATTGAAATGCCTGGTAAATGTTTATGGCTAGACAGCAGAAAGTCGCCTACTGTTCACATTCACCTCAGCTCTGGAGTTTTCAAGATTTGGGATTGAAGACCCCGAGGCACACTTGGTATTAACCTTCCCCTCTCCTACTTCTATGGAGTTCGCTCAGGCTTTCCCTTGGGTCAAGATGAAACCTGAAGTGGATCCACCATGCTTTCTAGAGGCTGTGGGGAGGAATCTAATGACCATGAGGGGGCTTCAATGTGTTCGTGGAAACTGTGCATTATGGAAAATCTGTATGTGGGTTTCATCGTATGGGGCACTAACATAAACTTGTCTTTTAAAAATGCATTAAAAATGATTGGAATGGCAGAAAGGCACATAGACAGAGATGGAGAGAGATCTATTGTCTGCTGGTTCATTTCCCAAATGTTTGCAACAGCCAGGGCTGGGCCAGGCCAAGACCAGGAGACCATCAGGGTCTCCCACGTGGGTGGCAGGGCACAAGTTCTTGAGTCATTGCCTGCTGCCTCCCAGGTGTGAGTTGGCAGGTAGGTAGTTCAGAAGTAGAGGCAGGACTCAAGGCCGGGCACTCTGATTTTGGATTGATATTGCACATTAATCATTTCACCAATCCCCCCCCCCCCAATTTACTTTTCAGTTCCATTTTCCAGTACCCTTGGGCTGTCTACGTAGGATAAAAACCCTATGATAGGGGTATGGGTTACAGAAAAAGAAATTAAGGCTTGGAGTTGCTGAGCTTTTTAGTGTGACCTTATTTCTAACTGGTCTAGGTAGCTACCTGTGATCTGAGAGATGCTAAGAGCTGTCATCATGCTTAGAATTCTCTAGAGAACCACAGATTCTCTAGTTCGAACAGGGAGCCAATGCCTTTCATTAATATCTCTGGACACAATTAGGCCCAGGGAGGAGCTCAACTACATTGCGGGAGACACCAGTCCACTGAGCACTAGGTGCCTGGCTGGGTGAAGGGCTGCCTTCCTGAGGCTGCAGGAACTGCGCTGGGGACAGCGGGGAAAGAGCCTTTGATCTCACTTGACCAAAGGTGCAGTGGGGTGGGGCTGGGGTGACAGCTGCTCTCTGCTTCCTGAGCAGCGTGTGTCAGTGACCAGGAGGCAGCCCAGCAAGGCTGTTTCTCTGCAGGAGAGGGCCTGACACGGTATCTAGGAGGATTCCCTATTTGGGACCCAACTCCTCTGGCTTCAGATTTACTAAGTGGGGTGTGGCCACGAGAAAGGGTGGCGCTGAGCTCAGGATGAGAAAGCCAAATCTGCAGGGCCATGCTCCTCCCCGTGCCCCTCCCATGGAAGTTGGCCTTTCATAAATGGGAAAGGCGCCTGATTAAATGGGATTTCAGTTGCCTCTGAATTTTGCTGGCGAAGATATTTGCTTGCCAAATCAGATACTTGTTTTCTAGACACTGTATTACTTCAAAGAAAGTCCACAGTTATCATTAAAAATTTCTTTCCTTAATTCGTATTTTGTAATGTTCCTCTCTCTCTTAGGGCATTGTGGTAAGAGCCCTGGACTGGGGTGGAGAAGCAGTGTGTTCCAATCCCATCCTCCTCTGTAGTGGGTGCGTCTGCAGTGAAGTCAGAAACCACCCTGGGCTTCAGTGCCACTGGTGGGGGATCCGAACTCATCAATCAAGACATCTGCAGGAATAAGGCCCAGCCTCCCCTGTCCATTTCATTCAGTCTGAGTACAGCTCATTGTTGTGGAGCGGTTTCTTCTGTCTGAGAAATTTCCAGGGCATCTGGCTGATGCTGGAGGTGGGAGGGTGATGACTCTTCGTGGCTAAGACCATTTCTCCTCAGCCTGGAATGATTTCCTAGCACAGAGCTCCCCAAGAGCAAGAGACCAGGCCAGGAGAGCTCGTGAGGTCCCTGGCACCTTGAGGGTTTTGTATGATTTCCTACATAAACGCAGTGAGGTTGAGGACATCATGAAAGCAAGGGCACAACTGGAATTTCACTCTCAGCACCCCCCACCTCCAGCGGCAAAAATACAGAATCCAACAAAAGGGCTTTTTAAGGAGGCCAGGCCTGCAGCCCGCCCCCAGCCGAGTCACAGATGCGTGAAGCTCCTCTGGTCTGCTCTGGCCGCAGGGCTCAGGTACTGGTCCCAGAGAGTCCAGGTTGCTTGCTTCCTGATTCCACGGGACCCATTCCAGTGTCCCTCTCCCAGCAACGGCACTTTCTGGGGCTGTTGTGGATGGCATTGTATCCCTCATCGCTCCAGGGTAGAAGTCCTTACCCGCGCTGATGACTGCATTTGCAGTCAGGGCTGTTAGGGAGGTCACAAAGGTCAAATGTGGTCATAAGGGTGGATTCTTACCCAATCTGCCTGGCATCCACGGATCACGCACCGAGAGGAGAGACCTGTGTTGACGTGCTGCGAAGGTGGTCCTCTGTAAGCCAGGGAGGGAAACTTCACAAGGAACCAGAGCTGCTGATGTTGGATGCTGGACCTCTAGCTTCCAGAAACACATTTCTGTTGCCCCAGCCACTGAGCCTTTAGTATTTTATTAGGGCCACCCTGGACTGCCAGAGAGAAGCAGTCAGGTTAGCAACCCGAGGCTGACTCACTATTGAAGGGTGGGGTGGGACAGGGGGAGCTCAGATCCCTGGGCCCAGTCCCAGCTGCCGACCCTATCTGAAGGCTGAGAGCAGGGACAGCAGATGGGAGAGCCATGAACTGCCCCCTCCCCCCGCTGCAGGTGATTCATAGGGTGTCTGGGCACATGGCCGCACTCCAGCACCCGTGGGAGCAGATTTCACATCCATCCGGTCGTCTGCGCCACACGTGACAACCGCGTGAGGCTGGGGCGCCAAGCGAAAGGGGCTTTGTTCGCTCACAGCCCAGGGCATTTTGATCCAAACTCTCCCTGTTGCTTCTGGCTTGTTTCTTCTTTCACTCAGAGGTGGGCCTTTTCTGTGTCTGCCTACTTGGGGCAGCTGCATTTAAAGCCACATGTGCCTTGAGGCTGCACCAGCCACCTCACCTACACAGGCATCCAGCGTCTCCTCCCGCACACTCTCACCCAGAGGAGCCCCACACCTTCCAACAGGACCCTTGGAACTTTCTCCATCACAACAAAGCACCATTCTGCAACAACTTCCTGCCCATCCAGCTGTGTGACGCTGGGGCTTCCTGTCTTTAGCTGGGGGCTCTGACACGACGTGGAAAATGCAGAACTCAAGCTATATGGCTTGTTGCTGCGAAACAGTCCACAGCGGGGATTGATCCACGCTTGCTGTCCTTTCTCCATGCCCCAACATGCCTTGGTCAGAATCTTTGTGGCAACCAGCAATTGGGGTGCCCCCTCTTCTTCGGGGACCCCGAGGCTGCCAGCATCAGCAGAGGCAGGCGGTGGCTTTGATGTCATTGTCCAAGAGGACTTGTTGCTTCCGGGCCCGCACAGGCGCTGTGACCCCTCTCGCCTCCCTTCTCTTGCCCCACTGCCCTCCCAGGGAACCAAACAGAGATTACTGTCTCCGTGTGGTTTCCAGCTGTGGACATAACCCTGAAGTCAACAACGGCTTCCCAAGGCTTCTGTCTATGCCTCCTGGTAACCTTCTCTGTCTGCCGGGCAGGGTGGGACAACAGCAGGAGCCTGGTGTAGACACCCAGCCCCCAGCATGTGACCCACCCACACCCAGGAGCAAGACAAGCCACGATAACCTGTTAGGAGATGCCCAGAGCAAAGCAGACAGCACGTGGCGTGCTAGTTACATCTCTTCTTTTCACCTTCCTTCCTCCTTCAGGGAGCAGCCGTTCGGAATGGGCAGCACACAACAGAAGTCAAAGAACGGTCCACACATCGTCCCAAGCTATAATTAAGATGGAAGCTCATTTGCCATCCTGAGGCCTGATTAATCAAGCACATGACAGAGCGAGATTCTGGAACATTTTTATCACTTGGAGCCACAGCTCTTCTGCGGCTAGATTTCTCTTCACGGCTCAGATTTCAGAGAACGGACTGACATTTCCCATCCGAGCAGGCCATGCCCCTGCCCTCGATTCAGCTGACCACTGTGCGCTGTCGCTGCAGGCGAGGGGCAGGCGTGGACTCCTTCCAGCTTGCTGGGGTTTGGAACGGCACCTCCATCCCCGGAGAAGGGATCTCTGTGGAGGCTGGGCTGGCAGCGCTGAAGCCTGCCTTGTGGTTGGCACGTAGGCCATCAGCAACCGTCTGAGTGTCAAGCTGCCAAGCCCAGTCTGTCCTGGGGTGCAGGGATTTATTGCTAACAGAGGGAAGAAAAGAAGCCATTTCCTTAACTTTGCTCTACAGGCCACTTTCCTGTAAAGGGACTCCACTGTTGGCCCAGCGAGGTCAATACCTAGCTCACCCTGCCCGCGGCCGGGTTCTTCCCCGGCGGCACAGGCCCGTCTGCTCCCAGAAACAGGTGCCAAGTTGGGGTGTGGAATTTTCCCAGCAGGCCCCAGGGAGTGCTGCTGCCAAGGCAACTGTGGTAGGGTTGAGGAATCACCAGTGAACCACAAATCCAGAAAAGGAAGAAGAGGCATATGCACAGTCAGGTACAGGCTGTCCCTGGAGGAAGGCTGCGGGTTGTGAGGACCCTCTCCCAGTGCCAAGGCCAGCCCAGGCCAGGCCAGGCCAGGCTGGACCCCTGGGGACAACTTCCCAGAAGCAGTTTAATCAGACCAGGGAGGGCAGTCCGGAGCAGCTGCCTGCTAAGGCCACAGCAGGCTCCATCCAGTGGGTGTAGCAACAAGACCTGTGTTCAGTGACGGAGATCCCAGAGTGTCTGGAGTGAGGTCCGGAACAAAGCACGTGTGTGGAAGGAAGCAGTGCGGGGGTGTGCTACACCAATGCAAGCCTGACAAAACTAGTGATACCCAAGGACTTGAGGTCAAAAGTCCAAGCCAGTCAGTGCCACGGCTCACTAGGCTAATCGTCCACCTGCGGCGCCAGCACCCCGGGGTTCAAGTCCCACTTGGGGCACTGGATTCTGTTCCGGTTGCCCCTCTTTCAGTCCAGCTCTCTGCTGTGCCCAGGAGTACAGTGGAGGATGGCCCAAGTGCTTGGGCCCTGCACCTGCATGGGAGACCAGGAGGAAGCACTTGGCTCCTGGCTTCGGATCAGGGCAGCGCGCCGGCCATAGCAGCCATTTAGGGGGTGAACCAACAGAAGGAAGACCTTTCTCTCTGTCTCTCTCTCTCACTGTCTAACTCTGCCTGTGGAAAAAAAAAAGTCCAAGCCAAGTAGGCAGAAAGAAAGAAGCAACTTCTTGGGGCCAGTCGGCAGCAAATACTTCCTGCCACTCTGCCTCTTCTTATCCCGGGAATCGAGCTGCACCCGGGGCCAGCAGGGCAGGTAGCACGCCCAGAAAGATGGGAGATGGGTACTCAGTCAGCACTCAGGCCCCAGTGTATTAATACACCATTAAATTCTGTGGACTGCCACTCTGAGGCCACGCCCCAGGTCAGTGGGATGAGTGCTGTGGGTGATGTCTACCATGAGAACAGGAAGAGGAGAGCGAAGCCCCAGGGCCATGGCTTTGGCTTTGTTTTTCCTTAGCTTTGACTTAACATGGATATTTCCTTAACGTCATGGAGACAACACACTGTTTTGTTGAGAGTGACTGAGCCCCTATTTGAAACGAGAACCACAGTTTTACATTTTGCTCTTCCACAAAACTGCCTACAGTCAGCTCTTCTTAATGAACTCCAGCCCTTCATCAGTAAGCAAATGAGCATCCCCTTCCATGCACCTGATTTATGGATTGTGTTCTCACAGAATCTTGATCCATCTCCTTCTACTGCTCCTCTTCCATGGATAAACTCTTTTGATAAGATTTTTTTTTTTCCAATTTGAAGTCTGAACTGAAATTCTCACTGAGCTGAAACATAGGTACGATGACACTCCCTGCAACCCATCCACACCCTACAGTCCATCGTCTCCCCATAGTCCACCACGAGCCATCCCCTGCTGGCAAAGCTTGAGGTTTTCCTTTCTAACCACTGTTGAGTAGGCGGCAAAGAATGTTGTTCCAGCCGATGACCTTTTTGAGGAGGTAGGACAGAGCTATTTCCTCCTACTTCTTATAGGGACATAGCTATGAATATCTAATATCTGCATCAGGTCTAAAATCTCAGGGTTTGGAACAATCATGTGGGAAGAAGAAAAGTAACGTTTCTTGCACCAGCAGGTGCCAAGCACTGGGCTGGTGGCTTCCTGTGTATTCATATACCATTAAATTCTCCAAACAACCTAGAAAGAAGTCTTCAGCCTCCTTTTTCTGGGAGGATAGTAATATCCAGAGAGATGAGATGCTAAGGAGCTGCTGGCTGGAGACACTGACATTTGCACGCACTTCCTAATGTCAACACGATGGTGCTTCCAGCTTCTCTTCTTTTGGTGGTGGCCGCGTTGAGCTGTCTCCAGGTCTCCGTTTCTTCAGATACTTTATACTATCGCTTTGCAACTTGAAGCATTACCTGCACCCAAAATACACTCTTGACTAATCAGTTTGGAAAAGAGTTTGGTACTCTCATTTCCTGGTAGTGACTGTTGTTTCATTTTGTGCCGTAACTTAAAATGTGGGAGATAGTCCAACAAAAATTTTGTTTCAGAGGTGAATTATTCTGTAAAGTTTATGGCCCATGATAAAAGTCACACCCAAAAAATGTACAATATGAGGTGATCTCGTTGATTTATCCTCTTCTATCTGGAGATTTTAGAAGTTCTCAGATATCCACGATTCTTGCTTAGGAACTGAGTTTATTTTGCCTTGATTGTCTCCTTTTTGTTTCCACCTGCTTGTTCTCTTTCAAGGGGAGCATGTAGATCTTTTGACTGTAGGATTTCAGCCCCATGAAGAACCCTATGTTAGGTCATGGAAAGTTCTAGAGTCTCTGATGGCAACATCTCAGCAGCTTATGGGAGTGCTGGGAGAGAAATGTCGGGCCTGTGTCAGAACTGACTGTGCGATGATCCTCCAAACCCAGAGCCGTCCATGGGGAACCTGGCTGCTGTATAGGGGCAAACAGAGGGGGTAGACGTTGCTTCTGAAGACAGAGGTAATTAGAAGCCCCATGAAAGCACCCTCAGAGAATGCAGACTCGAGAGTGAAAGTGGAATGACTTGGTGCACAGGTGCTGGTATTTTATCACCTAATTCTATTGAGAGCCTGGACTTGAGATCAAAGTGAAAGAGCGGGGATCAACCACGACCTCCAGGAGAGTGCTGACAAACTGGATTTGGACGGGGGGCCTTGGGCTTAAGGTGCTTGAATACTGGGTTCTTGGCCACAGTGGTTTACATTCCACGTGCACAGAAAGAATGTGCCTGGCTAGAAGCTAGACTTTGACTCAGTATAGTGGGTGAGGGAGAAAAACAGATAAGTACAGGACAACAAGGGCAGGCATTTGGCCTAGACTGTAAGCTGCCAGGACACCTGTGTCTCACACTGGAGTGGCTGGGTTCGAATCCTGCCTCTCACTCCCCAGTCTGTCTTCCTGCTAATGTGCACCCTGTGAGGCTCAAGTGGATGAGTCCCTGCCATTCACATGGGAGACCTGGGTTGAGTTCCTGTTCTTGGCTTTGGTCTGGCCCAGTATTGGGCATTGTGGCTATTTGGGGAGTGAACCAGTAGATGGAAGCTCTCTGTCCATCTTGTCTCTTTTTCTGTCTCTGTCTCTCTCAAATAAAAAGAAAAAAATAAACGAAACACATCTGGGAAAACAGTTACAAAGGTGAGTGGCAGGGAGAAACACAAAATGAAGAAGTAGGGTGGGGAAAGCCTCGGGAGCCAAGGTGGGCGCAGAGAACAGCCTCCGGCGTCAGCACGCGGAGCGTGGGAATTCACAGATGGTGCCGGGCTGATGCTGCAGTATCTGGGCCTCTTGCAGGAGCCAGAGGGAACTGCAAAGCAGTAAGCAGACATAGTAAGAGAGCAGAGGCTGAGTGAAGCTGGTCGCAGAGGGGCTGGCACTGACTATGTTCTGGAAACGGGCTGGGATCGGCTCCAGGCTGCCAGTTACTGGGACTGGGCTAATGTATGTGTGTCGAGTCAGGTGGCGGTAAGTGGAGCAAAGCTTGAGAGAAGACACAGGGCTGGGCCATAAATACATCACTGGGCTCGATTTCACCCAAGTTGATGAAAGTGGGTGGAATGAGACACAAAAACCGGCTGAAGGAGTCTCTTAGTGACTCACTTATTTATTCAGTATGAATCCAGCGACTACTGCGGTGCTAGACGGGGGTAGGACAGATTGCTGAGTGAGGGAGACAAGTGCCTCTCAATCATGGGGCTCACTAAGCATGAGAGGGGTCAAATAAGAACAGGAAAGCAATTAATAAGGACGTTTCATAGAGTTGTGCAATGGAGAAATAAGGTAACATGGCTGCCTGAATGGAGGCCAGGTGGTCAGGTAGGCACCTTGGGGATGCCAGCATTTGCATGGAGCCCTGACCTGTGAGATGGATCTGCAAAGGAAAGAGATGGGGTAGAGTGACCACACATACAGGCGTGCCAGGGGACGGCCCTGCTGCAAAGTTCCAGACAGGAAATAGACAGAGTGGCTGGAGGACGCCAAGGGAGCCACGATGGGAAGAGGGAGGTTGGAAAGGCAGACAGGACCTGTAGTGACAGTCAGGAACTGGTGTTCAAGTGCAACAGAAAGCCATCGCTGGGTTTCAAGTAGATGAGTGACTTGAATTTAACTTAAGCCTTGGAAAGATCTGTGTGTGTGTGTGTGTGTGTTGAGTACATTATGGCATGGGGAAAACAAAAGCAGGAATCTCAGTTAAAAGGTTGCTGGTTGGAGCTGGTGTTATGGCGTAACAGGAAAAGCTGCCTCCTGCAGTGCCGGCATCCCATATGAGCAATGGCTTGAGTCCCGGCTGTTCCACTTCCAATTCAGCTCTCTGCTATGGCCTGGGAAAGCAGAGGATGGCCCAAGTCCTTGGGCCCCCGCACCCACGTGGGAGGCCTGGAAGAAGTTCCTAGCTTCAGATCAGCCCAGCTCTGGCTGTTGCAGCCATTTGGGAAGTGACCCGGTAGATGGAAGACCTCTCTCTCTCTCTTCCTCTCTGCCTTGGCCTCTCTGTAATTCTGTCTTTCAAATAAATAACTAAATCTTTTTTTAAGAGGTTGCTGGTGACAGCAATAGGTACTGGGATGGCAGGAGTATCCCTGGAGAGATCCAGGCAGATTTAGGAACTGACCTCCCCTACTTGTTCACACACCCTAGTTCTTCTCTTTACCTGTGTCTCTATTTAAATGTCACCTCTCGAGGAGACCTTTCCTGGACACCTTATCTATAAAATTACACTCTTCCCCTTTGCCTGGTCATGTGTCCCACATCCGATTATTTTCCTTCATGGCACTTGCCATGTCGTATTATGTTATACACTTACCTTTTCACACTGGTGGTCCGGCTCACTTACTAAAATAGAAGCAGTATGGAGACAGGGATTCTGTTCTCTTGACTTCTGTGTGCCCAGACACCTGGAATAGAAAGGTTAAATGAACACTTTGGAGGGGAAGCCAACAAACCTCCCTACAGAGAGACTGGAAACAGACACAGAAGAGAACAAAGGAATAAAGTGTGTGGCTCAGTGTCTGGTTTTGAGACCCAGAGCCATCGTAAGAAGGAGATGCTTAGCTCCAAGGAGGCGGGACACTGCAACACCACAGCAAAAAGTTGCTAATGATTCACAGTTCTTACCCCCAAAGAGTCCTACACTCATTTTCTGATAGTCCCATGTTGGAGAAAGAGGATGAGCCTTGAATTCTGAGGACTGCTGAACATTGGGTCCAAGTTGGCTGTAATACTTGAGAACTAGCTGTCTACAGCTCTTCGTAATGAATGGAGATACATGGAGTCCAGGAAACAGACTCCTGGTTCATGTCAGACAGTCACCCATGGACCCCACCAGGGGAGGTTCGGAGCGGCTACACCTGGTAGCTGGCAGAATCTCATAGTGATTCCTGAGACTGTGGGGAAACAGCAGAGGAGGCAAACGAAAGGCAGCGAAACTAACACAACAGCATGTTCTGCAGAGTGTGGGTACTAGAGTCGTTACTACAGGCCCAAAGGATGCAAGGGTAATAGTCCCGTTGTGCCTTCATTTCATTCATCAGACCTGCCTGTGCCGTCAAACCCCAAACAGCAGGGATCCAGGAGGAAGCAAAAGCAACGAAGTGGTAGCTCCCATGACAGCTGCTATGTCAAGTGTGGCATATTTGCTAGATCAAATTAAGTGGCCTCAGCTGTATGTTACATGGCCATTGATCTGGCAAATGCATTCTTTTCCATCCCATTAAGAAAGGACCAGGAGCAGCATGTAATTCACATGAGACAGATAAGGATATGTATTTATTGTTCTGGTTCAGAGCTACTGAACCAGTTAACTCTCATGCCTCCTGACATAAGATAGTCCAAAGGCATATAGACATGTCTGGGCTTTCTGTAGAATATCACATTGGTTCACTAAATCAATGGCATCATATTAACTGGATGGGATGAGCAAGAAGCAGCAAGGAGGCCCTGGTAAGACACAACAGTCCAGAGAATGAGAAATGAACCCTAAGACAGTCCCAGATTCATCACATCTGTATCATGTCCTAGACGTCTGCACACGGTACAGTAAAGTACTCACTTCTGCACGCCACAATCCCCATTCAAGAAAGAAGCACTACAGCTGGTCTCTGAAGAAAGCTTACTTCACGCTGGAAAGCACTAACCCAGCTCTAGGCGCCCAGGGCAAGGATGGGAGGTGCAGGCCCCTCTGCTGTTCAGACCGTAGGACCCAGCAGATCTGGCAACGTGAGAGATGCTGTGATAAGATGCCAGATGGTGTCTGGGGCAAGACAAGTAAGAGTCACAATGGAGACTCCAATGTCCTAGTGTAAGGCCATACCACATACAACAGAGAATTATACCCCATTCAAAAAAAACAGCAATTTGGTAGTGATGGAAATGAAATGTTCAATGATGAAGTGAATAAACATGTGGCCAGAATGCTCATACTGACCCGGGTCCTGAAAGACTCACTAAGGCATGAAATCAGGTGGCTCCAAATGTACTGCACACCATCCGGGTGAGCACAGGCAAGGCCCAAAGGCACAAGTAAGCCATACAAGTGGGTGACTGAGATCGTCATGTGACCTACCACTGTCTGACCACGCCTTCTCCTTCAGCCCATACCCAGAGCTGCATGAAAGTCCTTTAGGGACAGGTGATGGAGAAAAAGGGAGGGAGGGTGGGAGGGAGGGAAGAGGGAAAAGAAGAACTGAGCTTAATTCAAGAATGGGCAGCTTAACATGGGCAGCGGGCGTAAGCCAAAAATGGATCGCTGCTACATTATGCAGAGATGACTCTGAAGGACAGCAGTGAACAGTAACTTCCTGACAGCCAGGGCCACAGGTGCTACACCTGGCAGCACTTCATGTGGAAAGGAAACCACGCAATACAAATATATTTGAGCTCACAGGTGGTGATAATGGCTTGGCTGGCTGGTTAAGGACTGGAAAGAGAAATATGGAAAGATTAGACAAGGAAATTTGGAAATGAGGGAGGAAGGAGGACTTACAGGAGTGAACACAAAAGTATGAAAATATCTGTAGACATAGTATCCACCTACCAGAGGGCATCAACCACAAACAAAACATTAAAATATCAAGTAGACTGCATGACTTAGCTGATTACACAGTGAGCCTCCATCATTGGTCACACCATGATTGGAGGCTCTTCATGACGTCACCAGTAAGGTCACACCATGATTGGAGGCTATTCATGATGTCAGCAGCAAGGGCAGGCTGTCACTCACCACAGCTGATCTAGATACTCCCACCACCAAATGTCTAATCTGCCATCAGCGGAAACCAGTGCTAAGCCCTGATATGAGTCCTCCTTCAAGGAAATCAACAAGTCACTTGGTGACAAGTTGATTACACTGGGCCCTTTCCATTTGGAAGGGACAGCGACACATATTCTGGGCATGGATTTGTCTTTACTGTCGGCAGTACCTCAGCCTGTGCTACCATCCAGAAGCTTAAGGAGGGTTTGACTCACCAACTTAGGATTCTGTTTAATTATACATTGGGCCAAGAAACTCAAGCACTTGTTCTCAAAGTGTGGTCCCTAGATCATCATCATTATCTCTTGCAGAGATTAAAAATGTGAATTTTTGGGTTCTACCCTAGACTTACTAGAATGAGACTGAGTCGGGGCCCAAAAATCTGTTTTCACAAACTCTCCAGGTGATTCTAATGAAGAGTAACTAGAGAACCACTGCTTTATAGAAGATTTGGCAATGAGCATTTGGCCATAGTATCTACTGGTTCTATCAATGCACCCCCAAAAAGCTGCTCTCCCAATAAAGAGACATGATGGCATTTTGGAGGCATGATGACAGCATGGAGTTGTTAAGACATTTCTGGGATGTAGGATACACCCTGGCCTTTGTCAATCAGGATGGTAGGAGAGGTTTAAGCCATAATGAAAATTACTTCGATGACTTTTTTTTTTTCTAATCTCCCAAGGATGGTCCATAGCCAGTAGTATCCCTGACTGATTCTTCAAATACAATGGATGCTAAGGCAGTAGGGATTAACTATGTTCAGAAACCCTTATTGAGAACAGTTGCTATATATGTATACCAATAACCAATATATTGTGATGTGTAAAATATATAGGTCTGGGAAATCAGAGGTAAGGTAGGACTAGCCCTGCTTACCACTGTTCACAGGGACTGGGAAATTTGTGGTTCCTGGCCCTACAATCTAAAGGTCCTGGTCCCCACAGAATGGGTTCCAGCTTGAAAAGGAACAAGGAGACACCTTTGGTTGGGAAAGGAGTGGATACAACTCAATGGAAGAATGAAAGCAGGGCTAGCATGGTACGCGCGCACCTACACTGGGAGCAAGTCAGACAACTGGGACAGCAGGACGGAGGGCTTGGGAGGCAGGTCTGCATACTGCAGAGGGAGGATGTTGTGGACGGGAATGTGGCGGAATGTCCAGAAACCGTCAGGAATCGGCATATAGGAGCTGTGAAAAATCAGAGGTATCAGCCTCAGGTAGGCATAAGTGTTCCAAAGGAAAAAAGAGAGTAGAATTGGCAACAGTGGGTGCTCTTCTAGCCAAGCTGCTCAGGAAAGGCCTGAATGACAGGAAGAAAACAAAGGCTTGAAGCATGCAGTGAAGAAAATGGGGTGGGAGAGCAGTCAGGACGAAGCAATAGCAGCTCAGAGCTGTAGAAAGGACACTGGGATGTAAGCTGGCAGCGGAGGGAGGAGTGAGCGCACGCAGAGTGAAGAGACTGGGAAGCCAACTTCCAGAGAAATGAGAAATGAGGTGGTAATGCCGCTGGCTCCCCGTGCCCATTTGAGGTTTGTGGTCAAACACTCAAAGTGAGACGGCTCTGCATGGTCCCTTGAGTTCTTTCCCAGCAACGTGAAGACTTGAGGATGGAGGCACAGATAGAGAATCGCCAGACCAGAGTTCCAGTGGGTGAGGATGGTGGATGGAAAAAGAGCCAGAGAATTGAATGCTTGTGTGTTATTCCAGGGAAGGGATTTCCGTGGAATTAGGAGGGCAATGGGGCATAAAGGACCAAGAAGGGTGGGAAGAAGTTTCTAGGTTCAGTAAATTAGCAGAAAAACTGACCCTGGAGGAGGGAGTGCAGGTGAGTGCACACCTGTGTAAGTGGCAGTGTCACACTGAGGGTGAGAAGCCCAGCTGGGTGAATGGGTGGTTTCAGGAAGGACGTGCTGGGGGCCAGCTGGCAGAGACTTTGCTGACCCAGATCTCAAACAGCCTAGAAGTTACTCCAACCAGGACTGCATCTGCAGGGAGTCTCATTAGGCTCAAAGTAGAGCATCTGACAAATTCTCCTCTGACTCCATGACAGAATCATCAATCAGCAAGTGAAGGGAGAGGCACCGGAGTTTTCTACTCTAACGAGGAAGAAGGTCTTGGTGAAAGTGAAATTGATGGGAATCTGGAGAGAAAATGTGTGATTCCTTTAACAGCTCTACATGTGCCCAGTTCTTGTCCATGGGATTACTGAATCCATTATTTGTGAGTGTTTTCTTTTTTGTGCAATTGTGAAAAAATAAAATAATGTTGGTAATAGGTGAAGGTTCTGACTCTATGGAAAAAGTTAGGATGTACAAGGTAGCCCAAGAACCACTGGAGAAAGGACAATCATGAAGAAACAAATGCCCTGTGACCCTTGCCTGAAGGATGCAGATGATTTGCCAATCAAGAGGATGTGTCTGGGGGTAGGGGTGAACAGTCATGTAAATAAGTTGTAATCCCAAATTGAAATGGCCTCAAAGCGATGGCACAGTGAGCTCAATCTACCAATGACAAATTAGTCCCCAAATGGCTCTTTTCAATTGTACAGTTACATGGATTAGCATGTATATACTTTAATTCTTTTTTAAAATTTCATTAATATAAGGAGAACAGATTTCATGTATTTCATAGGTACAGTTCTAAGATAACAATACTTACCTCTCTTCCCCTCCATCCCCCGATCTTGCTCCTTCTTTCTATTCTTTTCACTAATCTTTGAAAAGACATAATTTTAACCCACTCTATAATCATAGGCTTAATTCACCACTAATCATAATATTCAACAAGTAAAAAGTAGGAAGACCACAGTTCCACAGCAGTATAAACAAGGGCTAAAAACAATATTCATATTAAAGGAGCTGTTTCATTCCTATTCAATTTTTTTGAATTTCTAGTCCTTAAAGCAACCCCATAAATTAGAATATTTATACTTATTTTACAGTTGAAGAAACTGAGATTAAGCCAGGTAAATGATTCTCCCAAAGTCACATAGGAAATGATACAGCCAAGACTCAACCCAGGTCAGTCTCTCCAAAAACCACTCTACAATGTCACGTGCATCTGAAAACCAACCCAATATAAACTGTGACAGGCAGTGGTAACTGAAAACGCATTAAAAATATTTTCAAAAAGGTAAAAAAAAAGTAAAAGAAAAAATATATTAAAAAAGCAGGTTTGGGTCAACAGTATGCTCATTTAGGATCAACAATATATTGATCAAGACAGCAACACAGGGTCAAAATCTTGAGTGATCTATCAAGGATCTCAGACCCTCTCAACAGTGTCGTGTCCAAAGTAAGTTCCATGTTTGAAAAGATGGACAGACCAGATCATATTTGTAAAGGAATGATGGACTGAATGGAAACTCAAATTCATGTGAAAGGCTCACTTAAGGAAGTAGGTTCCTTGATAATGGAATATAAGGGATCTTCAACATATTCATGGAAAATGTGTACTATGAAAAAACTAATGCATAGATTTCTAATTTTTTTGCACAAAAATAAACCTATCTTTTAAATCTATTTGTCCATGAATCTTTTGAAGAGTCCTCCTACCTGGAAAGAATGAGATCTTTACTACGCAATGATTTTTCCCACAGAAGAGAAACTACACATGTTCTGTGTGACACTCCAGTGATAAAACAAAGACTGATTGATAAAATTCAGGGAACCAGGCAAAACAGAGGCTGCCTCAAAAAGCTATGAAGTTTCCCATCCTGTGTGTGTGCCAATGACTGAGCCAGATGTTACGTAGGCATGTCAGTGCCAGACAGGTGACTGTGTCACATGAATGTTATGCGCCAACTCAAAGGTTCTAGAATCCCACGGCTTCTTGTTTTCAAAAATTAAATTTCTTTCTACACACAACTGCATAATTTTATAATGCATAAATGTGATTATATCATGCCTGATTTTTTAAAAGAATCAAGTCTGAGGATTATTTTAATGGATTTCCCCCCTTCTCCCTACTCATTTCATCAGCTCCATACTCTCAAGTTCAAATCCAGCTCTGCCTCTGCGTATCCTCGAACAAGTTATTTATCTTCTCTAAGTGTTTGTCTTCTTATTTTAAAAATTAATTAAATGTATTTGAGTGAGAGAGAGAGCGAGCTTCCCTCTGCTACTTCACCTCCCAACTGCCCACAATGCCCCAGAGGCCAAAGCTGGGAGCTCGGAACTCAACTCATATGGATGTTACCCATATGGATGGCAGGGACCCAGATACTTGAGCCATCACCAGCTGCCCCTCAAGGTCTGCACTGGCAGGAAGCTGTAATTAGTAGTGCAGTGAGTGGAGGCTGGACTTGAACTCAGGCACTCTGAGATGTGAGCATCCCAAGGGGCATCTTAACCAACACCAAATACCTGCACCTGGTAAATAACAAAAATATTAATTTTACTTAAAATTATTAAATACAGTAAAGCACTTTGTACTAGAAAAATCTGAGTCATTAGTACTGCCTGCCACCCCATGGACATTCTTCCATATCTACTGGCACAGCACTAATGGAGGTAATGGCTGTATACTATTGTACAATTATTCAGCTATTCTCTTTTTCTCCCACTTTTGCCCTCTCAGACAAACAGCATTGTAGTATTTACCTGTGTAGTTATAGCTTTTTGTTTTTTTTAAGATTTTACTCATTTGAGAGAGTTACAGACAGTGAGAGGGAGAGACAGAGAGAAAGGTCTTCCCTCCGCTGGTTCACTCCCCAAATAGCTACAATGGCCGCAGCTGCGCCAATCTGAAGCCAGGAGCCAGGTGCCTCCTCCCAGTCTCCCACATGGGTGCAGGGGCCCAACCACTTGGGCCATCTTCTGCTGCTTTCCCAGGCCACATCAGAGAGCTGGATTGGAAGAGGAGCCGCTGGGACTAGAACCAGCGCCCATATGGGATGCCGGTGTCGCAGGCAGAGGATTAACCTACTGCACCACAGCACCAGCCCCAGTTATATCTTTTTGTAGTACTGCTTTTATTTCTATGATGTAAAAACAGGAGTGGCTTGCTGAAGTGAAGACTGTATGTGTTTTTAATTCTGAGAGCTGTGACTATCTTGCCTTCATTAAATAAGGCTGTAAATCTCCATCTGTGCTCCTGCAATGTATAAGAGTATGCTTTGCCCTGCATCCCACCGACAGAAGGAGGCAAATTTTTCTTTACACTTTGCCAGAGTGGCTGACATTTCATTGACTCTTTCATTTGTATTTCCATAACTTTAGGGATTTTGAGCACCTTTTCACAATGGTTAGCTATTTCCTTATTTTTATTATTGGGATTGTTTGCATTTTTCTAGTCATCTTCTAAGAGATCTCCGTAGAGTACATATGAATATGTCAATATCTTAGGAGACTTCCCTTCAAACAACCTTGGTTCTAACCAGGAGGCATGGCCAGGTTTGGATTTCGTTTTGTTTTGTTTCTTGATGAGAGAGATAAAGTTCCCATCTACTAGTTCATTCTGTAAATACCTGCAACAGCTGGAACTGGGCCAGGCTGAAGCGAGGAGCTGGCCACTCAGTTGGGGTCTCCCACATGAGCCATCACCTGCAGCCACACAAGAGTGTGCACCACAGAAAGCTGGCATTGGGGGTGGAGTGGGGACCAGAACCCAGGCCTCTAATATGGAATGTGGGCCTCTTAACTACTCAAACCACTAAATCAGACCTCTGCCCCTGGGACCCTTTGGCAGGAGCATCCCTACCCGAATCCTTTCCCCCTTCCTCTGTCCTGAGCACCCAGGATGGGGACTGGCCTGAAAGGAAGAAAAGAATTCAACAAGAATTCAGTGCCAACACACATGCTAACCCAGGTTCATGAAGCTTGCGAAGAAGCAAGGATGAAGGCATGGGTGAGCAGGATGAGAGGCCAATGGAGAAGCCAAAAGATGGAAATCGGGGTCCCAGAGGCATGAGTGTGGAGGCAGAGAGCCGAGACCTGTGGATAGGCAGGTCAGGGGAAGGGGCAGAAGTGAGGCCCTGGCTCAAGACAGCCATGATGTTCAAACTTGCATTTATAGCACTGCAGGGGCACAGTGTTGGGGAGAGTGAGTCTGACTTCAAGTGCTTGGGCAGTGGCAGATACCTTGGTTGTTCAAAACTCCTCGCCAAACCTTAAGACCTAGACAGCGAAGTCAACGTGATCTTTAATGTCCTCCTAAGGCTGCTCTGACCATTTCTGATTCGTTTTGCACTCACCACTCCCTGATTGCTTCTCAAACTCCCTTCATCTTCCGGTTTTTGACCGGAATGCCTCTCCTCTGCCTCTCCTCCAGCACAAATTCTATTCATTCCCCAAGCCCCTGTTTTTCTGAACGCTGTCCCGACTGCTCTTGCCTGGTGTGAACTCGTCCCATTCTGAACTCCCACAGTAATTATTATCTGCCCACGCATCTGGCAGTTGGTCGCTGTCTCCCTGAGATTCTGCTGCAAACAAATCCCCACCAAGCCAGTCTGAGTAATAGGGAACTTTATTATCTCATGGAGCAGGAAGCCTTGAGTTAGGACATGCTCCAAGGTTGTGCAGGGACTCAAAAAAGTCACTAGGGAACCATGTTTTCTCCTCTCTGGTTTTCCTCACGGTCATAAGGTGGCTGCCAAAAGCAGTGACAAGGCCACACTTCTTTGGTAGCAGGGAGCAGTTTCCTCCCCAGGCACTGACTTAGACTGGTCTTATGGCTACGAGACCAATAACCACTGCAAGGGGAATGCCACATGTTAATTGTGCTGTACTAACGAGGATCTACACTTTCCAGAGAGTCACCTGTTCCTGAATCACCCAGGAGGAACAGATGCTTCGATAAAGTTATAGGGGGGTATCTGGGAGAAACCAAGAAGTGGAGGTGAAAGCTGCCTAGTCAAATGCTGCTCTGTGATAGTTTTTATGAATTTTTTTTAAAAAGATTTCACTTATTTACAGATAAAAGGAGAGAAAGAGAGAGAGAAAGAGAGGTCTTCCATCTGTTGGTTCACTCCTCAAATGGCCATAAGGGCTGGAGTTGGGCCAATCCAAAGCCAGGAGCTGGGAGCTTCCTCCAGGTCTGCTATGTGGGTGCAGGAGCTCAAGCACTTGGGCCATCTTCTACTGCTTTCCCAGGCCATAGCAGAGAGCTGGATTGGAAGAGGAGCAGCCAGGATACAAACCAGCACTTATATGGGATGCTGGAACTACAGGCAGAGGCCCCTTCATTTTTATTTATTTATTTATTTATTTATTTATTTTTTGAGAGGCAGAAATTGAGAGAGAGAGAGAGAAAGAGAGAGAGAGAGGTCTTCCATCTGCAGGTTCACTCCCCAAATAGCTGGAACTACTAGGGCTGGGCCTGACTGGAGCCAGGAGCCAGGAACTCAATTGGAATCTCTCATGTCCCCAAGTACTTGACCCACTACATGCTGCCTCCCAGGGTATGCATTGGCAGGGAGCTGAATCCGAAGTGGATTCACGAACACTGATGTGGGTTGCAGGTGTCTTGAACAGTGGCTTAACTGCTGTGTCACAATGCCTGTCCCAGTGTTATCTTGAATTGTTATTTATAGCTTTTACTGTAATCTTTTCACACGGTTTAATGTCTTTTCCTCCTAGGTAGATTTCAACCTCCTTAGACAAACCCTGTATCTTACATTTTGTAACTCACAAATCACTTCCTTACAGATGGGTCCATATTTACTGATTGTCTTAGGCTTCGCCAAGGTTCACCTCTGTCCTCTACCTTGATCAGCTCTGCACAGGATGCAAAGCTTCCGAGGTTCCTGTGATAAACACGAAAGGCAAAGCCCCACCGAGCCCAAGCTCAGGAAGCTCGCGTTCTCTTTGGGATCATGCTGTGCTCTGTCCCCGCCTCTGCCCCAGGAACTACACGGGCATCAGCATCAAACACTGATCAAAGGTGGAAAATCAAGGAGACTGAGGATTCTGTAATGCAGTTGGCTTCTTTATCTTTTATACTTGCACTTTTTAAAATAAAATAAAAATAGCTTTTTATTCCATTTTCCATGAACTTAAAAACTATTTATTTACTTGTTTATTTATTTATGTACTTATTGAGAGAGAGTGAGAAATCTCCCACCTCCAGGTTTACTCCCCAGATGACTGTAAGAGCCGGGGTTGGGCCAGGCTGAACCTGGAAACCAGGAACTCAACCCAGGGCTCCTACGGGGTGACTGGGATCCAGTCCTTGAGCCGTGCCTTGCTGCCTCCCAGGGTGCGCACTAGTAGCAAGCTGGAATTTGGAGCAGAGCTGAGACTCAAATTCAGGCATTCAGCTATGTGACAGAGGCACCCCCCACCCACCATGCAGCATCCCAAATACTACACCAAATGCCTATCCCAACAGTTGCATTGTAGTACACTTCACTGCTGAGAACCACAGGAAAAGTGCTCATTTTATTATATTCCTCTTAGGAAAGACAGTGATCACAAAACTTAGTACTTGAGGCATTTCATTCATTCATTTGGCAAATATCTTCTTTGATTCTCTATGAGCGAGCTCTATGGTACGCACAGGGAATACAAACTGGGACAAGAATTATTCCTGCCCTGCAGTTGCTCATTAAAAGCCATGCTACTACTTTCTCAACTTTGGTAGTAATGTCCATGAGGTCACCAGGTTCAGTCCTCTAACTATCAACAACTCTAGTACTACATGTTTTGCTGTGGATATTTTTGTTGATTTTGGCGGTAAAAAAGAAGTTCGGCATCACCCTACTCAACTCAGTGTGTGGCCTGAGGTGATTCACTCGGTTCAGCTTCAACATCACTAAAATGGGGATTTATACCATTCGTGTCCTTCTAGTACAAGCTATAAAACCCATTACCCATGCATAAAAGCTGATCCCGACAGCCTGTGTGGGGCATATCATTAGCTAAAGTGTAGTAACATGGGTGAGGTGGTTGTTAAGAAGTTTCTGAATGAGTCAGGCCTCCGGCGCTAAATTTATTAATGAGTCATTTTCCTTGCCTAGCAGACGCTGTGGCAGAAAGCGAAAGAGGAAGGGGCCACGGAGTGTCTGTTTTTAAAAATTGTGTTCTGACCCTCAGTCCCCCGAAGTCGATTTTAACATATTTTGGCATCTAAGACCTAATCCTTGCCACCGAAACATGTTCCTACATCGTGTGACCTTGGAAAAAATGAGTGAAGGCCTTTTATCCAGGACCGGGGAGCCTGGTTTTCATCTTTCCTCCAGGGGCTTCAGGTCAGGGCTGCCTGGTGCCCAGACGTGGAGTTTATTACCTGGCCCGGTACAGAACCTAAAATTCAAATCTGACTTCCAGGCTTTACTGAAACCTCAGGGCGACGGCGGCGACGACCACATGGTGCTCACATTCTCTTGCCTTATAAGGTTTCAGCAGCCCTCCTCTGCGACCATGACCAACATCCAACGTGCATAGCTGTATCCTGGGTCTCGTCCCAGAGTTCCCAATGCCGAGATCTCAACTTGGCTCTTTCGTCTTTCTTTTTTTTTTTTTTTTTTTATTTGACAGAGTTAGATGGTGAGAGACAGAGAGACAGAGGGAAAGGTCTTCTTTCCGTCGGTTCACCCCCTAAAAGGCCACTACAGCCAGCGCTGCGCCAATCCGAAGCCAGGAGTCAGGTGCTTCCTCCTGGTCTCCCATGCGGGTGCAGGGGCTCAAGCACTTGGGCCATCCTCCACTGCCTTCCCGGGCCACAGCAGAGGGCTGGACTGGAAGAGGAGCAACTGGGACTAGAACCCAGGGCCCATATGGGATGCCAGCGCCGCAGGCGGAGGATTAACCAAGTGAGCCACAGCGCCGGCCCCCTTTCACCTTTCTATCACAACTTCTTTGTCCACTCTCTCTTGCACTCACTTATTAGCTCTAAAAAGTCGCTTCTACTCTTATCCTTGCTTAACTCACACATCCTTCCTCTCCACCACACTAGTTCTTGGGAGTCTTTCCAATTCCACTTGATTGCTCTTTGTCTTTGCGTTTGGAGTCTCTGGTCGGCCACTGATAGTCTTGGAGCCACGTCCCCCATGCCAACCCTTGGTCTGAGCCCACTGTGTTCTCCACTGCTGCCCTTGACAATGTGAGATCATGGGAGAAGGGCTCAAAACCTTAGGGGATTGGCTTTCTGTAAAGTAACACCATAAACTCCTACTGAACTATAGCAGCAGGGTAATTTAAGAAGCCAGTCAGGGGGCTCAAAACATTCCTCCTGGCCAATATTTAAAAAAATTCTATCATTTTCAAACCTCCAGCCACAGCATTCTTTTTTGTCAAATTTGTATATTTGAAAGGAAGAAACAGAGAACTCCTATCTCCTGGTTCATTTCCCAGATGCCCACAATGACTGGATCTCAACTAGGCTGAAGCTAGAAACTCAAGCTAGGTCTCTGATGTGGGTGGCACTGATCCAGTTACTCAAGCCCTCACCACGGCCTGTCACAGTCTGCATTAGTAGGAAGCTGAAGCCAGGTATTGAACCCAGGTATCCTGATATGAGACATGGGTATCTTAGTGACTAGGCTATATACCCACTCTAGCCACACCTTTCCTGATGTTTGCAAGTTAATCTGCCTTTTTAATCTGTAGAAAATATTAATGCTGGCCGGCACCGCGGCTCACTAGGCTAATCCTCTGCCTTGTGGCACCGGCACACTGGGTTCTAGTCCCAGTCGGTGTGCTGGATTCTGTCCTAGTTGCCCCTCTTCCAGGCCAGCTCTGCTGTGGCCCGGCAGTGCAGAGGAGGATGGCCCAAGTGCTTGGGCCCTGCACCCCATGGGAGACCAGGAGAAGCACCTGGCTCCTGCCTTCAGATCAGCATGGTGCGCCGGCCACAGCGCGCCAGCCGCGGCGGCCATTGGAGGTGAACCAACGGCAAAAGGAAGACCTTTCTCTCTGTCTCTCTTTCTCACTGTCCACTCTGCCTGTCAAAAAAAAAAAAATATTAATGCTATTCCAGAAGTCCTCTTCCCCCTCCTCCTCTATCTCATTCTTCATACATGTGTACCTATATACGGACGTATATAGTGATATTTGCATCAACGCATCTCTACAGTTATCATCTATCTGTGTATCTGTCATCTAGGTATCTAACATCTCATCTTCTTACTGAACCTGTCCTAGCTCAGGCCTTGTGGTAGCCTGACCACATTCCTTTCAAAGAATGAGCTGCTGCCCCATTGTGGGCGGTCTCAGACGTCAGTTCCTCCAGGGTCTGCCTCAACTGCAGAGAGTCACCTTGCCTGAATACGCATCCTAGTATGAACGGCCCACACTCATGACAGAGGAAAGCAAGGAAATAGTCCTGGCTGGTTCAGCCCCTGCAAGACTATTGCAACAGCTCTTCACCACCTTCATCGTCCTCTGTCTAATCCTGCTTCTTCATTCTTCCTTTGCAGCTGTCTATCTATCACTAACATCTTGGACCCTAAAATTTTTCTTAGATCTCCCTCCAGAGGACCCATCCTAGGAGTGGTCCCAAAAAACAGGCACAAAGTGAGGTTTTCACTGCCAGCTAGCTGTGAGCCTACCACAGCTGGTAGAGGTGGATCCTAGATGGCCCCTGGCACAAGGTGATGACTCAATGGTTAAACTATTACCAGTGATGACCTGGGAAGTTGTACCAGTGGAAGAGGATGCAGTAGAAGGTATGACGCATCAAGCTTTTCAGGCATATGGAGGAAATAGTAGCCATAAGGACCATGGCGTTGATGCTTTGCAGAAACAACACACAACTGAGTAACAGAAAACTGAGAGCCAAGTAGAGTGCCAGAGGCCTTCTAGTTCGCATGCAGAAATCCTTGCACCCTGCAGCTCTAAGTGAAGAAAGGGCTCAGGATCTGATCATCTGAGTGACTGGATTTCAAATACGGTGAAATTCTTGGTGAAGGCCATGACCTCCAGGTGGGGAGACTAGAACCCATGACACCCAGGATGGGGCCATTGGAGTGGATTTGTGTTCCTACGGTTAAACTTGCAGTTATTTTTATTATTTATTTATTTATCTAGCTTTACCATTAGACCATGGCTCCTTCAGAGCTGAGGCTGAGTTTTAGTTATTGTTGTCTCTCTCTTCTTCATGCCACCATAGTGGCATACCACTTATCAATACAAGTTTTTTCGAGTGACTCTCCAGTAGTTACTTGGAGGAGTTACCTGTGTTTCAGAGAGAAACACAGTCACTTTCTTTATTTTAAAAAAAATTTTTTAAAAGATTTATTCTTATTTATATGAAAGGCAGAGCTACAGAGAGGCCATCCACTGGTTCACTCCCAAAATGGCCGCAATGGCCAGAGCTGAGCCAATCTGGAGCCAGAAGCCGGGAGCATCCTCTGGGTCTCCCACATAGGTGCAGGGCCCAAGGACTTGGACTATCTTGCACTGCTTTCCCAGGCCATAGCAGATAGCTGGATCAGAAGTGGAGCAGCTGGGACTTGAACTGGTAGCCATATGGGATGCCAGCACTGCAGGTGGTGGCTTCACCGGCCATAGCACTGGCCCCAACACAGCCACTTTCTAAGGTTAATTTACCCATTTTTAATCTGTGATTCTCTATCTTCCCAATGTTTTCAGTCATTTCTCCATTAACTGCTCTTCTATGTAGTAAGTCCTTTGCAAACATTTGCCCCTCTCTATAAAATTTCTGTATCGATAAAGCTGATCCCTCAACCAAAGCTGTGGTTAATTTCAACCCTACCTCCTTTCCCATGCTGCTGTTCTCTGTTCTAACCTTGTTCAGGGTCTCCAAGGGCAATGGACATTAACAAATAATGATGTGCTCATAGCACTGATTTGCATCAGCAATAATAAAGTATCACAAGCACAGGGCTAATTAACCAAAGGCTACCTGAAAACTGGCAAAGTGGAAAATTCAGCCAGTGAGGAATGGGCCCTGCCAGCAGAGATTTCGTGTCTCATCGTCTTGGAAATGCTCTTTTGGCCTTTATTTTAGTGAACTTCCCTTCCCACTCACACTCACCTGTTTTCCTTTATTCCTATGTTGAGCTTAGTTATTTTAGATGGTACAAATCTATATTCTTGACTATCCCCAACTGTGATCCCAACTGTGGTCCACGGTCACCAACTTTGACCTTGCTCGAAGGGTCCCTAAGTGTTCTTACTGCACCTGTGCCTGGCCAAAAGGACGAGAAGCCAAATCCCTAGGCATTCTTGAGAGGTAAGGGGTCCAGGCTGTTCGTCTGAGATGTGCCCATTTTTAAATTCCAAAGTGTTTAGGAGACTGAGAATCAAGTAACTACCAGGAAATAGTTGGTTTGAAAGATGGGAGATCCTTTTGAAAAATAGCCTCGAGAAGACAAGTTCATAGATGCTATTAAAGAGCGTGGAACTTGTGTCACATAGAGAGGAGAGTTTCTGCTCGGCAAAGTCTTTGTTGCCAAAGTCATGCCACACCTATTCACCCCTTCCGTCTTACCGCCTGTCTTCCAAACCCAGTTACGTATACTATGGCTGTGGGGAAAGCAGAACTTTAAAAATAACACTGTACTATATTATTATTTAAGAGTTTGAACCCAAACAATAAGCAAAGATATAAAAATGGAGTGTAAGCTTAGTTTCATTCCAAGTCAACCTGTTTCCTGTTGGAGAGGTTCACTCACGAGGGCAGAGAGGGCCTTTCTGTCTGCACAGGGCAATGGCCGTGGAGTAAGGCTAGAGCTGAGACCCACTAAGGGCAAAAGAGCCATGGAAACTGTGCCTGCTTTTGGCCATCAGACTGCCATCCCTCCCTGTCAGCACCCCAAACTGTTGAGCCTGGAGGGGCTCCAGGTGGACGCACGTGTCTCAGTATTACTCTTTTTTTTTTTTTTTTTGACAGGCAGAGTTAGACAGTGAGAGAGAGACAGAGAGAAAGGTCTTCCTTCTGCTGGTTCACCCCACAAATGGCCGCTATGGCCAGTGCTGCTCTGATCCGAAGCCAGGAGCCCGGAGCCAGGAGCCAGGAGCCAGGTGCTTCTCCTGATCTCCCATGCGGGTACAGGGCCCAAGCACTTGGGCCATCCTCCACTGCCTTCCCAGGCCACAGCAGAGAGCTGGACTGGAAGAGGAGCAACCGGGACAGAATCCAGCACCCCAACTGGGACTGGAACCTGGGGTGCCGGCACCGCAGGTGGAGGATGAGCCTAGTGAGCCATGGCACTGGCCAGTATTACACTTCTAACACTTCTGACACAAGAGTGTCACTGGCGACGACACTCTTGATGCCATCTCTTTTTGAACTCCTTAAATGTTCAGGGTCTATACCAATCATCCTCACTGCAAACCACACAGTTGGGGCATTGGTTTCTGAATGGCCTATAGCATCCAGCAGAATTCCTGGCCTGCCTGCTGGGACTTGAATCAAGTTTGCAGAAACAATAAGTGACTTACGATAAGGACTAAACGTGAAATAAGAGAACATTGACTTTGTGACCTTGCATTCCGCTTCTTCCTCATTCATGTTTCCCTTATGGCTTTCCCTCTGCCTCCAAGGTCATGCAGCTGACATAATTCCCTCTGGCTGCCTAGCCTGAAACCTATTGTGAAATCCACTCAAGAGGTAACATCCACCCAACAGATGAAAAACACTTGAGGAAATACCTGATGTCTGATATTTTCTTCTTCATCTTCTGGTATGACATTTTTATTCCCTGATCGAACATGACATGACTATCTGTGGGCCAGTAGAGTGGTGGAGCAGGTAGGACCACTGTCTGCCACACAGCCATCCCATATGGGTGCCAGTTTGGTTCCTAGCTGCTCCACTTCTGAACCAGTTCCCTGCTAATGTGCCTGGGAAGGCAGCAGAGGATGGCCCAAGTGCTTGGGCCCCTGCACCCTCTTGGGAGACCCACAGGAAGCTCTTGGTTCCTGGCTTTGGAATGGCCTAGCCCCGGCTATTGTGGCCACTTGGAGAATGAACCAGCAGATGGATGACCTCTCTGTCTCTGTAACTCTGCCTTTCAAATAAATAAAACAAATCTTCAAGACAAAAAAAAGCTTTCTGGAGGTACATGGCCAAAGGATCCTTGCTAGGCAACAGACAACTCTGAAAAGCATGAAGTACGGTGCTAATGACCTGTGGTAACTTCACAGAACACTTCTTCTTTGATAGCAACCTTGAACATGAGCATATGAAAATATGCTTACCAACATGCTCAGTGTTACTGATCACCAAGGAAATGCAAATCAAAACCACAATGAGGTGTCACCTCACACCTGTTAATATGACTACTGTGAACACACACAAACACACATTGCTAAGAATGTACAGAAATTGGAACCCTGTACCCTGTTGGTGAAAATACAGGCACTATGGAAAATCATTTGGTGGTTCCTCGAAATATTAAATTTTGCTATTTATCAAAAAAAATTGAAATTAGGATCTCAAAGAGATGTTATCATTCCCATGTTCATTGCAGCACTATTTATAAAAACCAAACTATGGAAATAACACTAATGGCCATAGATAGATGAATGGATAAAGAAAAAAGTGATATTTACATACAACAGAATATCATTAAGCCTTTAAAGAGAAAGAGACTCTGCAATAAGGCAATGATGTGTATGAATCTTGAGGATATTATTATAAGTCAAAGTCAGAGAAGGACAAACACTGTACTGCTTACATGATGTGTCTAAAATAACCTCACTCACAGAGGTAGAGAGTAGAATGGTGGTTTCCAGGGGCAGGGGTGCAGAAATGGGAAGTTGCTAATCAGTGGTACAAAATTTCGAATACACAGGATGAGTAAGTTCTAGAGATCTACCATACAACTTTGTGCCTACAGATAACATCATTGGATCTTATACTTCAAAATTTGTTAAGAGAGGGTGGGCAGTTTGCCTTGAGGCTGACGCCTCATTTAAAGCCCACAGCCCATACTGGAGTGCCTGGGTTTGAGACCTAGCTCTGCCCCCTGATTACAGCTTCCTACTAATGCACACTGTGGGAGGTAGCAGGTGATGGCTCAAGTATTTGGGCTCCTGCCACCCACATGGGAGACCCAAATGGAGATTTTGGCTCCTGGCTTCAGCATGGCCTGGCCCAACCCTGGCGGTTGCAGACCATCAGGGGATGGACTGGGTTTATCTGAGTCACTGCTAGCCTATGACTTCACCTACCTGCCATCATATGCTTCAGCAATCCCAGCTGTGGAGTGGAGTAACCTGGCCAGAAGGTGTGGAGGTGCAAAGGGTGCCTTCTGAATACAGCTGCCCTAGGACAGTTTCTGGGAGCACAGGTGAGCTCCACCAGAGGCAGAGGGACCCTAGGATGGGCCACTGGGGTCTGGTGTTGTGCAGTGGGTCAAGCCACCGCCTGTGACGCTGGCATTCCATATGAGTATTGGTTTGAGTCCCAGCTCTTCTACTTCTGATCCATCTCTCTACTAGCGGTGTGGGAAGGGAGAAGATGATGGCCTAACTGCTTGGGCCACTGCCGCCCATGTAGGAGACCCAGATGGAGTTCCAGGCTCCCTGGCTACTGCAGCCATTGAGGAAGGCAATCAGCAGATAAAAGATCTCTATCTTTCCCTCTTCCTCTGTTCCTCTGCCTTTCAAATAAATAAATAAACCTTTTTTTTTTTTTAAATTAAGAAAAACCAGGATGGGCCACTGGACAGTCTCACATGAGAGCCACCTGTGGAAAGGGCTGGTTTTCCCTCTCCATGAGTGGGAGTCTAAATTAGCAAAATCAAAGAAGCCTTAAAACTCATCCATAGGTTTTGATTGTATGACTTCATATGAATGAATTTTTTTCTTAGAAATTCATCAGAGACACACACAGTGTTACCTTTGAAATAAAAAGCTAAAAATTATTTAAACATTAAACTGGAAAGCATTATTCAATAAACCTGGGATTACATGCATCTGTGTGTTGGGAGGTTGTGCAGCCAATCAAAAAGCAATGAGAGCCGATAACCAAGGACCTGAGCAACTGTCCAGAATGGAAGAGGAGGGAGGAAAGGATTATGAAACAATCTTGTCAGAGTAATCCAATCTCTTTAAAACACTGACTCCCACACATGCAGACAAAGTCTGAGAGGAGAGAGAATAAACTGCTTTCAGCTGGGATTACGACTTAGTTCATTTTTAAGTCACAGTACTTTCCTGAATGTTCCAATGTTTCCACAGTGAACATAGGCTCATTTTGCCATCAAACTCAGTTTCGAAACAGCCACGTCACTGCTCACTTGGGCTATCTGTCATGCACGGGGCCAGCCTGTGTGTGCACCTACGGAGCAAATGATTACAGGACACGTCTGCGAACCGAGGCTTGAGCAATTCCAACCCTGGAGGCTCTCTCTGGCAGGGAACAGAGGTGGATTTTTGTTTGAGGAGGCTGAGTCTGGAAGAGTTGTGTCACTGTGGGTGGTTTCCTAGATCCTCAATGCATGTGGCTTCCAGCCTCGATTCTTTCCAAAAAGTTTGGCTTGCTGACCACGACTGAAGAGCCCTTGCCGGACAGCCAACGCCTCACATAAGCCCCAGGTTTGCGCGATGTCTACTCAACGCACCTGATCCTGCTCAGCAAGAGTTATGTCCCAAGGGAAACCTTTCTCGCAAAGTTCAGCAAACCTCCTGGGTAAGAAGCCCCTACACCTGGGACTCGCCCAGGTAACTCCATGCATGAAAGCTGTCTCAGTGCCCTGTGTTACAATATCGTAGCCGGCTGGCTGGTGATCTTGCTGGGCTGCAGTGTGTTTGGAGGCAAAGGTCTGAAATGCTACGTCTTGCTCTGAGAACACTGTCTCCTCGTGAGACAAAGCCAATCAGCACACGGTCTAGAGAGCTAGAGAGCTTTGAAGATGATATTTCTACAGTGACACAGCCATTCTGAAACCCCTGTAGCAGAGTGGAAGGGCAGCAGCCAACCCCAACATCCTGGTATCCGCAGTGGGAACTGGTGGGTGCCTGACTTGCTGAGGTCAGTAGTTAATGCTGGCCTCCTGAGCAGCCTCGGTGGAGTCGGCCCAGGGGCAGGGCGAGTCAGCAGGGAAGGCAGTTGGAAGTATATTTTAACGCTGTTCCAGATAAGTCACAATATCAAACAAGAGTAATGATATCTCCACTGCACACCAAAGAAATCAAGGTCTATCAGTCACTCAGTCGTCATCATCAAGTTGTTTGAGGTTACCTTTTTCTCTCACAGCCCACGTGCTGTCAGCTGGCCCTGCTAAAGCTCCCTTGGAAACTGTTCCACTTGTTACTCAAGCCTGCTCACCTTCAGTACAACAATCACATTCTAATTGGTCACCCTCTCATTCATGACGATCCTCACAGGACTAAGCCAGAGCAAATGATGACTTTGAGGTCATAGGTCCAAGCCACTGGAGGAGCGAAACTGCTTTCTGAGTAAGAGTGGGGTGGGAGGACTTCATGGTTGGGTTTTGGTTTGACAGTTGCCTCAAAGACTGAGCTAACAGCAGTGAGCCTTTACTCCACAGGGAGACGCAGGGCTCGGTTCTGGGGGTCTGTGTGTTACTTTTCTGTTGAATGGCCAACAAACAAACTTATTTTATTTGATCAAGACCTGATATATATATATATATATATATATATATATATATATTACGTATTTGATATCAAAGGGAGACAGAGAGAGGGAGATATCTTCCATTTACTAGTTCTTTCCCCAAATGCCCACATGGTTAGGGCTGGGCCAGGCCCAAGTCGGAGTCAGGAACTGCTGCTTTCACAGGCTCATCAGCAGGGAGCTGGACTGGAAGTGGAGCGGCCAGGACCAGAATCAGAGCAATGAAGTGGGATGCTAGTGATACAAGCACCAGCTTAACCCACTGTACCACAACGCCGACCCCTATAACCATATTTTAAATGTGAGTTCCTGTTTAAAGAGACTTTAACTGATAATATAATCACCAAATGAACACTGGTCTCACACTGAATAATGTTGATTCGCTAACATCAAACTCACTGCCAATCACACTAAGCTCACGCCTAAATAGAGCCTAGCTGATGCGTGTCTCTTCTTCACAAGGCACATGCTGGCTCTCCTGAACCGAGGGACGTTAGAACTCCAGCACCACGCCTCAGGGCCATTTGAAACAGCAAAATCACCAACAAAAAGCACCGAAGCGTTCACTTCATTGGCCTATGTTTCTGAAACATGTGGTTTGTGGAAATTCTGAACTGGGAAAAAAGAAAAAAAGATGTATAGAAATGCAGAGATGTGAGGGGCCTCCACCAGCGGCACTGGCATCCCTTATGGGCGCTGGTTTGTGTCCCAGCTGCTTCTCTTCGGATCCAGCTCTCAGCTTATGGCCTGGGAAAACAGTGGAAGACAGCTCGAGTGCTTGAGCCTCTGCACCCACGTGAGAGACCCAGAAGAAGCTCATGACTCCTGGCTTCAGAACGGTGCAGCTTTAGCCATTGTGAAAAATTGGGGAATGAACCATCAGATGGAAGCCCTCTCTTTCTGTGTTTCTGTAACTCTGTCTCTCAAAGAAATAATTAATCTTAAAAAAAAGAAGGGAAATGCAGAAATGTGGCATCCAACAGGTTGTGCACAGGAGCTTTATCGTACAACTGCGCCGAGTCTGGTCTCTGCTGGAAAACGCATGAAGGCTGGGCATCTTAAGAGCTTTACAGCTCCGTGCATGGCTGCAAATGACCAAGATAGCCCCAGAAGTATTGGGGGGTCACAAGTGAATCTTTGCAGAACAATTCACAAGTATCTGTAAATAAGAAGGACTGAATGTAAGAAGAGCTAGAAATCCATTACTCTTTTAAGTGGAGATATGAAGAATGACTCAGCCCAGAGGATTACAAGGGGAAGACTAGAGCCAGAGGTGTTGACTTGGAAGGCATTGCCATGTGTCTACATATCCATCTCTAGCTAGCATGATGCCGGAAGCCGAGAGAAGCATGCTGGAGACTGTGCTCTGGGCACGCCACTAAGACGGTATGTGCAAAGGAGATGTAACCAAAGACGTGCACGGCAGAGAAAGAAGCGTGGAAGAGCTGTGTTTCAGGAGCAAAGGAGTCGGGATGGGTCGAAGGCTGCTAAAATTGTCTCATGGAAGGTACGAATTGATCTTTCTACTAGGAAAGATTGGTGATTCTGACATAGTTTCATTTGAATGGCAGAGATAAGAGTCTGCCTGGAGTGACTCAAGGAGCAAATGTCATTCTTTCCAGGAGCTTTGATGCACATGTGAGAAAAGGTCAAAGGTTAAAACTGGAGGAGGTGCAGGATGGGGATACGTAGAGTGAGGGAATGAACCAGTACGTAGAAGGCACACGGCTGGGGCACTGGAGACAGGACCATTGCCGAGACGGTACCTCAACTTCCCAGGTGGCGCGTAGCCGTGCTATGACAGTCTGCTCCCACAGGTGAGAAAACGAGGCAGAGAAGGTGGGACGCTCACTCATGGCCAGAAGCGAGGCAGTGGCAGGACGAGGGTGCAAATCTGGGCCTTGGGTTTCCAAAACCCCTGCTTTCAGCCAGAGTTCACAGCCTGATCAATTCACACTTATTGATTACCCTGTACCTCACAGTCACTCCCCGAGGCTGAATGGTGAGGGCAAGACACAGTGAAATCCCAGACTGGTGCCTTTCCTCCGCCCACCAGTGGAAACAGGACGCTTTGCTCTCCAAGGCAAGCTAGGGAGAGGCCCAGCTGCTGCACGGGCAGGGAAGCCCAGGAAGTCCGGGTCACGGCTGGACCCGACGCTTCCCGAACGCGTCTCACCTTCAGAAGCACAGCAAGGTCAAAGCTGCAGCACCCGGGAAGTGAAATTCATTCCAGAGGGCCACTCCCAAGTCGAGGATTTAATTACTCTCCTCGTCAAGTTCTCCCGCTCTTATTTTGATTCCACATGAGAGATTTCTGCGAAAGTTGCTCAGCTTTTCCCAACCGAAACGCAAGCAGTGTGGCACCGCCTCGGCCCCTGCCCGCAGTGGTTAAATAAATCACTTGTTGCTAAACACAGCGATTTATCCCCCTGACATCTACATGGCCCTCCTGGTTTATTTTAAAATACATCAACTAACTTGCCAGAACTGCCATGGCTTTTAATGTGTCTGACACATGCAATTTCAAGAGCTCAATGAAAATGTCACACCATGAAAGAGGGAGGAGCAGACGGAGAAGGTGATGAAAGCTGGTGTACAGGCACCCACGGAAGTGCTTGCCCGGGTGGGGTTCAGGAAGGGGTCTCCCTGCCAGCAGCTTGGGACATGAATTCAGCTGCATGGAAAAACCTCTTTTCATAGATTGTGCTGTAGAGCACTAATTCTCCACACTAACTACTTTCGCTCACGGACACAACCCAGTCTCCCGTGATATTTCTGAGAAAATGACATAGTCTTTTTCACTTCCACGGCAATATTTGATCCCAAGATATGGCTGCCGTTTAACAAAGTAAAGAGTCCAAGCGTTCGGATGCACCGCGTTCATGCGGTTCCTCTACAGGGATTCCATATTACAAGTCAGGACTTCAGAAAGCTCGTGGAGAAATGGAATCAAAAGATACACTTATTTTGCTACAAGATTTTAAAAAACCCATGTATAGTTTTTTCATTACACACACCTTATATTTGTGGAAAAATGGAATTAAAAGATCTACTTTGGTGCAAAGCTTTTCTTAAATCCATGTGTTGTTTTTTCATAAAATGAATTTTCCACAAACTGTTTCAGGACCCCTTTTACCAGGCCTCATGCCAAGCCTCAGGATCCCTTCACAGTTCTTTTTAAAACTTGCTTTTTAAACTGTTTATTTACTTTCACTTTATTTGGAAGACAGAAATAGGTAGGTAGGTAGGTAGGTAGGTAGATATAGGTATAGGTATAGGTATAGGTATAGGTATAGGTATGGTATAGGTATAGGTATAGGTATAGGTATAGGTATAGGTATAGGTATAGGTATAGGTATAGGTATAGGTATGGTATAGGTATAGGTATAGGTATAGGATAGGTATAGGTATAGGTATAGGTATAGGTATAGGTATAGGTATAGGTATAGGTATAGGTATAGGTATAGGTATGGTATAGGTATAGGTATGGTATAGGTATAGGTATAGGTATAGGTATAGGTATAGTTATAGGTATAGGTATAGATAGAGAGAGAGAGAGAGATCTACCAGCATGCTTCATGTGGGTGGCAGAGACCCAAGTACTTGGCCATCGCTTGCTGTCCAGGGTGCACAGTAGCAGGAAACTGTACCACGGGGAGTAGGCAGAACTTGCACCAGGTGCTCAGATACAAGACATTGACTGCTGCACCAAATGCCCACCCCTGGATCACAGCTCCAACCTCAGCAGGTTTGTGGTTTCATAAAGACAACCCCCTGCAGGCAAAGGTGACCCAGCTCTGCTACTAGCTGTGTGCTAAGACAACTGGTTTAGCTCCACATTCCTCATCTCTGAGGACAGAGGGATAGGAAACATGACCTAGACTGAGGGCTGCTGGGGGCAGCACATGTCAAAGCACGTGAAGCACGCTGGGATTAGTTCTGCTCCATCTGTAACACTCAGGGAACGGATCATCTGCCCCACGGTGTCGCTCCACTGCTGAAGTCTTCACAGTGAAGCTGTCCAGCCCTGAACATTAAGTGGTCAAGAATCACCACAGTAGCTGCTTCCTGTCCAATCCGCTGCTCACTCTCAGCCTCCAGGGACATCCCCAGAACTAAACAGGATCGGGTTCTGCTTCCTGCATTACAGCTCTGCTGGTTCCCCCATCGTCCCTAGCATCATAATCTAGAACAATTCCACAGCTTAGCTGGCTCCTTCCCCCTGACATGTGGCCACGTTGGACTCTGCCCACTCCATGAAGAATGTCTCTTTCTCCCCAGCCTCTGTGTTGGCTGTCAGTCTTCCTGCAACTTCAGTGCTCCCCTCTCTCAGCCTATACCTTGACCTCTTTTAAATTTCTATATATAATTGTTCAAATGTCATCTCAGTGCAACCTCATGGAATACTTTAAAAAAAATCCATTTATTCATTTATTTGAAAGTCAGAGTTACAGAGAGATGGGGGTAGGGGAAGAGATGGGGGGGGGGAGAGGGAGAGGGAGAGGGAGAGGGAGAGAGAGAGAGAGAGAAAATCTTCCATCCTTTGATTTATTCCCCAAGTGGCTGCAACAGCCAGGGCTGAGCCAGGCTGAAGACGGGAACTTCATCTGGGTCTCCCATGTGGGTGGCAGGGCACCAAGCTCCAGGTCATTAGGCGGGAGTTAGATGGGAAGTGGAGCAGCAGAATTCAAATCAGTGCCAATATGGGACGGTGGCATCCTAGTGGCAGCTCTAGCCACTATGCCACAGCACTGGCCCCTGAAGACTCTGTACCCAGCACCCTCTTCTTTTGCACTCCTCCAGCCCCATCTAGACTTTGGCCATAGTATTTACTTCATTGTACTGAAACACATTTTTAGCTGGTCTCATCCTAGCATTGGAAGCCCTCAAGAACAGTGGTTGTTTCTTCATTTCTGTGTGTCCAGTGCCTGGAATCTGATGGGTGTTGGATAACAAAGGCAGGACACTGATCCCGGAGGTGCCTGCTCTGGGAGCTTCCGCATCTTCCTCCTGCTTCTACCTCGCCTTCAACAGTAAATAAACTGAGGTTTCCTTGGTTACTTTGGGCTGCTGTGATAGACTATCATGACCAGGTGTCGTAAACAACAGCAAGATATTCCTGGCAGTTCTGCAGGCTGGAAGTCAGAGATCAGAACGCAGAAGGGCAGCGTTCTGGAGAGGGTCCTCTTCTAGGCTGCAGACAACTGACTACTTGGTGTATTCTTCCATGACACAAAAGAGAACCAAGACCTCTGAGTTGTCTTTTGTTTCATTTTAAAAATTTTATTTATTTAATTGATTTGAAAGGTAAGGGCAGGGAAGGGTGATCAATTTCCAAGACAGAGATGTCTCTTCACCGGTTCACTCCCAAATGTACAACTACTGGGGCTAGTCCAGGATGAAGCCAGGAGCTAGGAACTCTATTGAGATTTCCCAGGTGGGTGGCAGGGAGCCAAGTACTTGAGCCATTTCATGCTGCCTCTCAGGGTATGCATTAGCAAGAAGCTGGAACTTGGACCCAGGGTAGGGTTAGGGTTAGGGTTAGGCACTCCAATGCAGAATGCACGTAACTCAAGCGTGATGCTTTTACTGCTACATCAAAATCCTGCCTGAGTTCTCTTTCACAGGGACACTAATTCCATTCATGAGGTCTCCACGCAGCTGCTCCCCAAAGGCCACACCTCCTAATACCATTGAGTTAGGAGCTCAATGTATGAATGGGGGGGAAGGGGGGAGCGGGATATGAACACGGTCTTAACAGCCGGATTCCCATCCTCCTTAAGCATTACTCATCCTTTGTCTTCTACTGGTCTTTCAACGCACAGGATGTGGGCCAAGCATAGGATTCTAGCACACTGCCTTAGTTCAGATTTTCACTTGTGTGTTGTGGGACTTTCGGGAAATTGCTTAAACTTCCTCTGCTTTGGTTTCCTCATCTTCAAATCAGAGATAATAATGTCACTCTTGATGGGGTTGTAGGAAGATGAAATGAGTTGAAAAGGACAGCACTTTACAAAGGGCATGACCCTTGGCGCGCACACAGGCAATGTTAGCTGCTTTTTGCTTAAATGGAAATCCTCCATCTGTGATTGTCTCCTTTTTCTCCTCAAAGCTCCCTCCACTAAGTTCTGTAGTCTGTCTCTTATCCCACTCACCACCTGGCAGCATAGTTCCCCAGGGATCTGTATCCCTCAAGTAACTGTTAGGTTCTTTTAAGACATGTTGCATCTTTTTGTGATTTTTTTTCACTCCCTGCCTTCCACTATAATGAAGATACAGTATTAGGCACAAAGTTGTTGCTAAGTAAGTTAATTCACTTTAGGGTACATTACTGATCATTGGCCAGCATGATCTAATGGGACAACGATAGGCTATTAGGGCCACTGTTCTCCTCCCATCAGTGTTTCTTTACAGGGTACATTCTAAAGCCAGCTGTCCAGTTTATTCCCCATCCTCCACACACAGCACAACTATTTTTAATTTAAAGAAATGACTAATGATTAATGGATGATTCTAATCAGATAGGAGACAGTGGAGTCTGGCCAATCAGGGAAGGTCATGGTCTGTACAGAATGAGCCCTCACGCTGTGAGAGCTGGCCACCTGCATAGCACATTCATTAAGCCAACCCAACATCTCTTAGTAGTAAGTCTGGGCATTTATCACCTGTGTGTTTATCTGTGTGTGTCCACACACAAAATTGCTGTATTATTGTAAGCCAAGAGAAGGGATACACAACAACGTGTATGTCACACCCATAGAATAATGTTGGAGAGGTTGAGAAAGAGGCAGATTGCTGCGTGCTATGCATATTAAAAGCCTAAAACTTGTAAGAGGTGAGTGGGAACTGAGCTGTGCTAACGGCAGTTCTTTCTATAACCACATTTAGAGGGACATTCAGGAATGCAGCTGTAAGGAGGTTCTTGGCCATCCCCTCCCTAGTTCAACACTCAGTGGGACTCCTACCTTGTGAAGGTGACTTGAAAGCTGGGCCAGGACTCATCTCCTCGCTACACTGAGGCTCCTCTGTGCTGTCTTTCCACTTGCCCTTCATCAACACGCTGCAGGAAGGGAATTCAGAGCTCGATGTGGTTGAATACAATGTTCCTCACTTCCTCTTTGTTCCTCTCTGTTCAAGGTAGGTTGGTATACATGGCTGGCAGCCCAAATTGCAGTGTCTAGCAAGCATCAACACAAGGGCATTGATTCTGGATTGTCTAAGATGTTATAAAAAAATTAATAAGAAGCAGAAAAGAGAAATACACAGAGAGGCTACAAAACAGCCACAGCTGGGCCAGGGCAAAGCCAGGCAGGTGTCCCATGTGGATGACAAGGAATCAGTTACTTGAGCCATCACCTGCTGCCTCATATGGTGTGCAGTAGCACAAAGCTGGGATCATGAGTGGAGTCAGGAACTGAATCCAGGTACTCTGATATGGGTTGCAGGCATCCCAAGGAGTGTCTTAGCCACTGACCAAACCCCCACCCCTGGATTCTCTTCAGTTAGAGTGAGAGGCAGCACATTACTGTTTAATCAACGCATGTGGAAATCCACAGCACCCAGCAAGTAGCCCTCCCAGAACTCTGCCTATCCAGCCTCACACTTTTCCTTCATTTACTAAAAATGCCAAGATGCACCTTGTTTCTCTCCCACTCCATTCTACTTCCTGTAGTACCACCCATAAGACGAAGATCTCTACAGGTAGAATGAGATTTGCTAGGCAAGGAGGGGAGAAAGGCAAGGTGGGCTGTGGAACAGACTCCGAACCTACTTCTCACGTAAATGGGAAAGATGTCTTTTTCAGATCCTTGTGGGAAAGTCCCGGAATTAGGCACAAACTGTGGGAGTGGGTCAAAGTTTTCTCCTAGTTTGTTTCTGTGATGTACTGGCTTTGAGGGTCTACTTGATAAGTCACTACTTAACAGGCCCACTCTGTTTTGAAACTCTCTCCACTCTTGACATGTGAAATATTTCTTTTTGCCCTCTCATTAACTCTGATTTTTCTGTCTACTTATTTCCGGTTTGTCTTGCTTTCCTATGGGGCTCTATCCTTGAACTTCTCAATGTCTACTCCCTTTTCTAGCATTCATTTCTTTCTTGGACTTCTTTGCCTCGCATGTCTTGACAACTCAAGTCTTTAATCTTTGCCCTGTCTTCTCTCATTGACTCAACCCACACATCAAACTGACAAACACTTCTTCCTACATGTCTCTAAAACTCATTACACCCATGAAGAGACTCATCTTCTGCTCCACTCCACCACGGCTTCCTCCTCCAGCAGTCCCTACCTCGATGGACAGCACCACTTTTTCCCATTCAGGAAGCCAAAAACCCAAGGATCATTCTAGAGCCTTCCCTCTTTTTTCTTCTGCACCCAACTGAGCACAAAGGCTGCAGTATCTCCCTTTCCACTATCCCTTAGAACCAACCTCTCTTTTTCTGTATCTAAAGCCTACTCAACTTAAAGCCCTCATTATATCTTGCCCAGACTTCTGAATAATTCTGAAGTATATATATATACATATATATATATATCCTAAATAATTAATTGAAATAAATAAATATATGGGGATGGGGTCACCCAAAATCTCAAGGTTTGTTTCAATTTTACAGGAATGCCTATCTGCTGTATCCTATATTTATGCAACTGAACTTTTTGGAGCTAAACTTTGCATTTCTCCTAGCTTGGTTCACTGTTCCAGTTTTCTGACATGATTGTTATTCCGTCATCAATCATGTTAACTATACTTCCCAACTTTATGTCATCTCTACATTTTATCATTTTGCTATTTTTTTATTCCAGACATTGAAATAAATGTTGGTCAGAGAAAGGTCAAGGACATAGATCTATCAAGATGCCAGGGATATTTTACTCTAGCTTCACCTTAAGTACAATTATTCACTTACATACAGACCTGTAGAACTCCACTCTCATCCAGGACAAATTTCTCTATCTTGTCAGTGGGGATATCACGCAAACTTTCAAAAGATCTAGTTGAAGTCAACATACACTGTGGCGACAGTGCTTGCTTAATCTACAATTCCAGTGATCCTACAAGAATGGAAATGAATTTGGGAAAACTTGTTCTCAGGATATATTTACATAAACATAAGTTATTATAACACTGTTTTCTTTTGTAAAAATGTGATCATTAAACCATAAAATTTTGAAAACTATGAAAAGTTTACAAAGTAAAAAAAGGAAAATATCGTATAACCTACAGCTCTTTGACAATGAAAACCGTAGCATTCCCTCTCCAAGTCTTTATTTATTTAAAAATTTATTTATTTACTTGTAAGAGTTACACAGAGACAGACAGAGGGATGGAGGGAGGGGGAGAGGGAGAGAAATATATATATATATATTATATATATATATATATATAGAGAGAGAGAGAGAGAGAGAGAGAGAGAGAGAGAAATGTTTCATCTGCTGGTTCACTCCCCCAATGGCCTCAATGGCTTTGAGTGGGCCAGGCTGAAGCCAGGAGCCAGGAGCTTCCTCCAGATCTCCGGCATGGGTACAGGGGCCCAAATATTTGGGCCATTTCCACTGCTTTTCCCAGGCCATTAACAGGGAGCTAGATGGGAAGTGGGGCAGTCAGGACTCAAACTGGCACCCATGTGGGATGCTGACATTGCAGGCAGAGGTTTTGTCCACTGCACCACAACACCAGCCCCTCAAGTCTTTTTGAAGAGTATGTTTTCATATAGTTAAGACAATAGTGTATATACTGTTTTGTCACCATTTAAAAAAAAAAGTCTATCTCACTTATTTTCCAATGTTGCCTCAGTGGACATACTTCTCATAAATGGACCCGAACTTCTGGATATTTGGACTGTGTTCAAATTTTGAATGATAATACAATGACGAATATGTTGCACACGCAGACTTTTTTATTCACATTTTTCTTGGGTAAGTCGCAGAAGTTGTATGTTTGGGTCAATTTTCTGTTGCCCAGTCAGCAAGGCTGAGTTACGCAGCAGTAACAATTGATCACACGCACCCCAATCTTGTTTATTCAACAACCCAAAAGGATTAAAGGAAAAACAAAAAGCCCTTACATTCAGTGTCTCAACACACTAAAGTCAGTTTCTCTCTCACACTGCTCCTGCTGTAGGTCTCAAGGGGGTATCCCCTTAAAGCAGTCACTCATGGCTTTGGGCTGGTTCCATCTTGGCCTCCATGATGGATGTGGTGGAGAAGGAACTGGAGGTTGCCTGGGGTTTCCTGATGCCTCCTTTTGCCAGCTGCACTCACATGCCATGGGCCAGCACTAGCCATGCGTTCCTGCCCCATCAGAAGTGGTGCTGTGCCCACTAGGACAAAGGGCACCACTCACGCTGAGCATTAAGTTCTGCTCGGGGCGTGATCTGGTTCTGTCCGTTTAGCCTGGCCAGAACTGTATCTTCCAGGATTCACTCACTCTTTGGGTGAAACAATAGGTTTGACCAGAGGCAATGTTTCCATGGGATTTGGAAAGTCAAAGACAACCAATAATCACAGAGTTCAGACGGAGCAGGTGCGGCAGCTCCCACCCTGGTCTCCTGGCTTGCCTTGTTGGTGTGGGGCCACGGTGGCCTGCGTTCTCTCAGCTGCCATCGGATCTCCCCCTTCAGCTCCTTAGTCCACAGCGAAGTCCACAGTGAAGCAAGCCAGCTCCCTTTGTAGGTCACCTGCATGTGGAGTCTGGAGGGGTGAGAGCCTAAGGCAGAGTTCAGGTTGCCCTGAGGAACTCCAGTGTGTCCTTGCTTCCCCAGCTGCTGGCTGCACCTACTGAAGGGACATCAGCAAAAGCACCAGCCGTCCATGGTGTCTGCACCAATCCTTCACCGTAACTGCATGATGCCTACTCCCTAAAGCAACCTTCTCAGTCCATGCTGCCCACACTGATGCGTTTAGCCTGACAAAGTCCTGACAGTTACACAGTGGACATATTTTACGGAGCAGAGCCCACGTTTAAGGTCTGCGATCACAGAAATGTGCTTGGAGCATTCTGATGAGAAGACTAGGATCACAGAGAAACATCTGATCCTTGTTGAAAGAGAAGAGGGTACAGGTTCTCATATACAGATACATCAGCCAAAGTGAAGACAACATAACTCTAAACACAGCAGAAAGCTTCTTTTTTTCTGCTAATTGATTGGCAGGGAGGGAAGTCTTGCAAACCTGTGCTGCCCTGGAGGGATCGGCACCTGCCCCAAGGTGCAGGGCTCTCAGGAGGGCAAGCTGCCTGCAGCGGATTTTGCCCCAAGGACAAGAGCTAAAAAGAAACAGCATAACTAGGGGGAAGTCCACAAGGAGACTGTCAAAAGCCAGCACCTTCTGTTAGACTGAGTCAAAGCGAGTTTAACAACTAAGCTCTACTCCTACCAGCTCTCTACCTACGCAGCCTGTTTCTCTGTGTTTGTCATGTGACACCATGTGACACGCTAGCTCCTCCGCCGAGGAGGATTAGGAGAGACGAAAGTACGCGGACTTCTGGCCCCCGGCTGCTGTCTGAGACCCAGCCTCTGGACACTTCCTGTGGCTGCTGAGGGTCAGGGTGACTTGCGGATCCACCACCCTGCGCTCCACATGCACGCCGACTGCTGCCCTTCTGTGCAGCGACTCTCACCGGAAGAGGAACTCATGGTCTGCTGCCCTCCCCCAGCCTTCCTCTGATCCCAAACCAAGCAAAAACAGTTCTTGCCACACTGCTTCAGGGAACTGTGGCACCCTGGAAAAAACCCATATGAGCAAAGAATTCTATTCATAGACTGCATGTGATTCGCGCCCCTGGGTGGACTTCAGCTATGGCACGCTCAGGTGTCTTCCACAAGGAACTAGCAGTGGATGTGAAACACCAGGAAACCCGAGACGAGCAAATGGCCTGTGCCCACGGAGTCAGCAAGGGTATTAGACACAACGTAGGGGGACCAGGAGGTGTCGGTGAATTGGGAGTCTAGCCAACTCCCAATGAACCCCGGCACAACGCTCCCTCTTGTCTGCTCATCAGTGTGGGTCAAATCACCAACACTCCTGTTCCCCTCATCTTGTTACGTGAAGTAACACCATCACCATCTTTTCCTATCAAGGAGGATATTATTTAGGGACACGGCAAGAAATGAATGATGCCCTCAACATATCTTATACAAGAGTTATACATATCCAATTTTATCAATATTAACTTAAAAATGTGGCCTTGGGTTCATGTTTGCTGAATCAAATATAGTAATCTTCTACTGCAGGCGAAGAACAAAATCTACCTGGCGATGTGCGACGTGATGGCATGATAATTTCATAAATTATTCAAGGCTGTGGAAACACTGCAGTTGGGAGCCAGTGCCCAGATTTGCTGTCAGATGTCTCAATTTTCACAGGCAGTGGAGCTCTCTGCTTGTTTTGGTTTTGTGTGTTTCCTTGGCTAAACGGGAGAGCTTTATCAACAATTATTTTAGAGACAGGAGCAAATGAGTGACTGGAGGGTTTTAATTAGCCTCGCACACTTTCTACAACCTGGAATTGGTTGTCAGGTTTTGGAAATAGCTCACCATGGTCTCCTCACTCCTATGTCTGGCGCGCACGGCAGAGCTGCACACGAGGTGCCCTTCCTGGCTGCTGTGGGCGTCTATGTAGGTGCTGCAGACACCCGCTCCCTCTGCTCTGCATGTGTCTTAGATCGCAGCTTCTGGAATGGGCCTGTGGGTTAGAATGGGCCAACTGGTTATTCCATGTAGCTTCAAGAACAGCTACAGGGTACGTATCATCTTAGGATTGTTTTCCCACAAAGCACTGTTCTCTGCACATCATGGGTCAACTCTGGCGTCTGGAACCCGTGACATCACTGAGCTGTGCAATGTCCAACCTACTGGGTCACTGGAGGTTAAGCCCTTGTCTGCCATTCCCTAAGCTCAGCTCCTCCGTTCCCTACTCAGCACACGGGGAGGCAGAGGGCCCCATGTTCACCTATGCCGGCTCTCTCCGCTCATTCTCAGTCCTGGGGCTGGGCCATACCACACGGTCTTTGCAATAAAGCAATCATAAACTAATAGGAATAAGCACACAGCTAGTCCCAGCTTGAATGAAATAACCCCTTGATAATATCAAGAATCTCTTTACTAACAGAAAAAAAATGTCAACATCCAAGAAAAAAAGCCCTTTTCTAAGCTATTTTTCTAAGAGGCAGAAATGATAAATCTTTGCATGTATATAATTTATTAGTATTACAGTCCCATGTGATACAAGCATTTTCTCATTTAGAAATGATATTTTAATCTAGAACACACATGTATTTGTGTTAAACTCCTTAGCCTCAAATGGAACACAAAGAAGAACAAAAACCCTTTAAAACTAAAAATATTACTCAGCAGAAATTGATACTTTTAAGCCAATATGGATTTTAATAGCTAAATATGTTAAAATCTCCCTTAACAAAGTCAAAGATGATTACACTTATTTTTAATATCACTATATAAATATGAGGATTAATTGATACTCACCTAGGCCAAAAAGTCCAGTTGTATTAATAAACATGAGCGCGCACATAACAAAATATAAATTTGTAGCCAACGTCAAGTTTCCCCATTATTATCGTCCCCACCATGAACTGAATGTCCTGGAAGTGCCTTGTTTTTGTTTGCTTGTTTTTGTTTATTTAGATTTATAATCTCCAAGCATTTAGGCAGGAAAGAGAGAGGTACTAAAAACATTAAATTAAAAATTGTTTAAATTTTGATGAATCAAGGGTCTGGTGAAATGCCACATCTTCGGGGTACTTCCCACAGGAGAAAGGAGGCTGTGGCACAGTGAGCGGCCACTACACAATGGCTGGAGACAGCAGGTCACCTGCAGAGGACAGGTACAGATCCAATGGCTTCTTCCCTGTATCATGAACCATCACAGTGTCAGGAAAACTAAGAGCTCATCATCTGAGAGACAGAGTGTTCACATCTGTGCAAATTCGTTTATTCTCTCTACCTCTAGTTCAGACCTCAGAAATATTTTCAATTTGAACTAAAATAGAGACAGGTTCCTATATTTGAAAAGGCTCATTATTTACTACCTATCTCTTTGTTCTCTTTTCTTCTTTTCCCTATCCACAAATCTCTGCCTGAATAAAATACTTTAAGTATGCATTTTTTTACCTATTACCATAACTAGCAATGATAATTCCGTAGCTTAAAAATGGCTGCTTTAGTCCACGTTGATTTTGGTGAAGCCATTTAAAAAAACAAATCGATGAAATGGCTTCAAGTTTTCCTAAAAGAATTAAAGATAATTGAACGACAGCTAAATGTTCTCCCGTACTTGCTGAAAGCCTGTTACACGCTAAGGCTTGTGCTGCATGTGGCAGACCACACTCTCTCAGCATCTTTGCGTCGTGGATAGCGGGATCGCTCAGCTACTTGTCAGGGCAGACTGAGAGAGTGTTCCTAGGGTGAGGGAGAACCAAGAGATTGGGCTCAGAACTTCATTTCTCTGCCTTCCCACAGCTGGGTTCCGAGTCTCTATTGTAACCACATGGAAGAAGGATTGATTCAGGTTTGCTTTATATTTGACTCAGACTCTGATTTGGGATTTTTAGGAACCAATAACTTAAACTATGTTACAACAATCCCAGAGCTGTGACAGTGCTCACAGCACCCTGCTCTGGACCTTAAACCGTGGTGGTAATCACTGAACCTTTCAATGCGGTAGAGACCCCAAGGGCAACCTGCAAAGCATCTCCCAGAGCCCAGGGCCCTGGGATTGGCTCCCTCTCACAGAGCACCTCTCCTAACACTTGCACTCTCTCTCTGTAGGGCACTCGAATACCCCAGATGGAGCGCCTCTAAGAACAATCTCACCATGTCAGGCTATTTTCTCCCTCAACAAATCCTGAGTGCATGACTTCACAGAAAAACAATTTGGGCAAGAGATTTTTATCTTACATTTGGAAAAGCCCTTTCAAACACAGTTTAAAATGTGCAATCGAAATGCTGCATTTTCTTGAGTATTCAATACATTTCTTGGATTTTTTTCCCCTCTACTGCAGGAGTAGGATACAAACATTTGCTTCCTTAAGCACAGCAAACATGACTCAAACAGCTTTCACTCCACGTTTATAGATGAGAAGGCCACTGTTACAAGCTTTTCAGGATTTCCTGTCCCCGTGAAGCATTTTCATTTCTTAATCTCAATATAATTTAACGGCATCATATGTTCTCAAAAAAATTCTTCCCTGGGGCGGTCAGCTTTTTCTTCCCCCAAATCTTTTACAAGCTTAGCCTACACATGACTTAAAACACGGTCTTAACAAGCTACATGGAAATCTCCTTTTGTGCTCCACTCTGACAGGGCCCATGAGAAACTGGGAGGAAGCAGCCACAGTCCAGTTCCGCTGTCAGCATGACGGGCACAAGCTCCAAAGCACGAGGTTGCAGACTGGATGTCCACTGTGTTCCACGTTATAAATAAAGGGATTGCCCTGTGACAGCAACAGGCTGGAAGCATTAGCAGTTTTCTTTTTTCTCATTTTTAATCTTTTCTGGTATTTGCCTGAGCAAAACGTAGCCACCAAAGTGGGACTTCCTGTACCACTGACCCATAGGAAAAGAGAGAAATTCCAATCAACGCAGCAGGATGGAGGTTGCAGTCGGTGCTCCGACAAAGCTGACCGCTCGCCACTGAGCAGCAGGGAGCCCTGGCTGCCCTGTCTCTTTCTCCCTGCCTCTTCCTACCCACTGCAGCCTCCGGAGCAAGTTGCTTCACGCTGCCTTAAGAATGTGTGCTGTGTGCTTTCGAGCGGCTGCACGTTAGCCTGGGTCTTCTCAACCGTGAAAACACAGCTACAGATTGTTCTCAGAGCGAAACCGCTCCGCATCTTGGCACTTGGTTGTTTGTGACTTCTCAACAATAGGCACTGTTCCTCCGCTCCGTGATCAGGCAGGCCGCTGCTCGAAGGCCGGTCACGGCTCCCCATGGTATCAGTGTGGTGGCATGTGATGGTTCACATGGGCTGTGTTTGACCCCAGGAAGCCCAGTCTCTGCTTATTCTTCCTTTGTTCTGTCATCTGGGGGAGAGAGAGCGAGCGTTCAGCTGATCTTCCCTCTGTAGCGCGCATCACAACGGCTCTGGGTGAGCACTTCCCCAACACCCACTGTCCGCCCTCACAAAGGACAGACTTATCCCCTCCCAGAAAGGGGGGGATTTGTTAAAAGTGAATTTTCATAAACAGGGGGAAAGAGCAAACCCCCTTCCCTGGGGTTATGGTAGGAAACAGGAACCAGAGTTCTTTCTAAACCAGAGCCTGTCACATAGTTAGCACCACCACCACAGTCACTTTAGCCGCCGCCACGGTTACTGTCACTACTATTTCTATGAATGCTGACAATCGTATATGATGAAGGGGTTGATTATAGCATTGAATGGCAGATACTAACGACGATCTGTCTTTCCCAGGAGTTTAGGAATTGCTTTCGGGGCAGAAAGTATGATTTTTTTTATTATTATTATCATCAAAAAGTGTATCCAGCTCCTTGTATTTTGTCATTGGCTGCTGTTCTCCTTTCCACAAAGGGGCAGGGAAGCTGACGGCCCCGCTTGCTGAGACGTGGTCCTGCAGCACACTGTGGGGTTTCTTTATTGGAGTTTGTAAACCTCTGCGGATAACGCTGAACTGGAACAAACTGGCCTAAACCAGCCTCTGGACGTCAAGCCTGAGTTGGCCCAAAGGGATCTTTGTATGTAGCAAACTGCGACCCAGTGGGACGCGCAGGCAGGTTGTAGCCCATGGCAGAGGATACTCTCGTAGCTAAGTAACTGGTCTCAGACAACCCCAGCAGCCAGACCCTCAGCCAATCACAGGCTGAGGACAGCCAGTTATGCCCAAATAAGGGACTGTGCCAATTGGGCTGTCTCTGTACGTCATTTCCTGTCTGTCTGCCTATAAAAGCAGCCCACCACATGTCCAGGGTCAGAACTGGGAACCACGTCTGGACAGGAGGCTCAGCTCAGTTCCCGGAAGATGTTCTTGCCCAAGTAAACTCAGGTGTAAGTTGACTGGTCTCAGTCTTTCTTTTACCAGTAACATTGTGGTTCCCAGGAGGCTCCAGGTCTCCCACACGGTGTTGGGCCATCCCACACCACCCAGCTCCACGGCCCCAAGCACACTGACCTGCTCCTTGAGCTCCGCCAGCTGACCCGACAGCTGTCTGACCAGACTCATGGTCGACTCCAGCTTCTCCTGCAGGTTCCGAATCTCGTTTTGCTCACTGTCCCCTTCATTGCTCACGAGAGACATGGCTCGCATCCGAGGAAACCAGTCCAGATTCTTCTCCTGAAAGCAATTAAATGAGCAGGAACAAGGAAGTGAGCATGGGGAGGAGCCTGAAGGCCGATCCACATTGTTTACAGGTGTTCACTGTTATTAACACTGAAGTCAAGTCTCAGCGCTTACTCTTCCTCTCTCTGGCCAGGGGTGGGAATGAAGCAAGGGTTAGACATGGCTCTTCCCAGGGTGGGAAAAGCTCCAGTTCTGGAATAGACTTGCTATGGACTCCCAGGGAGGTCCTGGAAAGACAGAATTGACAACAGCTCCCTGTGGGCATCCCACGAATCCTGACGAATGATGAGGTGGGGGCCGGAGGCTGGGGAGGGCGCATCCACGTGTGTGGGTACAGCATAGGCATGAGCTGTTTGTCTTTCCCCTGGCAGAGAAGAGAAGGGTGGCAGAGCAGGAGGGTGGTAAAAGACAGGCTTCCGTGCCAGCCGCCCATGCTAGCTTCCCTCCCACACCCCCAGCCCTGTCTGTCCCTGGGCCCCCCTCAACAAGAGCAGAGTGGGAAGCATGGCCCAGGTTACCCTGTCTGTCCCCTTAGGAAACACTGCACTGCAACTAGGTGAAGAGTCAGAGTTGAACTTCCCCAGTGGGAATAGCTGCTGCCCACTCTGAGTTTTTATTTATTTATTTATTTTAATTTTGTTATACCCTTCTGTGTTTTTAAGTGGACTGACTGTAGGTAGCCCACCAGTATATATGTCCCCTCCATGAAGGTAGGGACCCAGCTGTCTTGAACTCTCTGCCTGATTGCTTACTTAGATTACCTTTTTTCAGTTCCCGGAAGAGCCCTGCAAGGTCTATCACACTGTCCTCATGTTACCATAAGGAAACAGAAGGCTCCAAGGATTTACTGATCCAAGTCCCAAGTTCGTGAGTGGCAGAGCTGAGCCTGGAAAGTGTCCCACTGTTGACCAGGTGAACCTGTCTATCCCCATCTATCCACCTGTTTCTCTTAGGCACCTTGGCCCTATATGCCTGGCAGTGAGTTTCTTGCTTAAGATTCTTTTATTTATTTATTTTTTTTGATAGGCAGAGTGGACAGTGAGAGAGAGAGACAGAGAGAAAGGTCTTCCTTTTGCCGTTGGTTCACCCTCCAATGGCTGCCGCGGCCGGCGCGCTGTGGCCGGCGCACCGCCGCCACCACACCGCCATCCGATGGCAGGAGCCAGGTGCTAGGTGCTTTTTCCTGGTCTCCCATGGGGTGCAGGGCCCAAGCACTTGGGCCATCCTCCACTGCACTCTCAGGCCACAGCAGAGGGCTGGCCTGGAAGAGGGGCAACCGGGACAGAATCCGGCACCCCGACCGGGACTAGAACCCGGTGTGCTGGCGCCGCAAGGTGGAGGATTAGCTTGTTGAGCCACGGCGCCGGCCTTGCTTAAGATTCTTTCCAGTCCGGGAAAGTCCATGACGCGGCTCCAGCCGCCTGAGCTGGGGGCTCCCCACCAGGAGGGTGATCAGAGCACTTGCCTTTCCCACTGCACACTGGCAAGGGCCAGCGTCTGTGTCTCAGGGCTGCCATCTCGGTCTCATTGGTGGCCTTGACATTGGCTTTTTATTGTTGTTGCAGGGTCAGGGAGTAACAAGTTCTTTTTAGTTCCCTATCCCCAATGCCTTGAAAAGGGCTGATAAAGGATTAAAGAGAAAACCCATTGAAGAGTTTGTAATGGCATTTAAACAGCTGTAGCTAATTAGCATTTCAAAAGGGAACAGTCACTTACTCTGAAGTGCATAGTGACAGATTCATTCAATCAATCCTTCAACATCTATTGTCAAGCACTTAGGGAAGAAAAGCCAGATAAGACCCTGTGTCTGCTCTCAAGGAGCTCTTGGCTAGGACAGCTGTCCACAAACAGTGGCCTGCATGCTGGTCCCTGGGGTTGCTCGTGAAAGCTGTAGATTCCAACCCTATCACCTCTTACCCAATCAGAACCTCTGGGGAAGTGCACGGTTGATCACGCCACTGTGTGTAACACCTCTGGTCTACCAGGGCACAGAAGACAGATCATGACCATTGGGGCAGTGACAGGGCAGACAGACGGAGCTGTTGTGGGAGAGGGCAGAGGAAGCCAAAGAGGGACCCATCGAATGTTTGCAGGGTAGCACAGAGGGTCCAGCAGGGTGGGAGACCAGGCCTTGCCTGACCACAGTGAAGACCATGTTCTCCCAATCTGGTAGATGTGCTCCTAAGGCAGAGTTGGACTGACAAGGGGTTCGGTGTCTCAGGGAAGGGCTTGAGAAAGATGGAGGGGTGGGGATGAACACCAGTCTGTGGGCCGGTAGGAGGATGAAGAATAGACTTGGCCTAAGCACTCTGTAAGCTCTTAATCTTGACAAAGAGCTGATGAATGTAGGTTCCATTATCTGCCTTCTTTCTGTATTATCCACAGCATTACCTATTAACCGAATTTACAGATGAAACCCAGGTCAGAAAGTGGATTAGCTGGGCTTCCAACTCACAACTGTCTGCATTCTGGTTGTAGAGACAGGAGACTGTAGACAGAGAATGGAATATGGAAATTTAAGATTCTGGAGGTAGGAAAACTTCAGAAAATGAGCGGTGTGGGGTGAGAGTGTCTTAAATACAGTAAATAACACTGAACTTGAGGCGTCAGTGTTTAATGGGGACCAATTTTTAACTTCCAGAAATGGAAGGTGGTGATGGTTATACAACAATGGATAACCACAAAATATATCTAATGCCACACAACTAAACATTGAAAATGGGAAAATGGTGAATGTTCTGTGTATTTTACTACAATAAAAGCAACCACAGATTTTGAGTAAGTTAATTCTTCTGATGAACTGTGCCTACGGGCCCTGAAGTCACCCTGAGGAAGTCAGGAGTCAGGGTGGATGAGGAGCCTGTGGACCGCCTGGGGCTGAGATCTGTGAAGGATGCACAGTGAGGGCCCAGAAGCACTGGAAGGCAGCGAGGAGAAGACAGGCCAAGTTCATTTTTGTGACATGTTGTGAAGATTTGCTGGTGAAGCTCTTTGAGGGCCCTTAATACCGAGAGGTGGGGAAGACTACAAAGTAGGCAGCTGCCACCATGGTCCTCAAAGGAGGAGGGGCTCCTCCTGGCAGAGACAGGAAGGCAGCTCCGGGAGAGGCAAGCTGGTCCGCGCTCATGCCTCACAGGGGAGCTGCGGAGGCACCACTATCACATGACTGGGCCTGGGCTGAGCGGCCACCCGGTGACACAGTGACACGACGATGCCCGGTGGGAGGGAGGCAAGGGGAAAACATCAACTCTGAGAAAGTTTTCAAAGGAAACAGAGAAACAAATGTTGTTCCAATGCCTAGCACACTGTTACCCTGCCAGTGAGAACAGGGGTGAGAGCTAGTGAAACTGCCTTCATAGAAATGCTGTTGCAGGGGCTGGGATCAGTCAACTCCTCAGTCTCTTGCTTTTGAGGAAACAATGGCAGCTCTCGGTGGACCATGGACAGAGCCATTTGGGCCATGGGCCACTCTTTCCTTCACTCTCTTTATTTGATCCATTGTCCATCTATTTGCTTAATAATTCTTACTTATGATCCCTGTGTCCGTGCTAGCTATCGGAATCCATAGGAAGCTAAACCTTGCTCATGACATTTTTGTAGTTTATGTATGTACAAGGCAAGACATCAACCAAAGGACGCCAAAAACAGCGACAAGCTCCGCTTAAGTGCTGGGGGGAGACTGTGGTCCTGCTGCCCTTTCACTTAGCTCCTAAATATCCTCCTCTCTTCTAACCCTCTTTTGTTTTTTCTAACCTTTCTTTCACATTCCTTCTCTATTTTTGCTTGTTTCTCAGGTCTTCCCTCTGTTTTTGCTTGCTCCATTTCTCCTTACTATTATATATTAGCTGACTAATCTGAAATGAAAACATAATTTGAAAAGTTTTTTTCAGTATTGAATAAGATCTTATGGTTCCTTAAGTTTTAAGGGATCCACAATGAATGCTTTACATTTTTTATCACTGTAGGAAAAACGAAACCAATTTAAATGAATTGTCATTGGTCCTCTTTCATTGAATAAAGAGGTCTCCAAAAGTCAGACTTGATGTAGGCAGGGAGGGAGCCAAGGACACTATCCAAACCCCACCCCTTTCCATGCTGACTCAACATGGCTGCAGGCTTGGCACACCCATTCCCCATCATGCACCTGAGCCTCACTTCCCATCACGCACGGCCACCACGACACTTCTTGGATTCCAACACATACTCTGCAGCCACACATTCTCCAGACGCCATCAAAACTCCTAGAGATCACTGCAGGTACTGCAACCCACCCCAAACTCCACTCCCTTGAAATATTCAATTACGCCTTGTCCCAGGTATCGCCCCTATCATATAAAAAAATCTTAAATCTTAAAAAAAACCGCGTACTCATTTTCTCTTGAGGTCGTCTGTACTTCCATCTGTGTGTGCATTTTCCTTTTGTCTTTACATGTATCTTATTGTGTGCTCCCCTGTATCTATGTTACCTCCTTGAATTCTTTCAGGCTTGAGCCTGGAACAAGTCTAGTGGGCGGGGATCTCCCCCTGACTCGCCTGGTAACAATTTCACCAGTGGTTTTTCTTCAAAAATTAGTGCAAAAGGTACTTTATTTCCCCCCAAATAATCTCAAATAGAGTGGTGATCTTGGAATGTTGTATATGCTTTTCTACCAAAAACAGTTCCCAAAGAAGCACCCAGAAGTTCCCTTCTCTGTTGTAAAGGCTTCTGTGGAGGCTCATCCGTAGCAGGGGAAGGAAACAGGTGAACCCTAGACCCTTGGCACAGCCAAGGTACTTGGGATAGACAGAGAGAGCAGCTACCAGTTAACAAGACACCACTTCCGCACCATGTGGCTGCGATGTGTTTGCCCTTTAACAAAACAGAGTTGTCTGATTGGCTCTGTTATCCCTCAGTGTACTCATATATGCTATGTACATCTTGTGATCATGAACACGATTATTAGATCCCATGTTGACTTTGGTGAGTCAATATGAAATCATTTCCTGATTTCATCAGGAATGAAAATATTTGACCACTGGATAGTATAAACTGAAGGAAGTTGTGGATTAACTATTAGACTCTGAGGCTACAATGTATGACCCTAATAACTTGGTGAGTAGAAATTCAGAGTTTTCAATGTTTCTAAAATTCATTGCTCTGAGACAAACCAGTCATGTCCCTGAGCTGTCCTTCAGGACACATTAAAGCATGCCAACTGTAACTCTTGCTATCTCTAACTACAACTACTAGTGTATCTTTCTGGACGACTAGAAGATCAAGAGGTATACATTTAAAAACCCTTAAAATAATCATTTTAGTGGTCAGATGCATCTGCCCTATTTAATTTTATAATTATTTGATAAAATGATTAGCTTGTCAGTTTCATTCAAAGACAAGCCGGGCTATGTTTTCATATTTGGTTCTTAAACATGACCACCCATTTGTGGGAAAGAGCAGCAATGTGGGAATCAGAAGACCTGGATCCTGGTTTTAATTCAGCCCTAAACTGACTGCAAGACATGCGGGGGTAAAGCCTTCTTCTCTGATTCACAGTTCCTCATCTGTCAAGCCAGGATGCCGCCCTAGGTGGTGCTGACATCTCTTCCAGCTCTTCACTGTGAGCTACAAATCCAAGAGAAGCTTTGAACATCACATTTCTCAGAGACGACTTGAGCTTACCAGATGAGCAAACAGAAACACACATTTAGGCTCCACGCAATCCTGAAACCACATAGCCCAAGTCCAGCACATGACGAGGCCCAGCCTGAAACCTAGAAAGTTCAGGTTTCTGGGAGGTCTCACAACACGACAGGAGCACGTGTTCTTGCTCACAACCGCCACTGCTCAACAAGTTCTTCCTCCCATATTACAGAGCAGGGCGGCTCTGACAAGATCCGTCCCTGCTGAAATCTCAAGAAAAACACAAAGGGCGTAATTTTTCTCCACATCAGAGTTTAAGAAGTCCCAAGACTGATTTTGGTGAGTCAAACATTGGAGAAGCTGTCTTGTGTCATTTCAGTTTAGCTCTAGGTCCACACTGAATTGCTGGTAGGAAAGCTAAAGAGAAAATACGTATGGACATGTGTTGGATACTTGGTCTGCAGTGTGGAGATGGTGGGAGGTGGGGGAGTCTCAGAGGCGGAGCCTGGTGAGAAGCCATTCGGTCACCGGGTGCACTGCCTTTGGAAGGGTTGAAGGTAGTGCTTGTGGGAGCTCAGTTCCTGCAGGATGAGTCAGTAGAGGGAGGCTGGTCATGCGGCTTCCGCCATCACGCCATCTGCCACGAGGTACTCACCAGACACTGAAACAAACGGGGACACCTGATCCTGGCCTTCCAGCTTCCAAGACTGTGAGCTTTTCTCTACACGTGACCAAGTTATTAACCACAGCAATGGCAACTGGTCTGATACAGATCCCATCCCTCGACTTTCTATCAAGTGTCAGGCACATCAGTGACGTTGTGACCAATACCCACAACAATTCCAGAAGGGAGGACAGCTAACATCCCCACTGTACAGATGACAACACTGAGGCAAGAAGAGGCTTTATTTCTCGCCTAGGGTCATGGGGTGTTGTACGTGACTAAAGCAGGCTTTGGCTTCCACCCCATTTAACTGGAAATCTCGTGCTCCTTCTGACACTGGACGACCTCAGTGACTAACGGATTTGGTCAAGGGTGGGCTTCTGAACTTTCCAAAGGAAACAAAGACTCTGCTGAGTCTCCCAACACAAAGTCCAGGAACTCGAATCCCTTGATTACCTCTTCTGGGATAGGCTCAAAGCTCAGTTCCTGAGAATGAGAAACACAAGCCCTGTAGGCCTCACATCACAGACGTATGTACAGATACGGAGAGGCACCAGCGCTTGCGCTGCCTGCAGTTCTGTAGAAGGCTCTGCAATATCCCTACTGAGGGGCGTCCCAAGTGTTACAATGGAACACTGACAGCCTGCTGAACAGAGACACCTCCCCTTCCTGCTCTAGATGTTATTGTGCCTAGGTGTGCGGTCCCAAAACTATCTGCTAAGGATTTTGTTGGTGCCATCCTCTTGTATGCCTTGGATTTATATTGCATTTTCCATTCTAAAATTCCCTTTCAATCCTCCCGGGCTGAGGATGACCGTTCCCCCACAGCCTCAGTGTGACCCGCTGCCTGCCTCTCTTTGCACTCTGGGTCTGAAGACATCAGAGACGGCTTTCCAGGGGGGCACTCACAACGCAACTCCTCCCTGCTTTACCAGGAGGTCCCTGGGGAAAGACACCAGCCCTGCCTTCCTGGAACTTCAGTCCTAGGAAGGGAACTGGGAACAAGGGTTCTTTCTCAACTGAGGCAATCGCTCAGTGAAGGAGGAGCCCGTCGTGTGGCCACAGCAGTGCTGCTCAGCTCCTGTAGGTGCCCCGAGATCCACAGCCTCGCACCAACCCTTGAAGGGCAGGTATCCCCAACACTGAAGGGCCTGCCACGATACTGGGGTTTGGTTCCTCCCACTCCTCGTGAACACCCACATGACAGGCACTGCTCTGGTGGAGAGTGGACAGGCTGGTTCTCCCTGGGGCTCCACGAACTGGGGTCATGAGGAGGAAAGCTGGGGAACAGTCTCTTGTTGGACAAATGTTAGGGGTTGCAGGTCAAAGAGGAAGGGTCACGCTGTGCTCTCTGAAATTAAACATCCACCCCTGGAAAGAGAAATAAATGAAAGTCCTGGCCACTCATTCTAGAAGAGGAAGAAGAAACGGTACTCCACGAAAAATGTGTTCCAGGACTTGAGGCCTCATTCCTGCAGCAGGACTGACAGAGGCAGTGTGGACTCCGCTCGGGCTTGAATGTTCCTTTCCTTTCCAACTCTCTTTGAAACTTGACTGCCATTGAAAGGCGGGGCCTTTAAGAGGTGGGAAGGTAGTAAGGGTGCAGTGTGGCATGTGTGCCTTTATGGAGGGGTGAGTTCATCGTGAAGGGGCAATCCAGCCCCATCTTCCTCTCCCTTGACTTTTTTTTGCCTTTCTACCATTTATGGTGCAGCAAGAAGACCCTCACCAGATGCTGGCCCCTTGGTCTGGGCCGTCCCCGCCTCCAGAACCATGAGCCAGTGAATTGCCATTCCCCGTAAAGGATCCCGTCTGTGATATGCTGTTCCAGTAGCACAGAGCAGAGCAAGGCTGCTCTCAGCTGAGAAGCAGGCCCAAGGGTTCCAGCACTGATGAAGGAGCCATGGCGCATCAGGCCAGTGTTAAGTGTGGAGTTGCAAAGACTCCTGAGACCAGACCCGTGGCCTTAGAGTGGTTCCAGACCTGTGGGGGAGGTGGTCTGGACAGGGGCCGAGGAGGGCTGCGGTGGGCTTCCTGAGGCGTGAGGGTAGGCTGCATGCCAGGTAGGCGCTCAGGTTACTGGGGAGGTTTGAGACAACTGCTCTTCAAGGCCTGCCTCTCCCAGGCAAGCTGGAACAGCACTGAGTTTGCAAAGCAGGGCTCTGGGAAGTGAGCTGCAAAATCAGGTGTTGATTCAAGTGTGATGAAATCCTCTCCGCCTAGCGCTGTGCCGCGGTGGCAGGGGCTGGTCCTATCCCCCAGGACAGCTGGGGCTGTAAGCTGAGAGCACAGCCTGGGGGAACTCCGCTTGCTTCCCTGGCCCACCGCTCCTCGTCACACTCCCCCCTGCAGGAAATGCCTGTTGCCCATGAGCAGGGGGTCGGTGGTGCACTGGAAAGGGAAATGGTTTGTGAATTCCCTTTTGGTCTCACCCCTAACACAGAATGTGCGGCTACATCTGCTCATGGTGGAGTCTTGTCTGTTCCCAGCCAACACGGCACTAAGGGATGGAGCCACAGAGAGAAGAGGGAGCAATCAGGAGCTGGCAAGGCCAGGAGAGCCCAGAACAACAGCAGTTCAGAGCAGGGAGGCAGCGGGTGCTCTGCTCACTGACTGCAGCAGGACTGCTAGGCAGGGGCAGATGGAGAGCGGGAGGACTCCGTGCAAGCACCTGTGACGTGGCTTGCAGGGAGGCCCTGGGGCTGGGCCTGGACCCAACCTGCGGCAGAAAGCAGGTGGGACGCTGAGAGACCGGGAAAAGGAGCTCAGCGTCCAAGCCTACTCTGGGCCACAGACAGACCTGCTGACTCCTAGAGGCCATCCTGGGGAACACCAGGCACTGGAACCCGGCAGTCAAAGGCACAGGGACCCGGGAAGCCCTGCAGATGAGCGACAGGGAGGCCAGCCTGCCAGCGGGCCGGGAGTGAACCAGGAGCCCGAGGCCTGCCCGGGATTCTCCCAGACCTGATTGCTGGTGCTCCTATGCAAGTGTTCAGTGCAAGACATTCTGACCACAAATGAAAAATACCGAAATAGAGTACAGACATCAGAGGAGACTCTAAGGGGCTCCTGTGGGTTTCCTTACAGTGCATCACTTCCCTTCCAATTTCTGTCTTCATTTTCCTGTTGACTCTTCTTTTTAAAAAAGTTTCAATTCGTTTCTAGTCTATGTGAAAGGCAGAGAGACAGATACAGACACACATACAGAATCACATAAGCTGGTTCACTCCCCAGATGGCCACAACAGCAGGGGATTGGCCAGGTTGAAGCTAAGAGCTGAAACTCCATTGGGGTCTCCCCTGTGGTTGGCAGGGCCCTTAGTACTTGAGCCATCACCTGCTGCTTTCTCAGAGTGCACATCAGCAGGAACTGGAGGAGCAGAGCTGCACTCAAATCCAGCACTCCGAGAGGGGATGAGGGCTTCCCAAGCAGTGTCTTTTTTTTTTTTTTTTTTGACAGGCAGAGTGGACAGTGAGAGAGAGAGACAGAGAGAAAGGTCTTCCTTTGCCGTTGGTTCACCCTCCAATGGCTGCCGCGGACTGTGCGCTGCGGCCGGCGCACCGCGCTCATCCGATGGCAGGAGCCAGGTGCTAGGTGCTTTTTCCTGGTCTCCCATGGGGTGCAGGGCCCAAGACTTGGGCCATCCTCCACTGCACTCCCGGGCCACAGCAGAGAGCTGGCCTGGAAGAGGGGCAACCGGGACAGAATCCGGCACACCGACTGGGACTAGAACCCGGTGTGCTGGCGCCGCAAGGCGGAGGATTAGCCTGTTGAGCTGCGGCGCCAGCCTCCAAGCAGTGTCTTAATACCTGCCCTCCTCCCACTGCCCTCAGCTCTTAAATCCAGCAGATCTGCAGGTTTCTTCTTGGGACTTTAAGATTATTTACTAGCCTCTGTATTTTAACCTCTTAATTTACTGTCTCTTGGCCTCGCTATGAGTAGATATGCATTTTCTTCTGCAAAGGACCTGAAGTAGGAGCGTTTGCGAGTCTCGCGAGGAGAGGAGGAAACCTCGGGGATTTCTCCAAGGTGACATTGGGACAAGCGTTCTGAGCAGCGCCCGAGTACTCAGGCAGGCGTCTGTGCGTCACCTGGCTGCCAGCATCTGCAGCCTGCTCCTGGGTCTGAGGAGAACGCACTGTGGGGTCTTGGTGGGAGGCTGGGTGTGGCCTTAGCCACTGAAGCTGAAAAGGCTCACGTGGGGTTGGCCCTCCCTGTGGCTGTGAGACACAGGCACGCGGCCGGGGAGGGGCCCTTCCGCTGCTGTTGCCCAAGGACTTGGCATGGAACAAGCGATGCCAAGCAGGGCCAGCACAGGTCTCTTCCACTCATGGTGGCCCCCAGCTTGGTGGGAATGCCACGAAGCCAGGGCTAACCCCAGCACACAGCTGGTACCAAGGTGGTACCAACATCTGGCCAGCCAGTTCCTCTTGGGTTCTGCCCGCATGAAGCCTGGCTCCCATTTTCCTCTCAATCCTCTATGTCCTTTCCCTCTCTAAGATGAACAGACTCAGCTGCTTTGTTTATAATAAAGAATTTGGGCTGGCGCCGTGGCTCACTTGGTTAATCCTCTGCCTGCGATGCCAGCATCCCATATGGGGGCCGGGTTCTAGTCCCAGTTGCTCTTCTTCTAGTCCAGCTCTCTGCTGTGGCCTGGGAAGGTAGTGGAAGATGCCCAAGTGCTTGGGCCCAAGGGCTTGGGCCCCTGCACTCACATGGGAGACCAGGAGGAGACACCTGGCTCCTGGCTTCAGATCAGTGTAGCTCCGGCCATAGTAGCCATTTGGGTGAGCCAACAAAAGAAAGACCCTTCTGTCTGTCTGTCTCTCACTAACTCTATCTGTCAAATAAAAAAAAAAAAAACAATTAAGAACCCAACTGGGGGTGGAGGTGGGCAGAGTCTGGTGCAATGGTCAAGTCTTTGCTTGGGACACTAGCATCCAGCATTCATGTCCAACGTCCTGCCAATGCACAGCTTGGGAGGCAGCAGGTGATGACTCCGGTACATGAGTCCCTGTCACCTACGCAGGCGATGTAGATGGAGTTCCTGACTCCTGGCTTTGGTCTGGCCCAGTCCTGGCTGTTGTGGCCATTTGGAGAGTGAACCAGTGCATGGAAGATCTCATTCTGGCTCTCTATCTCTCTTTCAAATAAAAGTGAAAATAAATAAACTTCAGAAAACTCAACTGGTATGAGTGCTGAGGGATTAATAAGCCCAGGTCCTAAGTTAACACTGGCTAATTTTGTCCAGAATAAAGAAAATCAACTGGTAAACTAGAGTGGCTATGTGACTTTTTCAAGTCACAGAGCTATTTAATTCTTATATAATACTTATGTTTAATAGTATATAATTCCATGATGATTAGAGTAGTAATCAATTATGGGACTCATCAGTTACATAGCTGAAAAACCTGTGCACACTCCTGCTCGTGTATAACCCCTTCATGTTCAGTACCTGTTTCTCATCTCTAACAGCTTTCCTTTCTTCTTTACTCATCCTAAGCAGAAAGTCTTCCTTCCTTCCTACTATGTAGTGGACACAGTTCTCGGTGCTAGGTAAAGCAGTGAGCAGCTCAGAGAAGGTCCTCGCTCTCACAAAGCACCTCCCATTCAAATGGAAGGGGGAATGGTGGGAGCGGAAGGGTGTGGCGATGACCCCAAAGCTAATGATTTCAGGGTAGAGAATTACAAGAGCGAGAGTGCAGTGTGAAAGGCTGTGTGAGGAGGAGGGCGAGCGGCTGCTGTAGGCTGAGCAAGCCCTGGAGGTTGCTCTGCAATGGACATCTGACAGACGCAGGAGGCCCTGCACAGATACGAGGGGCCAGAGGTTCAGTCTGTGCCTTTTGTGGGAGCCAACGGCCACCGCCCTCACAACTGTGCACTGAGTGACACCACGCTGGTGGCTTGGGAGTAGTTACGTCATGGAAACAGGCAGATGCTATGGTCAGGGTCTTCTGGACAGCGCCAGAAGTAGCTGTTCAACATTAACTAGCACACCGCTGGACAGAGCTCCTTACGAACAGCGCTGGAGGAGGCCACAGAGATGGATTAAATCACCGACCCACAGCCACTGATCTGAGTATCGTGGCAGAGTCAGGACAATGAAGGCTACCAATACACCAAAGAGGCTTCCTATCTACGAACTCTCCACCTTCAAACATATTACCATTTGATTTCAGATTTATTGGCTTAATGATTTAACAATAGTTCATTCTGTAGGGTGGGCACTGGGATACAGAGGTTAGGCCCTGCTTGGGGTGTCCACCTTCCATACTCGAATGCGTGGGTTCAAGTCCCACCTCCACCACCAACCCCATTTCCTGCTAATGGGCACCCTGGGTCCCTTCTGCTCATCTTCTAAAGACAACTGGAACGGAGGATTTTGCGTTCTCTAACCACGAACAAGTTTCCAAACGACACAACCATTTTTGTGCTACAACCACAAGCCACAATAATTTCTCAGTAATTATTTGTTAATCCATTACTTGATAGATTTCTTCCTAAAATGAAAATCAAAACAGTTTTTCAGCAAGTCCTGTGTCCTACTTGGGAGCGGATTTCACTGAATTTCCTCAAATATGATCATCATATTTATCTCCATTGCATATGATTTTCTAGGAGAATTAAGAACAATATATTTATATGTAGAACCCACAGAAATCAGGATAACATAAAGAAAATGTCTATAGAGAAAATGAACCTCAAGAAAAAAAATCCCTTAGAATTCTGTTATTATTATATTAACATGAAAAAAGTATCAGAAAAAAAAAACCCAGAAATCTCTTAACACCAGAGCCAAAGGCAGCAATAAAAACATAACTAAAATCTCTTTCCATCTATGCATCTGTTACTCTTTGAGCTCCACTGCTACATATATATCATATTTTTAGGTTTGTCTCACACAAAGAAAGGGGCAAATCTGCTAAAAGGCTACTTACATTTCTTCTTTGGGGAAAAAAAAAATAGTTTGCTCCTGAGAGTAAGCTATTTAAAAAATGGTCACCAAACCTTAAAAGTACGCAGAACAGCTCCAGCAAAGTTATTATATGGGTTATTGTCACGTGCCTGTACTATGTCTGCAGTTGGCCAGCTCAGCGGCTAATATTCTTTTACTGACACTGAGTTATTTTATTCAGTTGTGTCTTCACTGTTTGATCTGCTCTTAAATCTTTCCTCTCTCTGCAAAGTACTACCCAAGAAGAAGAGGTGGTTCTCAATCTGTGTCTCCCTTGGACCAGTTGCATCTGCACCACCAGGGAACATGTTAGAAACACCAATACTTAGGCTTTACCTCAGCCCTACAGACCAAGAAATTCTAGAGTTGGGGTATGCATTTTAATAAGGCCTCTAGGTGACTGTGATGCACACTAAGGACTCAAAACAACCACTGCAGACAACTCAAGATCCACTCAGCGATTTCTCATCAACTCTCGCTGGATGAACCTGCGGGAGGACCCTTGGTGGCTGTCCAGGCACATGTTGGGAGGTTTGAGCATCAACAGCTATGCAGACAGGGGGGCATCAGCCAAGAGCATTCTAGTCAAAACCATGGTTCCCTGAAAACCAAGGCCACCACTTATGAGATCTGAACCAACCAGCACGGGAATGCAATAATTCCACAGCAGATCTGGGCAGCCTCTGTGGAGATGAAAATCCATGTACATGTACAAAGCATTGCGACAATAATTCTGAGGGATTAACAACTAGGCAAGTCATATATTCTGATCACCTGCAAGACGCTTTTACACATTTTACATAGGAGGGTTACACACTTGCCCCTGTCATTTCATTATAACCCACCCTCTCCTCTAGTCTTACAAAATAGATAGCTACTAATATGCCCTTAACATTTCTGTTTGAGTCAAATGACCTTCTGAAAAATCGAAATTGTTTAAGTCTTTCACCCCTGACTGCATATCAATCTGCAGACTGTACTAAAAATCCACTACCAAAGAACTGTCTCAAGCCCAAGATGAGAATCTGGGGTGAGTACAACTTAGAGGTCTGACGACAAATCCAAGGTTGGATGGAGGCAGTGTGCCATGCTGCACCCAAGACCCTCATCAACACTAAGGAGCTAACACTGTTCATAAGATTGTCCAAATAGGGCAGCAAGTGTCTTTAGGAATACTGAATAACATCTGAACTGAGTCTAAACCAATATATTCTCCTGGGATGGGGACACACAGGGTGTGATTCAACCTAACCTCTGGGTTAGGTTAGATCACAGAGTAAGGCAGTAACCATCGTCTGACTGGGTCAGGGACCAGAACTCACACAGGGCAGTGCACATCATGATCACACGTGGATTGACAGCTGGCTGCCTGGGTCCACAGAGCATGTGGTCCTGAACATGGTGGGCCTGGCAGCCTTAAGTGATGACACACAACTCTGCCAAGTAGCTGCTATGTGGCGAGAAGAAATGAGGTAATTCCAGGTAGGATGAGCAGGAGAAATGTCAAATGTTGAAGCAGAGGCCGGCGCCGCGGCTTACTAGGCTAATCCTCTGCCTGTGGCACCGGCACACTGGGTTCTAGCCCTGGTCGGGGTGCCGGATTCTGTCCCGGTTGCTCCTCTTCCAGGCCAGCTCTCTGCTGTGGCCTGGGAGTGCAGTGGAGGATGGCCCAAGTCCTGGGCCCTGCACCCCATGGGAGACCAGGAGAAGCACCTGGCTCCTGCCTTCAGATCAGCGCGGTGTGCCGGCCACAGCGCACCGGCCAGAGCGGCCATTGGGGGGTGAACCAACGGCAAAGGAAGACCTTTCTCTCTGTCTCTCTCTCTCACTGTCCACTCTGCCTGTCAAAAAAAAATCTAAAAAAAAAAGAAATGTTGAAGCACAGCAGTGGCCTTCCCAGGACACAATCAGAACAGAAGACCATGTTACACTGTGTTACAGAGGTCATGCTTCTTCTGGAATGCGGCTCCTGGCCGATGACAGCTCTGTCTCATCACAAAAGGAACAAGGTTTTGGTGAACAGGAATTACAGTCGTGAGGCACGGAGCTGCTGTAGACAAATGCAATTTGGAAGCCATCATGGATCATGCAGGTTAATTATGCATTTATATTTTTTGGTGCAATTTCACTAATAAATTCCCTGTTTCTAAACTAAGGTGATTCATGTGTATGCATTTTACCCATTTCCCCATTTTTAGAGACATTATTATTTATTTATTTGAGAGGCAGAGTGCAGAAGCAGAGAAAGAGAGAGGTCTTCCATCCACTGGTTCACTCCCCAAATGGCCACAATGGCCAAGAGCTGGGCTGATCTGAAGCCAAGAGCCAGAAGCATCTTCCAGGTCTCCCATGAGGGTGCAGAGGCCCAAAGACTTGGGCCATCTTCCACTGCTTTCCCAGGTCATAGCAGAGAGCCAGCTCAGAAGTGGAACAGCCGGGACTTGAACTGGGGCACATATGGGATGCTGGTACTGCAGGTGGCAGCTTTATTCACTACGCCACAGCACCAGCCCCATATTATTTTTTTAGTGGAGTGTCAATATGATAGAAGATTTTAAAAAACTGAAACAGAGAACTCAGTAAGACTGTAAGACTCATGTCTGTCACATGACGGAGCCACTGGTGAAATAGTGTACTGCTCTGTTATGACGGGCTGTTGCTCCAGATGCCCTGTGCTGTGAGCCCTCAGATGCTGCCCTGGGACACCAGAGAATATTTGAAATCCCCACATTTACAGACAATCTCTGAGAAGTGTGGGTGTGGGGTGGGCACTGCAGCAGTTAAGCCACCAGATAAACTGGGGACCTGGAGTCCACTCAGAGTACATGGGCTCAGTTCCCAGCTGTGGCTCCCGAATCCAGCTTCCTTCTGACGAGCAGCCTGGGAGGCAGGAGTGGTGGTTCAAGTAGTTGGGCTCCTGCCACCCACACGGGAGACCAGGCTTGAGTTCCCAGTTCCAGACATCAGAGGATTTCCCCTGGCTGTTGTGAGTATGCGAGGAATGAACCAGTGAATGGGAGTGCGCTCGCGCTCTTGCGCGCTCTCGCTCTCGCTCTCTCTCTCTCTCTCTCTCTCAAATAAAACTGAAGTAGAATTAAAAAAGGAAGAAGTACAGGTGATGCTAGGGCACTCAAATATGGCTGGTGTCTGAAGTAAGGGCAGTCTTGCTGGGGCCCTGCCCGCTGCCGTGGGCTCTGCACTAAATCCGGATGGTTGGTGCCCAAAGTGAACTGCAGGACTCCTGGCTAGGGACGAAGCTGAGAAGCTGGTGTCAGAGCAAGCTCCGACTCTGCTCCCCAGCCCTGGCAGTGGCCCCTGTGGCCACTGGCTACTGTAGGCGGCAACAGGGGCAGGACGCCATAGCAGCCAGCAATGGGGAAGAAATGACGGGTCAGCTTCTCGGGTTTGTTAAGCATGTTTTTCCTACTTGTTGCTGAGCTGCATCTATAAACAGCAGACATCTGATTGGACTAACCCACAGAGAGGTGCAGTAGATGGCACACACCTTGCAGATAACTACGGTTCCTACATACTTGGGCTGAATCCAGCCTAAGGGATGGAGTTGTTCTCCCTCATTTTCCTGAGTCCTGGCCAGAAAAGGATGCATTAGGGTGTGCTCTCACTCTGCTAGAGGCACAGAGCGAGAGCCACCAGCCTGGGAACGCTCTGCAGATTTCCCTGCTCACTCTCCTGCGTTCTGCCCATTTCCCTGTCTGCAGTGATTCTGAGTATTACAGGTAACTAGTGTTGGGTGCTTCTCAGAATCAAAAAGAAAAGCACTGAGAGACATACATATAGATGAGGGTAAAATCTCTACTCCCCTATCCTAGAGGGCCGTCTGGGATCAGTCCCCATCCCTGGCCACAGGAACTACCCTGCTGGCGCTGTTCCAGGCCGGACTCATTCCCAGCAAGACTAACTCCCAGGTCTTTCCACAATTCACTCACTCCATGCCGTCAAGGACCAGATGTCACCTCCTCAGAGAGGACATTCCTGGCAATGCAGTCATTCACACCTGCCTCCCTCCTTTGGCAAGCTTTGCTTTTCCCCATTATACCTGCTACTAACTCCCTTCTATGGTTATTTGTCTCCGATGGAAGAATGCAAGTTTTAGGAGGCCAGGCCTTCAATTCACTTGTTCCTAGAGCCCAGTAGTTGGTCTTCCATATGCTAGATGACTGACAGTGTAAGTGCAGAGGTGAGAATGGAGCACAGTGCTCTACCACAGCTACTTCATTTCTTCAAGGGTCTGCTGTGAGGGAAAGGGGAAGTGCCTTGTCCCGTGCTGGGAGGCTCAAGGTGGCATGGTGACACTAACTCAGGTGACCACTCCTGATGGCCCTGGAAGGAGAGGATGCTTAGCTATGCAGGGAGCACAGAGACTGGGTGTGGCCAAACAGGCAGGGCTTTCGGAGGCAGCACCAAGTCCATCCGAATTCCAGCTTCTCTTCTTTAAAGTGTGTGATCAGAGAAGATCCTTACTTATGCTTCTTCCACTGAAACTGGGGATCATAATGCCTATCTTTTAGGGTTTCTATCAGGCTTTCATAAAACGATACAGAGGAAAAAGTGCAATGCCATTGCCTTATAGGACAGGGAAGCCAATGTTTCTAACATGCTTCTGCAGGGAGCAGAGTGGAAGCAGATCAGGTTGGGCCGTGTAGGTGTTTCGTGTGGGAATACATGGCCCTGGTAGAGCCCTGGGAGTGGAGGGATGATCTGTAATGCCTCCTGGGATGAGGACGTCCCCGAGGTCAGCACATCTGCAGGGACCAGGACAAGGAGTCATTTTGAAGTGAGTTTTAAATTTTTCCCATGCAGCGCAGTGTAGGGGTTTCAGAGGGTTTTTGTCCATGCCGCCCCAGCCCACTGATGCGTTCCTCTATGGAACCAGACACCTGCTCTCCCCCTTCCCCAAAGACAACTACTGCCTCTGCATGCCCACTCTGTAAATTCCTCAAGTTGCCATGGCTCTCCAGGTCTACTGTGTGAAAATCACTGACACAAAGGGAGCAAAGAGGCCAGCTCAGGATGGACGGATTCTATTTCGGTCTCTGTTTCTTTGCAAGGGCAGTCGGTGGTCAGGCTTCCTACAGGCTGGAGAGCACGCAGTCAGGGCTGACCCATTTGTGTCTCGGGACCGCTACTTTGAAAGAGCTCTCAGCTTTGTTGCAGGGTATTTGTAGCCCTTCCATCACTTCCTAAAAGCACGAGTCATCCTTTTACTTCCTCCTAAATTATCTGTCTTAGCCGAGGAGGTGCACACAACCACTTCCGCCCGACTAGTTCCTGTCCCCTCCACTTTGCTCTCACAGTCGCCCCTTTCAAGGCTCAGGGCCTTTAGTTTTTCTGGTCCTGTAGCCTGTGGCCATGCCATGAACCGGCTTTTGGCAGCCTTGCCCTTGACTTTGCCTTAACTTTGTACCTGAAAAGGAGACTACAGAGATGGCTGACCTTAGGCCTGGTTTGTGGCTATAACACACTGCCAGAACATGTGCCTACTTCCCTCCAGCACCAACAAGCTTCCGAGTGCCCCGACAAACAGGATTTTATATGGATTTACAATTTATCACCAGGAATGGAGGACTGACGGTCCTGCCAGTGTCAGGCAGGAAGACTTCCAAGGTCCTCTTGAAATCAAATTCATCCTTCGCTCTCCAACACATGTTTGGTTACGTTGTGTACATCTCACTAGACAGATATGTTTTTTCCCCTACTGCTGGGATTTTCATGTAATTGACTATAACTTCTTGTAACCATTATGAATGCTTACAAGACACTGTAATCCTCATCCCCAAATATAACATTTTTTTTGCAACTGGGGTACTTCTTGAGAATTTAAAACAATGTTACCAGTAGCCTCACATTTAACTGTGTTGAAAGTTGAATAGGAAATCACATTACCTAGTGGAAAGGTAGCAAAATCTATACGGCATTATTTAAGGGATCTAGTTATGATTTGGTTCCTGGTTATGGTATATGTATTATATAGGATTAAGCATAATTGCCTCCCATTTCTATCTCCAGAGTAATCTCTATTTGCCTCCATCTCATCCCTTTGTTTCATAACTCTTCACTTTGCTGGAAAATGTAAGGAAGATATTGCAATATAATTATACAATACAGTTTGTATTGGTTCAGACTGTGCACAATTACCAACTATTTCAGTAGTAAAGATAATTATTTTAACTTCAGATTACTTAAGTTGTAATTATTTTAACTTCAGATACACTCCTTTAAGCTGATGTGATATACAAAACCCAACACAAATAGATTGTTGACTATTCATTTCAAAAGAACTATTGCCTAAATGAATTATCACTAGATTCATGTAACAATTTCTTCAAGTATATTGAAGGTATTCTTCCATTTTCAAGACCAAATGCATTTACATGCAACATTTTGAGAGCCTGCCTAGTGTGTAAAGTGAGGCAGAAGCTACTCTGATGTGCATGATCAGGTTAAGTAGATTTAGAAATGTCTTATTTCTTTTTCTTTTTTTTTTTTTTTTTTTTTTTTTTTTTTGACAGGCAGAGTGGACCGTGAGAGAGAGACACAGAGAAAGGTCTTCCTTTGCCGTTGGTTCACCCTCCAATGGCTGCCGCGGCCGGCGCGCTGCGGCCGGCGCACTGCGCTGATCTGATGGCAGGAGCCAGGTACTAGGTGCTTTTTCCTGGTCTCCCATGGGGTGCAGGGCCCAAGCACTTGGGCCATCCTCCACTGCACTCCTGGGCCACAGCAGAGGGCTGGCCTGGAAGAGGGGCAACCGGGATAGAATCTGGTACCCCGACCGGGACTAGAACCCGGTGTGCCGGCGCCGCAAGGCGGAGGATTAGCCTGTTGAGCCACGGCGCCGGCCAGAAATGTCTTATTTCTACTGACTACCATTTTATTGCAAAGCCAAACTGTGTAAGATGAAAGCAGCTAGAAAAGTGTGCCATATAAACTTTCTACCCACTGAAGTCCACTTTCAACACAGAAATCTCCTGTTATTCTCTGGTTCAGTTAATACCAGCATATCATGTAGAATCCAATTGTTATAAAGGCACAGACGACGGCCTGATCAATGTCATGAATGCCCATTCCCAAGTGGCCTGGAGTCCCAGGGCTGGAGGGTGCTGTGTTCCCAGGCTTCAAGCTGGGGTCCACAGTGCCAAAGCTCCATGAAGCGGAACGGAATCCCACTCAGCCTCCCAGCCCTGGAAAGCCTGTGTGCAGCCTGCCAGCTGCCCTAGTTCTCCTCCCGTGCTGCCCAGGTTCTGCCTCAGAGCCAGCCCCTGGCAATTTATCTGCAGCCTGAGCTCCACGTCAAACCTGGAGCTCACAGGGACGTGTTCTTTACCAAAAATAAAACAATTCGCATCACTCTCTGGGCCTAAGTGCCACCAGAATATTTTAGCAAACACATCCTTCCCTCTGTTCCTCATGTCACACGCATCTGAGGACCACTTGGATTTCGTCTCAGTGCCGACACGAGCTCAGCAAGCACTCGGCACTGGGGAGCAGATATGCATGTGCTAGAATGTGCAGAGACGTCACTATCGTCTCCCCCACCGCTGCCTTTAGCCAGTGAAGGCTCGCAATCCTATTTTTCTAGTGTCTCCCCCAGGAGATGCCACGCCGCTAGTCCGCTGCTGCCAGGATTCCTGAAACAGCAGCAGGAGCTGCTCTTCTGCTCCAGTGCCGCCGCTGTCTCGTCTCTCAAATCGGAGCTTCTCGGTTTCTTGGGGTAACCCAAGGAGGCATTGAGACAGTATGGGAGGGACTCAGACAATTGTCAAGTCCAAAGAACTAGTCCAACCTCTCAGCCCAGGTCTGGAGCACCCCCTCTAGGGCACCGAAACTGAGGCACCCAGGACCCGCCGCCGTAGGTAGGTTCTCCTTGGAAGGGTGGTGAGAGACAGCAAAGGTGCTGAGCAGGACAGAGGAGAAGACAGTTAGGAAGAGGCTGGGGAGCCAGACAGTGCTTGGCTTCCATGTGTGTGCCAGTTTGTGTCCTGGCTGCATCACTTCCAGTCCAGCTCCCTGCTAACGGCCTGGGAAAAGCAGCAGAAGATGGACCAAGTATTTGGGCTCCTGCATCCATGTGGGAGACTGAGATGAAGCTCTGGGGAATGAACCAGCAGATTCTCTCTGTGAAACTGACTCTCAAATTAATCAATCAATACCTGTTTTTTAAAAAGTGCTATAATGCCCTGGTCATTTTACCTTCCCTGCAGCCATCATGTAGGTGACCATGTTCTTTAGTACTTTTACTGACTGTCTGCATGTTAGAATGCAGACATCATGAGGGAAAGGATTTTTCTGTTTTGTTCGCTGTTGTTCGGGGACATGTGCCTACAACAATGCAGAACACAGTGCTTAATACATAGTTGTAATGAATGAATAAACAAATGGACTTTCACAATGATCCCAACGCAGTTATTATTGAAGCGTTTTCCAAGGTTGCGGTGCGAACAAGTGGCAAGGCCACGATGCACACACAGCATGCAAGCTCTCTTGTCTAAACCCTGATGAGGTCCCACAAGGTCTAAGTCAGCCTGGACCTCTAAACATTCATCGTGCACTCAACTAACTCCCTTTGCTCTGAACCTCTGTTCATTAAACAACCTTCTGATGATAAACTGGCTTCTCAGAGGAAACACACTGATTGGTTACTATACACAGCTGTTCTGCTTGCAAATAATCACTCCTCCTGCTGAACCAAGGCTGGACAATCACCATGCAGGCATTGTGAGTTCTTCACATCCCACATCCCTGTCTGCTGACTCTCACTGCTGCATTCCCACCCTAATTCATTCTATGTACCCCGATGGCATCGAGGATTTGAGTCTACACAGGTCAGTGCTGGCTCTGGACCTCTGTCACCTCAGAGAGAACCCGTCTGGGGCACCGTCCCCAGAGAATCCTGGGTGATCTGCAGGTTGGCCTCCCCAGGTGGTAACCCAGAATCATTGCCTTCTATTTTTAGCAAAGCAGTGTTATGACTACCACATCTAGGATAATTTGGGAATGACAGAGATGAGCGTGAATTGTGAAACAAAGCTCGCTGCATCGCACTGACTCAGCCAGAGTGCAAACACAAGCCAGAGTTTTACTTCAGGGTTTACGTGCAAGGTTAAACTGGAGTCTGGAAGCAAGTCAGACTATTTTCACACCTGAACACAGAGGACTTCAGGGAAGGAAAATGAACAAAGCCACAACAATGAAAATTTAATTTGAAGCTCGGTAATTCCTGAAGCCTGGGTACTAATCATATTTTTATTATATATAAGACCTGGGCATTGTGCGTTCCCCAAGCACAGCTCCTGAAACTTTAATGACATGAATCATGTCTTCCTGAAACTGTAATTTTCCCGCTAGACATACTGTATTCTCAGACTCATGACACAGGCCTTCAGAAGTAGAAGACCAGAATTTTCATGAGGTGCAGCTGACCTAACAGAAATGCTCACCTGTTCAAGCTTATTTATGTTACGGGAGTCTACACTTTTTAATTCCTAACATAAAATTGCTCACCTGAACATTTGTTTTAAAAGTTAAGGAGAGAAAAAGAAGGTGTTCTCTATGATGAACAAGCTGTGGATAATATTTTCATGCTATTGAGAGACATAAAATATTTTCATTAGAAAGTAAATCACTTAAGGGTTTAGGCAGGAAGCTTGTTAAAAATAATTCCACCTGATTAAGACAATGGCAAATGATGAGGACAGCAAAGAGGGTCAGGCACAGAAGTGTGTAAGAGGAAATATGACACAAACAGAAACACCAGTGAATATGCAGGAGAGAACATGACACACTCAGTGTGAGTGTGCAAGGGGGAATCTGATACATTGACAAATGGCAGCTGCTGTGGGAGGCAGAATCCTTATACAAACACTCACGAATGTGCAAGAGATAATAGCACACAGGCTCACACATGTGCAGTGAGTGTGCAAAGAGGAATCTGACACATTCATAAACACCGTATGTAAGGCAGAAACCTTGCACAATACTCACAAACATGTGTGAGTGGAAAAGTGGAACCTGATGTAAATACAGGTTCCAGTAAGTGTGTGAGGGAGGAACCCGACCCACGTGCAAACACCGATGAGCGTGCAAGGGGAAAATATTATGCTATACTTGTTCCACAGCTGGTGTCTGCACAGAAATCATTTCTGATTAGGATAGTCCTTTTGGAGTATTGGAGTATTCTTGTACATTGTCAAAGTTACCGTGAATACTATACATTATTTGAAACTGGAAAATAAAAATAATACACGAGATGTCTCTAAAAAGACACCATAGGAGAACCGTATGTTAACGTAACCATCAGTTCAGCATCGTCTTCTGCTCCCCAACAGGCCTGCAGTGGTTACAGAACACATCCTTTCCCTACCCGGGCTGCTTTATCCAGGAAATGGTGTAGCCTGCTTTCCTGCTTCTCTTGGCAAAGTATAAAGGCCTTGTCCGTAAGCCGGAGCGAATGTGACTTCTGCTAGCTTAATGGCTAATTACAGCCACAGGAGGAGAAATAAGAAAACCCAACCATGTTGCAACTGAGCAATGAAAGGGGATGTGAGCTTTAACTCTGATTGGCCCGCCCTGTGCAACTGTTGGTTCACAAAGCCTTTGCCAACAGGTCATGCTGTTCCCTTCGTCTGAGATTTTGGTGCTTATTGTTTTTGATGCTTATAGTTATCAATATAGAATGGCTTCAGATTACGCTTGTGCGTCTCATTAGTAGAGGTGTCTTTATCACCAATCACTCAAGTACAGCTCTGTCTTTGAAACAAGACTTTGCATTGTTGATGTTGGACCAATTTGAAGACAATCTATCATGTTCAGCCCCATTGTTGTTTTGTGATTTCTTTCATCATACGAAGACTAAAGAGAATGGCAAGGATTTTACAATTTTTATTATTTTATTTATTTGAAAGGCAGAGAGAGAGAGAGAGAGAGAGAGAGAGACAATCTCCCATTTGCTGGTTCAGTCCCCAAACACTTACAACAGTGGGGCTGGGGCAGGCTGAAGTCAGGTGCTGAGAACTGAACCCAGAGCTCCCAGTGGACAGCACAGGCGTAGCTACGTGAGCCATCACTTGCTGCCTCTGAGCATGCACGACAGCAAACAGCTGGAACGCAGCAGAGCCAGGACTTGCACCCAGGACTTGCGCGTCTCCCTGATAGCATGTTAACTGCTGTGCCAAACGGCCACCCCAGGACTGCAAGCTTATAAGAGCATTTCTCCTCTTGTCATAACCCCCGTTCACATCCATCACAGAAGGAACACACCCACGTGATCGGGGAGGGCGTACTCTGCTTGAATGGTCCCTTTCAAGAAAAACAATACACGCAACCTGGTGCAGGGCAGAGTTGTGGTGTGGCAGGTTAAGCTGTCACCTGCGAGGCTGGTGTCCTATGTGGAAGTGCTGGTGTGAGTACCAGACACTTCACTTCCAATTTAGCTCCCTGCTAATGTGCCTGGGAAAGCAGAAGAGGATGGCCCAAATATATGGGTCCTTGCCACCTATCTAGGAGATCTAGATGGAATTCCCAGCTCCTGGTGGATCACCAGCTGTTGAGACCATCTGGAGGAAACCAGAAGAACTTAATCTAGAACTCTCTCTCTCTCTCTCTCTCTCTCTCTCTCTCTCCCTCTGCCTTTCAACTGAATAAACATCTTTAAAAAATTTACACTGTTGGGCAGTCACTTCTAGAGAAGATGACTATATTAACAGTTTCAATAACCATAAAGAAAGCAAAGTCACTCACTCTTTGTTAATTTGGGAAGATTAAGTTTTTATGTTCTGTTAAACCAGTGTAATGATTCCTGGTTCCACAATGAACAGAAGAGAGAATCAGAGGATTACCTGGTCTGTAGAAAATCACCTAGACGCCATTTAAAATGGAATTGATGAAAAACAATGACAGTTACACGTGGGCTGTAAGGAGTACTCAGAAACTCAGCTTCTCCCAAATTCTCAGCGATAATGCCATTCTTGATCGATTGAATTCTGTAAAGTGACTAGTGGCTTCTATTACATATAGATTGGATCTGCTCAATTCACAACCTTAGATATATACTTTATCTCTGAAGGCCCTCTAAGGCAATTGTGTAAAATACTCTATCAAAAACTGTTGTTGGAAATATTGAAAGATTTCATGATGTAAAAAATGGATCAATGTCACTTAAATTGAACAAAATGGTTCCTTACTTTTCCACATACATTTTAACCATCTTCTCAACAAATCTGTCCAATAAATACAACATGAAACAAGCATTTTGTCCCATAAATGCAACTGCAACCTGATTGATTTCTCTACAGTTCATGTGCATCCTACACATTCTATTTTCTCCTTTATTAAAGATGATATAATCTTAGCGTTCACCACATTCGCATCCACCAAACTACTAAGAGCAAGAGAGGGATGGGAAAATGAAGACAAGAAAGAATAAAATTTCATGAAACAGGCTTGCAAACAATTATAAAAATCTCAATGCTGATAGGACAAATGAATGTAAACGGTGAAGTTGTAAGAAGAGAAGAATGCTGGCAACAGAGCCAAACTAAGACACACACTTGGAAAAAAAATAAGACTGAGTAGTAGGAACAAATTATTCTGGGAAGACTTGCTGTCTTACTATGATCTGAACAGGTCACCTAATCTGCATGTTGCCAGATGCAGAAATTATATTCATGGGTGTTGGTCCATGTTCCTGTCACTGTTTATATCTAGTTCTCCTTAGACAGTGAAACTGTATCTTTCACTGATGGCATAAATAAGTTTCTCTTTCTTACACAGCATTTATCACAGAAAGAGAAAAAGGAGATGGCTGACATGAGTTATTGACCCAAAACTGATTCCAGATTTAAAGGAGGGCTGGCAGCTAATCGAGCTAGACTGGTTATGTCCTGCAAAGGGATATTTGTTAATACTGTAAGACTATCTGGTGACCTCTTGAATGAGAAGAACCTTATACCAGGAAGACAGTCCCCCTGCTTGTATTCAAGGTTGGGAGATGACTCCCCTTTCAGCCTTGGGTTTCCAACCACCATCCAGAGTTGTGGTTTTAATGAAAACCCACACAGTATCAGAGCCCAAAGGGTCCTCTGATAGACTGAATTCAGTATCTTGGTTTCTTCTAAGAAGGAGGAGGAGGAGGTTAAGTAACTTGGTCCAGTCCTCATACATCTCTCAATTTCTAATCTAGTATTCGACAAGAAAGAAGTCAACCTTATCAGAGGTTCCACTTGAATGTGTATAGAATGAAGAGCTATAGGTACTGGAAGAGAGTGTTCCCTCCTTACCCAAGGTCTTTGGCAATAGTTGGAAGTGTTAAGGTAGAGAACCTATCTTTCTTTCTTTCTTAAACACACAAAGCCAATGACACAGAAGCTAAGCAAACTCCCCAGGTCACACAGCTAAGAAGTAACTAGTCCAACACCTGTGCTCTGGACTACTGCACAGTTTTGCCCAAACCATCATCCACAACATGCAGAAGCCAATCCACTGAAGATGTAGCATTACTTCCTTCTTGATCACATGTCTGTTCATTCATTCAGCACCCATTCACTACCACCTGTAGGCACCCGTCTGTGCTCCCAGTCCTGGTGATCTGACAGTGGGCAAGGCAAAGCTGCTGCCCCACAACAGATTCTATTCCATTAAGGGAGACATGTAAGACAACATAGTGTTGGATTGGGGAACGTGTTCCGGGGAAACAACGATGAGAGGAAGAGGAAGGACCCCTCTTGAAAAGGCGAGCACACAAAGTCTCTGAGCGGTGACATTTAAGCAGAGACTCGCAGGACGTGAAAAGCAGGGAAAGCAGGCTGAGAGAAGCGGTCTCAGCTAGAAACAAGCTTGGCATATTACAAGGGCAGCAGCAGCCTATGGGTGGGAGAGGGGGACTGAGGACAGCAAGTGATGGGGCTTGCGGGGCTGCGCAAGAAGCGCAGATTCTACACACTGTATGGTAGAAACCAGTGGAGCGTTTGCAGCAGGAGCAATATGTTTTGAGTTACACTATTAAAATTATTATTTTCTTCTCTGAGCAAGAGTCAGTAGAGGGGCAAGTACGGAAGAACAAGGATCAATTTGAAGGCACGTGTAGCAGTAGATGGCAGAGTTGAAGGTTATATGAGCTAGAATGGTTGACTGAGGGACACGTGGATTAAACTCTACCTTATTGGACACTAGAGATGGGATATTTTGATGGAGGAGACTTTCTATACTAGAGAGGAATGAGGCACAAGTAAGAAGGCAAGAAATCCATGTGCAGGAAAATGGACATCTACGAATTATGGAATTTGGTTTTTGATCTGATAAATTTTAAAACTCTTGGAATTTCTAAATGATAGAAGTGTCTTTGTTATTCGTGTGTCCCTTGGGCCATATCTGAGTTTAGGTTAAGGAATAAGATGATTCAGAAGGGGGCTGGTTTCCAGAAAGACTAACTACACGATTAGAAAGTGAGAGCTTTGAGTCAGCACAGCTCTGGGGAGGGCATGGGGGGCAGCTGGAGACTGTGTTCAATCATGTGGTCAATGATTAGGTCAAGCGCGCCTATTTAAGGAAACCCCAACAAAAACTATGAACATCAAAGCTCAGTGGAGCTTCCTGGTTGATATGCATGCAGCTGTGCCAGGAAGGTGATGTGCCCTGGATGCAAGGGGAGGCGAGAGAAGCCCTGTGCTCAGAACCTACCCAGATCTTGCCCATGAGTCTCTTCATTTGGCTTTGCCCAGTCTGTAGCCTTTAAAATGAAACTGTCACTTTCAGTACAAGGGGACTTCAAAAGGCTCTTGGAAAACAGAATTAAAAGGTTAAATTTATTTTAAGGCAAAACATTCTAAAACCCATGCATACCTAGGGCTTGAGCTTTAGCGGTCTTTCTGGTGCATTTTCAAAGATGAAGGGGTCAGTAGGATGCATTTTCAGGCGGTTGGTCTGAAGTGTGGGGGCCCTGGGGATACTCAAAGTGCAGCGGGCAGGGTATCTCATTGGAACACGCCATCTGGTGCGGGACGTCTGTGCTCTCTGGGTGGTGAGCGCCATGACTGCATCACTGTACACTACTGGGTGTCAAAGGAACATCCCAGGTCACGGTCACCACACAAGGCAGAGGGACCTGGAGGTAAATCTTCACTCACAGCCAGGCCCTAACGGGAAGGGGTATTTCAGTCCTACGTCCCACACAGCAAGCAAGGCTGTGTAAATACTGTATGTTCCACTGTATTTTATGTTAAAATTGATTGGCTATGCTACAAGATCGCTTCACATTTTCTTTAGAGTTGTGTTCCCCCTTGGGGAATTTTCATTCAAATATAGATGGTCCCATTAGAAGTTTTAAATGAATCAACCAGTGACGTTGATGGATTCGCAACCACAAGCCTTGCGTATGACGTCTCAAGTTCCCATCCGCAGTACCGCCGACCCCTAGTTTTGTTATCTGTGTGCGTCAGGGCACCACTGCCTTGTGGGTGGCTGTTGGCACCTTACGTGAAATGAGCTGGCAACCAAACTGTTTCCGTGAATGTTTGCTTGGGGAGGGGATAAACACTGGTATTTCTGAACCCCAAAGTTCAAACTGTAGTCTTCTTTCTCCTAAACCCACTGTCAACCGTTTCCTTAATTTTTTTCACCTAGAATCAAGGAGTCCGAAAACCGGAGCTGGAAGAAGGGGCGAGCTCAGTTATTTCCATCATTCATTCAACACACTCGCTGAGATGCTTCCGGCCCAGAAACGGTCTAGGTGCTGGGCCACGGCGCTGAGGACAGTCAGGAGCCCAGTTCCCCAGAAAACACAGACACTCAAAAAGCCAAACAGGTCAGGAGCTCACAGGCAGCTGGCTCCGGGCTGTGGCAGGCGCTCTTAGGGAGGGCCTGGGGCCTTCTGCAGAGGGGCTGGCCAGGGAAGGAGACGGATGGTCATTTCTCCACCTAAGTTCTCCAGGGAAAGGGGGCCCAAAGGCAGGACTGAGACCCTCAGGAAGAAGAGCAGGGCACTGCGCACAGAGAAAGGCAAGCAGAGGCAGGGGCGCCAGGGGCCATGGCGCCTGGTTCCTGGGGGTGGGCCTCCCCCTCGGACAGCCGCCCACCCTCGCTCAGGGTCAGCTCCTTTTTCCCTAGGCCCATCCCTTCCTTTCTATTCCCTAGTCCTCCCATCACATCTTCCCGCAGCGTGACCGTCACGGGTTTTCCTTCCTCCAGACTCTGGCCCCCTCACGATAGACTAAATGATACTTCCTAAAACCTCCACTCAAGAAAATAATGTCAGATACGTCGTCTGCTGAAACATGCGCTCCCCTTGGTTTGCAGAATCGAGCAGATGCTCCCGAGCAATGAACTCTGCTACCACTGAGCCCTAACCTGGCCCAGGTGGGAGGCCCGGCTGCTCTCCCTAGCCTGCGGGAGGCTGCTTCTGCAGCGACACCACGTCACCTGTTGAGGAGTCACCCGATCCTCACGACTCTCTCTTATTTTCTCTCCTCAGACCCAAGACCCCTGACAGCAAGGAATTTACTCATCCCTTATTTGAGCTTCCCTGCAGTATCTAGCATTCCTACAGACATGGCAGGCACTTAAAGTTGTGGAATAAATAATACTCTCCTAAGCCCTGAAAAACGATTCAGAGACTCAAGCTCTCGTGTACGCATAATATTTACTATGTGTCAGGCATTGCAAAAATCATAATTTGTTTAATCCTCAAAAAAAATCTCTATGCAGGGGTGTTTGCCCATTTTACAGATGGACAAACTGAGACATCTGCCTAGGACTCCCCAAGTCCCCCGTTCCATGTATAAATCACTATGCCACACACTGTCCCACACATGGCACCACTTCCACAAACTCCCTTGCAACAGCCTGGGCTCTTATCTTATCCTTGGTCCTTCGGCACAGGTGAGGTACTCGTAAGAAGGTAAACGGAGGCAATGAGGATGCTCTCAAGGAAGAATACACTCAATCACCCGCAGTGCCATGAGTTATCTTCTGTGTGTGCTGGCACTGTGTCTTTGTCTTCTAAAATGGCATTTTCCAATTCGATCTAGTGCTTCCGCCGTGGTACAAGGCCCTCAGCTCGGTAAACAGGAATTCTCCCAGGCTATACAGCACAGGTGCAGCCTGAGACGCTGGAAATTTCCCTCCTGCCCCCCCAAACACCCAGGGCCCAAATCACGGCTTAGTTTTCTCTCAGTGGGTTTGGTTCCAAGTCTTCCAGAAAAATTCAAGGTATGTCCCTAATCGGTGCGGTCCTACCACAAAGGTCACAGCACGAGGTGTCGTCGTGTGGCCAGCAGACTCCAGCGGGTGGTGGTGGGGAGCCAGTCCACACGGAACCTCCCAGGAATAAAATGGGAGCGTGTGACTCTGAACCATTCCAAAGCTCCTGCCACAATCGTTTCCAGTGTGTAATAAAACAAACATGAACATACCCCACACTGGACATAAACACTTTGAATATTGCAGCTGGCAGAATTTTAGAACTGGGGCGGAAGACATTCTGGAAATCATCGAGACATTCATGGCGGAGAGGACTCCGCGTCCACAGAGGTCAGGTCTCTAAAAAAGTCACAAGCCCGCCTGGGCAGAACCTCAGTTCAGCACCAGGTTAGCTAAAACAAACCCTGGGTAATTAATTCTCCCTTTGAAAGCTTACAGGTACCTTCACAGACACACCACCCGGGCTTTTGGGTATTTCTGAATTCTGTATTCTGGTGCATTGGTTTCTTAAGTCTGTCATGCCTGCAGTGTGCATCAGTAATCTCAGAGGGCAACAGAAACCCTTTGAAAACCTCGCTGAGAGCGAATCATGACAGCAGCACACCAGAGCAGAGGGAAGCGGGGAGCCAGGATTATCATTTCTATGATAAATGAATGCCCCACATGGGAGCTCTTCCTGATGCTGGGACAAAGTGAGAAAGTAAACACAAGACAGGAAAACAATGTGAGGTCTTCACTTGGAGGAGCCCAAAGTGTGTTCTTTGGAAAATGGAATAAACGCCCCTTCAGGGTCCCAACAAGTCACCCAGAATGCAGCAAAGCTTGTCCCCTTGGCATCCAGATGAAGATGCATGAAACCTACAGGAATGTGCCCACAGATAATCTGCGTTGTGAGTCAGCATTGGCACCAGGTCCTCCCAGGGGCACACCAGATGCATGGCACCACCCTCTTTGTGGTCAGGGCGCGTCCTCAAATCCCTTGTAACACTCAGACGGATTTGGCGGTTCCAGCAGGCCACATATTTAAGTGAGCGCCTGCCTTCTGACTTTACAAAGGAAGACATGGAAGGTGGCTACTGCCTAACCCGTAAAGGGAACACCACGTAGGTCAGTCAAGCGTCTGAACACACCAAATGGGTTAAGAAAACTTGCAATCTGCGAAGTAGTATTTTTACATAGCCATACAATCTTACTCAGCCAATTCAGCAGGAACGGAAGGATGAAACATGTGTGGAGCAGTAACCATCAGGCACAGCATCAGGCACAGGGCAGACGTGACACACAGGGATCCCAGTCGAGCGGCATCTTATCCCCATTTACAGGCGAGGAGACACAGTGCAGGGCCAGGGGACTCGCCCCCAGTGCTATTAGTTTGGAACATTTGGATCTCCAATTCCCATGAAAGCAGCAGGCTCCACTAACAACACCATTACATGACTAATCTCGGCGATGCAAGTGCTGAATCACTTTTATATAATTCAGCAATTATCTTTTCAGGGGTTCCCTTAGATAACATTAGTCCAAAAGTCCTATGGAAATGAGCTTGCCTGATAACCTCACTTAACCGGAGAGTAGTCTTCCAGTTTCCTCACCACCCGAACGAATTACTCACTGAACGGCCTGGGCTTTGCTAGACTATTAGACACCACCAGGCAGGAGCCGGGTGGCTTTACAGGATACATTTTCATTCCCACAACTTAGATTTTGATGGCATCTGTTACTCTCTGGAAGAATGCCAGAGTTTCTGAGTAAAATGTCTCAGCCCTAACAATGTGGACATTATTAATCCAAAAAGCCAACTGAGAAATGAACAAGATCTTACGGTAATGACTAGAACTGGGAAACAAGAATCTTCTTCGGCACAGCAGAAGAAATTTTTATTAAGGTTTTGAGAATCAGAGATGTGAACACGCCTTTAATAAGTTTAAAATAAATTACAGGATGGCCACCATTTCGATGAGATTTCTAAGTACTGAACACATCCAAGTCATTCTTGCTAAACATCTGGGCTCGCAGTGTAATTCCACGCTAAAATGAATTCATCAGTGTTGGGTCCTGAGATGGCCGGACTGACCCAACCTCTTTTAGGTTCACTGGTTAATGAAAGGTCCAAATTGTCTCTCAGAGAACTCCAGTGAAATTGTTTTTCTCCTCTCTGGCTTTGCTTTTTGATGAGTAGAATCTGGGGGAGCAAACACTTGGCGTAACTATCACTACTATTCTTTCTTATGTTAAGATAACAATTACAGCACAGTGCCTGTCTCAGCCCAAGGGGTATTTCCTCTGGGTGGCCGGCTCTTTCAGGCAGCCTTGCTCCAGTCTCTGCTTCCGACTGTCAAATGCACTCCTGTGACTTATGAATCTCATTATGATCATTTAACAAACCTTTCTGACTACAAGGTCCCTTAAAAAATGGAATTAAAAGTTCATTTTGTTGTAAAAAAATTGAAACCTATGCTTAGTATTTTTCATGATTTGTACTCCTGTGAGCTTTCAAAAGTACCCTTGTGTATAGCAGACACTGTTCTGTGCTTCTGGAGTACTCTAGGGAATAAAAGGAACTAACATCTTGGCATTGATTTTATGTTTTCTAATGGACTGTCCATTTCAGATCTCTAATCTGAACTCTAGGCCCATGGACTCAGCTTCTTCCTGGGCCTATGTCCAGGCAGACCTCATTTCACTGTGTTGTGTTTTATCTGCTTTCACAAATTGAAGGTTTGTGGCAACCTTGCACTGAGAAGGTCTACAGTTGTCATTTTCCCAGGAGGCAGCTCACTTAGTGTCTCTGTGTCGCCTTTGGGAAATCTGCACAAACACGTTATTGCACCTGTTAGGGTGATTTGTGATCAGTGGTCTTTGGTGTTACTACTGTAACAGTGTTGGGGAGCCATGGAGCACACCTATATGAGACTATGAGAGAGAACTTAAGTACTGTGTGTGTTTCCCAGCTTCTGTTCCACTCCAGGGGTCTTCCTACTTCTTGAACACAACAATATTGAAAACAGGCCAGTTAATAACCTCATAATGGTCTGTAAGTACTCGAGTGAAAGGAAAAGTTGCATGGCTGTCACTTCAATCAAAGGCTAGAAATGATCAAGCTTAGTGAGTAAGGCATGCTGAAAGACAGGGCAGGCCAAAAGCCAGGCCTCCTGTACCAATTAGCCAACTTGTAAATGCAAAGGGCAGGTTCTTAAAGGCCATGAACAGTGCTTCGCCAGTAAACACACAAATGATAAGACAGTGAACAGCCTACTGCTGATGTGGAGAGAGTCCTAGTGGGCCAGACAGAAGATCAAACCAGTCAGAACGTTGCCTTAAAGTGAACCCTAATTCAGAGGGAGGCCCCACCTCTCTTCAATTCTGTGAAGGCAGAGAGGAGAAGCAGCTGCAAAAGGACAGTTTGAGCTAGCAGAGGGAGGTTCATGGGGCTCAAGGAGAGAAGCCCGCTCCGAGACCCAGAAGGGCAAGGTGGCGCAGCAGGTGCGGCCGTGGAAGCTGCCACAGGCTCTCCGGAGATGCCCTGGCATCACTGACGAAGGTGGCTCCACAGCCTTCCAAGGGAAGAGACTTGCATAGCTGGAGAGGAGAAGTCAGTGCCGGGCTTCACAGCACAGGCAGGCTCTCTCGTTAGGGGCTGATGCTGCTGGAGACTCTGAGCCAAACCCTACCTCATCTGCCACTCTGAAAGTGTGAGGGCCCTTAAGAATTATCCTACATCTACTCTGCCTGTGCTCTATAAATGGAACAACAAACCTGGGTGGCAGCACATCTGCTCACAACATGGTTTACTGAATATTTTTAGCCCACTGTCAAGACCTACTGCTCAGAAAAAAAATGATTCTTTTCAAAGTATTACTGCACACTGACAATGCACCTGGTCTCCTCTGAACTCTGTAAGAGATGTACAATGAGATCAGTGTTGTTTCCATGCCTGCTAACACAACATGCATTCTGCAGCCCACAGATCAAGGTGAGATTTTTGACTTTCAAATCTTGTTATGTAAGAAATATATTTTGCAAGGCTATAGCTGCTGTACATAATGATTCCTCTCATGGATATGAGCGAAGCAAACCGAAAATCTCCTGGAAAAGATTTCCCATGCTAGATGTGTTCACTGCACATTCTATGCTTCATAGGAGGAGGTTGAAGTATCAGCATTAACCTTAGTTTGAAAGAAATTGATTCCCACCCTCATGGATGACTGGGGGGAGTTCAAAGATCTCAGGGAGGAAGCCACTAGAGATATGGTAGAAACAGCAAGCGAACGAGAATGGGAAGCAGAGCCCGAGAATGTGACTTATTTGCTGCAATTTCATGATCAAAGTTGAGTGGGTGAAGAATTGCTTCTCGTGGATGAACAGAGAAAGTGGTTTCCGGAGATGGAATCCACTGCTGGTGAAGAAGCCGTGGACATTGCTGAAGTGACAACAAAGGCTCCAGGATGTTACGTTAACTTGGGTGATAAAGCAGCAACACTTAAGAGCATTAACTCCAGTTTTGCAAGCAATTCTGTGGATAAAACGCTGTCAAACTGCATCGTATGCTACAGAGAAACTTTATGAAGGGAGGAGTAAATCCACTGTTGCCTTACTTTAACAAATTTTCACGGCCACTCAACCTTCAGCACCCACCACCCAGACCAGTCAACAGCCACTAAACAGAAGCAAGATCCTCCATCAGCAGACTGGGACTTGCTGAAGGCTTAGGGGATCATTAGCATTTTTAGCAATAAAGTATTTTAATCAAGCTGTGTACACTGTGCAGACACAATGCTATTCCACATGTACTAGGCTACAGCAGAGTAACGATCACTGGCATGGGCACTGGAGAACCAGAAATGTTGCGTTTCTCCCTTTAAATGAGAGCCTTTATTAATTGTGGTCTGGGAAAGAACCCAGAACGTGTGTGAGGTATGCCAGTACTCGGGCTCTAGAAGCCAAACTGAGATGAGACCGTCTCAGCAGATTCCTGTGCAGCTCTGACCACTTCCTCACTGCACCTCCTGCATCCCTGACTGCACCATCTGAGGCCAGAAATCAAAACTGCCTCCTCCTAGTCTTCACTAAAGCCTCTGCCTTAATTTTTCATATACATCATTTCTTTTTTCTTAATGTCTTTTTTTTTTTTTTTGACAGGCAGAGTGGACAGTGAGAGAGATAGACAGAGAGAAAGGTCTTCCTTTTGCCATTGGTTCACCCGTCAATGGCCGCCACGGCCAGCACGCTGCGGCCGACGCACCGCACTGATCCGAAGGCAGGAGCCAGGTGCTTCTCCTGGTCTCCCATGGGGTGCCGGGCCCAAGCACTTGGGCCATCCTCCACTGCACTCCCTGGCCACAGCAGAGAGCTGGCTTGGAAGAGGGGCAACCGGGACAGAATCTGGCGCCCTGACCGGGACTAGAACCTGCCGGTGTGCCGGCGCTGCAAGGCAGAGGATTAGCCTGTTGAGCCATGGTGCCGGCCCATATCCATCATTTCTTCCGATTTCAGCTCCCAGTGGCTGTTCCTGAGTGTTGGTTCTCATTATTATTGCGGATCAATGGAATTGTTCTGTTCCCCTCTGCCCCCCGCTGGGATGGTCCCCATGAGTCCATTTCTTGCACTGCTGGGGAACATCTCTCTAAAGCCAAAGGCCCTGCCTCTTTCACTGACCACCTTCCCAGCACGAAGCCTTTGTGATCTGGCTTTTGGTTGCTAGTTCAACAGCCTGACCCTAGACCTCCTTACTCCTTCTGCAGACTCAACCCTCTGCCCCTCCACTTGCTGCAGCTGCAGTTAGCTGGCTCACCCCCAGCACCAAGAATGGCCCCCAGGAAGCCCTGCCTCCACAGGCCCTCCAACGGGGCCCAGGCTGTCACCACTCCTTCATTTTATTTCTTTGTCTCCTTTATTTCACCAAGCTTCCCAAGAGAACATGAACTATCTACCTCAACATTATAATTTTTTTTAAAATAGATTTTCACTTTATTTGAAAAGCAGAGACAGAGAGAAAGCCGAGAGTGAGAGAGGTCTTCCCCCTGCTGAGTCATTCCCCAAATGCCTACAGCAGCCAGGACTGGACCAGGCTGAAGCCAGGAGCCTAGAATTCCGTCTGGATCTCCCAGGCAGGTGGCAGGGGCCCAAAGACTTGAGCTGTCAGCTGTTGCCTCCCAAGATGCGCATTAGCAGGAAGCTAGAATCAAGCCTGCAACCAGGACTCAAGTCCCAGCGCTGTTTGATGCGATGCAGGCATCTGCGCCCCACCCACCCCACCTTTGAACACATGGGCCTAGACCAGGGCCTGGAACATGGTCGGCCTCAGCCTGTGCTTGCTGAATGAACAAACCGTTACCGAATGCAAAATAACTTAGTAGTCTGCATTCAACCATGGCGCTGCCATCACAGTGCAGAGACCCAGCATTCTAATCCCTAGGATCGGTAGAGAAGCAGAAACTGCTCCCTCCTTCCTGCGCACATTCCGGGCTTTGCATTTCAGGGTTCCCCCACCTTGTCTCCAATACCTGACGACTCAGGTTCCACCCAGTTCTTCACCAAGAGAAGGCACAGGTGAAGGCAAAGACACAGGCATGGCTTCCAGAAGAATCTGTCTGGGCCCTGGATCCAGTACTTTTATACTGAGGACCCTGGATAAGTGACATATTTCTCTGGGCCTCAGTTTACCTGAAATGGGTATAATTACAGAACACAGCATGCAAAAGCTGTAACACATATCCCCCAGTCTTCCTTTCCTTTCTTTGGGTCACATGTTCCCCTCATGATATACCCTCTGCCTGGACCATATTGCCCTCTGTCCCTTCTGTCTCAAATCCTCCTGGGTCCCAAGACCCAGCCCTCCTGGGAGTCTGCACAAGTGCGCCTGGTGTCTGCAGCCAGAAACAGCTGTCCTGCCCCCACTGAGCCTGCAGCACCTTGATGAGTGCCTGCCACGTGCTGGGTACAGGTTAGGTGCGGGGAAGATGGCAGAGAGCAAAGCAGGAGTAAGGGCCCCAGTGGAGTCAGGTTGCAACGGTGAAGAATAAACACAATGGTAAGAGAAAAACAACAGGAGCTGAGATTAACATAAATGCTAAAGAAAAGAAGGGGTGACAGGGCAGAAAGTAACTGGAAGGGGGCATCAGGGAAGACCCAGGGCACACTGGCAGCAAGCAAGTGAAGAGGCTCTGACCTGGGAAACATGCTAATTACCTAGATGAGCTCAGCACCTGTTATATACCTGTATGGCAGTATCAGGCGGTACCCTCAAAATATGCGCATTTACATGCAAGGATTAAATGTCATCTAAAAACATTTCGAAGAGTTTGGATCTTGCACAAAGTAGCACAGAAGGGTTTTCGCGCAGGCGTACAGGTGTGGAATTCATGGCAAGACTCTTCCTGCTGCCCAGTGTCGCTGAGCGTGTTCTGTCACTCACCGGAATTCTGAGTGGCAGCACAGCTGCCGTCACCATCCTTTCCACGACATTGTGGCTCCGTGAGGGCCGTGACGGCATTTTATTCGTGTTCTTATCAGGGTCTGTGGCACAGCAAACCCCAGCAAGTGCAAGTGAAACATGCCACAGCCCTTTCGTGCCTGCGGTTGTGAGGACTGTAATTGTAATACTTCTAATCCTTGTAGGAAGCGCACAGTTGCCAACCAGTTCTGAACGAGTTCTTGTTTTCCTATTTGAATTCCGCTCAGGCCTTCCTGCCATTGTAAGTTTGTCATCTGACTTCCTGTCTCCTAGCCAGGCGGCCTCCCTCCCTATGGACTCGGTTTTCAGTCCCTCTTCTGTAAGCCCATGTGCACTTCGTGGAGTGCTGGTTACAGCTGGCCTTGTCTGTTCTCAATGGACCCGCAGCTTCTGGCTTTATGTCTTGTTCAGGATGCAAAACTAACAAACATCTACTGGCCACATGCATGTGCCTGGTAAGTTATGGACACACCACCCTTCTGCACAGGGGAGCCACTGGGAGCAAGTTCCCAACAGTCTCTTAGCCTCAGTTCCTCCATGTGTAGAATGGGATCATAATAGCAGCATCTGACCCCAAGGTTATCAGGCAGCTTTGAAAGGGATCAGGCACAGCACTAGGCACCCAGTTAGCTCTGACCCAAGGCTGGTCACACGAGTGGCACGGTGCTGGTGTGCATGAGGTTACCAAGTCCTTAACACAACTCTGCAAGGAAAATGTGGTCACATCCAGGACAAATACAGAGCTGGCATGCAGAGGGACGGTTGGGGCAAGTGCAGAATTTCTTGGGTGCCAAATTACCTACTGTCCCAAGTCCTCCAAATGACCCCTTGCCCTATGCTCCTGCAGTATCTGCCCAGTCACCCTGTGGGATCCCCACCGTGTCTCCGTCCCCTGATCCAGCAAGTGAAGGCCTAAAGCCTGGCTCTGCAAGAGGCCTTCTTGGTCCTGGCCCAGTTCAGCCAGCATCTACTTTGAGCTGTGACCTGAGACTGTATGTGATGCATGTTTTATCAGGGGATACGCTGAGGAGCAGAAGGATAATAAGGTGAGCAATCTTGGAAACTCTAAGAACTCCAGCAGCAGATTCTAAAGTCTAAGGTTTATTCCTTTATACTGAGCTTCTCCTTAAACACCGACGAGAAAACAAATGCTGTGTGGCACACGTTTCACAATTACAGCTCTAGGGTCACGCTGGTTCTTCCCTCCCACCCACACTCCGGCCCCCTTCCTCTTCCCTCTCTAACTCTCACCTCTAAAAAAGCGAAATTGCCATCGAGGTGCAATGACTTTGATAGCTCTTGTCTGGACTGTCGAAGAACAGTTTTTGTTCTTGTTTTTTAAATTTTTTTTAATTTTTTTTTGTTATTTTTATGTTTTTTTTCTTTCTTTTCTTTTTCTTCCTCATACAATGTGCTGAACTCTTTACCTAGAATAGAGTTAATTTTCTATGTATAAAGTTAAGTGAAAATAGATCTTAATAAAAAACAAGACTGGGAATAGGAGAGCAAAGAGGAAGCGAGGTAGGAGTGTGGGTGGGAGGGAGGGTATGGTGGGAAGAATTACTATGTTCCCAAAGTTGTATTTATGAAACGCATGCAAATAAATTTTTAAAAATGCTATGTTCGGATTCTTGAACCCTGCAGACGATCACCAGATCACCACAGATCCAGTCTGCAGGAATCTAGTAGATCACTGGGGACTTCAGAGCCTCTTCCTCCAGGTGTCCTCATCCCACTTACACGCATGAAAATGAAAACCATGTAGCCAGTATTTGGTCAAATCCTTTTATCCTCACTTCCAGGACTGAGGTCTAACAGGCTAAAAAGGGAATGAGAAACACTTGAACATGCGTGCAAAAGCCGTGGTAATTCATGGGTCTTACAGTGAATACTAAATAGGAAATGAGAATAATGCAGAGGGTAGACGCCGCACTGAGAGTGAAACGCAGGGCGGAGAACGGAACAGGACCCCCTTCTACTGAAGACACCTATCTTGCCTAGCAGCGGGAAACGACAAAGCAGCCCCTTGAACGTGAACGCCGATTACTTAATTGCATGTTCTCAGCTGCAAAGACCCTCTTTGGCTCGCCTTGAAATGTAAACACTTTGAAAGGTGTCTTATTAAGCTCTGAAGCCTTTAAAATAGGTTTGAGTTAAAACTTGAGCAGTTATATAATTGGCTTCATTAGATCCAATTACACAATTAGTGTAAATTAGAAATAATAGAATCAGAACACATAATTTCACAATTATGACACACAACAATAATGCAGAAATTAAGTTGGCAGGTGGGGCTAAGGTGGGTGGGGTGCACATAAATCAAAGAGGCCTCTGTGTTTTTTATGAGCACAAAAATCTTCTCCTCCCATGGTCACTGCCCTAAAACACAGCTCAACAAAATACGACTGGTTTTGAATTCGAGACTCAGAGAACAACATCTGGAAAACTGTTAGCTCCGTTCCCCCTTTACACAGCTGAAGTAATGGGTGGCTATATTTCATTTCTAGCACACTGAAAGGATGAGCCCTCTTTCAGAGATCTTAACAGCCTATTGAAAGGAAAGACTCATCGCTAAGGCAAACTGGGCTGAACAACTCACCAATGCACCCAGTGGCCCCTGCCCGTGCACTGTAGGGCCTATCCCGGGGTGGGGAGGCGCTGGCTGGACGGATGCAGTGAGAAGGACCACACAGGAGTTACAGCACCTGTCTTTCAAGTCAGCCACCCCATTTCAAACACTGCACTCATTCTGGCTGGATCAGCTGACATCAGCCTTCCTGCAGGTTATTTACCTTCTGATTTTAAAAGAGGCAGAAAGACAGCATTTGCCTAATGGCAAATTCGTGTTCCAATCTCTGCAGCTATTTTGGTCTGTCTATCTGTAAATGACGTCTAACTACTAGAAGGTTCAGAAAAAAACACTGATTTATTATTTCACTGGATCTTTTATTTATTCATTCAATAATGCTTTGAGTTTCCTGGGGGGAAGAGAGGATTTCTTATTTATCCTTAGCCATCAAACCAATAGCACAGCTACCAGTGTTTCAGGCCACAGCACAAGGCCTATGGAATTGCGTTTCAGGCATAGTACAGATATTACCAGCCCTGGTACTGCGCAGAACGGAGAGCTACCTCAGACCTGCTTATGCTCATCAGGAAGCTTGCAATTATCTGTTGTGTGGAGACAATTCTTATGTTAACCGAAATATGACTTAAATGGTCTTCCTGGCATCGCTGTGATGTCAGGAAACAGTTGTTAGTCAAGATTTTAAAAAAGCACAAATGCTTAACAGTGGGATGCAGTAAAGAGAGAAAGTGGTCCCCCAAATCTCTGGTCACGGGGGAGAGGACAGTGACCAGTGGGGTCCCAGGAGCAGCCCAGGCCCTCAGACACGCAAGGCACCTGCTCCGACATGGCTCTCACTGTCCATCAAATAAGTAGTAAGTATCCCCCAGAGATCCCTAACATAGCTCAGCAAATGAACGCTGAACACCTGAAAATGTCCCCAAAATGTCAGAGAAGCATCTAAAAGCCTTGGACATTCTTTTCCTAATGATGTCTATTTTGTGTGCTCCCTTCGGTCACCATCGTTTGGATAATGGGAGAAGTGAAGGGGCTTGGTGATGCCCGAAGCCACTGCTATTGCTGGAGGATTCGTCCTCTCCACCCGCTCCTCCAGTTTACTGGATTCACTTTCATTATTTTTACTTTCCCTGATGGTCCTTCCTTCCCCTTCTCATTTTCTGTTCCTGATCCTAGCACAATGTTCTTATCAAAAGCGAGCGCTTGCTTGTCCAAGAAAATACATTCCCCAAATGCCTTGATGTACTCACATCTCCCCTGACGATATCCCACAGGTGTTCTCTGTAATTCAAATATTCAGGCACTGGCTGTTTAAACTGCACGGTCTAGACTTTGAAGGCAGGGGCAAAAAGTTTTTATGTTTCAGTTGAAACTCCAGACTCAATTCTACCACCGGGTGGATGCAGAGGCACAAACAGGGCTCCTAAGATTCTAACTCTTGGAAACAGTATATGGCTTTATTGATAACGTTTTTAAAGGATCTCGGCATAAACGTTCTTTATTGACATGGTGATAAAAGCATAAAGCACTGGAAGAGAAAGCATATCCAGAGGGAGACATATCCCCTAAACCTGCTCTAGCGTTATTTTCCCCATTTCACCAAAAGGCAGAGGTGTTTTCTGAGGGCACCGGGGTGCGAGGCAGACTTTCTTAAACAGTGGGGCAGAATTCAGACGAGTTGTTTCGTAAAAAATTATGAGGACCTTCCGCATTTGCTTTTGCATTAACCCTTGAAGGTAAAAGCTACATCATTTATGAATTTTAAATTTCCTCCAAAGCCCTGTTAGTAAATAAATATCTAAATTAACTTGGAAAATACATTTTTAAACAAATTTTAAGACACTTATTTGAGAGACAAAGTTGGGGGGCAGGGCAGCACACGAGCACACACTCTCATCTGCTGGTTTATTCCACAAAACTTGAAATTATGGGACTGGGTAAGGGCAAAGCCAGAAGCCAGAACGCAACTGAGGTCTCCTAAGTGGATGGCGGAAGCAAAATCACTCGAGCCATCTCTGCTGCCTCCCAGGCTCTGCATTGACAGGAAGCTGGAGTCCGGAGCCTGAGCTGGGGATCAAACTTGCTAACTCCTAGGCCAAACGCCTGCCCCAAATAAACCTACTTTTAAAAAAGATTTATTCATTTATTTGAAAGGCAGAGTGACAAAGAGGGAGGGAGGGAGATGAAGACAGTGAGAGATCTCCCATTTGGTGGTTCACTCCCCAAATGCCTGTAACAGCTAGGGTTAGGCCAGGCTGAAGCCAGCAGTCAGGAAATCCACCTGGGTCTCCCAGGTGTACTTGGACCATCATCCGTTGCCTTCCCAGGAGTATTAGCAGCAAGCTGGATCAGAAGTGGAGTAGTGGGGACAAGATCCAGTGCTACTGTAGGGGATGTGGACACCCCAAACAGTGGCTTATCTTCCTGTGCCACAGTGCCTGCCACCCCCCGCCCGAAGAAACCTACTTTCAAGAAGCAAAATAAGAGTGGTGGGGAAATGTCTGGAAGGTTTCCTACCACACTGTTAGGAGTAGTTACGTCTGGCATGGAGAAAGACACACACACACATCATCTTTGAAATGAACTGCTAATTGGCTTCAACTTTCCATGTTCCTCAACATCTCTCTCGGGAAGGATCAGGACTACAAGGATGCAATCTCCATAGAGTTTGGAGTGAACGGATTTTCTGAGTTGGGCTTATCAGCTACAGATGTTTAGATTTTCAAAGGCCACTTACATACATGAACAACTTCCATGCAAAGACCCTTCTGCTTCCAGCACACCTAAGCTATCACCGCCCTTCCTTCTCCTGGCTGTGAACACATGGGAACAGAGTCTGTCCTCCAGCATGTGCACTGCCCGGATGAGAATGGAGACGTCCTGGGTACTCAGACACTCGAGTGCAAGTGCATGACACAACGTGAACGTGGAAGGCGGTGGACGTCTTCACGGCAGCCCTCTTACGGAGGAGGCGCTCGGTGACCTCGGCGTCACAGAACCCACAGGCGCTGGCCTGGCCTCTATGCAGCAGCTGAGGCTGCTGGACTCTGGCAACGAAAGCTCCTCTCAGCTCTGACTCACTGCACTTCCTGGTCCTCCTTGTGCCTCCTCTATTTCCTCTTTTCTGCTTACTTTATTTGTCCTTCGTTATCTAAACGGGGATCCCCCAGGCTCTGTTTTGGACTTTCTCTTCTCTCTTTACACATTCTCCCTCCTCCCAGCTCCCCTAATCTGATGGCTCTCATGGACAGTCTCTGTGCAAGTCCTGGTGAGACTGTCACTGGCCAAGTCCCTCCGCCATCACCAAGTACTTGCACGCAGCAGCTCACGGGCTCACCCTGCTCCCGGGGGATGCAGCAGCTTCTTCACTCTAGGGAGGAGGCGGGGCTGAGGCAGGTTCCAGGGCACAGCCATGACACCCAAGACTCACCCTGATATCCCATGACCACCCAGCAAATAAATGGCAGTGCTGCAGCTGGGCTTAGGCTGTTGCCACCACACTGTTCTCAGGTCCCAACTGCTGGCCCCCAGACTCCCTTCAGAACCACAGCTCCTGTTCTCACAGCTTCTCCTCCTAACACGGGCATTTTGCTGAACACACACCCAGCTTTCTCCCAGAAGCAGGCCCGCAGGCTCCGGCGTCCACCTCCCCATGCTCTCCCCTTAATCTCATCCCTGGCCCATCAGCATCTCTGACTTCACCTTTGCTCTGGTCAAGCGCGCCACACACCACAGCCCAACCACTGTCCTAGGTGCTCTCTGACATGACCTCCAGTAGCTCCCACTTACTGGGGAAATACGTCCAAACGCTTCCACTTGTTAACTAGAAGTCCAGGCGGTTTTCCATGTCCCGTCTCTCCCAGCTCCTTTATAAGTGACTGTGCCAGTGGCACTGGACAACTGACCATCCCATGAGTGCCCCATTAATGCGTTTGCTCTGACCGTTCCCTCTTAGGAGAACTCAGCCTTACACAGCAGACTCCTCTGCACAAATCCTCTGCTGTCTGCTGTGTTTCACCCTCTCCTCCAACACACACCGACACACAATGCCTCCTACTGCCTTCCAGGTGGATGTCACACTCCAGCCTTCGTGGAGTCTCATGTGGACTATTCTTGGGCAACTTGGCAGAGTCTACAATGGGACTTCAAAAAGTTCATGGAAAATTCACATTATCTTTTAATTCTCTTCTTCCAGGAACTTTGGGAAGCAGACACACATGTGTTGTTTGTTATTTCCCCCCTCTCTTACTAACCCCAAGTTCCTTGGTGAAGGGGGGATGCATCAGACTCCTATTCTCTGAAATCTTTTAGTTCAAGTGACCAATAGGAGCCGACCAGATACTGCTCAAATCTACTCAAATGTTGACAACACAGAGGGATGCAGAGTCAACTCTTCCAATGGAGCACTTCACATCTGCAGCCGGAGCAAAGCACATGGGATCAGAAGTGTACAGACGCTGATGCAGAATGCACCTCCTTAAAATAATTACCTCTCTTCCTGATTTAGAAGGGAGAAGGCAGGAAGGCAAAAGTGGAGAGAGAGAAACAGGATTAGGTCCTGTCCACTGTTGATAGAAGAATGCAGAAAAAACAACTTATAACAGTCGTAAAAAAAAAAAGCATGAAAAACAATGAGTTATAAAAATTCAATTTACATGTAGCTCTCCTGCGACCCACAGACACTGACAGGCAAGGGAAATGGTTATTACATCACTGTTATTACATCATTGTTACCACGCTACTCTCTGCACTTGTCCACGGGTTGTCCCCTGCACTGGAGTGGGCTTTCCCAAGCACATGCTGAACTCCTGGGGAAGGCTGTGCAGCCACGCTTACCCTGTCACCCCGAGGACCAAGCACATAGGAGGATCACGAGCCCTCCAAGGTTTCTTTTCCAGGTAGCAAATGCAATTTTGTAGGGATATTTTTGAGAAAAAAAATCCTATATGTACCTATATTTATTATAAGAATAACAGAATTTAAATTGGATACAATGATACTCACTAAATGTGTATCAGGATGCATTAAAGTTATTTAAGTGTCTGTAAGAGAGAAGGAACTCTGAATCACAGATAACCTCTCTCTGTTAATCTTTTTTTTTTTAATTAAAGCAAAAGTGTAAATTTGGAGACAGAGAGAGAGAAAGCTCTCGCTTGCTGGGTACACTCCCCAGATGTCTGCAATAGCAGCTCGGGAGTCAGGAGCTCAATCCAGTTCTCCTACATGGGTTGCATGAACCCAATCACTTGAGCGATTACCACTGTAATCCAGGGTCTGCGTTAGCAGGAGGCTGGAGTCAGCAGCTGCAGCCAGGGACTCCTGTGTGAGATGCGGGCATTTTAACCAAGGTCTTAACTACTAGGCCAGACACTCACCCCTCTGTGCTGACCTTAACGAGGAGTTACAGGCAACTGCATGTGCCAACATCAGTGAAAATCCATCACCCACAATGGCAAATGCGTTCACAGTGTACACCAGCAGGAACCCCGTATTTTCCTATTAGGATACGACATTACACTCTTCCCAGACACAACTTCACACTAAATGCTTGAGTTTTGAAATTCGAGCAATGCTTCAAGCACGGATCTTCTGTTCATATCTGATGGTGAGAAAGCTCCAGAATCAGGGAACTGAAAGGTCAGCGATGGCAGGAGGCCTGGGGTCAGGAGGAGGAGGATCTCCCGCAGAAGGGGCCACTCCCACACAGAGAAATCTCTTGTAGGGGTCATCTGTGCACCTGAGCCTTAGACATCATTCAAACAAGCAAGAAACCTCCTGCGAGCCATGACTTAGGCAATGTGCAGGTTCTATAATGACAGGCTTGTTTAAAAGTTAACAAAAGGAGTGTGCATTTGGCACAATGGTTAAAACGCCACTGGATGCTTGCACATCCCATGCTGGAATGATGGGGTTTGGGTTCCAGCTCTGCTCCTTTTTTTTTTTTTTTCAAATAATTATTTTACTTATTTGAAAGATAAGAGTTACAGAGAGAGGTAGAGCAAGAGCTAGAGAGAGAGAGAGAGAGAGAGAGAAATCTTCTATTCCGCTGGTTCACTCCCCAAATGACCGCATTGGCCAGAACTGAGCTAATCCAAAGCCAGGAGCCAGGAGCTTCTTCCAGGTCTTCCATGTGGGTGCAGGGGCCCAAGGACTGGGGCCATCTTCTACTGCTTTCCCAGGCCATATCAGAGAGCTGGATTGGAAGAGGAGCAGCAGAGACTCAAACTGGTGCCCACATGAGATACTAGTGCTGCAGGCTGGGGCTTTAACCCATTGAGGCAGCTCCCCACTTCACTCCTGATTCCAACTCCCTGATACTGCACACCCTAGGAGGCAGCAGATGATGGCTCAAGTTCTTGGCTCCCTGTCACTCACATGGGACTCTGTACTGAATCCCCAGATCCTGGCTTCAACTGGCCTGGCCTCAGCTGTTGCAGGCATTTACAGAGGCAACACTGCCTGCCTGTCTGTCTCTGTCTCTGTCTCTGACTTTCTCTCTCTCTCAAATGTTTTTTGAAAGCAGAAAAGATTTCTTTTAAAAAACTTAACAAAAACTCACAGATACTGGTTTTACATTTTAGGAGGTGGGTAGGTAGGGTAGGTGAAAGTAGCCCAATGCAACCCCGCGCAGGCGGAAACCCTCGGACTCACCACGATCATCTGGGCCACGTAGCTCTCAGGTCCCGTGTATTCGGTCGGGTCTTTCACCTTCACCAGGACGATGAAGTACAGGTAGTGCCACATGTTGTGTTCAGACTTAATATGCTCCTCAAATGAAACAGTTTTATTGTCAAACTTGTCCCTCTCGAGTCCTGCAAAACACAGGAAACACAAAATACATAACTTGTCGTTTAATCAGCACTTACTACTTAGCATAAAGACACAACATACTAATTACTGTGAAAAAATGCTTTCTGTGAGAGTGTGCTGATTTAAAGTGCTGTAATTAAGAATAAGCTGGTACACAAGACCCCAGGAAAATGAAAGGCCACAGTTTATAAATTCCTTCCCAATGCACATTTATTTTTCTTTCCAGGATCCTTGGAAATTTAGAGCCGTATTATAGATGTAAAATGCATAGGTAATTTAAAATATAGCCATATCAAAACTGCCCAATTAAACCGGACCACAAGTCTAAGAAAAAAGGTAAAAATGTACAAGAAAAAGCATACTTGGCAATCATAACAGAACAAAGAAATCATTTTCTCCAGCGCGAGGGTTACAGAAGACAGCTGAGAGAGCCAGCTCTTCAAAACCACTTGTCATCAGTGCAGCGTATGCACTGCAGGCACTGGGGTCTCTCACTCCATCCCAGTCTTCCAGGCTGCTCTGGCCCAAGCATTTCGGGAAGAAGAGGGTCTTTGCAGCTTCCAAGGCACATTTTCAGCCTCTGGAAAGACACTGCAGAGATGAGCTATGGAGAAGATGCTTTGCCCCCAGTGTTGAAGAGTGGATGAAAGGGAATGAACGGACATGAAGAGAAACCTCTCTGGAAACAAGAATTCGATGGCCAAGTGAAGTGGGAGGCTGGGATGCAACGCAGCCTTGCAGTTTAGATGTTGGAGAAGAAACCGGGACACTGAATTTCAATCCTGGCTACTCTTTCCCTGAGAATGTTTTAAAAGGGCATTCAGGTCTGGAAAAGACCCTTCAAAGAATAAGGTTCAAAGCAGAATAAATTTAAAAAATATGTCTTTAATAAAGGGGTGACCTTTTAACTCCCATTATTGGATGTCTTTATGGAAAATACCATAAAGTTCAGCTGGCTGATGGCTGTGTGCCTCATCTTATTTGACCTATCATCAGCTCCACATGCCCCAAATAAACTATCCTCTTCCCCAAGCCTGCTCCACCCACAGGCCTCCTCTTCTGGTTCTGTGGTGACTCCAGTCTGCCAGTTCTTCAAGCCAAAAGCCTAGGAGTCATCCTTGAATCTTCTCTGGCTCTCCCACATCACATCCAATCCACATTGAAAGGCCTCTGGTACCCAAAATCTGCCCTAAATCTGACCACTTCTCACTGCCTCCATGGCTACCCCTGTGTCCTGAGCCATTATCACCTGCAAGTGCCCCCCCCCCACCCCTTTCTGTCTCCACTGTCACCCTACTCATCCAATCTCAACACAGCAGCCACCTAGATGTGACGAGGTCTCTCACCTGCAATGCATCCTCAGCTTAGGGTACAGGTCAAGTTATTAGAATAACCTACAAGTACTACTGCCAGATGGAATACAGAATGCCCAGCTAAGTTTGTGTTTCACATAATCAATGAATACACTTGTTAGCAAAAAGGTATTGCATGCAGTATTTAACTCTTTTGTGGCTTCCTAGCCACACAAATCTCATCCCCTTCTTCGCTGGCTCTGTGCAACCACACTGCCCCACTGCTGTTCTCTGGACACAGACTGCTGACTCAGGGCCTTTGCGCTGGTTGTCCTGCTGGTCGCCAAACTCTTCTCCCTGATACTTTCTGACTCTTCACCTTCTAGTTGGCATAACTTGTACCTTCTTAATGCAGCTGAACTTGGTCGCCCCATTTAACACTATAACCATTTATCTGCCTTTTGTCGATACTCTTCAGCAAATGGTTTGACAGTTTCACAAAACATTAAACATGAAGCTAGCCTATGCCACTCCTAGGTTCACACCCAAGAGAAATAAAAAGACCTGTGCATGGATGTTCATAGCTGCATTATTCATAATCTCTCAAAGTGGAAACACCCCATTTCCATCAATGGATGGGAGGATAAACAGTCTAGGGTACATCCATATAATGGAGTATTTTTCTATTATGAAAAGCAATGATGCACTGATAGATGCTATCACATGAATCTTCAAAACATCAGTCACAAAAGGCTACATATTTTGATTCCAACCAAAACCACTGAGACAGAAAGGAGACCAGTGGTTGCCTGGGCTGAGGAGGACAGAAGGGTTGGGGAGCGGCTAACAGCTAAAGGGTGTGCGGGGTTTCTTTAAGTATGTCCAGCTAAAGGGTGTACGGGGTTTCTTTATGTGTGTCCAGTTAAAGGGTGTACGGGGTTTCTTTGGAGGCAGTGACAATGTTCTTAAGCTGAGTATGGAGAATACACCACTCTGAATACAGTGAAAACCAGGTGAGTCAGCAGTAAGGTGTATGGATTATATCCCAACAGAGCTGTGTGTGTGTGTGTGTGTGTGTGTGAGAGAGAGAGAGAGAGAGAGACAGAGAGAGAGAGAGACAGAGAGAGAGAGAGACAGAGAGAGAGAGAGAATTAAGGAGATTTTGCCAGAACTGAACTGAAACATCCAGCGACTGCAAGGAGCTACAAAAACGATGTTTCTACTATCAATTAATTGGTAATATGATAGAGGAAACAGCTTGTGTTATATTCTCAAGGGGTACAGGCTGCCAAGGAAGCATAAAGGAGGGGAAAGTGGTACATTTGCAAAGGTTTCAAAGGGATGTAAAGTTTTTTTTTTTTTCTTAGAGAGAAAGGTCTTCCTTCCGTTGGTTCACTCCCCAAATGGCAGCTACGGCCGGCATGCTGCGCCGATCCAAAGCCAGGAGCCAGGTGCCTCCTCTTGGTCTCCCATGCAGGTGCAGGGCCTAAGCACTTGGGATATCCTCCATTGCCTTCCAGGGCCACAACAGAGAGCTGGACTGGAAGAGGAGCAACCAGGACAGAATCCAGTGCCCCGACTGGGACTAGAACCCGGGATGCCGGTGCCACAGGTGGAGGATTAGCCCAGTGAACTGCGGCGCCTGCCAGAAAGGGGTGTAAAGTTTTAAAAACTTGATCCTGGAACACGATTATAGCAAGTGGAGAAAAGGTAAATGGTAATAAAAGGTATTTAATTTTACTGAGCATCTATCTATGCTGATAACCATAAAGACGTCTAAATATGCTGTTATAATTAAAGCAGTTCATTACGGTGAGAAAATAGTGGAAAAGATTTAATAAGTTGCTCAGCTTAACACCTCTCATTAGGGGAAGGCTCACTCAGGAGTTAAATAAACATTTATTTTGCCACGTGGACAGAAGAGATGGCGTGGCGCGGACTGGGGGACATCAGCTCTCTGATGAGGCTGAGTAGGAGCATCTGGAAATGAAGATGGTGCTGTATGTGTGGTGCAAACCACAAAGAGCTTCAGACACAGGCGTTCCGTACCTGCACTGTACCGGGAAGGCTTCCGGGAGGAGACAGAGCGTTCAGAGCTGCCTGGGTGCAGGATTTGGAGGAAGATTGTGGGGAAGGAGGTCGGGGGGTGGGGGTGGGGACGGACAGCAATGGAAACGTCACGGCTGTCTCTCGTGGTCAGAGGTTCTTGTTCTCTAAGCTGTGCTGTCCCATCGTCCTGTTGATCATTTCACAACCTTCTCCCCAGAACGACCTCGCTCCTCAACTTCAGCTTCTTTTTGCAACTGTCTACTGGATAAACCCACCTGACTATCTTACAGGCAAAGCAAACTGAACTCTTTAAATGCTTGCTTCTTTGAAGTCACGGTGAAGTCACGGTGGGCGGGGGAACTGGAAATGACGTTCCACCACCCTCCAGCACACCAAGGCCTCAGAGTCTTCTGTGCCTCCATCTGCTATTTCTTTTTTTTTCCCCCCTGTCTCTGTAGGTATTCCCTCTTCCAGCTTCCGTTCAAGCACTGCCACCACTGAACCCCAAAGACATACCAGTGGGGCCGTCCTCACTGTTCCAGCAACACTTTACTAAGCAAATTTGTCTGTCTCTGTCTCGGCCTCTGCTGCTTCACTGTCTGATGAATTTTTGGATTACCAGTACCTGGCTCAGTGTCTGGAAAACAGTAGGCATTCAACTGAAGTTGGCAAGAATAACTGAGTAAGTGAAGGAGAGAGTCTGAAAAGAGATTGTGGAATGCAAGTTTGCGAGAGCTTAGCTTTAGGGAGTGGGAGGCTGAATGACCAGGCTTTTCCTAATGTCTCCACAGCAGGACATCCTACCTTTATGATCAGACTGCTAACCTATCAGCTATTTTTTCTCTTCTATGCTGTTCTGTCACCTCTGGTCTATCAACAGCCCCTTCTCTTTGGAGTTCCAATCTCTGGTAATTCTAAGTCAATGATTAATACACATACAAGAGCTAATCTGTTTCTGTGCTGGCTGCTTCCGCCCTGTCTTTTACAAACCTAATTGCCTTCTGGATTGCTAGTGATTGTTTTCCAAGTCATCTGGATTCTCCAACAGCTGGCCACTGCCTCCAATGCTGGTGAAGTTCCAACTGCTGCCACTGCCTGTCACAGGACCCACCGTCTCTTGTCCTAATACAGGTAGCCCTAAGGTGCTTCCCTGGAGCCGACTCTGCTGTAAAGACGCTGCCCTCCGCTACTTGGTATCACAGCTGAACACTCAACTCTTCTCTTCCAAGAACCATTTCTAGATTACCCACAGCTATTTCATAGTCTACGAGTCCAACTCCCAGATATTGTAATTGTCTAAATCATCCTTGTAATTAAATCTGATAACATATACGATGCATCGCTGATCTAACATGTGGCCAGAGGTTCCAGGAACGCGTGCATATCAAGATAGTCATCATCACAACACTTATCACACGTCTGCTGAAGGCCCTGTAAGGGAGGAGAACAGAGAGTGTGCACCTTTACGCTACCAAGGTCACAGGGATTAGCTGCCCAAGTGCCTGGGACCAATTCACAAGGTCTAAAAAAAATTTCTAACTTATTTTAAACAGTCATACCGAATCGTCTCTGCTTTACAATATCATATTTTCTCTAGTATAAAAATACTATTAAAATTAGGTTAAATTACCTAAATGGTCGCCTAGAAGTTTGCATAAACACGAAGGTTATGGAGAACAGACCAGGCTGATCTAACATTCTGGGGCTCCTGATACATCACCCTACATCCCTGTGGACACACGCATCTCACAGAAATAATGCTCTGTGTGTGACAAAATTTGAAACAACTTTAGCTTCCTGTCTGCTGTGTACACCAACTTGCTACTTCTGGTTTCACCTTGCTTTCGTAGGTTATAAGTCACGGAAATACAGAGATAATGCTAACTGGGGCTGACTTATTGCATAGTTAGTCATTAAGCAAATATTCATAAATGATCCTCAATACACATACAGAAATATAAAATGGATAAGAGATGGACCTGTAGTTCTTAAAGAAGAGAAATTAACATGTGTTGAGGGCTGACTCTTAGTTTAGCATTGTGCTAGAGATTTTCACACACATGACTTCACTTATACTCACTATAATGCTAAAACATGGCATTATATTCCACATTTTCCAGATGAGGAAACAATAGCTCAGAATGCTAAGCTCACAGAGCTAAGCTCACAGAGCCGGGATGTGCAACCATCACAGAACCATTTCTATATGACTGTAAAGATCATATACTTGTTATAATACTCATATGCCCACACACAGCATTCAGCAGAAGTGATAGGACAACAATATGTATAACCCCATCTAACTGTGATAGAAGAACTGTATGCTTGCTCTGGTTGGTAAGACCAGATAAGGCCTCATGGAATAACAGCATCGTAGCTAGTTGTGTGCACACATGTACACGAGAGAGAATATGCAGTTCAGTAGCTCTGTCATTTAGAGGTTGTTGAAATGGTTTCCCACAACTGAGAACACACAGAAATCCAGGAAGTTAAAGGTGAGTAATGCAGTTGGACTGGAGCTTGAGCTACAACTGGGAGAAAGAATGGATAAAAGCATGATCGAAAAAGAAGGGGCCAGATTGTGGGGCACCTTACATGCCAGTAAAACCCAGAGTTTCAGAGTTAAAGACTATGCTATTACTGATGGTTTTTTGAGTAAGGAAATAATGGATTCAAAGTGGAAAAATGAGCTTGCAGCACTAAGCAAGGTGCTCAGGGGTATGAGCCAGGGTGAGCTGGAAAAACACCAGGTTTGACTGTGGGGAAATGTGCAAGGATGCACGTGTGAACGCCAAAGCAGATTCACCAGCACATGGTAGCTAGTGCACCTGGAAGAGGAAGCAGGAGATGTAAAAGTGACAGTGAGTCTCCCAGCCCAGATCACCAAGGACACACTGGCATACTGAGAAGAGCAACCAGGAACTCAGGACAAGGAGCTAAGCTGGAGGAAAGCGATGGAAAGGCGTGGTGCATTGGTTTCAGACATGGTGACTAGGTGCTGGGAAGACGTGCCCCTGCAGCTGTCCAGTGAACAGCTGAACACAGAAGCGCCCGGTGGGGCAGGGGCTGCACCGAGGATGCATGTTTGACACTCAGCCACAGAAAGAGGGCATTAAAGGGAGGGCAAGGGGTAGATGACAAAGTCGAAACCTCTTATTTAGGGGCCTGGGGAGAAGCAGAAAGCCGGGATGGACCTGGAGAAAAAGCAATGAGAGGCAGAAGAAGTGAGCAGGAATTAACAGCAATGCCTGAGAAGAACATTTAAATTTGGTGCTGAGAATCACTGGGATACTTTAAGGAATTTATAGGATGTAGGTTGTTAGGTAACTGTAAGAATCCAAAGAGAATTTTGTCCATGGAGACAGAGAGGAGCAGGAATCTTGGTTAAGTGATGGGCTTATTTTGCTACTCATGTTTGCTCTTGTTGCTGTTGTTAGAACACAGAAGGTGGAATCCATCCTCAGATGTGGCTTCCACTGCTCTGACCCATTCTTCCCACGAGAGGCTTTCTCAGAGGTGGTGTCCCCAATAGGACGGCTGCGAAGTTCGTGCAGGAAGGAGTGGCAAAGGAAGGCCAGGGGACACGTGCGCGGGTTTCCAAGGCAGCACCTTTCCTCGGCTGTGGAACTCACGCTTCTGTGCAGTGACTCTGCCCCCATGCACTAGACCCTCCACCTGGACGGGTCCCCAGGCTTGTTTGTCCTTGAGCTGGAACCTTGACTATGATGCCATCATGTAAAGAGAATGATACAGCTTAGTGGATTTTACATTTAGTTAAAGCCGAGTTCAAATCCAGGCTCTACTGATTATGAACTGGATGTTGAAGAGATCTGAATCTCTGCTTCCATGTTTGTAATATGCCTACCACACAGTCTTTGTTTTTCAGAATAAAACTGGCAGAGAAACTGTAGGTGAAAATTCAGATGTGAAGTACTCAGTACATCATCATCTTTTATTTTGCGTGCATGCTGCTGCTACGAGAATGGACACAGCCTCAGAAGAGGTGGCATTCGTAAGGATCAAGGACACGGAGGAAGAGAAGGACCATCCTTGGGAAGGCTGAGGGATCTGTTACAAAGAGATAAAAAGGAGGCACCGCATGCAAATTCACTGGGAAGAACAGAAGTGTTGATATTTCACATAGACAAGAATTTGAAAGAGAATACAGGGATGGCCCCTTTCCCCCAAGTGATAGGAGGTATGTTTATCATCAGAGTAATCACAAGTGTCCTCTCAGCCTCTGGGCATACTTCTTCCTCCCCAAGCCCCTAGACTATCGTACAACATCTTCCCTGGCCACATCTCAGTCTTCCTTTCCCCCATCCAACCCGGGTCTAAAAGCTGACACCCTTCCTCCCCACTGCTTCCTCTAGCAGACTCCTCCTGCACACAGACCACACAGCGCCATCTCTTCTATGTCTCGTCATGGACACCTCCTAAGCAGGAAATCTGAAGGCTCTTTCCAGCCACGTTGATGACCTTCTCTGCTTTCCCTGAGCTGATAACTAAGTCCTCTCTCCCAAGGCGTCTCCCCTGCCTCCCCGGCGCCACACACTCCCAGCTTTCTGCACACCACTGTGACTTGGTGCTCTTAGCCTTTTGGTGCACATTCCTTTTCCTTTCTTAACTCTTCAAAGCTGGTGTTTCCCACTTGTCTTACGTCTGCTTACCAAAGGCTGCACTTTGTCCTGCACATCCAGAGAGGACAGTGACCCATGAAAGAAACCTAAGCAGGAGAATGAAGGGCTGCTCTGCACTCCCCACAGGACTACCACAAACAGGATCTCCCGATTCCTGTCCTCCGTTCAGGCTCTTCCTGCAGGGCTCAGACTCATCTACTACCTGTGCCTACAGCTTCCTCTGAGATGCTCTGCAACACCTCCAAGTCAGTACTGCTTAAGTTAAATCAGCACTTTTCTAATTCGTTCTCTTCTCCACCTATTCCCAAACTCTATCTCCCACACAGGAACCCAAGCTACCTCTCAGGTGCACCTGAACCACCAAGATGCAAACTCTATCTCCTGAATACTTCCTGACCCTGGCTTCGCTTTTTAACTGCACGGCCACTTTGGTCACCTTCCCCTCGGACTGTGGCAGTCATGGCCCACATGGTTACCGTGCCTCTAGGACTGTCCCCTGAGGAGCGAATGGCATCTCATAGCTGCCACGGAGGTTGGAACAAAACATGAAGCCCTGTGCAGTTCTCCAATGGGTCACTCGGCTTGGAGGTCTGCAGGGCAAATCTCCATCTGCCTAACATTCATGGCCATGACCTCGCTGACCTCTTCTCTTGGCATTCCCAGCTCTGCAATGCTGAGCTTCCCAGAGGGAGTAAGGGCACCACTGGGCTGCACTGCCCTCTGCGCCTCGGCTTATCCTGAGCATTCTGCTTCTCCCCACTTCTGTTTGGCTAACTCCCTTTCATCTTTGGCCTTAGCTCAATCATTATTTCTAAGCTTTCCGGAGTCCTTGTCCCCACTCCCTGCCCAGCCTTCAGAGGTGCCCCTCCTGTAGGTACAGCAGCTCCCCAAGAACTTGTCTATCACTTCCCCCAACACACAAGAGAGTGATACTATTGTTAGCGTTTGCATCCTGCAGCAGGTTATGAACACCCTATACCAGAGCACATCAAACCTACGTTTGTTTCCCTGGAGAATAGAACATTATTAAGCATTACCCCGCTCCAGCCCCAGCTGGTGCAATGATGTTGGAAAGGTGTGGGGAAGCCACTGCGGGAAAATGAGGCAGTCAACAACAGATGAACCAAGGAGGGAATCGGATTACTGTTGACCTAATTTGTTACACAGAGTAATTTTGTAGGCTTATTTTGTGGCTTTTACCAAAAGATTCTCCAATGGAATCTGGAAAAATGGAGAGTGAGGGAAACCCAGAGCTGGTGATTATCTAAACAAGGCGGAAGATTCTAGGATGCAGGAGGCCGCTACAGAGATGAGAGCCAGAAAGGGTGATGGTTACAGAGACAGGGTCCAAGACAAAGAGAATGAGGAGGGTAAAGAGACGGTGGGGTGGGTCTGTGAGAAATGGTGGGAGCAAGGGAGGAGGTGTGGGCTGTTTGTGAAGAGAGAGACAGGGAGAGAGATTTATAATTTAGATGGCACAGCTCATAATGTAAAACATAGTGATATCAGTTCATAGAGGTTCAAGCTGCTGGATAAATCATTCTTAGATTTCTAATCTTACAAAATTACATAAAAATCACTCTGCTGTATAAACAATATGTTATTGTGATTAAAAACTCATTTGCCAGTGGTAAAACTTTTTGGCATTTTGTATCACATTCTATACTCAGAGAAGCATATAAATTGCAGAAATAATGACAAGATAGCTTTGGGATATGATTCTTCTATCTATTTCTGGAAGCAGAATTCCAGCCTGATGCTCAGTTACATAATCTGAATTGTATCCAGCCTTCATTTTGAAATAATTTTTCCCAAAGCATGACAAATAAAAATCATTCTCACCCCTGTTTCCTGCTAAACAGTTTATTCATCGATTAGCTGGCCATCTGGAGAACACTTACCACAAATGAAACAGGTTGTCTTCAGAATTTCTTCCTTTTTCTGTTTTTCACTTCTGAGATCAGCAAAGGTGTCAATGATAACACCAAAAATCAAATTAAGGACGATGATGATAACAATGAAAAAGAAGAGGAGATCATAGACCACTCGGGCAGCAAACAAGGGCTCCTGAAATACAAATTTAAAAACACATGTGTAACCCATGCACATCTTCGAAGCATGTGGATTTAGTACATCGTCTGGTACAGAGAATACATTTGTGCTTGCAGAATGAATAGAAGTAGTGATGCAAGTTGGAAAAAGCAAGTAGAACTCACTTACGATCTTTATTTTAAGTGTAACCTGCCCAGCCGATTCCCAGAGCCCCTTCCATTTCACCAGGGCTGACATACTTTTCTCTCAATGCAGGGATTTACCTTTCTCTATAAACCACTTTACTGTGTCATTTGCTAACAGCATTTTGGCACAGCAGGCCCCTGTTCCAGATGCTCCCCAAGAGGTAGTTAAATACCAGTCCCAAAGGCCAGAAGTCAGGAAGCTGAAAGGGACCCAGTGATTTCTCAGTTTCTGGGGCATGTTACGTTCTTACAGGTTCAAGCGCAAACAATGCACGCTTATATCTACCTGCTGAGCAGCACTGAAATACACCTTAGCGATTGGGCAATCCAGTTGCTCAACAGATGTGGGACCTGGGCTTAGGACGTTGGACGACTTGACAACATACTACAGCTGGCCTCTTAGAGAACTAAGATCCGTAGTGCTCCCAAATTGTGCAATTACTGGGAGACTTTTCTGCCTTGCCATTGTAACAGAGGAAATCCTGTTAGAATTTGTTTAAGGTTTAGATTCACCATGGATCAGTAACAGAGCCTACTCCTATGCAGAAGTGAAGAGTAAATCTTTGTGCTTGGGAAACCCAGTAGAGAAGAGGCAGCCTCACTTTTGCTACTCCTGGAACAGTGAACCCCTGTATAAAGTCACAGCCAAGCTTTGGTCACTGTAACACAATACACAGGTGAGACATGGGAACACTGCATGACCCTACTGCCACGCACAGATTTTTTTTAGAACATTATATATTTCTATGCAATACTAGTATACAATTAATTGGTTTTAATGGTTATGCCATTACATGTTAAAGAAAATCACATACGTGTACTTCAGAAAATTGCTAGAAAATGGATTTAAAATATAATTTTATTTGGGTGCAATTTTTTTTTAAATTCCCACATAAAATGGGAGTGGGTCTGTGGAAAATTCATGAAAAAAATGTGTGTTTATTTAAAAAAACTATGTGTGAATTTCAAAGATTTTTTGGACCCAAACAAGCATATCTTTTCATTTTATTTTCCATGAAATTTTTGAAGCAGCCTTGTAAAATGCACAAGTGTTATCCTGAACCGAAGCCACACTGCGAATTCTGGTAGGAGAGGTTCAACAGTAGTCTGAGTTCTCAGGCTTACATCCTTGGACGGCCTTCTCAGCACATCCCCGACGCCCCCGCCGTTCCTGAGGCCCTGGTTCAACACCGTGACGATGCACATGAGCAGGGTGTCACAGGTCCTTTCAATTCCATCTTCATAGTCCTCCCCAGCTGTCAAAACACACAGCAGTGAAACGGGGTAGCAAGCCAGCACTTGGAAATTTACTACTACCTGCTTTCAAGGACGTAATTTTTGGAAGTGACATGGCATTTATTTCACCTACTGATTTAGCCATAGAAATAATATCCTAAAATATTTTTTTTTCTGTAGAGGGAAAAACGGCAGAATGAAGGCATGAGATATCAGAGGGTTCATATTCGCCACGCACTAATGTAGTTGGAAGACTGTGATAAAACCTGCTGAAGACAGAACCAAGTCAGCCAGAGGAAAGACCATGCACAGGGGAGCCAGACAGACATGTCTACAAGTTCTCCTCTGTTTCCAATGACTGTGGGGCAAGTTATTGAACTTCAACTTCCTCATCTGTACAATGGAGAGGCTGTTTAATGCTTACACCCTTCCAGTGATTCTTCAAGGATTACACACAGAGACTGGCGCACACACACAGCAGGTGCTTACATCTTGCAGCAGCTTTTATTATTTCTTTATTGGGGTTACATGTCTAAGCTTTGAAGGATCAATCTGGAGGTACCGATAAGAATTGCAATGTATGTATGCCAAAAAAATCTACTTAAAAAGAGAAGTGAAGACAAAACAGTAAAATTCCCAGTCTAATTTTACTTAAAAATACAGATATCAAAAATTAAACATAATTTTAGTCACCTAAAGTACTGAAAAACTCGTATTAAACTAGAAGCTTAAAATCATGAATTCCTAATATTGGTAAATGAACTGAAGTGGATTTTTGTCAGTAAAAGGTTAAGGAACCACCATGGCATTGAATTTTGGGACTGTGTAGCCAGCTTGTGTGATGAGACACGAGTGTAAAATTAACAAGACCAAGCACACAAGAGAAGCAGTCCAAGTCCATGTACATGACCCACAGCCAACAGCCCGTTTAGTACTTTGCTATGAAAAGGCTGAATTTCCTATTCTAAGCTGACTTTAACATCGTGTGGCTGAGGGATTCTGATATTTTTACTTTGCTCACTCTTTTACACTCCCAGATTTACTTACTTATTTTAAAGGTAGAGTTATAGAGAAAGATAGACAGAGAGAGAGCGATCTTCCATCCCCTGTTTCACTCCCGCTATGGTCACAACAGATAAGGCTGGGCCAGGCTGAAGCCAGGAGGCCGGAGCTCCATCCAGGATTCCCTCCCACAGGGGTGGTAGGGACCCAAGTCCTTGGACCATATTCTGCTGACTTCTCAGGAGCATCAGAAGGGAGCTATATCAGAAGTGGAACAACCAGAGCTTAAACTAGCACTCTGATGTGGGATGCTGCATCACAGGCAGAGGTTTGACCCGTTGTGCCACAGCGCTGACCCCAAGCTTTGCTCAGTGCCTTTTTAAACATGCTGGGCTACACCTTAACATAAGGGCTGGAGTTAGGGCTCGATGATCACAAAATGCAGCATCAAAGATATGGGCAGAATCTGTGATCCCTGACCTTAGAGCAGAGCCCAGGAACATTCTGATTTGGAAAGGGAGAGAAAGAGAACTGCTTTTGGAGGCAGAGGGTGTAGGGAAGAGGTGAGGCTTGTGGTGGCGGCAGCTGGAGCAGGACAGACAAGGAAGCCAGATACAAGAGTGGAGAAGGCTCTGCTGTACCCCGCTTGCTGGGTTCCAACACATGGGGTGTGTGTGTGTCTGGCAGGGGTCAGAGAGTGGGGGTTCCAACATGATGGCTAGGAAGAATGCAAAGAAGAGCAGAAACACGTAAGAGAGTAGAAAGAATTTTTAAAGAGAATCATGGTTTTCCAATAGTGACATCATGTGGAATATATTTACCTGTCATCTTGTCATGGTGAGACTTTCAATCAAACAATCTTACATTTATCCATTCAGGAACCACTGGTCATGTCACAACAAATGTTTACTAAAGACCGATTATGTGACATAAATCAGGATATAGAAGCTCCTATCTCTCCCCAAGAATTTGGAAATGAGGTTGCTTCTCACTAAGAAGAAAGCTAGTAAAATGCACACACAATTCACGTGATTAACAGCTACAGATTGGCTGCAAATATAAATGAGAATTGGCTTTTTGTGTGGCATAAGAACAGGGGTCCATGCTAACAGCTGTCCAGTGATTCCCTCAACAGTAATCAGTGCACAGGCATCCTGGTTTTACACAGGAACCTCTATGAGCTTCACACAAAAAAATCCTACTTTCAATATGAAGACCTCCAGGCCTTCAGGTTGGAAGTCAGGCCCTGAGTTGGGACAAATTCATCTAGGTAAATGGCACCTTATGGTTACCTGTATACCCAGCTGGTCCTCCCCCAAGTCCTATCTGCCTTATTTCACTGAACCAACAACCACTGGGCTAGGAGCTAGGTATACAGGTGGGAAAGACGGAGGAGTCCAAGTCTATGGGAAAGTTGCGATTCCAGAACAGGTGAGTGAGTAGATGAATGAAGGCCGTGCAGGGCCGTGGGCTGCTCCAGAGGCATAGTGGATGGCCGTCTCACCAACTGGGGTGCTAGGTGCTGAGCTGAGTGTGGAGAGAAGGCCAAGTATGTCCAGTAAACGAGTGCAGGAGTCTTTCCTGGCAGATAAGATGGGCTGAACAAAGGCACGAGGCATGCACGCATAAGTGTGTTGAGGAACTGGAGGTGGATGGCGAGGGCTGGGCCTCTGGTGTGTGCACAGCAGTGTGGCAGACACAGAGAGGACGGCAGGGAGCAGTTCACGGAGTGGCTGAAGAGTTCAAACTGCTTGCCGAGGGCCGCTGGACAGCCTTCATCAGGGCAAGCACGTTTGCAGTCTAGCTGGTGAAGTAGATGAGATACAACATGTACAGGCTGCAGAAGTGCAGCAAAGAGATCAAAACAGGGAGACAGCATTTCATACCAGTGTGAATCAGAGCGTGGTCCTGGAATTCATGTGGAGTCGGAGTTTGCTTGAATAGTTAGTGACCTAAGACTTGAGTAAAGCGGCATGTCACATGGCATGGGTGGAGATGCCGAGAGGTAGAGAAATGCATGCTTGTATGATGAACAGCAAATAAACCAGCAGGTACACCTGCGAGGTGTGGCAGATAACGCTGAGTGGGAGCTCTGCGAAGCTGCAGGGAGTCTAGATGTACTGGGCAGGCCTTGGGGCATTGTGGGAAGCTGAGCAAGGGGCAGAGGGGTTGAAGAACATCAAAGAAGTGACTTCTGACAAGTTGGAGAGTGGGTATAGGTCAGATGCAGTAGAAGCAGCGTGTGTGGAGGTGGAGAGACCACTCGGGAAGCCTGCTGCACAGTGAGCCTGCTCCAGGGGAATCGCAGGACAGAGGGAAGGGATGACACAAGGCAGCTGATGGTCTTCAGGTCCGGGGGAGGCAGCTTCACTACCACACTGAGGCGCTCCAGCCAGGGCTGCCTTGGGAAAAGGATGCTCCCATCAGACTGAGGACAAGGGCATTCAGAGGGGCAACTGGGTGTAGGCTGCTTTGATACAGGAAAGAAACAATCTCAGATGATTCTTAACGTTTGTAAGAAAGTAAGAAAACATTTAAAAATTTCAGAATGGACAACAGAGCTGGGAGAATACCACGATCCAAGGGGTAGAAACGACCCCAAGCAGTGACAAAACAACACAAGGGTCAAAGGCAGCGGGGAGAAACGATCACGGGAGTTACAACTGAGGCCATCAGGAAACAAGAGGAAGAAGGTCAACAGTGGAGGAGATGACAGGCCACGAGGAAACAGCAGAAGAAAGCCCAGGCAGGCTGGCTGACAGGGAAACGCGGTGGTGAAGGAAGAGGGAACGGCAGAATCCAGAGGGAGCTCCAACGGGGACCCAGGAGTGCCTGCAGCAGAACAGAGCAGACGGCAGCAGGAAAGGATGTCAGATGCAAGAACAATGGCTCAGCGGACAGTGGCCAAGCAGTAGTGATAAAAGCAGAGCTGGTTATAAAAGAAGCCAGAGAGCGCAGCTGTTTACAAACCTAAGGAGAGAGGAGCGAACACAGACTTTTCATATGAGGACACTCCAAACAACGACACGTGCACACAGAGGGAACAGGGCTCCGTACCAAGCGGGCACTCACTGACTTCCAGCTTAGCACAGTCATCTCTCTCTGCCACTGACAGGTGACTGCAGAACCCCTACGAGAGGGCATGGTTTCGGCATCATCAACACACTCTGTGGGTGAGCAGCGTTAAGTTCAATGACCCACGCTCAGCTGACTGCTGGTAACTCTTTCCCTAGTATATTAGAATTTCCCCTGAAATACTGGTAATTGTTTCATAGTACAATGAAAGGTGTTTCCTACAAAGAAAAGAATAACAATGTCAATTCTATAGGCTCCCAAATGGTTCCCTTTCAATGAGCTATCAGCCTAGAGTTTTTTTTAATACTGGCCATGTTTGAATAAGAGTCTATAAAAATGACATTTTCAATATTTTTAATAATCAAATTATTTGATAATTTTTATGGTTTCTGAGAAAGTAAGAAATTGACACAGACACATTTGAAACTCTAAAAGCAGCTGAAAACTTCTGGTTTGTTAGTCTTGCGTTTTAATTATAATCAGATCATTATGGAAATGCAGATTTAAACTATTTTCACCAGGAAAAAAAATTTAAAATCACTGGTACCCTGTGGGAAGCCAAAAAGCATAAGGCACAAGGCTGACTCACTGGGGATGCCCACCCACCAATCCTTCCCACTAAAGTAAAACACCAAAACACAATAAATTTGAATTGCTCATAAATGTTAAATACCCATGAACTTCCGCCTTTTTGTCTGTACATTAACCTGATTTTTGCACACAAAATAATTGTGATTATATTTTTATAAACTGTCTCAAAAGGCCTTGCTTTTCTAGAAAAGTCAGGTTGGCCATATATATATATATATATATATATATATATATGAATTATTTTTGTCCAGGAATCAGGGAGGTCTGCAGCAAATGAAATAAAAGGAGGTATTTTTTGGCTGTTTGTTAAAACCACAGCTGGTTGCCAGCTGCCGTGTGAATTTTCGGCTGCTGGGACAATGACCTCACCTGCTTCGGCAGGGTCCTTTACTGGAAGCTGGTGGCTCTGCCTTCCAGTCACAATGAGCCTTGTAGCCTTGTCATTATGCTGCTGTGTGTGTCGGGGCCTTTTGTAATGGCGGCCTGCTGTCCACAAGGGAACACACTCAGGCTGTCACAAATGCACACTAGGGCTTGCAAATTAAAATTTAATCCTGGCCTTCAACACAGAGAAGTTATTTTTACATCTAAGTGACACTTGCTGCACGACACACACCAGGTTCTACCTTTCACTCACATTTTGCGATTACATTTACACAGCCAAAATGTAAAGGCAGCATGGGCTAGGAGATCGAATCCACAGAATTTTCAGTCAGATGAGCCTTATCACTTACCAAGTCAACTAGCAAAGAGTACATGAATACAGATAGTCTTGCGTCTTTAATTCTGATCTAGGAATAACCTCTCATTGTGAGATGTTGTGGCCACACACCGCTGGCTCCCAACAGCGTCTCTGACACTCCTGCAGGGCCAACACCCTTCACACGCCAGCTGTTATCCATGCCTTCTTCCCTGCTCTCACTGCTGCCCTCCCAACACCCTTCCCACTTCTTCCCTCAACTCCTATCCCTGCTGGAGCCCAGAAAGACAGCCCTTGCCCGTGGGGCAGCATGCCTTGGGAGGGGAAGAACTGTGCTCATCTGCCCACAGAGAAAGGGAAGCTGTGTTCCTTGTACAATGTGCTAAGTGAATACCAGGTTGTGGAAGCTTCCATGGGAAGCCTTCTATGAGTTTGTATTTGGCACTATAAACCAATATCCAAACAGAGAGGAGTCTCTCGCCCTTAACATGGTTAATGATTGGGCCTGGTGATTATCTGTACATGCAGGGAGTTTAGCGGCCTCCCTGACCTCTACCCACAGGTTGCCAGCAGTGCCCCTCTCCAAGGTGTGACAATCAACCCCATCTCCAGGCACTGCCAAGTGTCCCTAGGGAGTAGGAGAGGGGGCAGAATCAACTCAAGTTCATAAATATGCAACACTAAAGAGATGAGATTACCTTTAGTAGATAGCATGCTTCAAGAAATCTACTCAGAGACTCAGTGAAAGACAATGTGACAGGCAGAATTTTAACAGTGATTTTTTTCCCTTCCTCTACTATTTTATAAGTTCCATGAGGGCTAGGATCATATTTGTTTATTCAACATTTTGTCCTTAACACCTAGCATGGTGGCTGGCCCATAGCAGGGACACCACAAATACAAGGGGACTTCCAAAACTGTGGAAAATGCTAAGTGATAAAATTCACCTGACAGCAAATTCTGTGGATCTGATCTTGACATCTTGGCCACATACATGTAACTGCAAAATCAGAGTGAAAGCTAGAAAAGGTAGAGAAGGTGTTTGTGGTGCACGAAGTATCACTTAGATTTAAAAACAACTTCTCTCATCTAAAACAAGGGCTAAATTTTAATTTGCAAGCCATAGGGTGCATGTGTAACAGGCAGAGTGTGTTCCTGATAGCAGGCTGCCATTACAAAAGGCCCCGACATACACAGCAGCATCGGTTGAAGTGCCAGCTCTACTCCTCAGTCCATCTTCCTGCCCATGGACACTCCGGGAGATAGCAGGTCATGGAGCCAGCAGCTACGTTCCTGACATGCAGGGAGAGACCCCGGCGGAGTTACTGGCTCCCTGCTTCCACTCCAGCCCACAACCAGCCACTGCAAGCATTTGTGGAGTCAGCTCAGTGGATATGAGCTCTTTCTATGGATCTTTGCCTTTTTCTCTCCCTGCCTTTCAACTAAACAAAATTTAAAATTTTTTTAAAGCCAATTACAGTTAAAGTTATTTGCTTTAAAATGAAGGACATCATTTTTAAGTAACATTTAGACATTGAAGACCAGTGCAGGCGCAGGGTCACTACACTTGAGACCAAGCTGTTAAAATATTTGTGTTAACAAGAAAGTAAACTTTTAATGTATTACTTCCCATATTCTTTTAAGAAGAAAGTAGGGCTGAAAAGAAATTGAAATACCAGATGACCAAAAAGACCCCAAAACTACTGTTGCCTGGCTCCTTAAACTATACCCATATTTTCCAAGTTTGTTTCTGTGACTTTGAAAAACCATGGATTATGGTAGGACAGAGGAGCACCTGTAGGCCTGAATTCGAGGATGTGACAAATGATTTGATACCAAGAGAAGATACTGAAGTGGACCACAGTGGAAGAGTGTGGGAAGAAGGAGAGAGCAAGAGAGGATGATGTGCAGTGAGACTGACTAACTGGGAACGTGGCAGATAGCAGGTGACTGGGTTTTGGCAAAGGGGCTTTGATAAACAGTCTCATGATATTTCTTGAAAAAAAAAAAAAAACGAGAAACATGGGCTGAATGATAAGCTTATTTGAGACACATTTCTATGTGGCTGAAGAATCATGCAAAATGCGACCACGACCGTGGTGGTTTCGATCCCTGGCATTGCGGCCGCCATCCTATACAACCTCTCTAGCCCCTTTAACAGAAATCTTTGAGAGCAGACTTTGGCAAATTTCTTCCTGTAAAACCCAACGTCAAACATTTTAAGCTCTGTGGGCCCCATACAGCTTCCACTGCATCTTTTTCTTAAATTGTTTTTAAATGTTGTCATCATGCCTAGGTCAGTGGGTATATAAACAGGGAGTAAGATGGATTTCCCTATGGGACGTATTTTGTCAACCCCTGTTCTGGAGTTTATCAAGCCTGTGGGGGACATGAGAGAGAAAAAGTACATTACTTGACAGAACCTGAGGCTCATGGCATGGGGGAACTGGAAGTGACCAGAAACCTAGAGACCATCTGGTCAGAAATCTCCTAATCTAGTCACTGGGCAAGCTGCAAGGTCCTAGAATTATGAGCTGGCAGAAGCATAGAATAAATGCACGGCTTTATACTTGAAAGCCCAAACCCCAATTATGTGAGTACAGGGTGGGCATTTAAGGCTTGACAGCCAAACCAGTGAAGAATGGCATTTTACCTGAGAGTCAGCCAAATATGGGTCAAGACTGTAACGTGATTCCAAATTCCACTACCCATAATAAGATAATCACTCAGCTGCCTGCCTTGGAGTATTGTACCAAGAGTCGCTGCTGCGATGTGAGGAAGGCTGGAGAAACTGGAGGTATTTAAACTGGAGGATGTATAGAATAGGATTTCATAACCTGCAGCGTGCGCTCTCCAAGCCGAGTGAGCTGGTTTTCATTACCAGCATCGAGTAGGGGTGCAGGGCTAAGGGAGACGGGAGATGGGGGCAGCCGCTCGCAGTGCCCGTGGCTGCTGGGACGGCTTGTGTTGTTCAGTGGTTAATCGTCCCTTGGCTCTTCAGGAATGAAACACATAGCAGAAGGGACCATGGATCTTCTCTCACGCAACAGGGCAACATCTCAAGGAGAAAGACAACTTAGGAGAGAAGGCGCTAACACAAAGACCAGACAAACCGTGTGCTCCCAGATGGAAGCTGGGGGGCTCCACCTTACACTGGGCCTCTTCCTTCCCTTACTTCTCTGAGCTCACTTCTGCCTCTGTAGACACGACACATTTACTCTAACTAAATCTACTCCTTTTCAGAAATGACAACTCTTGTACTAATGAAAGACATACATTCAGGAAGCATCACTCATTTCTAACACAGTTCATGAAGCATCACCCATTCCACAGAATTCAGGCTCCTGCCACATCCTAAGGGAAGAATTTAGAGTATAAACATTATTTTTATATGCATGCTTCCATTTGCTCCTATACAGGTAGGGAAAGTTTGTAATTTCCCTCCTCTCCCTCTTCTCTCTCTCTCTCTCCTTCTCCCTCCCTCCACCCCTCACCCACTCTCTCTGAGCTTAATCTAGAGAATTTGCTTAATATTTCCAACACGTCTACCTACAATCTGCCAGACCCAAGATTATAATCAAGTCTTCTGAATTGCAACCCCATGTTTCCCCAGACCTTATGTTAACTGCTATACAGTTAAAAGGGACTCCCTTAGTGTGGTTTCCAAGGTAATAATAGAATTTTTAGAAGCACACACCACAGGATAAATTCAGTAGATTCCCATGAACAGCAACAATATCAGAACAAGATAGGGATACAAAAGGACAGATATGAGACTCCTTTTCTAGTTTGCATCCTCCTGGTTCTTTCACCTTCTGTCCACCATGAAATGTCTAGCACAACTCTCTGGGAGGTAACAATATAACAAAGGAAACATCAGAACTATGAAGCTCATATTGTCTGGAAGTGCCTTCTACACACCTGTACTGGAAGCTGGTATCGTGGCTGAGCAGTTGTTCTTGTCACATGTCTCCGTCATGGAACTTAAGGTTGTGGTAGGAACCTCGTAATTGCCTAAGACGACACAAAGCAGAGCGGTATTGAGACAAATGTGCAAATGACAAGAAACGAACAAATGATTATAAAGGCCTCTAAATCAAAGGCACTTGTACTCAAACTCAGCTGTACTCCTATGGTTTTTTAGTGGGTTGGTTTGGAACTCTGAACATGGTTTTGCCTACTGAAGCAATTTTATAATTACAGAACAGACTCATGGGCCAACCCACTAAAAGCCTTTTATACCTTCTTTTAAGTGGCTGAGATAAAGTATTAATAACACTGGAGACCTTAACCACCATGTGTAATATGTCTCTACAGCCAAATGTGCTCAGGGTTCTGATCTGGGATGCCAGAAACCCAGGCCCCCAGTGCAGTGACAATCCCTAGGCTCTAAGGCTCTGGTCTCTACAGCTGAGGTAGGGACTGTGGCTGGTGGCAGCTCTGAAGGTGACATAGGGGCTCCTGGAAACAATGACAGCCTACAATGACTCCAGAAAGCAAAGCTCTTCTGCCAGATCCCTGCTGTTTCTCCTACTGTTTCCAGGGATCCACCTGCTTGCTGGTGCATCCAGGACTAGGATGGAACAGAAAAGAGGAACCCTCCTGGGTTATCTGACTTGTGAGCTGAGACAGAGTTGGAAGTGGCAAATGGAAAAGGGAGCGTAAGTCTCAAGAAGGAGGTCATGTGAGGAGGAGCTGGCCTGGAGTGGGGCTGCTGGAGCCCACTCAAGGAAGGGGCAGCCTCAGACGCTACCTCCATCACCATCAGTACTGGGCAGGAGAACAGAGCACAGGGTCAGAGAGGGAGAGAGGTGGAGTTCCTGACAGTGTGCTGGTAGCCTCTGCCCTACTTGATAGTTACTGAGCCCAGAGCCATGGCCCTGGAGCACCGACAGTCAACAAGGGAGACACAGAAAAGCAGTGATGTAACCACAATGGGAGAAAGAGAGTCAAGTGCAGATTTCTTAAAAATTTCCCTTTGGGAGAGGGAGATGTGAATTCCAGAAGGAAAAAAAAAAAACAGAAAGGTTTTCAGAGAAGGATCCACCTGGAGCTATCAGGGGATTGACATGCATGGGACTCACGAGGCACGTGGCACCCAGGCAACTCCAAGGGCAATTTGTCTGACCAAAGGCACGCAGGCCAGCAAAGGCCCAGCAGGAATCCTACCACCAGTGCATGCCTAATGCAGTGTCTGAACCCAGGGGAGAGCCAATCAGAAACGTGAGCACGAGAAGAGAGGCTGGAGGTGGGGAGCCACCCACTGCTGGGGGCTCCTGCAGCACCGAGTGAGTGGAAGCCAGGCTGAGAAACAGGATGAGGAAGATGGGTGTGTGAGGAGCACATATTTCAACAGAAACGTCCCTCGGAGTCCCGTGGCCTAAGACAAGGACTCCCCCAAACACCAGGTCCTGCAGTCTCAGGGGCAGCACCACGTCCTCCTGAACCCCCAAAGCCATCTGCAGATCGCCCACCCTCACTGCCCTATGCACCCTGATGCTTTGGCCACTCAGCTCCAGGACGCTCAGCCTCCCCAGCGTGCCTCCATCAGCGAGTTCCCTGATCGTGTCTTCCCATTCCCTGAAGAGCTGCAAGCTCCTGCTCTCCAAATCCACCTGCTTCCTGTGTGTGAGAGCTTCAGGAAGCTCACTCAGGACAGTCACCTCCAGGAGTGCAGAGTATTCAACACTTGACAGAGGCAACGCTCTGTGGTGCAGAGATGTGGCAAGGGTTCCAACATCCACACTGAAGCTCGCACTGAAATTTAATCCCACTGAGAGGCAGTAAGAGGTGGGACCCTAGGAAGGGACGGGGTCATGAGGAATGAGCCCACTCGTGGTTTAATGGGTTAGCTCGAGTGGATCTGTTATAAAAGCCAGTTTGGCTCCATCTCGCCATGCAAAAGCCTCTGCCATGTTGCCAGGATGCAGCAAGAAGGTCCTTGACAGACCCTAAGCATAACCTGGTGCCAGGCTCATGGACTGCACGGCCTCCAGGACATTATCATTATTAAATAATAACAGAACATTATTATTGTTAAATAATAAACCTCTGTTCTTTATACATCACTTACTGTCAGGTCGTCTGTTATAAGCAACAGAAAATGGATAAAGGCATAATCTACTAAAGCATTATGCAAATAAAAGTGCTCTTCTAGGGTTTCATATCATAAATGCTCTCAATCTATGAAACAAACATTCCCAATGTCAAAAAAAAAAAAAAATCAGGTTTAACGTTGTTAGCTGTTCTCATATGCTGCACGGTCTCAGTATTTACAAAAGCCGTATTCAACAACTTTCTATATGAATATGTATAAATATTTTTAGTAAAAGAGTTTGAAATTTTAGGTCTCAGTGTGGCTTATTTTATAAAAAGAAAGAAGACATTTTTCTGTTTAAGAAAAATATTTATATTCATGGTATAATTTCCTTCTTAGAGAATACACATATTTACCAGTATATTCACAAGACAGTAATGACTGCTGATACTTGAGAGTCAGAAACTATGATGGTGCAGCTTTGGGTTCCTTCTGGGCTGAGGAGCTCACTGTGACCCGGCCTCAGAGCCAGGAAGCAAGCACGTGTGAAGACTAGAGAACAGTTTATGACGCACAGTTCAGTGAGCACGGAGCTCTGGAGAATTTACATAGGAGCTTTTCCTCCAAAGAGTGATATCTTTAAAATTCTAGAAAAAGTAGCATTTAAGTCCAAACAAAACACTGAATAAAGACATGAAATCCAGGAGAGCCTCATGCTTCATAACTTCCCTCTCTGCACAGGATGTTTCCACTGTGTGGGGATCACTCAGACTCTCTGCTACATTTAAACAACCCTGCTGCTGTGTATCACCAACTTAGTAACTAAGACAAGCTTGCTAAGGGCAAAAAGGATACTACATAGAAGGTGCCTCTAATTAAGCCCTATTTTTTTTTGACAGGCAGAGTTAGACAGTGAGAGAGAGAAACTGAGAAAGGTCTTCCTTCCTTTGGTTCACTCCCCAAATGGCCACCATGGCTGGTGCACTGTGCCAATCCAAAGCCAGGAGCCAGGTACTTCCTCTTGGTCTCCCATGCAGGTGCAGGGCCCAAGGACTTGGGCCATCCTCTCCTGCCTTCCCGGGCCACAGCGGAAAGCTGGACTGGAAGAGGAGCAACCGGGACAGAATCCGGCGCCCCAACCAGGACTAGAACCCGGGGTGCCAGCGCCGCAGGCAGAGAATTAACCTTGTGAGCTGCAGCGCTGGCCAATTAAGCCCTACTTTTAAATTTAGTGGTCTGAGGTATCATTTTGTGACGTCCATTCTCTGCATCCCACAGAGAAATCCCCTAAACAATCCACAAAACGAAGAACTATGGTCTCTACCCAGCACAGTGCAAGGGGTGAGAGGGAGAAGGGAAACAAAGAAGTGTAACTAAAACAGCGACACTAGGGGAAGGGGAACAAAGAAGTCATTAGAAAGCATAACACATTTTAAAAATCTCAGATAACATGGCAAGAATAAGCACTCCCACCACAGGGGTCAGTGAGTAGAGAGGGAGCCTTCTGCCCAGGTAAGAAAAAGAAGCCACAGAGGATGGATGGGTCCTCTCACTACAGCATTTTTGAGCATGGTTTCTAGACCAAATTCCCTATGATCAGATGATTCTCCAGACCAAAACATTTATCATTTTCATCCAGTTAGGTATGATATAAAGGACTGCAATCCAGTAAGAATGGAATACTGATTGGGAACAGCGCTGGATTTTATATCCTGGAGATGCAAGCAAAGGGAGGAGGCAAAGGACTGCAGAGCTGTTACTCTGCTTGACGCTGCTGACTGACTTCTACGAAACAGTCAGCGTGACTACAATGCCTTGCCGAGACTGAGCCTACTGACGGCTATTTACTGTGCAGCTGCAGAGTGTGTCACACGCATGACTCCTAGTAGCGCACATGCTCCAGCAGAATGGAAGAGACCACTTCCTGCACGGGGTGTTTACCTGTAACATCATTAGCAAGCTATGGCCAAGTCCATCTGCCATCAGAGGAAGCTCGTGGCGAGGAAACAGCAATACCTGTAACGGGAGTCCTGTTTTTCAGCCTATCCACTTCCATCGTGAAGTCATCCTTCAAGAAAAGGAACCCAATAATGGAAAACAGGTAGACGAGGATAAGAGCCAGGACTGCAGTCAGAATAATGGAGCGGCCGTTCCGTGTGACACTTTTGATGACATTGAGCAGAGTCTCCTCTCTGTACACCAAATCAAAAAGCTACAAAAACAAAGAAAACAAGACAAAAGGCAATGTAGCAGCAGGTGAATAAATATAAAGACAGTTACAAATATAATTGAAAGCCATTCTAGTTTGTTAGTGAAAAAGTAACTTAATCTTTAAATTGAACCAAAATACCTATTTTACTCTAGTTTTGATGCATTAATACACTATATTTCAATAAAGATAAATCTAACCCAGCACATAGTGTGCACCTGCTGGTTTCTTGACCAATATAATATCAGTTTACTAAGATGTTCCAGAAGTAGCATAATTTCAAGTTTGAATTTAGAACAATTATGATATGGTGACTTAACTAGCTCAGCTACTTATTCTTTATTTTTAGCCTTACTGATTCTTTTCTGCGGTTACTTCTGGAAAACATAAAATAGCCGAAGCAAGAATGCTGAATTGAATTAGGTCCATCGAAGCAATGAATTGACAAATTCATTAGATATATTGCTTAATCAAGGAATTAGAGATGATATTAGGAGAACAATTTTATGAGCTCAATACAATAGAAAAGATAGGAAATTCAAAGATATTTGAGAAATGCAAACATTTTTCCTTACTAATGAGGTATAATAGGGAAGACAAAACCTATTACATCAGCTATACTTTTAGAAACACAACCAAACAAAAATCTAAAACACAACGTTGCTAATTAACTTCCTCCATTGGGTTTATTTATTTTGTCTTTAGGGTAGAAAAATCTATGTGCTACTCAAGAACCTAGGGATGCATTTGCTATCTGTAGGCAACACTAGGGGCAGTTTCATTCACTGCTTCCTTATAAAGCTGAAATTATACATGACCAAGTACTTGTTTTCTTACAAAAAGCTGGTTAACAGCAATAAAACAACATTCATTTTTAAAAATGTGTAAATATATGAAAACCAACAGTATTTTTGAGATTAGAATAGCTGGCTTGTCTTCTGCTCCCTGTGGGCAAGAATTAGAATCTCTGAACTCAACTGAAATGATCATTATCTGTGATACAATTCTTTTCCCAGACATAGGAGCCTTGTTCTCTGTTTTTCTGAGTACCAACCTTTACATAGTTACTTTCCAATTTAATTGGACTCTTGCAAATAACTGCTGAATAGATAAATACTAACCTTTTTGTTCACCCTAGGAAACTTACATTTTATGATGAACAAATTTAAAAAATTTATTTTATCTTTTTATCTCCTGGCAAGGCAACTATCTTTAGAATTAAAGTCAATAATATTTAGTATAGATAAATTAACTAATGCAAATTCAACTTTAAACTGCTGACACGGTGATTTATTCAAATTGTTTAAGCTTTTAAGTTGACAGGAAATTTTCCATTCTGTGAACTCAATGGTGACTTAAATAAAAGATCTGGTAATGTGGTCTGTGTCTGCTCTAGACAAAGTGTGTAGCTTTGAGAAGTCCTTGGGATGTTTGCTTAAAATGCATATTCCTAGGCATACAGAATCCCAATCTTGGAATTGCAAAACACATTGACACTGGGCAGGTTTTTTTTGTTTTTGTTTTCTCTGAAGGATACATCTAGAGTGTGCTATTTTATTATGTTGGTCAAAGAAATGATACTCTCTTGAATTCATATTCAAGAAAAAACATTGGGGCCAATGTTGTGGTGTAGCAGGTAATGCTGCCACCTGCTATTTCAGCATCCCATATAGGCAACGGATCCTGTCCCATCTGTTTCACTTCTGACCCAGAACACAGTTAATGGCCTGGGAAAAGCAGCAGAAGATGGTCTCCTCTCAAAAAGGAGACAGGGATGAAGCTCCTGGCTTTGGCCTGGTGCAGCTCCAGCTGTTGCAGTTATCTAGGGAGTGAACCAGCAGATGGAAGATCTCTCTGAATCCCCCTCTCTCTGTAAATGACTTTTTAATAAATAAGTAAATCTATTTTTTAAAAAAAAGTTGACATAGAATATGTTTAAAATATGCTTAAATACAAACTGGGTATAGAAGTAACATTCCTCAGCCCAATGAAGGCAGTTTATGACAGATTCACAGCCAGCATATTATTGATTAGGAAAAACTTGGAAGCATTTCACTAAGATCTGGAACAAGACAAGGATGCCCACTCTTACAGCTGCTATTCAATATAGTACTGGAAGTTTTAGTCACAGCCACTAGGCAAGAAAAAGAAATCAAAGGGATGCAAAACTGAAAAGAGGAAGCCAAATTATCCCTATTTGCAGATGGCATGATTCTATATAAAAAGGAATCAAAAGTTCCACTGAGAGACTATTGAAACTCACAAAGGAGTTTAGTAAAGTGGCAGGATATAAAATTAACACACAAAATCAATAGCCTTTGTATACACAGACAATGCTATGAATGACAAAGAACTTCTCAATCCCATTCACAATAGCTACAAAAATATTAAATACCTTGTAATACATTTAACCAAGGAGGTGAAAGATCTCTATGATGAAAACTACAAAACATTAAAGAAACAAATAGAAGACACAAAAAATGGAAAAATCTTCCATGTTCATGGATTTGAAGAATTAATATCATCAAAATGTCCATACTACAGAAAGCAATTTATAGATTCAATGTGATCCCAATCAAAATACCAAGGACATTTTTCTCAGATCTAGAAAAAATGATGCTAAAATTTATATGAAAACACAAGGGACCATGAATAGCTAAGGCAATCTTATACAACAAAAACAAAGATGGAGGCATTTCAAGACATACTATGGACAGTTATCATCAAAACACCCTGGTACTAGCACAAAAATAGACACATAGACCATGGAACAGAATACAAACTACAGAAATCAGTCCATGTGTCTACAACCAACTAACCTTTGATGGATGAGCTAAAATCCATCTCTGGAGCAAGGACAATCTTCAAAAAATGGTGCTAGGAAAACTGGATTTCCATGTGCAGAAGCATGAAAGAAGGCTCCTCCCTTATAAACTTATACAAAAATCAACTTAAAATACCAAAGACCCGAATCTATTTCCTGAGAGCATCAAATTACTAGAGGAGAACATTGAGGAAACTCTGCAAGATACTGGCATAGGCAAAGACTTCTTGGAAAAGACCACAGAAGCAAATTTGGCAATCAAAGCCAAAATTGACAAATGGGATTACACCAAGCTGAGAAGCTTCTGCGCTGCAAAGGAAACACTCAGCAAAGTGAAGAGGCAGCTGACAGAATGGGAGAAAATATGTGCAAATGATAAAACTGATAAAGGATTAGTATTCCTAATCTATAAAGAACACAACAAACTCAACCATAATAAAACAAACAATCCAGTTGAGAAATGGCAAAGGACTTGAACAGATATTCTTCAACACAGAAAATTCAAATGGCTGACAGACACATGAAAAAATGCTCAGGATCATTAGCCATGAGGCAAATGCAAATCAAAACCACAATGAGCTTTCACCTCAGCCTACTTAGAATGGCTCTCATACAGAAATCAACAAACAAAAATGCTGGTGAGGATATGGGGAAAATGGTACCATAGTCCACTGTTGGTAGGAATGTAAACAGGTACAAGTCATTGTAGAAGACATTATGGACATACCTCAGAAAGTTGAAAATAGATCTACCATATCACCAGCCATCCCACTCCTGGGAATTTATCCAATGGAAAAGAAATCAGCATATGAAACAGTTATCTATACTCCCATGTTCACTGCAGCTCAATTTACAATAGCTAAAATATGGAATCAACCCAGATGTCCATCAGCTACTGAATAGAGAAATCAATTATGGTACATATACACTATGGGATACTACTCAGCTGTAAAAAAGAATGAAATCCTGTCTTTTGCAACAAAATGGATGTAACTAGAAACCATTATACTTAGTGAAATAAGTCAGTCTCCCAAAGACATATACTGTATGTTTTCCCTGATCTGTGGTAACTAATAGACTACCTAAAATGTATTATATAGGAGTGAAATGGACATTTTGAACTTTGATAATTTTGAACAGCCCTTGCGTCTACTGCTGAAGAATAGTGTTTTTTTCTTCATACTATTTGTTGAACTCATTACATAATGTAAGGCTAATTTTATGAGGATAAAGTAAACAAAGTGGATCATTATAAAAATTAAGAGAGGGAACAGGAGAGGAAGGAGGAAGAAGGGTGGGAAATATCATTATGTTTCCAAATCTGTATACATGAAATACATGAAACTTGTATACCTTAAATAAAATTTAAAAAATTAAACATAAGATAAAAAATAAAATCTGCTGAAATACCATTTTTGATATTTAATATAATCTAAAATCTAATATTATGCATGTTAGAATTTCCTTATAGTACCCCAAGCAGCAAAATGGACTATATTCTCATCTCAAACAATTCAATAAAAAACCACTGGTATCAGTATTGTAATATCTAAAAAGACAAAAGACCAGAGGAAAACAAAACTAGAGAAAAGGGCTAATAAATATAAAAGCAACATTCCTACTAACAACGTGTCTCATATTTTGAAAATGGTTTTGTTTTGTATAATACTTTCCTTAGGAAACATAAAGACTTACATACATCATTGCATACATTTTGCAATTTATCTGTCCATGGATCTTGGTCTTACTGGTCTTCTAAATTATTCCTATCCATTTTTATAAATAAGATAGTTGAACACAAAAATTTGATAAACTCATCAAGTCGTATATATTAGCGGGCTTTTTGTATGTCAATCATTATCTTAAGAAAGTGGTTTAAAAATGAAAGAACATTACATTTCACAGTCCACTAAAAGTGCTGGGTATAATAGGACTTCATATCTCACAGGCAGGTAAAAAAATGGGATTTTTCTGGTGTGCCTGGGCTTGGGCAGACAGAGAGTCTATTTGGATTGCTGGATCAGGAAAACAAATCTCTTACTGAATGATCCAACTCAAATGCCCAGCAGATAAGTTTGTACCAAAATCTAATAAGCAAATCTACTCTGCCCGGTGGCCCTTCCACATGTTTGAGGGGAAATGGAAACCGGCCTCATTTTAGTCTTCCTCCAGGGGTAGGCTAGCTACTGGGGAAGCATGAGGTGCTGATTTGTCCTTTGTGAACCAAGCAAACTAGGTTAGCAAAATGTTTTTAGATCTCCAACTTGTTTTCAGGAATCATTTTATTGGACAGTGGCCTCCATTGCATGCCAACCATAAGCTGCAGATATAAATAAATTGTTTTGAGAGCCTGCTGGTGCCAACCCACAGTGCTTCACATTTCAAAACACTGTCATGTAGTTTTACTGACTCCCCTCCTCGTCTGTGACTTTAAAACAGTACAGCATATATTTAGGAAGGAAAACTGATACCAGGAAAACTAAATAACTCTAGAGAAAAACCTGAAACATCCATTTAATAAGAGACATTTATGTAAATAAATTTAACAACAATGACACATTAAGCCTCAAACTAAAACAACTCATCTTGCCAGGCTGGCTTTTCCACGCTTTTGTTTCTTAGGTCCAATTTAAAGATACATACCATAATTGATATCATACAAAACCATGATTTTAGCATCCCAGTAAACATACACCTATTGCACCCTCACGTTCCCATTTTTCTGGAGAATCTTTAAATGTAAGAGAAGATGTTATTTGGCTGCAAACCAGAAATAATCTCATCTGAAGCCTGGGTCAGCAGGTCGGGTGGTTGGTTGCTTCTCAGAGACAAAACAGAAAATCCCACTACCTTTGTTGTTTCCTAGAGAAAAGACTACAAGTGATAATCATTCGTACTTTTCCTAGGAAATTCTAAAAGTAACAGATTTTGTTCTAAATGTCAGGCTCTTCTTTAAAAAAAAAAAAAAATCAAAGGATGGGGCAGAAGCAGCAGCAGCGTTGTGTGTTTTCTGAGCAATGACTGTCCCCAGAAACATGTACTCACCAGGAAGCTATAGAAGAATTCGTGGACAAAGAGGCCCAGCATGCACACCAGGACGTAGGCCACGTGGTACAGAAACGCCACGTCCAGGATGACCGCGCGGTACCCTCGGGTGAACGTGCCACGATTCCCGACGAAACTCACCAGAAACACGATTTTGTTACAAAGCTAGAGGGAGAAAGAGATGAGATTTGACTGATTTGTCCTGAAACTCACAAAACAGCAGGATATGCACAAAAACCATTATTTGCTGAATCTATGATTTTCTTTCATGAGTTCTCATTTTGCAGGTTTTCAGCAATGCTAACAAACAGGCATGTAAAGGCACTAAGTGCAGAATGTGTGTCCTTCACAGTTCCATCCAAAGGCAGAAGAAAGGTTAAGACACGCAGCTGTGCAATCAAGATGGACCTGAATATAAACCTACTAAGTGTAGGTCTTGATAGTATCTGATGAAAAATTGTAATAAATGAATTCCCACCCCATGGAACTCTTCAGAGGATCCAGTGAGATAATACCTATGAAATATTTAATATAGAACAACTTTTGAAATACCCGCTCTGTTACGTATTAATGTTAAAAGCATAGATAAAATTGTTTTTATTGTGCTGGTAACATAAAAATGTCTTTTCAGAAAATATTCAGAGATCTGTCATTGATTTTTTTTTTAATCCTAGAATTTCTCCACTGACTACTGTTTTATCTTATTTATTTATTTTGCAAATATTTAAGTCAGAGGCACGCACACGGGGGGGGGGAGTGGGGTGAAGAGAGAGTGGGAAAGAGAGAAAGAGAGAGAGAGAGAGAGAGACAGATCAATTGATCTTTCAACCACTGGTTCTGTCCCAAAATGCCTCAATGGCCAGGGCTGAACCAGGAAACTCTTCTGGGTCTCCCATGTGGGTGGCAGGGGCCCAAGCACTTGGCCCATCTTATACTGCTTTTCCCAGGCCATTAGTAGGGAGCTGGATTAGAAGTGGAGCAGCCAAGACACAAATAGCACCCACATGGGATACCAGCCCCTTGGGAATTAAACAATTAAGTCATTAAATTATTTTTGTATTTAGCTTACTTCATAGGAAAGAAAAATATAAATATGTTTCTGGGTTAAAATAAATATAGTACATGCATCTATTTTCTAAACCTTATATATGCTAATTTTTCAACTAACATTTTGAGGTGTTTATCAGACCTCTGAGTACACAGGGTATTTATATTCAAGCTACATTTAATATTGCCTTCTGTGGCAGGATTTTGGAATATGGAAGCCTATACTGAGATTCTTGGACAAAAACAATGATCTGGACACTGATTTACAAAACCACCATCACCACAACCCCAGTGCCATCTATAGGTTCTAGAATCACTGCATTACTTTCAAATTGAAGAGACACTTCTACCTCTCAGTCATCCAGGGAAGAATCATGGATTTCAAAGCTCATAGGTCACCCATCCTAACTGATTCCTGAGTTCTTTGGGTTATCTAATGGAAACCCCCATATTTATCGCAGCTCAGTTCACAATAGTTAAGATATGGAATCAACCCAGATGCCCAGCAACTGAAGACTGGATAAAGAAATTACAGGATATGTACACCAAAGAATACCACATAGTGGTAAAAAAAAAATGAAATCTGGTCATTTGCAACAAAATGGGTGAAACTGGAAAACATTATACTTAGTGAAATAAGCCAGTCCCAAAAGGACAAATACCATATGTTCTCTCTGACCTGTGATAAGTAATAGAGCACCTAAAAGGTAATCTATAGAAGTGAAACTTACACTTTTAAAAAAATTTTTTATTTGACAGGTAGAGTTATAGACAGTGAGTGAGAGAGAGAGAGAGAGAGAGAGAGAGAAAGGTATTCCTTCCACTGGTTCACCCTCCAAATGGCTGCTATGGCTGGCACACTGCGCCAATCCGAAGCCAGGAGCCAGGTGCTTCTTCCTGGTCTCCCATACGGGTGCAGGGCCCAAGCACTTGGGCCATCCTCCACTGCCTTCCCGGGCCACAGCAGAGAGCTGGCCTGGAAGAGGGGCAACAGGGACTAGAACCCAGCGCCCATATGGGATGCCAGCACCGCAGGTGGAGGATTAACCAAGTGAGCCACAGCGCTGGCCTCAAACTGACACTTGGAGATAAAATGATTTTGAACAGCCCTTGTCTCGACTGTTGAGGAACAGGTTTTATTTTTCATACTCTTTACTTAACATGGAGTTAATCTTACGTGTATGAAGTTAATTGAAAATAGATCTTAGTAAAAATAAGAATGGGAATAGGAGAGGGAGGAAGAAGAGGGGTGTGGGAGTGAGTGGCAGGGCAGGTAGGCTAGGAAGAATCGCCATGTTCCTAAAGCTATAATTATGAAATATATGAAGTTTGTATTCCTTCAATGAAAGGTTTTTGGGTGGGGGGAACCCACAGCTTCCAGAGGCGGGCACTGTGGTACAGTGGGTTAAGCTGCCTACGTGACAACTGTATCCCATATCCAACTTCTGACCCAACTCCCTGTTAATGCACCTGGGAAGCAGCAGAAGATGGTCCAACTGCTTGGGCCCCTGCCACCCATGTGGGAGACCCAGATGGAGTTCCTGGCTCCTGGCTTTGTCCCGGTCAGTCCTAGCCATTATCGCTATTTGGGGAGTGAAACAGCGCATGCAAGTACTCTCTTTCTCTCTCTACTCTCTACCTCTCCCCTTCAATCATTTTGCCTTTGAAAGAAATAAAATGTCAAAAAATAAATAAATAATTAAATGATTATGAGTTTCCACCATTTTCACATGAAAAATAGAGCCTGACTTCACTTGTTTTCAGGGTTTTTTTGAACCTTGATCTGGGACGGGATGGACATGTTCCTGTTCTGTGGAATGAATCTCAAAGTGGAATGGAGTCAGCTCAATTTCTGTAGAGATCAGAAAGAGGGACATTTTTGTCTTTTTGTTGTAAAGTGCTCAAGCCAAGAATAAAGAAGTTCAAGAGTCCGTGATTTGGGTAGGAGAGAAGCTGAACTTTGGTTTCCCTTGTACCACGAAATGTACACATTGTTTTAATTCAGCACTTTTCTTGAAAAGTAAGAATATTCACAGGCGGATGAGGAAGTGGTAAGAACATTCTCCCTTTCCATGTCAATACCATTATGTCAATACCTGCTTTGAGGCAAGGGTCCCTGAGGACAGCAGTAAACGGGAGGCATAGGAACAGGATATGGGTCAAAGGGCACACAGGTCTCAGCTGGTGCTGGAAAATGACTCAGCACAAAAATACCAAAACAAATGACCACTACTCTGTCATACATATTTGTTCCCTTTCCCCCAACCTGGCATATTTTTTGTTGATGATGGGGCTGTTTTGTGACAGTGGTGGTGAGGGGTCGGGGGGATGAGGGAGCGTGGAGCAACACCATCAACGTAAGCTCTCCAGCCACTCTTAGAAGCTCTACTCCATCCAAATGATTGACCCATGGGGCCTTCTAAAACCAAAAGCAAAATTAATGTTCTTTGCTAATGAAAGTATACTAAAGCAAACTCATTAATTATAAGTAGGCAAATACAACATATAGTAAAGCAATGTTGTCAAATACACTCTTGTTTGTTGATATGTCTGTAGACTGTTCAGTAGAAAGGTACTGAATCAGAAGTCGGGATGCCTGGACTCTGGTCTCGGTGCTGCCACTAGTTACCTGCTTCGGTAAATTTTTGTGGTCTCTGTATGACTCTGTTTTCTTCAAAATCAAAATAAAATAACTAGAAGTGAAGAATCTATTAGGTACGTCACAGCTCTAGGACTCTGTGTGATGCCATTTAAGTTTTATGAGATCACAGGAATTTATAGCTGCTATTTCTTGATTTTATTCTTTTGGTCTTATTTGGCACTTGGTCCTTGAACAGGAATTCAACCCTCATCTTAGATTGTTCCTATTTTCCCAGAATAACAACAACAAAAAGACTGTCTACTTAATTACTAAGAAGTAACTACAGAATTTATTAGCCTCAACTACGTTATCATATTTTTATTAACCATGTAAATTAACCTTCATACTAAAGCTCAAATCATTTGACTTAAAAATTTCCATTTCAGTAGTATTTTATCCTGGACAGGATAAGGTCCTAAGGTCAATGTGTAAGCTAAAATTTGCATGCAAAGTCACACTGGAAATCTTTTGAACTGACAAAACAGTATGTATACACAAGTGGCACAAAAAGTAACCTATCTCACCAAATTCAGTCACAGAACTGGCGCACTTTTCTGTTTCTACAGCAGAACACCAAAAGCATCAGGGGCATGTGGTCACCACAGAATAGGAAAAGGAATGTGTGTGTGTGCACATGAGCAAAGGACTGAGTGGCGATAGTCAGACCATCAGAACAGACCCCTGCATCTGTGTATGTTAACTGAACCTCTGACTGCAACTCAACCGTAGAGATCAGCAGTAACATGAGACCTCGCAGAACACCAGCTACAGGTAAGCAACTAAGAGCATGACACTATTAAACTAAGTAGTTGTTTTATTGGCGATAGACTAGCTCTCTGCTCAACTCCATCAGCCTCTCTTCTCTGCAAGATGGTGAGACCAAGTTCTAGCACAAGGAAATAGTGCCCCGCTACAAATAACTGTAAGAAAGAAGCAATGTGCAAATACTGTGAAATAAGCTACATATTTACAGGCACAACTAGAAAAGAAAGAAAATCTGCAGCTAAGTGTTTAGAAGATATTAAACGGTCTTTCACTGATATTTACTGACGCCATAAACAAGAGTGTCAAATTGTTAAGCCAACAACAGGAGTCACTGTGTACTTACTCCTCATGTGGGATTATCTGTCCTTAATGTGTGGTCCAATGTGATTTAACGCTATAACTAGTACTGAAACAGTATTTTACACTTTATGTTCTGTGTGGGTGCAAACTGATGAAATCTTTACTTCATATATACTAAATCAATCCTCTGTATATAAAGATAATTGAAAATGAATCTTGATGTGAATGGAATGGGAGAAGGAGTGGGAGATGGGAGGGGTATGGATGGGAAGGAAGTTATGGGGGAGGGGGAAGCCACTGTAATCCATAAACTGTGCTTTGGAAATTTATATTTACTAAACAAAAATTAAAAAAAAATGATGTAAAAGACTTTTCTGTCATTTGAAAATGGTGGAATTACTCTCACCAAAACCAGACAGTTTTCTTGTTATCGTGCCCCACAAGGGGAAAAGAAAAGTACCTCAAATATTTTTGGTTTCCCTCAATTGACATTAAAATACTATTCTTTATATACTCTTGGTCCATAGACAAAGAAGACACAAATCAGTGAGTCCAAAGCATAACCTTTTAGACGGTGGGAACCATAACCTCCCCTTTATGGCATTTTTAGTATCTTTTACAGGACAGAGGCCCAGCAAATGCTTAATATTTTTGGCCCAACTCTATGTAGTTATTGTTTCAAATTATCAAACATGGATTTTCTTGTGTAGATTCGTGTTTTATTGGTGGTCAGTTAACAGCTTATGTATATTATTTGCCTCTTCAATATCATTGATGGGACCAGTGCTGTGGCTTAGTGGGTTATGCCTCTGCCTGTGGCACCAGCATTGCATATAGGTGCTGGAGGTTCAAGTCCCAGCTGCTCCACTTAAAATCCAGCTCTCTGCTATGGCCTGGGAAAGCAGTGGAAGATGGCCCAAGTGCCTGGGATCCTGTACCCATGTGGAGACCCAGAAGAAGCTCCTGGCTCCTAGCTTTGGATTGACCTAGCTCTGGCCATTGTCGCCATTTGGGGAGTAAGTCAGCAGATGGAAGAACTCTCTCTCTCTCTCGCTCGCTCTCTCAAATAAATAAATAAATAAATAAATCTTAAAATATCATTCAACATTCAATGTATTTTTTTAAGGACAAAAATTTTTCTAAGGACAAAAATACACAGGTTCAGAAAAATGTGAAAAATGCATGAAGATTCTCTGATTAGATCTATGGGTAATATCACAAAATTAGCTTATTTCCAAAGCACTAAGAGTACAGGTTCCATTAATGTAAACACTTCCTGAGTGTGCAAATGTCAAGTATGAAGCTGCAGCCAAGTGGAAGGGAGGAGGAGGATAGGATTATTTATATATGAACGTAACAACTTACAGAGCAGTATATTCTCAATAAATTTATGGAACAGCACATGGCATTTTACAAAACTCTTTACTGACGGATGTCTGTGTATATAAACTACACTCCTTTGGTGGAGAGTGACTGATAATAACTGGCAATGTAGTTAGCTGAATGTCCTAGTATGTAGGGAACTGTCATACTTATCAAGTCCTATGTCTGAAGAATTGTTAATAAAATAAAGAGTCAGAAATAGAGAAAGATAAAATTCATTACATGTTTTTAAGGACCTATGTCATTCCAGTCACTTAAGAATCAGTCATGATCCTTAAGGACTGTATAATGTAGGAGGGGAGATAAGTACTAATGACAAACAGCAGAAATAGGACATTACATCAGAAACCCAACAATGGATACAGAGAGTGCTTTCGTTATTCAGCAAAGATATTAGCAATATTTATTTTCTTGCCTGCACATTTGCTATTTCAACAGTCTGATGAAACTTTTTCATGGCTCTGTTGTGCATCAAGTTGGATATTCCCTTTAGATTTTTATTTCTGGGTAGAATAATTTCTTTAAATGTTAATGTGCTTTTTGAAATAGTTCTAAGACTTACTTATTCTAAGTGTACCTAATTCAAGTGTCAAATGTGCCTCCTTATTAAAATATTTCAAAATCTTGTGAAAAGATATTAATCTTATCTATGCCTTTCACAAATTTACAGGATTTGTTTACATAAAAATAGCCCAATTTCATATTTTCTCATATGGCAATCCTTTTCTTAGGTCATTTGATAAAAGATACTCACTTCCAAAATTCTACTGGATATAATCTAATCTTTCTCAGATGATTCACAACTAACTTTAGGATGTTCACAGTGGCTCAGAGTCATTTCTGTCGATAGCTCTGGGTATAGGATGCAGAAGGCTTTAAAATTGAATTGGATTAAACTGATGGCAGAACTGGGTCATGTCCCAAATGCTACCTTCTTAAATATATCAACTTTTTATTTGTCAGTTTTTTCTTCCTCTCAAGATGAAATAAAGAATCTACAAATTATACTCTGGTTAACGTAGATTCACAAAAAATTAGAATTCAGTGTGTATTCATGAAATAAAGCATATAATTATGTTTCTTTTATATTTAATGCAGTTTTAACTAATTCTATAATAGTACAAGTTAGGTAAATACTTACATTAGCTGCTCCAAGGAGTATGAGTGTAGGCCCCAAACCTATTGTATATATTGATCTCAGCATTATCGACACAAGAAATGGCCGAATACCCACAGGCTTGGAGAAGAAAAACAGCATGGAAGTGCAGATGGCAACTGCTATCCACAGAAGAATGGAGAACAGTGGAGAGAGTGTACCTGCAGAAAGCCGAAGAAGTTTATTTTACTGAGAAGGAAACTAAAAAATGCTAAAATACTCGCTGCTCATCTTTGTAAGCTCAGGCAATGAAACGTCGAGCTGTAAGGCAATGAATCTCAAAAAACCCCGAGGTATATGCTTCACACTTTGAGGAAATGTCTTTACGCACATGACTCATTATTAAATTTCCAGAAAGTCTGTGATTAATTTCAGGCTACTTAAATACTGAGCAGTTAATGCTCCTTCCATTAAGTCTTGCCTTCGCTGGGAAGCAATCACCTAACTGCTTTTGATAGTTATATCTCCATGGAAAACCTTAATCCAAAATTTATGATGAATGACCCTTAGCAGTATGGACAAATCATACGAGATCATGTAGTTTTGCACTGAACTCATACCTTATCTCATTCCATTATTACCGTTTCCACAGTATATTTTCTCTGAAAAATCTTTATAAAATAGATGCAAGGTTTAGCTGTTAAACCACACATGTATACACACACACACACACACACACAGACATACACACATTTATATGCATGAGTGTGTGTATTTCAAGGCCAGCTCAAGTTCTAAAGAACATATTTCATTATTAGAAAATACAAGTTCCAAATGTCTCAAAAACGAACTCCATTAAAAACATAATTTCTTTGGAACTCCCCATAAATGAGGTTTAAAAATATCTTTCCTTTAAAAAGAAGTACACTCACTGACATCTGCTCTGACATGTGGATTCGCAGAATCCCCCCCGCCCCCGAAGGTCACACGGCAGTGCGCTTGCAGAAGTAAATCCAGGGGCAACACTCCTGGGCTGACTGGATCAGCCTGGGACCTCAAACACGGGTCTCTGGGATGACACAGCCAGGGAGGAATCACCAAGTCGGGGAATTCCCAATATCTCCCTTGGCAAATATTCCATAACGTCTCTTACTCTTTCAGTACACTTCTTTCCACGGTTTATAAAATTTTATCTGCATGCAAAAACACCTGGAGGTTGTCGGTGCACAGAGCTTTTGTACTGCTGAACTCCTAGCATTTTCTGGACTTTTAAAATGAATTCTCTGTAAACCTTTAATTCATAGTGAGGGCTACTAGATCTCAAAAGTTAGAAGGGAAATCCTAATAGATTAAAAAAAACAAACATCAGATAGTAAACAGCATTGCTTATTTATTTTTTGAAATATTAGTTCTTGTGTTGTCACAAAGCAAAAGATTAAAGAAGGCTGATAAGGGAGCTTGCTTTTCCCCTTCATGGAATTGAGGATCTGAGAAGACTGATTTGGGGATGAATAAAGGGGGAGGAAGTGGCTCTCAAAGCTACCTTCAATTCCTGTCCTCCAGCCTTGCTAACAAAACAGGTGTCCTACACGTCTATGTGGGGATGGTGGGATGGTGGCTTTTATGTGCCTCATGTTTGACTGGACTTCACCGATGTCAATGAGCCGTAAAGAGAATGATGCCCTCAACCTTCTCCCATGCTGACCAAGACTTGAAACCCCATCAGACTGTCAGTCTGAGGAGGATCATCTCTGGGCCCCCTACAGGGCCTGCCATGGCAGCAACAAATTAATACTTATTGATTAAGTGCACAAACAAAAAAGTTCTGTGAGTTCATCTGGAGTAACTAAGATTCCAGTTATAAATTCCTCAAGTTGTGGAAATTCATTTAGTGTTAACTGCAAACATTTTTAGGGCACGCTTAATAACTTTCAGCTAGTCAAGTGACTCTCCATGATAATTCATCAATAATGCCTCCGTGTGACATTCTTATTTTAGAAGTCCCAGAGTTGGCATAGATGGTCACACTGTGCGCTAATGCCTGATAAGTTAAGCTCATCTTTACTCCTTCCCAGATAGTATCTGACTTGCTGAGAGTTTCTCTCGATTAAACAGAAAATTCCAGCCATGTGGTCCCTTTGTGAAAACAAAACAAAACTCAGACTTTCTAGCAGAATAACTTAAACTGTTGAATATTAGATACAGGAAAACATGTTTTAGATTTTCCCTCTATATTTCTAAATCTTGGAAAGCAAAAAAAGGTTTATTCTTCATAAAAGAAAACTGAGACAGCAAAATTGGAAACTTCAATTCCATTCACATAATGGCACTTGCTCTCTACCTCCTGCTGACTTGTTTGTAGTTTCCTGCACAAAGCAAGCTGTTTCTTCCCAGTCTCTCTCTCTCTCCCCCCTCTCTCCTTCTCTCTCTCTCTCTCTCTCTCTCTCAAGCTGTTTCTTCCCAGTCTCTCTCTCTCTCCCCCCTCTCTCCCCCTCTCTCTCCTTCTCTCTCTCTCTCTCTCGCTCGCTCGTCTCTACCTCCCAAGTAGCCTGGAAAGACCTTCCCGCTTCCCCCACCTCCACCCAGCTAAAGGAGCCGTCCACCCACTCCATCCATGAACTCTCAGCTGCCCTTCAGTGCTGTGCCTTCCTCGTTCCTTGGCCACCTACCTTTGGGACCATGAACCCTGAAGGAAGAAGACACTGAACAGCTTTACTAATCTTTATTAGTAAGTCTCTAGGCTTAGCGCAGTGCCTGTGGCCCTCAGTTGAGGGCTGTTTCCCTGAACGAACTGAAATCCCCTTGAAGAACTGATTTTCTTTAACATAAAGCAGTTGAAGAATGGAACACTCAAACCCAGACTTTGAATTACATACAGATATTTAAGATCTCAGGCTATCTTAGTCTGAGTCACTCCCGTGGCATCATTTTTTCCCCACCAACTACTGTGCCTTTGCCCACTGAAACCCAGGGAAGAGGAGGCTGACACGGCAACCTTCAGCTTCTCAGGGAACACCTAGGGCACTCTGTGGGATCCACAGCTGTGACTTCAGCCACAACCAGCCTCGTCTCATTTCTCAATCTTGGCCCATTTCTTTTTCAGAGAAGCCTATGTTAAATAAGCCATCAGTAACAAAAACCAATCAACTGGCCAGCGCCACAACTCACTTGGCTAATCCTCCACCTGTGGTGCCGGCACACCAGGTTCTAGTGCCGGCTGGGGCGCCAGTTGTGTCCCGGTTGCTCCTCTTCCAGTCCAGCTCTCTGCTGTGGCCCGGGAAGGCAGTGGAGGATGGCCCAAGTGCTTGGGCCCTGCACCCATATGGGAGACCAGGAAGAAGCACCTGGCTCCTGGCGCCAGGAGCAGCGCGCCGGCCGTAGCAGCCATTTAGGGGTAAACCAACGGAAAAAGGAAGACCTTTCTGTCTCTGTCTCTGTCTCTCTCTCTCTCTCTCACTGTCTAACTCTGCCTGTCAAAATCAAAAAACATAAAAAAAAACCAATCAACCAAAAAAAGAAACTCAACATAACCTATATCCACAAAAATAAGCCTTGAACCCCTTAATAAACTCAAATTGAGTTCTTGAATGAAGTCGGGCAAGGAAAGCAGATTCTCTGCACTGGTGGGTGGCTGCTGGAATCACCCACTCTAAATATCTTCAAGTGCACACCACTACCCTGTTTGAAAGGGCAGCACTGCTCTCTCGGTTAGTATTAAACTCGAGTGTCAACCAGGTATCTGGCCACAAGAAGCTCCAGCAGCTCAGATGTCATCAGGCTGGAATACACACCGCCTGCCTCGGTTCTCACTGCTTCACTAAACGTGAAGCCAAACGGAATAGTGTTGGGGGTTGTAAAGACAGCAAATTTTAACACGATTTTTTTGGGGGGTCCAAGATTTACCACGGGGCTTAGTGATCAACTTCTGTTCTCAAGTATCATGGATCTTAGAATTGGACAGAATTCAATGGAAACAGTCGCTCATTTTGAAATGCATTATCCCTGATGACTAATGATACTGAGCATTTTTTCGTAATTTCTTGGCCATTTGTATTTCTTCTTTTGTCTGTTAAGATCATATTTGCATTTTTAATTGGATTATTTTGTTGTTGAGTTTTATGAGTTTCTTATATATTCTACACATTAATCTGTTGTCAAATGAACTGTTTTCAAACATTTTCTCGCATTCTGAAGGTGTATCCTTTGTAGTTCACAAGATCCTTATTTTATATAATCCCATGTTTGGGATTATATAAGACAACAGGCTTTGTTGCCTGTTGTCTGTGCTTTCGGGATAGTTCCAAAAAAATCATTGCCTACTGATGTCTAAAGTATTCTATGGTGAAGACTATACTTTCAAGGATCATTGCTATTGTCCTCTAAAGTATTCTATGGCCTATGTTTTCTTCCAGTAACCTCATGGTTTCAAGTCTCTCATTTTAGGTCTTTTATCTATTTTGAGCCAATCTTTGCATAGGGTATAGGGTTGAAGGTGCATGGTGGGGTGGGGTAAGGGGAGGTAGTTTCAGTCTTCTGCAGATGGATATCCACTTGGCCCAGAACCATTTATGGAAGAGGCTGTCCTTTCTCCAATGTGTTTTTGGTTCCTTCTTTGACAATCAGTTGGGTATACGTGCATGGGTTTATTTCTGCAGTCTCCACTCTGTTCCACTGGTCTGTGTGTCTCTTTTTACAAGCCAGTGCCATGCTGTTTTGGTTACTACAGCTCTGTGAAATGACTTTGTACATTATGTTCAAGATTTCCTTGGATATTTGGGGTATTTTGTACTTGTACATGAATTTCAGGATTTTTTTCTTTCTTCTGTAGAGAATGTTCTTGGTATTTCGATGGGGATTGCATTAAATCTGTAAATCACTTTGGATATTAATTTGGATTAATAAATTACTTTTTCTCTTATAGGAACATGGGCAGTCTATTCTTTTTTTTTTTCTTTTAAAGATTAATTTATTTATTTGAAAGTCAGAGTTACACAGAAAGAAGGAGAGACAGAGGGAGAGAGAGGTCTTCCTTCTGCTGGTTCACTCCCCAACTGGCTGCAAGAGCCGGAGCTGAGCTGATCCACTGAGCTGATCCAAAGCCAGGAGCCAGGAGCTTCTTCTGGGTCTCCCACGTGGGTGCAGGGGCCCAAGGACTTGGGCCATCCTCTATTGCTTTCCTAGCTCATAGCAGAGAGCTGGATCAGAAGTGGAGCAGCTTGGACTCGAACCAGCACCCATATGGCATGCTGGCACTGCAGACAGTGGCTTTACCCGTTACGCCAGAGTGCCAGCCCCAGCAGTCTTTTCATATCCCTAGTTAAATTTCTTCATGGATCTTTCTCCCCAATCCCCAACCCTTCCTTCCTTTTTTTTTTTTTTAAAGATTTATTTATTTATTTGAAAGGCACAGTTACAGAGAGGTAGAGGCAGAGAGAGACAGATCTTCCATCCACTGGTTCACCCCTCAAATAGTTGCAATGGCCAGAGCTGAGTCTATCTGAAGCCAGGAGACAGCAACCTCTTCCAAGTTTCCCATGCAGGTGCAGAGGCCCAAGCACATTCACCATCTTCCATTGCTTTCCCAGCAATGGAGCAGCCGGTTCTTGATCCGCCACCCATATGGGAGGCCGGCACCGTAGGCAGCAGCTTCATCCACTATGCCACAACACCAGCCCCAGATATTTCTTTCTTTTGGTAGCCGTTGTGCAGGGGACTGTTTTTACGATTTCTTTGTCAAGAAGTTAGTTATTGGTATGTTAAAATGCTATTTATTTTTGGGTTTGTATCATGCAAGTTCACCAAATCCATTTAGTCAATAGTCTTTTGCTGGAGTTTTTAGGACTTTCTAATATAGAATCATATCTGCAAACAGAAATAATTTTATTATCTCCTTTATCTTTCCTATTTTTATTCTTTAATTTCTTTTTCTTGCCAAACTGCTCTGGTTTCCAGTGCTGTAGTGAATAACAGCGGTGAAGGTGAAAATCTTTGTCTTGTTGTAGACCTTAGGAGAAATACTTCTGACTTTTCCCCTTTCAGTATGATGCTGTCTGTGAATGTCTTATCAAGCCTTTATTATACTGAGCTACAAGCCTCCTATCAAGGTGCTGATCATGAAGGGATGCTGAATTTTATTGAATGCCTTTCCTGCATCCATTGAGATAATCATAGGAATTTTATCCTTCGTCCTGTTGATGTTATGTATTATATTTATTGATCTGTGAATGCGGAACTATCTTTGCATCTTTGGAATAAATCCCACCTGATCATGGTGAACGAATCTCCTATTGCACTGTTGCATTTGATTTGCTGTGATTTTTTTACATCTAACTTCATCAGGGAGGCTGGTCTATAATTGTCTCCTAGTTGTATTCTTGCCTGGTTTGGGTATCAAGGTTTGCAACAGTTCTTTCCATTTCAGTTTTTTTTTAAGAGTATGAGAAGCCTTGGTGTTAGTTCTCCCTTAAAGGTTTGGTAGAAGTCAGTAGTGAAACAGTCTGGCCCTGGGCTTTGCTTTGTTGGGAAGCCGTTTAATCACTGATTTAATCTCATTCCTTGCTATTGGTCTGTTCAGTTTTTCTGTCTCCATGGTTCACTTTGGTAGGTTGTGTGTGTCCAGAAATTATTTTCTTGTAGGTTTTCCAGTATTTGGCATGTAGTTGTTCATAACGGTGCCTAATAATCTTTCATACTCATTGAAATGTCTCCTTTTTAATCTCTGATTCTATTTATTTGGGATTTTTTTGTTTATTCTGATTAAAAGTTTGTCAATTTGAATATCTTTTCAGAAAATGAAATATTTCATTTGTCTTTTTAAAATTCTCTATTTTATTTATTGCTGCTCTGATCTTTGTTTTCTTCTACTAAATTTGGGTTTAGTTTGTTCTTGCCTTTCTAGGTGCTTGGGGTGCACTATTAGGTTGTTCATTCAAAAGCATTCTTTTTATGTAGGTACTTGTTGCAATACCGTTACAACCATTTATGCTGTATCCCGTAAGTTTTGGTTATGTTGTATTTCCATTTTTCAGAAAAATATTAATTTACCTTTTGATTTCTTTAATGAATTAGTTTGTTCAACATCACAATTGTGTAATTCCTCAAGTTTCTTTTGTTGTTGGTTTCTAGTTTTATTTCATGGTGTCAGGAAAGATACATGATATTCGAGGTTTTCAAAAAGTTCATGGAAAAAGCATATAATGAAATATATTTCTTACAAAATATTCTCCAGTTTTTTGGCACCAAAAAACTTATCTTTTAATTCCATTTTTCCATGAACTTCTTGAAGTACCTCTCCCTCCATACTCCCATCATGATTTTAACTTTCATGAATCTCTTGGGATTTGTTTTGTGGCCTCATATACAGTCTATTCTAGACAAAAATGTTGCATGTGCTGATGAAGACAACGTGTATGCTACAGCTGTTGGGTGAAGTATTCTGTGAAAGTCTGTTATATCATTTTTGGTCCATAGTACAGTTTGATTTTAATCTTTATTCATTTCATACCTGAATGATGTCTAGTATGGTGTTAAACAATCCACTCTCTCCATCCCTTTGGATTTAATAACATTTGTTTAAAAAAATAAAATTGGATCTCAAATTTGCAATTTATAATCGCTATATCTTCTTACTGAATTGACCCCTTGATCATTATATAAGAGATCTGGTTTGTCTCATATGAGAGTTTTTCCCTTAAAGTCTACTTTGTCTGGTATAGGTATAGCTATTCCTGCTTGCTTGTGGTTTCTGTTTGCATGGGACATCTTTTTATTTACTCTGCCTTTGTGTGTGTCTTTACTGATGAAATGAGTTTTTTGTAGGTAGCATATAGCTGGGTCTTGTTTTCTTTAATCCATTCAGTCTCTTTTAATTGGGAAATTTAGTTTAAAAATCAAGGTTATTATTAATAAGGAAAATCTTACTACTGTCTTTTTATTGTGTTGCTTTGAAAATTCTTCTTTTCTTTCGCTCTTCTTATTTGTAGGTTGGTGGTTAATAATGTTAGATTTGTATTTTTTTAAAGATTTATTTATTTATTTGAAAGTCAGAGTTACACAGAGAGAGGAAAAGCAGAGAGAGAGAGAGAGAGGTCTTCCATCCGATGGTTCACTCCCCAATTGGCCGTAACGGCAGGAGTTGCACCAATCCAAAGCCAGGAGCCAGGAGCTTCTTCTGGGTCTCCCACACTGGTGCAGGGGCCCAAGGACTTGGGCCACCTTCTGCTGCTTTCACAGGCCATAGCAGAGAGCTGGATTGGAAGTGGAACATCCGGTACTTGAACCGGTGCCCATATGGGATGCCAGCGCTTCAGGTCAGGGTGTTAACCTGCTACGCCACAGCGCTGGCCCCTTGATTTGTATTTATTCTTTGTGTGTCTGTTCTTCTAGTGGGTTTTATACTTTCATGCATTCTCATAATGCTAGTTAGTCTCACTTCTGGATGTAGGACTCCCTTAAACACCTTTGGTAAGGCTGCTCTGGTGGCGACAGATTTCCTGTTTCTGCTTATTTTTGAAAGTGACTGTTTTCTTGTTTATTGCTTAGGGATAGCTTTGAGTATGGTATTTTTGGTTGGCAGCTGTCTCTTTCAGAACTTGGAGTATGTCATTCTATTTCCTTCTGGCCCAAAAGGTTTCTGTTGGGAAATATGCTGTTAGTCTAATGGAAGTTTCCTTCAATGTGAATTGGTGTTTAAAAAAAAAGATTAATTTATTTGAAAAGCATAGTGACAGGGGAGGAGAGGCAGGCAGGGAGCTCCAGACATACACAGAGCACGCACACACACACAGACACAGAAAGAGAGACAGAAAGAGACAGAAATGCAGATAGAGAGAGAGAGAGAGAGAGAGAGAGAGAGAGAGAGAAACCTTCTGGTTCATTCACCAAATGGCCACAACAGCCAGGGCTGGGCCAGACCAAGGCCAGGAGTCAGGAACTCCATTTGAGTCTCTGACATGGTTGGCAGGGGCCCAACCACTTGGGCCATTTCCTTTTGCCTTATCCCAGGCACCTCAGCATGGAGCTGTATCAGAAACAGGGTAGCTGGGACGCAAACTGGCACTCTGAGATGGGGTTGCCGGAGTTGCAAGAAGTTGCTTAACCTGCTGTTCCGTAACACCGATGCCAAATTAGTACCTTTCTCTTGCAGTTTTTAGAATCCTCTCTGTGCCTTATATTTTTGACAGTTTGACTATAATACGCCATGGTCAGGATCTCTTCTGGTCTTATCTATTTGGGGTCCTATATATGTCTCCTGTACTTAGATGTCCATATCCTTCTCCAGATTGGGGAACTTTTCAACAATGATTTCACTAAAGAGATTTTTCCATAACTTTTTCCTTTTCTTTGCCCTCCTGATTTCCCAAAATCCACGTATTTGTTCATTTAGTAGCATCTTAGGAGTCTCAGACACTGTTATTTCATTCTTCCCGCTCTTCTGTCTGCCTGGGATATTTCCTAAGAAATGTCTTCAGGTTCAGATACTCTTATTTTGATGGATACAGTCTGTTGTCGAGGCTCTCAACTGTATGTTTATATGACTTATGAGTTCTTCATTTGCAATATTTCTATTTGATACCTTTAATGATCACTATCCCTTCAATGAATTTCTCAATCACATCTTCAAATTCTCATCCATACTTTTGTAATTTCTCTCAACTGTCTTTCTGTATTCTCCTGAGTTTCATTGCATTTCCTTATAATCATTCTTTGGAATTCTTTGTCAGGCATCTCATCAATATTCTACCTTTTGCTAGAAAGTTATTCTGTTCCATTGAGGGTATCGAGTTACCTAGTTTTTTCTGTTTCTTGTGTCCCTACATTGAGATTTTCACATCTGGTGGATCAGCTGTCTTTATCACTTTCATAAGGTGGCATTTGCAGTAAGTGGCTTTCTTTGAAGAGGTTGGCTGTCCATTTGATGAGTTAGAGTGGCTTAGGTTTCAGTTGAGGTGACTTTGGTAGGTGACAGTTGCTTTGGTTCCAGATGAGGATCACACTATGTTTCTCTATACCTTCTTCAGCTGTGACCATTGGAATTGGGCACAATGCATGTATTATGAGAGTCACAGAACCTTTCTGTCTAAGGAGAGGGAACCATGTGAGGGCAGGAGTTCTGTAACAGTCCAGGCAGGTGTGGTACACACAGCAGTGGGAGTGGGGCACTTACTGTGTGGCCACTCCAGCAATGGGACTAATGGCCCCAAGGACATGCAGTGCAGTGTACTTTTCTCTGTCAGTGGTAGGTGTGAAATTAATGGATTTTCGAAAAACAGAACTAGTCCTGCATGCCATGGTTTTACATCTGCAGAAACTAGTAACTCCTCGTTGAGATTTCTCTGTGGGAGAACAAAGAATATCCAGAGTTGTAAAGCTCAAGACCCATGACAAACCTCAAGGGAATCCATAGCAATAACTCTTACTACTGTGATGTTTGCTCAATGCAGTCCAACCTGATTCCTCTTCTGTATTGTATTAATTGGAATATTATTACAAGGAAGATCTCTCTTTTCACAATTAATATGAACTTCTGCATTCTTATTTCATTGTACAGGGTAAAATGTTTTACTGTCATTAACTGTTTCTGCTCCCCAAATTTTCGGATTTGGCCACTGGGAGGCCTTTCCAGTTGGATTTTGTGTTCCCTGACATATCTCCATCATTACTTGATCACTTCTTAGATTAAAATTAATGATCAACTAATCTATCTTTAAACCACTTTTAAGTGTTCCTAGAGGGTCATCAGTCATTCCACCTGTTGGACAAAATCCAGCATCCGGGCATTTTCATCAGCAGCACAGAATTTTCCTTCTGCAGACAGTTCTGATGGCCAAATGTGCTTATCAGCCTTGGCTCTGTTCCTAGCGATGCACAGTGTGCAACTAGGGTAGAGGCTGACCGAATCCTGACAAGATTTTAATCGTATTCATGAAGTTATAACAACTCATCCAGAGCTGTCAACAGATAACCCAGATGTATCTCGGGGTTTGGTGTCAACAAAATGGCGGCTCAGGTCTTCCATTCTGACTTGGATTCCCTAATATTGAGCCTTCACCTTGGGTACTATGTTAACCTCTACCCAGCCTCTGCCACCCACAGAGTCTACATCTGTACATTGTTAAGGGTACCATGTCTTCCAGTCTTGTGTTTGTTGGTCCTATTTCAGACTGAAGCTGGAACCTACCTTAAAACCTTCCAATAAATGTGGTTTCAAGTTCCTTTTCCAGAACCAGCTGCAGCAACGAGCTTACCAAAACTGATGTATTTCTGGACTTGACTCCCAAATCATTAGGCAAATGTTAACCCTCGGTTTCTTCAACCATAAGAAGGAAGTACTCGCTATACAGGTTTGTCAGCAAGGTGAAGAGAAAATATATATGTAAAGGGCTTTGCATTTTGCCATACTCAACTGAAATGATAAGCAATATCAGTTATTATTACTGATATTACTATAACTGTTATTAGGCAATTATTAAAAATGTACCAGCTTTTCCGGCTTTTTCCAATAGAAAAAAGAGCAACTGTACAGAGGGGTGACATTTCTCAATACCACTGTATTTCATGCACAATAGGTGGCAGCAGAGGCTATATACCTTTCTCTGCTGGACAAGGAAGGGAAGTCATGGAATGGAACCCAGGAATCATTTTAATCTAATCACCCATGTAAAAAGTTCCTGGGCTATACAAAAAAGGGCTAGCCTTCTACTCTCAGATATTTTAAAGACTCTCTGGGCTTTGATTTCTTCATATGTCAAGAGGCGGTCTGATATTAGATGACTTCCAGAATGGCATCCATCTCTAAGACTCTATGCTTCTATTAACCAGGACTCCCCCATCTATTCCCGGTGATCTGTGTGCAAATGAGACTAATTTATCATTTCAGTCTGGACTTCTCTCCTCACAAGAGTAACATCTTTATGTGCCAAGAGTTAAACACTGAAGACAATGAAACACAGGGAGGAGAAAGCTGTTTCCATTTCTTGAAGGACAATGGATGGTCAAAGATTTGCTACACTTTTCACTGTATTTAACTCACACAACCACTCCATTGGTAAATATTCTTCTATAATTGGCATGTCTTCTAAAAAAACCAAACTTTAGTCATCACCACTCAGACTGCAGCTGAAGGTTAGAACATTGGTATGGATGTAATCGATTTCAACAGAAAATTACTCTTAGACTCATTTAGTTTCCTGCTCATCCTCAGTTCATTTGAAATAGGTTTAAATATCTGTGGCTCTCATCATGCCATCTGTTCACTAGGCTTTCTTTCATAGTATGAACAGGTACCTTGTATTAAACCACATCAAGCACTTTACCAAAGTACTATTCTAAATGTATTAGCTATAGCATCTCATTAAATTCCAACAATAAACCTATATATGGATGAGATTCAAAGGTATCTCATGGTTGTAACTTACTGATTTTTTTCATCTTTTCCTCCAAGCCATTCTTTCCGTATCCACTTTAAAATGAATCCCAAGGCTATAATGTACATTCCAACATAACCTGCCAAACTTAAAGTTGGTTTCCCAAAGTCCCATCTTTTAGTATATTTCTCCAGTATCTCCTATTTCACTTGAAAAGGTATTTCTCTCGTCACTCTTTCTATGAAAGCTCATGTATTAATAGCTTAATAATATTAACTTCATAGTAAACACTCCCAAATCTCTATTATTAGATTTTTGTCTTATGCTATATTACAGAAGCATGAAGCAACAAATATTTAACTTTGTATGTATTTGCATAGAATTAAAATTGTTCTTTAGATTACATACATGCTTACTCTGGAAACTTGGAACAAGACAGAAAGCAAAGACAATAAAATGTGTCACTATTTAAGGAAATTATAGTATTTACACACAAAATTTCCATTTACTTAATGGAGATGTACTGTATAAAATGCTTTTGGTCAAGATAATGAGGCAGAAATAATCACTTATTTTTTTCAGTGCTTTACATGTCACTGTATAATATCATTCTAATAGTATTCTGTGCATGAACTTTTTGAAAAATTACATTTCTGTTGACCAGTTTTCTGTCTTGTCCGCTTATTTTCATACTCAACCTGCACCGAATATAGAAAAAGCTATCAAGAATTAAGTTATTCTCATGTTGAGGTTTTAAACAGTTAATGAACACATCTGGAGAACTTGTCTTAGAATTCTCAGATCTGTATCATTCAAGGAAAGACAAGCACTTGCCTTCATCTCCATCATCCCCAAATGGGTAGAAGAGAGCGACGGCTAGGTTGATGAACACGGCCAGGTTGAAGGAAATGCTGCCCCAGAGAGAGATGTGCCTTGAGAACCAGAACAGGGCAGGGTTACCTAGGAAGCAGGAAGGGCAAGGGGACGGAACAGAAAATGAACCATGGTTTCAACACAGGAGCCTTATGAACTGTTTTCATAAATGCACCATTACCAACTATTGTAAAAGCAAATTTAAATATTTAAGATGACGTATTGTAGCCAGTCCACTAAAACTAATCAGCATCATGAGGGTGTTTTATATTTGATTCTTTCTTTCATCCTTTAGTCCGTTTACACCTAAACTATCAAAGAAGGGAAATTCAGCAATTGCACAAGGCGGTCAGGAAAGTGATTCTGTAACAGTTCTCTCTAATCTATCAGGGTAGATTAGGGGGAGGCAGTTTAACAGCTGCTTAGGGCCCTCTTTAATGGAATGATATCCATCACTGTAGAACCTGGCATCACTGACGAATTGCACTACGAGCATATCTTAGAGTCTTATAAAAACCAAAACCCTTAGCCCAGATACAACTGCAGTGAAAATTTCTACGATTATGGCCACTGTAGCTTGAAACTATGAAACTCCAGGCACAGTACGACTTACTGATAACCAGTTGTTTATAATATGTACATTTTTTTTTTTTTATAGGCAGAGTGGACAGTGAGAGAGAGAGACAGAGAGAAAGGTCTTCCTTTGCCATTGGTTCACCCTCCAATGGCCGCCGCGGTCGGCGCGCTGCGGCCGGCGCACCGCGCTCGTCCGATGGCAGGAGCCAGGAGCCAGGTGCTTTTCCTGGTCTCCCCATGGGGTGCAGGGCCCAAGCACTTGGGCCATCCTCCACTGCACTCCTGGGCCACAGCAGAGGGCTGGCCTGGAAGAGGGGCAACCGGGACAGAATCCGGTGCCCCGACCGGGACTAGAACCCGGTGTGCCGGCGCCGCAAGGCGGAGGATTAGCCTGTTGAGCCACGGCGCCAGCCAATATGTACATTTTAAACCTTAAAGCTTATGAAGGACTTACTGGGCTTGAAATAGAAGAAGATAAAAGCTACAGTAAGAACTACCAACAAGTGGGAGGGCTTTGTTGAATAGTTTCAGAAAGAGACTTCTGTCAGCCACCAGAGGTATCTACTGTACACAAACACACCAAAAATGAGTTCTTCCCAACCGCCCTGAACAACTGAACAGGTATGTAATGCACTAAGTTTGAATGGAAGCGTATGGCTCTTTCAGGTCTTGTCCATTCTCTAACTCTGAATGTCTTAACCCCAGGATCAAAATACTGCAGTTAATTGAGGAGAAGAATTGCATAGATTTCTTCAAAAAGAAATGATCAACTTGTCAGATAAATCCTGTGACTTTCAATCTGGTGTCACTTACAGTATTACTTATAAACCACATTTTCCTTCAGGACATCTTGTTTTCCTCCTCTTGGAAGGAATATTCCAACCCTAGAACAGCCTATGCTATGTCACAGCATATCATTCATTTCATTGACTGACGTATCACTCATAAATTAGGAGTCCTCATTTTTAAAAGCAGAATATTAAGACAAAATTAGATTTTGAAGCAGACATTTGAAATAAGTCCTTAATTATAAATCTACCAAGTAAACGAGATTCTTCCTACAGCCTCATAATAAGCGGCTTCCAAATTTGAACTAAAATATACATGGGAAATCATTTAAGATTTATTTTTTGATAAATCATAAAATATTTATCAAAAGAGCAAGGAACCCACAATGCTAGTTCATTATTCGATTTTTTTTTTATCAGAGAGGACATGTTGTCCAGATGATCCAAATAAAATTACTGAGTCTTCACAAATATTTTTAGTGTCCCAAATTTTACTGAATTCCTTAAGTTCTACAAGGTAAAACACTAAGAGGGAATAATTTCTTTGATTCTTTTCAAACGTTCTGCTAAGAGATCCTGAGAATGCATGCCACAATCTTATATCCAAAGGGAGTGTTTCTCAAGCTCTTCTCAAAGTCACAAATCTATCATTCCTACAATGATGAAATGCTGTGAATAGAGGCATTGAGAAAGCATACACGCTCGCCAGGGCAACTTCTCAAAAGACAAAAGAGATAAACAAGTTCCCCCATTCAATTATTCTAAAATCTCATGGTACCGCATATCTGGGAAAATTATGTATTTATCTTTTAAAACTCAGCATTTCCAAACAGACTTCAGTGCTGAGACAGAAGTAATAGGAACTGTATTACACTGATAGTTAACTGTGAAATTATTACATTGGTTTATTTGACCACCAGTGTGATGAAATGTTCAGGTTGTCTGATTTGGGGAAGTAAAGATACATGGGAAGAATGACTCCCACAGGAACATTCAACAGTCCACTCAACTACAGGACAACAGAGGAAGAGGGTGCTGGTGCCTGGGCTGCTCCATTCTATTCACTATGGTCAAGGTCAGTTGTGGCCAACTCATGGGCTTCCAACCTGCAGCTGTTCACCAGCTGTAGTGGACAGCTTCAACCTTACATTTCACACACTTATCAAAAACAGTATCTTCAGTAAAAGATGACCTAATGAGGCAGGGTTTTCTGCTTTCATTAAGCAGCAGGGGTCTCTGTTCTGGGTGCAGCCTGAGCTTACACACCTGAGAGATTGCAGTAACATCAGCCTGGCAAGAAATCAATGCAGAATAGACAGGAATTGCCATCTTGGGTCCCCACGTACCAGTTTATCTACCACTATGCAAAAACCAAGTTGCTCCAGGTGAGGGTACTCACTCCTAATTTTCTTCTGCCACTTCATTTCATTGTAGAGATCTTCTGTTTGCTGGAAAAAGTCATTCACTTTGCTTCCTTGTTCGTCCCTTTCGGTGGTATTGTATACTCGGCACTTGGACTCCCGTGTGAGATATTCACATATGTTGGGCACAGGAAAAACAATCTGCTCCATAGTCCTATCATGCCGAACAATCTGAAAACATTGATTTGCATTGGCTGTTAGCCCTTCGTACACCTCAGTCTTAGACTATTTTTTATTTTTAATATGATTTTATGAATTAGTATCAAAACTTTAACCAGCATGAAATATCTAAAATAGTCCTCCACTATACTACTTTGTATTTTTTTCTTTAAAAGAAACTGACATGTCATAAACACTACACTTGGTTATAAATAGCAAAAATTAAGCTTTTCCATTCCTTCTGGCTCAGCATTAAACTTCTGTCATTTTCTTTCTTTTTTTTTGAAAGAGCTATTTATTTTTTTGGCAGGCAGAGTGGAAAGTGAGAGAGAGAGACAGAGAGAAAGGTCTTCCTTTTGCCGTTGGTTCACCCTCCAGTGGCTGCCGCGGCGGTGCACCACGCTGATCCGATGGCAGGAGCCAGGTGCTTCTCCTGGTCTCCCATGGGGTGCAGAGCCCAAGCACTTGGGCCATCCTGCACTGCACTCCCGGGCCACAGCAGAGGGTTGGCCTGGAAGAGGGGCAACCGGGACAGAATCCGGCACCCCGACCGGGACTAGAACCCGGTGTGCCAGCGCCACAAGGCGGAGGATTAGCCTATTGAGCCGCGGCACCGGCCGTCATTTTCCTTTAATTCTGTGAAGCATATCACAGAGCAAGGATGGTCTAGCAGGTGATTGGCAAGGCGGCCCTACACACACACTCCTGTTCTCAGTCTTTTAATTCTAAAAAAGGATGTTGGAGAACAAAAGACCTTCAGCATCATGCATTTGAATTCTACAGAGAAAGGTACTTTATCAACAAAATGCTATCTTAATCATGGCAAGACACATAACATCCATTTTAGCATAGTATGAATATATGTAAATATTCATTATTTTGGACCTCTTTTATTTTTATATTCTTGACTATTTAATGTTAGCAAAAAAATTCAGGCTGAATAGTCAGATACAGTTTCATTATGTAACATATTTTGTGACACCTCAAGTTCAAGGTTCACATATATACACTGTGCCTAGTCTTCAGGGCTTGGTCTAACTCTGAATAGTAATTCTATTTCCCTCTGTCACTGACTGCTATTGTGGGAGTACAAGTGCCCAAACTTTAGAAAACAAGGCAAAAGGAGAAATCCGGAGGGGCTTCCAAGAAAGATTTTACTTCGCAGTAAAGGAAGAGAGCCACATGAGATATAAATAAACAAACAAACAAACAAACAAACCAAATTCAAGTTTTTGCCTGTACCCTCTTTCTTTTTTGCGTAGAACAAAAGGTTGAATTAAGGATATGATGCTTAAAACTCTGATGGCTATCTTGTACCTATGAGGTGAAATATTGCCAGCACGACAGGGAACCCAGCAGAAGGGCAGGGCAGGCCTGCCTGTGGGAAGACATCACTGAGGCACTGGATTAATTACAGAACCACCAGTACCCCCAGGCACCCCATAATTAATACAAATTTTTATTGTTATTTATTATTAATTTTTTATTGTTTAAACAACATTAAGTCTGGTATTCTGTAACAGAAGGTATCTTAAATCATATATTTAGGATATAGTAACCACATACTAGAGTATTATCATAATACACTAGTGTAACTGCATGCTATCATAACAAACAAGATATACTAGTGGTAAATAAAAATTTCTGCATACAGTTTTTTAAAATCAATTGTACAAAACAATTGGACATAACGGTATGGTAGGCAACCACATGAGGTAAAAAAAGATCGATTTGATCAAACAGTATCCCATATGTAGAAGAAGAATCTCTGTGTGCTTGAGAAAATAATGTCTTGATAATCACAAGCCAAGCAATTCAGTCCCTTTCTGAAATGTCATGTTTGATGCTGATTGTCACATTTTACAAAGGGCATTGGCAAACTAGAAGGATTACTGAAGGAAATGAAAATGCATTAACTGTAAAATGACAAATATGGATGATTTTTCTATGCATTGATTCAACAAATGTTGTTTCAACCCTTACGTGAAGAACTTCGGAGAGTTCAAAGTGAAAAACAACAGAAAAACAACAGAAACCCCAATCAATAGGAACTTGTAGTTCAGCATTCAAGATGGTTCTTCAAATGTTAGGGCCAAGCAACTGTGTTCAGAAGGAAACACTGGGAAAACATTAAAGGGAGCTACTGTGAATTTTCCAGTTAAAGAAAAGTGAAAACTTTCTAATTGTTTGAGTCCAAAATTGGGTCACTTTCCTCTGGAAGAAGTGTGATTTCTATCCCTGGAAGAATTTAAAGCAGAACAATCATTATAGGGCATATCCTTCTTGGACAGACAATTAAACAGAAATCCCCTTCTGTTTCCCGGCGTTTTACGTCTGTCACTTACAGACAAACTATTCTCCACAACATTAATTATTTCGGTTGTGTTGTGGGCAGTGTTCAGTCTTGGAAAGACAAAGATGGTCAAGACCTTCTGCCACAGGCAGGTGACAAGTGACATATGGAGCTGACACTACTCCAGTGTGATCAGGATTAAACTAATGATCAAACTGCTAGGGAGCTATGTGGGGTGGAATTAATGAGTGACAGGAGGAAGGAGGGGAGGCTTCTCCAGGGACATCATACGAGAGAGTCTGGGGATAAGCATGTGGAAAACTCAGAGCCCAGATGACTCCTCTCAAACCTGGATTTCCGTCTCAAGTCCGTGGATGTCTAAATACCTCAAATTCAGTCTGTCTGAGGATGAATAGAGAATCTTCTACAGTGGGGAGAATCACTATGCTCCTAAAGTTGAAGTTATGAAATGCATACAGTTTGTATACCTTAAATAGAATGTTTCTGAGGAGGAAAAAAAGAATCATCTATCTTTTAACTACCAAACTCCATTCTCTCCTAGAATTCCCACGCCAGAACTTGGCACCAACTTCCGTCTGAAACCCAGGTCGGTGCCTGCAGAGCCTAGGTAAGTTTCCTCCCTCACCCTAACATTGTTTCATTCTGAGAACAAGATGGCTTAAGGGCAGAAGCTCCTTCCAGGCTAAAAGGTTGAAATGGGTCACATCCAAGATGGCTGCCGATGTCACCACAGGCACACAGCAAGCCTCGTTTCCATGCCTAACATCATTTCCACCAGCTCTATGATGGTTGACAATTGTCTTGACAACTGGTGGAAGACACAGTTATCACAGATTCTATAGGACCCGGATTCTGAGCCTCCCCTTACCCAGAAAATCCACACATAGTCCTCCCGTGGTGAGCACCCTCCTCCCCTTCATGTCTACTGCCGGCTATCTCTGACTCCTCGGCCACCAGCAGCTTGAGAAGCTGGTTTGGGAACCAGGTTTTCGCTTTCCCAGTCTTTGGCCACTGATTCAAGCTTGTGCTATTGATGTGCAGCTTTGGTTTTGTTATTATCTTTGTGACACTCAAGGGACAAAGGACAAGAATGTAGGGTTCCTCACCCCAAAAGGGGGGCACATGACCATTTGTTCAAACCAGCGGCCCAAGAGGCATCCTGTACCTGACCTTACATGTGAAATCCAACATCAAGTCCTGTTAGTATATCTGGATTTTGCTCTTTCCCTTTATCTCTCTGTATGTATGTATGTGTGTGTGTGTGTATGTGTGTATATACACATATATACATACACAGAGATTCATCTGTCTCTATGTATGTGCATGTATTTGCCAATCTAGCCTTTCTTTTTTTTTTAGACTTTTATTTAGTAAATATAAATTTCCAAAGTACAGTTTATGGATTGCAATGGCTTTTCCCCCCTATAACTTCCCTCCCACCCACAGCCCTCCCATCTCCCACTCCCTCTCCCATTCCATTCACATCAAGGTTCATTTTCAATTCTCTTTATATACAGAAGATCGATTTAATATATATTAAGTAAAGATTTCATCAGTTTGCACCGACATAGAAACACAAAGTGTAAAATACTGTCTCAGTACTAGTTATAGCATTAATTCACATTGGACCACACATTAAGGACAGAGATCCCACATGAGGAGTAAGTACACAGTGACTCCTGTTGTTGACTTAACAATCTGACACTCTCGTTTATGGCGTCAGTAATCTCCCTAGGCTCTAGTCAAGAGTTGCCAAGGCTATGGAAGCCTCTTGAGTTTGCCAACTTCGATCTTATTTAGACAAGGTTATAGTCAAAGTGGAAGGTTCTCTCCTCCTTTCAGAGAAAGGTACCTCCTCCTTTAATGGCCCATTCTTTCTACTGGGATCTCACTCACCAAGATCTCTCATTTAGGTTTTTTGTTTTTTTTTTTTTGCCAGAGTGTCCTGGTTTTTCATGCCTAAAATACTCTCATGGGCTCTTCAGCCAGATCTGAATGCCTTAAGGGCTGATTCTGAGGCCAGAGTGCTGTTTAGGACATCTGCCATTTTATGAGTCTGCTGTGTATCCCGCTTCCCATGTTGGATCAGTCTCTCCCTTTTTTATTCTATCAGTATTAGCAGACACTAGTCTTGTTTGTATGATCCCTTTGACTCTTAGAGCTATCAGTGTGATCAACTGTGAATTGAAATTGATCACTTGGACTAGTGAGATGGCATTGGTACATGCAACCTTGATGGGATTAATCTAGCCTTCTTCAATACTACTGTTTCTAATCTTTCTGTTTGAACTACCTGTATTTTCTACTAAGTTCTCCTTCCTAATCCTTTCTCTACACAGCAACCAGAGTGCTCTTTTGAAAAACAGCCACCCCACCCCCTCGCCCCACCATGTTCCTGTACACCTTCCCTTTGCTCACTTTCTTTTATCTGAATTACCCCAGCTGGTCTTAAGTAACATTCTGGGGAAGGCATCTGACTGTCTGCTTAGATGCTGGCATCCCACATCAATATTCAAGCTCCGGCTCCTAATTCTGGCTTCCTGCTCATGCAGACCCTGGGAGGCAATGGTGATGATCCATGTCATTGCATTCCTGCCACCCACGTGGGAGACCTGGATAGCATTCCTGGCTCCTGGCTGTAGTTCAGGTCTGGCAGTTGTATTTCAAGAAGGAACTAATGGATTGGCACGTGCTCTGTCTTCCTAGCATTCAAATAAATGGCTTTTTTTTTTTCATTTTTAATGTATCCTTAATGGCAGCCTTTTCTGTGAAATGGATCCTGAAATTCCTCAGGTGCCATTAATTGCTATTCCCCTACACATTTCCTTGGCTCTCTATCCATACACTTGCTATACAGAATTATCTTCTGTATATGTGAGTGGATAAAGTGTAAGTGTTCAGAAAACACTTGCTGAGCCGGCGCCGTGGCTCAACAGGCTAATCCTCCGCCTTGCGGCGCCGGCACACCGGGTTCTAGTCCCGGTCGGGGCACCGGATTCTGTCCCGGTTGCCCCTCTTCCAGGCCAGCCCTCTGCTGTGGCCCAGGAGTGCAGTGGAGGATGGCCCAGGTGCTTGGGCCCTGCACCCCATGGGGAGACCAGGAAAAGCACCTGGCTCCTGGCTCCTGCCATCGGACGAGCGCGGTGCGCCGGCCGCAGCGCGCTGACCGCGGCGGCCATTGGAGGGTGAACCAACGGCAAAGGAAGACCTTTCTCTCTGTCTCTCTCTCTCACTGTCCACTCTGCCTGTAAAAAAAAAAAAAAAAAAAAAAAAAAAAACAACAACAACAACACTTGCTAAATGTCTGCATCTACGGTGAAATCTCTCCTCACAGCTAGGAATGAAGACAACCACCTCCAACAGCAGCCCTGTCACCCACAGGCAGGAACCAAACCACTCTCTCTGGCCTTTCCAGTCCACCTGCTTCTCCCTGATCTCTTCTGTACTCCTAGCTCTATACTTTGGCTTCTGGAACCTTCCTTAGGGCCTTCTTGGTTTATTGGCCTATTTGCTATCAATTTCTCCAGCTCCTGGGTTCTACTAGGTCAAGCCAGACACCAAAGCTATGGTACTATTAAGGTTTACAAGAGTGAGCAAGGGATCCACTTTGTGACAGAAAGCAGTGATGCTCATGAGTCCAAAGGTGCGGCAACGGGAAACAAGAAGACACAGTGACTACATACCCTGGGAGTGAACAGCAGTGATGCCTGCCACGTACTCTGCTGAAAACTAAGGAAGTCTGCCAAAATGAATGAATGTAAATGAGGACTGACAAGCGTCAACTACTCAGCTCACTTCTGCTTGATTAGCTCTGTCAACTAGTGTCAAAATGACACTGTAGATAGTAAATGACAGCCAGATGGCTCTCATACACACAATGTTAAGTCCATTCTGACCCGCAGCTCCTGAACTGCCACCAGCCATTAAATAATGTCTTTTAGGGGGTCAAAGAGGTCGACTGTTGCACCCTGAAAAAATGGAAACTGTCGAATCATTCCAAGTTACTGCTATTGACGTGAAAACTTCATCACCGCCTTCCACATTTTCTATAATTTTGAATACTTTCTACAGACATACAGAAATCCATTTTAATAAGCTTTCCACAATTTTTAAAAAGAAATGTTTTCTTGAACAATGGCTTCTGTCTTATCTCTAAAACGTCACTACTCGGTAGTGATTGCTTCTATGACCAAAAGGGAAAAAAAACACACAAAATAACTATTAAATTCACAAGAAAATTTACAGATAGTTCTAGTTAAAAAAAACTCTGAAAGGTGTGTACCTTAATTTCTTAAAACACTCCTCATTCATCTTTTAGCATGCCCCTTTCACTTTTCATCACTAAATTCTGTTTCAATGTTTTAATAAAAATATGAAGGTAAAAGCAACTGGGTAGGTGCTTGGCACAGAGGTTCAGATGGTGCTTGGTGTGCCCCCATCTCCTGTCAGAGTGACTGGGTTCAGTCCCCATCTTCACTCTGATTCCAGCTTCCTGAGAGGCAGCAGGCCATGGTTCAAGTGGTTAGGTTCCTGTCACCCACATGAGAGACCCACATCGATTCTTGGCTTCAGCCTGGTCCAGCCCCAGCTCTGCATGCATTTGGTGAGTGAACCAGTAGATAAGAGCTCTGTTTTTCTGTCTTTGTCAGTCTTTCAAATAAAGTATAAACAAATAAATAAAAATTGAGAAAAAACAAAGTAAATATATCTTTTCACTATTTATCCCTTTTAAGAAATAATGGAGGGATACCGCCGTGGCTTAGTGGGCTAAGCCTCCGCCTGCAGTGCTGGCATCCCATACGGGCACTGGTTCACTTCCCAGCTGCTCCACTTCCAATCCAGCTCTCTGCTAACAGCCTGGGAAAGCAGCAGACGATGACCAAAGTCCTCAGGCCCCTGCACCCATGAGGGAGACCTGGAAGAAGCTCCTGGCTCTTGGCTTCAGATCTGCCCAGCTCCAGCCACTGTAGGCATTTGAGGAGTAAACCAGTGGATCCAAGACCTTTCTGTCTCTCCATCTCTCTGTCTGTAATCTACCTCTCAAATAAACACATAAAATCTTTAGAAAAGAGGAAGAATCAGTGGTACCTCAATCTGAGCAGTGTGGTTGGCATAATACTTCAAGGCTTCATCTCCTTCCTCGGGATCCAGTCCTGGTTTGAGCATGTGCTGTAACAGTTTATTGTGCCGGGCCAGCTGCAGGGCGAGAGATGAAAGACCTCAGACTTTTTCCTTCTTTCTTGGGGTCAAACTTTGAAATGGCTTTGTCCATTTGCACACACGGCTTCTAAGTCCTGGAGTTAAAGGTTATGTTTCGGGAAAGCACTGTCTGCATTTTAAAGGCATAAATAATGAAGTCACAAGGACCAGCTATTAGCTATTTGTTAAGGACATATGTATTTCCAATAAATGTACATTTGTGCCAGGAAGAAACATCCACAGTGACACACACACACACACACACACACGCACACACACGCACACACAGAGATGCATGCATATATTTGAAAATGCAATTGACACTCTTGTAGTAAACTTAACAGTTTACACACATGCAAAACAACTTGATCAACAGTGCAGTGGGACTGAAGGTAGAATACCAGAGTGTAGTAGAATGGTAGGTGTGAAGACAACATAAGCAGTACTATATGCATACGCAGGGGTCTGCATTTCAGATCGGCTTTTATCATGCATATAATCAAGAATAGTGTGCTGAGGCCTGTGCACTTCTGCATCTGAGCATGTGACAAGTGGCACTTCATGGGTACACATCTCAATTTACTGTAATTGAAATCAGGTGGTCATAAACAAAAAGTTCATCATAGATTACTATTAACTGCTGCTGGTAGATGTTCTCGTTCTCACTTGAACATCGACGGCATCTGTTGGCTCGTCCTCTCACTTTGCAGATAATGGATACATACAGCCTTCAGATGTCACTTTTCTGGCTCATTGTCTTGAACAATTCCTGAAACCTTACAATATCGTCAACCTTTCACGTATTCGGCTAATGCCTCAAGTTCCCTGAGGGCCATTAGTAAGAAGCACTCTGCCACATAATTCTTTCACTCCTAGCACAGTGCCTGCCTCTCACACTCCAAGTAAATTATCTCATCGGATTCCACTACAATATACTGGGGTAGGCATGCATAGAATCTCGGTACTACAGACAAGGAAACTGAGGCACACAGTGCTTAAGGAACTTGTCTGTGATAATACGTCTAGAAGACAGTAGAGCTGGTACTGGACTCAGGCAATATGGCCACCAAATTGGTATTTTATCAGTAGTATTGAATAATCAATAAGTCTGTTGTTCATACAAAGTGTGATTACAAAAAATGTGGATAAATTTTAAACAATAAATATAAAACCAATAAACCTATAAACCTATAAATAAAACCTATAAAACCAAATGAACATGATCCCTGTAGGTAATAATCTATTAAGTTAAACAGTTATTCAACTGATGCTGCTATATAGCAAAACATTTTTGAAACTGTATTTCAGTATTGGCTTTCAAGATTATTCACAAATCACTCAGGAAAACCATTTACTGTTTTATATTTACATCTGATTGTGAGCTAAATGTGAATTATATAGATTTTTATTATAAATCACAGTTACAAAACTTATTGTGACTTTCAGGGGTTTCTAAAAATCTATATGAGTTTCAACAGACAAAATTATTGTAATCATTCAGGCACGTTAGCAATTGGAAATGGCCAGTTCTTGAAGGTAAGACTGGCATGATTTGTTTACACAAAAGATCTGAGGCACTGGAGAAGAGTTAAGAATGACATTTAGCACATTTAGGGGGAGAAATCGGGATTTGCCTTGGACACCAAAAGCTTTAGGCATCTTGACAATAAAAAGACCTCAATGGAAGCAACACTGAAAGAGGGTTAGGACTTCTGTACCATTCAAACTGCTGCCTGGGATGTGAACTCTGGTCATCTCCACCCCTTGACAGGCACCTGCAATGACCTGAATGACCAAACAATTACACCGTGCCTGAAGTTTCAAAATGCATACCAAGAGATGTAAGAAACTTCTTGTTTCACAGGCATTTCCATCCTGCTTACATATTTTTTTTTATCAGTCACCTAGCCTCTTCCTTCTCAACTTTCAAGAGCCTGTAAAGAGTTCCACATTTCCTGCTTCCCCTGGAACACCAGAGCAGAGACAAGTGAACCTGAATTGAATTCTTGAGACCCTAAACAAGGCTGTTCTGTAGATTCTGAGTTTGATTGACTGACAGTGTGTTATCTCAAAGGAGATGCTGAGTAGGCTGTTGGATATGCTTCTCAGATCTGGGCAGGAATTGAGGGTCACCAGCGTGTGACTGATATTTAAAATCATGAGCCTTAAAGACATCACCTAGAAGTGAGCCTAGAGAAAGTAGCTTCCTGGAACTCCAAGAGAGATGCGGAAATGAAAAACATAAGCAAAGAAGAGAAAGTTGGGTCATGAAGGTAACATCAAAACCAGTGCCAGGAGGGGCTGGGGAAGCCTGGGGAAGCAAGAATTCTAAGTTGCAGGGAATGTCAGTCAGTCTCAAAACGCTGCTGCTAAGTCGAACCAAGTAAGAATTGGGAAATGCCATTTGGTTTAGCAACTTGGAAGTCACCGGCAAGCTTGAGAACAGCAGTTCCTGGAAAAGGTAGACGCCAAGCTTTAACCGTGGTGATTTTAAACAACAACGAGAGGCCAGTAGGTGCTAAGCATGAGTGGGAATACAGGCAACTCTGGAGAACTACTGCTGTAAGGGGGAGCCAAGAACTGAGAGAGGCTAGACAAGGAACAGGGTGGAAGGGAGGTTTTGCTTTATTTGTTAATATGGAAGACACAAAATCATGTTGGCCTGATTTCAGGAGAAAGGGTTTGCTAGAGTAGTGTCGACTAAACAGGGGCAGAATCATCTAGTACACACATGGACGGGTGAGAAACATTCACCCTGAGTGACAGCTGAGGCTAGGGGAGCAGACACAGCAGTGTGGGCAGTTGCGACAGCGGGGACACAGGGGTGCTGTCTTCTGGTCACTTTTATTTTCTAAGTGGAAGCGGATAATGAGGACAAGGAGGAGGGGCTGGATGTTTGTGGATGAGAAGGCCTAAAGCTGTCCTAGGAAAAGCAGTAGGATTTCCATCAAGTCCTAAGGGTCTCCTTTATGTGTGGTCCAAGCTGGGGCAGTGAGCTATGTTCCTGAGTTTTTCTTCAGCAATGTTCAGCAGTCTGGGTGCAGGCATGAAGTAGCCACAGAGTTATAATTAACCAAGACTTGCAGTTTTGTTGTCTGAGGTCAACAACACACAAAAAAAGAGATGCATAGGAATCAAGAGTCTATGTCAGGAATTTAAGGGTAGCATGGAATCTGATCTAATCTAAAGAAGATCATGGAATCTCATTTAATCTAACTTAATAAAGAAGGAAGTGAAGTCCGGAGAAACATGGAAAAGCTGGTGGAATCAAACAACTATAACTTTCAATTATGTTTGTTTTTCTAAGATTTATTTATTTACTTGAAAGAGAGAGAGAAAGGAGAGGGGGAGAGAGAGGGAGAGAGAGGGAGAGAGAGGGAGAGAGAGGGAGAGAGAGGGAGAGAGAGGGAGAGAGAGGGAGAGGGAGAGAGAGAGAGAGAGAGAGAGAGAGAGAAACACAGATACCGAGATCTTCCATCTGCTGGTTCACTCTCCAAGTGGCTGCAATAGCCCCAGCTGGGCTGATCCAAATCCAGGAGCCAGGAGCTTCTTCTGCGTCTCCCACCTGTGTGCAGGGGCCCAAGCACTTGGTCCATCCTCCACTGCTTTCCCAGGTCCATTAGCAGAAAGTTGAATGGGAAGTGGAGCACCCGGGATTCCAACTGGCACACCTATGGGATGCTGGCAGTGGCTTTAACTACTGTGCCACAGAGCTGGCACCTGTAGCTTCTAATGTGGCTTCAATAACAGCAGGAGTTGTGGTGCAGAGGGAAATGCTGATTAGGAATGGCTGGTCAGAGTGAGCAGTGCAGCAGAGATCAGCGATGATCAGGTTTTAGGTGTGTACTTATGTCTGCCATCTGATTTGTTCCCGCTTCACTGCCGTTACTCTGGTGTGAGCCGCCATCTTCTCACACCTGGACCACTGCAGGAGGATTCAGTTGCTCTCCCTGTCCCTCCCAGGTCATCTTGAGCCTTAACACAGGAGCCAGAGGGGTCCTTCCAATCAGGTCCCGTCTCTGTCCTCCCAGGATGCCTCCCATGGCCCCCACTCACTTAGAGTGGAAGCCACGTCCTCGCCGTGGCCAGTGAGGACCTACTGAGTCTGGCTCTCCTTTCTTCCTGAACATCGTTCCACTGACGGCTCAGCCCCTGGCGCCTGACTGTCCACGCGGCGCTGGCGGCTGTGGTTCCAGTCTGCCTGGATTCTCACTTCCTCCAGGCCCTTCACCTACTCCAGGTCTCCTTTCCCACACAACACCTTAGAAGATCAACCCACCCGCCTCCTCCAGCTCTGCCATTATTTTTTTCCATACATACTAGGCTCTAATATCATGTATTTTATAAATGCTCTAGTCACTCTCCCCCTTCTAAAAGAAAGGAAGTTCATGCTCCTCTATGAACACAATTTTGTTGCACTCACTGTTACATTTCCAAAGCTTAGGACAGAGTCTAACACAGAGTAGGTACTCAACACGTATTTGATTAGTGGACTGAATTTAAAAACAGAACAATTTAAGCTTCCTTGGTAAGATAGTAATACCCTTCCTTTCTCATAGATGCACTTATTAAAAGGCATTTTACTTCTTTAGAGTCACTTTATAGTGTAAAAATTTTAAGGAAACACTAGTTCTATTTTATGTGACATAACTGATAGTAAACAAACTTATACAAAGCCTTTTCATTTTTAGCATATCTTGCTTAATAGAAACATTTTAGGGCAACTGACCTCCCTGTTGTCTTAGTGAGATGCTTCTACATTTGTCTTGTTTCACTGTAGATAAGAGATGCTCTAAAGAGCATTTTAAAATATAAAATGCTGAGATCTCCATTCACATGTTCAAAGTGTTAAAACAGCATTTTCATTCATTACTTATACATATTAGGAATCAGTGCATGACTCAGAAATTTTAAAATATATAATTTTGAAAAATTGAATAAAAACCAAAAGGAAATAATTGTACCATTTTTTTCTGACCATATTTTAATATTTTAGTACTGGAGAGCCTTCTCCAAGGTACAAAGGCTCAGGCTTGTTCACCCCTCCACGTTCTGTGTTCAGATAATGCCTGGCACGAACCTACTATTATGGGTACAGTAGGGCTTGTCCCCCAAAACTCATGCAGGTATTTAAACTCCTATGTCTTAATAAAGGTGGTGGATGGATAGAGGGTGGAGACATGATCTGGGAGGTGGGGCTGGTGGGCACTGTTTGCGTCACACATGTCCTTGGAGGTTGGCTCTTGTGACAGAGTTGGTTATTTTGAGTTTAACTTTCGATTAGCCAGTTTCTATCTGCTTCTGGGTATACCACATGAAGGTACCTCCACATCCACATCCAGACTCCAGAGTATGGTGACAACCAACCCTGAACTGCAGTCTCCAAACGATGTGCCGAAACAAACCTTTTCTTTGCCAAAGAGCATTTCTCAGGTAATTTAATTAAAGTGTTGAAAAGCAGTGCAATGCACCTATGTATGAACGTCCTCACATTCTCTAGTGGCCTGCGATATCCTCAAGGCAAAGGGTATGGCCTCATTCATCTCTGCATTTGCCGAGCCAAACACTGAACTTAGGACAAAAATAGACTAAATATTTGTTGAATCAATGAGGAAATGGGTTAATTAATGGCATACATTCATATATTATAGTGGGCAAGGACTCTAACACCTCAATGAAGTGTTTCTTAGTTTCCTCCTCTATAAAGGAGAAAGACAAAGCAATCAGAAAGAAATTTGATGATGGTCTAAATCCCAGAGTTGCAGAAATAAAATATATTACTTTTTTCTTATTTAATTATGTTCTCATATTTTCTATACAATAAAGCACAGATAGCATCCCAATGATAAAGAACAAAATACAAGGGAATTAAGGAATATCTGAATGATTCTGAAATGCATCAAGATGACAGCATCAATATAGGGCTTGCTTATTCAACATTTAACTTACAAAACTGTAATAAAAAATTTCTTAGACCAATCTACATTTCTTATATTTTCAAAAAGATTTAGTCTCCTACATATGAGGGTGCTTCACAAAAAAAAAAAAAAAAAAACTGTGGGAAAATGGCATTAAAGGTGTTTATTTTGTTGCAAAAAGTCTGTGAAATCCATGCATAGTATTTTCATAATATGCATTTCTATGAACTTTCTGAAGATTTCTTTTATGTATGGATTTCAATTTTTTCACATTAAAATAAACACACTTTCATTCAGTTTTCCATAAACTTTTAAAATTATTATTATTTATTTTTTTGAGAGGCAGAGTGGACAGTGAGAGACAGACAGAGAGAAAGGTCTTCCTTTGCCATTGGTTCACCCCCCAACGGCTCTGCGGCCAGCGCACTGCGCTGATCCAAAGCCAGGAGCCAGGTGCTTCTCCTGGTCTCCCATGTGGGTGCAGGGCCCAACGACTTGGGCCATCCTCCACTGCACTCCCGGGCCACAGCAGAGAGCTGGACAGGAAGAGGAGCAACCGGGACTAGAACCTGGGGTGTCGGCGCTGCAGGTGGAAGATTAGCCTATTGAGCCGCAGAGCCGGCTCCATAAACTTTTTTGAGGTACCCTATGTACCATTCTACAAAAAAATAGTCTATAGAATGACAACACTACCAACCAAAGACATCATTAATTCCAGTGTTTCCACTGTACCCTCTCATGGACCTTTTTTTTTTTATAGGATATAAGTTAAAAAATAAAAACAAACAGACAGGATGCAAAGAAGAAATAGCACATGCTTTGTAAACCAAAGGGAAAAACACTTGGTTTCTAGACAGGTATGGTGCATCTGTGGGGAGCTGTCACAGTAAAAATCTCATTTAAATCCTAATTAAAACCTGAAAAACAGCTAATGAAGATATTCAAGGACAGCCGTCTTCGATATCCAACTTCACAACTGACAGGAACTCTCCCAACAGGACTTGAAATCAGATGACATCACTACACAACATGGTCTGGAAATCCACCCAACGATCAATATCAGGAATAATTAGAGTCTGAACCTGGGCTACTGCCTTGCATGTTAACAGAGAGTAATGTTGTAGGTGCGAAAACTCTAGGTCCTGGAAAATGCTTGTAATCCACAAACACCTCTATTAGCCAAAACAGGAGCATATGTCTGGGGTAGAAATGGCACCTATATTTGGCAGATCTACTCAGTATGTGGTGCCAAAAGAATTTCACCAATAAAGAACACTATTAGGTTATTATCACAAATAGGAAAGCTAGGTTTGAGGTAACTTATCATCTGCCATGTTAAGGTTTACAACAAAATGCAATGCAATACAGGGGCAGATAGATGCATATGTATCGGGATCAAGAGCACAGGTGGACAGTTAGCCTTATGAAGCAAATGAAGACATGTCCCCCACAGGGAAAGACTGCTAGGAAGGGCTGTGACTATTTCATTACCTGCTGAACAGGAAAAAAGGAAAGTATTGTACCACATTAGCAATCATGAAGCATCTGCAACTTAGTTAAACACAGACTCAATATTAAATAGGAATAAAAACATGTGTATATACAAACACATTCATGAAATGCACATATATAAAAACAAATCTTATAAATAAATACAAACCTACAGCAGGGACTTAGAGCACCAGGCATTTTCTGAACTCACATTGGGGACTAAAATGACAGACTGGGCTTTTCATATTCAGTGGCATCTTTTAAGAAACCATTTCACATTTATCTTCTTCTTATAAGGATTTTCATGTTCTTTGCAGTTTGAGTTCAAGTCAGGATGGAGTAAAAATCCCAAGGAATTGCATTTGTATGATTTTCAATCATAATTAATCCTTGGTATGGCTCATCCGTGAATTTTTCATAGGAGTTCTTTTATTAATTGGAAAAACGTGAACTAGCAATTAGCTTTTCCAAGACCATAGCATAAGCTGGAATCTGAAGTTTAATAATTGCCTTAGTGGGTTTACATTAACAACTGTACAATGCTTCCCCACCAACACTGTTGCCATCTGAATATGGAAGCCCTCTGTTTTCAAAACACCTATTTTTCTCTATGATGCTGTGATCCTGTTACACACAAGGCACAGTTGTAGCAACTATGGGTTTACAGAGATCAGTAAGACATCCTCTCTTCATTTAAGCAAACTACTTTCAACTGGAGGAATGAAAACCATTACAGGAATGTGCGTGATATGAGGGGAAATAAAGGCAGAATTACAAAGGGTCCCATCTGATGGGGTGGCACAGGGAAAGAAAGGGACCACGTGAGAAGTGCATCTGACAGAGGCTTTGAGAATGGGTCCTCTGCCCACAGAGAAGGGAGGAAGGCGTGAGGATGGCATTCAGCACAGAGACAGATTTGTGCACTGTCATGGAGGATAGTGAGGTGGTGCAAGATAGGACGACACAGGGAATCTGGGAGCCAAACCAATGCCTGTGTGAGGTGCTCAAGTGGAAACTACTGCAGTAGGTTGATCTGTGTCCACACCAGCCCCCAAGAAGTGTGTTCCAACTTGGATCCCTGATAACTAAGAACATGATCTTAAGGTGCTCTGCAGCTGTAGCCAAGTTACACAATGACAAGTGTCCCCATAATAGAAACACAGGAGAATGCCACACAGTGACACAAGACAGAGCAGAGCGAGGTACACCCAGGGATGCCAAGAACGGCTGGCCAGCACCAGACACCAGGGAGAGGCGAGAAGGATCCAGCACTGGAGCTTTTCAGGGAGCCCCTGGCCAGCTGCCACTGTAAGCAGTTTCCCAAGCTACAAGACAAGGCATGTCTACAGCAGTTTTTTTTAAAAGATATTTATTTATTTGAAAGGCAGAACAACAGAAAAAGAGGGAGAGATACACACACACACACACAGAGAGAGAGAGAGAGAGAGAGAGAGAGAGAGAGAGGCTCTTCCATCCACTGGTTTAATCCCCAATGTCTGCAACTGCTGGGGCTGGGCCAGACCAGAATCAGGAGCCTGGAACTCCATCTGCATCTCCCACATGGGTGGATAGCAGGGGTCCAGGCACTTGGGCCATCTTCCACTGCTTTCCCAAGTGCAGGGAGCTGGATTGGAAATGGAGCAACCAGGACTCCAACTGGCCTCCTATGTGAGGCCAGCATCTCAGGTGACGGCTTAACCTGCTGTGCCACAACACCAGCCCCATGCCTGCAATCTTGAGCCACCACATTTTCAAGTAATTTGTTACAATGGCCACAGGAAGCTCATACGAACACAAACTGTGAAGGAATTTTTCTCTTAACTGTGGCAATATAAATGAGATGTTTTACCCATTCTTGCCCCTTCTATTAGAAAAGGAATTTGGGGATGCAAGAGGATCTGTTGGGGAACGATGCCCTCTCTCCAGAGCTACCCTCCGCACTGAGGTTCTCTACAAAGAACCCAGCCCAAGAAGAAATAACCATTCTTCCCTAAGACTGATGCCAGAATTAGTATTTGGTTAGGAGGGGTCAAGGTCACCATAAGAAGAAAGGGTTTATTCACATGAGACACAAGAGTGTGGTCTCTACAAGGAAACATTCACCGGGCTGGAGGTGGCTGCAGTTAGACACCACAGAAGGAAATCGGGCCCAGGCGTTCCTGGCAAGGGAGCACATCCCCTTCACGTCGGTCAGCAGAGTCCAGCCAGCTGACCCATGGACATCCAGCACGAGTCTGAGGTGACACATGACATGGGGAGAGCGATAGGGAAGGACACACTTTTCCCGAGAAGAACACAGCAGAAGCTCACAAAACAGAGGGTGAGAACATGAGACAATGGAGAGGCAAGGAAAAGTGGGGAAGAGGATTCTTGGAGTGCTGCCAGGAGCAGACGACAGTAAGATGGGGCGGATTCACGGGAAAAGAGCAGAAGCCTCAGTCCTCCTTCTTCGTTCTAGTCCTGCACTCTTTCCCAGACGTCCTCCCTAGCTGAACACAGTTGTGCATACTGTCTTTAACAGATGGTGCATTGCAACTGCAATGGAAACAGAAACAAATCATGTTTGTTTTTCTAGATTTCCAAAATAGACAGTTTGAGAACCCAAAGAGAAGGCCCCAAACAAAGGATGGCCAGAGGAAAGAGTGGCAAGAGAGAAGAGCACGCACAGTGAAGGCCTTTCTGCAGAACACGGTTCAGCAAGCCTGGGGAAGACCTGGCGAGCGTTCAAGCACCACGCAACAGAGCGGTGCGGGCTTCATGGGTCACCAGACCAAAGAGCCGCAGACCTAAGGGAAGCATGAGATGTCGAGACTGCTTCTCGCTCCCCTCTCCCCTCTCCACTCTCCCCTCGCTCCTCTCCCCCCCCCCTCCAGAAGGTAAGTAAGGAAGTAGTCCCTTCCCTTCCTCCAGCAGGATGGGGTGGGGTAGAGCTGGAATGTCAACAATACACATCCTAGAGTACCTTTACCCATTAAAAATATTACAGGTTTTATTGATTTTATCTCAAAAACAAACCCACTATGATCCTTAAGAGAACAGTAAATTGCTTTCACTATAACACTAGCAAAATTTAGACAAAGACAGACACAAACTAACAAGAAATGCATTATAACGAAAAAAATTAAACTGAAGCTGGCATTGCAGCATAACAGGTAAAGCTACCACCTGTGATGCTAGCATCCCACACAGCTGCCAGTTGAGTCCAGCTGCTCCACTTCTGATCCAACCTCCTGCTAATGGCCTGGGGGACAGCAGCAGATGATGGCCCAAGTGTTGGCTCCTGCCACCCACATGGGAGACCTGGACAAAGCTCCTGACTCCTGGCTTCAGCCTAACCCAACCCTGGCTATTGTAGCCATCTGGGGAGTGAAACAGTTGATGGAAGAACTCTGTCTCTCCCTCTCTCTGCAACCCTTTCAAATGAATAAATAAATCTAAAAAGAAAATTAAACTTCTTATTTTCAGATGAAGTAGACTCCTATTCATTAGAGTCAACCTGCCTGTTTGTCTTCCTTCTTCTCCTTCCATTCTTAAAGATTTGGCTTTTCATTTGAAAGGAGGTTACAGAGAGAGAGAGAGAGGGAGATACAGAGAGAGACATATTCCAACCCCTCATTTACTCCCTAACTGATTCAAATAGCCGGGGCTAGACCAGGCTGAAGCCAAAAGCCTTGGACTCCATCAGGGTCTCCCATGTGGTTACAGGGGCTGAAGCACTTGGGCCAACTTCAGCTACCTTCCCAGGTACGTTAGCAAGGAGCTGGATTGGAAGCAGAGCAGCAGAGACTGGAACTGGTGCTCTGATATGGGATGCCAGCATCCTGAAGGACAACTGGAACCCCCTACGTCACAGTGATGACCAGGTACTATGGTTTTGACACTAAGCATTACAAAGCCTTGTGATGCAAAACCTGGATTTCCAACTGATGTATAACACTCATCCTAATGGGATGGCTCTCAAATGCTTCCAGCCTGTTCAATCTCTTGGGAACACATAAAAATGCAAGTCATCAGCTCCACCCCAGACCTTCCAGTCAGGAACCCTGGGGGTATAGCCCAGCCATCTGTTTCAAGGAGACTTCAAATGCTTTCCACCCTGCTAACATTGAGCACCACTTTTCTGATAGAGAGAAGACATTATCACCAAGAAAAAACTAGATGCCTGACCAAAGATGGACCAGGTCCTTTTTAAAATCAAAACTAAACATGAAAGGATCCAGTGGTTTTAAAAGAGTTTTACTCCACCAAAAACAAACAAGAAGGGGAGGACACTAGGCCTAGTAGTTCAGACGCAGGTGGGGATATTTTGCTCCTATACTGGAGTCCCTAGGTTGGATTCTAAGCTCCAGCCCCTGACTTCAACTTCCTGCTAATGTAGACCATGGTAGGGAGTAACAGTGGCTCATGCAGTAGAGTCCCTGCCACCCAGGCTTTGATCTAGGCTAGGGCAACCACCGATTGTGAGTACTGGGGAGTGAACCAGTGGATGGGAGCTCTCGTTCTCTATCTGTGTGCCTCCCTCTGTGTGTGTGTGTGTGTGTGTGTGTGTGTGTCTATGTGTGTCTACCTCAAAAACAATTTTTTTAAATAAAAAAGAAAAATATAAACACTTAGAGATTCTTAATGATAGTTGATTAAACATATTCTTCAAAAAACTGAAATCAATATTGACAATGTATCCTATTCTACTTGAATATTTATTATTTATTTGAAAGACAGAGAGAGAGAGAAGGAGGGAAGGAGGGAGGGAGGGAGAGAGGGAGGGAGAAAGGGAGGGAGAGAGGGAAGGAGACAGGAAGGGAGAGGGAGGAAAAGGGAAGGAGAGAGAAAGGCCGACCTTCTATCTGCCCACAAGAGCCAGGGATGGGCCAGGCTGAAGCCAGGAGCCAGAACTCAATCCAGTTCTCCCACATGGGTGGCAGGGACCCGAGGACATAAGCATCTCCTGCTGCCTCCCTGGGTCTGCCTTAGCAGGAAGTTAAATCAAAAGTAGGATGCCGGTGCCCCAAGCGATGGCTTACATCGCTGCGCCACGAATCCTGATATAGCTTCTAGCTTCTGAGCTCACTTTGTTCTTGAAAACATTCCCATACTAAAATGGTACAAAGTACTTTAAATCCACCAAAGTAATAAATCAGTTTAAAAGGAGGTTTATAGTCTTATGTATAAAATATAAATGTATGTTTACTTATAAAATTAATGGGGTTAATTTCATGGAAAGAGTAGATAAAAAGTTATTTTCTTTTTTCTTAATTTGACATGTAGAGTTAGACAGTGAGAGAGACAGACAGAGAGAAAGGTCTTCCTTTGCCATTGGTTCACCCCCTAAATGGCTGCTATGGCCGGAGCTACACCAAACTGAAGGCAGGAGCCAGATGCTTCCTCCTGATCTCTCACGCGGGTGCAGGGCCCAAGCACTTGGGCCATCCTCCACTGCCCTCCCAGGCCCCAGCAGGCAGCTGGACTGGAAGAGGAGCAACCAGGACTGAGACCCAGTGCCCATATGGGATGCTGGCACCACTGGCAGAGGAGTAACCAAGTGAGCCACGGCGCCGGCCCCAAAAATAGTTATCTTCTAAAATGAGCTTTTTCTCTGCAATTATTTAAGACACATTTATCCTTTGGTCCCATTTTTCAACTCAACAGATAAAGTCTGGCCCTACTTCAAAACTTCAAAAGCTATTTATTCATGATTTTATAAAGAATTTATCATTTAATGAAAAAACTTGCCATTTTATAGGGTTTTTTTTTTTTTTTTTTTTTTTTTATAGGCAGAGTGGACAGTGAGAGAGACAGAGAGAAAGGTCTTCCTTTGCCGTTGGTTCACCCTCCAATGGCCGCCGCGGTCGGCGCGCTGTGGCCGGCGCACCGCGCTAGTCCACTGGCAGGAGCCAGGAGCCAGGTGCTTTTCCTGGTCTCCCCATGGGGTGCAGGGCCCAAGCACCTGGGCCATCCTCCACTGCACTCCTGGGCCACAGCAGAGGGTTGGCCTGGAAGAGGGGCAACCGGGACAGAATCCGGTGCCCCGACCGGGACTAGAACCCGGTGTGCCGGTGCCGCAAGGCAGAGGATTAGCCTGTTGAGCCACGGCGCCGGCCAGCCATTTTATAGTTTTATGCAAAATTTAATGAAGAATGATGCTTAGGCCGGCGCTGTGGCTCAATAGGCTAATCCTCTGCCTTGTGGCGCTGGCACACCAGGTTCTAGTCCCGGTCGGGGTGCCGGATTCTGTCCCGGTTGCCCCTCTTCCAGGCCAGTTTTCTGCTGTGGCCAGGGAGTGCAGTGGAGGATGTCCCTAGTGCTTGGGCCCTGCACCCACATGGGAGACCAGGAGAAGCACCTGGCTCCTGCCTTCAGATCAGCGCAGTGCGCCGGCCGCAGCGCGCCGGCCGCGGCGGCCATTGGAGGGTGGACCAACGGCAAAGGAAGACCTTTCTCTCTGTCTCTCTCACTGTCCACTCTGCCTGTCAAAAAAAAAGAGTGATGCTTAATGACTTTTGATATCAATGTAAGATTATCAATTGGTCATTTCTGAATGACTAAAACTACGTTAAATAAATAATATGCATATAGGTTATCATATCTGAAATCACTGTTTAACAAAACATCCCAAATTTACCATTGTTGCAGTGTCCTATGCAAAACAGGTAAAACATTTCAGAGTGAGGAAACATGAAAAGAAACAAATTTTGAATGCTAAGTGGAATTATTCTTAATACAGATAAACGCTAATAAGAAAAAGAAGACAACAAGTGGCTTCTCGAAAGCCCCACCATGATGGACACTTGGGAGTATCACTTTCGTTCTACAAAACTGATGAGAGAGAGAGAGATTTCTTCTGCTTGACTTCTTTTTGATATAACTGAAGGCAACTCTTTGAAATTTCTGGGTGCTACTATCCCCAACAGGAACCAATGTCTTTCCTTCAGATCCAGAGATGAGAGGATAACATCACTTGAGCTCCTTCTTCAAACATCCAGAAGTAAATTTCCTGGCTATTTCTAAGCCACGTTCCCACCCTCCTAATTTTTCAAATGTCGTCTGGGAAATATTAGCAGAATATAGACACTGAAATCCATGATGATTCAAATGATGATACGTAAGTGTGAAATATTCTTCCTTTGGTTTTAATGTGTCTTCCTTGCCTGAAATACTTGTATAAATCCTGGAAGAACAGAGATTTTATTTTGCTTGCCGCTGTATCCCATGCATGTAGAACAGAATAGTTGCTTGATAAATATTTACTGGATGAATAGGCAGGTGGGTAGATGGTGGATGGATGGATGGATGGATGGATGGATGAGTGGGTAGATGAGTGGTTCATGGGTGGATGGGGTGGATGGGTGGGTGGATGCATGGATGGATGGATGGGAGCGTGGGTGGATGGATGAGTAGATGGTGGATGGATGGATGGATGGATGGGTAGATGGATGGGTTCATGGGTGGGTAGACGACTGGCTGATGGGTGCATGGATGGGCAGATGGGTAGATGGTGGATAGATAGATGGATGGATGGGTAGGCAGATGAATGGTTGATGGGTGAGTGGATGAGTGGATGGTGTTTGAGTGGATGGATAAATGGCAGAGTATGTTCTGTATGCTTATTAGTTCGATTTTTAATTTTTAAGAGATTGATTTTTAGAAAATGGTTAATTACCACATTCTATGTAAATGTGAAAATGTTTTAATTCCTATTTCTAAAATAAACTCGTCATTCAGTTATAATAGTTAAAAAAATAGAAATGGGAGCATTTCTCTCTCTTCAAAAGCACTGATCCTGTCATTGTCTCTAGTAATTTTTTCCCCCACAGCAAACACAAAAAGGTGATGAATGTCCTCTTTTTGTGGTCTTTGACCATATTAGAAAGCTCTCATGGTTGACTGGAACGTGTAGAGCTGCTGCTTTCAGGCCAATTTCTGGAGTGAGTGGCCTTATTATCTGCACTCCAGAACCATCTCTGGTTCTGTCACAGACCTTTCATGGAACGTGTTCAAGTCACGTGACATTGTTAATGTCTAATTAGCTAGCTGTGAAACAACAATAACACCTGCAATGATATATCAACGAGACTCGCTGGAGGACCCGTGCACCTAATTCTCCTGAAGTTCCTGACCAGGGAGTCTCGGTGCAAAGCACAGTTTTTTATTCTACTCTTCCCTAAGACATCCCTATCCTAAGAATGAGTCAACTGCCTTTCTGTTGCTCAGAGTCCTGACAAAGCCACGTAAAAGTGGGTTAATTAAAGGCTTTAAGTCATAATGATGAGTTCCACAACTGCTTTCTGACTGCCAGCGTGCTCAGGAATTCAATCTCCAATCTCAAGTGCACAAAGGAGCCAGAAGTAAGACCAGGGAGGTGGGGGTGGTATGGGGGAGGGGGAAATGGGAAACTGAGCTGAAGCACTTTGAGATAATTTTCAAGAACCTTAAACTCAATTGCTTGAAAGCATTTCATCTTCAGGTTTCTTTAGCTTTCTGTTTCTGAGTTACATCAGACTGAGAAAAACCATGCTATTGCTATCTCTGTGTTTAACTGTCTAATCAACGGCTACTAAAAAAAATCAGCTTTTGTTATATAGAGTGGTTCTTAAAAGTGAGAATTACAACTCAAATGAACTTCTGCATTTCAGAGGAAGAAATGAGGTGGCAAGGTGAATTTCAACTCTAAGATCAGCAGAATCAAACTAAAGAGACACAAAGGATTTTGAAAGCTGTATTTGGTTACTTGCTCATTCTTTGACACCCAACACCCTTGTAAACCTGATTGAGTCACTCAGAAGTGAAATGACCAGGTTGCAAATGGAAAGACAAAGAGAAGGCAAACAAAGAAAGGAGAGGCAACAGAAAAACTCGTGTAGGAGAACTCATCTTCCTTTTTCAAAATACAGTTAACTGATAAAGAAGACCTTTAAGGACACAGATATTGAACATAAACATACAGGTACTCTGGACAAAGTTACCGCCTGCCTTTTAAGTGTCTTTTGTACCACTTAATGAGGTGATAAATTATCTGTAAGTACTAATATTATTGGGTCAACCAACAATTTATCTGCAGTATTAACATGAACTCTCACTTCTCCCAATCCAATACCAAAGAAAAATTCTGTTCCTAACGTAAGACATCAGGAGCTAAAAATGTGTTTAGTAGATGCCTTGTACCTTCCTTCTAAAACACGTAGTAAACCTCCGATGAGTGCCATGTCGGGCTGAACGCATCAATGTTATAATAATTTACAACACAGACAAACGTTCCTGCTCTCAAGGAGCTGATTTACCTTGGCAGGAGAGACACAACGTCTATCAAGGCCGGCGCCGCGGCTCAATAGGCTAATCTTCCGCCTTGCGGCGTCGGCACACTGGGTTCTAGTCCCAGTCGGGGCGCCGGATTCTGTCCCGGTTGCCCCTCTTCTAGGCCAGCTCTCTGCTGTGGCCCGGGAGTGCAGTGGAGGATGGCCCAAGTGCTTGGGCCCTGCAGCCGCATGGGAGACCAGGAGAAGCACCTGGCTCCTGCCTTTGGATCAGCGCGGTGCGCCTGTCATGGCGGCCATTGGAGGGTGAACCAATGGCAAAGGAAGACCTTTCTCTCTGTCTCTCTGTCTCTCACTGTCCACTCTGCCTGTATATATATATATATATATATATATATATATATATATATATATATAAAATCAACATCTATCAAAATGCAAAGCAACAAACAAGAAAATAAAACCAGGGATGGAAGAAATTTCGAAGGCAGAACAAACAGCACATTCCAAGACACAAAGCAGGGTTATGGTGGTCGGTTTCAAAGCACAGCCATGAGACCAAGGTGGCTTGACCCGGTAACAGAGAAGGAAGTGGCCAGGGAGGTGGGTAGAAGGGCCAGGTCATATTTGCTGAGAAACTGTACATATTAGAAGATGTCGAGCAGACAGGTGACATAATCTGCTTTACATTTTTAAGGGTTCACTGTGGCTTCTTAGAGAAGACACTAACGCATGCACAGGTGAGTGGGAGCTGGGGAAACAGAAGTCTACTGCAATAGTTCAGGTAAAAGATGGTGCTGTTTGAGCCAGGTGATCAGGAAGAATGTGGGCTGATACTGGCACAGAAAATGCAGGAAGGGGGCTAATGACAGAGATGGTTGAGTAGACTCCACAGGGGTTAGTATCACAGGCTCTGCATAGACCTGGGTTCAAATCCCTTCTATACTCCTTGTTAACCAAGAAACTGTGGGAAAACTACTTAACTTCTATTTCTTCTTCTGCAACTGAGGTTACTAAGAGGCCTTCATTAATGCTCCTATTTATTTCAGAAACTTGGTGGGAGGTTTAGAGGAGACGCAGCACCTGACGCAAAGTGGTAACTTGATAAACATGAACCAAAGTCAGAGAAAAAGTTGGGGAATTGAGGAGCATGGTCAGACAGCATCTCCTAAGCCATGTTAATGAGAGCATACTGTTTTACTGGGAGCTTCCGAAATGCTTAGGAAAGAGGCAGACACATTCCTTCTGATTGCCTGGAGGAGAGGGGATTGCAAGGCACTTATCTGGAGACAAAGAGACAGGAGCCTGCTGCTGACCAGGTGAGAACTGAAGAGGACTGTGGGAGAAGCTTGGCAATGAGAATGGAGAAGTTGGGCAGCTTTGACAGGACGCGGGACAGGCTGAACGGGGAGAGACAGAGCCTGGTGAATGCCAGCTGCTAGCCTGATGCCCCTCACAGAGAAAGAGAGCTCAGGCTGCTGCTAGGGAGAGGCAGGTGCTGGCCAAGAACATCTGTGCCTATACCACAGTCCCTGGGATCACGACCTGCAAGACAGAGTAGGGCACTTTCTTGACATGTGAGCTTAAAGTACTATCCTGCAAGATTTCTCCCTTAGCTGAACATGTGAGAGTGATGAACTACAAAAGCAGGTTACACTTGAGGCACTTCTGGGTTTGGTGATAAGGTCAATAAGAGAGGGTGGGGTGGGGGAGGGGAATGCTTTCCAGGAATGTTTGCCTAAAGAAATGGTTTTCCGGTAAAATGGCACAGATGTGTGTTTGTGCCTTTTGTGCTCCTCTGTGGGCCCTCCTGCAGCATCTTGGGGTCTGATTTCCGGAGCTGTCTGCATCCCAGTCCTTCCCTGGACTAATGAGCTGCATGAGGGTGACTGTCTCCCCCTCCTGCTCCCATCAGCATCCTTGGCATGAAGGCCTCGCGGCTGCTCCCAAACCCACTGACATTTAATTAGCACAGATCCATGATCCCAAAGCTCCCTTACCAGATGAGAGCCATGAAGCCCTACACAGAGGAAGTACCAGCTACAGCAAACCCCTGCTCTGGAGGATGAAGGCCTGCCTGTGCAAACGGTTTCCTGCGGCTCTTTCCTGTGAGTCCTTCCTGGCGCTGTTTAGGGGACGCAGCTGTGCCAAGGGGAAAGCAGCTTGTAAATGTGAGCAGCCTGAGGAATCCTGGAGGGCGGACATGGCCAACCACGCACACACCCTGGGCTTCTGAAGAGCAATCATGGCGTATTCACCGTGTACAGAAGATGCTTGGAGGGACAGTGTGGGCTGTGGGGCCACCAGCTTCTACCAGCTGTGATTCCATTCCCCCCTCCTTCCCTGTTTGGGGACCAAGATCCCACTTTCCTCTGGGATTTCTGGAAAGAGGGCATGCTGGATGAGCTGCTTTCAATCAGGCTACCTCTGACTCCACATGCATTCTGGAGGGAGTGCACTCTCCAGGAAGTCATCCCATGGTGGCTCTGTTCATTGCTGTCCACTCTGGGCCCTGCCTCTTGGCATGGATTGTTCTGGGAAGGATGCTGTGACTTGCTGACTGCCAAAGGCTTGGCACACAGCTGCACTGTGCTTATTGAGTGCTCTGGGGCCACTGGACCCACCCACCTCTGAGTCTTGCTCCTCCCTCGCTTGTATATCCCAAGCCCTCAGACTTCTCATTTTCTACCCATTTCTGTGTATTTCTCCTCCTTTTTCCATCACAGTTTGATCTTTGGGATTATCTCTTGTTCAACTGTTTTTCCTGGAGAGACCCATCAACTCCCACAGTTTCAAACAGAATCATCACACGAGTCTCTGCATGCCTGTACCCCAAGCCTCACTGTCCCATGTGAGAACCAAGTATACGTATAGACAACTACCAGTTGTACACCTGCACTCCAATGTCCCATAGGTTCCTTAAAGACCACAGACCATGAACCAAGGTGCTCCTCTCTGCGTTCCACCTCCAAGGCTTCTCTGTCTCCAGTGTGGCGAAACATACATCATCAGCTCATCATTAAACTCCCCGCCTGGGAACCATCCAAGACTCTCATCACTACATTCTCCCAAAGCTGTTTGTAGCCATGCAGTCAGCTAACGATGGTGTGTGGACTTAGGGAAGGGCAATGGTGGTAGCCCCTCGCTGCTCACAGAGTAAAGGTCAAAAGTCTTAGCCAGTTCCCAGTGTCCTCCTGCCAATTCCACCCCTTCCCTCGTCATGCTACAGCTCCTGGCCATCAGTGACTTCGCAGATAAATCAGTAAGGGGTTGCAGATTCTCACATAGTCTTAGGGGGTCAAGATGCAGGCAGAATTTTGCAGAATGCTTTTTTTTTTAGCAGCTTTAATTTGCTTTGATTTCTGGGAAGCAGGAGTAGGAGGCAGGAGTTTGCAGAATGACATAAGCAATATTCCATTTCGGCTGATTCCAGAAAGCTGGAAAGCACAAATGGTGAAGGCAGGGAAGGAAATGAGAGACGCCTCTGTCCGGGTCCGCTGACCAGACTATCAGACAGGGAAGGAAGCTGGGAAGGGCCAAAGTCTAGAGCAGCTTTTTTTTGAAGCTGTAGTCTGCAGACAACTTGAGTAAAAATATCCACAGGGCGGGCGTCTGACCCAGTGGTTAGGACGCTGGCTGAGATTTTCTGCGTCCTATATGGGAGTGCCTGGGCCCAACTCCCGGCTCAAATCCCCATTCCAGTTTTCTGTGAACGCAGACACTGGGACTCACTAGATGATGGCTCAAGAAGCTGGGCCCCTGCCCTGCATGTGGGAGATCTGAAATGAGTTCCTGGCATTGTCCTAGCCATTGTGGGCATTTGGGGAGTGAACTAGGGGCTGGAAGCTCTGTTCTATCTCTCAGCAAACATCTCCAGGATATGATAAAAGCAACGTCAGGACCCACCCCAGGGCTAGCCAGTCTATCAGAGTTTCTGCAGAAGGGCCCAGGAATTTGAGGCATACAATTCGAGAACCACTGCAACAGGTCTCAACTTAACCCAAGTGTTTCCCATGTTGTCTCTGTGAGGCAAGTGGAAACTACCTTTGTCCCAGCCAATTTTCTGCAGTTTGGTCTCCGACATAAACTGCTAGATCTCTCTCATTCCCATCTCATTCCCATCGCCTTCCCATCTTCACTACCCTGCTTGCTTCTGTTCTGTTTCATTCACTCACTCCTGATTCAGTCGCACGCTCAGCCTAATGAATCAACATATACCTGCCCTGAGTGAATCAAAGCTCACCAGGAATCAGGCTTCCACTGTCTACACAATACTGAAATCACAAAACTCCAGCAACAGGAGGAGGAGTCCCCCAGGTGCTTACTTTCATTCTATCAGAAACCTGATGTGTGTGCCTCTGTGTGTGTACATGTCTTACATGCACACACAAAATGAATCAAACATTATAAAAATAGATATGAAAACTATTTTAAAATAAATGGCATGTCAATTCCTATAAGGAGGTTCCAAATATGGAACACAGGGAACTTTCCAACTGGGAAGATGACAAAAAAATCATCTACACTACAGCAAGGTGTGGCCAATGACAGCTCCCAGGTCAAATCTGCTGCCTGTTTTTGCTGTTGTTAGGATTTCTTCATTTATTTGAAAGGCAGAGTTACAGAGAGAGGGAGAGACAGACACAGAAAGTAATCGTCTATTATCTGGTTTATTCCCTAAGAAGCTACAATAGCAGGGGCTGGGCCAGGCTGAACCCAGGAGCTGGAACTCCATTCAGGTCTCTCACATGGGTGTTAGGGGCGCAAGTACTTGGGCCATCTTCCATGGCTTTCCCACGCATCAGCAGGGAGCTGCATCAACACTACAGCAGCCGGGACTTGAACCAGTGCTGTAGGGGATGCTGGTATGGCAGGCAGTGGCTTAACCCACTATGCCACAAGGCTGGGTCCCTTCCATCCATTTTTTAAAATGAAGTTTTACTTGAACACAACCAGGCTCATTTGTTTATAGTTTTCAGGTCTGATACAGCTGATAAAAACAAAGACATATAAATAAATACATTTATAGGATTATATACATTCATAAAGTCATGTATATGTATAAAGCTTCATTTCTAGAGGATATCTTTTGAACTACCCCAATCAAATTTATATCCCTAAAATCGATCTTGTTTCACTGATAACATAAATATCAAAAAGGGACTTTCCAGAATTTTCCCCTACTGTACAATTACAGATAATCACTTGGTTGCACTGTGGAAAGGGACTTTCTTGGTCTGGCTCAGGATAACTATTTCCTTTCTGGGGTCTCACTTTTCTTAATGCAGCATTATTATTTTGTCACCATGGCCTGTCACTGCTCTGTGGCCCTGGACGTAATCCTGAAACTCAACATTCAGCAGCAGCTGTAAAAAACAAAGGCAGAGCAAGCTCATTGCATAACCAGGAAGACTCACACATTCACACAATTCTCTTGGCTATTCCACCAGGACAAACTATTTTCACACATCTCTTTAGTATGCTAATTCTGTATCTACTGAACAAGAGAGTACAAGTTTGATCTTTCTGTCCTGCCACCAGTCCCATCTTGTATGATGACAATGCAACCTCAGAATAAAGTATCAGCTACATAGTTCAACCTCCTTCATTCATATTTGAGCTGGAAAAGCAAGTTAAATAATAAACATTACAGGCAGATATATGCAAGCACATAAAGAGGCACATATACCTAGAATATTATTCAGTAATTTGACACAAGTGTTTTTATACTGGGTTTTGCGTTTACTAATTATGTTTTCTCATGAGTTCATGTATAATTGATTTATGTTTACATATGTGCTTCATAATGTCAGGGTACAAATTAGTACTCAAATAAAAGTATAATCACTAAAGATCTTTTCAAGACATGTGAAAATGCATTTCTCTACCATTTGTCTTTGCATGACTGTGTTCAGCACATTACAAAATCATTACTGTCTCATTAATTTTATGGTAACTTTAAAACTAAGCACCGTGGGGCAGGCATTGTGGTATAATGGGTAAAGCCGCTGCCTGTACCACTGGCATCTCACGTGGGCATTGGTTCCTGCCCCAGCTACTCTACTTCCAATTCAACCTCCTGCTTATAGCCTGGGAAAAGCAGCAGAAGATGGCCCAAGTGTGTGGGCCCCTGTCCCCGACATGGAAGATCCAAATGAAGCCACTGGCTTCAGTTTGGCTCAATTCTGACCATTGTGGTCATCTGGGAAATGAATCAGCGAATGGAAGATCTCTCTCTCTCTCTCTCTCTCTCTCTCTCTCTCTGACTTTCAAAAAAAAAAAAAAAGAAAAAAAAAAACAAAGAACTAAGCACTCTAAGGAACGGCTGAGTAGAAATGTGTGCCTTGTCACATCTGGACAAATATGTCCATGGACTTATTTTTGGGCACTTCAAGTCCTCTATAATTTCCTTAGATGTGCCCCTCTGCTACAACCTCCCACAGTTCAGAGACCCCCTAAAACACCCTCCTCTCTTCTCTATCTATCTGAATCTTATCAGTCCTTAAGGGTGATCTAAAATGTAAGTCCCTCCACAAAGCCTTACAGAGTAACTTTAGCCCATATTAACCTATTTCCTTCCCAGCTACCTTGCTGACTCTAATAGTCACTTGCTTGCTTATTCAACAACCAAAAGTCTGTATTGCAGCAAACAAAGCACTATGCACTGGGTAGTATGCATGAACAAAACCTAACTTTTGTTTTTACAGAGTTTGGAGTTCAATGGGGGAAACAAGCACGTCAACAGGCCACAGTCATTGAATGACACGCGTTCTGCAATGGCGGTGAGGACGGTATACGTCGGGAACACCCAGGAGAGGCCCTGAAGACTGAGGGCCGGGGCTGCAGCCGGACTGTGCAGGTGCTATGAGAACGAAGAGAGTCCTACCCAGGAGATGCTAGTAAAGAGCAGAGACATTCACAGGCAGATTCAACAAGCAGTACAGGCACCGGGCTGGTGTTCTGAAGAGAGATCTGCACTGCTGGGGACTGATCATGACTTAGCTGGTATTTAACAACATGGAACTGAATGAGCTCATCCAGGCAGTGGGCACTGATCAAGAACACAAGGCCACCACAGAAGGAATCCTGCACACTGACCTGTACACCTCTGACACAGCAGGGGACAGGAACAGGAACCAGAGATGGCAGCCAAGAAGAGGGACTGGGGAGGAAACACGCAGGCCAGGAGACTGTGCAGTGTGGAAACTATGTGGAGAAAGGGCATCAAGACGAAGAGAATGACCAACCAAAGCCCAATGGTAGAGACAGCTCAAGCGCGATTGGCAATGATGAGAAACCGTGAGATTCACACAGCAGCAGGCATTGGTGGCCTCACCAACAGCTGTTTGGGCCACAGATTCAAGAGAGACTAGAAAGGCAGGAACCAACACACTAATGACATACAAGCTTTGGGGTCATCTGCTATAAATGGGACCATGATGGGCCAGAAGACTAGATTTTGTGAGACTCAGCTCACTTGACAAGTCAATGACTGAATGATTGAAATCCTGTCCCTCTCCTCTGGCTCCCTTGTGCACAGCCTCTCCCACACTCCCTCCTGCAAGCACTCATCCAGCCTGAGAACCAAGAGGGCCCATAGACTCAACGCCAGGGGAAGGCTTTTGTTTCTTCCTCCTTTAACAAAAGGGACAGCCCACGAAGGAGGAGCCTGTCTCTTCTATACCCATGCAGTTCCCACCCACCACACAACCACCGTTCCAAGAGAAATTAGTGATGTGCTCTCAAGGAGAGAGATGTCCCAATTTCAGTGCAAACACCCAGAGGGGAGGGACTCTGCCCATCCGCTCACTACTTCACCCCGGTATTGAGAACAGCAAGTGTACCTGGGAAACTGAGATAATCCCATTTTCTGCCAATTACTATGCTAATCTTGGGATATTTTCCAGTTTATTTCAACTAAATTCACATATTGGAAAGTTCCTACATTTTCAGAATCTGACTATGAAGCGATCTTACATATCTATTTTTACAATAACTGTTGCACTAAAGATACTTGAAGTGAATTTAACTTAGAAATGTTGATCCTTTTCCCTGAGGACTGCAAAACAGCTCTGTGAATTATTTTATCCATTGTATTATGCAGAACGACCCTAGAAAACAGTATCCACCATACTGTATTATATCCTTATATAAATTTCTTTTAAAATTAAATATCAGTAAAAAATTGTTCATTAGTGACTAGAACAGGTATTGATTACACAGCCCATTATTTTCCACTCTGAAGCTCAGAGTTACCAATGATACACAGTTACAATATCAGCCAAGACTCAGCACTCTTAGGTCCCCTTTCTTTCTAAAGGATTTTTATCTTGTATGCTAACCGTCTAATCGCCCATGTACATTTCTTTGTTCAACCTCAGATTCCTTTAATAAGCAGGTAAGGTAAGAATAAACACGCAAGTATCTAGCAGCTGGCTAGTTACACTTTACATTATGTGAAACACAAGCTATTTCATGGTCTGACTTGACTACTTTCGAAAGTTTATTTAGGACTCTTAAAGTTCACTTTGCAAAAATACAAAGATATTCAAAAAGTTCGTGAAAGAAGGAATTAAAAGATAAATTTATTTTGGTGTAAAAAAATTAAAGGCCATATATATAAGGGCTCTTTAATGAGTTAACAGTAAATGTCTATTATGAAAAAACTACACATGGACTTCAGAGTTGTGTTGCATCAAAAATAAACTTGCCTTTTATAACCTTTTAAAATATTTACTTATTTATTTTCATCTACATAAAAAGATGGGGGGGGGGCTCTTCTATCATTGGATCACTCTACAAATGTCTCCAGAAGACAGGGTTAGGTCAGGAATCAGAAACTCCACCCTGGTCTCCCTCATACAGGGTGGCAGGACACAAATACTTGAGCCAATATCTGCTGCCTTCCAGGCACATTAGCAGGGAGCTGGATGAGAAGCAGAGGCAACAGGACTCAAACTGGCACTAAGTATGGAATGCAGGCATCCCACAGGGCAGCTCAATACACACGCCACAACACTCATCCTCCATGAACCTCGTGCAGACCTCTTGGAGCTCTGGAATATCCATCATTTTATTGGGGAGAAGGCTAAAGTCAGGGAAACTGAGTGACATAAACAGCTCAAAGAAAAAACACAGGGTCACAAAGATTGGTACAATACTCACGGTAGAATATTTTAGCCAATATATACTGAGCTACAAGTGCTTCCGTGAGGTGAATAACCCAGCTGTGTTTTCTACTCTCTGTGCGACAAGCAACAATATAGATGAAGTAACTGTAAGTTAGTTAAAACACTTCAAAGATATTAGAGATGGAAGTTTGGATCCAATTATGAGCTCATCCTTCTGCTTCTACGAATAAAGTAAATGAGGCAATGCTGATTACTGCACATTAGCATAAGAAAATGGACACTGTGAAGAGGTGAGCCTCCCAAGTCTTCAGGGAAAACATTTTAAGCTGTCTGAGTGATATACATATTTCACGTGATTTCAGTGAAAATTAAGATTTAGCTTTTTAGAGTAATTTATGAGCACACCCCTTAAAACACACATAGCTCAGGCAATTGCAGCTATGAAACAGAATTTTTAAGGGGCAAAGTAAACTAATGGATTAATGAGGACTATCAGGAAACACAGAAAATGCCTTCAGCATGGTATAAAGATTCCTAGTCCTTAAACCATTATGGCCATACTGACAACCTGTCTCTCTCCCCCAGAAGTTACAAAGGTGACATTGGCATCGATTAGGAATAGGGCAACAAGCTAAGGGTCTGAAATATGCTGAAAAATGCTATGTATTTTCCTTCAGCCAGAACTACAAAAATCAGGCCCTTCCTGATCCTCTGTCTGTCCTCACAGACTCTGAATTCAATGGACATACTTGACAACAGGGCAGACATAGGAAACGGCCTTCTGTGTTGCTAGGATTCAGACTGATGCCCTAGTAAGCAGTCACTGAGAAATAAAGATACACCTAACATGGGATGTTAAGCAAAATAATAATAACAACAACAACAACAACAACAACAACTGCCTCCACTGAATCCGGCTTCACAATCCTTACAAGAAACTAAAAATGAGAACAGTGCAATTTCAATTCATTTCCTGGATTGCATTTTTATTGCGGCCATTAATCACAAATTTCTGAGGTCATTTAAATGGAAATAATCCAAAGATTCTTAGTCACTTAAAGATGTGTGGGAGTGTGCCTATTGGAGGATTTAAATGTACTATACCTAGATTTTTTTCTATTTTTTGCGAAAGATTTTTTTTAATGAGCCTTCATGGATGTCCATATTTTATAAATCTACTACTAATTACTCTCCAAGACCTACATACATGAAGCAATAAAGAATCATTCTAGGATGATCAGTAGCAGAAGCTAGTGTGAAAGGTGAACATTAAAAATCAAAGAAATGAAAACAAAAAGAAAAAAATCATTGGTTGGAATTTAGCTATGAAATAGGGTAGGTAGGTGGCAGTTTGGATCTTGAAGGATCCAATACTGAGTTTTAACAAAAGGAGATAGTCTATTTTTCAGAAGAAAGAGAGCATCAAGAACAGAAGTTTTAAAAATGCCCAGCAAGATGAGAGAGGGAAAAAAAAAGGGAGGATATGTACAATTTGGGCAAACTCAATCGGACTTGCCCCAAACGACCGAGTTAGAAATGTGCCAGGGGACCCTAATACAACCCCAGCAAGGTGGCATATACCAAGCCATCTCACTGGCCCAAGTGATCAATTCCAGTTCACAATTGATCACACTGATAGGTCTAGGAGTCAAAGGGATCACACAAGCAAGACTAGTGACTGCTAATACTAACAGATAGAACTAAAAAAGGGAGAGACTGATCCAACATGGGAAGTAGGATACACAGCAGACTCATAGAATGGCAGATATCCTAATAAATCACTCTGGCCTCACAATCAGCCCTTAAGGCATTAGGATCTGGCTCAAGAACCCATGAGGGTATTTTAGGCATGGAAAGCCAAGACACTCTGGGGAAAAAAAAAAAAGAAGAAGAAGAAGACATAAATGAAAGATCTCTGCGAATAAGATCCCAATGGAAGGAACAGGGCCACCAGAGAAGGAGGTACCTTTCTCTGAAGGGAGGAGAGAACCTCCACTTTGACTATGACCCTGTCAGAACAAGATCCGAGTTGGCGAACCCTAAAGACTTCCATAGCCTCAGCAACTCATGACTATAGCCTAGGGAGATTACTGACGCCATAAACAAGAGTGGCAAATTGTTAAATCAACAACAGTAGTTACTGTGTACTTACGGCCCATGTATGATCTGTCCTTAATGTGTTGTCCAATGTGAAGCAATGCAATAACTAATACTGAAACAGTATTTTTACACCTTGTATCTCCGTGCGGGTGCAAACTGACAAAATCTTTGCTTAGTATATACTGAATCGATCTTCTGTATATAAAGATAATTGGAAATGATTTAAAAAATCGGAAGTTACATAAAAATCAATCAATTTAAAAAAAATATCATGTAGGATCTCTGCCCTTAATGTGCTGTACAAGGTGATTTAATGCTATAACTAGTACTCAGAGTATATTTCACTCTGTAATGCTATGTGAGGGCAAATGGTTTAAAATCTTTTCTTAACACATACTAAACTGAGCTCCTGTATACAAAGAGAATTGAAAATGAATCTGGATGTGAATGAAAGGGGAGAGGGAGTGGGTAAAGGGGGAGGGTAGCGGGGGGGGGGAGGTATGGGTGGGGAAGCCATTGCAATCCACAAGTTGTACCTTGGAAATTTATATTCTAAATAAAAATAAAAAAAAATGCTCAGCAAGAGAAAAGACATCACAGGTCTATGTCGAGTTTATTGACAAGAAGAGCAAAAAGTGATCTACAAAATTAAAAGGAAAGTTAATGGTTGGATAAGAGCCTTGACTGAATGCTGATGTATCAACTTTGTAGGATTCTATTAATCTTACATAGTACCTGTATGATATTACAATATTCTCAACATGCATTTTTGGAAGAAGTTATTCTCTTAATTGCTTAACTGTCTATTAATGCTAGGTACTGCTCTTGGAACAGGGACAAGACAAAGGTACTATGCCTCTACAGAGGAATTTATACTCCAGGGGAAGAAACTGTCATTAACTTTTATCGTGCTAATGGTGGTAACAGGAAAATATCTTTTTTTAAACAATGATAATACTTAAACTATAAAATGCCAAACCTTTAAAATATAGCATGTCTTAGCCATTTGTTCATTTGTGCAACATTTGCGTGCATGTGACCTAGTCTTCATAGTTATCAAAGATGTTTGCTCAATCCAAAGTACAGTTTGTTTCATAAGAAGACCTAAGTGGATGCCACACAAGATCCCAACCACTATTCCTAAAAGAGGCTCCTCTGGAACATCTACATGGTGGGCGTTCAGCCTCGTGGATAAAAAGCCCCCGTCTCATATTGGAGTGCTTGGGTTCAAGTCCTAGCCCTCGCTTCTGACTCCAGCTTTCTCCTGATGCAGACTCTGAGAACAAGTGGTGATGGCACAAGTAGTGGGGTCCCTCTATCCATGTGGCAGTCCTGGACTGAGTTCCAGCTCCCAGCTTCAGCATGGCCCAGCCCTGGGCATTGCAGGCATTGGAGGAGCGAACCAGCAGATGGGAGCTCTCTCTGCCTCTATTTTTCTGCCCCTCAAATAATTTTCAAAGTCAAAAATATAAAATAAAGCAGCTATGGTATGTTCCTTTAGAAGCTGTTGCCCCTGCCTGCAATATATTCCCCATTTCTATAACCTTCCAGATTTAGTGCAGCTGTCACTTCTTGCACAGAACCTCTTCTTAAATGCGTGGAAATGCAGGATCTACTTACCCAAGCACAATGAACTGTGAGGATGACTCAGTCTGCCTCTCCCTCTTACACACAATTCACTGTGAGCTTCTTGACCGCACCTTTCTTCAGTCTTTGACCCCAGTAACTACCATAATGCCTGGCAGAACAGGCTCACTAAACGTTCTTGAAAGACTATCTTATAATAAGTAAGCTCAAGGTGAATTAGATGTGAATACTGTAATATTCCAGCGGTTGGAGAGTCCAGCTACCCTGCCATTCTTTTGCTCCACTAACCAAGCCAAAGTCATTATCATTCTGAAGCCATCTTAGATGCTCCTCTGTGGACATCCGTCTACCCATGTCACATAACACACTGTTATTTTTTCTCTCAGATCTAGTCTAGCTTCAGCTCTTTGAGATCAGCCAGTAGCCCCTTGTTCCTGCCTTCCGTCACACCCTGGCTCATTCGCTCTACAGCTGCTACCAACGCCTGCTTGCCCTCTGCTTGGACTGCGCTTCATTTCTCCCAGCCAGGATGTGGCTTCCCGGCCGGATCTGCTGAGGCTCTTCTTCGCTGCTGCACTGCTAGCCTCCCTCCTGGCAGATGGTGAACATTCAATATCCCCATGCAATAGGAAAAAAGGATACATGGGGAATTTGTACCCTCTGCTCCACTCGTGGCAAACTGAGGGCTCACGGGCTGCTACTAAGTGTTGCCTGGCTTGCTCAGTGCTTTCAAAATTCTTGCATGGGTTGCCAATTTTTACAAGTTAGGAGATTTCACATCGTTAAAAAAAATCTCAAAATTGGGGCTTCTTTTGAAATATGGGGAGCAGCAGAAATCCAGAACCTGCAATCCCAACTGGCAAAGTCAGATATAAATAACAATGGCCTGCACTGGAAGAGACTCACCAGCCTGGCCCAGCCTCGCCACACACAGGGCGCCCCCCCCCCCCCTCACTGACGTTTTTTCCGGCCAGGATGTAGGCACGGATCTCAGTTACAAAAGCTCCTCTGCCGCCCACGCGCTACGTCACCCTCATGTGATTCCTGCAGTCCCTGTTCTCGTGCACTGTGGCTGTGTCAAACCTCAGAGTATACCTTCATGGAAGAATTAGCATCAGCACTTACCTGCTCACATTTTTGCACTGTGACATGGAAGAATTACATCATTAAATACAAAAACTGAATTCATAATACACCAGAAGAAAATCTAGATGAGAGACCAATCTCAAGGTGGTGGAGGAAAACTATCATTGAAGCATTGAAAAGTCAATGAATCACAAAGAAGCATATAGCTACTGTGACTACCCAAGCACTGTTGTCCTTAATTTAGTAGGAAAACAATGAGGCCCAATACAAGAAGGACACATATAGCTTCAAGAAGTTCCCAGAAGAAATGCAAATGACCAAAGCATACGTGAAAAGACTGTCCATTGTACCAGTAATCCAAAACCTGTGAATCCCAACAGGATTCCCTTCCATCTATCATACATTAATTTATTCCAAAACATTTGTTAAGTGATCACTATGTTCCAAAAACCATTAATTTGGCAAAAAAAAACACCTTTTTTAAAAAATTCTAATAATTTTAGGATTAAGTAAGATGGATGCCATCACACACTGTGGAAAATAATTTTACACAGTGCATCAAGAACTAAAAAACAGTTACTACCCAGTGACCCATTAATTAAACTCCTTGGAATTTATCCCAGGGAAATAATCAGTGTGGCAGACAAAGATTAATGTATGAGGACATTCATCACAGCATAATTTATAATATCAAATATGTTAGAAACCTAAATATCTAACAATAAGGAGTGATTAAATAAATTATAGTACATTCAAATGGTGAACAATTATGCAAACACTGAAATTACGTTTCCAAAGACCATTGAGCGATACAGGAAAAGGCTCAAAATTTTTTTTCAAGCCTGTATTTCTCAAAGAATTTTACATAACCAATTAAAGTGATCTTGCTCTCCAAAGACCTGCCACCTAATACTTCTAGACAATCTTTCTCCAAATACTTCCCACTTGGGTAAGTATGAAAAGAAGGGAGGCCAGAAAAACACAAACTACAACATGGGCCCAGCGAAACAACCCGACCCAACATCTGTCAAACCTCCACAAAGTACCGACCGCTGCGTGGACTGTGGGCAGTGACTGATTCTACAGAGGGCAAGGACAAAAACCAGAAGGAGTAAGAAGAGACTACGGAACAGAGAGGGGCACAGAGGCAGAGGAGAGATCATGTAGGAGACAGAAAGTCAAAAGGGACCCTGAGCAGAACTGTAAGGAAATTCTCTGAGCCACACTGTAGTACTAGATCTTGAGAAATATCCCCTTTGGTGTATTTATAGCTTTATGTAGATCAGACAAAACACTTACAAGAAGCATTATTTGTTTCTTGTAAGAGTAACCACAGGAAGGGCTGTCGTGGCAGGAAAAGCAGAACTGCTTCACAGCCGTGAAAGGCATAGCAACAAAAACTGAGAGTCTGAGAGCCCCAAAACAAGCTGTCTGCACAGAAGATGATTCTAGTAAAACGAGGAGGAAGTTGCATCTTGGTTTTGGAATTACTGAACTGTGCAGAAGCAGAAACCAACATGCACAGTCACCTAAAGGCAGGAGCCAGATGATTCCACATCCACAATGCAAACAGCAAAACCCAGTATCTGTCATACATCTGTCACACAGCTACGCGCTCGGACACTGCTCGGGGGCACATGTGCCTGGGAACGTGGACAGCTTGGACAGCAGGTTCATAAGGAACTCAGCACCCATGGTTGGCCTCCTGGAAACCAAATAGGATATCCCTGCCCCCAGAGAAGAGTCCCAGGGGGCTCTCTCCTGTAAGTGGAAGCTGATGAGTTCTCATGAGAAATCGGTGGGGGGCAGTCAACCCCTGGACGACACACTCCTTTCCCATCACCGCAATGAACTCCACACAGGCCACAGCAGACAGCTGGTCCACCTACGGCTGCGTTCCCAGGCCCACCTTGATGGGGACCCACAGGGACTCTCACTTCACATTCACACTCTCACACTTGCACCCCGAGGCCTGCAGGATCTGGCAGTTCAATCTCCTTCTCCCCAGGGCTGGGCACGATGTCGCTCCCTGCCTGACACCTGCCTTCGTGTATGGATCTCTGCTGCCTCGTCCTCTACAGAGACAGGCAAGCCATTTTCACACCCAGTGCTTACTCTCTTGGCTTCTATAGGTTGTTTCTAAGCCCTTGTTAACTTTCCCACCACTTCTCAATTTCTGCTCCGCAGACAATCCCACTATCATCGCTGAGTGATCCGTTCTTGTCAAGCACTTTCATAATTCCAAATACGTTCAAATCCTTGACTTTTATGCTATCTTCCTATTCAGCTTCTTCTCATGGGACTTTTATCTTCTCTTGTATCATCTTCAAATCTCTGACTAGCTCTTCCTCTCTCGACCTGCTTCCTCTATTCTTTACAAGGGTGATCCAACACTTGTAAAAATCCATATCCTCTGTTCTTACACTTAACCTGCCAGAACTGAACTCATCTGGCCTGTCTTTTCTTGACCTTGACATTTTCATTGTTATCCTTAATAAACTGCTGATCTAAGACTGCATTTAAGACTTCTTCATGGGGCAGGTGTTGTGGTGCAGTGGGTTAAGAAGTTGCTTGGGATCTTATATCTCATATCAAAGGGCCTGGGACAGAGTTCTCTCTGCTTCTGATCCAGCTTCCTGCTAATGTGCCTGGGAGGCAACAGATATTGGCCCAAGCACTTGGGTTTCTGCCATCCATGTAAGAGACCCAGACTGAGTCTGTGGCTCTTAGATTTCATCTGGTCCAGCCCCAGCTGTTACAGGCATTGGGGGGGGGAGGGGGATACAACAGAGCATTAAAGTGCACTCAGCAATGCAGCAGGTGATGGCTAAAGTTATTGGGCCCTTGCCACCCACATGGAAGACCTAGAATGAGTTCCTGGATTTGGCCCTGGCCTAGCCCTGGTTATTATAAGTATTTGGGGAGTAAACCAGTGGATAGCAGCCTTCCCCTACCCACCCATTCCCCACCTCTTTTTTATGTATGACCTTCACTCTCTGTCTCTCAAACAGATGAATAAAAATTAAAAAAGAAAATACAGGTGGCTCTGTTCCCCTACTTCCTTCTTCTAGAATTTTTTACCACTCACTCTGCCCTGCCCCTCCTTGCCTCACCCCTACATAATGGTACACTTCTGAAGCCACTCCCCTGTCCTGCACATTCTGAGTCACTGCGGTTCCATTTGATCCAGTAGCCAGAATGATTTTAATTCCAAGTCTAGCACTTTCTTTCTTCCAACTCACATTCACTCTCTAGTCAACCCTTTTCCAGTTTAACTCAACTCCTACCACTGGATTCCTCATCCTCTTTCCCACATCCTAGGTCTCCACTTTCTCCTCCCTTCAACTTGTCATTCATCCTGGTTTTCAGTTCCCCAGTCCCTGAAATGCTCTTTTGAATCTCTAGCTATTACTCACACGCTCTGACCTCTTGCTGGTCGATATGTGCACTCTGAAATACAAGGAGCGACCTGAAATCCTTCTCAATGAACAAATAGTATCATCAAACAATTATAGCTTCTTTTATTAGTATTTTTCAGAATATGAGTCTTTCCCTGGAGTTTCCATAAAAATTATACTCAAGTGTACAGAAAATGGAACTTCACAAAGTTCATGAAAAAAGAAATTCAAAGGTTAGTTTATTTTGGTACAATCAATTTTTGAAGTCCATGCATACGGGGGGTCTTCAAAAAGTTCCTGGAGGGGCCAACACCATGGCATAGCAGGTAAAGCCACCACCTGCAGTGGCAGCATCCCATATGGGTGCCAGTTCTAGTCCCAACTGCTCCACTTACGATCCAGCTCTCTGCTGTGGCCTGGGAAAGCAGTAGAAGACACCCTAAGTCCTTGGGCCCCTGAACCCATGTGGAAGAGCTGGAAGAAGATCCTGGTTCCTGGCTTCAAATGGGCTCAGCTCTTGTCATCTCAGTCATTTGGGGAGCAAATCAGCTGATCAAAGACCTCTCTCTCTCTCTCTCTGCCTCTGCCTCTCTGTAACTCTGCCTTTCAAACAAAAAAATAATTTTTTTTTTGACAGGCAGAGTGGACAGTGAGAGAGAGAGACAGAGAGAAAGGTCTTCATTTTGCCATTGGTTCACCCTCCAATGGCCGCTGCGGCCAGCGCGCTGCAACCGGCACACCATGCTCATCCGATGGCAGGAGCCAGGTGCTAGGTGCTTTTCCTGGTCTCCCATGGGGTGTAGGGCCCAAGCACCTGGGCCATCCTCCACTGCACTCTGGGCCACAGCAGAGAGCTGGCCTGGAAGAGGGGCAACCGGGACAGAATCCGGCGCCCCAACCGGGACTAGAACCTGGTGTGCCGGCACCGCAAGGCGGAGGATTAGCCTGTTGAGCCACGGCGCCGGCCAAAATAAATATTTATTTTAAAAAGCTTCCTGGAAAATGTATGTGACGAAAAAAGCTATGTGCGGATTTCAATATTTTTTATACCAAAATAAGGTTATGGTTTAATTCTACATTTTCATAAATCTTGAAGTCTCCTTATAATGAGTCAGTTACAGAGTGCTAAAGGACACAGCACATGTCTACTCAGCAACCTTTAAAAATAAATCCAGGAGCAGGTGTTTAGCATGGTGGTTAAGAAGTTGCTTAAAACATCTACATCCTACATCAAAATGCCTGAGTTTGATTCCCAGTTTTAGCTCCCAATTCCAGCTTCCTGCCAATGTAAATCCTGAGAGGCAGCAAGTGGGTTCTTGCCTCCTCTATGGGAGCCCTGGATTGAGTTCCTAGCTCCCAGTTCTGGAGCTGTTCAGCACTGGTTTATGCCTTACTTGGGGGGGGGGGGGATTGGGACAGAACCAATAACTGGGAGCTTTCTCTCCCTCTGTCTCTTGAAAAAAAAATCCATTACAGTCCACTCTGAATCTGACCTCATATCTATAAATATTTACTCAATTAACTGATGAGATGCACAAGAAAGCAGGAGAAAGGATATGCTGTCCAGAAGAGAAAAGAACCAGAAAGGAATATGTGAAAGTCTGCTACAGGTTTGAACTTTATTCTGTGAAAAAGAAGGTTTTATTATAGGCAAAATCAAATTGGCATGTGTACATTTAAAATTTTAACTTGTAAACAAATCTTCATTAGAAGATGCAAGTTTAAAATTGATCTCAAACCTGAATGTTAACAGAATCAAATGCATCCAGTAATATTTATCAAGTATTGTTTTTCTAAGTTGTGAAATGGAAACAATCCCTCCAGAAAATTTAAAAAATTGAGCCTCATATTTGTTAGAAGTCCACTAGAAATGAAACAAAGGCTGGCACGTTACATGTTCTGCAGAAGACAGACAGGTCAAGGTAGCCAGAAGCTACCTGCCAGGTGGTCCTCCTTATACCTGAACATGGACCCCGACTCCCCACCCCTGTCTTCTCAGTACCCTCTCCTCCCCCCTCCTCTGGAACTTCCATGTGTCCCCACGGTTCGCCCGCTGCTCAGGTTCCCACATGGAACTGTCTCCTCTCTCCTGGCCCAGCCGTCTTAGGGCCAGGTGGTACAAAATCAGGCATTCTATGAGTTTGCTCCTCTCTTTAGCCCAAATCACAGAAGGCAAGTGCTAAATAAATGAAGAGATTAGAATCTGAAAATCTAATAAACATGATTGACAAAAAAACAAAATAATAGAGATGTAAGATGCCACACCTGATGGGCCAGAATATAGATATTGTGTCCAACATCTTTTGGGGAAACGCCATCATCCCCACCCTCGTCGTCGCCGCGATCGCACTCCACTCCTTGGTTATAGGCATTCTTCATCACATCCACCTGTCAGTAAAAAAAGGAACAGCAAGGTCTAAAATGCTCAGAGCAACATACAATCTGATCGTTTAAGATGTATAATTTAAAATTTGTGAGCTTCCTGACAGCCAAAGTAAGAAAGGGCTCTGAGTATAAATGGCCTTAGAAATCATCTTTACTTAAATGACAATGGTAGCATTTTCCAGAATTGTTTCTGTTTTCTTGGGAAAATTTGCTTTGCTTGTTGAATGTTGACAGTGCCAAGGCTCCTGGGATTTATGAGAATCTGGAACACAGACACAAGTCCATGGTTTACTGAGACAATATGCAGGAATTGTACTGGGCACTGAGAATTCTCCAGTGGACCCAGCAGTGGGACTTAACTGCTGAGTGGGGGAGTCAGCAAGCAAAGGGGCAGACACAGTAGAGTGCATTCAGTATTACAGCAGGGCTAAGCATGATACAGCAGAGAAGACAACGATTGGGATGCAGCCCATACTGGAGTGCCTGGGTTCAAAGTCTAGCCCTAGTCCCCATTCCAGCCTCCTGCCAATGCAGACTCTGAAAGGAAGCAGGTGATGGTCCAAATAGTTGAGTCTCTGTCCACCATGCGGAAGATTCAGACTGAGACCCATGTCTGGACTTGGTGTGGCCCCTCCCTGGCTGGTGTGACCATTTGGGGGAGTGAACCAGCATCTGTCTCCGCATCTCATATTAATACAATAAAAAGAAAATTAAAAACCATATCTACACTCCTTCATAATTTACATGCCACATCTAAGAGGAAGGTACCATCTCGAGAAGAAGACACACTAGCAATCTGTGCAACATTCACCAAGACTGCAGGCAACTTTCTCGGGATTAGCATTGTGCAATAGCTCACCGAGCTAGACGGCTTAAGCATCTACAGAAACATTTTCTTTTTTTATTTCTTAAAGATCAAAGTGAAAATCTTGGAGGGTACAATTTTTACATACATTTGTCACGTAAACCAACACACTACTAAATTAAGCCAATGTACATTTTGGCCAAAAAAAAAAAAATTTAGAAGAATTTAGTTCAGAAGAATTGCCTAAGAGCCGTGTTCAGAGTGGATAAAACTAATGAAGGCACAGGACTCAAATCTCACATGTGGTTACCATAGCAGGGCCTTCTGGGTGTTGCAATGGAAGCTCATGATGTCATATTACCACAAATTTCTCCATTTTCCTAAACTTGTCCATTTAGGATGTGCATTAGCAACACAGCTGTGAACTGTTTCCTTACCAGCTCCCTGGGTCTCATGTTGAACAGGATCCTTTCTGCATTCTCACTATCATGTCTGCTTTCCATGATGGCCAGCAAAAGCTTGGAGGCATTGTTCTGCAAACACAGAGTGAGTTACTGTGTGCACAGTCTATTTCATGGATTATCGATCCCCACATTTGTTATAATGAGATTGCCACGACCATTTATTTTAATCACACAGAATTTAAAACTGCTATCTGTCTGATTAACATTTAAATACAGAATGTCCTACTTAACTGTCAACAAAAAATAAAACTAATCATAAGAGATGTTACAAAGGATATTTTAAATACAGGATAAAAGGTATTTTAAAATGTAGAAATTACTTACTACATAATGTGTTAAAATTTAATCACATTTCCCTTCTTTATTTCTTGAAGAGGCATTTCTATGCCATTTTAACAAAAAAAATTAGGTGAACAAGTATCAATGACATATTTTACAGAAATGGTAAGTTTAAGAATTTAGAATAATTGATTTCAAAAGATTTATTTATTTGAAAGTGGAGAACAACTGCTTTAAAAATGAAATGTTAGTGGCTGGTGCCATAGCATGGTAGATAAAGCCACCTCCTGTGGCACCAGCATAAAGTCCTGGCTGCTCCACTTCTGATCCAGCTCCCTGCAAATGAGCCTGGGAAAGCAGTAGAAGATGGCCCAAGTGCTTGGGCCCCTGCACCTGTGTGGAAGACCTGGAAGAAGCTCCTGGCTCCTGGTTTTGGATTGCCCCAGCTCCGGCCATTGTGGCCATTTGGGGAGTGAACCAGCAAATGAAAGATCTCTCTCTCTGTAACTCTGCCTTTCAAATAAAATAAAATAAATATTAAAATAAAAAGCAAATGTCATAGCAATATTTTTTTACAAAATGAAACATTAATATATAAGAAAATCAAAATTTTAAATAGATCAGAGTAACAGTGAAAATTAATCTGTAAAAATTGTATTCACATGTTTGAAATATAAATACATTGATAAGGATTTACTGTTCCTACTATATGGTACTATGCAGGCAACATATTTACCATCTGGATTATACAAAGTAATATTTTTTTAAAGTTTTTCATTTATTTATTTGAGAGGTAGAGTCACAGACAATAAGAGGTAGAGACAGAGAGAAAGGTCTTCCTTCCACTAGTTCACTCCTCAGATGGCTGCAACGGCTGAAGCTGCGCCAATCCAAAGCCAGGAGCAAGGTGCCTCTTCCTGGTCTCCCACGGTGGGTGCAGGGGCCCTAGCACTTGGACCATCTTCCACTGCTTTCCCAGGCCACAGCAGAGTGCTGGATTGGAAGAGGAACAGCCGGGACTCGAACTGGCACCTATATGGGATGCCTGCACCAAAGGCGGAGGATTCACCTACTGTGCCATGGCGCCAGCCCCTGAAAGTAATATATTTTTTTTCTTTTGACAGGTAGAGTTAGACAGTGAGAGAGAGAGAAACAGAGAGAAAGGTCTTCCTTTGCCGTTGGTTCACCACCCAGATGGCCACTACGGCCGGCACGCTGCGCTGAACCGAAGCCAGGAGCCAGGCGCTTCCTCCTGGTCTCCCACGTGGGTGCAGGGCCCAAGCACTTGGGCCATCCTCCACTGTCTTCCTGGGCCACAGCAGAGAGCTGGACTGGAAGAGGAGCAACCGGGACAGAATCTGGTGCCCCAACTGGGACTAGAAGCTGGGGTGCCAGTGCCGCAGGCGCTGGCCAGTAATATTTTCTATTTTTTGCTTAACAGATAATGAAAATAGCTTAGGTTGTTTTTGATGTGCTCTATTTTTTAATAAATATATTGTCCTAAATAGTTTTATTTATAGAATCCTTATAGAAATGTAGTGAATTTACAAAATGGTGGTAAGTATCAAGGAGATATTTCTACAGTGATGTGTAATATGCATTTAGATAAAATTTTTGCCCTTCACACATAAACTATGACAGGAGTACAAAAGAAGCTGAGCCAAATGTCTTTAAGACATGTTTAAATGACTCAAAGTTCACACTGTATGCAGCAAAAAGTTAAATCAGCTAGTGCTTGCTCTAGGTAGATACTAACACACAAAGTTAAAGTGGCACAAATTCATTCTACTCAGTAGGCTTAATTCTGAACTCTACTCAGCTACTTTTCACAAGAATAGATTCAAGACCTTCTTTTTTTTTTTTTTTTTAATTTTTGACAGGACACACAGAGAGAGACAGAGAGAAAGGTCTTCCTTTCTCCGTTGGTTCACCCTCCAATGGCCACCGCGGCCGGCGCTGATCCAAAGCCAGGAGCCAGGTGCTTCTCCTGGTCTCCCATGGGCCCATGCATCCCATATGCACTTGGGTCATCCTCCACTGCCCTCTCAGGCCACAGCAGAGAGCTGGCCTGGAAGAGGGGCAACCGGGATAGAATCCGGTACCCCGACCGGGACTAGAACCCGGTGTGCCAGCACCGCAAGGCGGAGGATTAGCCTATTGAGCGACGGTGCCGACCTCAAGACCTTCTTAAAGAGACTAATGCTAGTAACAATGATGATGAAGATGACAGTGACACCAAAGTTACTGTCCAGCCTTGAATAGATTTTCACAGTATTTTGTGGCAGGAAGGAAGGAGGCAGTATTATTTCTTTCTGTTCTATTTTCATTTTTTGTACACATGTACTAATCCTAAAATCTACTTTTATAATCTTGTATTACATACAAACAACACTCATAAAAATATATTTCCGGCCGGCGCCGTGGCTCAACAGGCTAATCCTCCGCCTTGCGGCGCCGGCACACCGGGTTCTAGTCCCGGTCGGGGCACCGATTCTGTCCCGGTTGCCCCTCTTCCAGGCCAGCCCTCTGCTGTGGCCCAGGAGTGCAGTGGAGGATGGCCCAGGTGCTTGGGCCCTGCACCCCATGGGGAGACCAGGAAAAGCACCTGGCTCCTGGCTCCTGCCATCGGACGAGCGCGGTGCTCCGGCCGCAGCGCGCCATCCGCGGCGGCCATTGGAGGGTGAACCAACGGCAAAAGGAAGACCTTTCTCTCTGTCTCTCTCTCTCTCACTGTCCACTCTGCCTGTTTAAAAAAAAAAAATATATATATATATATATATATATATATATATATATATTTCCAGGATTAGTTCACAGCATAGGACTTTACATCCATTTGAGAAAAACACTACAGAAGTCAAAGATAAAACCTTAGCAACACTAATGGTGTTCTTTAATGAGGTATACCCAGTGGGGACAATACATGATAGCTTAAACATCTAGCAAATTTCAGAATGCTGTTGGCAAATGGTTTATTTTCCTGGCCAATCTTTTGCATACTATGTTAGAAGAACAGAAATCTTGTAAATGACCTACTAAAATCTGATTCAATTCAAAAGGACAAGAGTTTAAATATACAAAAAAAATCAAATGCAAGGATCTGTGTTAACTGGGGATTTTCTTCCAAAAGAAACCAGATTCTTTAAAACAAATTTTTAAAACTCTTTGTAAATTCAGTGCTTCATATGTAGAGATTACTGAATATGAAAATAAAAAGGATAAAACATGCATATGAAAAATTCATAAAATCATATACTACATGAGTAAGTATACAGCTAAGTACATTTACAATTATGGGTGCTTATGCAATCAAATTAACGAGCAAATGATATAAAATCTTAACATTTTTAATATGGCAACTCTATGAGGTTATAGAGAAAGCAACATTTAGATGGAAGCTCCCAAATTTGCCAATCTATATCATTTCATCTTCCAGACATTGTACTTACACCGGATACTATGTAGAAAACCTTGTGCTAATGAGGCAAAGGGCAATCTATAGAGATCACCTTCACTCCACTCTGTGAATGGAAAGACCTTAAGCTTCTATGTGCTCTAAATGAAAACAGTAAGAAAATAAAAGCTCGTCTCTTCCATTAACAGGATTTGCTCACTAAGAGCCTGTAGCACAATCTCCACATTCCATTATACACCTAAACTTACATTTAGAAACGTAACTACAAAAATACCATTCCTATTCTTTATGGCAATATATTTATCCTGAAAATGTTAAGCTGAATTATATAGTCTCTATGATATTCACAAAGATGTTGTATTTAACCAATGAATTTTTTTCCACCTGTTTAGGCCTAAGCATAATTCATATCAATGGAAATTTCATGCCTTAGCATTTGGGATTTATAGGGTTTCATGTGTATATTTGTTTATCTATTTTTGGTTGAACAAAAAGTTCTAAAGAAAAATTTTTTTCTACTGTCATTGTTCTCCTGAGTTCTGATAAATGGAACTGCTAGGAAGTGTGTACAAGGCTTAACGGAAACTCTCAAAGGGAGTGTGAATATGACAGTGCATTTTGTGGAAAAAAAGAAGATTCTAATAAAACAGAACAACTTTTAGAAAGAATTAGAACCATAAAACTAAAACACAGTACCGCTTTGGCGGCGTCTAATTATTTGAGACTCGCTAGACAGAATTCTGTAGTCAGGGTGAATTAAAAATGTACCGTACAGTGAACGTTCAGCAACTCTGCTTCTCCAGTTAATGAAAAAATACAGTAAAAACCGAAGGGAAGTAGCAAGGCAAAGCAGCTGCTTGCAATAACTTCCAATACAGGATTATCCTATCAAACACTACCTCAAGCTAATTTCCCATTTTATCAAGAATTTAGTGAGCAGTGCGCTTACTTCATTCTTTTCTGTAAACTCAGCAGATGAAAGTATGACGATATCTTGATTTTTCACTTAGACCTGACCCTGGGTTTTATGTACACAATGCAAATTTCTCCCCTGAACAGGGAATTTACCTTTAGCTGGAGCACCAGGTCCATTCGGTATTTACCAAGAGGGTTTATGTCATTTAGGATCAAAGCAATGATGATGTCAATTCCATTCGATTCATGTGTAGCAATACATGTCTAGAGAACAGAAATACCTGTAAGACAGCCTTCTAATTACAGCATAGCAGCACTGGAACCAACAGGACACCAACTAACAGAATCAACTTAGCCTTTTTTTTTTTTTTTTTTTTTGACAGGCAGAGTTAGACAGTGAGATAGACAGAAAGGTCTTCCTTTCATTGGTTCACCCCCTCAAATGGTTGCTACGGCCGGCGTGCTGCGCCAATCTGAAGTCAGGAGCCAGGTCATCTTAGCTTTTGACCCTTAAAACTAAGCTCTAACTTTGAGCATATGACTTCTAAGTGTAGGGTCATACTATTCATTAATCAGTAATGATTAAATGGCTTTGCCTGCAAAATACTGATATGCTGTGCAAAGCCCATATCTTTTAAAATGGACCATTTTTATATATTTTAAAGACCAGTGCTACTCTTTGAAAGTCAACAAGTTTTAATGGACTCATTAATACGGGAGATCCTCCCAACAGCTCTGATGATCTCAGGCCCCTGTCAGAACGGGAGGCTAAGGGTGGGAAGGTGACTTACGGACCTTTATGTGTTCTTCAATAGGGGAGATACTTAAACCTAGAATTTTAAGATTGAGCTACACTGTAAGAATCATTCCATTTATGGAAGAGATTGTTTCTCACACCCAAGACTTGTAAGTAAATTTCACAGTACTGATGCAGCATGTTAAGTGAGTTCTACTTAATGCTAAATAGGTGACAAGAGACATTGCAGCCAAGATAGGTGACACAGGAATCTCCTGATATTTTGGGGACACATTGTGAATAACAGTGGTTAAGGGAGAAGTTCACAGGTTTCTTAAATTTGAAACTAAATTTATGGAGGCATCCTGACTGCAGAACATGTAGAAAACACCTTGATAAAAGTTTCTATTTTAAAGTGTTTTGAACTTAATTTTATATAATTAAAACCAGGAGCTGGCTCAATAGGCTAATCCTCCGCCTTGTGGCGCTGGCACACCAGGTTCTAGTCCTGGTCGGGGCGCCGGATTCTGTCCTGGTTGCCCCTCTTCCAGGCCAGCTCTCTGCTGTGGCCCGGGAGTGCAGTGGAGGATGGCCCAGGTCCTCAGGCCCTGCACCCCATGGGAGACCAGGAGAAGCACCTGGCTCCTGCCTTCAGATCAGTGTGGTACTCCGGCCGCGGGCGGCCACTGGAGGGTGAACCAATAGCAAAGGAAGACCTTTCTCTCTGTCTCTCTCTCTCACTATCCACTCTGCCTGTAAAAAAAAAAAAAAAAAAAAGGAAAGTGTGGGCTACATTTGTGGGACTGTGTGTTACAACATGGCATCCTATCAAGCAGTTTGAATAATTGACACCTGGTGAGTTCCAGGGGAAAAGCATAGAATCAAGTCCACTCTGCAATGCATGGTTTTCAGCATGGCCCTCATTTCTACTTGCCTGACACAGAGAGGTGTTTTCCATTCATTTTCTACATTTTCTGAGGTTCTTCTCCCATGAGGGTATCTTCTGAGCTTTGAGTGAATCTACAGGCTGATCAGCTCTAGGATCTGCGAATGCCTTTCTTTCCTTCCACATGTTCGGAACACAGGGAACTACATTCAGGCTTCATGAGTGTTTTCTGGGTGTTTTTGTTTTGTTTTTACTTTTAGAGCTTATTTGGTTTTACTAAATTACTTTCAAAACCCAATTCCATTTTTGCCCAAGATCAAAAGTGGAGGAACACTCTTACAGGCTGTCTATGAAACAGTCACAGAGATGTACAGTATACATATTTTCTATTACAAATATACTTGATTGTTATCAACAACCAAACCAAATCTCTGAATTTGTATATTTTTCCTTAAGTCAAGAGTTAGACTCTTGTCATTGCCCTAGGACACTGAAATACAACCTAGAAAAATATAGGGCAAAATCCACAAATTTGTATAGTGTGTCACAGGCATACTTAAGAAGGGCAAACATGATCCCATAACAAATTATGTCAGTAGTTGTCAAATTTTTGTTTCATGTACTTATGTATACATGCATATATAGATGTGGCACAGGCTCTAGGCTGCATGTGTATATGTATATATAATTTGTAACCAAAAAAGTTCTTTTCTCACACTCCCATGTCAACCACTGATATTTAGTCTCAATGCTTCTTTAAAATTTATATCCAGAAATACTTGTGATTCGAAAATCCTTGCAGGACAGATTTACGCTACTGCTGGCAGCTCGATTACACTTGAGTGGATGCTGAACTAACAACAAACAAACTTCACAGTGGTTCCCCTTCCCTGCCTAACCCAAGCGTCCCATCTTCTGCTCCTAAAATGTGGCCCCGATATTTGAGAAAATGGGATCAGAGACAAACGTTCTGCAGAAGAGAGCTGGAACTCCACACCCTACACACACGTGGCATCAACATTCCTGAGTTTGAAGAATGGCTCTGCAGCTTACTGATTCTGTCACCGTGAGACAGTGCAAACTTGCTGAATCTAAGTCAGAACCTACGCATCTGCAACACTGGAGCAATAAGGCCCACCTCATGAGTTAACTGTGAGGATAAAAGATACTGTACTCTCTCCACTTCAGTGGAGCCAAAGGAATTTTATCCCACAAATCCTGGACTCACTACAGAGGAAAACTGAGCAATGATGAAGAGCCATGTTTTATTCTTTACCCATTAGCCTGATTTTTATCTTGAACATTTTCATGGGAATTTTTTACTACAAAATTAAATAAAAATGCATATTCACTCATCTATTATGCGGACTTTGCATGCTTTGTTGGGAAGGTGAACATGGCTGGTAAAGCAAGAAGAAAGATCTTTCCAAGGTACCCACAGAAAGGCAACTTCCCCACCCTGGTTCCTGAGGTCATGGGTCACAGTGACTTCCGAAGGAAGAAGTGTGTCTGAGGTTACCTGGTTCTCATGGCACGGGCCCTGGCAGTACTCAGTCAAGCTCTCCAGGGTCTGGTTGACCAGCGCAACGTTCTTCTCATTGATGTAGAGACCTAGCAGGCCCAGGCCGCCGGTTGTACTTCCACAAATGCAGTCCAAAAACTGAAGCGTCTCACACACAAGGTTGTAATTTGTTTTGTTGTTTTGATTCCTCAAGAAGTTCTGAAGACAAAAGAAAATACACCCAAGGGAACTGTTTTCAGTGCTCTATGAGTGTATGTCTGACCCTAAAAGATTCCCATGGCAGTGTGGAATGCAAATGTTCTTTGTAAGAAAGTATCCACATTTGCTAAGTGTCTTCCAGGTTTATGGGAGGCGAGGAATCGCCTTAGTTTGTATTTTTTTGTTTTGTTTGTTTGTCTGTTTTTCATTTGAGAGGCAGAGAGGGAGAGACAGACAGACAGTAAATCTCTTATCTACTAGAGCATGCCCTGACTGCCTGCAATGACTGGGGCTGGGCCAGGCTGAAGCCAGGAGCCAGGAGCTCAACCCTGGGCTCCAGCGGGTGTGACAGGAACTAACTCACTTCAGTCATCACCTGCACTTCCTAGATACCCTAGGGCAGGAAGCTGGAATTGGGGCAGAGCCAGGATCTAACCCAGGCACTGCAGTATGGGATGCAAGCTTCCCAACCAGTGGATTAACCACTAGGCCCAATACCCCAAGGCCCTTAGATTTTGAATTCTATACTGATGACTCATATTAAACATTTATCAATGTTATTATCTTAATACTTTACAGGGAAGGAAAAAATAAGGGGAAGTAGGAAAAGGAGATGAGAAAAGGAAACTAGAATGATGTTCACTAGGGAGAGAAGCAATCCAACGTGTATAAGCAATCTTGTAGACACAATGCAGCCTCCTTGTGGGCTGAGCGAATGACATGTGGGTAACAAACACACAGCTCCCCTTCTCAGCAGTTAACCTGGATGCATGCACACGAGCACAAAGGGATTCACTGCACATTGCTCATTATAGAAAAACTCTGAACCACATTACAGCTGCAGTGATGACTAGTTGAAAACATAATAGTGGATCTAAACACCAGGATACTGTGAAGCTATAAAAAATGAGGTACTTCAATAATGTACTAACAAACATAAGTCAGAAATAAGTAATTTGGCAATAAGATATATTATTAAATAAAATAAATCAAGTTGTGAAATGCTATACAATATGTGTGTGTGTTTAAAAGTTTACCTGCCAGATCACTATGCTTATATGTGCATCAATACTCCTGGAAGGAAAAAGACCTGTGATTTTAACAGTGATTTTCTGAGAGGTAAACATGGCAAAAAGGCAAGCATGAAGGCAAACTTTTTTTTTTTTTTTTGACAGGCAGAGTGGACAGTGAGAGAGAGAGACAGAGAGAAAGGTCTTCCTTTTTGCCGTTGGTTCACCCTCCAATGGCTGCTGCGGCCAGCATGCTGTGGCCGGCACACCGTGTTGATCCTATGGCAGGAGCCAGGTGCTTCTCCTGGTCTCCCATGGGGTGCAGGGCCCAAGCACTTGGGCCATCCTCCACTGCACTCCCGGGCCACAGCAGAGAGCTGGACAGGAAGAGAAGCAACCGGGACAGAACCCGGGGTGCCAGCGCTGCAGGAGGAGGATTGGCCTAGTGAGCAGCACCTAATCCAGGAGGCAAACCTTTTTATTATTTATCCGTGTTAATTTAATTACTGAAATTATTTGATATTTAAATTTTTAGTTATTCATTTATTTGAAAGGGAGAGACAGAGATTTCCCACCCGCTGGGTCATTCCCAGTGTCCTCATGAGGTGAGGCTGAGCCCACTGGAAGTCATTTCAGGTCTTTCATCTGAGTGCCATGGACCAAGTTCTTGAGCTGCCATAGCTATTCTCAAGATGCTCCTAGAGAGCACCACGTCACACCCCGCTCTTCCTCTCTTCCTCTCCCTCTCCCTCACCCTCCCTCTCCCTCTCCCCCTCCCTCCCTCCTTTCCTCTCCCTCTCCCCCTCCCTCCCTCCCTCCTTTCCTCTCCCTCTCCCTCCCTCTCCCTCTCCCCCTCCCTCCCTCCCTCCCTCCTTTCCTCTCCATCTCCCTCTCCCTCCCTCTCCCTCTCCCCCTCCCTCCCTCCTTTCCTCTCCCTCTCCCCCTCCCTCCCTCCCTCCTTTCCTCTCCCTCTCCCTCCCCCTCCCCCTCCCCCTCCCCCTCTCCCTCTCCCTCGTGCACAGGAGTCTCAGGAACACGAAGCAGTGATGCTGAAGCAACAATGCAGGGGGGGTGCTGTCCCCAGGCTGATGCTAGGCTTCACTGTAGAAACTTTGGTCAGTGCCACTGTGAAAGAGGGACACAGTCTTTAGGCAAAGATGCTGCCCAGAAGCATGGAAGACTTGGCATGCTGGAAGCTGTGTCTCTCCTGAAGACAGCCCGCCTGCAGGAGCCTCTTTAGCCACCCTAAATGAAGCCGGCTGCAGTTCATGTGGCTTTGCCATGTGGCCCAAGCAGCATGTACAAATAGCGCAGAAAACAAAACAAAACAAAACACAAAACGCCAATCATCCCACATACCCTAAGTTCTTCTTTCCAACAAAGGGAAATGTTTTGTACCAATGAGGATGTAAAACACAGACTATATTCCATTGACTAAAATATCAAAATTTCTTGTGCCTAAGACAGAAACCTTCCATATTAATTGTTTCCAAAGAAGACACACAAACAGTATTCTCACAGAGGAAATATGACTTGGGCTGGAAATGTGCAAAGACTTTAATGTCTATAAAGCCTTGAAATGTACACGTGGGGCAAATGTGGCCTCACACAACAGGTGCCAGGATCAGGAACAGTGCCCACTGAGGCTAAAACCACGTGAACTCAGGGCACAGAGAGTGATACTGGAAGAGGCTGATCTTTTCATTTGTAACAGGATTTCCTCTCTCATTTTTCTTCACTGACACAAAAGTTCCATCTCACTTCTGAAGAGACTATTACTTTCCCTGATTATCTCTCCAAGGGGCAGGCATTTGACACAGTGACCCGCATGCTGTGTGCAATGCCCGAATGCCACACCACAACATCAAGTTCAAGTTCGGGCTCCACTCCCGATTCCAGCTTCCTGCTGTTGCTCACTCCTACAGGCACCAAGTGATGGCTCAAGTTCGGGTCCCTGACACCCACGTGGAGACAAGGATTGAGTTCCAAGCTTCTGGCTCTGCCTAGCCCAGCACAGGCGGCTGTGGGCAACTGGGGAGTGACCCAGTGGATGGGAGTTCTGTCTGACCCTTTTCAGACAAAACAAGACAAAAAACAGACCAACTCTCTCCGAAACTACTTGTTGGCTTTCTTCACTCGACCTGATTGACTTAGAGCTGCAGGCTGCCTTCTGGGCCTGCACAGAGCACACATACCTGCAGCTCCCGGTTGTGGTTCTCACACAGCAGCTGCAGGAATCTCAGGATGGGCTGCATGATGGCAATGGCCGGGCTCATGGGCACCTCCTCTGCAGACCTGTCCTCGGCACTGCCTGCCTCCGGCCCGGAGCACACCATGTCCAGCTCCGGGTCCATCTCCCTTCTGTACACACAGTACGCTTTGGATGTGGCCGACGAAGCTTCTGTCAGCTGCCCTTTCATTCCCTCTTTTAAATGCAACGACGAATCTCTTACTGAAAATAAAGCAGTACTCTTACAGTGCTGAGCTAACTTCTTTTTGCTAGTTCAAAAAAGAAAGAAAAAGACAACCAGGTATCCAAATTCCCTACCATTTGAATTAAAAATCATCTCACACGAGGAACAACAATTTCCCAAAAAGAATGAGGTAGCAACTGTAAAATAAAATTTGTTTAGGAACATTAAAAAAAAAAAACTCTCAATGCATAGCCAATTTTAGAAGAGCTCATGCCTTAATACATGAAGATGCTACACAAGTTCATGGGAAAATAGAATTAAGTTAATTCTGTTAAAAAAAATTGAAATCCTTGCATGTTTTTTTCATAATATACATTTCAATGAACTTTGAGTAATATACAGTAATGTACACACACACACACACATATATATATATATGTATATACAGATGAGCCTGCCTGTGTATGTACATACCAATGCTCATACATGGGAGTTCATGTGTACAAAAAGGTGGGAAAATATGACAAACTTCCAGATGTCAGTCTCTATGATTTGTGCTTAAAACACTGATTTTGTTGTTCCAAACACCAAGAATCTTTTGTTGGCTCTTCGTGCTGTCATCTCTGTTCTGAAAGTTTGATTTTCACGGCCACTTAAAAGGCTGCAGGCAACTGCTCTTTACCACGCAGGCCACAATGGAATCAAACAGTTTTCATGTCACTGGCTGCTTTGTCCTGATTATGGCTCATTTAAGTTTGGTCCTGCAGAGCAGCTTTAAGGTCAAGCCCATGACCACAATTCTTCAGGGATGGAAGTCCCTGCTCAGAGCCACAGCGGGGATAATTAAACCAAGATAAACGAGATGTCAGAGATGAGTGAGATTTCAATGTGGCCTTCCCTCCCTTCTCTCACTCTGCTCTCCCAAGTCCTCCAGTGCTTTTTTACCTCTCACGCGTGGTCCAGATGTCATCGACTCGTTATCATCATCCCTTTTTTTGCTACCTAAATCTATGGTATTCACTGTCACTGTGGATCTTATCTCTTTCTGAGCAGCTTTCATTCGATCGTAGAGAACCTTGAAGAATTTTTCTGACTTCTTTTGTTCATGCAACTGCTGGTAGAAAGAATACTGCAAGAAAACATATTTTAAGCAATCAATACTGAAGGGGAGAAAAATACTGTTTTATGTTTGACATAAACTAAACATTAGGGATAAAAGCACATATTTAATGTGCTACCCATTATTACTTGATAAACTGACAGCCTCTGCCAGTCTCTTCTATGAGTAGTAATAATAGCTAGTATTTACTTTGTACTCCCCAATAAAATCCAGCATATTTTCATGTGCTATTTAATTTATCCCTACTGATTGCATACCTTTTAAAACTTATGAGGGCCTTGTAAGGAAAGAGGTCTTGGATTTTTATACTTTTATAAAGGCATGCATAGGCTAAATGCATATTCAGGGAGGGGCTATTATGTGCCAGGCCCCATGGATGGGCCAACGGGAGAAGCAACCATAATCTCTGCTCTCGTGAGTTCTGAACCTGAAGTGCAAACAGCCACTAATCCAACGATCATCTTGTATAAATATGAGCTTACGTTAAGTTACAAAGAGTTATTTTCCTCTACCTAAATTATAGTACATTTAATTTTGAATGCGTTGCCATGGCAGCACACTCATGGGAACCCAGTGATAAATAGGCACTAAATTCTTTTGGTACCTCATTAGCTTAAGTTCCTTCCCATGAGGTCTAAGACAAACCCACCTTAAAATAAACTCTGCTTTGTAGTGAATAATGAAGTACAAAGACTCTAACACTGAAAGCATGATAAAACAGATCACAGTAAGGTAAAATACTACTGGACCTTAATCACTGCCTGCTGAGTGCTGATGGAAGCATAGAAAGAGGTAAAGTTAAAAAAAAAAAAAAGAGTTAAGGTAAGAGAAAGGAGATACACTCCTGGGAAATGAGAATTAGAGATAGGTGGAAACTCATAATCTATTAATATTAAAATTATGACATTAGAACAATACATGCAAGAGAAATATAGTAAAAGAAAACTGATAAATAGAACAACTCTCTAACTGCAGTAATTAAAAGCTTCATGAGAGACTGTATCAAGAAAAGAGTAATTTCCTGGTTCAACAGAATTAACTGCCATAATCCAGTATCAGATTACAAACAGCCAATCTGAGGTGTTGGGCTCCTCGGGACTACCAGCCCAAAGGACTACACGGAGCGTCCTGGGACTTGCAGGGAGGCTGTGCTGCCATCAGGCCCTGAAACGGTCGCCGACGCTGCAGTTCGTTCTCTGGGCACTGCACACACACAGTGCTTAGGGACTCCTTGGACATCAGCTTCACACCCACAGGGGGAAGCTCCTAAGCAGAGGGCTAACAGCCCCTCAAGGCAGCAGGCCACAAAGTCACGGTAACCATGGCAACAACAGTGGAACAGGCGAGCTGGTTCTGTTGACTCACAGGATAAATGCAGCACTCACCAACTTCCATCATCCCAGGTATTAAGCTGATGCTTAGGCTCGAATATTTTTCAATATAATGGGGTTAGAAGGTGGAAGGAGGTCCCGATACATTAATGGGGAGGTCACGGATATGCAGTGGCTCTACTAAAGCAAAGTTTAATAATTTATGGAGTTCTTTCCCATATAACACCTCATGCATACTCTCAGTCTGGCAGGGTGATGAGTAGACTGTTCTTATTTCTATTTTATAGGTGGGTACAGTGATGTCTACAGAAGGCAAGTCACTTGCCCAAAATCACAGAACTAGTACGTGGTAGAGCTAGGGCTTAAATTTTAAGTTTTCTTACCTTAAACCACTAAATGTATAAAGTAACCTCTTAAGCTCAACATAATAGATATTTACACAGATGGCACCTCTTAAAAATCAGGGTACTACAATGATAAGGAGCATGGTCTGAAGGAAGATTAAAAATATGTTTCATATATATTATACGATGTCAACAGGTAGCAGAAAGATTTTTCTTACTAAAGGTATGGTGTTGCTTGGGAAACTGCCTCCACCACTGCATAGGTGCTGGGGGAAACTCCAAGAGTTTAGATGTATGAATAAATCCATGTGACAAGGTCTTGCCCCCAAGGACAAGCAGGGAGAATGGGAACAGGAAGTGCAGGGAACGGAAGGAAAGTGAGGGACTGCAGACCTGGAGAAAGACAAGGGCATAATGCAGGTGCATCTGCCAGTCATGTTTCCCAGAGGGGAGGGCGTAGGAAGTTTTATCTCGAAAGAGGATGTTATTGTGGTTAAGAGCACAGAATCTGGAACCAACAGTACATGGGTTCAAATCTTGTCTCTATCTCTAATTAGCTAAGTGAATTAAGATCTGTCTTAGTTTCTTTGTCAGTAAGATAGGATAATATATGTTATTTCCCTGGCTGCCCAAGGAATACTAAATACATAAATCACTAAGAAAAGTGGCTGGTGTTATGTAAATATTATTTTTTTTTTGCTGTCATCATTAGCATTCAGTTTGAAAGTATATTATAAACACCTCTTCTAGCCTCCCCTTCAATAGATCTTTAATGAAGCATATTAAACACATAAGCTAACTTATGTAGTTAAGAGGTTAAAAATTAATAAAGGGCTGTGATTCATACAACAGAAGCAGAGGCATCAAGGCAGTCTTTGAACTGAGATAGCAATGCATCATGGCTAAGGGGACCAAGAAAAAGCTTACCCTAGGGGTGTGCCTAGAGTCATAGGAAGGGGTGTATTACAGAGTATTACAGGGCAAGAAACAGAATCAGACCTGTAGAGCTAGAAGCATATGGCTAACATCTGAGCTATACAATAGAAAACAGAAGAGAAAACTTTGAATAGGGGAACAATGGTAAATGAGATTGCCACAACCCATCTTAAAAGGAGGTTTTCATAAACAGAAGTTAATCTAATGTTGTTTTACCAGCAAATATTTGTTGAGTGGTCATAGGCACTAGATACAGATTAGAATAGGACATAACCTGCTACATTAAGGAAGTTGTAATTTAACTGGAGTGGTAGCATGCAATATAAACAACAAAAAAACAAAGCACCAAGGCAGTATTTAAGAAACAAGGAGTGCTTATTAAACACCACCCTCTCCCTGCTACCCCTCCATTCCCTCCTCACCCCAATCGGAGATAAAGGACTGTGAGGGAGGCAGAATTTGATTAGGATCATTCTGTCACAGATCAAGTCACTCTAGAGCATTTATGAAAACCTTGGATTGGGCCAGACACAAGGTTGCAGAGAGATGACCACATGCTTTCACGCTTTAAGGATTTTAATTTACTAGGCTGAGTCTGAGACACAATGAAGAAGCACAGGAAGTGTCTGTGAATTAAACAGGGGCATTAGTAACTAGTGCTTAGCTCTGGCCAGTGGAACACGGGTCACAAAAGGTCTCTAAGAGAAACCCACTGAGCTGAATCCTCCAGGAGATGAAGGTAGCAAGAGAGACAGCACAACACATTTGAGGAACTACCAAGAGTTTAGTATAGCTGATGCACAAGAGAAAGAATGTCTGATGAGAGGAGAATAAGAAAGAAAAACTGAACAACTGAAGGGATTCAATGGTGAAGGACTTCACAGTCTACAGTAGGGAGTTTGCCCTGCTATGGCAGGAGACAGATTTAAGCATGAGAATAACATATTTACGGAGAGAAAGCTTTGGAGAGAACATGGAGAATTATTTATGGAAGGGCAAAACTAGAAGCAGGCATACCTCTTAGAAGACTACTCTTCCAAAGTCCAGGAATAGATCATCAATAGGGACCTAATGAGAGCTGGAGAAGCAGAGACTGAAAACAGAATATAGGTATAAGAGGTGTGAGGAGGGCAGAGTCTGAGTTGGAGAGGATGGTTACCAAAAAGATGCTCAGGGAGGGAGTGAGGGTGAGTCCAGCAATGCCAAGGTTGCCTTTCAGTTTCTGGTGAGACATCGGGGTGGATGGAGTGCCCATCCCCAAGAGAGGCAATGCAAAAGATGGAGTGACTGGAAGGAGAACAGAGGATCTCACTTGGAACATGTTGAGTCTAAGGTATTCGTGGGACACCATTAAAGATTTCTACAAGGCAGCTGAATGTAAGTTCCATACATTGAGTGGAAATGAATGATGTAGACACAAAGCAATCAGGCTGGGCATGTTCAAAGAAGCTGGGGAGGTGTCAGATTCTAGAGCTAAGTAGAGAACAGGGAACTTTCACAGGAGCCAACAAGCAATGATAGGAAGCAGACAGGGAAGCTGGAGAAGGTGCTGCCCCTAGAGCCAGGTAGAAAAGATTTCAAGCAGAAAAACCACCAGTGAGAAATGCCCCAGGAACACCATGCAAATGGGGCTGGGAAGGGATCTGGGGAACAAGACACCAGGAATGTAAACACACAACATGCAGCCTAATAACCTTGGCCTCATGCCTCTATGACTCGAGGACACTATATGGAGGATGAAGGGTGGTCCCATCTGATGAATTACCATGCCCCAGAAATCTGCAAAGTACTATGATCCTGATCACTTCTAGAGATGCCAAAAATCTGTCCCCTCTCCTCTGAGTAAGCTATATCTCATGTTAGCAGTTGCCTAGACAATTTCTTTAGAGAGTCACAACCAGGTACCTGGCTGTAGAAGACAAGCCAATTTCCAAGAAAACCCACTCTAATATCCCTCTCCAGCCTCCTCCTTCCTCAGCTTCCCTCAGAGGAATTAATTCTGCAGCTTCTTTTTCTAAGAAATGTCATGCTTTGGGGTTCTTTCTTTGGTCACTGTGCCATTTGTTGTTCATGTAGGCTTTCACTCCTACAACCATAGTTAGTGGATGTGTTATAAAGGGAGGTCTTGTTCAACACATCTGATTGACAATTAAAGCAAAACAGATCAGTTTTGATGTAGAGGAAGCTTGCCATGAGTAGGGAGAATGGACTGCAGAATTTCTAATGAGCTGTAATTACTCATAAAATATCTGATGAGTTTCCTTCCCTGACCCAGGCAAAGCTGGAGAAGAGGTCACCAGACACCAAGCCTGAAGGTCACCAGGCATTCTCTGGGAACCCCTTCTGCTTTTGGGCACAAATGGCAGGTTGTGCTTTGGCCTGTGAAGGGACTTGGGGCATCTCAGCAGGAGCTGCAAAGGGAAACGTGCATGGTACAGAAATACGGATCTGGTCCCCAGTGTGCAAGTGTGTGTATTACTGACTGCAGTGGATTTGCTGGTGCAAGTCAGAAAGGTGTGTGTCACAGGTATGTTCTGCTTCATGGAACAGCCTGCTGTGGTTTCTACAGCAAATCAAACCAGTTACAAGAAAAAATATTCTACAGGGATTTGATTCAGGTGCTAATGAGAGCATAAAAGGAAAAGATTACTTGTCATTGGCTTATATGACAAGTAACTAAGAAATACAAGCAACAAGCGTACTATGCTTCATAAACATGTACCTGTGTTTGTGTATTTCCTCCTTCGAGCAAAGCAATGCCAAGTAAAATGCCTTCTGAAAAAATCCTATCATTTTTGGTGTTCACTATGACATCGATGACAAGTTCAGATGCCCCTTCTTTATCCAGCAGACACTGAATGTCAGCCATTGAGATTCCCATCTTATCTGCATCTTGTGCGGAAAAGCTTCCTTTGATGAAAAAAAAAAGAATACAATAACCTTAACTGCAGACATTAATAGAACAGATTTGTAAACCATAAGAATATTTACCACTGGGACTTTTCCCCTACAAAGTGAAATATGATAGAATTTGAAGTTTAAATATGTCAAAAGTTTATAAAAATGGAACTTTGTATTAAACGTCTGACATCTATCATTAAATGTTTTTTAAAGAAAAATCCTGTAGAAGATATCTAGCTGCATTTTTGTATTTTTGTCCTTACTATATATACATGAAGTAACTAGGACTTCACTGTGTTTCCAAAGTCACAGAGCAAAATCAATGATCATGTTCCAACCTGTTGCCTCATGAATCCAAAATTGCACCAAAGTTTTTAATAGTGCTTTTCAAAAAATTATTTCAATTCGTGCTATTTAAGTAAAACATTAGAGTATCATTGACATGAAGGCATGATATAAGAATCCTAAAATGAGAAACAGATGGCAACACTTACCTCCCATTTGTGCAGATCTGGAGTAGGTTCCTGACAAGTGGCCATTCATACCAATGCCATAATCACCTTTAAAGTATCGATTCAGCAGTATTTTTCTTAATGTATTACCCTATAAAGAAGGATAAGGAAACTGTTAGTTATTGTTGCTTCTTCTAATAAGACTGACAAATATCAATATATTAAAATGCCACATAAAATGTAAGATGCCTGTGTCGGGGCCAGTGCTGCGGTATAGCGGGTAAAGCCACCACCTGCAGCACCAGCATCCCATATGGAAGCCGGTTCAAGATCCAGCTGCTCCACTTCCAATCCTGCTCTCTACTTTGGCCTGGGAAACCAGTAGAAGATGCCCCAAGTCCTTGGGCCCCTGCACCCATGTGAGAGACCTGGAATAAGCTCTTGGCTCCTGGCTTTGGACAAGTGCAGCTCTGGCCATGGGGAGTAAACCAGCAGATGAAAGATCTCTCTTCTTCTCTGTAACTCTGCCTTTCAAATAAATAAATAAATAAATAAATAAATAAATAAATAAATCTTAAAAAAAAAAATCCCTATGTCCCATAATAGGGTATCTGGGTTTGGTCCCCAACTCTGGATCCTGTCCACAGATTCCTGCCAATGTAGATCCTGGAAGGCAGCAGTCATGGCTTACCTGGCTAGGTTTCCACCACCCCAAGTAAGAGACCTGGATTGTATTTCTGACTTCCAGCTTTGGTTCTGGACTAACAGTGACCATTTCAGGCATTTGGGGAATGAACGTGGAAGGGAGATCTGTCTGTCTCTGTGACTCTCAACTAAATAAATCAAATTTTTATAATGTACTTTATGGGCCGGTACCACGGCTCAATAGGCTAATCCTCCGCCTGCGGCGCTGGCACACCGGGTTCTAGTCCCGGTTGGGGCACCGGATTCTGTCCCTGTTGCCCCTCTTCCAGGCCAGCGCTCTGCTGTGGCCCGGGAGTGCAGTGGAGGATGGTCCAAGTGCTTGGGCCCTGCACCCCATGGGAGACCAGGAGAAGCACCTGGCTCCTGGCTTTGGATCAGCGCAGTGCGCCGGCCACGGCGGCCATTGGAGGGTGAACCAACGGCAAAGGAAGACCTTTCTCTCTGTCTCTCTCTCTCACTGTCCACTCTGCCTGTAAAAAAAATAAATAAAATAAAATGTACTTTATGAAGTTGATTCGTGCAAAACTAATTTTACACAAAACATTTTCTGAGGCAAAAGTCTACAAATAGGTTCCAAGAAAATAATAATTTTACTTCTCATAATAACAAAAGAAGCTGGAAGGAAATTTCTGGAGGTGAAGAACAGCTTTATGACATAAAATGTGATGATGGTTTCAGGGCTGCATACTTATCTCCAAACTCATCAAGTTGTACATATTAAATAGATATAATTTTTTCCATGTCAGCAAAAGATACATAAAGTGGGTTTTTTTAGATTTTATTTATTTATTTGAGAGAGAGGGAGTTATAGACAGTGAGAAGGAAAGATGGACAAAGGTTTTCCATCTGCTGATTCACTCCCCAAATGGCCCCAACAGCTGGAGCTGGGCTGATCAGAAGTCAGGAACCAGGAGCTTCCTCTGGGTCTCCCACATAGGTGCAAGGGCCCAAGGACTTGGGCCATCTTCTACTGCTATCCCGGACCAGAGCAGATAGTTGGACAGCAAGCGAAGCAGCTGGGATTAGAACCAGCACCCACATGGGATGCTGGCACTGCAGGTGGAAGATTAACCTACTGTGTATCAGCACTGCCCCCAATAAAGTGGTTTTTAAAAATGCTTCTATTTCCCCCATGATTAAAAAAATAGTATTTTCAAAAGAATATTCTAGAAAAACCACCATTGCTTTAAATTTAAGATTGGTTCAAAAGCTAAAGATTATAGTGTTGGTAAGAATATCAATGGTACACAAAGAAAATATACAGCATAATTAACACCCTAAGAAGTGAATAGCCAAAGCCTTAGTAGGAAAAGCTTAGTGAAAGGAGCTAAGTGCATAGCAGTTGCTCACAAAATCAAGGTTGATAAGACAGAATGAATTATATTTAAACTCCTCGATGCTTTATTCAGTGGGGAGAAAGATAATGTATTCCATTATAAACATGTGATTCAAAAAATTCTCTAAGTCTTCAATTTTGTACTCATGCCAGGATATTTTTAAAATAATACACTTTGCAATGTAATTGCTTACATGGACTTAAAAACACAGATGTCAATTCCAAATCTTCCCTTCTATTATATTAACAAAGAAGAGTGCTTTAGAAGTGTGATTTAAAGAATACTTGTTTAAACTGTTGAAATGAACACAAGATTTTACTCCAATCTTGGAGATAAGGAAACATGGTCCACGAGCTTTCAGAACTGGCTATAGGTGACACAGCTGGCAGGTAGCTGTCCAAGACCAGAACTCAACTCTTGATTGCAAAATCCAAACCACCCTCAGCATGCCCCGCTGTACACTGTGACACGTGGCTCTCGAGGCTCCTTCTCCCTCTGCCATGCTTTGGTTTGCCTTCATTTCCAAGTTCTTGAGGGTCGGTCCCCTTGTTCTCTGTGCTTTTTCTCTTTATCCCCCTCTCCTGGTTGGCAGTTTCCAACCTTAGGTTGCATTATCACCTCTGCAGTTCCAGCCACCAAGTATTATTTCCTCCAGCCTTGACCTTGTTCTCCTAAGCCTCCCATTCTGTTTCCACTTAGATTTCCTTATGCACATCTTGAGGTTCTGCTGGCACCTCCCACTCAGTTTTTCAGAATGCAATATTTCTTCTCTCTTGAATGCACTTTCTTCTCAATTTCAATTTATTTTATGGAGATCACAACCATTCTTGTTACTTGGGCTCCAAATTTAAAAATCATCTACTAGCTCCTCCCTAACTTGACAATGATTTGGGAAATTTGACTTTTCTACCTTTTCAACTGCAGCTTCCACGAGTACTTTCAGATACTGTGTTTTAACCAACTATGTGATTATTTCTCAACCAAAGCTTTCTTTCTCTTTGCTCACATTGTATTCGCTGCCTAAATGCTCTTCTTCCATCTTACTATGGAGAGGTTCCATCTTCTCTCTTCATTTTATTACTTAGGCACCTACTATTTTAGGCACCCTCCTAAGTGAGTGAGATACAAGCCTCCCCTCAGGAGTATCCACTGGGATTAATTTAGTAACAGAGACATGCAAGGTCCTCTGGAGCACACAGGAGGAGGCAGTTAACACTGAGAATGGCAGATGTCCTCTATTAATCTATGTGAACATCACAGCAGACCTGTGCACAGATCCTGAGCACAGTCAGCATGCAAGAAATAGGTCTTCAGTGTCATAATACAAGAAATGGGCTGAGCTGCAGCCTACAACACCAGCATCCCATATGGGCATCAGTTCATGTCCTGGATGTTCCCCTTCCTATCCAGCTCCCTGCTAATGCGTCTTTTAAAAAATAAATAAATAAACAGCGAAATCATTTTACTTATCCATTTGAGAGAGGTGGGGTGGGGATCATGTGCTGGTTAATACTCTAATATAATAACTGAGTAGGACTGGACTGGGGCTGAAGCTGGGAGTTGGTAAAGCAATCCAGGTCTCCCACATGGGTGAACAAGCCCAGTTACTTCAGCCACCATCACTAGCTTCCTCTCAGGTTCTGCACTAGTAGGAAGACAGGGTTAGGAGCCACAGCCACAAATCGAATACAGGCACTTCAGTGTGGGATCGGGTGTCTTAACTGCTAGGCTAGACACCCATGCCCTGTAAAAATGTTTCCATCATACCCTGTCACACTACTCCAATAACCCAACCCAGACATGAAAAACAATACAGCCGGCACCGCGGCTCAATAGGCTAATCCTCCACCTGAGGCGCCAGCACTCGGGTTCTAGTCCCGGTCAGGGCGCCAGATTCTGTCCCAGTTGCTCCTCTTCCTGTCCAGCTCTCTCTCTCTGCTGTGGCCCGGGGAGTGCAGTGGAGGATGGCCCAAGTGCTTGGGCCCTGCACCCGCAAGGGAGACCAGGAGAAGCATCTGGCTCCTGGATTCGGATCAGCGTGGTGCGCCGGCCGCAGCGGCCACTGGGGGGGGGGGGTGAACCAATGGAAAAGGAAGACCTTTCTCTCACTGTCTAACTCTGCCTGTCAAAAACAAAAACAATACAAAACTGCTTTTTACCCAACTGTTCTAGAAAACGTCCTTTATGCTGGAAGAAAGTGTGCAGAGCCAACCATAGACTAGGACTGCTCACATCAAACTAAAATAAGTGATATATTTGTCAATATTTTAAAATTCTCTTTAGGTGGATAAAATCAAAGGCACCAACACTATCAGAGGGATGAGCATCAAAGTTAAACAAGCACCGTTCCTCCTGTCCAACCCTCGTCTACTTAGAAGCATGCATCTTTAAACTGTTATACTCAGAATGCCCAAGAAAGAGCAAGGGGCTCCTGACATCTCTATTCTTACCTGTGAAACCACACTGCCTAGTTCAACACCCCCCACACTCTGTGCCTAGTCTAACCGGGTGATCTTAAGTAAACTACTGGATTAACCTGAGCCTCAGTCCCTCAACTCTCAAATGAAACAGTTACACTATTGACCTGCACAGCAGTTCCGTGATAATCACGTGATTTAAGATTACCTCAAGTACTCAGAACAGTTCCTGGAACATACTAAGTGCAGCACAGATGCATTTAGTTGATGCCATCCCTGCTATTACTAACACTATTCAGACCACGGGACCACTTACAGTGTAACGCTTTTGTGCATTCTCCCTTTACAGCAAACCTTCCCACTACAGAGAAAGCAACATCTACTAGACTAAGAAACGACGGCAATAATAAATGATGAACTGTTTGCAAGTCGTAAACTTTCCACCAGTAATCAGTCCTTGGAGTTGGACTCTCGTGACCCAGTATGGCAAAGTCTCCTCAGAGCATGCACACACTTGGCCTGTGTGAACATACAACTTCAACTAGAGAGGAAAAGCTTCCACTGTGCAAGCAAGCGTTTGTCCTAACGTTAGGACACTCTAGCTTCTACCATTGCTGCCCTAGTCTGATACTCAGCTCTGGCCTCCGACTCCAGATTCCTGCTAATGCACACCCTAGGAGGCAGAAGGTGATGGCTTAAGTACAGGGGATCCTGCTAACCACAGGGCAGACCTGGACTGAGGCCCCAGCTCCCACTTTCTATACAGTCCTGGCTGTTGTGGACATTTGGGGAGCAAACCGGCAGATAGAATCTTTCTCTCTTTTCCTCTACTAACACACCCTCTCTCCTTGCCTCTCCCCACAGCCTCTGCTTCAGCTTCTTAATTAATTTAAAAATTCTACCTTGGATCAAAGTCCAGAGATTTCAGTTAACACAACCCTTGGTGTTAAAAATGAATGAAGGATAGGTATGGATGGAACAGGACTCTGTTTTCTCTTGGTCATCCTTGGTGAAATGGACAGCTTCAGTACTCTCCATCCCAAGTCCAGTGAACTGACTGCTGCTGATGTATCTCAAGTTCTGACTTGAGGATGAGAGGCAAGTACTGTGTCCCAATTTGCCTTGGGCATTCGTGGTGATGGGTTACAGTGGTAGCAGTATGGACTTGAGTCATTTCCCCAAATTACTTTAACTCGAATAAAGTAACTGTAGAACTCTTGTCAGAAATTCTGGTGCCAAAGTTGTAAATAATCGTCTCAGAGCTATAATGGCCATGGCAGAAACTTGGGACAGCACTAAAAGTACATTAAGCCATTGTGAAAAGATTCCACAACAATTCGGAGGTTCAACTTCTGAAACAGTTCTTCAAATCCAAAATGAACGCCTGCCTGGGCCTCCCACGGCAGGTGTCTTTGTTGGGTTGGGCCACCTAGCATGGAATGTCCTTTACAGTCTTTTCAATATCAGAGTCCATTCCAGGCCACAAGACGCTGCTGTTAGCCAATGTCTTCATGTGAACACATCCCAGATGTGCTAACTGCAGTGTAGCCAAGATAACTAACAACCACCTTCTGAAATTCCAACAAAATATTTCCATAAAAAGACATCTTCTGTGGCTAGAGAGGTCCTGCTGACAGTCTGTGAATATCTGGGAGGATTGTTTCTTTTCTGGCCACTCCCTGTTAGTTAGGCTGAGTCCAATGCATCAGACATTAAGAACTGCAGGAATTAACGCCTTTCATAGATACAAAGAGCAATAAAATTTTATTAATTCTAAAAAGGAATACAGATTCTCTTTCGATTTTGAGAAAGTGCAACACTGCTTGCTTTAACAGAAGTTAACAGCTGCAGGAGGGAAGCACTGAAGAATGTGACATATGAGGTCATAATTCCACATTTGTTCCCATCCTCTTGGAGGAATACTCTACTCTTTGTTTCCATATGGACAATACAATTAGAATCACGAAACAATGTCCCTATAACCAGCATCCTAGAAAACTTAAGTCCCTAACTGGAAATTCAAGAGATAATGAAAACTGCCAACGACAGATGTTTAATTCAGGACTTTCCCTCAAAGATTAATGATTAGCTACTAATCACCATGAACAAGATATGAAAGAAGGTGATGGGTCCTAATTGTAGACGCCATGCAGTCTCATGTTCACACTGAAATGGGTATTAGCATAACTGCTATTTCCCTAAGCTTTTGGTTTAATGACAGTGTGTGTGATTAGATAATTTTTCTCATTTGAATTCCCAAGGGTAAACAGATATAGTTCCCAACTAAAATACATTATTGTAGCAACTCTGTTATAACAGAATTCTATTAGCCCAACATTATAATAGACTGCATCTTCAGGAGACCACTGGGGAAATGCATGCCATCTCCTATGCTCTAGCTGCCTAACAGCTTAAATGCCTCCATCTCCATCACTGTTGCATTTGCCAATAGTAGTTGTTATATACATTTATTATATGCTCATCAATACAATGACACAATCCTAATCTTGAAAAACAAGAAGACGTGTCAACAGTTTTAATAAAAGGCCTTATGGGGGAAAAACATTGGAATATTTTAGAACCAATTATTCACATACCACAATGACAATCTATTTCCAAATCCCTTCCTTCCTTGTTTGATTAATTGTAAAGACATTTATCACATTTCTACCATGTGTCAGGAACTACGGAAGGGAGTAGAAGTAATTCTGCAACAGATGCTAAAAGAATTTTCAAATCGGCAGAGCTGAGACATATGGCACTGTTTTTCAATATAAATAATCCTCACCAGACCATTTGATTCCATCTGTGAAATTTAAATGTTTAAACAGCAAATGATGATGTTTAAACATTTGATGATGATGATGCTGGATGTAAGAGGAGCTACAGGAATTACTCAGGTTTGTAGAGCCTTAAAGACAAATGGGGTGACTGAGAAGGCTTCAGTAGAGGATGATCTGTGCTCACAAATAGTGGAACGTATAGGACACCGTATTTATTTTCTTTGGGGTATACTAAAAGTCTCTCAGAGTTGGAATTCCAGGAAGCACACTGACTGACATGGATCTCAACAGGATCTTCCATTTCAACCATTTTAAATACAGAGTCTGCTTCATCCAGAGGATGAAACTTGTGCAAGCCCTTGGGCAAATGACTTTTTTGTTTGTTTGTTTTATTTGACAGGTAGCCTTATAGACAGTGAGAGAGAGACAGAGAGAAAGGTCTTCCTTCCGTTGGTTTACTCCCCTAATGGCCATTACTGCCGGCACTTTGCTGATCTGAAGCCAAGAGCTGGGTGCTTCCTCCTGGTCTCCCATGCGGGTGCAGGGCCCAAGCACCTGGGTCATCCTCCACTGCCTTCCCGGGCCACAGCAGAGAGCTGGACTAGAAGAGGAGCAACCGGGACTAGAAACCAGCGCCCCAACCGGACTACAACCGGGGTGCCGGCACCGAAGGTGGAGGATTAGCCAAGTGAGCCACAGTGCCGGCCAGGGCAAATGGCTTTTGCGAATGGATTCCACTGCTTGTAACTGATCAGCTTTCTGAGCAAGCAGTCATCATCTGATCTTCAGAACATAAAAGTAAGAAGATGAGAGGAGAGTGCAGACAAGCTTCAGATAACATTTCCTATTGAATGCAAACAACTGTCAAACATCCCGATCTGGTAAAATGACACCTCAGTGGCAGAAGCACATGACCACTACAGTTAAGCCCCCAAATCTCCCAGCACTCAGTATGAAAACCCACTATAGTTCTATCCACTCCTAGGAAAAATGGCATCCCAGGGCCCATGCAAGCATACGCAAGCACACCAAAGGCTGGGAGAAATGGAATTCCACGTGACTTTCACAGCTTCTGCAAAGATTGTGAGGCTAGAGTGAGAAGCTCTGGTGAGCTCAGTAATGGACCCAGCTCAGGGTGGGTCCCAGAGAACACAGAAGAGAAGGCAGGAAGGGGAGGAAATGGGGCTGCACCGAACTGACAATGACCTGAACGACGACAGGAAGAGCAGTCTTTCTCTGGGACAACGGTCAAAGTCATCTTTAACTTTGCTGTTTCGAAGTTCTAACCTCAGAGGCTGTGACTCCTGTTCAATTTCTGATGCCATTACGCAAAGATGGATACAAAGGCACAACTTTGGAAGGCGGTGGAACATCCGCGCAGCAGCGACACGTACAGGAAGGCCGGGACCAGCGCCATCCTGCCCTACATTCACCTTTCTGTGTCTGTGGAGTCTATGCTTTCCGCTCGGCAGTGCAGTCCCTGAGTTCTGAGCTGTGACCTACTGCTCTTCAGTCAAGCGGAGGACGAGAGGAGCACACTGTTCAGAAGGGCTGTTCAGGAGGGTGGCACTGTGGCACTGTGGGTTAGGCCACCACCAGCAATGCCAGCATCCCACATGAGTGTCGGTTTGGGTCCTAGCTGTTCCGCTTCTGATTCAGCTCCCTGCCCATGCAGGGGACAGCTTGAGTGCATGGGTCCCGGTATCTACATGGGAGATCTGGATGGAATTCTAAGCTCCTGGATCCAGCCAGCCCAGCTTTGGCTGTTGCAGCCATGTGGAGCATGAAATACAGACTCTACCTTTCAAATAAAGAATAAATAAATCTTGAAGAAAAGAGAGCTGTCCAGGAAATTCAATATTCCATGTCCTGTGAGAACAGGGTTATTCTCCATCTTGCTATTTAGCTTTAACAGAAGAAATGAAAGAAATATATTAAAAATATTTATAACATTCTATCGTGCAATAACTGTTCCTCAGGTTTCCTTTCTGCTCTCCCCATAGCCATACAGTACCCCTCTAATACTCTCTCCATTCAGCACTGCTTGCAAAACAAGGGTCAAATATTCAGCATAGAATACATGAAAATACAACAAGACTTCAAAAAGCTCACAGAACAGTGGAATGCAAAGGTAAGTATATTTTGGAGGAAAGAAGTTTAGAAAGCCATAGAGAGCAGTTTTATAAAAAACATGTCCCATGAAATCTCTGAAGACCCTATTATTTTGTCAATTTTAATACAAGCAATTACATCTCATATGAGTAATTGCATTCTATAGGTAAACCATAACTTTCAAGGAATTTCACAGCAAAAATCTGAGATAATGATTTAGAACCAGTGGAAATTGGAAATTCCTTACATTTCCATGAGCATTTTAAAGCACCGTCACAATTACTACCTCAAAATACCTGAGCTAATTAAAAGGACAAAGTGCCAAGTGCCTACCTTAGGAGGAGCTTTTACAGAAAATCTTAGACTAAAGCTTATTATAGTTTTCTATTAAAATAAGTGGTATTATAGGGTATGAACTAATTTTTTAACTTTTCATTTTTGTAGAGAGAGAGTGAGCGAATGCGCTTCCAGCCACTAATTTACTCCCCAAATGCTGCAACGGGAGTTGGGAACTCAATCCAGGTCTCCCATGTGGGTGGCAGGGACCCAATCACTCGAGCCATCGCTGCTGCCTCCGAGGGTGTGCATCAGCGAGCAGCTGGAGTCAGCAGCAGTGCCAGGAAAGGTACTGACTCCAGGCACTCGCGCAGGGGACAAAGCATTCCTAACTGAAGGCTAACACCCACCCCATCATGGCAGTCTCTGAACAGTATTTTGAAAACCATTTTGGTTTTCTATGATGTTTTGATTATGCCACCAAAGATATTTCACTACTTCACTATATCTAGAGTGGTAATTGGAACTCAGGGCACTAGAACATACAACTTAAATTTTAACGATTTGCAAAGCACATTTGCTGTTCTACAACGTAGCAGCTTGGTAGTAGGGCGGCACTAGCATCTGCTCTACCAACATGGATTTCCACAGGCTTGTGAATCGCCTGCTGAGATTAGTCTCTGAAACAAACAAGAAAAAAAAAATTCTCAGGCTGAAAAAAAGGTCAAAATATTCAATCAATTTGAACTGAAGGGGTAGATGTTTGACACAGCAGTTAAGATCCCACTTGGGATGCCCACATCCCAGACTGAGTGCCGAGATTCCAGTCCCAGCTTCCTGCTAACGTACCCCCAGAAGGCAGCAGGTGATGGCTGAGCTCAGCTCCTGGCTTCAACTTGCCCCAGGCCCACACGTTGTGGATATCCGGGTAGTGAACGAGTGTCTGGGACATCCCCCCCACCCCTTCTCTCTTTCAAAAAAAAAAAAAAAAACTTTTCAATATAGCTAGTTATTTGAATTAATAAATTGGAGGAAAAAAAAAGAATAATTTCAGTGAATCACAGATCACTTGTTGATTTAATATTCTCAAATGGAGACAGAAGAATGCAATGAATTTCTCCTGTTCTGCCTGCAGGATGTATGTGTGTGTATAATTAAGTAATACATAGAAATAAGAGGGAAGATCTTCAAAATTTTCATAGAAATGGATATTATGACCAAACTATGCACAGATGTCAAAATTTTTTGCACCAAAATAAACTTATGTTTTAACTCTATTTATCCATGAACTTTCTGGAACATTCTTATATAAATGTTTGTACCCCAGGATATTATGTATATATTTGTACATTCTGAAGTCAATGAGGTATGCACCTTTGCCTTCTCCCCTGGGTACTGGTAAACATGGGTAGCTGGACTGAATATGTGAAACAAGCAAATAAGCACATCTTTTTCTATTCTATTTCACTGATTCTCATATAGTATTTTTCTCTACATTTTAACATTTCTGAATTACTTTAAAATCAATGGTCAACTTAGTTGGTAGCATTCTTTATCCTTCCAGTGATACCTAAAATGATGGCATGCTGTGCAAACGATAATATTTTAGAAGTGACAAAGTACATTTGGTTAATGGAAAAAACAGGTATGTCCTTTCCTCTAGGATTGTAGCACAAACTCAGATTTATAGTATGTAACACTGCTATTATACCCCCTTTGCTATTAATGTAAGTTAAGATGAAATCGCACCAGAAATCTGGGGATTTAACTTTTACTAGTGTATCCCCTTTTTCACGCTACAAATGTTCTACATGACAGCTGAATTTACTGCCATCGTAAGTTTTACTGATGTCATATTCCCTGAATCAGGCTTACATTAAAATTAGTAAGGAAACTGACAATATTAATAGAGATGAGAGGTATATTTATCTTACAAATCAAGACTAACTGAAAAGTAAATAAATAAGAAAGACACATTTAACCAATTCAGTTTAACGTCATATTTCTTTCCTTTAAAAAACTTTCTCCCGGACAGAACCTCACCTCTTCTTGGATGGTTAAAGTAAAAAGACAAACAATGACCCAGGTTGGCAAGGATATGAAGGAACAAGGACTCTGTTACACTGCTGATGGGAACAGAAAATGGTGCAGTTACTTTAGAAACCTGTTTTACAGGTTTTTTTTTTTTTAAGATTTATTTTATTTACTTGAAAGACAGAGTTATAGAGAGAAGTAGAGACAGAGAGAGAGAGGTCTTCCATCCGATGGTTCACTCTCCAGGTGGCCACAACAACTGGAGCTGCAACGATCCAAAGCCAGGAGCTTCTTCTGGGTCTCCCATATGGGTGTAGTGGCCCAATGACTTGGGCCATCTTCTACTGCTTTCCCAGGCCACAGCAGAGAGCTGGATCGGAAGAGGAGCAGCTGGGACTAGAACCGGCACCCATATGGGATGCTGGCACTTCAGGCCAGAACTTTAACCTGCTGCGCTACAGCACCAGCCCCAGCAGTTTTGAAAAAATAATCAGAGTCACCACATAGCCAAGCCATTCCGCTCTTAAGAGCAAACCCATAGGCCAGCACTGTGGCACAGCGGGTAAAGTCAATGCCTGCAATGCCGGCATCCCATATGGGTGCCAGTCTGAGTCCCAGCTGCTCTACTTCATATCCTGCTCTATGCTGTGGCCTGGGAAAGTAGAAGATGGCCCATGTCCTTGGGCTCCTGCACCTACATGGGAGACCCAGGAAGAAGCTCCCAGCTCCTGACTTCAGATGGGCTCAGCTCCAGCTGTTGCAGCCAATTGGGGAGTGAACCAGCAGATGGAAGACCTCTCTCTCTCCTCTTCTCTGTGTAACTCTGACTTTGAAATAAAATAAATAAATCTTAAAAATAAGAAAGCAAACCCAAGACAAATGAAAACATTTGTCTACCCAAAAACTTGTGCAAGACTGTTCAAAGTGATACTATTCTTAATAGTCAAAAACGTAGGAACAACCGAAATGTCCACGATGACGAGTGGACAAACAAAACATTCTGTGGCAACAGGAGGGGAAGTAATGATAATGCTACCCATGGATGAGCCTCGCAGACATTACACCAAGAGAAGGGAGGCAGTTCCAAAAGACCCCGTATTGCAGGAGTCCATTTAAATGAAACTTCTGCAAGAGGCAAATTCACAGAGACAGAAAGCTGATGAATGGTTGCCAGGGATGGAGACAGGGGAGTGGCTGCAGAGGGGTTGAGGGTTTCTCTGTGGATGATGAAAATATTCTCAGCTCAGACAGCAGTGCTGACTACAAATTTATGAAGATACTAACACCACCAAACTGTACACTTCAGTGAGGTGAATCTCAGGGTATGTGAAGATCTCAATAAAGCTGTTATAAAAACGGAAAATAAATCCATTAGATTGGTTAAGGAGAAATCACCCCTTAAATGATGTTAAAGTACATCTCTTAAAGAAAATAATGTCAGCTCCATGTAAATTTGTGCAAAGCATCTGAGCTGCTATTTGCCAGAGTCCCTGCACTTAGGTGCATCTGTACAGCAGATGTATTGCCCGGCACATGTTTTGAATGTTGCATCTGTTAGTATAATGTAGAGAGGCTCAAACTGCTAATTAAATATGAAATTCTACGTGTCAATTAGGAGCCAATTTCTTGTGAAAGCTGCCTCGTGTTTAGGTTGCAATAAATTGAGCTGGTATCTGGGCTTGCTTATGTCTGACCTGTGTGGGAAGGCAGTCCGGTGCACTGAATATAGGCTAGGCGGTTTCCATGGATACCTCACACAACTTGTGTGGAAACGCAAAATTACAAACAACTTCATGGAAATGATGCCTCACAAAATGGATTAGTTAAAAAAAAAAAAAAAACAACTCATCTTCCCAAAGAAAGATGCCAGAATTTATTTTGTTAATCAGTTGGTAAGGGGACATTCGGGGAGACAGCAAAGACATACTTTTTAAAGGACGGTTTTACGTTCCTTTAGCATTCTTTTTAGAAGACAAGGCATTCAAAATGTGTCTCTCATCATACGCTTTACAGCAAGCCTCAAGAATGTAAAGATACTCAGCTTTTATAGGAACCAAGTACCTTGAATTATCCCAGCTGAGTTTAATTCATTTGGCCACTGCATACTAATATGTCGGTCTTTCCAAATAAATGTACAATGTAATTACAACTAGGCTATTCCACCCACCTTCCTTCTGCTCCTTCCCATGAAATACAACACCACGTCTTCCAGATGTAGCATCAAAGCCACAGTGCTGTTTGCCAACCATTTCAGAATTACTGGCAAGAGAACTTAACTCATGGAGCTTCCAGAGGGGAAGGAGAGCGCTCCCACGCCACGTGGTCATGAAGACCCGAGCACACACCTGTGATTCACACCTCTGCAGGCCAGAGGAGGAGCAGTGAGGAAACCGCACCGTCAGCTTTCTCCATGTCCTCAAACCACTTCCCCTATTAGGCAATCAGGTCCCAGGCCCCCAGCGATAATCAGCGTGCACAGAAACGCAGCTGTAGTCTCTGGCCCACTTAGTCCAATCATTACGGGAACAGCAGCATGATCCAGCGAAAGAACGCAGATTGTTATAATAAAGGGGGCAAAGGAACCAGTACGTTTGAATCAAGTTAGACTAATATTTGATGATTATATAGCAAAATAATTTCACAAATGTATTAAAAAATTTTCAATTCATTTATTTTTAAACCGAGACCTGATTAAACTACCACTTGATTGCCATATAATTAGGACACTCTCACAAGCATCATTTCACAGTTTAGTGGCAGGAGTGGACCGTGACACACTTGCAAAAGCTTTGGAAAAGCGTGCATCTGTCTGAATGGGAAATAAAGATATGGTTTTGAAAAATTAGAAAATGCTCATTAGAAGTGCTGGGGGCAAGAGATGCTAGTCAAAGATGACAAAAATAACTCTACATAGAAAAGTGTCTACAAGCATATTAAAGAGAAGTGCCGTACTAAAGTTCTCGACACTGTGTCAACTCTGCTGCTCTTTCTTCTTAGTCACCACCACCTTGGCTCCCCCAGATCCTGCCGGATTTCTCAGACTCCTCTCCCCGGAGCTGTAACCAACCCCTGCCTGCAGTTCTTTCCCTGCCGGTGTGTAACAGTTCCGAGGGGGGAGGGATGTGGCCCTCGTCACCCACCAGTGGGTGTGGCGATCACTCTGCACCTGTGAGCCGTCCCAAGGCTCCTTCTGCCTTCACCCAGCAGCTTGTCGTCACTCCACAGGTCTCAGCTTAAACTTCACTTTCAGGGTGGTCATTTGGCCTAGTGGTCAGGATGCCTGTGACCCAAATCAGTCCCTGGCTCCGATCCCTGTCTCCAGCTCCTGACTGGAGCTAACGGCTAATGGCTAATGTGGACCCTGGGAAGCAGCAGGAAATGGCTGAGGTGGTTGGATCCCTGCCACCACGTGGGAGACCTGGATTGACTTCCTGGCTCCCAGCTTCTTTTGGGTCCAGTCTCTGCTATTGCATGCATTTGGGATGTGAACCAGCCAATGGGAGTGTTCTTGTTCTCTCTCTCTCTTTCTCTCTCTCTCCCTCCCTCCCTTCTTCTCTCTGCCTCTAAAAAAAGAAACAAAAAAAATTTCTGAAGGTTACTTTCTTGGAAAAGTTCTTTCCTGGACACCCCTTCCGCAGCCTCCCAGGGCACACTCACAGCTCTCTGGACTTCTTCCTCAAAATAACGAGAGAGAAGAGATGGGGTCATCCCTGTCCACCTCTTTGGTTGTCCCATTTTGTCACGCAGCTCAGAACTCTCTGAGGGCGTAAACTGGCCCTCGGAGCATCTCCAGAGCAGGGCACAAGTCCCATTATCCTCATGTGGCCATATGCAGTGTCTAAATCACTGTTTTTAGTTCCAAATATCTTTGTATTCTGTCCTTTTCATCTTTTTCTAATAAACATTTTTCAAAGAACATGGATTCTTGTTTTCCAAAACCACCTAAAAAGGCACATTATGAAATAAATATTCATGTTACTTTGACCTCTGCTGAATAGAAAACATTCACTCCCAGCATATGTGGAATGGACACACAAAACACATGCGGCCATGTTTGTATCATGTGTGAGACTAACACACAGCTACATGTTTGTGACATGTGCAAGACTAACACACAAACAGCTGGAGGATGGCAGGGAACGGCCATGCATCCATGCATTCTAGCTACAAATGATGTCTGGAAACCTCAGCCATCCCCACCTTCAGGCTGCAGTGGTTTCTTCGGATCTGACCCCCAGGTGACTTTTCACACAATCTCCCCACTCTCGTCATGAAAAGCAAGGGCTCTGCAGGTTCTGCGGCCAGGAGTGACCCCTCAGACCTCTCCACCTCATCCACTCTTCATCCTCAGCCAGAAACATTCCTTGGCCCTCACTTCTCTGCCCTCTCCATGGGCAGAGCAGGTAATGATTCCTAACTCGAAATTTGAGAAGACCCTTTAGGGGAGACACTCTGCAGTCCCCATGGTGAGGCACGGTGTGCTAACTATACACACGCCCCCAGCAAGTCAAGCTCACGAAGGCCACTTCCTTGCTGCATCCCCGAAGCCTTAGCATACGTCACAATGAACATTCTTTATGAGACTGCCATGAAGCTATCATCCAACCCCTCAGACAAAAAGAACATCTGTGCATACAATGGTGTGGATGTTGGATGTCCCCAAAAGACCTGTGTGTTAAAGCTTTGGTCTCCAGGGCACCAGTGGCAGTTGAGGTCTGGTGGCAGGTCCTTAAGTTATTGGGGGTATGCCCTGCTAGAGAACTGTGGAACTCCAGTCTTTCTTCCTCTCTCTGTTCCTAGCTCAAGATATCACCATTCACTCCAGCATATGTGCTGCCATTGTTTTCCACCACCCTCTCCAGAGGCTAACCCCATGGTACCACCCAGTTCTGTACCTGAACATTCAAAACCATGAACTGAATACCTCTTTTTACTTTGTAAAGTCAGTTGCCTTGGGTGTTCCACTGTAGTGACACTCAGCTGTTTGAGTGTAGTTCTTCCTTGAGGAAAGCACAAAAAGGTTTGTAAAGTGCACTCTCAAAGGTACTAGCAGGTATCCTTGGCTTTCAGTCTGCAGTGACCAACAGGGGAGAGAGAATGACAAGCTCTCTAGTTTACTCCACAAGAGGTTATGTCCCACATGCTGGGTGCACAACTACATCGCACTTCCTGATCCTGGGCCCCCTTGGTGGGGCCACATGACCAAGGCTGAGCACACTGAAGGCGAGCAGAAAGCCATGGAGCTGGCCCACGGGGGAATCTTGTTCTCCTTCCTCAGCTGTCAAGGATGCAGACAAGCAGAGCAGCCTAGGAGCACGTGGAGCCCAAGACGGAAGGAACCGAGAGCCACAAATCACCAAGGAAGCTGGCTGCGAGCTGCACGACTGGGGGCCCTCGCATGGGTACATCAGCTTTCAGTACACAGCACAGGCAGGCGTTGATGAGATGAAGCCAGTGATGGTCAGGCACAGTGGTCCCACGAGCTGGCTGCACCTTTAACAACACAGCCAATCTGCACTGTCTACCTGAGTCTGGTCCCTGGTGCCTGATGGCTTTTCAGTCCAGACTCACCAGTGTCTGGCGAAAGCCAGATCCAGAGCACAAGCCAGGCACAATGCTGCCAAGAAAATTATCTGTGAATACAGTTTCACCTATACCAGTCTTCCCAGATCTGCCTTGGTTTAATCCAACATTACCTCTGTCCAACATTGTTGTCTTATCCCTTCTATCAAATTTCCCATCATCTCCAAACTCCCATTACTACAATTATCTCAAAGATACACACCCACCCCCACACACTGCCCCTACTTTTTCCTCTCCCTGTCGGAAGTCCTTCAATACACCCAGTGCCATCAAAGTCACCCATCCAATGACTTCAGACAACACGTACAGCATTGGCTGTTCAGAATGTTCCATAGCATTCAGCTGTTTCTATCATTTTCATTTGTCTATTTTCATTCATCTCATCTGTGAGGCTCTGAAAAGAGTTCCTTCCACAATCGCAGCTTAGGGGTTCATTCACCTACAAACATACTTAGAAATCCTTCAATTAAATATGTATTCTGAGAAGAATATAATACCCAGGAAGAGTGTGATGCATTTTTTTATTATTTACCAGCCCTGCAAGAAGTATGGGCTAAATACTTTCACATAAGCAGCAATCACATTAAAAGCTTCCAATTAGTTGCAATTTTTAAAAAGAGAGAGAGGGAAAAAGAAAGAAAACAAAGGGCAAATGAATTGATGGGTAGTACTGGCTGAGATTTGTATGTTTAGTTTGATATACAAAGAACAAAGTGATTGGTGCTGCTTCCTTTAAAGGAGTCCAGGAAAAGATTTATAGGAATATTTACTGCAGTCATGATGTTTGCAGGCTGGAAAGAAATCCACACAAAAAGACGGTCTTCCCTACCAGATCAATCAAGTTCCAGGCTGACTGGAAGTGATGATAATTATTGGAAAGAAAATTGTTATGTTTTTGTCTGACTGCTGTTGCCTTGGCACGTGCTATTTCCAACTCCGTCTGGAAATAACAGTTCATCAAGCCATCTTGGGTGACTTACATAACCAGCCAGTATCAGCTGAAAACTGTCAGCTTCCGTAACTTGCTACCGCACTTGTAGCTACATGGCTCCAACACTGATTTCATTTATTTTCTGCCCACTGCCAAGAACTGTATTTCAAACAGCAAACTAATTTTAAAGCCTCACCTTTCATCTTAACTCAAGCCATTTTAAATTTGTTTGCTAACAAGCAAAAAGGACTAAAATTTCATGAAGTTGACCTTGATTTATTTCTTATGTTAATTTATCAACTGAAACTTGCATTAAAACTCTGAGTAATTCTTCAGACAAAATACAGTTATCATCTGTTGTCTGGATTTATAACAGAAATTAGCCTTCAAACAGAACAGAATCTGCATATTTTCTCATTAGATAAAAATTATAGGTTGGAAAAGTATTCTCCTAAACTCTGGATCACTTAACAAACACACAAAATAATTTCTACCCCAGTGCCAACATATTTTACACTATCAAAATGACCGAAACATCTAAGGGAGCAGTGAAAAACAAGATCAATGAAACCTTACTCAGGTTGAACCAGTTTGCTTTCGTATCAGCAAGAGAGCAAGGAAAAAGAACCAGCGGGTTAAAGTAGGAAGCTCTAGGGGGAAAAATAGAAACCTTACATCATTTTTATTCAAGAAAATAATTTTCCTGCAATGTCCAAGTACTAGCACCAAATTCCAATATGAAAACTTTTTTAAAAAGCAAGAAAGAGAAAACCAACACTCCTCTCATTTTCTACAATGGCTTTTTGGGAAATCTGAACATTATTTTACTTTCATGCTGCAATTATCGTACAGCCTAGGTCAACTATCAAAAGCCTAATACTAAAATGCAGTTCTCTGAGAACACTTTCTCACTTCCAGGATGTCCGTGGCTAATTACTTTACCATCACTACACTCTCCTGTGAAAATTAATAAAGGAATAAAAGGAAACAGTAAAATTCCACCTTCATCAAGAGCAGCAGACAGACAATCTGCAGATCAGAAAAGACACACAAGGGCTGCCCATATCAGCACCCACCAGACAGAAGCCACCCGGGAGACAGCAGAGTACTGAGAGCAGCAAGTTGGTTTGGCAACAGTATCACCAAGCACAGGCAAAACCATGCCTCCTGTGGGTAAGGAGCCCTTCAGGAAACCCACCAGCTGCATTTCCTGCTTGTGTGGGAGCAAGTCAGAACCGAGGTGACAGAAGGCTGTGTCAGAGATGCCGAGGAGGCACCCAGTGACAGGAACTCACGGGAGCGGCCACGCGTGGAGGTTGTGTTTGGTCTTTGTGAGAGCAGAAAAGGGAGAATCTCTGGGGCCTTCCAAGACCTGCTGTGATGACTGTCGTGTGAACAGAGAGGTGGGGGAGGCAGAGGAGGAGTGTTCCAGTGAAGCACCCTCAGGAGCGACACACGTCCATCAAATCATGACCCAGAACCTTGGACGTGCATCTTTAAAAACAATGGTGGTGTCTCCTCTGGGAAAGGAACATATGTGGCGAAAAGCTAAGAATTCAGGAAGAGGCAACAGGGAAACAGAATAACAAAAGAAAATATTTCTTAAGAAATGATACATAATTGGAAGGGTCTAAAATAAGCTGAGCACTCAGAAAAAAACTGGGAGGACATTGAGGAGAAAAGCAAAGCGAAATGGACAGTAGGATGTTTCTCTAAAAGTTCCAGAGAGACACCAGTGTTGTGGTACAGGAGGGGAAGCTGCTGCTTTCCATGCCAGCATCCTCCTCAGTGCTCTGGTTGGAGTCCCTGTTATTCCGCTTCCAATGCAGCTCCCTGCTGACGTGCCTGGGAGGCAGCAGATGATGGCCCAAGTGCTTGGGGCACCGCAGCTCACATCAAACAATGTTATGACTATTTGGGGAATGAACTGATAGATGGACACCTGTCTCTTCCTCTCTGTCACTTTGCTTTACACATAAAATCAACATTAAAGTAAATAAAAGTTTAAAAAGAATGTAAAAGAGAGATATATATAAAGATATATATATATATCTGTATATAAAGATAATTGAAAATGATTAAAAAACCTTGGTGTTAAATTGGAAATTGCATAGAAAATTAATCAATTTTTTAAAAAAAATATCATGTAGGATCTCTGTCCTTAATGTGCTGTACATTGTGAATTAATACTATAACTAATACTCCAACAGTATTTTTCACTTTGTGTTGCTATGTGAGGGCAAACTGTTGAAATCTTTATGTAATATGTACTAAACTGATCTTCTGTATATAAAGAGAATTGAAAAGAAATCTTGATATGAATGGAAGGGGAGAGGAAGCTGGAAAGGGGAGGGTTGCGGGTGGGAGGGAAGTTATGGAGGGGAAGCCATTGTAATCCATAAGCTGTACTTTGGAAATTTATATTCTTTAAATAAAAGCTTTATAAAAAAATAATAAATAAATACAGAAGAATTAAAACCAATTAAAAAAAAGAATGTAAAAGAAAAGGACACAATGAATGAAAGATTCAACAGTCACATAATTCAAGATCGGAGGAACAAAATCAAAGAAATGGAAGTGAAAATACAGGTTTTAAGACATAATGTGGGGCTAGTACCATGGCATAGTAGTCTAAACCTCCACCTGCAGCGCTGGCATCCCATTATGGGTGCTTTTTCGTGTCCTGGCTGTTCCTCTTCTGATCCAGCTCCCTGCTGACAGCCTGGGAAAGCAGTCAAAGATGCCCAAGTTCTTGGGCCCCTGCACCCAAGTGGGAGACCAGGAGGAAGCTCCTGGCTCCTGGCTTCAGACTGGCTCAGCTCTGGCCATTGTGGCCATTGGAGGGATGAACCAACAGATGGAAGATCTGTCTGTCTATCTGTCTCTCACTCTCTCCAATTCTGCCTCTCAAATAAATAAGTAGATAAATAAAAAATGCAGTAAGATTTCCCTAAACATAAGGATATCCGAAAAGTACATTGGTAACTCAAGACAATTACTAACTAGTTTTTCAAATCTGAAAACAGAAGAATCCATGCATCTGGACAACAAACTCCCCTTAAATAAGCAAAGGAAACATTCAAACTCAATTACAGAATTTCTAGAAAACAACAATAAATGACATAATACTTAAAGAGACACCTTGGAATTCAGCAATGTTACAAGAAAAATCAGTAGTCTTAACCATTTATAGCAATAGAAATAAACAACATACCTAGGAACAGAACACAGCATATATTTAAGCCAAATAAATTATTAATATATAAGCATGCTGGACTGAACTAAAAAAGAAAAAAGATATCACTAATAAATATAATTGCTAAATCTTCCTCCTTGAAAACAAATAAAAGGTAAACCATAGGCAATTTAATGAATGAAAAAGACTAAAACAGCAAGTACAACTTTGCAAAGGAGAGAATAACCAAAGAATAGCAAAAAAAATAAATAATATCTTCTATGATTAACCTAGTTTTTCCAGTGAACACAAAAATTTTTGAAAGCATGAGTAAAATGAGCATTTTTCTACGAAAATACAATTTTCCGAAACTGAACCCAAATGAGACAGAAAATCTAAAGGGACCACTTCCATAGAAGAAATGTCAGCATGAACACCACCAAAAAGCACAGCACCCAGATCGCCTCACAGGGAAATTGGACCAGACTCTAAAGAGAATGTTTTCTGCCATTTCCTGTTTCAGAACAGGGAAAAACAAGGACAAAGAGTCATCAACAACAAAAACACCCACAATCTTTTTATAGATATCATTTTGTACACACACATATGTGTGCTGATGAATTCCTTAACCCAGTGGAATTTGTTCCAGGAATGCAAAGATGGCTCAATGTTAGAAATATTAGGAAACCTGACGAAACAGGAAGTTTAAAGTAACACACACACACAATACACACACACACACACACACACACACACACATATACATAGTATAAAAAGAAAAGTCATATGTTCATGTTCTATAGATGCTGAAAAGCCACTCTAAAAATTTAATCTGGTTTCTGATTTTAACAAAAAAGTATATAAACGGATTTTTCTTTTTTAAAAAAAATTACATTTATCTTAGCCCAAAAATCAGCACCATGCTTCCTGGGAAGCATGAGGAATGTTCTCAACAAGGCCAGAAACAGACAAAGATGTTTACTATTACCATTAATATTTTACATGTGCTGGATGTACTAGCCAAAACAATTAGCAGAGAAATGATTTTGAGATAAAAAATTTGGAAAATATCAGTATTTGCAGATGATATCACTTTATCCCACAAATCCAAAGACAATAAAATGAACAGCTGAAACCAGTAAGAGGGTTTTAAACCAAGGAAAGGCTCTCTATATACTGATAGGGCAAGATTAAAAAGATATACACCAGGAGATAATCAGAAGTTTCCAGGAAAAATGAAATCAAAAGCTAAGTTGATTTTAGTGCAGAGAAATTTTGAAATCCATGCATTGTCCCCATATTCTGTATTTTCCACAAATATTGCAAGTGAAGTGAAGAGCATAAGGTGTAAAACAATGGTACAGTAAGGATATTTTGTATTTCTGTGTGCAGCTTAAAGAGACTCTAAAAACGTCCCCTACTCGCCAAGTGGGGGGAGGTGGGAACAGGATGCCAGGGACATGTGGGAGAGAAACTATTCTCGTTAGTTTTTGTATCCAGTGCTGTATAATCTATTCAAAAATTACATTTAAAATAATTTTTAATTGACAGACTTTTCTTAAGATCTTTAAGAAACATGCCAGTTAATAAGTTACTGCCTCTCCGCTCCAAAATGGTGCGTGTGGTGCTGGGGCTGGAATGTTACAGCTCACACCTGCTGCTGGCCACATCCAGGACAGGCTCTGCCAGAGGGAGGCGGCAGACACAGGAGGAAGAAGAGCCATCCACTTCCTGTCTGCTTCCTGTTCCTGCAAGCGTGATTCCAGATTTGCTTTATTCCAGCAAAGGCTGTTCCCGACCCAAGAAACACACTTGGGCAGTTTCCTGCCTTTCCAACAAGCCTCACCCTCAGAAAAATCTGCTCCTGGCTTTTGCCAGCGGTCTCCCAGGTCTGAGCCCCACCCGTGTGGGACAGACCCGTCCTCTAAATTTTTTAAACGTTAATCATTGCAATCTCTTGCCTACAGTGCCATCCCAGGGGGACGGCTTCCTGCAGCTACTATCTATGTGACACTTAGGTGTTCACCTTTAGCTTTTCATTCCTTCAATTCCTACTTACCATATTTTTAACTTCTAAAAATTTGTTTTTATTTTAGTTGAAAAGGCAGAAAGTCAGAAACAGAAAGACATCAGAGAGATCTTTGATCGTGCAGGTTCACCCTGCAAATGCCTGCAACAGCCAGTGCCGGGTACTTGAGCCATCACCTGCTGCCTCCCAGGGTGCACGGCAGCAGAAAGCTAGACTTGGAAGCATATTAGTCAAGACTCCAACCATGCACGCCCACATGGGACCCCAGCATCCCTAGGGGTGACTCAACTGCTGTGCCAAACACTTGCTCCGTCATTTCTTTATAGGAAATTTTCTGTCTCAACAATCTGCTTCTTTGTCTCCTAATGGCATCCTGATTGCTAGACCAGGTTTGATTTTTTTTTTTTTAAAGCACATACTATTTGTGAACTTGACTGAGCAAATATCTGTGGGGTATGGATCTTCTACAGGCTGAGACAACTTTGAAAACTTGGAGCGGAACAGGTCAGATTAGGGAGGATGAGTTTCTGTGAGGAATGGAACATATTTCTTTTTTAGGCTACCTGGATAAATTCTTTCCTGGACCAGACAGCATCACGACAATGTAGCAATGGAAGCAACTGAGAAAGAAAATACTTTAAAGACACAGACTCTGCCTTTATGTGGCTTTCTCTCTATGGTATAAGAACTGCCCAAAACAAAACCCATCTAAACAACCTTGATAACACCAATCTCATTTATTTTACCACCTGAAGACATTCTGGGGAGATGGCACCTCTCAATAGTCAGGCAGATCTGACATTCATATTTCCTCCGTTTGCAAGGAATGATTGTCACTCATGATTCAGGTTCAGTAAGCCTTAAAAAATTTTATTGTTATTTTTGTAAGTGAAACTCAGGAAGAGTTATGGAGTTCTGTTTTCTGTGTAGTGCAAATACTACAGTGTAAGTCGAAATTACCTTACCAGATACCAGGCCTATACTTGGAGGCTGCACTGTGTCAGCTGAGCGGCTGGGAATGCGTTTCGAGGAAGTCCCTGCACTGCAGAGCTGAGTGACCCCACTGTTACTCACTACAGGCATTCAGAGGCCACTTTGGAGACTTCCCAAAGCCTGAGCTTTTGCTTCGCAGACTCAGTTTGGCCTTTTCAGAGAGCCCCCTTTACAAAATATCTTTGTGGACAACACAAGATGATCTTTGCAAGGTGGGGAGGGAGCCCCAGCCGCAGCACTGAGGGACCTTCATCTTCTAAAAGGACAGACAGGAAAGCAAGCAAAACAAACAGCAGCAGCAACAAAACAGACTCAACAGTGCTGGGGAAAGGGATTAACTGGGGCCGTTTTATTACCCTGTAAAGCAGCAGCGGCACTGACTTACATTCACTGTTGATAATGAGCCATCCCTCCATCACCAACTCATTAAACTGACTCTGAATTCACTCATTAACAAAGTCACACCAGCCAGCACCAATTTAAGACCTGGAGGCTGGCCTTTTTATAGCAGATGTCGCTTACTGGATTACAATTCCCTGTATTCCGTTGACTATTATAAAATACAACTCTGTGAGCCACAGAATACTTTATGTCTAATCCTAGCAAGATATACTTTTTTATTAAAATTTTTTATCAAGAAAATGAAAAGAATGTACAATGTTTATATAGTTTGGTTTGCATATACAGGAGGAACCCTCTCTGTATGTGTGTGCATGTGTGTCTCCAACTATATCAGAAGTCCAACACAGAGATGTCCTAATATCATGTCTGCAGCTCAAAATCAGACACGAAACAGCCATCACTCCCACTGTTAACATGGGAATCATCTGGGAAGCTGTTTAGAAACCAGCAGGGTAGTTCAAAAGTGTGTGAGAAATGGAATTAAAAGATAAATTTATTCTCGGGGCAAAGAGTTTTGAAATCCATGCACAGTTTTTTCATTACACAATCTGCCATGAACTTCGTAGTGATCCCCTTGCATACTATATATTAAAAAACCAACCTTTCACTCTAGGTGTTATTAAACAAAATTTCCTTGAAATGTGGACCTGGCACCAGCCTGTGCCAGCACTTGGGGACCGTTAGCCAAGCAGGATGCAAACACTTGAGCTCCAGTTTGGAGCTGGTATATAGTGACTGTCTGGCAACGTGACCCTGGGCAGTTCCTCATTCCACCCTGTGCCTCATTTTCCCCTTTGTATAAACTGAATATTTATATGTGTGCATATATATATATTCTATATATCTACAGAACTGCAGACAGTAGGAAAAATTAAATGAATGGGAAAGTAGAGATGCCCACTCTTAAATATCCAGTCATGTTAAATCAGGGCATATGAGACTTCATTAAGCAAGTTTTTAATAAGGCTTTCTTTTTTTCTTGCTAGTAATTATTATTTTTAAAAATTTTAACATGTGATCAATATAAAAATGGTTTTATAAATTGATGCTTCCTCCTTCCATTCCACAAGGGTTTGCACATCCTGAGATTAACACATAATAGCTGTGCATGTTTATGGAGCACAATGTGATAGTTCAATGCATCCACATAGCACGTGCTCATCAAATCATGGCCACTGGCATTTCCATCTCCTTGTCTTTTCAGCCCTCCAACTCCACTGTTAGAAGGTCTCACATGATTTCAAAAAAAAAAAAAAAAAAGTGAAAGCCCTTTTGGAGCAAAGGAAAACTCCACAGCAGCACCAGTTCTGCCAGAGTGCACAACCACGTCACCCAAATCCACAGACCCAAGTGCCTAAACCCTGCTGGTCCAAGAGAAAGAAAAGCACACCGCACACCATCTCAGAACCTTTGGTTCCAATTCAGCGTCCATTGACTCGAGTCAACGTGAACTCCTCACCTGTGTCTTTGGTGCCAAACTTAAATCCCAGCTGGAGGAAAACGAGGGTAGAGTGCTTCAGGAAAACCAGTTCCACATCATGGATTTTGATTGGATCCCAGTGGCTCCAAGACTCTAGTATGATAATAACCCTCAACTTCTTTCCCAAGCCCCAATTTCACTGCACCTGCTATGACCTTTTTCATCCATCCCAGATCGGCTTTTGAGAAAAGTTACCACAAGAGCTCAGTCAAGCAACATGGGGTTAATCTTTGATAGTTCCCAGTCCCTTATAATGATCAGCTACATCGTCACAAAGAAAGAAATTCCGCTTAAGATCATCTGAACACCCATTGAAAATCCCTTCTCACTGCTGTCCCTACGCCCTGCTCCAAATCATTACTCTATCAATTTCTTCAGTCACATTCATAGATCATGTCATCAAATAAAAAAAAAAAAAACAGAAAAAGAAAACTGCTGGCAGCCTTTTAATCAGATTCTCCAAAAACAAAATAGCAAAATCTATTTAAAAACAAACTAAAAAAAAAAAAAAAAAAACTATTGCTAAATGTCTGTAAGAAAATATTTTTCAGTAGTCATCAGGGCTGATATTTTTTTCCCTCTCACATTATTTGTCCAGGTTACATAATGGTTAAAATTCTGCTCTTCGGTGGCATGGTGATGTGTATATAATGCAAATATCCTTGCAGGAACTATAATGGTAATTTATCAATTTGTGTGCAGCTAATCAACCCATTTGCTTTCTAGTATAGCGCAGTAAAAGCTTATCTCATGCAGACTCACGGATCCCTCAAAGCAACCTAATTGAATTTCAGGGCCAAGAGCATTGCAGGCCACGTGATGGGTCTCCAGTGGAGCACGGTGCCAGACACTGCAGGCGTTACATAATCACATGCCGCTGCTGGCAGAGCCGCCTCCGTGGCTTGGCAGCCCGCGTCTCCCCAGCCATGCCCTGCAGCTCTAATCCGCACAGAGTGTTCACATGCACAGTCACATGTTTTCTGCCTTTCACAGCACCGAATGGATCAGGGACCACTGCCTGACCGCTAGACAGGGTTCATTAAAGCCAGTCACCAAGTACCTGAGATTGTATCAGGTCAGAACACACAGGAAATAATGAGGCTTCTGAGCCAGCAACAGCCAAAGAAAACTGAAGATTTTTCTCTTCTTTTCTTATCCAGTGAGTAAGGACACACAATGTTGTGCCTACTACAATTTGAGTAAGGACACACAATGTTGTGCCTACTACAATGTTGTGCTGACTACAATGTTGTGCCTACTACAGTTTGGATGAATATCCAAATTGGGACGTGTGGGAATAATACATATGAGACACTACATAGAGAAGAACCAGTTGTCAAACATGAGCTCTTTCCTGACCTAAGCCACAGGGGGAGTTGACAGTCTAAGACTCATATACTCAACACGTTATTTCCAGATTTAAATCAGAATATGCACAGTTATGAAACAGTAATCATATCTAGTTTTCAAGTAATGCTATTAATTTTTAAATACTGAACTACTATATATATATTTATATACATACACCTAACCATTTATCCTTTTATTCTTTCCATTTTATTGCTAATGTTGTGCCCTAATATAAAAAAATCTCTAAAACTGATAATACAGTATTGCAATAAAAACTCCTTTTTTTTTAATTTTCAAAAAATATACAAAACACAAGATCCTGAATTTAGATACATGTCTGCAGATTCTTTCAAAAACAACTTCAGTTTAGTCCATACCAGCGTTGCTCAACAGAACTTTCTGTGATGGTGAAAATGTTATTAGGGAGGAAAAAAATGAAAACAAAGGAAACAAAACAAATGAAAGCAAAATACTGAAACAATATTTTTTTCTTATCCCAACATGTGTTTACCAACTCACCATATATTAAAATATTATCCAAATATTTACTTGAGCTAGTATGAGTTTAAAAATTATAATTATGAAATGTCAATTCAAAATATAGGTGAGACAAAAATAAAACATTTATCTTAGAAAGCTTTAAACTAAGGAATGCCGAGTGGGATCAATCATTTATGAGATGGTGACACCTACTGGTGAGTTGTGATATTGCAGCCTAGCTCTAAAGGCTCTGTCCATTTACCATCTCCTGGAAGAGGGAAGAAAAAAAAAGTTCAAAAGATTAAAATATAAAATAAGCCGTGACTTGCAGCACCAGCATCCTACTGGGGCGCCAATTTGAGTCCTGGTTGCCTCACTTCCAATCCAGTTCCCTGCTAATGCACATGGGAAAGCAGTGGAAGATGGCCCAAGTGCTTGGGGCCCTGCACCCACGTGGGAGACCCAGAAGAAGCTCCTGGCTCCTGGCTTCTGCCTGGACTAGCACTGGTCATTGTGGCCATTTGTGGAATGATCCAGTTGTTAGAAAATATCTCTCCTTCATATAAATAAATAATTTTTTTAAAAGTAAGCATCAATACCACAAGTAGAACGTAGGCAAGGAAGACAATGGCTGGCAAAAGCCACTCTCCATTCCTAAAGTTCCCACATCCAGTCTTCATGCCCCTCCCTCTTCAACAACTCCCTCTGAACAATTTTCAGTTCAGGCTCTACCACAGAAATAGAAATCCCTACGTGTTACAGGGCAGAGACCTAGAGACACACTGCAGAAGCTCCTCCTCGGGAGCTACGGCACTCCCTTGCTGAACCCTACAGGGCTTCTCCCGGTGCCACAGCCATAGGATTAACCTGAGCACCACCCCCTGATGAAACGCTTCCCTCCATGACTATGAAGTGCAGATTGCATGGTGCAGCCCTCTGTCAGATACCCTAGCACCGCTGACACAAGGCCTGTCCCACATGGACAGACTGCTTTCAACAGGACTGGTGCTCCAGGCAACCTGTTCACGTCCTCGTCCTGAACCACTTTTCCATTGCCCTAGGCCTCCACGCTGTGAGGTTGCTTTTCCTGACCTTGCAGGCTGTTTTCCCTATACCCTAGGACCCAGGCTGTCAGAGCCCCTAAGAGCCCTCGCACTGGCACATCTGCAGGAACCTCCTGTTGCCTTCGAATGCCGTTTCCACCTGCCACTTAGACTACCCTCCAGGCCTCAACCTCTAACCTCAGCCTCCAACGCCTGCGGCTGCTGGGCATCCCCCCGCCCTGGAGCTGGACTCGGGCAATCTCCCCTGCATGGCACTGCGCACACTCCACGTCCAGCTCTCTGCCCACATCCTCAGTCCACCTGGACCTCCCTCCCCTTCTTCACTCACACAAGCTGCATTCTTTATCCACTTCACACAAAACTCTTACCCTCATGTAAGTGATAAGCATATGGAGAGAGAGAAATGATAATGGGCCCGGCTCTGTAGCGCAGCGGGTAAAGCCACTACCTGCAACATCAGCACCCCATACAGGTGATGGTTCAAGTCCCAGCTGCCCCACTTCCCATCCAGCTCCCTGCTAACGGGCCTGGGAAAGCAGCAGAGGATGGTCCAACTACCCAGGTGCCTGCCACCTACATGAGAGACCCTGGCTTCAGCCTGGCCCAGCACCGACCATTGCAGCCATCCAGAGAGTGAACAAGCAGATGCAAGATCTCTGTCTCTTTCTCTCTCTAACTCTTCAAAAATAATAAGCAAATCTTTTAAAAAATGAAATAAATAATAAGTAAAAACAAGAAAGTAACGACACATATGCGTTTTCTGAAAACTGCTATAAAAAACAGAATTCCATACTAGAGAAGAACGGGGCAAGTCACGGCTCATGGAGTAGCCAAGAGAGGCAGGAGGGCTGAGACCGCAAGGACACATAATGGCTAAAATTCTGCTCTTCAGGCCGGCGCCGTGGCTCAACAGGCTAATCCTCCGCCTTGCGGCGCCGGCACACCGGGTTCTAGTCCCGGTCGGGGCACCGATTCTGTCCCGGTTGCCCCTCTTCCAGGCCAGCCCTCTGCTGTGGCCCAGGAGTGCAGTGGAGGATGGCCCAGGTGCTTGGGCCCTGCACCCCATGGGGAGACCAGGAAAAGCACCTGGCTCCTGGCTCCTGCCATCGGACGAGCGCGGTGTGCCGGCCGCAGCGCGCCGACCGCGGCGGCCATTGGAGGGTGAACCAACGGCAAAGGAAGACCTTTCTCTCTGTCTCTCTCTCTCACTGTCCACTCTGCCTGTAAAAAAAAAAAAAAAAAAAAAAAAAAAAATTCTGCTCTTCAGTGGCGTGGTGATGTGTATGTAGTACAAATATCCTTGCAGGAACTATAATGGTAATTATCATTGTGCGTCCAGCACCTGCGTAATTCGCTCAGTTCGTGCTGTTCACACCCCACGTGACTCTCGTGGCCTGCATTCTGGACTGGAGGGCAGACTTCCTGTGGACATTACTCGGTTCTGTGCTTTGCAGGAAGCGTGCCTTTCGTAAGTGGCTGCTATTGATGTCTACACGTGTCGCCAAATTCTGAAAATTCTATCGAACATTACCAATCAAAATGGTTCTGGTAGAGTTGAATATCTGGCATTCTGAGCAAAAGGAATTAAGTGAATTTCTTTCTGCTCAGGCCTACTGATAGACTTATTGCAATAAGCAATTCCAGATAATTAACAAGCTTTCTCTTGTCTTGCAAGATGCCCATGCAAGTGGTTCTGCATCCCACAGAGAACAGAAATGACTCTGCACCAGTGACCATGGACTCGGGCACAGCTCAGTGGCAGGAGAGCACCATCCACGCCACTGGCTCATTACTGTACTAACCAGACACGCTTCTGTGGGAAAACGAGTTAGGACCTGCTGCCGTCACCAGAGTGAGTTAAAAGTTAAGTTCGGGGGCAGGCAATGCAGCAGGTGAAGACGCTGCCTGGACCGCCTCCATCCGGCTCCATTAATCCAGCTTCCTGCTCATGCACACACCAGGAAGCAGCAGGTGATGTAAGTGCTTGGGTCCCTGTGCACCACGACTGAGGTCCTGGTTCCTGGCTTCAGCCTGGCCCAGCTCTAGCTGTTGCCAGCATTTGAGGACTGAACCAGTGGATGGAGATCTGTCTAACTGCCTTTGGAATAAAATGAAAATAAATAATTTTTCTTAGAAAAGGTAAGGTTATTTTGCTGCAAAAAATTTGAAATCTATGCATAGTTTTTTTCTTAACATGAATTTTCTATGAACTTAAGAAGACCCCATATATACAGCAAGGAATAAGCACATACAGCCTTTCTCACAGAGAAATGGACTTAGCGTAAAGGCAATGGCACAGCATTAGGTAATGAGGTGCAACAGCCAGCGGAGGAGAGTCTCTGGGGAGGTGCCCTTCTCTCCCCCTCCCACGTGCCCCAGGAGCAGGAATTCCATCAAGGACATTTGACCTCTTTGTGCCCACTGGCTCGATGCTCCCTGAGACAGAGGCAGTGCCCACTCTGCTAGGTGAGTCTGAAAGCAGGGACAGCAGGTCCTAGTGACGCGGCTCCTGAGCTCTGCCTGGGCACAGAGCAGGTGACTTCCGGGCTGCTCCCTGCCAGGTGCACGGGAGGCTGGAACAGCATGAGCAAACACAGCCCCAGGTCAGAAGCTGCCCTTCCCAGTCGGGCATCCCCATTTACTAAGCTGACATTGGACCTCGAGTGACTCCTGTGTGTGTCAAATGCTCCAAGCCCCAAAAGAGGGATGTGAACATGTAAGGGGGATTCTCAAGATCTCACACAAGAACGTAGTTTGAAGAAGAACCAGGAAGAGTGTTAAGTTTATGTTTTGGTCTACAGAGCTAAACACAAGGAGTTTATTTATTTGGGGGGGGGGGGGGTGAAGAACAGGGCAGGGCAGAGGCAGAAGGCTGCCAGCCACAGTTCACTCCCGGATGCCTGCCAGCCAAAGGACAGTAATTCTACCCAGGACTCCCCTTAGGTGGCAGGAATCCAACAACTGAGCCACCACCTGTTGCCTTCCCGGGTCTGCATTAGCAGGAAGCCAGAGTCAGGAGCTGGAGCAGGGGGTTGTATCAGGGACTCCAACATGGGATATGTGCATCTTAACTAATAGACCAAATGCCCGCCCCAAAATAAAAGATCTAACACACTTCTGTGCTCTGACAACACTGCGTCTCCCCTGGAAACACACCCTCTTCCATATTCTCCTCAAATCCCTTATCCTAACAAGGCCCCGTGCTTGGAAACCACAGGGAGAGCTGTCTGAAGTCCCATTTCAATGAAAACCGCTCAAAATTCCTCTCCCCAGCACAGAAGAAAGAAAAGTTAAGTTGTGGATTTTTCTTACGTTCAGGTTCACCACTCGGGAGATTCAGCCTCCCTCCCAATCCAAATCCAAACCGCCTATTCTGTTTTAACACTGCTGTCATCTGGATGCTCAAAATAGCAGGCCCACAGGACGCAGTTCCTCGGCTCAAATTCGCCGCCTTCACTCTGTGTGTGTGTGTGTGTGTGTGGAGCGCTGATGGGAGTGGGAAGTGTTCTGTGCCTCCCCACAGCAGTCCTGCGCCGCACCTGCTGGCTGCTGAGCGCACAGGGCAGAAGTGTACAGCAGATTCCCGTCTTCCTCACAATACCTGACACCTGCAGGTGTCCAGCCACGCCAGCCACAACCCTTAGGGTTCCATCCACCAGCAAAACCTGCCCTCTCAAACCTCGCTGAGCAGGGACTCGGAATGCTACAACCTCTTCCCTCCACTACCAAGCTGGTCTAGGCCGCTTCCTGTCTCGCCCAGATCACTGCAGTAACCTCTGCAAATTATCCCTGCTGCCCCCTTGCTTTTGAAGTACATTGTACGCAGCAGACACAGCGGCCCTTGAAGATCACAGAGAAGATTCAATGTACTCCTATGCTGAAACTTTCCAGTGGCTTCCTGTCTAGCAAGAAAAAGGCAAGGTCCTTCCTACAAAGCCTTGGCACAGGCAGGCCCCTCTGCGGCTCTCTGATCTCCACCTGACTCTCCTCTTGCCACGCTGGCTCCCCTGATGAATGCCCGACTCAGGCCATTCGCGGGCACTGCTTCCTCTGCCCAGGGCATGTGCACGGCGGGTTCTCTCGCCTCCTGCAGTCTTGGCCAGACGCCACCCTGTCACGGTGACCCCAAACAAAGTGCAAACCCCTGTCTCTTTCCATGCCTCATGCTGCTTTCATACTGAGCAGGGGGCAACAGCCTAATGCATTACTAATCAGTGAAGACCTAGGGACCACACTGCCGGGTTCTAACGCCGGTGCGTCACCAGTCAGTTCTGTCCTGTGGAGCCCAAGACAGACACTCCCTTTCTCCTCCAGTATCACAGTCTACAAAACGGAGACTGAAATACCACCGTCCACAGAGGTGCCGTGAGGACCAATCATATCCACCAATCTAAAAACGACTCCCAGCACCCATGACCGTTCAATACATACTGGTTCTTACACTTTCTCATCACAGCATTTGCCCCTAACTCACAAAGCAGGGACCTTCAAAAAGGTCATGGAAAACGGATTAAAAGGGAAGTTTATACTGCTGCAAAAGTTTTGACATCTGTCATACAAGGCTCAAGAAATTTGTGAAAAAATGCATATTATGAAAACCTATGCATGAATTTCAAATTTTTGCACCAAAATATTTATGTTTTATTGGAGAAACAGAGAGAGGGACAGTGTGCTCATTTACTGGTTAACCATGCCCACCCCAGACACATCGCAAATGTCCACAATGTCCAGGGTTAGGGCCAGGGCTGCGATCAGGAGCAGGGTACTCATCCAGGTCTCCCATGTGGGTGACAGGGACTTACCCACCCAAGCCACCACGACTACCTCCCAGGGTCTGCATTAGCAGGAAGCTGGAATCAGAAGCCAGAACCATGAACAGAACTCATGTCCTCTGATAAGGAATGGGTGCGTCTCCACCTGCACTTTTACTGCTACCGCAGCACCCAAAATTATCCATCGTCCTATGATGTTCTGGGGCCCCACTGTTTGTTTGTTTGTCGTCTGCTCATCCAACAGAATCTAAGTTCCATACTAGAACAGACCTTATTTTTTGTTGTTGTTGTTCCACTTTGTTTTCTTTCTCTGCTGCATCTTGGTTCCTGGCACATGGTGGAAATTCAATAAACTTTCATTTTTTTTGGCTTTACAACATGTGAGGCAGCTAGAGTCCAAACTTCAGTGTTCCTGAAAGGGAACCTCGGTGCTGCAGAGTGCTGTTAAGACTCTAAGGCCAGAACATGGAAGGGGAATCCGATAAGCATGACACAAGGGACCTCGGAAGGCTCCTGGCTCGGCGGCAGCTTTTAAGTTACCCGACCTATGGTGCAGGTGGGAACCGCGGGGCTCAGGATCCTCCAGCTACACATGACACAAGGGCAAGCCCCAACAGCCTCGACCAGGGCTCCTGACACCACCCGGATTTCCTCAGGTGCCATGTTTGGTCAGTGTGGAGTCAGAATGACAATCCTCATTTTTAACATTCATGGTTGTTCATAGTCAACAAATTAGAGGTGACACATCTGTCCTCACTCATGTGGGGTCACTGAACCAGACACCTTCTCAAGGACATATTCCAGGATTTTGGACATCTGAAGTCCTTACAGCGAGACACAGAGGCCACAGAACACCTGAAATTATTTGGGCCATTCTCTTGTGTCACTGTCTGCATGTTAGAATTGACACAGTTTCAGTGCCCACAGTGACAGCCTTCTGAAGATAACAGTCGGCTGAGATCACCTTCCCTGAGTCCCGGACACCTGCTCATTCTTGACAAATCAGCATGGGACTTAAGAAGAACGCTGTTGTTCAATGACCCACCAGTAGGGGGTGTGAGCAACTGGACTCAACACACCCACTCTACAGTGTCTTTTTATTTTTATTTTTTTTTAAGATTTATTTATTTTAAAGGCAGAGGTACAGAAAGAGAGAGATTGAAAGGAAGGGAAGGATGGAGAAAGAGAGGGACAGGGGGAGGGAGGGAGAGAGACAGAGATACGTTTTTCATCCATTGGTTCAATCCCCAAATGGCCACAACAGTGTGGGGCTGGGCCAGGCCAAAGTCAGGGGCCTGACTCTGTAGCCTGGTCTCCCACGCGCGGGAGGCAGGAGCCCGAGCGGGAACTGTGCTGGGTGGGAGTTCTCTGAGGCCAGTGCTAACCTTCCATCCTCCTCTGTCGGGGAGGCTCTCGAAGATCTGTACTCGGTTCTGGGTAGCAGGCTCACACTCACACAGTTTTGTCAGACACTCTCACAGATCTACATAGGACTGCAGCTTTAAGTTCAGGGCAAAGAGAAATATGTTACAGAATGATTTTTATTTTCTCAATTTTTGTTATCTTAATGCACGCTAATTTATAAACATTAAATCATAAAATTACAGTCAGCAAAAAGCTGATCATTAAAAACCAAAAATGAATATTTTTTAGGGTTATACCTTTTTTGACTCACTTAAGATCCAATTGCAGTATTGAATAAACATTTTTAGTCTTGAATACAGCCACAGAATGCCAAGTGTATTTGGTAAAAACCAATCAATTACAGTCAAGTGTTTTTATTTTAAATACCCCTAGAATAGAACAGACAGATGTGCGGGAACGAAGCATGTTCCTTTCTGCATCTGGTTCCCTCGGGTTCCCGTGAATATTGGGCTTCTTGCTGCACCTCGTCATTTTCTGTCCCCCTAAGTATCTGGGGCAGTATGAAGCAGAAACAGTGAAAACACGAGGCGTTTGAGTAAAGCTCCTGCAACTAATAGCGGTGCACAGCAGACTCAGACAAGAGATTTGCACATTACAGTTTAAAACCCATTTTTAACCATTGATTATCCATATACAGTGGCCACGTGCAATCATCTGGAGTAAAGAGTAAGTTTAGAGCCACTTGGCTGTGCAGACTGGTGGGTAAACATGCTCCTGGATTTCTTCCCTCCTCCCAGCTCTGTGAGACATCTGCAGCAATGTTCCATGCCGGTCGGACGGCCTCTCTATTTTCACAACAGTGCATCTCAGCCTCGTTTTTGACAGGTGGTATTTTCTTATATGTGTCTGATTTTCTGCTACTGTGTTATTATACATCTCATGTTTCCTGCATTTTGCATGTATGTTTAAACAGATACCTGAAGAGTCCATGGAATCCCCTTGTCCTGTGCAGTTAGTGAAATAGCCTACTACCTGAGTATCAGCGGAAACGGGAAACCAGCATCAAAACGAAAATGATCCATGATCTTGATTTAGCTATGTAAGCAGTCACTTGCTTGGGGACAGAAGGGATTCCCTTATGATGTACCTTTAACTTCACTTTTTGACAGTGTTTACTCTTCCACTGGCATGAGAGGACTGGCTTAAACTATGTTATGAGCAAGCATTTGGTCGAGCAGGTAGGATGCCAGTTAACACCCAGGTGTCCCATAAAGTTCAAAGCCTGGCACTGGCGCCTTCTCCTGACTCCAGCTTCCTGCTAACACAGACCCTGGGAGGCAGCTGGTTCCTGCCACCCACGTGGGAGACCCGGACTGAGTTCCCAGCTCCCGGCTCCTGCCCTTGCCCCTCCCACAGGAGTTCACTTCCCTCCCCCATGGGCATTGTGAGCATCTGGGGAGTAAACCAGTGGTTAGGAGCTCACTTGCTCCCTCTCAAAAAAAATCAAAATAGACTAGTAAAGCTCTATACCTGCTAAGATGATACAGCCTTAAAATATCAGGCAAATGTTCCATAATCCAAGACATTTACAAAATTAACCCTATGATGTGAGTCGTGCTCTTTGTGAAAACAACAAGGAATGACTACTTCATTGTCTGCCACTCAGCCTTCCCCAAAGGCACACCTCCAGTGACAAATTCTAAGTGCACATTTTGCTGTGAGAGGACCAGAATGGTAGCCAGAAGAATTCTTTAGTTTGTAGCAAAGAAGAGAGCCGCAAGGTCACAACTGAAACTTGCACTGCTTCCCGATCATGTTGCGACACAGCGCACACGTGCTCAGCAAAATCCTGCGCTTCCGTTCAGAGGCGGCCAAAGCTAAGAGTTATTATAAGCAAGAGTCTACCAAATGTTCAATTTTTTTTTTCAGAAGCACTCAGCTCTACCTAATGTTCAATTCTATGCTCAGGCATCCATGGCTGTCATTCTCAGCATCACTAGGGGTTTTCTGCCAATTAACTAGTTCCTTTCAATGTGAATCGGAGATAAGAAACAAGAGGAAAGCAAAACACCCGTTCTCTGCTTGTGCTGTTGGTTTAGAGTGATTTAAATATTAATGTTTAGCAGTGTCTTCTAAACCTGACTGTGGGTGCCAGCAATGCGCTCAGCACAGGGGGAGCAAACAGCAAACAAGCATGGGTCTCACCCACGAGTCCATGAATGACTGACACAGCGGAGCTGGGACCTGACGGAGTCTGCTGGGAAATCCTCCGTTGATGCCCTAACCCCAGGACGTCAGAACAGAACCATATTTGGATTTAAGACGCTTAAAGAGGTAATGAACTTAACATGAGGTCCCCAGGTGGGCTCTAACGCAGTACGGCCAGTGTCCTAACAAGAGGAGGAAGTCTGAGCAGACCCATACAGAGTAAAAGATGACTTCAAGACACCAGGAGGAGAAGTCAGTAGCAGGACAAGGAGAGCGCCTGGACCACAGCCCTGCCCCCGGCCCACACAGGCAGCCAATTCTGCTGACATGCTGATCTCGGACTTCCAGCCTCCAGACCTGAAAGCAAAACTCACGTCTGATGTCTAAGCCGCCCCTCTGGGTACCACATCTGGCCAACAAGGGCAGGTGGCATCCTCCCATTCCTCTCTATCTTTCCACAGGGTGAGCACAGCAGGTCCCAGCAGGTGGCGGCTGCCTCTCTGACACAAGCCACGCAGGGGACCCAGGCTTGTCTCCAAATGGTCCTCTCCCTGGTGCCTGATCCCCTGGCCCAGAGGACTCTGGTCCTGGCAGCTGGAGTCACCGGCAGGCCAGGCCCCTTCCTAAGGGAGCTTCACCCACTCCCCAGACACTCCTGGAGTCGCTCCCAGTGTCGTCATTTTTCTCTCTGCTCCCTAAAAGAGCGGTCCTGGAGAAACACGGAGTATGGTCTTTTCCGTCCGCATCCCTAGTGAGAATTGGCGGGATGGTGTAAGGTTCACTGTCCTGGGAGGAAAGGTGGGTGGAGCAGAGGGAAGCCACTCACTGAGAGACCTCAGAGGACACAGAGTGGCATAAACTCCCAATCCCTTTAAAGACAGTAAGCGCAGGTCTCCTCTACTCTGCATATGATTGCACGCATCTAGGGTAGAGCTGAGGAAACAGCAGTTTCACCACATATCGTTACGTCACTCAATTTTCCAATGCATCAACTCTCCTTTAACAACAGGATTCTGAGAGCAAGTGTTTACGGCCTAACAGTTAAGATGCTCACGCCCCATATCAGAAGGCACGGGTTCAATACCCAGCTTCAGCTCCTGACTCCAGTGTCCTAATAATGTGCACACTGGGAGGCGGCAGCGGCAGCGACAGCTCAAGTGGTGGGGTCCCTGCCACACATGTGAAAGGCCTGCCCTGACTTCTCGGCTTCTTGATGTGGCACTGGACCAGCCTCCGCCAATCTAGCCATGTGGGAAGTAAGCAAGTAGATAGGGTTTGTGCTCTCTCACTGTGTGTATGTGTACGTATGTGTGTGTACACATGCACGCAACTCTCAAATAAAGAAAAATTTAGGCTGGTGCCATGGCTCACTTGGCTAATCTTCCACCTGTGGTGCCAGCATCCTGGGTTCTAGGCCCGGTTAGGGCGCCGGATTCTGTCCCAGTTGCTGCTCTTCCAGTCCAGCTCTCTGCTGTGGAGGGAAGGCAGTGGAGGATGGCCCAAGTGCTTGGGCCCTGCACCCACATGGGAGACCAGGAGGAAGCGCCTGGCTCCTGGCTTCGGATCGGCGCAGCACTGGCAGCAGCAGCCATTTGTGGGGTGAACCAACAGAAAAAGAAAGTCCTTTCTCTCTCTCTCTCTAACTCTGCCTGTCCAAAAAAAAAAGAAAGAAAGAAAGAAAAATATGGACAATTTCCGGAGAATGCACCTGCCTGTTCAAATCTTATAATATGCCTTACAATCACTTCTCGGCCTTTTGGCTAAGATCAAATGTAGTACAACATGCCTTACAAAAAGAGAATAGATTAAATGTTGAATGGGTAGTTTACCAAGAAAAAAAAAGGGACACGATGTAAGACCAAACAGTCCTCCCTTCAGAATCACTCACTGTGTTGACATCACTGGCTTCCCAAGAACTGATGACTCTGCTCACAGGCCTGAAGGTCACAGATTTCCTGGAAGCATTTTCATTCTTAAGGTGAAAGCTGTATCATTAATTGTTTCATTACCTGAGCAATTAATTGAAGCAACTTATCATCTGCTGAATTACTGATCTCTAAAGGTGACAGTAAAATAAAACAGGACCTACTCTACAAAACAAAAGGAAGTCCCCCAAAAGCCACAGGTGACCCTGAGAATCTGATTTAGAATGTGTGATTTAGAATAAGGGAGAGGCCTAAAACGTCCAGTGAAACATTATCACTTTTTGGCAACACATGGGCTCGTTGTATTCTCCAGTGCAGGATTTTCAACGGCATGATTAGAAATTAGCATGTATCAAACGCCAATGGACAACACCTTGGCTATGCATACCCCACTTCAAAACCACGGTCCAGGTCTAAGTTTGACAGTTTCCAGGTAAGAAGGGACATCTTACCTACAACGGGACTAAATCTATGAAGGGCTCGAGGAAGCTGAGTGTAGCTGTCGTCCTGAGACACACTCACGGGCTGAAGTGAAAGGCATCTTTTTGCAAAATTAATGCAGATGTGTTACCTCAGTGGCAAGTTTAGTTAGTAAAGGAAAAGGAGGAATTCAAGTGGAAAGAAAAGCACCCACCAGTGTTTGAGTTTGACATTATATCGCTCTCATGTTTAAAACAGGAATTTTTCACATGAAAATCCTTGTTTGTTGTACTGTGGCACAATTATTTAAAGATGGTACATGTGAACAAGAGAAGAATCCAAAAGAACAACTTGCATGTCAGTCAAGATTTCAAAGATTAATATTTATGAAAACAATCGGCAAACAACAGTCTGCGATCCAAGAGCAAAACATGGTGCAGCAGATGCCTTGCGAGCGGCTGCAGACGATGAGTCGGCGCAGGCTTTCGCCCATCTGTTTTCTCAGCCCTCGGAAAGACTTCCTCAGCCGCCTCCATTCGGGAGCACAGAGTGCCTGTGTGTACAGTCAAGGAGAAGCTTTTCCCGTGGAGGGGCTCGGAGCCAAGATTTCTGGCTTCATTTGGAAAGAGGCGGCACACACATTCAGGTAGAACAAGAACTAAGAGTCAGCCGGATGACCATCTAACTCGCTCAATCTGTCTAGATTTTTCAGGAGCAACTGCAGGGGTCTTTGGTTGTTTGGCCCTGTTTGGCCTCCCTTCCCCCATTTTTCTTTTTTTGGCAACAATTTTCCATTTTCCTTAGGAGGACATATGCCTCGCCTCTCTAGGCTGTCATTGGGACGCTCAGTGCCTCGTCTTGGACGGCTGCTCAGCAGTCCATGGCCATGAAACCCAAGGTGAGCAAGTGGAGACAGGGAGCAAGCTAAATGGCTGGGAGTCACAGGGGCCAATGGTTTTGATTAGGTCAAAGGACAGTGGTATGGGGGTCGCTAACCAAGCAAACCAAACAGGAAAGAGTTAAAGCCAGCGAACAGGGAAGGCTGAGTCAGCAGCTGGAGAGAACCAGTTCCTGGCGATGAAGATGTCAGAGGTGTGATGAAGCCCTGAGTCTCTGGCTTGCTGTTACCAAGACCCTTCTTGGGGAAGGGAGCCCTATCTGAAACAGAAGCCCAGCAGTCAGAGCTCCCTCTGCACTTTCCAGCCTTCAGATCTGGTCATCCTCCCTCTGCTCTGGGCCTTGGGCTGAGCTGCTCCAGGTCCCGTGAAGTGTCTAAGCCACCGCCGCCGCCACCACCACCACCACCACACCCACACACACCCACACACACACCCACACACACAGCTCTCTGCAGGACAATGTCCTTCAACCCTCTACATTGTGACTGCCTACAGCTGGTTGAACTTAGCAGGTGGGTCAAGTTACGAAACATGCAACCTGGAACTTGGAATATTTCTAGAACCTTCTTCCTGGATAGGACTAGTGAAGGCCAACATGCTGGCCTTGCAGACAGCAACGTCTACAGCTACTGCACGTCAGTCGGCCAGTCAGTCTTACTGAGCAGTGTGTGCAGGGCACAGTGCTAGACACTGGGATGCTTTAGGGGAAAGGACAACAGATTCTGCCCTCCAGAAGACCAGCAAGGTGTGCACTCAGAGTCGCCACACTGAAGGGCCTCTGGGTACTGCTTCACCTTGGGCCATGCAGCAGACCCATCCTCGAGGAGTCTCTAACTCACAAACAACAGAGTTCACCTGGAAAACCTGCACAAGGCGTGCCACGACAGGGTCAACACTATCGGACAAATGTGATTTTACAAAGGCCAGCACGGCTACAGGCTACAGCTACACACAGTGAAGTTCATCAGCGAATACGCCCAGGAAAGGGGTCTGGATTAGGCCTTGGTGGAAAGGATTAATGTGATAATTTAATAACACATTAATTTAGTGTGCTTTTCTCTTTGTTCTTTATCCTCTTTTAGCTTTATAGCATTATTCAAGCTTGTTTTGTAATCACAGAACCATTTTTTCCTTCAACCATCATCAACTACCAAATGTTTTACACTCCTTTTAGAGGAGACACGTGCGGCTACTGCCCAAGTCGAGAACAAATCTCAGAAACCGCTGAGGCTGTAAGTGCTATTTTGTCAGAGTTTGAAAGGGAAAGTAGAGGTGAGGCAAAGCTAAGAACTTTTTAGCTTTCTGCAATCATGAGGTCACAAGGACTATAATAAATCTGTTGAAGTTAACAATTTATGGCCTAACAAATGAGCACATTTCTAAAATTGACTGTTGCTTCTTCGCACATTTTAATCACCTAAGTCTTTTTCCCAGATGAAAACATAAAAGTTATACTTTTAAAACATATCTCTCATCATTAGATGACATGAACACATCTTCGTATGTCCCACCATTCAGTTACCCAGTTAACCTCTACGCATGTGCACGCACACACACACACACACAAACACACACTATAGATAGGAATGATTAACATAGAGCACGTCTAAAACCTCATTATTGTTTCTTTAAAGCATCAGAGCATTTATATTGCAAAAAACAAATTGTACTCACTCCTAAAATATACTTAACAAAAATACTACTACAAAATGTAGCTGATACTAAAATGGAAATTTATTTTCTCTAGCAAAACAGTTATTATCAAATTCTTAAGCTACAGTGCACTCTAGGCAGCAAATTTCTACTTGAAATTATTTATTTGCTTGCTGGAAAATGGAAGGAGTGGATGCAGAGCAGGTGAATGATTCTGCACTGCTTCTCCTGGTAACAAGCACCTTGATACTGTTCACAGCTGCTCAACAATGCCAGACTGCTGGGCCTGACCAGCACGCATATCTCACCTGGGAGTTCAGCTGCTTGCTATAGGTCTGACAGTCTTTTTCCTGCTCTTCAAAATCAAAAACAAAAGATTAGATGCAATGATTTGTTTTTCCTCCTGAGGAAAACAATGTAGTCTTGTTAACGCAGGAGACAGAAAAAAAAAAAAAATGGGATAGTGGACATCCTAAATGTAACTCAAGGGAAGCATCATTTCTTCAAGATCTTTCTTCGTATCACTCCAGATATCAACTGCGACAGCAAGCAGCCACGTCTGCTATCAATGCTCCATGCGCAAACAGCACCTAGACCACCTGTGCACAGGTCAAGATCACAGCTCTCAGTTGGTTGCGGTGCTCTGTTGGATGCCACATTCCCCAGAGAGCTCGCTGCAAGCGGCATCTCACATCATTCAGAACTTCTGCATCTAATCTTCCGGTGTCCAACAACACAGACTCCAGGCAGGATGCGGGGGCACTATCCACACGGAGCATGATCATGCTGTGATCCTGACCCCATAGGTCTGTCGACATACATAGCTATCGCATCACATTGTCCTCCATCAGGTTGGTCTAAAACATTCATAGCTGGGGCCAGCACTGTGGCACAGCAGCTTAAGCTACTGTCTGCAGCACTGCATCCATCCCATCTGGACACCCAGGTCGATCACCAGCTGCTCTACTTCCAGTCCAGCTCCCTGCTAATGCACCTGGGTAAGCAGCGGAGGACTTGGGCCCCTGCACCCATGTGGGAGACCTGGAAGAAGCTCCTGACTCCTGGCTTCAGCTTGGCCCAGCCCTGACTACTGCAGCCATCTGGGGAGGGAACCAGTGGATGGAAGATCTCTCTTCTCAGTCCCCGTCTCCCTCTCTCCTCCTCCTCTCCCTCTTTAATTCTGACTTATAAATAAATAAATAAATCCTTTAATGCTCATACCTTTCCTAAGAAGCTCCCTGAACAAATGGCCCCTGCTTTCAGTACACACTCAGGCAAATTTTATCAAAAATAAGATTCCAGAACTCCGCTTTACTTAGTTGTCTATCTGAGGGAAGAGCAGAACTGTGATGACCAAGTCCTGTTTGTAACAAGTCACTTAAGAGCTCTCTTCCATCTGTCAGACGTGTGGCCTGCAACTCTCCACCTCACTTCCTTCATTGGTCACAGGGGACAACAGTAGGACACGGGGATGACGATTAGACAAGGTAACATAAGTACAGGGTGAGGGACACTGATAGACGAAGAGCTCTTAGAAATGCCAGATATTTTTTATAACACACACACACACACACACTGCTGCTTTACACTGCACCATGAGGGCTGGCTTCACGGTGCAGCAGATCAAGCCACCACCTGTGACGCTGGCATTCCATATCAGAGCGCTGGCTCAGATCTTGGCTGCTGAACTGATAATGCAAGGCAGCAGAAGATGGCTCAAGTTCTTGGGCACTGTCGTCCACATGAGAGACCCTGATGTAGTCACAGGTTCCTAGTTTTGGCCTGGGCCAGCCCTGGCCAGTGACCATTTGGAGAGTGAACCACCAAATGGAAGATCTTTCTCTCTCACTCGCTTTCTCTCTCTCTCGCTCGCTTTCTCTTTCTCTCTCTCTCTCTCTCTCTCTCTCTCTCTACGTTTTTCTCTGTTATCTTTCACATAATAAATAAAAAATCTTTAAAAGAAAACCAGCCATAACAGAAGCAGTTTCTGGATATCTGCATTAGTACTCCAAGGATATACAGGATTCTAAATTAGGACATTTTTAAACTTTAATGTATTTATTTGAGTGGTATGCAGAAAGACAGAGAAAGAGCAAAACGGAAAGGGAGAGATGGGGCAGGGGAGAGGGGGGGATTCTATTCACTGATTTACATCTCAAATGCCTGCAATGGCTAGCATTTGGCTAGCCACAAAGCCAAGAGCTGGAGATTCACTCCAGGGGTCTCACACGCGTGGCGAGAACCCAATTACTTGATCCATTAAAAGTACCTCCCATGTCTACTTTAACAGGAAGCTGGAGTCAGGAGCCAGAGCTGGGGATGAATCCCAGGTACCCTGGTGTAGGATGTGGGCACTCTAACTGCACTCACCCCTAAACCAAGGATTTTGAGAACACTGAACTTTGCTAAACATGTTTGTTGTCCTACAGACTATATGTGTGTCAATGACACATAAGTAGACAAGAAAACACTCACAGAGGGTGAGTTGGCATTCTGCATCGTCAACCTCCTTACAACAGTTAAACAGAGTGACTGCATGATCAGTTTCATGGGCTATCAGTGAACGTCTTCATCATCATTATCTTTTCTACTTTTAAAGTTCATAATCTATGAATTTTCTATATTTAGGATCAGAGCTTTCAGCTATCATTAATTTTTATGTTTTATATATGTTTCTCCCTTTTTATAAGAAAAATAATTTGTAAAGCTCTGTAAGTTTTCGATTTTCCAAAAGATTTATTTATTTACTTGAAAATCAGTGTTACAGAGTGAGACATACACACACACAGACACCTTCCATCCACTGGTTCCCTCCCCAAGTGACTGTAATGGCCAGGGCTGACCCAGGCCAAAGCCAGGACTTTAATTCAGGTCTCCCATGTGGGTAGCAGGGGCCAAAGCCATTGGGCCATCATCTGCTGCTTTTCCCAAGCCATTAGCAGGGGGCCTGCATCAGAAGAGGAGCAGCCAGACACAAACTGGCACCCATAAGGGATGCTGGTGTCGCAGGCATCAGCTTTACTTACTATACCACAGCGCTCGCCCCAAATCTGTATTATCTATTTATTTGAGAGGCAGAGAGACAGACATACACAGAGACACGGGAGAGGCATACAGCAACAGAGAGAGAAACAGAAACAGAGGGGGAGGGGGAGGAGGAGGAGGAGAGGGAGAGGGAGAGGGAGAGGATCTTATATCAGCTGGTTCTAGGTCTCCTATGTGAGTGGCAGGGAATGCAGCACGCCTCCCAAGGTGCTCAGCAGCCAGAAGCTGGCACCGGGCGCACAGCAAGGACTCAAATATAAGCATGCTGACATGAGATTCAGGTGCCTTACCCGGCTACTAAGTCACTAGGCCGTATTCCTACCCTGCTACACTTTTAATGATAAACTTATACACTGTGGAGGGGAAGATGAAAGAAACCAACAATAACAACAACAACAACAAAACTTCTTAACACCAAACCAGCCCTTGCTCACTGTTCTCAGTGACTGGTCACTCTCGTTGGCCCACCCTTCTCCAATCCACAAGAGTTCTTTCCACCTCCACCACCACCTCAGGCCAACCTCCATTGGGATGCACTAAAATACACAAAGGCGCGGCGCTGCTCCTGTCAACAGCACACATGAGCGGCGAGCTCTTTGTGGTAGAGAAGCTGTGGAAATGAGCAGAACGCCTGCCTGCAAGCACACAGCGTTAGAAACCCTCCCGCCTGCAGCCGTCTGGACCCATTTCTTCTCTTTCCCTCTCTGGATCTCCCAACACACATTATTTTTCAAAAGTTCAAATGAATATGCCTGTTGCTGTTGTCTTTAAAAGGTTTTTAAACATGATACCCCAAAAGAACACTTTCAAAAGTTAAATCCTTCGGGATCGGCACTGTGGCACAGCGGGTTATTGCCCTGGCCTGAAGTGCTGGCATCCCATGTAGGCACCTGTTCTAGTCCCAGCTGCTCCTGTTCCCATCCAGCTCTCTGCTATGGCCTGGGAAAGCAGCAGAAGATGGCTCAAGTCCTTGGGCCCCTCCACCCACGCAGGAGACCTAGAAGAAGCTCCTGGCTCCTGGCTTCAGATCAGCAAAGCTCTGGCCATTGCAGCCATCTAGGAAGTGAACCAGCAGATGGAAGACCTCTCTCTCTCTCTGTCTCTACCTCTATAATACTAGTCTTTCAAATAAATAAAACAAAAATCTTTACAAAAAGTTACATCCTCCGTAAATTTTTGCTTTTCTATTAAAATCACTTAAATGAAAAACTTTAATGGAGTTTTTCTAAAATGCACTCAGGTAATTTTTCCCATTAAGGACTTTCTATACATAATGTTCACATTTTATCTTCCAATAAAAATAAGTGCGATGATTCAGCACTATATGACTCCCAGATGATTTCCCAGATAGAGACACAGCAGGAAACTGAAATTTTCTTTACGTATATTATTCTTTCAGGAATTTGTAACATGTTGCCTACCTGCATCTTATCTGTGAGTCTTTTGGGTACAAACTAAACCCATAAAATAAGGAAGAATATTCCTAAATATAATTAATTGAGGAATTGTATTCAAAAGTATTATAAATCATGAACTCGTAAAAAATAACCGATAGCACAGATGTTCAGACCAGCATTAAGATGCCCGAGTTGCAGGGCTGGAGCTGGGTGGAGCAGATAAAGCCGCCACCTGCAGTGCCGACATCCCATCCAGCTCTCTGCTGTGGCCTAGAGGACAGTGGAGGATGGCCCAAATCCTTGGGGCCATGAAATTGGATGGGAGACCCGGATCAGCTCAGCTCCAGCTGTTGCGGCCATTTGGGGGGGGGGGGCAGGGAGTGACACCTGTGTCACATAACAGAATACCTGAGTTCAGCTCCTGGCTCTGGCTCCTGACTCCAGCGTCCAGAAATTGCAGAGGCTGGGAGGCAGCAGGGACAGCTCAAGTACTTGGGTACCTGCCACTCTGGAGACCTGGATTGAGTTCCTGGCTCCTGGTTCTGGACCTGCCTAGTTCGGCACCTAGCCATTGCTGGTATTTGGGAATGAAATAGCACCTTGGTGTGTTCATTCTCTGTCTCTCTTTCTCCCCCTCTCCTTTTCCTCCCTCTCTATCTTTCAGGCAAATAAATATTTTAAAAGCTAAAAAATAACTGACTAAATACCAGATAAAATATATATAATTACATACTGATTTATTAATATATTTCCTTGATCTAGCACACAGAGAAGGCTAACAAAATAAGAAAACTTAAAATCTGACATATGTGCACTGCTTTAAAAGGAATTTGGTTCAACCAAGGTGCAAATTCCTGCTTCATTTCCTATTTTTAGGTTTTTACCAGCTTCTCTTTCTCTCTCTCTCTCTCTCTCTCTCTCTCACACACACACACACACACACACACACACACGCACTGCAGTTGTTAGGTGCTGTGAGAAACTGAAACATGCATTTGGTCTTCCTCTCTGCTTCGGGTTTATAACTCCTAAAGTCCTTGAAACTGCAAAACAGTAAGTGTCTCTGTATGCTCAGGAGGTGACTGGCAGTACGTTCAGGAAAGACGCTGTCCCCACAGAGACAGGTTTAAAGGTGTGCGACTTGCAGAGCCACGCCACCCTCTGTGGCGGGGAGGAGGCTGCAGGTTAAGCGGATCGTGAAGACCAGTGACATCACCAGTCGTGCCTAGGTGATGAAGCGTCCACTGACATCCAGTGCCCGCGAGAGCTCTGCACCCCATCCCACACGCGCAGCCCTCTGCATCTCTTCCATCTGGCCGCCCATCTGTGCCCTCCGTAATATCCTTCAGAATAAGCCAGTCGGCGTGTTTCCCTAAGCGGCAATTCATTAAACCCGAGGAGGGAGTTCCAGCAGCCCCAGTGTGTATGCCGGTGAAGCCCTGATGCTCGGGTCACACCAGCCTCTGACGGGGGTGGGGCAGTCTCGGGGAACATGCTGTGGAGCCTGCAGGGTCTCGGGCCATCTCCAGGTACTGCCAGAACTGAACTGAATGCGGATGGGGGGTGCCAGCCCGGACCTGCTGCTGGAGCACCGCTCCCCTGGCAGGTGGGGGTCGGGAGGAACCCACACACACCTGGTGTCAGAAGCTCTGCCAGCAGCAGGAGAACCTGAGTTCTCCCCCTCCCACCACCTTTATATCTTCAGAGGGACAGAGAAAGCAGCAAATGCAGATGTTCTGAAGGGACACTTTGCATGTAAATAGGTGGCGCGAGGGCAGGATCAGGATAACCAATGTAGAAACCCTGCTGTGAGTTTGCTGCAGAGAAGCTTCTTGGGAATTTGCAATCCAGAGATGGCAGGTGACAGAGCACAGACCGGGTACTAGGGACCCTGGGTGACTGAATGCAGTGTGCTCCTCTGCATAGCACTGCCTCCTCTGAGAGGTGGCAAAAGAGTTTAAAGTATTTTTGAAAACAGTGTAGTGCGACAAATTCAAAGCATATACCCGTCTGCATCTAAACTGCCCTCCACAGAACCTGCAGTCAGCCACAGGTAAGAGAGCATCTACATGGGACAGATCGCTTCTCACTGTCAGCAAAGGATCACATGGCCGGTGGGAGCGTGGCCCTCCCCAGAGACGCCCAGGCCCTCAAGATCTCCTGCCACGTTACCTCACATGGCAAAAGGGGTTTTGCAGAGGCCACTGAGCTGAAGATCTTGAGACAGGGAGTTCCTGCTGGATTCTCCAGGTGGTTCCAAAACAATCCAAGCATTCCCAAGAGACAGAGACAGCAAGACACTGGAACACTCTATACTCTTGGCTTTGAAGGAAAAGGGATGGGGCCAGGGACCAAGGAGCGCAGAGGCCGCAGCAGCCACAGAGGACAAGGAAATGACCTGGCCCCTAGGGTCTCCAGGAGGAACACACCCCACAAACACCTTGATTTTAAATGTTTGACCTCCAAATAAGTCTGGATGTGTTTTAAAGCAGTCAGGTGCTTGGTAAATAGGAAACAGAGACAGCCATAAAAACACAGCCTACTGTCCTGCCAGTGATAACCCAGGCCTTTTTCTTAGAGTCCACCCTGCGTTTTGCAGCAGTAGCTCTGCCCAGTTTCTGGCTCTGTCACTCAACACCATTTCACCCCAATTAGGGAGTCACTCAGCCGCCCTCCAACTGATGGACAGCGAGGCAGCAGCTGCTGACCACAGGCCAGGATCACTCAGCAGGGTCCCTTCACAGCAGAGGCGTGGCCTTCAAATCCAGCAGTCCGGCATCTGCAGGTGTGCCCCACCCCCTCATATCCCTTCCTTTAAATTGTTGGCAGGGGTGGGGGGAGACTGTCTTCTGCTCCTACTGGCAGAAATGCTTTTCTTTCCAAAGCACGCAGAATTAAGAAGGTGTCTAAGAGCTAGCATTCTTTCACTACAAATTGTTCCTATTCTGTCCTTAGTAGATACAGAAACTAAGGGAAAAGATCACTAAGTTCTTTTTCAGGTTTTTTTCTCTTGAAATGTTAAATGGGGACTGGCACTGTGGAACATCGGGTTAATGCCCTGACCTGTAGTGCCGGCATCCCATACGAGTGTTGGTTCAACCCAGCTGCTCCACTTCCGATCCAGCTCTCTGCTATGGCCTGGAAAAGCAGTACAAGATGGCCCAAGTGCCTGAGCCCCTGCACCCACATGGGAGATCCAGAAAAGGCTCCTGGCTCCCAGCTCCTGGCTTTGGATAGGCACAGCTCCAGCAGTTTGTGGCCAACTGGGGAGTGAACCAGTGGATGGAAGACTTCTCTCTCTCTCTCTCTGTCTCTCCTCTCTCTGTACTACTCTGACTTTCAAAGAAATAAATCTTAAAAAAAAAAAAAGAAAAGAAATGTTAAATGAATGTATGTTCTTCATTTTTAACATTTTCTTGAAGATTCTCTGAACCTTCTGAACCATTTTGCATGCTGTATTCTAATATTCTGTCTACCTATACCAACCTTTCTTAGTAGCAATAGACACACTTCGTAGAAGTTGGCTGTTAACAAAAAGTAAGACTAAGTAGAAAGCAATGAGTTCCGGTTTCAGTCCTGATTACGACTTTGGGCAAATTACGTAACTGTCCTGCGTCTCAGTGGCATCGTGGACAAAGCAAGGAGCTTGTGCACTAAGCACCCAGACACAGCCCGCTGTGGTATGGATACGGTTTGAGAGTGGCTCCCAGGGGTTCATTGTGCTGGGAGTGAGTGGAAGCTCTAGGAGGCGGGGCCTCATAGGAGGGCATCAGGCCATTGGTGACAGACCTTAGGAAGGACTAGGATAGTTTCTGTGGGACCCTGGGTAGCTCCCAACAGAGCAGGCTGTTACAAAAATGACAAGGGCTGCCCCTCTCTGCCCTGTGGCTCTTATCTTGCTGTAAGATCTCTCTCTCTCCCTCATGCTCCCGCCATGATGCCTTCTACCAGGGACTGAGGCAGGCCAGGGAGCCCTCACCAGAGACCAATGAGGCTGACCAATCCCAGACTGACAGCCTCTAAAACCGTCAGATAAACAAAGCTCTTTTCTTTATAAAGAACCCAGCCCCAGACAGCAACAGAAAATGGATGAGACACAGCCTGAAGTATAACTACAGAAAGGTGTGAGGTGTTTTGGGAGTTCTCTTGAGAAGGGAATCCCCACTTGCTGGAATGACTGATAAGCAAGACCCATTCTCTTCCACAAGATAACAATGAGGACATCCAGGGCTGCTTAGATTTTGTATATCTGGTCTCTGACTTCAGATGTACCAAAATTCTAGGCACACTAAGTCACACAGATTTCTGGAGGCTAATGGATGAGGAAGGGTAGAAAGAAAAGCTAGCAGAGAAGATAGATGGAAAGTTCTAGAACATCAAGGCAACACTGAGCCCCTGAGGGTTTCCGAAAGGGCTCTCACCATCTCTGGCCTAGAGCATTTCAGGAGTCACTTGCAGGTGAGTCCTGCCTCGTGGTGGCTGTTAGCCAGCTGTGTCACTCATCACAGCCCCAGCGTCCAGCCACAGTAGACTCATGAGCATTTACCAGGTGTTCCTCATACGCATGTCGGGTGACTATAGGAGTGACCCCAGCCACCTTTCTCATCTTCGGGTTTCCCCGAGGGCTGTGTCCTGGGGTGATGTCAATGGTGGCTTTGGGAGTTGGGAAACAGCAGCCTCACCCGTCCTAAGGAGGAGCCAGGGTTGCTGGCTACCTAGGATTTTTCTAGACAAAAGACAATGTAAGCTGGTACTAGTGACAGAGGTGGGAGTGCAAGGAACAAACAGATGACCCATTTTAGAGTAGTTTGGGACAAACACTAAAGCCGTCTTGAGAAGTCTCCTGTCCTTTTAGAGTAATGCAGTAATAATCTGTTATGTAGCACTGGCAGGTTTTCCACGCTTTTCCTGTTAGACATAAGTCACTATTCTTGGAAACCTCAACCTCTGTCAGAAAGTTCTATTTACAGGGCCAGTGCTGTGGCATAGCAGGTAAAACTGCCACATGCAGCGCCAGCATCCCACATGGGCGTCGGTTCATGTCCTGGCTGCTCTACTTCCGATCCAGCTCTCTGCTAATGGCCTAGGAAAGCAGTGCAAGATGGCCAAGTCCTTGGTCCCCTGCACCCTCATGGGAGACCCAGAAGAAGCTCTTGGCTCCTGGCTTCGGATTGAAGGAGCTCTGGCCATTGCAGCCATCTGGGGAGCAAACCAGCGATGGAAGACATCTCTCTCTGTCTCTCTGTCTCTCTCTCTCTCTCTGCCTCTGCCTCTCTGTCACTCTGCCTTTGAAATAAATAAATAAATCTTTATAAAAAAGTTCAATTTCCCTCATTTTTCTACTTTGAATTCTACCACTCAGTCATAATCAAAAACTTAACAGCAATACTCAGGAAACACAGAATGAAAACAAGCTGTCCCAAGGAACTCTGTTTACACAGTTTTTAAAACCATAGTAAACATTCAAACCTATACACATTTTTTTGAGTCTGAAATCTGAGAAGCAATTGCTAAAGTTATAGTGACCATGTTTATTTTGCTAATTTGTCTCCCAAGTATAATTTAAGTAATGAAGAGCACGAGTGCGAAACAAAAGGCATTTTGATAACCGAAGCAAACATCTGATTCAGAGGACTCTGAAGCAATGTCCCGTCCATTAATATTTAAGATTCCACTGCATTTCTTGTCTGCAAGAACAGATTTAGAAAAAAAAAAATGCCATCTTTTTGGAAATAGACTGCATCGAGGAACATAAATTAATAAATAAAATAAAATCCGGTTTTATATAAATCAGACCACTTTATGGTATTTACAGAGATAAACGAAAAAGCTATTAAGGAGTATGGTATAAATTTCATCTGATGGCTTACAAAGTAGAGACAGCTACCTAAGGAAAAAGAACTTCTCTAGATTTACATTTTATATTTAACTGTATCACCACAGGTATTAAACACGCTGCTAGCGATCTCTTAATGAGCACCTGAGCTGTCATTCTTAATAGCAGGCTGACAATTATTATCTGTAAGTCGATATTTCCCTGAAAACCATTTGTGCAGTGCTTAAATTAATATAGTTAAGAATAGAAACTGACTATTCCACTTATAAAAATATTATAATACTTGCTATAGTATTATCAAATGACATAAATATACATTTATAATAAAAAAATTAACAGATACCAAAACACACATTCTCAACATGAAGCAAGCAGAACACTGTACAAATCTAAACAATGCATCTCAATAACTCATTGTTTAAAAAGGTCATTTGGTCTGCTGAAACCCAAAAAGGAAAATGTACATATGTATGATAAAACACAATGAAAATATTAAACCAAATAAATAGGCCACTCTGATCTCAGCTATTTCTCAAATCAAAAAAGATTAGAAATGAATGTCAAAAACGCTCAAATTATCTAATTCATCTAAATGCATACACCATTAACAGATAATAAAAGTAATCATATGACAGCATCTTGGGATCCGTAAGTCACAGAATTCTGGAAATCCCACTTTATTCCCAAATACTAAAATTAAAAAAGAATACCTCCGGTGTAGCAGGTTAAGCTGTAGTCGGCAGCACCAGCATCCCATATGTGTACCTGTTTGAGACCCTGCTGCTCCACTTCTGATCCAGCTCCCTGCTAATGCACCTGGGTAAGCAGAGGAAGATGGCCCAAGTCTCTGGGCCCCTGTACCCATGTGGGAGAGCTGGAATAATCTCCTGGCTCCTGGCTTCACAGCCTGGCCCAGCTCAGGTCATTGCTGCCAACTGGGGATTGAACCAGTGGTTGAAGATCTCCCTCTCCCCCTCTTTTCTCTCTCTCCTTTCTCTCTGTAATTCAACCTTTCAAATAAATAAATAAATCTTTAAAAAGAAAAAAAAAAAGAATACCTCTTCCACAAAGCTGTCTTTCTTCTCTAGCATTTCTCGTAGTGTCTTAAGGATCTTAATGCACAATTTTTCTTCTTTCTCCATCAGTTTCTTCGTATGATTAATCAACCTGAAAGCAAAACATTACACTTTATAAAGGACAATGGTTTCTCTTCAAGTGACATATGAACATTCTATGCTATAGAAAATATTTGAAAATAGGAAACAACCCATATACAGGTTCTCAAACGTTTTAAAATTATATTTCAGGCCTGCTCCGCGGCTCAATAGGCTGATCGTCCACCTGTGGCGCCGGCACCCCGGGTTCTAGTCCCAGTCAGGGCGTCAGATTCTGTCCCGGTTGCCCCTCTTCCAGGCCAGCTCTCTGCTGTGGCCAGGGAGTGCAGTGGAGGATGGCCCAAGTCCTTGGGCCCTGCACCCGCATGGGAGACCAGGATAAAGCACCTGGCTCCTGGCTTTGGATCAGCGTGATGCACCGGCCACAGTGGCCATTATGGGGTGAACCAACGGAAAAGGAAGACCTTTCTCTCTGTCTCTCTCTCTCACTGTCCACTCTACCTGTCAAAAAAAAATTTATATTTCAGAGGGCTGGCACTCTGGCATAGTACACTAAGCCTCTGCCTGTGGTACCAGTATCCCATATCAGCACTGGTTCCTGTCCCAGCTGCTCCTCTTCCAATCCAGGTCTCTGTCCAAAGCCTATGAAAGCAGTGGAAGATAGCCCAAGTGCTTAGACCCTGCACTCACATGGGAGACCTAGAAGAAGCTCCTGGTGCCTGGCTTTGAAATGACCCAATTCCGGCCACTGTGGCCACTTGGGGAGAAAACCAGCAGATGGAAGACCTTTCTCTCTGTCTCTCTCTCTTTGTAGCTCCACCTCTCAAATAATTAAAATCTTTTTTAAAAAAAAGTTTAATTATATTTCAGCTATAAATTCTGTATTAAAGAACATTCTTTTTTGTCTCAAAGGTAATATGTATCAGTGCTTCTCAAACTTTGGTAACATTCTTTTAGTGAGACATAATACTCTTTAAAAAATAATGAAACACTGATATTCTCAATCCCATGTGCTTTGCTAATAAAAATTATGACTATTTGTATTGCGTTACATTTTACTCTGCCGTAGCTATATATTCTCCCTGTACTGTATTAACTACTGATAGAGTGGCAGTGATGGTATACAACATTGCAACTTTAGCCAAACAGGCTGCTTTCCAAACCCCATTAATAACAATGAGCTGGGGCCGGCTGTGTGGCGTAGCAGGTAAAGCCATAGCCTGCAGTGTCGGCACCCCACATGGATGCCAGTCCTGGCCGCTCTACTTCTGACCCAGCTCTCTGCTATGGCCTGGGAAAGCAGTAGAAGATGACCAAAGTGCTTGGGCCCCTGCACCCACATGGAAGACCCAGAATAAGCTCCTGTCTCCTGCCTTCAGATCAGCCCACGTCCAGCCATTGAGGCCATTCGGGGAGTGAACCAGCGGATGGAAGCCCTTTCTCTCTGTATGTTCCCTCTCTCTCTCTCTCTCTAACTTTACTTCTCAAATAAATAAATAAATAAACTTAAAATAATGATGATGATGTGCTATTTTTCCATGCTAGGGCTTGAAGAAACAATTTCTATGATTAGAAGCAAAAACTAGTAACATCAAGACAGTCTATCCATTTACTATGTGCACTGTTGTCTTGCTAGGAAATGCATTTTAGGATCATGGTTCTGTAACATCCCCCAGAGACTCCTAGTCTAGGAGAACATTCACAATCAGAAATTACAACTTAGCGCATCTAGCTTGCATGGTTAAAAACCTGGTCTTCAGAATGCCCGGTGGGTAAGTCCTCCTAGAGAAACAACAATGCAGAAAAAGAGATGAGGCGAGCCCAGTGACATAACACGTCCTGTGGGACAGGACCCTGAGAAAAGGCGGGGGCACTGGCCAAGGGCTAGCCAGTGCTTAGCAGGTGTCACAGTCAAGGAGAGGTCCTCCCAGGGCATCTCTCAATCCACCGGCGTGACAGCCAAGGAACAGGTCCCCATCAGGCTGCTGGTGCACACCAGACGGAGGCCTAGAGAGAGAGGGCCATCTGCCCGTGGTTATGCAATTCTAGAGGGTGGACCAGGGAACGCCTCAGGCCCATGTGCCCTGAGATCCAAGCCTGGAAGCACCCCCTGGTGATGGGGACACAGCACGTGCACTGAACCTGAGTCTCAGGGTTACTGCGCAGGGCTGGGGAGCACACAAGTTTGCACATAGCCACCTGCCAGCGGGAGCACTACCACACAGGTGCCAGTCTACACCATACACCAGACAAAGGCCGCAGGGGTAGTACTTGACCAGAGAGGCGGTCTGCAAAGGGCTAACATTGAACTGTGGAGATTTCACCTGGCCGGGATGGGCAGGGGGAGCAGGTGCCCCCGAAAACAGCCCAGGCAGAAAGCACACTGTCTTGTCCAGGAAATGACAACATTTGCCGACTGCCGGCTGAGACCTAAAGGCTTGGACAGGAGAAGGGTGGGAGACATGGCTTGGGAAGAAGGGACTGGGATATATGCAAAAGCATGGGGAAAATGTTCTCGAGAAAGGAGGGAATCACTGCTTAAAGGGCCCGAATGACCCTTCACCACCAACAGCCGTGGGAAGGAGGAGCCAGAGGAGCCAGAAGGCCAGGGACCAACAGGGCAAGGATGAAAGAGCCAGCACGGACATGTGACAGCTGAGGCTTGCAGCAGGAGCCACGTGGGAAGGGGAGGAGGAGGAGGAGGAGGAGGAGGAGGAAGAGGAGGAGGAGGAGGCAGAGCACAGGTCCCTGACACGTCCACGCTGGGTTGACACGTGCACAGGGTCCCTTTTGAGCAGTCCCCATTTCATGCCGACAAAGCAGTAAACAAGGACGGTAACAGCGATGTCCGAGCCTCCCTCAGACGCCCAGGGCCTAGGTTCCACATCCACAGGCTCCGTGTCCACAGGGCCAAGTGCAGCAGGCAGAGAACGTGTTTAACAGTTCTCCTTGCAAGAAAACGGAAGCCTGCCTCTCTGATTTCTCTTTGGTCCTTTCTTCCACGTGACGATCTCTGAGTACTTGGAAGGAGTTTTGGTGGATGTTGCAAATGCTTTACCTTTTCCTTAGATGAAATATGCAGCTCACGGGCCATATTGAAAATATGGCTCATAAGGCAGAATGATGACCTGCTACGGATGTATAAAAGGTATTCATATACCATATAATTTTTGGTTACATTCAATCAGTGCATTTCAGTTTTTTCTACGATCAAAGAAATACATTTCACACATCTCATTGTTTATGTGTATGTGTATAAATTCCCTATATAATATATACTCATATTGTATATCTTGTCAAATTTTTAAATTAGCTGCCTCTGTCTAAATAATTCAAAACTCTATAAATGGACCACATCCCACACTTTATAAAAGAACAACAACAAAAAACAAATAGGTTTCCTCTGATATGTGGTAGCTAACATAGAACTGTGGTTTTTAGCGCTTCTTTATACTCCTGTGGAGCTATGGTCTTTCTACTTTTCACTTGTTGAATATTATGGTTCATGCTGCATTAAGCCTCTGTTTATAGAGTGTATTGAAATCATGTTTTTGCAAACATTAGAAAAACAAAAAGAAAGGAAAGAAGAAAGAGGATTAAAGGAGGGAGAGAGGGAAATATGGTTACCTTCTTAGCGCGGTACCTATGAGCATGAAATCTGTTCTCTTCATATTAATACAAATTTTATTTTTAAAAAAGGGGAAAGGGGGTTCAGTGCCATAGCATAGCGGGTAAAGCCGCTGCCCACAGTCCGACATCCCATATGGGCACCGGTTCTAGTCCCAGCCACTCCACTTCCAATCCAGCTCTCTGCTATGGCCTGGGAAAGCAGTAGAAGACGGCCCAAGTCCTTGGACCCCTGCACTCGCACGGGAGACCTGGAAGAAACTCCTGGCTCCTGGCTTCAGATCAGCGCGGCTCCGGTCGTTGTGGCCATCTGAGGAGTGAACCAGTGGATGGAAAGACCTCTTTCTCTGTCTCTCCTTCTCTCTCTGTGTAACTCTTCCAAATAAAAGAAATAAATCTTAAAAAAAAAAAGGGGGTAGGGGGAGTCGGGGGAAGCACTGATTTGCATGAGTCAATACCCAGTTGCCTTAAAGAGCAGTGCTCACATGGACCTCTTCTCTCATCTCTCTCTCTGTAACTACACAGATCTGTGAAACTAACTGCTACCCTCGCTTCCACCATTCACACCGTCCCGAAGACCCACCTCAGCCAACAGGTTCAAAGAATGAGATTGATCTGAAGAGGCAGCAAGTCCCAGTTAGGCCACTGCCCTAAATTCGTACCTCCAACTGAGCCTGACGAGAGCACCGGCAGCTGCAAGGCGCATTGCGTAGACTGAAGGAGGTTAGGTTCTAATCCTGATATCCTGGAAAATGAAACCACTGCTTCTTCGCCGAGTTGGGGACAGAGCAGGGTAAGCACTACAGCAGAAAATACACATTCCTGAGCCTGGAACAGCACAAGAAGCCCTTCTCTAACCAGCAGAGCAACAGGGACACTGTTTCGCTCCATCTGGGCCTAGGAGCTGTGGTCGCTTCCCAATAGCTCACCACTTTCACTTCTTTCCTTTCCGTGCACCCCATGGTGCTACATCCCTCCTCCACCTTCAGCACAGGCCAGTATTCACTTGATATCCTGAGTTCCTCTGCATCATTTTCTCACAGTCCTCTATCTTCCAGTCCTAGACCACTGCCGTTGAACAAAAGCCTGTGCCAAGACAGGAAGGCTCCACCTATCTGTGCTGTCAGATACGTTGGCCATGAGCACAAGTGGCCACTGAGCACCTGAAATGTGCCAAATGTGATAGAGAAAGTGATTTTTTGTTTTATTTTAATTCTAATTGAAATAGCCATATGTGGCTCATTGCTACCATACTGGCACCCTTGCTCTTGACAAGGAGCCAGAATGTTCTCTAAAGGGTCCAATAGTACATATTTTAGTCTTTGGGGGCCATTCGGTCTTTGTGGCAATGAGCTGATTCTGCTACAGCGGCATGAAATCTATAAACATAATCATAGTAGCATGAAACACATAAATGAATGTATATGGCTGTGTTTCAATAACACTTTATTTATAAAAATGAGCAGAAGGACCAATTTAGCCTGAGAGTCACCGTTTGCCAACCCTTGTTCCAGGCCACCCAATCTCTGGAATGTATCAACAGAATTAGATTACTTTACCGGAGTTAAAATTCTTGGGCTTATAATCTGCTTTCAAACCAATATACTAAACACTGATACATGTTCACAGGCAGTGAAGGATATTTTGCAAAGACCCTATTTTTATACTGAATTCCTAGGTAATACCTCTGCTTAAAATTGTGTATCCGGTGGGCTCGGCAGTCACCAGTTTTGTGAATCCTCTTGCCTCTTCGCTGGAAAGTCTTTATCAGACGACTGGCAAGTGTCCAAACACATTCTTCTAGGACCCCTGGTATACAGCAGGTCTACAGCCAAGAACCCCTAATTCTGGCCATAACACAGAAACTTGCACCTGTTATTCCACATAGTCCTCACAGTCACTTCTCCTCATCCTATACCTTGTCTACTTCCCCAGGGTCGCAGACGTTCCTGGTCTAAGAGCACACATGCTTCTTTTGTCCCCAGGCCTTTCTTTCTGCCTCAGGACATGGTAGCAATGCAAGCGGGCACCTGACCTCTCTCTGCAGCATCTTCAACCACAGCCCAACCAGCTGGGACAGGTGACAGTGGAGCGGCATGGCGGCATGGCCATCTCTTCCCCTGGGAAGACTGCGCCCCTGCGTACCGGGCCAGCACCTGACTACCTGCAAATCCCCCGTGGAGTGACCAGTGCTCTCCACAGAGAGATCAGGCGCTCTTCCTTCTGGAGAAGCTCCACCTTTGCTCACCACTGCTTACACCTGCCGCTCTTCCTGCAGAATTCTCATGAACCATTAGAACGGGAATATTCTAGGGTAGACATATCAATGATAGTGGACCTGACAGTATCATAAAAATGCTAAGAAAAATGAGCAAAGGAAAGAGGTACAGCTGAGGATCAGCAAGGCAGCACAGCCAAGTGTAGGACATGAGTTGTCACAGCTCTGTACCTGAAGCACACCTGAGCCTCAGCTCCCCAGCCCTGAAATGAGGCTGACCTTGCAATCTCACCAGGAGGTTATGCAAATGGCACAAAATAATAGCTAAACACAGAGAACAGTACCCATAAGGCCTCAGCAAATGTCAGCTCCCCTTCCTTTCTCTCTAGGTTAATGAAAATTAGTGACTTGAAGGAATTTTTAAAAATCACATCATGTAGTTATAGAAAGGAAATAGAACCAAAACAATGAGAATAGTTTATGCCCAATGACACAATTCCTTTTCAGAAAACTTTAGTAAAACAACTTCATCTTCACCACAATAAAACTTCAAATGACTCCATTTAATTATTGGAGTATATTTTAATAGAGATTTCCACCTTTGCTGACTCTGTGGTCTGGCACTGGGTGTGAGCAGGGCACAGAGCAGAGGGGCAGAGGGCCCCCCAGCAGGAAACTCTGGCAGAAGCGCAACCCGCACCCACTTACTTGGACATGAAAGCACCGCATCTGATTCTCGCGTCACTTCCCTCGGGGAACAGCAGCTCCGGACTGTAGAGGACATCGACCAGCACGGAGAACTCAGCCTGCATCATGGGGCTCAACTGCTGCTCCAAGGAGGCCACTACGTCCTGAGGGGAAGCACAAGAGGACACAGGCGAGGCCCAGCTCAGACTTCATGTGCAGACAGGACGAAGCTACCAACACCAAGGAGGAATGGAATTTCAGAATTTCAGACGCGTCCCCAGAGTCATCTGGCACCCAATGTCCACTGCAGGAATAGTGCTGGGTCTCTGGTTGATGCTGCTGCTGTTTTTCCATTTATAAAATAAATGAGGAGTAGGTAACTGTGAAACTTTTAAGGACAAGAGGGAAACTCAATAAAAGCTTTGTACAGGTCCTGCAGAGTCTAGGGTTATATAAGGCAGACATGACAAGCTGAAACGAACTGGTTTCCTGCCAGGGAACCACTAAAAAAAAATTGCTATTTGTCACGGTTCATCCCGAACTTACAATCACTTACAATGGGGAGACCCAGTGACACACTATCAGAAGCATGATAGTACTTTCTAGAGGTCCAATGGCATTCAATAGGATTTCAAATGACAGTTCTTGATGGTCTCTCTTGGTCAGGTACCTAATGCCTTACTTGGTCCCCCTCCCTGCTAACAGAATCCTGGTGTTTCTCACGCTGGCAGCAACATTCTTATGGACTTGAGTCAAGGTGGTTACCCCTGGCCAGTGCTTCTCCTCTACTCTCAACCTCGCACCACTGGCCTCAGCATGACTGTGGGACAGCCTCAGCCGATGACAATCAGGGTTTGTCTGCACAGCCACCAGGTGTATACTGGGGGCAGAGAGATTCTTTCAAAACCACCTACTGCCTGCACAGAGCCTGCAATGTGAATCCACACAGGCTCTTCCCGTGGCCTCAGAAGATCTGCCCCAACTAGAAGCCTCGGCTTCAAGGCCCGGGCCTGTGTGGCTGCTGAATTCACTAACTCAGGGGGCAGCCGCGACTCCAGGCTTCTTGCTATCAAACAAGATAGTAGTCTTCCTTATGTAAGCCACTTTCAGTTGAATATTGTGTTGATTAATGTTGAAAGCATCCGAACTGATGCTTTTTAAAATAAACCTAGGCAGTGATAATTTCCTGCATATTACTTAATGGTTAGACCATCCCCTCTTCATTTTAAAAATATATTGAAAGACCAAAAAAATAAATAAAAACTCATCTGAAGCAACAATGCACTCGCCCACAGCAGAAGGATCCCTTGTTAGGCAGAAAACAGCCTCTGGCTGATTATTACTCTCTAATACAGAAGCACCGATGGGAACCCCAACCCTCCTGATTTCATGATTTCAGGACTTGGCTCCTGTCTAACTCTTTCCCCTCTCAGGAACAACAATCACGTCTACTTTGACTACTCCCAGTAAGCTTTCAGAGAACAGTTAAAGGAGGTTACTGAGAAAATAAGAGAAAGGGGCAAACCAGGTATTATATAACAATAGAAAGAGAGCATGCTTCACAAATAGCTAGTAAATTTGTTAGCTTAATAAAATGTTGCTAAAATGTATCTACAAGTATATATGATTTCAAACTGTTTGCATCAAAATTAAGGTATCTTTAACTTCTAAAACTTCAGAACTAACATATTTTTAATTTACATTAACTCAAAGGCTTAATACTCCACTAAAGAAAGAGTTAAACAAATAGTACAAATACAACAGTTCAGCAGGAATATAGACAAGGGCTACAAACAATAATCAAATGAGATGACATTTATTTTACTCACATAGAGTAAATTTTAAAATAGTGACAACTCATTAAAACTATAGTAGTGTATGACTCTTAATTTGTTTGCAAGAAAGCAATAATACACAGGCATTTATTTCATTCTGTTTTTGTTTTTGCTTTTGTTTATTTTAACTTTAGCTACCACTTATAAAGAACATGTGGTATTTGTCTTTTTTGGTCTTGCTTATCTCACTCAATATGATGTCCTCCAATTGCAACAATTTTGATGTAAATAGTAGAATGTCATTCTTTTTATAGCTGAAAAATATCCCACTAAATACATATATGTGTGGGGTTGGTGCTATGGCACAGTGGGTTAAAGCCCTGGCCTGAAGCGCAGGCATCCCACATGGGCGCCGGTTCGAGTCCTGGCTGCTCCTCTTCCCATCCAGCTCTCTGCTATGGCCTGGGAAAGCAGTAAAAGATGCCCCAAGTCCTTGGGCCCCTGCACCCTCATGGGAGATGCAGAAGAAGCTCCTGGCTCCTGGCTTTGGATCAGCTCAGCTCCAGCTATTGCAGCCATCTGGGGAGTGAATCAGAGGACGGAATACTTCTCTCTCTGTTTCTACCTCTCTCTGTAACTCTTTCAAATAAATAAAATAAATCTTAAAAAATATATATGCGGGCCGGCGCCGTGGCTCAACAGGCTAATCCTCCGCCTTGCAGCGCCGGCACACTGGGTTCTAGTCCCGGTTGGGGCGCCGGATTCTGTCCCGGTTGCCCCTCTTCCAGGCCAGCCCTCTGCTGTGGCCCAGGAGTGCAGTGGAGGATGGCCCAAGTGCTTGGGCCCTGCACCCCATGGGAGACCAGGAGAAGCACCTAGCACCTGGCTCCTGCCATCGGATGAGCGCAGTGCGCCGGCCGCAGCGCGCTGTCCGCGGCAGCCATTGGAGGGTGAACCAACGGCAAAGGAAGACCTTTCTCTTTGTCTCTCTCTCTCCCTGTCCACTCTGCCTGTCAAAAATAAAAAAAAAAATAAAAGAATATATATATATATGTGTATATATATATATATATATTACATTTTATTTATCCATTCATGTGAGGATGGACACCTTGGTTGATTATTTATTTTGGTTATTGTCAACAGCACTGCTAAAAACATTGTGGTGCAGGTATCTCTTTGATAATACCGTGTTCAAGTCTTCTGGGTACATATCCAGTAATGACACTGATGGATCATACAGCAAGTTTATTTCCAGTTTCTGAAGAAATCACACTGATTTCCAGAGTGGCTGCGCTAACTGACATTCCCACCAAATTTAAGTGTCCCCCTTTGTCCATATCCTTGCAAGCATTTGTCTCTGTCTTTTGCTTAACAGCTTTGCTAACAGGGGTGAAGAGATACCATGGTGGTTTGCCTCTCTCCCCAAGCCTCCCTAAATGCCAGGCTCAACTGGCTAGGGTAAATGTATTTTTTAATTCCATTTCCCACTTGATAAGTACCCTTGTAACTTTTGGATGACCTCTCTTCATTTCATGTACTATGCAAAGGGTGCTCAGGCAGCCATGAAGTGAGTTCTGTCGGCACTTCTTATTTTGACCCTGGGCCAACTGCGTTACTTCCTTAAGTCACTGTTTCCCATATGGACACTGGGATAACGATGCTGACAATCACATGGGCTTGCCGTGAGGATGAAAGGCAAGCACACACAACAGTCTCTGACAGACTGGTCCCCACTCCTTATAAATGCTGGCAATCATTGTTATGGAAGGGTTGCGGTTCTGATCTCACCGGATTTCATCACTGCCACGCATTTCCCACACTGGTTCCAATGCTCTTCTTTTTCAGTTAAGTCAGAAGCAATTTTTAAAAATTATTTATTTATTTATGAGACAGAGAGCTTTCATTCTTTGGCTTGCTTCCCCATGCCCATAACAGTTGCAGCTGGGACTGGCAGAGGCTGGGAGCCAGGAAGTCAACCTAGGTCTGCCTTGTGAGTAGCAGAGACCCAACCACTTAAGCCATCACCTACTGCCTCCCAGGGAGTAGAGGAAGTTAGGATCACACACTGACCTGGGACTCAAACCCAGGCATTCCAGTATGGGACATGGGCATCTCAGCCAGCATCTTAACCACCAGGCCAAACGCCTGGACTGGTTCCTACACTTTAAAGTACTTTCTGCTCTTGACATCTGTGACACCGTGCTTTCTTTATTTTCCACCTATGTCCTAACTATTCCTACACCAGCTCATGTAACCCTGATTCTTTTCTCTCCTACATCTTTTCTTCTGAGATCTCACTCAATTCCATACATGTTTCTTGTGTGGTTTTAATATTCCTGGAATTTTCCTCACTTACGTTTCCAGCACAGACATCTTTCCAAAACACCCCAGGTTCATGCATCCAGTGGCCTGGGTGGCTCCCATTCAGGTATCTCAAAACTAAAATTCCCCAAATAGGGCAGGCATGCGTGGGTTCAAGACACAGCTCCACTTCCAATTCCACTTCCTGCCAATGCACACCCTGGGGTCAAGCAGTTAGGTTCTTGCCATCCAGAAGAAGGATCTAGATTGAGTTCCTGGCCCCTGGTTTTAGCCCAGACGGGCTGAGAACTACATCTGCAGATGGAAGCTCTCTGTGTCTCTGGTTGTCTGTATGTTTCTCTCTCTGACACCCAAATAAATAAACAAATCTTAAATAAATAAATAAAATTCCCCCAACAGAATTCTAATTCAGACTCTGCCCTAAGCTCTTTCTCTCCTACTACTTCTTATCTTAGCAAGTGATAGAACCACATCGAACCCAGAGACATTCTTGATTCCTCTTCCCATTACCCCACAATGCACCTGTCTAGCAAATCCTGTTGACCTCATAACCAAATACATCCAAAACTCAGCCACTTCTGTTCATTATTACTGGTATCTCCTGAAGCCGAGCCACCATCTTCTTTTGCCTGAATTCAGGCAAAGACACTGAGATAAATTACTGCTTCCATGTCTGGAACCCAAAATGCACTCTAAACTCATATTGATCTTTTTCCTGATAAACCGGGTAACATCTTTCCACTTTGGCAAATCTGCAACAACTTGCTTTCACACATACAATAGAACCCAAATGCCTTAACCATGGGTCTTCATCCATTCAGGCTGCTGTAACAACATTCTATCCACTGGGAAGCTTATCAACAACAGAACTGATTCTAGAATGAGAAGCTTAAGATCAAGATATTGGCAGATTTGGTGCCTACTGAGCCCCACTTCCTGGCTCAGAGAGGGTGCCTCCTTGATAATCCTCACACGGTAACGTCTCCCTTGGGTCTACTTCTATAAGGGCACTAATCCCATTGTTGAGGGGTCCATTCTCATGCTATAATCCCCTCCCCAAAGGCCTCACCTACTCATATCCATCTTGGGGGGGGGGGGGGAGATGAGGATTTCAACACAGGGATTTTAGGGGCACTCAAACATCCAGACCATAGCACCAATGAAGTCTCTATATGATTTGATGCCTCATCTCTTAATACGTTCCTCCTTTAATCCCTAAACCCCTGCCCCAATAAACATCTCTTGGCTCAAGTTAACCAACTTCACTCCTGGTTAATCTGCCTTTGCCTCTGCTGTCCCGTCCCCATAACACTCTGTCTCCAAATCTCTGAACAGATGACTCCCTTCATTATGCAGGTCTCAACACAGATGTCCCCTTGATGAAGAGCAACTCTCAAACTACAGGATCACTCTGCCAGTCATTCTCCACCACACGGTCTTTCTGCTTTATTTCATTCACAGCACGTTTAATTACCTAACACTTCATCATTTATTGCATGACTTACAATGTATGTCCCAGGAGAGCACAGACCCCAGTGCTCTACCTGGAACACTTCACACAGTGGCTAGTGTGGAATTCTCTGGGTAAGTATTTCTTTCATGAATGCAATCACTGTTCTAGGAGAAGCTTAGGGCACACCGTCTGTAGGCCAGCTCACACTACTCCCTACCTCAGCTTCACCAATCTGCCTGTCTTCTATGCTTTCTGACTCTGCTTTTCTTTTTATTTGGATTTTCTGCCACTCTTAGTCACTTCTTTTCTATCACTACATTCTCTCTTGTAACAACAACCACCACTATCCTTGTTCCAACTATTTCAGATATGCAAGGTCTTCAAAAAGTTCACAGAAAATTCATATTATGAAAACTATACATGGCTTTATGCCCTTGTATCGATTTCACTTCTAAGATACTGAGTAGCCTGTTAACATAACTCAACGCATTTTTTAATGACCAGAGCCATTACCCTCTTACTGTGTCCCCTCCTCCCCTCTTCTTTTTCTTTAAAGATTTATTTATTTGTTTATTTATTTGAAAGAATTGCACACAGAGAGAAGGAGAGGCAGAGAGAGAGAGGGAGAGGTCTTTCATCTGCTAGTTCACTCCCCAGCTGCCCTCAACAGCCTGAGCTATGCAAATCTGAAACCAGGGGCCAGGAGTCCTTCTGAGTCTCCCATGCGGGTGCAGGGGCCCAAGGACTTGAGCCATCTTCTACTGCCTTCCCGGGCCACAGCAGAGAGCTGGATCAGAAGTGGAGCAGCCAGGACTCGAACTAGCACCCGTATGGGATGCCGGTGTTGCTGGTGGTGGCTTTACCTGCTACACCACAATGCCAGCCCCCTCCCCTCTTCTTTACTCCTACAACAGTCTTAACAGCACCTGATCTCCAATCACCAGGGCCTCTCGAACTCTGCTTGGGGAAGCCTGTGCTGTGGTGCAGTGGGTTAATTCATGACCTGCTACACAGGCATCCCATATGGATGCTGGTTTGAGTCCTGGCTGCTCCCCTGCTGATCCAGCTCCCCGCTAATGTATCTGGGAAAGCAGTGGAAGATGGTCCAAGTGCTCCTGCACTCACATGAGAAACCCAGAAGGAGTTCCTGTTTCCTAGCTTCAGGATGCCCCAGCCCCAGTTGTTGTGGTCACTTGGGAAGTGAACCAAGGGATGGAAGATGTCTCTGTAACTCTGCTTTCAAATAAATAATAAATCTAAACAGCAACAACAATAAAACACTCCTCTCCTGTCCTCACTCTACCTCAGCCCCAAGTATGCTGATCCTGTCCTCACTATTATCTTAAATACCTGTTTCTTCATAACATTCATACAGCCACCTAAGTAACTCCCAACTAATCTGCCTTTCTCCAGGCTCTTTCTGAAAATCCTATCCTATAAACCAATAACCGCTTACTCATTTATATAATGACTTTTCCCCCACACTGTTGATGACACAGCCTTCAAGTTTCTCATACTATCTAAATCTAGCTTGTCCTTTTAATCACATTTAACATGCATCTACACATGACCCTTTTTTTAAATTTTATTTTATTTTATTTTCTTATTTAGAATATAAATTTCCAAGGTACAACTTGTGGATTGCAATGACTTCCCTACCCATACCTCCCCTCCCCCCTGCTACCCTTCCCCCTTCCCCACTCCCTCTCCTCTTTCATTCCCATTCAGATTCATTTTCAATTCTCTTTGTATACAGGAGTTCAGTTTAGTATGTGTTAAGAAAATATTTTAAACCATTTGCCCTCACATAGCATCCTAGAGTGAAGCATACTCTTTGAGTACTAGTTGTAGCTTTAAATCACGTTGTACAGCACATTAGGGACAGAGATCCTACATGATATTATTTTTTTAATTGATTGATTTTTATGTAACTTCCAATTTTTTTTATCATTTCCAATTGTCTTTCCATACGGAAGATCGATTCAGTATATATTAAGCAAAGATTTTGTCAGTTTGCATCCGCGTAGAGACACAAAATGCAGAAATACTGTTTCAGTCCTAGTTATTGCATTACTTCACATTGGACAACACATTAAGGACAGATCATACATGGGCCGTAAGTACACAGTGACTACTGATGTTGATTTAACAATTTGCCACTCTTGTTTATGGTGTCAGCAATCTCCCTAGGCTGTAGTCATGAGTTGCTGAGGCTATGGAAGCCTTTAGTGTTCGCCGACTTGGATCTTGTTCTGACAGGGTCATAGTCAAAGTGGAGGTTCTCTCCTCCCTTCGGAGAAAGGCACCTCCTTCTCTGGTGGCCCTGTTCCTTCCGTTGGGATCTTACTCACAGAGATCTTTCATTTATGTCTTCTTCTTTTTTTTTTTTTCCCCAGAGTGTCTTGGCTTTCCATGCCAAAAATACTCTCATGGGTTCTTGAGCCAGATCCTGATGCCTTAGGGCTGATTCTGAGGCCAGAGTGATTTATTAGGATATCTGCTATTCTATGAGTCTGCTGTGTATCCTACTTCCCATGTTGGATCAGTCTCTCCCTTTTTTAGTTCTATCTGTTAGTATTAGCAGTTACTAGTCTTGCTTGTGTGATCCCTTTGACTCCTAGACCTATCAGTGTGATCAATTGTGAACTGAAATTGATCACTTGGGCCAGTGAGATGGCTTGGTACATGCCACCTTGCTGGGGTTACACATGACCCTTTAAGAATCTTTATTCTCATGCCTGAATTTACCATTCTCCAAAGTTAAAACACTTTATCAAATCATATTCCAACTAACTCCATGAAATCTTACATTTACTATGTGGATGGGAAGACATCTGTTATGGGCTGAATGGTAGTCCTATTCCTCCAAATTCATGAGCTGATATTTTAACTCACAGCCTTTTATAATGTGGCTCTATTTAGAGACAGGATCTTTCAGAAAACAATATAAATGAGTTTTTCTGGGCGGGCCTTAAACCAACATGACTGTGGCCCTCATGAGAAGAGAGCATTACAACACAGGTGGTGCAAGCAGACAGGGAAGACCCAGGTGGGCTACTTGCAAGCCCAGGACAGAGACCTCAGAAAAAAACACTTCTGACACCACCATGGCCTAACTAAGCCATCCAGTCTGTGGTATTCTGTTACGGCAGCCAAGCAGACCAGTACTTCTTTCTTTACCCACTGTCTCAGAATGTCCAACCAAAGACAAGAGTGAGATACTATGCAAGTTACTTAGGAATAAAGATGCCTACAGCATCCTGACCAAAATATTATAACAGAATACTGAAAGATAAATTTAAGCAAGACTACAAATAACTAATTTATGATCTAAATCTCAGTAAATTATTTTACCAGTTTTATCATTGATATTATTATTATTTTGATATTAAGACCCAACATTCACTACTATATGTACCATTGAAACACATTTTAAAAATAACTCACAACAACTTTTCCCTGGAAGCCATATATTTAAAAAGGTAGTAATTGGGTGAGTATTTAGCCTAGCATTTAAGATATGGGTTAAGTCACCATGGCCCCACAACAGAGCATCTGGGTTCAATGCCCAGCTCTGGCTTCCGACTCCAGCTTCCTGCTAGTGTAGACACTGGGAGGCAGCAGTGATGGCTCAGAGAAGTCGGGTTCCAGCCACCCACATAGGAGACACAGACCACATTCTTGTCTCCTGGCCCCTGCCCAGGTCCAGCCATCACAGGCACTTGAGAGGGGAGCCAATAATCCCAAGCTCGCTGTGCTCTCTCTTTCCCTCCACCTGTCTCTGTGTGTATCTGTCAGTATGTCCTGCTCGCTCACTCTCTCTCTCTCTCTCTCTCTCTCTCTCTCTCTCTCTCTGCCTCATAAATAGCTAGACTAGTGGTAGCAGAGGGATGTAAAATAAAGCTTGTAATCACCCAGAATTCGTGTGACGACGTATTTTAAAACCTGCAATTCAGAAGATACGAATGTGATTCCATGCTCTCACTATACCTGTAACTTTTCAATAATATTTCTGTAGTCCCACGCAGGCCCTCCAAGAGCTTCCTTAAAGCGTGGTCCAGAGCGAGCAGACAGTCTCCAGCCCATGGCTGCTCTCTGCACCATATTGGAGTGGCTCTTCATGAACAGAGTGTTGACCTGACTGTCCAAATCCACCGGAATGGCAATGCCACGATTTTTTGCTGAAAAAGAAAGATTTGAAATGTTTCCCTCTTAACTGGACTATAGCTTATTACACATAATACAATCTGATAAACATAGAATAAAAAAGAAAAAGCATCAAAATTTTAAGCTCTGGCATTAAATTGCTTTATATAACTACAAAAGCTTTTAACCTGAAAGTATTTCAATTCCTAAGACCAATTAGTAAAGGCAGATCATTAAACTTTCAAGAACTTATTTGATTTTGCGATGATTAATGTTTGAAACACACTTGATACCGCATCGATACAGAAAAACACTAAAACAACCAGGCAGATTTATACTTCCCAGATGCCAAAGAAAGCAGGAAGGCAGACAGAAAACACATGATAAAATCCTGCCAATTTCTTCATTAATTTAATTAGTGTGTGCCTGCACATGAGCGCGCACGCGCGCGCGCGCACACACACACGCACACGCAGGATTTACAACATCTAAGAGTGCTAATAAAAAGTGAAAAAATAAAGAGTGCTAAAGAGGGACCAGCACTGTGGCGCAGCAGGTTAATGCCCTGGCCTGAAGCACCAGCATCCCATATGGGTGCTGGTTCTAGTCCCAGCTGCTCCTCTTCCAATCCAGCTCTCTGCTTTGACCTGAGAAAGCAGCAGAAGATGGCCCAAGTCCTTGGGCCCTGCACCCCCATGGGAAACCTGGAAGATGTTTCTAGTTCCTGGCTTCAGACCGGTGCAGCTCCGGCCATTGTGGCCTACTGGGGAGTGAACCAACAGATGGAAGACCTCTCTCTCTCTCTTCCTCTGTGGCCCAGGGAAAACAGCGGAGGATGGCCCAAGTCCTTGGGCCCCTGTACCCACGTGGGAGACCAGGAAGAGGCTCCTGGCTTCAGATTGGCACAGCTCCGGCTATTGTGGCCATCTGGGGAGTGAACCAGCAGATGGAAGACCTCTCTCTGTGTCTCTGCCTCTCTCTGTAACTCTTTTAGATAAATAAAATAAATCTTCAATTAAAAAAAAAAAAAAAAACAAAGGGGCCGGCGCTGTGGTGCAGTAGGTTATTCCTCCACCTGCAGTGCTGGTATCCCATATGGGCACTGGTTGTGGTCCCAGCCATTCCTCTTCCAATCCAGTTCTGTGCTATGGTCTGGGAAAGCACTAGAGGATGGCCCAGGTCCTTGGTCCCTTGCACCCACGTGGGAGACCAGGAAGAAGCACCTGGCTCCTGGCTTCAGATTGGTGCAGCTCTGGCTGTTGCAGCCGTCTGAGGAGTGAACCAACTGAGGGAAGACCTCTCTCTCTGTCTCTCCCTCTCACCATCTGTAACTCTACCTCTCAAATAAATAAATAAAATCTTAAAAAAAAAAAAAAGAATCTGGCTTGCTTCACTGAATGGTGAACTGACAAGAGCCGGCACTATGCAGCGGGTTAAGCCACATGGGTACCAGTTTGAGTTCCAAATTCAAAAAAGTTCCACTTTTGATCCAGCTCCCTGATAATGCCATGGAAAAGCACTGGGTCCCTGTACCCACATGGGAGCCCCAAAAGAAGTCCCAGGCTCCTGACTTCACCTGGGCATTGCAGCCATTTGCGGAGTGAACCAGCAGATAGAAGATCTCTCCCTGTGTCTCCTGCTCTCTCTCTAACTCTGCCTTTCAAATAAATAAATAAATCTTAAAAAAAAAAATCCTCCAAGCTGAAACTTCAAAACTTTGAAAATGGACAATCTAACCATCAGTACAAAAAAGGATATCGGTTTAAACAAGAACTGGAGTCGGAGTTTAAAGAGAATAACAAAAGACAGAAGGCAATCCACTGCTTTACCACTGCCCCAATCGCCCCACTGGAGATTTCCCTGATGTTCGTGAGAAACTTCGCTTTTCCAAAGCATTCAGTGTCTTTGCTCATGTCCCTCCCACACAGCGGTACAACAGCACTTGTGTCCCATCTGAAGCTCAGGACTGGACACTGCCAGGAGGCACATAGCTTTATAAATGCCTAATTCTGCACCACAATCAAGCCCTGGCAAGGTTCTCACCCTTGTCTGGCTGTTTCACGCGTAAGCTGTGTTTGCGCCAAATATTCAAAAGTCAAACAGAAGACAATACTTCTTCCATGCTATTTTCTAAGCAACAAAAATTAAACACTTACAAACCTCACATCATTCAAAACACGTTGCAACCAAGTGGCCACTGTTGTTTAAACAGACTGGGGAGAAGATGTGGACTTCCCTATCACTTTGGGAACCTGGTGTATGTGATGGAACTGTCAATCAAATAAAATCGTGCTTCAAAAAGTTCAAGGCAAACTGAATTAAAACTTGAGTTTACGGGACCAGAGCGTGGCACAGCAGGTTAAACTGCCATCTGCAACACCGATATCCCATATGGGTGCAGGCTCAATTCCTGGCTGCTCCACTTCCCTGGCTCCCTGCTGATGAGCCTGGGAAAGCAGCAAAGGATAGCCCAAATCCCTGGGCCCCTGCCACCCACGTGGGAGACCCAGATGAAGCTTCGGGCTCCTGGCTCTGGCCTGGCTCACCTTGGCCATTGCAGCCATCTGGGAAGTGAACCAGCAGATGGAAGATTCTCTCTGTAAATCTGTGTCTTTCAAAGAAATAAATACATCCTTTTTATTTTTTTAAACTTTTTTTTTTAGATTTTATTTATTTATTTGAGAGGCAGAGTGACAGACAGTGAGAGGAAGAGTCAGAGAGAAAAGTCTTCCTTCCATTGGTTCACTCCCCAAATGGCCACAACAGCCGGATATGCACTGATCCAAAGCCAGAAGCCAGGAGATTCTTCCGGGTCTCCCATGCAGGTGCAGGGTCCCAAACACTTAAGCCATCTTCTACTGCTTTCCCAGGCCATAGCAGAGAGCTGGATTGGAAGAGGAGCAGCCAAGAATAGAACCAGCAGCCATATGGGATAACAGCGCCTCATGCGGAAGATTACCTACTGTGCCACAGCGCCAGCCCATCAAAGAATTAAATACATTAAAAAAAAAATGAGTTGATCTTGGTGCAAAACTGTTTTCTATTCAACGTAGAGCTTTTTCTGAATTGGCATCCTCTATAAACTTCATGAAAACCTCTCCTATGCACAGGTTTGATTTTTTTTTTGTTGTTTTTTGCATCAAAATAAAACCCTGTTTTCCACGAACTTTTTGAAGTTGCATTGTAAGTGTTGTTGATGGAAATACGGTTCACAACACAGACCTTTCTTAGTGAGCTCAAGGAAGCTCACCAGCCTGTCTCTAGGGAGGCTGCTGTCCCTGCACATTCCTCTGGCCAGCGTTGTGGACGGGCCAGCCTCGGAGCTTCCACTGATCCCAAACTGACTGGAAGAAGTTTAGTTTTTCCCAAACTGTACCACGATGATTGTAGTCTCCTGTGGTAGCAGAGACTGCACCATACAAATTAGCCACATAAAATACACAATTTCCCCTGCCTAAAGGGGAATGTAGCCAATGTAGCCAATGGCTGCATCACAATTTCCAGGCAATAAAAGAAAATTAACTATGCAATTGAGGAAAATAGAATCTGAGATAAAATGGTCCCTGTGCAGATAATGATAAAGCTTTTACAATCCATAGTAAAAACACAAGTATGTGGAAAGACATGGTATGAAACAGATTCACTGTCAAAATAGCATAAATATTAATTTGAAACCAAATTGACAGCATTAATTTAGCTTTCCAATGTTTAAAAATTAACCAGAATAACAAAACAGAAAACCGTGACTAGGAAAAGAATTATGAGTTCATTTTCAAGAATATTAATACATAGATGACAATTTTTTCAAATGATCCAAATTTAGCTTACTTTTATTAAGCATAAAAATATTCTGGGCTCCACAGTGTGTGGAAATGTCACCTAGGACATATGCTTGGGATTAATTACACTTGGGATTACCCCTGATTCCCCACTTCTGCTTTTCACTAAGAAAGAGCTAATGATTCTGCTACAGACAGCCAATCTCCCAGCCTGTAGCAGTAACCCAACTGCAGGATTTCACAGACAGGTTCACATTAAAGTTTAAAAAATAATTGTTGCTATTTCAGTTCTAAGCTACAACGCAACTAAGATACTACCACATTCAGGATACAGGGCCAGAGAGTAGCTCTACAGGGTCCTTAAAAAAACTAAAGGAGAGAGGAGTGAGTTATCACCCTTGCGTTGATCTTTGCAGAGCGCTGCAGAGAAATAACTAACCCTCTGAAGTGAGCTATTGTTACCCAGAGGTATGCATATTAGGCTAACTTTCTAATTAGGCTTATCAATCCTGAAAGTTCTCTGGATAGGACAAGTCTTTGCTATGATCTTCAGATGTAATAAATATCTACATCTAATCACTATTCATTAAATATTGCATATTATACAAAATGTTTTAATTAGATGGAATTACTGATGTTATCTGCCAACCCAAATCTCTGAGAACACATATAAAGCAGTGATAGGTGCCGTGGGAAAAAATACTTAGATTAAACTGACAGGTAAGGGAGAAAGGTAGCAGCTAGTATAATTAGGAAACCTGGGTGGTTGTCAAGCACCACCGTAGAGGCCCAAAGAGATGACAAAGAGTTGGAGCACAGGGCAGGTGGAATGGTGTGGGAAGAGAGCGGAACCATCTCTAGATAATGTCAAAGAACCAGGATACACCCGTACTGAAGCACTGCAGGCTTTTTAAGCAGGAAGAACATTAAAGATATTAAATACATTTCTTATTTGGAGCTCAGACTTTCTGGGTATTTTCAATGAATCCTCAAGCTGAGTAAAGCACAAAGTTTTTATGGGATATCCAAGGACTAATATTGGCACACCTGACTAGCCATCTGGAAAAAATAAAGCTGATTCCACGCCTCATATCCTACAGCTCAAAATTTTAAACAGCAACATCAAAATCACAAGGAAGCAGACAAACCATGAAAATCTCCATGGGAATTCAAACAATATCCCAGACTGATCAAGGCTTTTCTGAAGATGAAAGGAAACCTAGGCGACCAGTGCTGTGGCATAGCAGGTAAAGGCAGCACCTGCAGTGCTGGCATCCCATATGGACGCCAGTTCGAGTCCCAGCTGTTCCACTTCCCATCCAGCTCTGTGCTATGGCCTGGGAAAGTGGTGGAAGATGGCCCAAGTCCTTGAGCCCTGCACGTACATGGGAGACCTGGAAGAGGATTCTGGCTTCAGACAGGTGCAGTTCCAGCCATTGTGGCCATCTGGGGAGTGAACCAGTGGTAGAAGACCCCCCCCCCCGCCTCTCTGTAACTCTGCCATAAATAAATAGATCTTTTTAAAAAAGAAAACTAAAAAGCCTAAAGGAAAATAAGAATTATGCATGTCAAAAATCAAAACTAAAATGACATATGACAAATTAAAAAAACAAATTGTTACTTACTGGCAAAAAGCTCCTCTCCTTTAATACATAAATGATATGCAAGTAATTAAGAAAAAACTATTGGAAAAAGTGATCAAATCACAAGAGAGTTCACAATAAAGGAAATACAACTGACTCAATCATATGAAAAGGTTGTTTTTTCTTCACGCATAAAAGAGAAATTCACATTAAAATTATAACAAAGGCAGGTGTTTGGCCTAGTGGTTAAGTTACTGATGGGGATTCCTGTGTCTCACATCAGAATGCTTGGATTCAGCTCCTGCCTTTGGCTCCTGATTCTAACCGCCTGCCAATGCAGACCCTGGGAGGCAGGAATTGGGTTCCTGCCACCTGTGTGGGAGATCTGGCTTCACTTGCCAGACCCCAGGTCCTAGCTTTGGCCCGGCTCAGACCCAGACACTGCAGACATTTGGGAAGTGAACCAGCTGGGTCTCCCCCTTCTCTGACTCTCAAATAATGTTTTAAGCTCTAAACATATTTTTACTTATTAGATTGTGACAAACCTAACACCCTGCATGATCAAAGAGAAAGTCACTCTCCTCTGTGTTGCTCATGGGATATAAACTGAACAGCCTCTTCAGAGGGCAAGATCTTTCAAAATTAAAGTAACCCAGGAATTTTGGGTATTGATTATATTGGTATTGATCTGGGTATTGATTATATTCTCTCTCATACACAAAATGATTAGAAACAACACAAATATCAAACAATGGGATTAAATCAACTATAATATAGTCACACAATGGGATATTATGGAGCCAATGACAAGAGTTGGACATCTGTCCTTTTACTTGTCTATCTTACCTATGCATTAAGTATTCACTGAGTGCCTACCATGTTCTAGGCATTGTGGCAGGCCCCAGAGAAGTTAAGTGTTTCATCTTGCTTTGCGACTTCTTTCTATGTTATTTCTAACCAGCATGCACTGGAAATTGAGGACAGGAGATACAGTTGGACACAGTGTCTCTCCTCAAGTATTATAACACCCTCTAGAAAGTGAGAAATCATTATCAACTGAATTAATCAGTGACAAAATTTCATAAGATATTGTCCTATCACAACTTCCAAAAGGTTTAATTTTTTTAAATAGTTTTTCAAAGCTATAATCACAAGGGAGTATTACGTCAGACTCTATGCCATCAACTACAAAACCCCAAGTAGACTGTATTTATTTTTATAGAGACTGGGTTTCTCTTCACAAATGGATAATATTTTCTACATGTTCATATTTAGGGGAACAACTGACCTGAAGATTGATGTTCATTATTTAAAACATTTGTAAAAGATATTTTGCAGAATTTCCATTTGGAAAATAGACTGTCTTGCCAACAAAGTACCCAGCATTAATCCCCCAAATCATTTGAAGATTATGAAACACATGGAACACAATTCTTTTTTAAGTGAAATAATATGGAACCGATTCGTGGACGCTTTTTCTCAAAGCAATTCTCCCATGTGTTCTTATGAATGAGTTGACTGAGGAGCAGCAACTGACCGACGCCATTTAAAGAAATCACACGGCCTAAACACGACTCAGACGCCAGTGAGCACAGGGCGCACTTTCACTGCAGAGCTCTCCACCCTTCCTCCCACCCCAGCCTTCCTTCATCTCACTAAGGGTGGAAAGTGAGAACCATGCGTACACATCACACTCAAGCCAGACCCCTGCAAGTCATGACTGCGCCTGCGAATTTGCACTTGTTACCACTGAAGAACTTGCATCTTCTTAGCATTTTCAAATTTTATAAAACTTACAAGAAAATATGGCAATGGGGGGCATCAGTATTGATGATCCTCACAGGTACAAATCATTAAAAAGCACCCAGCATTTAAAAGCTGAGGAGGGGTCAGCTCCATGGCACAGGTTAATTCTCTGCCTGTGGCTCCACAGCCCATATGGGCGCCGGTTCTAGTCCCAGCTGCCCCTCTTCCAATCCAGCTCTGCTATGGCCTGGGAAAGCAGTAGAAGATGGCCCAAGTGCTTGGGTCCCTGCACCTGCATGGGAGACCAAGAAGAAGCATCTGGCTCCTGGCTTCAGATCGGCACAGCTCTGGCCATTGCAGCCATCTGGAGAGTGGACCAATGGAAGGAAGATCTTTCTCTCTCTGTCTCTCCCTCTCACTGTCTGTAACTCTACCTCTCAAATAAATAAATAAAATCTTTAATAAATAAAAAAAAAGCTGAGGAAGCTTCATCAGAAAACATGACATACAAAGTAAATTAAGTGAGTGTGGATTCAACTTTAAGAGCTCACAAAAACTTATGTGGGATTGATGTTCATTATTTAAAACATTTGTAAAAGATATTTTGCAGAATGGGAAGTAAGGCAATGTAAAGAGGCACTGCAATAGGTCATGATGACTATGACCTATGACCTATTGCAGGTGGCTGCAACGGCCAGAGCTGCACTGATCCGAAGCCAGGAGCCAGGAGCTTCCTTTTTTTTTTTTTATTTTTGACAGGCAGAGTGGACAGGGAGAGAGAGAGACAGAGAGAAAGGTCTTCCTTTGCCGTTGGTTCACCCTCCAATGGCCGGCGTACTGCAGCCAGAGCACTGCGCTGATCCAAAGCCAGGAGCCAGGTGCTTCTCCTGGTCTCCCCATGGGGTGCAGGGCCCAAGCATTTGGGCCATCCTCTACTGCACTCCCAGGCCACAGCAGAGGGCTGGCCTGGAAGAGGGGCAACCGGGACAGAATCTGGTACCCCGACTGGGACTAGAACCCGGTGTGCCAGCACCACAAGGTGGAGGATTAGCCTATTGAGCCTCAGTGCCGGCCAGCAACTGATAGCTTATTGCACCACACGACAGTATCAGCTCCTTTATGTTGTAGCTTAAAGGTATAAAACAGATTACATATTTATTAAAGTGATTTGATAAAGAAGACCACATACACCTGCTCGTCTGTCCATCCACAAAGGCTTCAGATCCCATTTCTATTCCTGTAGACCTATGTTCCATTTATCAATTTCATTTCCCTATCAGTAAAATAGAGCAAAGAATTTCATCGAATCCACAGTCACCAAATCACCAACACTCAGTAAATGCTCGCTGCTCTCAGCAAAGTTTTAAGTACTAATATGGAAAATGTTTTTGCTGATTTTTTTTTTACTACTTCCTGTATTCAATGAACAAATAATGAAGAGAGTGAGGTATTTCTGAGATGACAGATGAGGTGAGCTAATGTACTTGAGAGTACTTTACAAATCATAAAGTAATATGTAAATGTTGCTATAAATGACATCTGCATTTAAGGGAATGTATTGACCAGTACATAGATGAACTAAAAATTTGCTTTATGAATATAAAGTACTCTCCTGACTTTGTTACATTTTACATATGTGTACTCTGTGTTCCTTTTAATACTTGCAGTATAATTCCAATGTATTTGAATTACATTAAGTTTTAGTGCCTCTGTGCATTTTTCAAGCATTGCCAAAAACAAAAATGACTGAGCTTTAAGACTTGAGACAGAGCTATACTCATTGTTACAAAAAGTTTATAGGAAGCCACTGCTTTGAACCAGCCTTCTGCACCGGGCCCCAACAGCGCACACCAAACCAGGACGGAGTCAGTTGCTGGCTTCAGACCCAGGCAGCCAGAATGGACTCTGAAAATGGCCAATTTTCCATGAAAACAGGAAGTTCACAGTTACCAATCAAACAGGGCCAAGTGTGGCATGATAAGGAAGCTCCTTGTGTTAGTCCTTAGGCAAAGTAACCTCAAAACAATCAGTCCCCTTTAACGTGTTTGCTTTCCCCAGCCGATCACTGCCAATAAACCCAACCTCTTCTGCTCAGCTCATGGGAGCAGTCGTCCTACGGCACATAACAAAACGGAATCTGCCTTTCACCTTCAATAGAGACAGCAGCTTTCTATTAACGACCATGTTACAGCCATTTCATAACTGTTGTCCTCACATTCTAATAGGGACATGAGACCGGTTCTGACAATGGCAATGCAGAGTGTCAAAGACAAGCAGTCAAATGGGGCGAGCTCAGATATGCCTATGGAAGTCCAGAAAAGCTTTCTGGGAGGAACCTGAGCCAAAGGTTACTGAGTAGTGGAGAAGGTGCCGAGCAGTGGCCGTAGTGGAAGCTACGGTGTGAGCAATGCATGGGCGTAGGAGTTTCATCTGCTGTCACACAGAGCCCACATGGGAACCCAGAGAGGGACAAGAGGAAGGGAAGGGAGGGCTGTGCTGGGCTTAGCATAAAGCACACAAGGAGGGGTCCGTCCTGAGCTGCTGAGACCAAGAATGCTTCCAAGGGTGGGCTCTGTGCTGATGTTTCCAAACCGATGGAGGGAAGTTCACTTCAGGGGGATTATTCCAGCAGTAAATTTACTTAAGTGATGAAAGACAGAAGAAAAAAAACACTGATTTTCTGCACTGGTTGGAGAAACAAGGAATGCAGGGCTGAACAATGCCCAGGTTGAGCAAGAGGCAAATGCAGAGACATTGGTGAGGGGACAGTTTCCAGGGCCTGGAACTGCTTGGGTAGAAGGGACAGAGAGAAAAGTGAGCAAAACACAAAACACACTCTGGTGCCCAGGACAGGCCTGCACTTGTATGCAAAGCACCACTCTGTCAAACCCCCTTCGACGACAGATTTATGTAGAATTATTTCTTAAAATTACTTATTCATGTGAATGACAGAGAGAGACAAATTCAAAGGGAAAGAGATCTTCCATGGGCTGGTTCTTTCCCCAAATGCCAGTAACAGCCAAGTCTGTACCAAGCTGAAGCCAGGAGTTCACATCTCAAGCTGGCTCTCCCACATGGGTGGCAGGGACTCTACTGCCTGGGCCATCATGTCTGTCTCTCATATGGCCATCAGCAGGAAGCTAGACTCAAGAGTGGAACCAGCACTCCAGCCCAGCACTCCAGCACTCCAACGTGAGATGCAGACACCCAAGCAGTGTCTTAACTGCTGGTCCCAACACCGACCCTAGATATGACTGATTTTCAGCTTTTTTTCACACATGTTTTTAAAGCATACAAAAAGGAATTACAATTTCCTGTTAAATCATAAAGTTTTGATTATCTATAATAACTATATAGGCAATGGAAGAAAATAAAATCTTAGAACTGAGAAATAAATGATAGACTCACATAGCTTCTGCAACTGTTTTAAACCCCCAAAGCCCTGCTATCCTGCTCTGTAAGAATGGACTGAGCACACCATGAACCCCCTGGGAAGCCACATTCAGGGATAGACAATCCCACTGTGGCTCTAAGTTCTTTGTCTCTTGTGTTCTATTTGTTTCTTTGATTGGTTTGTTGTTTTGTTTAAGATTTATTGATTTATTTATTTGAAAAGCAGAGTTGAAGAGAGGGAAGATGGAGGGAGGGAGTGGGTGGGAGAAAGAGAGAGAGAGAGAGATCTTCCAACTGCTGGTTCATTCACCAAATGGCTGCTTTCCCAGGCATACTATCAGGGAACAGGTTTGGAAGTGGAGCAGCTGGGCCTCTTTGTAACTCTGCCTTTCAAATAAATAAAATAAATCCTTAAAAAAGATATAATACATTCCTATGTAGAAATTAACATCATATTTATTTGATTTTTCCCTTGGTTTATTGGTTTGTTAGTTTACATATTCATTCATTTAGTTTTGAGGGTTGGGGAGAGAGGGATCTTCCAGCCACAGGTTCACTCCCCAGTCACATGGAGTGGCTGTCCGGGGCTGGACTTGAGCCCACACTGAGAGCTGGGAACATGATCCACGTCTCCCATGGAGGTGGCAGGAGCCCAGTTACTTGGGTCATCACTGCTACCTCCCAGGAGCTGCACTGCAGGAAGCTGGAGTCCATGCATCGCCAGAGCTGGGAACTGAACCCAGCTAATACAGTATGGAGCATCTTAACCACTAGGTTACAGGCCAGCTCCTCGATTTAATCTTTTAATGGCTAACACATTTTCTTGTTGATATGGTCCAAATTAAAGTACTTTTACTGCTGTTTCATTATAACTTAAAGAGTAATATATTAAAAATTCAGAAATTACATAAAAGCATGAACAAGAAAACCAGAGTCCCCTACCATTCAAGCACTCAATCGATGGTAATATTTTATTTATATTCCTCTGGACATTATATTATGTGCATTTTTTATGTAAAATGTAAAATCTAGGCTCTTGGGGTGGTTGTCTGGTACAGTAGTTAATCCAGACGACAGCCTGGGTCATCTGCATCCCTCACAGGAGTACTGGGTTCAGTTTCTGGCTCTGATCTCAAATCCAGGTTCCTGCTGATAAGCACCCTGGGAGGCAACAGGTGATGGATGGCTCAAGTAGTTGGGCCTTTGCCCATTCAGATGAGAGAACTGAACGGAGTTCCTGGTTTCTGGCTTCGGCCCCTTAGTCTTAGGGACATCTGATAAGTAAACCAGTGGATGGGAGCTCTGACTATGTTTCTGTCTCTCTCTCCCCCTCCCTCTCTGCCTCCCCAATAAATTAAAAAAAAAAAGTTAAAAGGGAGGTTCTCATGTGTCCTCCTTACTGTTGACACAGTTTAAATTGTGAGCTCTCCCTTTCCCTTCCTGGACTGTCACCTGAAAAGCTTCCAGGGAGCAGAGCAAAGCAGGTGTCCGTGGTGGACCATCTGTAGGGATCCAGAGCACGGGAGCCCCAACAGGGACGGCAGTGGGAAGCTGCCTGGAGAGGAGACCAGGAATAGAAGCTGGGGCAGAGACTTCGGGAGTTCCAGGGGAACGAGGCACTCATGACAAGCAACGATTCCGCACAGAGCCAGTGGCTTAGCAGGGCAACAAGGACCTCCCCCAAGGAACCAGGAAAGTGAGGAGGATTGGGGCGGGGGTGGCCACATGCATCTGTTTCCTGTTGGTTTAGGAACCATCTCTGAAGTGTCATCCTCATTTATCATTAATCACCCAGATGAACTCTATTACGTGTCTCTTAGTTCTTCTGAAAGTCAATTGATCCTTTTGGGTTATAACTGCTTTTTACTATATCCAAATCAAAACTGAGGCTGTCATTAAATTTTTTAAGATTTATTTTTATGTATTTGAAAGAGAGAGTTACAGAGAAAAAAAGAGGGAGAGACAGAGAGAAGTCTTTCATCCACTGGTTCACTCTCCAAATGGACACAACAGCCAGGGATGGACCAGGCTGAAGCCAGGAGCCAGGAGCTTCTTCCGGGTCTCCCACATGATGCAGGGTCTCAAGCATTTGGTTCATCCTCTGCTGCTTGCCCAGGTACATTAGTGGGGAGCTGGATTAGGAATGGAGCCGAGACTCAAACAGGCACCTATATGGGATGCTAGTATCTCAGCATTCTGTCATTAAATTTTGTTAATACAAAATTCGTTAGGTCAAACTGCAGAAGGGGAAGAAGACTAAAAATGTTCAAAAAGTCATTTAATTAAGGGTCGGTGCTGTGGTGTAATAGGTTAAGCCTCTGCCTGTGATGCAGGCATCAAACACCATGCTGGTTCGTGTCTTGGCTGCTTCTCTCCTGATGCAGCTCTCTACTAATGACCTGGAAAAGCAGTGGAAGATGGCCCAAGTGCTTGGGCCCCTGTACCCACATTTGAGACCCAGAGGAAAATCCTGGTTCCTGGCTCCAGATCGGCCTGGCTGTGATCTTTGCAGCCACCTAGGGAGTGAACCAGAGGACCGAAGATCTCTCTGTCTCTCCATCTCTCCATCTCTAATTTTACCTCTCAAATAAAATTAATCTTTTTAAAAAGCCATTAATTAGCTAAATTACGTATTCACATATTTGCTGAGCACATACTATAACCCTGGCCAAATTACATAACCTAGACAACTCTGTTTTCTCAGCTGTAAACTTCAATTAATCAAAGAACCTCTCTAAGGATTAAAAGAGACAATACACAAAAATTGGCCAGCATTGCACATGATAAGTGCTAAATAATTGTTTTTATGGTGATAATGACAATGAAAATGCAATGCACAGCATCTACCCGCCCCAGTGCCAACATCAGTGTAGAGAATGAGCATCTCTTGGTTTCTCAGAAGTCCAACCAAATCTGTATTTCTTCTCCCTTCTCCCCTCCACCATCAGTGGCTGACCTCATGAAGTTTCTCACACACACTCTAGAAGAGGAACCTATGAGAAACTCTTCAAGAATTCACTAACCTTTATTTACTTCTAACCCCCTGGCCTCCTATTTCATTTGTAATTTCTGAAGCCTTCTATGGATCCTAGACCCTTGATGAATATTGATGGATTTCAAATGAATGTGGAAAACTAAAATTCCCTCAAAAAAAAGACCTACTGTAAGATGAAGGCATTAGTCGACGACTTAATACACAATTCCAGAATGAAATCAGAAATGACAATTAATTAAAATCATTCCTGTAAATACTACCTGAGCTAAACCCAAGTGCAAGATACAATAAGACAATGTCCAAGTTCTGAAATACAGTATATTCCTCCCAAAAAGTATGCAGTTTCAGAATCACGGGTTGGTCACTGCCTTGCAGCCTCACAGAAACCACGCCTATTTTCTGTAAGTTGTATGCTGCAAAGCAATTTGCATTGCCCAACAGCCAAAGGCCCAGCTTCTTCCAGAGATGTGAAAGTGACTTACCCACTTCAGCCAAAGTTCGGATACAGGATTCCACGGAGGCTTTCTGGGCCGGGTTTGGCCAGGTGCAGTTGTAAATTCTGAATGCAGACTGCAGCAGCTGAATGAAGACAGGCTGGTGTGTCTGAAAGCAGAGAGAGGCAGACAAGTAGTGCCACTGACCCATTTCCACTCGTAATATGCTCTCTATGCATTATCAGGAAGGTAATGCAAGGTAATGAAAGGTAATGCAAGGTAATGAAAGCGGCTCAGTGCTGTACAACAAACACCTCATTCATCAATCACATATTAGGTACCTACTTCATAATGGCCATCCCAGACCCTATAGAAAATTGATGATTTGCATTTTAACTATATTCTTAATATGGACAAATATGGCATATCTCAAAGCCAGTAAGATGAATTTAAATATTTCTTAATAGAGGCATGCACTGTGGCATAGTGGGTAAAACCACCGCCTGCAGTGTCAGCATCCCATATGGGTGCTGGTTTGAGTCCTGGCTGCTCCTCTTCTGATCTAGCTCTCTGCTATGCCCTGGGAAAGCAGCAGAAGACAGCCTAAGTCCTTGGGCCCCTACACCATGTAGGAGACCCGGAAGAAGCTCTTGGCTTCCAGCTTCAGATAGGCTCAGCTCTGGTCATTGCGGCCATTTGGAGAGTTAACCAGCAGATGGAGGATCTCTTTCTCTCTTTCTCTCTTTGCCTTTGCCTCTCTGTAGTTCTGTCTTTCAAATAAATAAATAAATCTTAAAATACATATATATATATATATATATTTTTTTTAATGACCACTGGTTTAATTTCCAGGTGCTTGACTGACTGTTCTAATCTTATATGATGGGCAAGGAGAAGATAAGCACTGTGAACTATGAAAACAACTTCACCTGGTTCTAGCTAATAAATGTTTTCCTAAGGAAAATAAAACTGCAAAGATATTTTTATAAGAATACATAATCACTGTAGAATATTTAGAAACAACAGAAGTGAAAAACATTAGTAATCCTACAACAGAGAGGTAATAAGTATCCATTTTGAAGACAGGATATTTACTGCCTTGAGTTTTCTATTTACATCCACTATATTTTGTGTTCTTTACCAAACAGGGATGTTCCTATGATCCCACACTGAAATTCTGCACTCAAGTAAGACCTTATGATAATTCCACTTTCACCTCAATTTTTTTAAGAAGGTGCTTTTTAATTGCTATAAAACAAACAATCCTACAGACATACCATAACATACTGAGTCGCACCTCTATTTGTGCACATTTCCAGTTGATGTCTAATTTTAAGCATTACAAATAATTGGATGAACGTCTCAATATACAATCCTCGGTCAGTTCTTTTCCAATCAATTACTAACCTGGAACTACTGAGTCAAATGCCTACCCATTTAAACACTCGTGATATTATTTTACCACCCGGCAAGTAGTCCACATATGGATATGCAGGTTCTTATTCTGCTCAGAAAGAGAGGAAGATAATCCCATTTGAAGATGGGGTGTCTTTACTTAAATTTTCAAAAGTTCAGAAAGGGGCACAACAGTCAGTTATACAAGAGTGCAGCACAGGAGCTGACGTCCTGACCAGATGAAAGGCTGTTCCCTCCCAAATCAGCTGAGCTCACGGGACAGAAGGATGCTCAGTGTGCTCAGGTACCTGGAGGCTGGTACTGCTGTCTGAAAATGGAGAATTGAAGAAGCCGCTCACGATGCTCATGATGGACTCAGTCACACACTTCTCCAGGAAGGTGTCTGCATGTTTCCTGTCTGTGGTTGTGTTGCAAACCTGCAGAGGAAAACAAACAACAAACTTAACATTTTATCACAACTTTGCATTGCAGCGCAATACTGGAACCTTCCAAAAATTGAAATATTTAATAACATTTGTATTGCATTCGAAAAATGTATTTATTATTTTATTTGAAAGGCAAAGAGAAAGAGAGACAGTGATCTTTTTTCCATGGTTTACTCTCCGAATGCCTACAACAGCCAGAACTGGGCCAGGCAAAAGCCAAGAGCCCAGAACCCAGTTCAGGTCTCCCTCATAGGTGGCAGGGATCTAACTTCTTTTTTTTTTTTTTTTTTGACAGGCAGAATTTTAGACAGTGAGAGAGAGAGAGAGAGAGAGAGAGAGTTATAGACAGTGAGAGAGAGACAGAGAGGAAGGTCTTCCTTCCGTTGGTTCACTCCCCTAATGGCCGCCACGGCCGGCGGTGCACTGATCTGAAGCCAGGAGCCTGATGCTTCCTCCCAGTCTCCCATGCAGGTGCAAGGACCCAAGCACTTGGGCCATCCTCCACTGCCCTCCTGGGCCACAGCACAGAGCTGGACTGGAAGAGGGGCAACCGGGACTAGAACCTGGGGTGCCGGCGCCGCAGGCGGAGGATTAGCCAAGTGAGCCACGACGCCAGCCAAGGGATCTAACTTCTTGAAGCTTCCAGGGTGTGCATTAGCAGGAAGCTAGAATAGGGAGCGGAGTCAGGACATGGAGCCAGGCACTCTGACGTAGGATGTGGGCATCCCAGGCAGCATCTTCACTGCTGAACCAAATGCCCACCCTTCTTGTGAGGCCACAGAACAATATTTCTGCCTAAAACCCATTCTGACTGCATCACTGTGAAGTTCTCCTGCACGTTTGCTTGTCATTTCAGGCTTGAACCAAAATTCTTTCACAGACCATCCCTGAGCCCCTCGCCCTTTCTCACTGATCTGCTTCTCCTTTCTCTTATACTCCCAGCTCTCCCTCCATCTCCAAACTTGTCCTTGTGAGAAAACACTTTTCCACTGAAAGTAAAGGTATCTGAAAGTCATTACAAGGGGCTGGCGCTGTGGCATAGTAGGCTAAGCCTCTGTCTGCGGCACCAGCATCCCATATGGGTCCTGGTTTGCATCCCAGCAGCTCCTCTTCTGATCCAGCTCTCTGCTATGGTCTGGGAAAGCAGTGGAAGATGGCTCAAGTGCTTGAGCACCTGCACCCATGTGGGAGACCCAGAAGGAGCTCCTGGCTGCTGACTCTGGATTGGTCCAGCTCCAGCCATTGCAACCATTTAGAAGTGAACCTTCTATCTGTAACTCTGCCTCTCAAACATGGCAATAAAATCTTAATAAAAGAGTCATTACAAGTATAAGAAAGCAGTGAGTATGATTAATGGTGGTTTTGTATCTCCATGTACTATGCACTGTCCCTTTTTAACACCTGGCCCAAAATGAAGGAAGTAAACAGAGGAAAGATCTAGAGAGGAAAACAGAAAGGTCAGGGCAGATCCAAACCCTTTCCAGGAATTTTTCTTCTTTCTTAAAGCACAGACCATCTGAGAAGCAGGAAAGTCACGCTGATGCCTCAGAGGGGGCTGAGCGAGCAGAGCAGAGCTGGCAGAGATGAACAAAGAAGAGCCTGGTGCCTGCTCTGGGGTTCACACTCAAGGAGGAAGTCAGTCATTTTGTCAGGGTAGACAAATTGCAGAAGCGTGACTAGAAACAAATGACATATAGTCAGGTGGTGATAAGACATGCAGAGACAAGAAGAAACCAGAAGAGGCCTAGGAGGGGAAGACAGCAGAGAGAGACCTGAACAACAGGCACAGACAGAAAACCAGGTGAGTAAGTAGGATGGGCATCTGTCCCAGGGGTTCTTAGACAACCCAGATCTCTATGTAGTTTTCTTTTCAACAGGTGCTCAACCAAAAGAATAAGTAATTGTAATTTAATGTTACATTTCTTTAAAACCTTTCACGGAAATTTTAAAAAAAAAATGCCCTTCTTATACCATGTATCCAGTGTTTCAATCTGGAAAACCAGCATTTGCCAGATGGAGGAGAAAGCTGTCCAAGTCACTTTCCACATGGGCAGATCACTTTGTCCTCATCAATTAATTGACACCTACCTAAGGTTTCTACTAGACCTACAAGGTTTACAGCATAGCTAATATCACAGTGTTACAGTAGAGAACAGGGCAAGTCAAGGAAATGAATCTTGTCCAATTATGTAATCCAGCTATGGTTCCAGCATGTATCAAGCACCTGGCATATCCAAGATGGTTCAGTTAAGAAACAAATACCAAGCACTCTTGTTTCAGGTTAACTTGGGGCTAGGCTATATTTGTGAAACATTTAACCTACAAACAAAAGTTAATGTGGTCCAAAACCTAATATAAAGTTGATTTTGCTTTGAAGGATATGAGTTAGAATTTCTTTCTTTTCGTACCTTTCTAGCACTGGCTTTTACTTTGAACTTTACTGATATATAGGTTGAAACTTTGTTAAATAGGTCGAGGCTGGCGCTGTGGCATAGTAGATTAAGCCTCTGCCTGCGGCACCAGCATCCCATATGGGCATCTGTTCAAGTCCCAGCTGCTCCACTTCCAATCCAGCTCTCTGCCAATGGCCTGGAAAAGCAGTGGAAGACAGCCCAAGTCCTTGGGCCCCTGCACCCATATGGAAGAACAGGAAGAAGCTCCTGGCTCTTGGCTTTGAATTGTCCTTTGGCTGTTGCAGACATTTGGGGAGTGAACCAACGGATGGAAGATTTCTCTTTCTGTCTCTCCCTCTCTGTGTCCATAACCCTGCCTCTCAGATAGATAAATAAATCTTTTTAAAAAGTTAAACAGGTAGAGGACCAAGTTGGCATAAGCAGTAGAGACAACCATGTTGTTCCTGTAGTGGATTCATGCAATTGTGTGGGACCCTCTGGAGTTACTACACACTACCACACAGCATTACTCACCACGGGGTGCTTGCTCAAAGCCCCCAGACATTTGCTGTTTAGTCACTAGATTAATAAAAGGAACCTCTTTCTACGTAAAAACATCCCTCAAAATCCTGAGCAATAAAAATTCTGTGTTTGTAAAACTGTGTGAAAGTTATTTCTCAACTCATTTAGACAAAAACATGAAATAATCTTTCAAGACAATTTTTCTACCCATATCGATGAAAACAATTCCACTTTGCACCCTACTCTGTCACGTTGCAGATAGCCAAGAAATGTAGGAAGCCACTTTTCATATTAAAATCTTTAAATACTATTCAGGGAAAAAAATCCTATAAACAGGGTAATATTTCTTTATGCTATTTATTTTTATCACTTCACAATAAAGATTCAAAATAGCTCATATAAAATTACATCATATTAAGTGATCTTTTTATGTGCAATACATGTATCTTTAAAGTTTCGATGTTTGCACATATTAATCACATAACATTACTTCCTATAAAACATTTTCATGTACTGTCATTATCTAAACACTTATTTTAAAAGGCTATATTTATTCCATCATTCTAATGCACCATCATGCTTTAATCCATTTTTGGAATGAATTGAGGTATACATCACCAAAATTACAAATCATTTTCTTATTTATTTTTTAACAAGAGATTTATTTATTTGTTTATCTATTTGAAAGGCAGAGTGACAGAGTGAGAGCGGAAGACAAAGAGAAGGTGAGATCTTCCATTTGCTGCGTCAATCCCCAATGCTCGGGGCTGCACCAGTCCAAATTGAGGAACTGGGAATGCAATTCAGGTCCCCATGTGGGTGGCAAGAACCCAGTTAGTTGAGCCTTCACTGCTGCCTCCCCAGGTCGGCCTCGGTTTCATTCCTGGCCCCATTCCTGGTTCCTGCTCCCTGCCAGTGCAGACCCCGGAGGCCCCAGGAGGCAGTTTTCTACTGCTTGCTGGGCCAGCCCTCTAGGTTAATAAATTCACAGACCGCCTAGGGATATATCTGATGTTCCCTCACTACCACCAACCAGCTCGTGCTCTCAGGCTCCAGTGGGCTTCTGCGAATTTGCGTCACTGGCAGAAGATCACAGAGTGGCGGACAGAAAAGCCACGTAACGCCTAATCTCTTCTTCCATCCCCACCTCCCTGCCCTTGCTGAGGCACTAGCAGTGTCCACACAGCTCTGGACACAGCTCCTCTGGGAGCCCTACAACGTCCCCAGGCTCCTCCCTGGCTCCAGTAACACTGTTATGCCCCTTGTACTGCCAGGCGTGGAGGGGTAACTATTGCAACCACAGCATCACACGGCAGGAACAAGGTGGTATTGGCCTAACGGACAACATAAGAAACACCTATAACAATGCAGTATGATAACACTGCACCCAGTTCTTGAGTGTCCTGCCCTTCCTGGCTCCTTAACCCTATGCACATGCTTGGAGCTTGCCATGTGTTTGCTGTTGCAACCGACTGTTAGGGCTGTAACCAATAATTACTTCTGTCAATTAAATTATGCTTAAAAGTTGGTTTATTTCCCATTTCCTACATTGCTAATAAGGCACTTTCATGTAATCCTTTCATTTCCATATTTGGCCATGTACAAGCAATTCAAACTCTTAAACCACATTCCAAAAATCTGGATAATGACTGCACACTATGTATTAGGTTAACAGACTTTTCATAAGATCTCCTCAGTTGTATGATCGTATTTGCAATCCTCTGTTCACTTTTTTTTTTTTTTTTGAGAGGATGCAGAAGGAGAGGCATAGGGAAAGGGAGAGAAGGCAGGAAATGGAGGGGAAGGGAGAGAGAGCATGGACCTACTGGCTCACTCCCCAAATGCCCACAACAGCTGGAGCTGGTCTGTGCTGAGCCAGGAGCCAAGAACTCGATCAAGGGTTCCCATGTCAGCAGCAGGGACACAAGTTCTTGAACCATAACCTGCTGCCTCCTAGGGCCGACATTAGCCAGAAGCTGTGGGAGGGGGGCGGGGGGGCTGGATTTGGACGCAGGCACTCTTGCATGGGATCTGGGCATCTCAAGCAGCGTCTTACCCACTGGGCAAAATGCCCACCCTAGAGAGCAACATCTCAGTAAATGAAGGGGGAAGCAGCCGCAGGGATGTGGAGGGAAGAGCAGCTAAGAAGCTGTGTCCACAGTTAGAATCTAAGCTCCTGAAGAGCGGTTCCCAGCCTGTCCTGCTCACCCCTGTAGACACAGCACCTCACACATAACAGGTCTTCTCTCTGCTGGATTCACAAACGGTAAGTGAAGTTTCTTGACACGATTACGTCCGAATGTCTCTGCCTGCATGTATGATGCCCTCCTTTCTTCTGCTGCTCCGAAAGTGACTGCCATCCTCCCAAGGGTGCCAAACCACGCTAAACGTTGTCATCTATCACAGCTGCGCTGTCCAGCAGAACTTTATTCTTTTTTTTTCTGTTTACAATCTATTTGTTTCAAAGATAGAGCTACAGAGAGAGAAGGAGAGAGAGAGAGAGACAGAAGTCTTCCATCTGCTGGTTCACTCCCCAGATAGCCACAATAGTCAGGACTACACCAGACAGAAGCCAGGAGCCAGGAACTCCATCCAGGTCTCCCACGAGGGTGGCAAGGACAGAAGCACAGGGGCCATCTTCTGCTGCTTTCCCAGGTGCATTAGCAGGAAGCTGGACTGGAACCAGAGCTCACATGGGATGCTGGTATTGCAGGCAGTTTAATCCACTGCTCTACAAAGTTGGCCCGCAGCAAAACTTTCCACAACAATGCAAACATTTGTGATGTCTGATAGCAGACACAGGAAGCATGTACACACTGACCAACTGAAATGGGGCTAGTGAATGCAGGAGCTTAATTTTTAAAGTTTATTTAATTTATCCCAACTTAATCTTTATTTTATTTATTTGAAAGGCAGAGACAGAGAAAACTTCCAACTGCTGATTCACTCTCCAAATACCTGCAACAGCTGTGGCTGGGCCAGACCAAATCCAGGAGCCAAAAACTCAACCTAGATACCCCATGTGGGTAGGAGGGACCCAGAACCCAGAGCCATCACCTGCTACCTCCCTGGGTGTACGTTGGCAGGAAGCTGGAACCAGTAATGCAGCAGGGACTCAACCGCAGTGCAGAAAGGTACCACAAGGGGCATCTTAACCACTCAGTCAAATGCCCATTCCAGCACTAACTGAATGTCAACAGCCATCCCTGACAAGTGGCTGTCCTATTGGACTGGGTGGCTCCAGTGTCAGTGGCATAGTTTTGATCATCTAGGTATAGGAATACAAACCTAAGGATCACATCAGTATTCCTCATAGACAGGAAAGACATTCCTGTAAACACTGAAGGTTAGCCCTCACATTTATTTCAATTTGCATCCCTTTACTTCTGAGGCTAAATCTACTCCAGGCACTGGCTTTCCAAGTCTTCTTATGTGAATCACCTGTCCATACACTCAGCTGGACTGGGAATTATAAACTCATTTTTGAAAGGTAACATTTTCTAAATATCAACAAACAAGGATACTGATTGTCATAATTCTGGCAAAAACGCAGAAAAAACATAAAACTGACAAGAAAATGATCCATAATCCTACAAATCAGACAAAACTATGATGAATACTTTGCTCTTTGCTATTCCACCCTTTTTGCTTTGCCATACACATTTCACATAACTGGATCAATCCGGATAACCAACCGTGGATCCCTCCTTCTATCCTCAACACTCCATCACATGAAACATCCTGAAAAAACTCTCAATGACTCTAACATCCATCTTAGAGATAGACCATAATTTAACTATTCTGATAATATTAAATCAACTATTTACTAGTGCATATTATTATAAAAGTGTGCTGACCATAAATCCTTGAAAGTGCTCCTAATTATTAATTATTATCTTCACTGTTAAGAGGATACACACAACCCATATGGGAGTGCCTGGGTTCGTTCCCAGTGCCAGCCAGTGACTCCATTTCCTGCTAATAAATACCCTGGGAGACAGCAGCGATAGCTCACGTAACTGGGTTTCTGTCATCCATGTGGGAAACCTGGATTCAGATTCCAGCTTCTGGCTCTAGTCCAGTCCAGCACTAGTTGCTACAGGTATCTGGGGAGTGAGCCAGCAGAAGGGAGATTACCTATCTACCTACCTACCTCCCTTCTTACCTATCTCTTGCTCTCTTTTTTTGCCCTTCTCTGTCTCTCACATAAGTAACAAATAACAACAAAAATTTTTTAAAAGGTATGAAGATTATTTAATGCATTACCAAAATTTTTTTCAGAAAGACTAAATAAAATTATAGTCTCAACAACAGGTATGCAAATGTTTCTCCAAACCATCACCAACATTTTTTTTTTATTTTTGACAGGCAGAGTTAGACAGTGAGACAGACAGAGAGAAGGGTCTTGCTTTTTCCGTTGGTTCACCCCCCCAAGAGGCCGCTACATCTGGCACATTGCAGCCGGTGTGCTGTGCCGATCCGAAGCCAGGAGCCAGGTGCTTCTCCTCGTCTCCCATGCGAGTGCAGGGCCCAAGGACCTGGGCCATCCTCCACTGCACTCCCAGGCCACAGAAGAGAGCTGGACTGGAAGTGGAGCAACTGGGACACAATCTGGTGCCTCGATCGGGACTAGAACCCAGGGGCTGGCGCCGCAGGTGGAGGATTAGCCTAGTGAGTCCCAGCACTGGCCGACCCATCACCAACATTTAATATAGTCTTTTCCCTCTTGTAACTTGGATACCTGAAAGCTGGATCTTTTGTATTTTTTAATTTTTGGAAGCTTATTAACTATGTGTATTTCCTCTCCTATAAATCATGAGTGCCTGTTTTTTCCATTTTCTTATTATTGGCATTTTTCATAGTATTTTAATTTTGTGATGATTATTACCCTTATAAGGTTACTACTCTTTTTTAAAGTGTACATTATTAAAGAGTCTTTTTTTATTTCTATTTATGATCTTATATATCTATTAAATTTTCAAAATGAAATATCTGTGATTTTCCTTATGTAACTTCATCCATTTTTTTTTAAGATTTATTTATTTATTTGAAAGGCAGAAAGAGAGAGATAGCAAGAAAGAGAGAGAGAGAGGTTTTCTATCTGCTGGTTCACTTCCCAAATGGCTGCAATAGCCGGAACTAGGCCACTCCAAAGCCAGGAGCCTGGAGCTTCTTCCAGTTATCCCACATGAAAGGAAGGGCCCAAGCACTTGGGCCATCTGCTACTGCTTTCCCACGCTTTGGAGAGAGCTGGATTGAGAGCGCAGCAGCTGGGACTTCAACCTGCACCCATATGGGATGTTGGCACTGCAGGCACTGCAGGCAGTGGCTTTACCCGCTGCACCAAAGCACAGCTCCCTTCATCCATTGCTTTTAAAACTTTTACCACCCAAAGAAAGATAAATGTTTACTGCATTTCCACCCATTTTATTGTTTCAATTTTTTACATTTAGCTCTAAAGTCCACTGCACTTCTTGCTATTACGTGATGTGTGCTCATTTCAACTCAGATAACCAGTATTCTCAACTATCACTTTTTAAACTTAACTTTATTTATTTGAAAGGTGGAGAGAGAATTTCCCATCTGCTGGCCCACTTCCAAGAACTGGGATCTGAATCCAGGTCTCCCACACGGGGCGACAGGAACCCAAGTACGTGAGCCATCACCTACTCTTCCCAGCGCTCCTCACTAGCAGGAAGCTGAAATCAGGACTGCAGCTGGGACCAGACCTGGGCCCACGCCCCTCACTAGCAGGAAGCTAAAATCAGGACTGCAGCCGGGACCACCGGGCCCGAGCCCCCCACTAGCAGGAAGCTAAAATCAGGACTGCAGCCGGGACCACCGGTACAGGAGGCGGGATCACAAGCAGCACCCTCACTGCTGCTCCTCAACAACAAGTTACCACAAATCAAGAAGTTTTGATGATCCCACACCACGAAGAATTCATATAGTTGGGATCCTCCAGTGACAAAATATTAAAAAAAAAATCACTGCCTCAATTATGAATTTAATAATCCAAGGGCAGGCAAACTACAGACCATTGGTCAACTGTAGCCACACCCATTCACTGACACGCTCTCTGTAATTGTCCTTTTCCCTATCATAATTGCTGTAACACCTGCAAGAGTGGCCTACAGCTTTGAAATACATATGATATTGCTGTTTACAGAACAAGTTTGCTGATCCCTAGAAATAACCAATCCTTCTCCACTAATGAATGATCATTTCTTAGGATGTATTAATATCTTATAAATGTAAAACTCTATTTCTGGCTATTTTTTCATCCCACTGAAACATCTACTTAATTTTGTGCTAAGCATACGCTTTGTTTACAAATCCACTTTTTAGATATTTTTAACTTCAGACACACTTATTTGTCTATCTTACAAATATTTATGGAACAGCCAGTCTGTGTGATACAGAATATGAGCCAGGGGTGCAGACAGAACAAAGACAAAACTCCCTGTCCATCATTTGTTTCAACTGAAACAAATAAGAATTCACATTGAAAAATGTCAGGTGATGCAGCACTCCTGGAAGAAAAACAAAGCACGTGTAGGAAGGACAGAAGGAAGAGGTGACTTTATCTACAGCAGTCAGAGAGGCCTCTGTGAGGTGTGAAGAAGGCATGTGAAAGGAAAAACAGAAAAAGTCATCAGGACACCTGGGGGCTGAGCATCACAGGAAAATGGGAGGGGGCGGAGGTGGGAGTGTGCCTGCGGACTAGAGGAGCTGCAAGGAAGGAGCTGCGGGAGAACAAGGCAAAGGGAAGAGGGATGGCAGTGGAGGGGAGGCAAATCATGCAGGGCTTGACTCTGGGTGAGACAGGAAGTCACTGGTAGAATCTGGCAGAGACGTGATCTGAACCAGCTTCCTCCACCTGCTTCGCCACATCCCCCTCCCCCTCCCGCGAGTCTCCTCTTTGATCGTCTTCTTTGACCATTATGGTCGAGACCGTTTAATGAAGGACTGAACTTTAGTTGTAAGAAATTGACACTTACAAATGACACGAGGATGTTTTGGCTGCATGACCAGAGTGAGTAATGGGATTGTCACATACTGAGTTGAACAGAACAATCCTACAGCGGGGCTTGGGACTGACTGAAGAGTCTGAGGCTGGATGGCCAGGAGGGGAGGCCTTGGCATCATTTAAATATGTGGGACTGGGCACCAGGGGAAGGGCCCGGGCTTCCATCAGCCTGGCATGGACGTGAGGAGAGAAGGTGAGATCTGTAAGAGAATGGTAGATAGAGAAGAGCTGGAGCCCAAGGTTTGAGCATCGGATAATCCAGTATTTGAGAAGGAGGAGAGCCAGTGCAGCAGGAGGCACGAGCAGCAGGTGCACCATCACGTTCAGAATTGTTTCAGGAAGCTCTGGCCAATGACAACAGATGCTGCCAACAGCACAAAACACAGAAACACGATGCAGGACAGGGGGCAGCCAGCCCATCCCTGAGAAGAGCCAATAATAAATAAATACAAATAAATAAATAAATCCTTTTCTAAAAAATATTCTTGGGACGGCGCCGTGGCTCAACAGGCTAATCCTCCGCCTTGTGGCGCCAGTACACCGGGTTCTAGTCCCGGTTGGGGCACCGGATTCTGTCCCGGTTGCCCCTCTTCCAGGCCAGCCCTCTGCTGTGGCCTGGGAGTGCAGTAGAGGATGGCCCAAGTGCTTGGGCCCTGCACCCCATGGGAGACCTGGAGAAGCACCTGGCTCCTGCCTTCGGATCAGAGCAGTGCTCTGGCCGCGGCAGCCATTGGAGGGTGAACCAACGGCAAAGGAAGACCTTTCTCTCTGTCTCTCTCTCTCAATGTCCACTCTGCCTATCAAAAAAAAAAAAATTCTTATACCTATTTTTAAAAAAGAAATGACAAAAAACCTATTTAATACTAGAAAATGCAAGAAAATGGAAAGTGTCGGGTTTTTTTAAGATTTATTTACTTCAGAGGCAGAGTTACAGAGAGAAGGAGAAACAGAGAGAGGAAAAGAAAGGGAGGGAGGGAGAAAGGGAGGGAAGAGGGGAATCGGGGAGAAAGAGAGGGAGAGGGAGTGGGAGAGGGAGAGGGAGAGGAAGGGAGGGAGAGGGAGAGAGAGATCTTCCATCTAGTAGTTTACTCCTCAAATGGCTGCAGTGGCCAGAGCTGGACCAATCTGAAGCCAGGAGCCAGGAAGTTCTTCTGGCTCTCCCACACGGGTGCAGGGGCCCAAGTACATGGGGCATCTTCCACTGCTTTCCCAGGCACGTTAACAGGGAGCAGAATCAGGAGTGGAGTAGTCCCAATAGGGGATGCCAGCACAGGTAGAGCCTTAACCTACTAAGCCACAGCACTGGCTCCAGAAAGAGTGATTCAATGTACACATAATTTCTATCCTTACTCCTACTTCCTCCCCATTTGATAAGTTCTGGGACTAAACGTCTCGAGCCATCTATCTGAAAGTGAAACACTGTACTCTGTCTTGTGAAGCAAGGACTGATGGGGCAGTGACATGACCCTGAGTGAGGTGCGACCTCCAATTATGCCGTGGTCTAATTCCATTCCTCCAGTGCATCACTTGCAGTACTGCTGGGCATCATGAGACCTCGACATTGACAGCAAAATTGGGAACATCTTCCAAAAATATATAGTCCGTGGCTAGAATGGTTCATCATGCACTCCATGCCATGTGGTTTCTAATAATGACTGAAATCCCCGGACTTTGCAACAACCATCAGTTACAGGGCCAGCGGAGAGCATTTCTGCCCAGTGAACATCAATTCCAGCTGCACGAGAACATAGATCAAAGTGGGCTGTCACTAAATGCTCTGAAAGACAGGGGAGCTGCTTCTCATGGGTCCTATAGCTTTCGCTGCCTTCCTAAACCTGGTGTATTTACAGGTGTCTGTCATCAGGAAATCAGAATGAAACAAGTCTGTGGAAAAATCGAGTGCCAGTATATTAAGAACAATCTTCCAGGAAAGATTATCTTACATGGGGCTTCCCAAGATAAAGACAAAGAAGTGCAAACAGGAAAATGCAAGGAGCACTATGGGGAGCTCTTCAGAGAGCAGAGGAAAACACACCGTGGTACTGCCTAAGGCAAAACCCAAGGAGAAAGGTGGAACGCAGTGCAAGTGTCACTGCACGCTGTATCTCACTGGGCATGATTTCATACGAAACTGTTCTCCAAATTCCTACTCAAATAAACCTGAGTTGGCCACACCCTGCCTGTGTCCTCCCCTCTAAACAGAAACACAGATAAACCAGAGGAAAGATGAAGGAATGCTCAAACAGGGAGCCCAGAAAGCCATCAGAAGAGGAACCACTGAAAGACTTGGAGAAAACTATCAGAGACCTGAGAATCAGCATGAAATACGAGCTGAGAAGCTCTGGGGAAAAAGCAGTGGACTGGGCGGCAGCAGACATCCTACTGGAAGAGGGGCTGAGAGACACATCCAGCAAAGTCTCCCGCTATGACCTCGGGGCAAAACTAGAAGCCAACCCAGAGGATCCTAAGTTCCTTTAAGCTGCATCATTTTATCATTTCAGAGTAGACCACTGGAGAGGAGAATGTGCCACTCGGAGTTAATATCTACATCTCGGCTTAACTGCATCATTCTGTTTCTACAGGAGGAAGATCGAGGCAAAAATTATAAAGAGTAATCAACTGACTCAACATAAAAACTTTTAACAAAGTTGTACAATAATGAAAATATCTCCCCATATATCAAGTGGAAGTAACCCAGAAGGTGCTGAAGACCTTCGAACCCCGAGATCCTTGAGTTCCAACTGATTCTTCAGATCCTGTGCCCCAAGGTCCCTTCCCCACGTCTCACTGGTGACGTGGCTGTAACATCTGAATCTGGTTCGTCTCCTATGAGGCTGCTCATGTCAATGACCGCTGTGTACATTCAGCTTCATGGTAATGCTGTGGTTTCCTATGCTGGATGGTGCCCACTTAGCTATCCTCAACATTACTGTTTCAAATAGGACTTGAGAAAAGCTTTGTGAAATCAATGAAAAGGCTACAAACAATCTTGTAATAATATTGATTCTGAGTGGATAGATAGATTCTATCTCAAAGAATCTTCCCAGTAACCCTACGAGAAATGTGTTCTCATATTACAAATAAGGGAGCTCAGGGCCATGGGGGTTAAGGGCTTTGCCCAAGAGGACTTAGCTAGTAAGAGGCAGAGTCTAAGCTTGAACACTGCTTTGAGTAACTTTTTTTCTTTTTAATCTGAAAGGCAGAGTTGGAAGGAGGAAGAGAGAGAGAGAAAGAGAGAGGTCTTTCAACCACTGTTTCACTCCCCAAATGGCAGGGTTGGGCCAGGCCAAAATCAGGAGCTAGGAGCCTCTCCTGTGTGTCCTACATGGGTGCAGGGGCCCAAGGACTTGGGCCATCCTCTGCTACTTTCCCAAGCATATAAGGAAGGAGGTAGATCAGAAGGTGCAGCAGCAAGGACTTCAACGAGTGCCCATTTGGGATGCCGACACTGCAGGAGACAACTTTACCCACTGCACCACAGTGCCAAATCCTGGTTAACTTTTTTTTTTCCCCAAAAAACCTTTTATTTAAGGAATACAAACTTCATGCTTTTCATAAATACAACTTTAGGGATACAGTAATTCTTCCCACCATACTCACCCTCCCATAAACACTCCCACCCCTCTTCATCTTCTCTCTCCTATTCGCTTTCTTATATTTTACTAAGATCTATTTTCAATTAACTTAATGCACATACAATTAACTCCATACTAAGAGTTCAATAAATTGTATGAAAAATAAAACTTTCTCAACAGTCAAGACGAGGGCTGTTCGAAGTTATTGCATCTTACGTGTTAATTTCACTTCTACGGATTACCTTTCAGGTGCTGTAGTAGTTAACTCTTCTGAAACCTCCACTCTTAACTGCCATGCTCTGCCACAGTGATTCTTTTATGAGTAGTTTCCAGAAAAGCAGCTACACATTACTAAGGAACTTACCAAAAACGCAAAGTCTCACACATTGTGAATCAGAAACTTGGGGGGCAGAACCCGGAATCGTGCATTCTAAGAAGCTCCCAGGTAATTCTAGTGCTTAGTGAAGTGGGAGACCGACTGCTCTACTGAACTAGTGATGATTTGCCTGCAAGGCTATCTCCAACTCATTTAACCAGCTTCGTTCTTGGAACTTGAATTCAAAAGCGGCAGCAGCTCTTTAACCTTTCCTCAAGGCAGAAAGGGACCTCTCAGATGTGGAAAAGTTTCCTTTTCCGTCCCTGAAACAGAAGAATGATTTCCTGTCGACCTGGGGAAGGGATTATAGAGCTGCTGCTTCAGAACATAAGTGGGGAAAAGAGGAAGACGCACGCCTCCTGGGTGTAGCTCGGTGGTTAGATGTGCACTGCTCCAAAGACGACTCAAAGTCCCCCAGAGCCTCTCTGCAACAAAAAATACTCCACAGCTGCCCAATCCAAAGGGTTAAAAGCCTGCCTCACGCGCATACTTTTTTAAAAAAGGAAAGTAACTCCACTTGATTTTGCGTTATGAACACATCTCCGGGAACAGCGTTTCCGATATGGCATAGTCAATAACAGTTATCAGAGCTTCCCTTGGTTTAAAAAATAAAATCCCTTTAGCTTCATTACTCATGCTGCCTAGAAAGTGACCTTGGTCTTTCCCAGCTAATCTGGAGTCTGTGGCACTGTGCAACTCTGCAAATCGGTCTGTAATCTCTTTAGTATCTTCCTGCACGTGCGATTTTAAAGCTCAGTCACTGGCATGTAAGTCGTCCTTTACCTCAAGGTCCCTGGAGATTTAGGGAGCCGCTAGCTACAAGGTCTTCACAGGTCAGCAGGGATAAACACCAGCGACATGGCCAATGTTGGATGGAACAGGATGGCTTCCCTACAGGTTGTGTGGAAATGCAGTACCTGAGCACATTCCCACCACAGGTAACGCAGGCACGTTTCACCTGGAAGCCTTGATAAAACAGAGTTCCTGGGCTGGAATAACACGCTCCGCTGTTATTAATCAAGGGCGCTCTCGGTGTCTGGCTCCACAATCGGTGCTTTGTTACACCTGCTTTGCTGTCCCTGCTTCAGTAGAGCGAGGTGAACGATCACAGTTAACATTCATTCTTATACAATCATAGAAACATGGACATCGGGGCTGGCACTGTGGCTCAGCGGGTTAACGCCCTGGCCTGAAGTGCCAGCATCCCATATGGGTGCCGGTTCTAGTTCCGGCTGCTCCACATCCAATCAAGCTCTCTGCTATGGCCTGGGAAAGCAGTAGAAGATGGCCCAAGTCCTTGGGCCCCTGCACCCACATGGGAGACCAGGAACAAACTCCTGGCTCCTGGCTTCGGATCGGCACAACTCTGGCTGTTGCAGTCATCTGGGGAGTGAACCACCAGATGGAAGACCTCTCACTCTGTCTCTACTTCTCTCTGTAACTCTGTCTTTCAAATAAGTAAAATTAAAAAAGAAAAGAAAAAAAAAGAAACATGGACATCAATTACCCCTCTCCTCCAAACCCATCTCTCTGAGGCCTATCCAAGGCCACCAGTACTCAGGAGGACAGAAAGGTCAGGGGACCTGGGCCTATCATATTACTCATACACTGTGTTCTACTAGTGAAACCCTTATTTAAACATCATGCCCCATAATGTTCAAGTAAAAACTAGAAAGATTTAACATTAAAAAAGGAAGAAAGAAAGAAAAAAGGCACTAAAATAACATCCCCTGCACATTTCATTAACTCAGGATGCAAAACAAAAGCCTAAGATGTGCTAAAGGAAACGAGTTTTATCTTCCTTCCTTCCCTTCTTCATTTACTCAGCTACTCAACATTAACAGAGGACAACATATGCCAGGCAGTATCTAACAAATGTCAACCAGCTCCATGTGTCCTCCCCAACAGCCCCCAGCAAAAAAAAAAAAAACAGGAGGAAATGGACTCAAAGGAAAGCAGAATATAATTTTGCTGACATGGGTGAAAATGCCAGGTGATTAAATTACTGGAACGTTCTTCCAAGGAAGACTGAGTTAGACAACGGCGAGCAATGCTAAGTCCTAAGTCAAGCACCTATCAGTGTGGAAGCCACAGTCAAGACCTCTCCTGGCCCTCCCCTCTGCGGCTGGGAACTGCACCTGCACCCACAGCAGGGGTGGAACACAGACTGACTTCTGCGGAGTGCCTTCCCTAGCAGGTATCAAAAAGCCACTAAGACTCTAATTATTAACAAACAGAGTCCTCTGTGGAGGTAAAAATGAATACTTTATAAGTTTGTATAGACCTTGTACTAGGTTTTTGGTGCATTCTGACTGAATCTCTCACTTGAGATACTGTGAAACTCATTCACAATCTTATGAATTAAAAGGATTAAATCAAAAGGTAGTGGGGTTTACCACAAATTTTCATGCAAACACCTAATACTGCTTATTCAAAATATAGATACTGATGAGGTGGGTACTTGGCCTGGTGGTTAGAATACCCCTGTTCCATATTGAAACACCTGGATGCAACCCTTAGCTCTGCCAATGAGCAGCCTGGGAGGCAGCAGTGATGGCACAAATACTTGGGTTCCTGACACCCACACAGAAGACCTGGATGAGTTCCCAGCTCCTTGCTTGGGCCCCTAGCTGTGTTAGCCACTTAGGGGGTAAACCAGTCGCTTTCTCTCTCTCTCCCCCCCACCTCTCAAATAAGTAAATTTTTAAAAGATAGATGGCCAGATGGCAGATGACTTTACTGCTATGGCTTGGGGACAGTTTGTCCCACAAAGGTTCATGTGTTGGGAGCTTGGTCCTCAGAGTGGCAATGTTGACAGGTGGTATGGAACCTTTAAGAGGTGGGGCTTACTGGGAAGTGACGAGGGCACTGCCCCTGGAAGGAACTCTCACTCTCATGGGGCCCTGGTTAGTTGTACTGAATGTGCTGTTACACAACAGTGAGCTGGTCCCTCCGAATCTCTCTGACTTGCTGTCTCACACGTGTTCTTTCCTCTCACACACTGTCCTGCCATGATGCCATCTGCCAATCTGGCGCAGCCAGCGGTCCCACAGCAGAACAAGTACCATGCTATCTGCACTTCTAGTCTCATGAGCTGCGCACTTATAAAGGACGCAGCATCGGACGTTCTGCTATAGTAATGGAAGATGGACTAACACGTGTACCAAATATGAAACAGTTTTCAATGGTTAGTGTTTAACTCACCCTTGCCATATCCACCAAGAAGTTCTCGAATAATTTCCAAATGTGGTTGCTGGTGTAGATTTCTTTCATTTCCACTTCAGTGTCAACGTAACAGTGATTAACAAAATTCACATAGGCAATTTTAACCTGTCCAAGTTTCAAACACAAAAAAAGTTTTATTTTTCACTTTCAAACGTCAATTACGAAAGGTTAAATAATATCTGTGTTAGTTCCTATAGGAGATTAGAGCATATTTTATGTCATGTTGTAAATCCAGATAGAACTCCCATTTCCCTTGTTTTGCTAAAATCATCCACCGCCAATTCAGGGTAAACATAGGACCTCATACTCCATGTCCCCGGCCTAGGGATTACTGTGAGAAAGCGCCCTTTACTCAAACCAAACCTACTGCGCTGAAACACTAGGAGCCAAAAGTGCTCTTCTGGCACAGGTGCTGTGGCACCATGGGTTAAGCCACTGGTTGCCATGTCAACACCCCATACCAGAGTGCTGGTTTGAGTCCCAGCTGCTGGGTTTTCAATCCAGCTCTCTCCTAATGTGTCTGGGAAAGCAGTGGATAATGGTCCAAGTGTTTGGGTAGCTGCATCTTTGTGAGAGACATAGACGAAGCTGGCTCCTGGCTTTGTCCTGGCTCAGCCCTAGGTGTTGCAGTCATTTGGGAAGTGAACCAGTAGATGGAACTCACTATCTCTCTCTGCCTTTGAAATAAATAAACCTTTTAAAAACCTATTTAAATTACTATTTCCAAGAAGAAATAGGCTAACGGTTTACCAGAGGAACTGTGTTGCTTTAAGATGTAGATGGGGAAAAATTACTTTCCAGAAAGAGCAACACCCCTCATAAAAGGCTAGGATAAGCTGCACTGACAAATACCATTTCTAAATGCACGGGGCAGGTAGGTTTTGGTTTTAATTTTCTTTGATTCTCTCGTTCATTATGAAAACCTGATGAATGCTACAAATATCTCCAGAAAAACACATATACGTAAAAATACTTTAAGTAATTACAGGAGATTCAAGGACTCCCAGTGATATCCAAAAGGAACTTAAGGCCACTTTTCATGCCCTTGGTGCCACTGCTGGCGGTGGCACAGTGCCTGTGCCAAGGAGGAGCACAGGGCAGAAGAGCCACCTGAGCCATCTGGGGCGTTACCACAATGATGTTGACAACAACTATCCTGTCTGTACATACTATCCTTCTTTTACTTTAAAGGTGTGGGAATTAATGATCAGGAAAGTTAAGTAGGGGTGGGCACTTGGCCTAGTAGTTAAGATGCCTGTGCTCCACATCAGACTGCCTGCGTCTGAGCCTCAACTTCCTGCTCATGCAGTCCATGGGGGGCACAAGGGATGGCTCAAATAATAGGTTCCTGTCGCCCATATGGGAGACCTACACTGAGTTGCTAGTTCCCACCTGTGGCCCTGATGCAGCCCCAGCCATCTCAGACATTTGGGGGAGTGAATCAGAAAACAGGAGAACTCTCCCTCTCCCTCCCTTCTTTCCTTCCTGGCTCATTCTCTTCATCTCAAACTTTTCTTCAAAGGAAAATTAAGTAATTTGTTGGACTCAGTCATCTGACTAGAAAAAAACACAGTCAGGATTCTGATTCCTTTGTTAATTCATTCATTCAAAACGTGTTTGTTGAGTGCATCCTCCAGCTCAGAGAATATATTAATAAAGAGAAACAAATCTGGTGGTCAGCTTTGCCTCTTAGAGCTCAAAATCTTGCAGAAGTGAATGAGGGCTACAGACATGTGTGAACTGAAAAAAAATGCAAAGGTCAAATGCTAAACAACAGACTCTCAAAGACTCTCACAGGGAGGCCAAGAGAAGTGTGTCCTGAAGTCTGCCCTGAAGACGACGGATCTGAGGCTCCCTCAGGCATGCAGTGAGACTCTTTGGTAACTCAGCTGACACAGAGATGGAGGAACTGCGGGTGGGAAGAGGCACAGTCTGGACCATGATCTCAAATGAGGGCAGAACCTATGGGTTCTGTCACCATACCACAGCTCCCATTTTTGTCATCTGATTTCAAACCTAGGCAAGAGGTACCCTTGAGCTGAGCTACCAACAATCCCACAAAATTCCACATAATTTCCAGTCCATCACTACGTGAACCTTTTTAAGTGACTGTGATTTGAAATGTTTGGTTTCACATCATGGCCAGCGTACCACACATTTATGCACTTTGCAACAATACCCCACAACAGTAGGGGAAAAGGAAATGTGCATTCCTGGAAGCCTCGTGAACAGATTCTTGCTGGCAGACAACCAGCTTCTACTGAGGCTTCTTTCCTCACCATCAGAGCCAAACCAGGACAGATGGCTAAAGAGGATGAGTGAACAAAGCAGGACAGGTGTGCATACTGCCAAGCACAGAGGCATCTACTCCGTAAAGCAAGGTAAAACCTACAGAGTACGACACCTGGCCTTGAGGCACTGTCATAGCCTCTCCTGTCAACCATCATAAATCATTAATGAAGCACCGACTCTATGCTCAAGAACATTCTAGACTGCTAGTGAGCCTTTCCCTCTGATCCCACTGCCAAGTGTAGAATTTAAGAGCTTCCAGGAAACAAGCGGCAGTAGTGATTTTTAAATGGTTTATCCTCTTCCATAACTTCTTGTAGAAGAAGCAGACCATAAGATTTTAGATTTTCCAAATCACAAGGCTAAATAGGATTTCTTGGCTAAATCTACTATCTCACGATAAGCATCAGTATGGGAGACTTCTGGCACTTAGAGGGACTTCAAACATTCATAACCACTCTCCAGCAGCTCGGCCTTGTGGGGCTCACCTCAGGGATGCAGTCATCGTGGGTCACCACCCTGACTATGTCGTCCAGGGGCAGCAGGGAGTTACACTTGATTTCCGTGTACACATTCTTCCCCTCCGTGCACGCCGCCAGCAACTCCACAAGTGTGATGTGGTAGGCTAAGGGGCCGCTGTCATCCCCTCGGTCTCTCTCGGAACACATCATGTGGAGAAGGCTGGGAAACGATGCTCTGTCGTTGTAAAATATCAACACATCTTCACCGCCGTTGATCAGCTGCAAGGACAACATGAGAGCCCACATAGCAAACCCCATGTTCATCCTGGCCGCTGGTTCCAGAGGCCGAATCTGGCTGGAAAAGCACAGACAATACTGCAGAAGCAGAAGGAGCCAAGGCAGAGTGGTAAAGATGGTACAGTTGTGTGCCAAGTGATCAGTTATGAATGGCACCAAAGCCAGCTGGGGAGATATGGGAATAGCAGATGGGGCACGAATCAAACGACACCGAAGATAGTAAACTGTCACACACTGAAATTAAACCTGTAAAAGAATAAAGTTCTTTCCCTCGATTTCAGATGGAACACTCCACTGCCACAGCACCAGAGGTCTCCCAAGTCTAATTTTACTAAAGCAAAAAATATTATCCCCATGGCTTCAATGGACAACTCTCGAAACATCTGGAAAGTTCCATGTGTCACAGTAGTGAATGAATATAAAAGTAAACATGAGAGAAACTAGGAAGAAAAGAATACTTTAAAAATGGGAGAGACAAAGACATTAGTATAAAGGTACATTTAGGACATAAATTTTATTTCATATTTTGTTTCCATAACTTCAGCAGGGAATTTGAGCACGTGCAATTGTACTGTTCAAAAGTCATAACGTATCACTGTCAACCTATTATCAGCACCAATTTTCTAACCCTAATGCAAGATAATCAGGTGGGTAACAATGTATATATATATATTTTTTCTCTATTTATTAACTTGATAAGCCAATTAACTAGCATACTTTGAAAGTTTTGTTGAAAAGAATGTGTATCTGTCAAAACATATATTATGTATAGGGATACTATAATATTCTAAACACTTCTTTACACATCAAGCACTTCATCTGGAATGTGTCACAGAACTGGCTTCAATACTGCTGCTTTCCCATTCTACCTCCTCTGCCTCACAATCATAATTCACAATTAGATTAGCTCCCACATTTCTAGGCAATGAAGAATATCAATATAAATGTAAACAAGAAAAAGGTACATTTTACAAGATCAAAAAGTTCACTGACATCTTAACTGACAATTTACATAAAAAATTCAAGACTTTAAGATAAATTTAAAAATTTCTATGTGGCAGGAGGGACTCATGTTGAATCCACATGGAAATACCTGCCATTCCCAAATTAAAGGAATACAGTTATAACAAGGCCCCTGGCCGTCATAGTCCACTCCAGAGCTATCTGGCAACATGCATGAAGTTGCCTTACAACCTTCGAGGCCAAGAGAAACCAGCAGATCACACAGCAGTGACTCAGCCCCATGGGCTCTTGGAGCTGCCATTCTCCAAGGTATCTCACTTGGTTCCTAGCTAGTGCCTGGCTCATTATATACATCTCCCTCGGTGTCAAACACCACAGCAAAAAGCGCAAAAGGGGGACTCTATTCATTTGTATCTTAAAAACTTTCATTTTTTTCATTATTTTTATTTATTTATATTATTTATTTATTTATATTTTCATTATTCAAACATCAAGTTCCTTATGTTGTAATAAATTGCTGACAAGTCATTTTTATTAACTAGCCTGATTGTCTTCAGAGCCTTCTGCAAACAGTGTCAGAGAACAGTCATCCAAGATTTGAGCAACAGCAGTAAAGGCCCTGGTACAGCAGAGTTCACAATCAGTCTTTATTACTGAAATTTAAAATACAGAACTCTGTCACTTAAAACCGTCAGATTTTACCTGCTATTTAACAAACACAAATTTGTGAAGTATCAAAAAGCAAAACGCAAACTCCTCAAAAATCGTGAAATCAACTTATTTCATATGTTGCTTCACTAAGAATAAATCAAAATATTGTTATGGTTAAATAGTGGTGTTTGAACTGAGTAATTTCCCAGACCTATGTCACTGGGTTTTTTCACCCCCAAATTAGCAGAAAATACATACTTGAGCATACTGTTTACATGGAGCTCATAAAACGCAAACCAATTACACACCTCTGTCATTACCATGTCCTGGCATTTCTTCACATATTTGCCATCTGCTTTCACAATGGTCTGTAAGAACCTCAGGTACTCCACGTGGCGGCCATGTGTCTCAATGCAGTGCACAAAATGCTGCACGACTCTCTCGCTGATTTCATTGCACAGATGGTAATTGTTCATGAAGATGTGCCGCATGGTTTCTGCTTCAAGGAGCTAAACAGAGGAGCATGCCCTTAGAACCATCACAAGATCAATCTTCCATTCCGCAGTACTTAGCCTAATTTCCCTGCCTGTGATTGGTTTCATATTTTATACAAAGCCCTATTGAGTTTCCCATGCAAGTCTTCTACAAAACGCAATCAGATCATTCAGCACTAAAAGGAAACTGAACTCACAAAAGACTCCAAGTGGAGAAAAGAGCTTGTTATCACGAAGCATGACATGTTGGCAACAGTATTCTTGAAGTTAATTTATCTATTATTCAAAGTTAGCTTGTCCTTAAGCGCTGCTTGAACATATTTGACAGACCAGAGTTAATTCCACCTTTGAGTTTTCCACATTTATCTTATTCACAGTATTATATAGTTAGTTCTTAGTTTTACCAGATCTTTTCCCTAACATGAAACTATATACATATAAATGAAAATGCTTTACATCTAGAAGTCATATAACTTTATAAGTTTCCTTAATAGAAATAAAAGATACTCATCTTGAGGGAGAGAATGAGATGACAAAGATGAATAAAATTCTATTCACTGCAGCTTCTAAAATTAAGTCGATGCACACTTTACAAGAAAAATGAGGAGTCACACAAAATACATACGCCAGGAGTTAAAAACAAATGCAGGTGTTTATGAAGAAGAACTTGATTCTGTGGATTTCCTCGGCAGAAATTCTGCAGGAAGGTGTGGGCTAGAGTCATGACTTCGTTCATCTTCTCATCATTCTGCAAGCAGGGAGCAGCACATCAGACACAGTAACAGTCGCAGGACGCAGCAGACACCATGACGAGCAGGTTCTTCACCCTCCGTTCTCTGTGCCCTTGATGCACCTGCACCTCTCCCACTGTCCTGCGTCCCTTCCCTGTGTTTTCTGGGTCTTTCCCACCTTCTTTTTCTTCTTCCTCCTTCGCTCTCTCTGCGTTTCAAGCCCACCCCTTCCTCCCAGTCCTTCTCAGTCTACTCCAGTTCCTACCTGGGCACAGGTGCACCTCTCCTATGGCCACGCCCCTACCTCTTGTGCCCTCCCTAACCCTCTTCCTGTGCCCCTCACTCTGTTTCTCCTTCCTTCTCTGCTGGGCCCTTCAGCCTTCTCATTCCTCTACTTCCTTCAGTTCCACACCCTCTCTTCCTTCTGTCTGTCTGCTGGCTCCTCTGGCTTCCTCCCCCACTTCCTCTACCCCCCCCATTCTCACACTTCTCCCTCCCCACTTTCCACGGCCACCTGTCCTCTCCCTCTGCCTTCTGCAGCCCCCTTGCCCAACACTCTACTTCCCCACTCCCCACTGTAAGTCGTGTGTACACAGGTGCTGCTCTCACCTCCCCGCCTCACTTCCCTCCTCTCACTGTTCACTTTGGCTCTTATTTCCACTTCTTTCTTTTTCATTTCCTCTTTGTTTTTTGTCCCCTTTTGGCCCCTCTTTCTTATTATGTATTTGAAAGACATTGAAAGAATTGAACAGAGAGCTCCTCCACAGCTGAAGCCAGAAGTCAGGAATTCAACCCAGGTGTCCAACGTGGGTGACAGGTGCCCAGGCACTTGAGCCATCACCTGCTACTTCCCAGGGACTACATTAGTAGTCCTGGAACCAGAAGCTCAGTTGGGGCCTGGAACCCTGGCAATCGAATACACAACACAGGTGTCTCATGCTGCATCTTAACTGCTGTGCCAAACACTCACCCCACACCTTTTTTTTAAACACACTTAATTTTCTCTCCTTACTCATTTTCATTTTCCAAAGTCCCATAAGAAACTATTACATTTGCTTATGGGAATCTCAATGAGTCACTTAAACCTCCAAATTCACAGAGAACACAAACTTCTCTTTATAAAGGTAGTCTTGTGATAACATCAATGAATTTTCATGTATAGCTGATTCTCCCATTCGTTATGTGGCCACTGTTGGAGATTCAAAATGGAGTCATATTTGGAGCAACAGTTTATATTAATTGAAAGCTACTTCTTTTTTCCTAACCTAAGAGTCTAGAGTTTATGCCACCTACAATTAAACAAGCAGTCTAAGGTCAGATTTCGTTCAAATTTGTATTTAAAATAGGGCCAAATGAACCAGACTAGAAACCAGAAAACTTTTATTTCAAAATCTATCAACACTGTATATGTGTAATCCAGGTTAACTAAAAAATATTAGAGATTTCAATCCTAGAAACACCCAGCTCCCACTGGAAGGCTGGCAGTACAGAAAATGCGCAATTACTTTGCACATTTCTGCAAAACTCCTACCTTCTTTTTTCTTTATTTCTGAACAATCCACTCACTGAAACTGAGCAAACCCAGCAAAGTAATAGCAGAATACTCAGAGCTTCAGTTAAATAATTAGAAAAAGGGAATCAATTCCATGGCCAACAGTCACAGATAAAATAATCTGGAAAATAAATACTGAGGACTTAACATAATTTCTTGCCTTTCAATAATACTTTTAGTGCATTCTCATTGAATTATGCCACCTTAGGATTCATATAATTTATAAATTTACAAATTAAAATGTAACAAAGTGCTGGGAAGATATGGCTAGGCAACCCAGGACAAGTCCACATCTAGAGGGCATGCACATATAGTGGACGTGAACACAGGCCCCAGCATGGGGTGTAGGTGCCTGAAAAAGAGGAGACAGGCATCCACCATCTATGCATCAGCGATCAGAGATGGAAAACTAATTACAAACATGGTATGAATGACAAAGAAGCTATACTAAAAGAACAGGTTTTCCACCATCAGAGACTAGACAGGCAAATGGAAAAGGAGAAACTAAAATGATCTGTGTGGTCACTGTAGTTAAAGTTATTAATATGAAAGCCTGGTTTTTAATAGAAAGCCAAACATAAACGTATTGTGTGCATTGCATTATTTCTGTGTTTCCATGCATGTACAAATGAACACACACATACACATACATATTCCCTAGTGTTGTTTATTGGAAGGGAAGAGCAGTGCATCCCTCATAGCAACGAGCACACTGCTTTCATAGATTTTGGCTGCTAAATACCATTCGTCACCAAGTGGAATCCAGATTTCTTGAAGAAATAGAAGAGGAGCCTGAAATACTGTATTATGCTAGAAAGCAAGGGAGTGCTCAAAGCATGCCAGGGCCATGCTCCAGCACGGAGCACCTCTCTGGAAGGGGTTGCAATATGGGCTAATCTGAGAATCAACATAAATAATGAGAGAAACCTGCCACAACCAATTGAATAAAACAAGCAAGCATGTGCCCATGCTCACCAAAATAAACAAGTGAATGGAGGAAAATCTGAGGAGGAATGGGGTATTTCTTACTTTCACAGAACCTCTCCACAGAATACCTGTTAACTGCAAATGGAAAGTAAGTATGCCATCATGGAGAATTCTGGCAGATAGCACTTTAATCAAGGGATCCAACTAAATGTCACCAATAAGGGGGCAAATCAAAACCATGAGCCACCCGCTAGGAAGCAGTAACAACCTAGCATAACCTCTGCTGGATCTGAGCAGATGAGGAAGTTACAGAGGACCTGAACAGACACGACAACCAAGCAGCATGGGATTCTACAGTGGACGCTATGTCAAACAGGACATGGCTGGGACCACGGGAGAAATCTGAATGATGTGTGGGACTAGCATGCTCTTTCCAGCTTTAGAAGGTCTCTGCGTGGTTATGGGGAAGTATGCCATCATTTGTAGGAAACAGAAACTAAAGGACTCGGGACTGTTGCGGTGTACAGTGGGGTGGGGGTGGGGGACCTGCTCTCAAGTAAGGGAGGAAAAAAAAGCTTTGCAACTTTGCTACACATTTTAAATTGCATCAAAATAAGACTGTCAAGGAAAAAGGGATTAAGGACCCACCTTTTCATAGGGTATCTGCAGAAGATCCAGCACCACGGAGTGCGCCCCCATGTTTTTCAGTAATCGCTGATGCTGATTCCGACACTTTTTATTCTGCACACACAGTTTACTTAGCCTAATCAAAATCTTTAAAAAGAAGAAATACATTAAACATAAGTGATAACATTAAATATATAAGCAAAAATTATTTGTTGTGCAAACCGCCATTGTCTATATGCTTGAGGAACAGTGGTTTTTCTACTTAGTACTTGCTGAGTTCTTTATTTAGTGGAGGGTTAAGCTTGTGGTTATAAGGTAAACTGAAAATATGTCATTGTAAACTTAAGAAAAATAATAAAGGAAGGAGGAGTGAGGGTTAGAGGGAAGTAGGGGGTGGGATGGGAAGTATCTTTATGTTCTTAAAACTATATATATGAAAGACATGAAATTTGTTCCTTTTATATGAATAAAAGAAAACTTTAAAAAAGGAATAGAAAATAGCCGGCGCCGTGGCTCAACAGGCTAATCCTCCGCCTTGCGGCGCCGGCACACCGGGTTCTAGTCCCGGTCGGGGCACCGGATTCTGTCCCGGTTGCCCCTCTTCCAGGCCAGCCCTCTGCTGTGGCCCAGGAGTGCAGTGGAGGATGGCCCAAGTGCTTGGGCCCTGCACCCCATGGGAGACCAGGAAAAAGCACCTAGCACCTGGCTCCTGCCATTGGATGAGCGCGGTGCGCCGGCCGCGGCAGCCATTGGAGGGTGAACCAACGGCAAAAGGAAGACCTTTCTCTCTGTCTCTCTCTCTCACTGTCCACTCTGCCTGTCAAAAAAAAAAAAAAAGGAATAGAAAACAAAAACATAAATAAATAAAATGAAACATTTCACTTCCACTGACCTCCTTAACAACTCGGTAGTTGTTGCGCTTATTGCTGTCAATCTGAGGTTTCTTTGTTCCATCCTGCACCGGGCTTAAAATATTTGACTCCTAAAATAAACATAAATGCAAATTGTATGCCATCAATAGTTCTACTATAAACTGACTTTTTTTCCAACAGGTAACGTGATTCGTGTTCCTTTGGAATAAATTTATTATTCAACCCAGGTATTGTGGCACACTGGCTTAGGCTACCACATGAGAGACATGTGCACCCCACATCAGAGTGCCAATCTGGGTCCCAATTACTTCTCTTGCAGCTTCCTGTTAATGTACAGTAGCGAATGCAGTAGCAAAACACTAGGGCCCCTACTATCTACTTGGGAGACCCAGAGGGAGCTCTGGGGCTCCTGAATTTGGCCTGGCTCAGCCCTAGCCATTGTGGGCATTTGGAGAGTGAAGGAGCAGATTGAAAATCGAGTAATCAACTGCTCACACACGCTTACTCCCTCTCTCTGCCTTTCAAATAAATAAAATTTTTTAAGTATCTTGATTTGAGTGAACCACACATTCACTACTTAATAATTAGAACTATAACATAAATGACATTATTAATAATTAATAATAATCAATGAGTTAAATTTTAAAGCCAAAGTTGCTACACATACTAATACTGTGCATATAGTGTATATATATACATATATATATTCATATATATTCATACCCAACATATAATAGTTTTATATTGTCTATATGAGAAGTAAAAATTCAAAGCACTAAAGAAATAATTTTATTATCAGGAATGAACTACAGGAAATGAACAGCAGCGTGCATTTCGGGGAAGGCAGGGAAGAACAACTTAACCCAGGTTACCATGACATCTGTAAGAGCCACCACTTGGGACCAACGAGCATGTACAGAGCCATGAAAATGAAGAAAATTTAAAAATAACAGTTGATATTACTAAATCAGAAAAGTTCATTAAGAAGACCTACAACACCAAAAAGACTCAATTACAGCAAACATTATCTGTAGACCACAATTAAAAGCCAGTGTAGGAACTGTACATGTTTTAGATATCAACTCCTAAAGTCACGAAAGGAAAATAAAATAAAATACAATTGCCAACAATTCTGATTAGAATGTTTAAAGACTTAATACATGCCTGGTACTAGACGATGGTATGTAAGTCTCATCAGAGCATTACAGTCTACCTCAAAAATTAAGGAGAGAGATGAAAAAGATTGGAACTCAGCAGAGTCCAATTCAGGAGAGAGAGAGAACAGCTACAGCTTTAGACAGCTTCATGTGAAGGAGAAGAAGTCTAAGCCACGGTCTTCAAAGAGGAAAACAGAATAAAAGGTACAAGGCTGGGTAGGATGAGGCTTGTCAGGTGAGGAAAACGTCCGCTTAGCAGCAGGTGCTACAGCAAGAGCACACATTCAGTGAGGCAGCTGAGATTGCACTGGGATGCTGGCATCCCATGTCAGAGTGTCTAGGTTCAAGTCTCAGCTCTACTTCCAATCCATCTTCCTGGTAATGCACGCCCTGGGAGGCAGCAGGTGGTGGCCCAAGTCCTGGGGCCCCTGCCACCCACATGAGAGACTCAGATGGAGTTCCTGGCTCCTGGTTTCAGCCTAGCACAGGCCCAGCAATTGCAGGCATTTAGGGAATGAACAAGTAGCTGGGGGACTGCAATCTGTCTCTTCCTCTCTTTCAAATAAATTAAATAAATAAATAAAAAGTAAATAAATAAGAACAGCATGAAGAATGCAACAAGTGACAGAGCATGCCCCACAGACTGGGCAGGAGGATGCCAAGGGTCCAATACATTCCTGGTTTACAACAAGCACAAAATGGAACTTGCAATGTACATCGAGTTCAATTTGGGTGAAAAAAAAACTATATTGCTGGTGTTGGGTTCTTACAAAAGATCCCAGCCCAGGCTCAGGAAAAAGTCACAGAGGTACATGAGGCCAAGCAACATGATTTCATTGGTCCCTAGTGGTTTTCCCAGGACAAGTCACAAAATCAATGCAAAACAAAAGGACTTTCGTACCTTGCCAAACAACTCTGATGAAAGACGTGAGGCTGCAGTTTTCTGACCAGTTTTGAGCCAGCTCCACGCCCCTCTCCTGCTTCTTCCCTAGCAACTACTGTCCAAGGCCCCCTGTCTGAACTCCACCTTAGCAGTGACCTCCTCTCCCATTTCCGGAGCAGATGGAAGCTCTTCTATCTGACCTGAAAATTCCCAGTATCATCCACAACCCATCTCTCTTCCCTACTGGATCTCAGAGAACAAAACTTCTGATGCATGGATTTTGTGAATTCTGCCTCACCTGCCCCTCTCCCTGTTCACTCTCCTTTCTTGTGCACAAGTAGTCGCTACCATCTGCTGACTCTCTCATACCTTTAAAAACACGGAAGGTAGAGGGACACTGGCCCAGAAGGGAAGTCATCTTGGCGTCTCTGACTACTGCTCTCGCTAACGACCTCAAAACAAGAATCTACACCTCACTCCACTGAAATCGCTTTATGTGCCAGTGACTTGCTGTTACCAGACTCCCCTCAGCACTGACTCCGTGCTGAGGTTTGTTTCATCACGCCATGATGATCTTTAGGGTTACCATCTACCTTTCTGTCCTCCTGTTCCAGTAGAACTGGAACGCCTACAAAGTAAAAGATGCCAACACTGAGCACATCAAATTACAACTCCGGTGGATTTCAGGGCTGCATCACCCACCTATCGTAATGAACACCAGGAGGGAAATGAAAGCAGTCCAGCCTCTATTCCAGGGAAATAAAAGGAAGGGAATCCTCAAAAGTTGTATAGGAAAATGCAAAACTATGTCAGCAAAGGAAGCCGGCCTATAAGAGGGAAGGCAGTGAGATCAGTGGAAACCATTGAGAGGGAAAGAGACAGGAGGTCAGAGAATGAGACAAACAGGACTTCTCCCAAATAGCAAAAATAATTTATTGATGAGAAGGAGAAATCGCACAAACTAGAAGTATAATTAAATTTCCTTTTTCTGATCACAAAGGAGGAGAGTGAATTTTTAAAAGGACATTTCCTTTTTTTTCTGGAAGAGACAAAATGTCAAAGTAAACCAACTATGCTCCACAAACCAGGATTCACATATTCCCAGTCTCAAGACTGACAAAGACCCTTCAGTGGAAAAGAGACCTTTCTGATATGGGCCAGCTTCGAAGGAAGCGGTTAAAAACACAGGTAGCTCCGGATAAGCCTGTTCTTCAACAGCAATCTGGAGACAAAGCTACTGTCTTTATTTAAGGAAGCTAATATTGGGCAAAATGTATGATATTACAAAAAAGCAAGCTCTTCAGTTCAACTCAGCACAAGATCCAGACAAAGGTAAACTCTGTAAGTGGGAATTACAGAGAAAAATGATTTTAATTTAAAATTGCCAGCAGTCAACTAAAGGAGGCAGCACCAGCAAATTCAATTAAAAAAAAAAAAAACCCTATGAATTTCGGAGAATAATTCAATGGAATTAGACTTAACAAAAGTATTAACCCACAGAACATCTGGATGATTCCAATTAGTGATCAAGAGAATTTAATATGTAAACCATATAAATACAGTTAGGCTCTGTTTCCTACGCCGATGCCGGAATGTGCTAAATAAGGTACTGTAAGCGATATCTCCTATTATGTATACCCTATACAAATTTAGTTCTGAGTTAGTGGAAAAATCCACAAAACTTTGAAATTATTCTCGTGATGAAATACCACAATCGTGCACAATGTAGAAGCAGGACTAAGGCAGAGTCCCAGAACTGAGCAGGACTCAGGGGTGGCGGCTGGAGGAGGGGGTGGACATGGTTAACAGTGAGAAGACTGCCATGCTTACAATAATCCAAAAGGACTTACACTTGATTGTAATTGCTTTCTATCATCTGGACAACCTGAATTTACTCCCCTAATGGACAACGGGAAACAGCTTAGTTAAGAGATTTTACAAAAATGGCTATATTTTTAATTACATAGTACATACCATAACACAAAGCAGTAGCAGGTTCAGCAAGAAGAGAGCAAGCAGTCTCTAGAAATTAGTTGAGCAGAGGATTCCAGGCAGACACAAAAAGAGTAAATACAGGTCTAAATATAGCTTCCTCCTCACCCTTCCCAATTTTTTATTTTGCAATGCATCAGACAAGGAAACCTTTATACCAATATCAAAAATGATATAAGAAAATAGTATCATAGGAGCTACAAGGGGAAGTATGTATTGGTACCAGTTACTGGAGACCCAGCTCCTTAATTTAAGCAAGGGCAATTGTGCTTCAAAAATAGAACTTTCCAAATCCTACCACGTAGAGCTGCCCCCATCTGCAGCTGCATGACTAAAATAGCTCAGAGCATGCCTTCTACTTATTTCCACCCCCCAGAGGTCCACGGAGGTCCTTCCTCAGCAAAGCTGTCAAGTCAGCATGCCTGCACAGCACTGTTCACCACCTATACCCTCGACCCAACTCCTCAACCCAATCAGTGTATCAGCTGCCAACCAGCGTCCCCCTCTAGTTTCAGAGGTCAAATGCCTTTTCTCTCTTCTCCATTTTCCTCCAACCATGAGAAAAGCATCCAGGGAGAGAGATTTGGTGAGGTGGTCAGAACACCACTTGGGACACCTGCATCACATACTGGTGTGCCAGGTTCAAGTTTCAGCTCGGCTCCCAACACTAGCTCCTTGCTAATGTGCACACTGGAAGGCAACAGGTGATTTGCTTACGTACTTGGGTTCCTGCCACCTATATGGGGGACTTGGATCATGGTTTCAGCTTGGTGCAGCCCTCGCTGTTGAAAGCATTTGGGATGTGAAGCAGTGGAGAGAACATCAATCTCTCCCAGTCAGTCAGTCAGTCTCTGTCTTTGCCTTTTCAACAAATTTTAAATAATAAATAAAAGCAGGGGCCAGCATTGCAGCACAGTGAGTAAAGCCGCAGCCTTCAGTGCCAGTATCCCATATGGGCACCAGTTAAAGTCCCAGCTGCTACACTTCTGATCCAGCTCTCTGCTATGGCCTGGGAAAGCAGCAGAAAATGGCACAAGTCCTTGGGCCCCTGCATCCATCTGGGAGACCTGAAGGAAGCTCCTACTTCTGGGCTTTGGATTGCCCAGCTCCAGTCATTGTGGCCATTTGAGAAGTGAACCAGTGGATGGAAGACTTCTCTCGCTCTCTGCCTCTGCCTCCCTGTAACTCTGCCTTTCAAATAAATAAAAATTAATCCTTTATGGGCCAGTGCTGTGGCTCACTTGGTTAATCCTCTGCCTGCAGTGCCAGCATCCCATATGGGCACCAGTTCTAGTCCCGGCTGCTCCTCTTCCAGTCCAGCTCTCTGCTATGGCCTAGGAGGGCAGTGGAGGATGGCCCAAGTGCTTGAGCGCCTGCACTGGCGTGGGAGACCCGGAAGAAGCACCTGGCTCCTGGCTTCAGATGGGCGTAGCTCCAGCGGAAGTGGGGGGTGAACCAACGGAAGGAAGACCTTTCTCTCTCTCTCACTGTCTAATTCTGTCAAATACAAGAAAAATTAATCCTTTAAAAAAATAAATAAAGGCATTTGGGAACCACTTTGAGTTGAGGATCCTCAGAGTGAAGGTTTGAGTTGAGGATCCTCAGAGTGAAGGTTTCGCCTTTAGACAACCCACCAGGGAGTGATGAGGTAAGGATACCTACCTCCAAATCTAAGCGTTACATCATATACCAGTCACCCACGAACAAACAAGAGGGATGCCGAACCCAGACAATTATCTTAGATCTACTTTCTGACCTCGCATGTGACGCCAACCTGAACCACCTGGTCCCACAGTGGAGGCACCTGACGCTGTCTAAAGATTTGTACTAAGATCCACAGGGACTGATGCTGCCTGGCAGGTAACTCCTCCAGGCACTCCGGCACTCAACCCAATTGCCTTCCTACAAGACAGTGAATACACATTCCTAACCAGACTCCAAACCTACTTGATCTTTCCCTCCATGCCAAGACCAACACAATCCTGGTGTCTTCTCACCTGCCTGGTGTCATTCCAGATCATGTTTGATGATACTTAATGTGTCATCCAACAAAATCCCCCAAGTCCCCTGTGCTCTTTCCATCTCTGATAAACAAGGCATCAGAACCACGTATGCCACTGAGGGCAGCCTCTTCTCTTAGGGTAGTCTTAGGGAAAACTGAGAAGACACTGATAGGCAAGTGCTTTCATGAGAATGCAACAGGCAGTCACTATCCTGCAGAACTGTGTCCCAGAAACTTCCCGATACAGCTTGAGAGGTGGCTGTGAACTCATCATATTTCCTCAAAGGCAGAAAGGATGAGTGGCCCTCGAGTCAGGGAGCACGGGCGACAACCAAGTCCCCTATAGAAGTGGAAATGGCTCTGTGATCAGGCCCTCAGAGATGGACTCTGAAACCCAACACAAGGCATGTAGACCTCATTATGGCACGTGCACACAGCAGGGAGAAGCGGGCTGGGCACGCAGAATGTGAGCGGCAGGAACTAGCACCTTCTCTCAGACTCGCTTTTCACCCAGCAAGCCTAGCAGATGGAGTGAGGCCTGAAGAAGCAACAAACGTACACTCTGGTTTGAATGCATCAGTGCCTATAATTTTCTTATCAGCCACTTGCTGAGGAAAAGAAACCCTAAGATCTTGGATTCTCCACCAACAACTTGTGTTGAATTAAGGAACAAATGGGGACAGACATGGTAGCAAGGCAGTTAAGCCGCTGCATGGGACACCCACACCCCCATACTGGCACGCAGTTCCTTGCTCCACAGCCAATGCCAGCTCCCTGCTAATGCACACCCTGGGAGGCAGAGGTACCTGTGTCCCTACCACCTGTGTAGGAGACCCAGATAGAGTCCCAGCCTGCTGGCTTGGACCTAGCCCAGTTGCGGCTGTTGTAGACATTTGGAAAATGAATGAGCAGAAGGAATTTTCTCATTCTCTCTCTTTCTTATGTGTGTGTCTCTCTTTCTCTCTCTCATCCCGCTTCTCAATTAAGTGGGGGGGGCAACAAACAGAAAAGTAAGAAAGAGAGGGATAATAACTACTTCATAATATACAGGAAAATTCTAAGTTTACAATAAATTAGTATTGATTTTAAAAACAGGCTATGAGGGGGCCGGCATTGTGGCATAGCAGTAAAGCCTCTGCCTGCAATGCCGGCATCCCATATGGGTGCTTATTCAAGTCCCGGCCACTCCACTTCTGATCCAGCTCCTTGTCAAAGTGCTGGAAAGCCAACAGAAGATGGTACATGTCTTTGGGGCTTGCATCTACATGGGAGATCCAGAAGAAGCCCCTGGTTCCTGGCTTCATTCTTGGCTCAATCCTGACTGTTGCAGCCATTTGAGGAGTGAACTAGTGGATGAAGATCTATCTCTCTCCCTCCACCCTGTAAGTCTGCCTTTCAAGTGAATAAAATAAATCTTTAAAGTATATATATATATATATATATAGGCCATAAGAAAGGAAAAGAGTCTTACAGTGCAAGTAATCCAAATAACAAATTCAGGAAGCATAAGCATTGCACTTAAGAATCTGCAGTATGGGGCCAGCATTGCAGCCCAGGTTAAGCTGCCACCTGGACACCAGCATCCCTTAGATGTGCAGTTGTGTGTGAGTCCCAGCTGCTCTGCTTGGGAGACCCTGACGGAGTTCCAGGCTCCTGGCTTTGGCATGGCCCAGCCATGGCCATTGTCATTTTGGTAGCGAACCAGCAGATAGAAGCATGCTCGCTCTCGCTCAATCGCTCGCTCTCTCTCTCCTTCCCTTCCTCTTACCCTCCCTTCAATTATGCTTTTCAAATAAATAAATATTTTTTTAAAAAAGAATTTTCACAATAGGCAAACAGAATGAGTATGCATACAATAAGCATTACGGCAAAACCCAAATTGATTTTCCAGATGTGTCTGTGGAAGGGCTCACAGACTGACAATTGCCTGCAGCCATCACCTTTAGCAGACTTAGCTCAGACATAAGGACAGGGACATGTCATGTGACAGAAATAAATATATGCAAAGTCTGGGACAAATATAGACAAGAAAACAGATCCCACAAGGAAATTTCAGAAAAGCACTTCCAAAACAAATAAATAAAAAATTTTTTATGAGATTACCATGGTATCCCTCATAGGCCAGGCAAACAGCAAGACCCTGTCTCCAACACAGAGACTGTCTCTGCACCAGACAGTGCAGATTAGACTACACCGGCAGCTGTTGTCGGAGTAGTGACTCAATCAGAAGTGTTGTTGAAGGAATAAGGGGGATGCAGGATTCTCTCCCCACAGTACAGAATCCAGCGCCAGCACTTGGGCAAGTATACCTTGCTTTTGAGATGTGCTGGGGGTGGGTATTGCTTGCTTCATCAAAGCAGTAAGATCAGATGTAGTAGGCAGAGAATAGGACAGAGGTTCTGTTTTTAAAGAGGAACAGCAGTAGAGGTAACAGAAACACTATCAGGCAGAGAGGAAGTACCAAGAACAGAACAGAGAAAACACAATACAAGACGGGATTAATTCATAAATAACTCAGTACAACAACTAACAAAGAGTATTTAACCAATTAAGATAGATCTGCAAACTAGTGTCTGAAAACACCTATAGTGAACATCAGTGCTAACAAAGACAACAAAAAACCTTAACATTCTCGGTGAAATATAAACTCTCATAGGGAAGTCATGCGCAGACGGCAGCGCTCGACAGGGTAGGGACAGCTGTTACTGGGGAAAGGAAACAGACAACTTGAGCGTTAGCAAGAGAAGAGCATTTCTGGGCCCCCTCCTCCTCCTCCTATCCTCCTGCCCCAGAGAACAAGACTGGGGCCATTAAGGCTGCCATAGTTTCTTCTTCTTTTCATTTAATCTACTAGATAGACAGACAGAGACACAGAGAGATCTGCCGTTTGCAGGTTCACTCCCTAAAAAGATGCAATGCTAAGGTATGGGCCAGGCTGAAGCCAGGAGCCAGAATCCTGGAACTCCATCCAGGTCTCCTAGGTGGTGGCAGGGGCCCAGGTGCTTTTGCCATCTTCTACTGCTTTGCCAGGCACATGAGCAGAGATCTGGACTGGAAACGGAATAAGCAGGAGCCAAGGGGGCACTCACGGGATCTTAGCTCCAGTGCCACCCCCTTAGCTAGTACTTTTAGGGCAGGTTTAAGAGTGATCTCACTGATGGTCCCCACAACCTGCATCAGCATCAGGCAGTGCCCACTGTTTAAAGGAACTGTGCAGGGACCTCAGCTATGGGACTCCTCCCGCAGGCTGAGCGAAACCACAGGAGCCCAGCAGGTGGACAGATCCTGGAAGGGAAGTACTATCCCACCCTACCCCTGTTCCAGCACGGACATTGCTCAGTTAATTCACACCCACATGCCCATCAGACGGAAAACAAAAACAAATGCAGTAAAAGCACACAAGTCTGAATCTAGAATTTAGAATGGATGGAGAGAACAAGAACCAACTAGAAAAACTGAAAAGGAAAAACCTAGCCCTTCAAGTAAAAACTAGACAGACAGTTTAAACATCAGACATTGAATCCATGGCATCTAAGTCAATTTTTTTCCAAAGAGGCTGGCACCCCTATACAGACAGATGGATGGAAATAAATATATTCACAGGTAGACACAAAAACACAGAAGCAAAATCACCAGGACAAAAATGAACCACCACCCAAATGGATGGCAAGAGTCAGAACTTCTCTGAGGATCTCTGTAACACCCACCTGACCTGCTTCTTGGCCCTAACAAAGAAGTGGGGGACATGCAGGACAACCCTGACGTAACCCACTGGTTCCCTGAGTTAATCCCTCCTTCCTGTCTTTGGAAGTCAATGTATATTTGAATTTGCTGAATGAGTAACTGCTGCTGTGACCATGTCAACATGGTATTCTACCCTTGACGCTTTTAGAGATGATGGTACAGTCTTTTGAAGCCTCAATAAAGAGAAATAATACAATATCTAATGGATCATAAATCTCACAGGCACTAGGGACACAATGGACTTACTAGATAAATTTATCCCACTCCTTTTTCTTTGTAAGATCAACTGTAGGAATGGGACAATTCAGGGTAAGCAGTAGCAAGCAAACTAACACAGATATACACAATTCATCACTGAGGGGGCCAAGAACACTTTTATGTTGCTGGAGAAACTTTTCATTACCAAAATGAAAGGGCATGCTAATGTCATCGGGTCTTCTGATAGCTAAGCAGGCACGAAGTTAGCCCATTATCAGCTGTTTTAAAACAATGCCAACAGTCCTGTGTTTAGAGCCTTTGTAAGACTTACTAAACAACAAAGGATTATTATTTGCATTGGCCTGCTAGAGTGCACGCTGCCTGCTACTGGCTGTTTCCATTGATGCTGTGATATATTTCACCCTGTTTACAATACACTGCCATTATCTTTGGCTGTCGGTTCATTGCACAAAATAGATTCTTGGGTGATGTGTAAGATGGTCACTTTGTCACATCTCACTGTTTTTCCTTAATTAATCCATTATACAGGCGCCATTCTCATGGTTCTGTCTACCTGCATACATTTATACAGCCAACTGCCTAGCTCATGCTGTCCTAACTTCCCACCTGAACTACTGGGAAAGGCCCTGCATTGGTCTCCACCTGAGTCTCCTATTCTGAACCATCTGGACCCAGCGAGACTACATGTTGTAATAGATTACACTCACCTCTGAACCTAAGAACATTCAGAGGTTCCCAACATCCAGGCATTTCAAATACAATTCATTTATCCTTGTTGAACTTTGCTTCTCTTGATAATACTCTTGAATACGTTAAATAACTGCTCCTCATCCTCAGAACAGTCCCGTGCTGTGAAGCCTTTCCCAAGTGGTCAGAACTACACATGATACACTACATGTATCAGAGTCTAAGCCGCTATGTTATCAGGCCATCCTATGGGCATTCATTTTGCAGGTTCACTTTTTGAGGTTGAGAGCTATTTGTGTAATACTGGATTTGATTCTAGATATCAAACTTTAAAAAGGAAATGAAAAAAACTCAAGTATTGCAAAGGTAAGAGAGAATGTTGCAAAGGGACTGACATTACACTTGAAATAAACTGTCTGCAAGAAGGATTTGACTCTGGGGAAACGTGAAAATTCATCAAACGAGGAGGCTCCGATGTGGTACACACAGCCACAAACCCAGAATTTATGAATTAGAGGGACAGACTCATGGGCTCAGAAGAGTTATCTCTTGTTAAGAATGCCAAATAGAATATGATGAGGGAGAATTCAGAAAACTCCTATTATCCAATATCTAAAAGTCACAGGTAAGCTATTTCAAGCTCCTTTTTTAGTAAGGAGGTCAGGAAAACAAGATAATACATACAAATTTCAGAACAATAACCAAGAACTGCATTTACTGCTTGCCCTGAGGGCTTTAGGCTACACCTAATAGAGACTGAGTTTTAATGTCACACATGCACACATGTGTGCAAACATCCACACACAGGAATTAGGACACAAAGATCCCAAATAACATGAAAAGTTCAGCCAAAGACCCTGGCACAGAGCCAGGAACAACTAAAGGAGACACCACAGTGGGAAACAGGAAAAGAGGAAGAGCAAAGAGCACCTGTCTTGGCCTCGACCCTGCTCAAAGCCACAAATGGGGGCTTTCAAGGACTCTTCAAGTTCCTATGTGCAAAAATAAGCCTTCCTTCCACTCGAGATTTACAGGCAGAATCCCCACCCCACCCCGCCAAATTGCGTTCAATACAGTTACAGAAGGTAGTATCCCAAAGTGTTTGACAGAAACAAATTAACACTCTGGGGCCCCAGAGGAAGTCCACATATAAAGCCCCCAAAAGTATGAATTCACGATAACAAATCATTCAGACCTAAGTAAACATACCCCAAGGACTTTTGCAACAACAGCTAACATCTGGCACAGTGGTTGGGTCACCTCTTAGGACACTCACAACTCAGAAGGGGGTGCCTGATTCCAGTCCTGGCTCCTTGGCAGGCATTATGGCACAACAGGTTAAGCCCTCACTTGCCATGACTACCCGGGAAGGTAGCAGAAGACAGCTCAAGTAACTGGGTCCCTGTCAGCCATCTGTGAGACCAGAATGGAGTTCCCGGCTCCTGGTTTCAGCCTGGCCCAAATCTGGTTGTTGCAGGCATTTGGGGAGTGAACCAGTAGATATGAAATCTCTCTATGTATAACAAATAAAAAGAAAGTAAATAAAATTTTTAGAAAGAATATCTACCTTAAAACTGCAAGGCACCCTCCTATTGGAAAACAATTGGGTCTTAGATATAACCCTTTCCTTTCCTAAGTACATTTCTGGGCTCAACAACAAAGAACAAACCCAACAGACCCAAACTCTCCACCTCTTGAAGGAAAAGGGAACCCTCAAACCAGATCACACAACTCCAACCTACAAAGCCACAGGATAAGTTTCCATGAAGGCAAATGCCAACACTGGCTCTGAAATCCAAAGACTAAGAAAGGTCTCTGTCAGTGTCAGGTTCAGGAGCTAGACCCAAAACTCCTGTCCTGAGGCAGCAACGTGTGGGAAGGAAGCAGCATGGGCTCAGTCTAACAGCGCCCCCTGGCAACAGGCTGAGGCAATCACAACTACTCTAAGGGGGAAAACAGCCCCTATTTCAGCCTCCAGGGTCTGAGTCACAGACACAAGCTCAAAACCAACATGTAAGCTTTATTCCTAACAGGGAAAACTCAGAAAAAAACAAGATGTCTTTCAACAGGTTAACAGGTAAATTGTAAGACATCCTCACTAGGGGCTTTAGTCAGCAATCAAAAGAAATGACCTATCAATTACAAAAGGACATGAAAGAACCGTAAATACATACTGTCAAAGTAGAAGAAGCCAGTGTGAAAAAGTTAGATACTGCATGCTGTGAGTGATATGTGTTCTACAAGAATGGGAGAAATTATTTGCAAACTATACAACTGATAAAAGATTAATAACCAGAATACACAAAGAGATCAAGAAACTCAACAACAACAAAACAACCCAGTTAAGACATGGGCAAAGGACTTAAACAGGGATTTTTCAAAAGAGGAAATCCAAACGGCCAAGAGACACGTGAAAAAATGCTCACTGTTCACTAGTCAGCAGGGAAATGCAAGTCAAAACCACAATGAGGTTTCACCTCACCACTCTTACAATGGCTTTCATATAGAAATCAACAACAAATGCTGGAGAGGATGTGGGGAGAAAGGTACCCTAATCCGCTGTCGGTGGGAATGTAAACTGGTACAGCTATTGTGGAAGATAGTATGGTGATACCTCAGAAATATGAGGTACCAGATGACCCAGCCATCCCACTCCTGGGAATTTACCCAATGGAAATGAAATCAACATATGAAAGAGTTACCTGTCTTCCCATGTTTATGCCCATCAATTGAAAACTGGATAAAGAAATTATGGGGATATGTATCCCGTGGAATACTACACAGCGATTAAAAAAAAAAAAAAAAACACTGAAATCCAATCATTTGTAACAAAATGGATGAAACTGAAAAACATCATACTTAGTGTAATAAGCCAGTCTCAAAGGGACACATACCTTATGTTCTCCCTGACTTGTGATAACTAATAGAGCATCTAAAAGGCAATCTGTAGTAGTGAAATTGATACTTTGAGAAGCAAAGACTTTGACTGTTGAGAAACAGTTTTTTTCATAATATTTATTGAACTCTTTACTTAACAGAGTTAATCGTATGTGTATGAAGTTAACTGAAAATAGATCTTAGTAAAAAATAAGAGTGGGAATAAGAGAGGGAGGAAGAAGAGGGGTGGGAGTGTGGGTGGGAGGGCAGGCATGGTGGGAAGAATCACCAGGTTCCTAAAGTTGTAATTATGAAATATATGAAGTTTGTATTCTTTAAATAAAAGGTTTCTTGAGAAAAATAAAAGAATTTTACTTATAAATTACATTGAATATATTAAAAATTGATTTAAAATTAAAAGAAAAGAAAAACTGTTCTACAGAGAGCGCAAAAGGGGGAGGGGGCTCCAAGGTTCAGGAGAGAGAAGTGAGCAGGTATTACAGGGAGGATATCTAGGGTAGTGAATTCAGTGTGATGCTACAACAGTAGATACATGGCATTATCCATTTACCAAAACCCACAAAGCTGGACAGCGAACCTTAATGTAAACCATGGACATTAGTCCATAACAGTATATCAATACTGACTCAGTGATTATTACAAGTGTCCCGCACTAACCCTAGATGATGATAAAGGGGAAATGAGAAGAGAGAAGAGAGAAAATACAGGATCTCTCTGCACTCTCTGGCAACTTTCTTCTAACACTAAAACTGTTTTTAAACATGAACTCTATTTTTCCAAAAGGGAACAGGCAGCACCTGGACTCAGTTCCCAGCTCTGACTCCTGAAGTCAGCTTCCCACCAAAGCAGACCCAGTGAGGAAGCAGCCATGGCTCAAGGAACTGAGTTCCCAGCACTCACTTTGGAGACTTGATGACTTCCTAGCTCCTGGCTCCAGCCCTGGCCCCGCCCTGGCTGTCAAGGGCATTTAGGGAGTGGACCAACAAATAGGCACTCGCTCATTCCCCTCTCTGTGTCTATTAAGGAAATAAATAAATAAATAAATAAATAAATAAATGGTAAGCTCATGATCAAAGAAAACTAAAGACATAATGAAATGAGACAAGAGTTCAGATCCTGGATATTTTACATACAGGCTATAAAAGAGTCTTATGGAATCATAAAAATGAAAAAGCAAAAAAAAGTGATCAAAAATGACCAACTATATTTGGTCAAATTCATGCATGGAAAACTAAAATGCTCAAGATAAAAATTCAGGGTCAGCATTGTGACATTAAGCTGTGACCTCTAACACTAGCATCCATATGAGCACTGGTTCCAGTCCCAGAGGCTCTGCTTCTGATACAGCTCCCTGCTAACGTGCCAGGGAAAGCAGCAGATGATGGCCCCAATTCTTGAACTCCTACAGCGATGTGGGGGAAGTGGATGTAGTTCTTGGCTCCTGACCTAAGTCTGACCCAGCCCTGACTATCAAGGCTATTTGGGGTTTGAATCAACCATTAGAAGTTCTCTTTCTCTCTGTTTCTGCCTTTCTCTGTCATTCTGTTGTTCAAATAAATTAACTTCAAAAATGAGTTGGTAAACTGCCAATGAGGCGTACCTAAAAAAGACAGATGAACTGAATGCAGTTACTCAACACAAAGCACAAAGTCACAGGTATAGAAAATAAATATATGTATACTAACAATGCTTAGGACACAACTTACTGAGGTTTCAAAACTATTGAACAACTACCCAACTGACAGCAAGTTTTTCAAGAGCAATCATGGTGGCCAAGAGACACGGAGTAAATATCACAAGGAATAAGAGAAAATGTCTCTCAATGATAAAAGCTTCTGTACTATGGTAAAAATAGTAACACCGACTGTATAGGCACCTAACGAAAGCACCTTAAAGTGTATAAAGTAAGAATTAGTAGAACCACAGAGGACAAACAATAAACTCGTCACTCTAGTAGAAATGTCAACAAATTTTCCTTATCTGTTGACACCAAGAAAACATAAATATTTAAACCCAATTAATAAGCTTGGTTTACTAGCCACATATAAAGAACCCATCATTCATTCACATTCTTCTCAAGACTATTCAGGGGATTGGGCATTGGGCATAGTAGTTAGGAAGCCACTAGGGATGCTCACGTCCTATCAAAGTGAGTTCACATGTGGCTCCACTCCTGATGCCAGCTTCATGCTAATGGACAGCCTGGGAAGCAACACGTGACGGCGTAAGTAGTTGGGTCCCTGCCCTACCCACATGGGAGATGCAGGCTCAGTTGTGTGCTCACAGCTTCAACCTGGTCAATGCCAGGCAGTAGTAGGCATTTGGAGAATGAATCGGAAAATGGGAGCTCAGTCTTTCTCTGCCTTTGAAATAAATAAAACAAAGTATTTTAAAATATTACATGGAGGGGGCTGGCACTGTGGCATAGCAGGTAAAGATGCTGCCTGCAGTGCTGGCATCCCAGATGGGCAACAGTTTGAGTCCCAGCTGTTCCATTTCCCATCCAGCTCTCTGCTAAGGCCTGAGAAATCAGTGGAAGATGTCCCAAGTCCTGGGGCCCCTACACCCATGTAGGAGACCTATAAGAAGCTCCTGGCTTTGAATCAGCACAACCCCAGCCACTGCGGCTATCTGGGGAGTGAACTAGCAGATGGAAGACCTTCCTCTCTTTTTCTCTCTCTCTCTCTTGCTCTCTCACTCTCTCCCTGTCTCTGCCTCTCTGTAATTCTGCCTTTAAAATAAATAAAAATAAATATTTTTTAAAAATTAAAAACTAATGGCCGGCGCCGTGGCTCAACAGGCTAATCCTCCGCCTTGCAGCACCGGCACGCAGAGTTCTAGTCCCGATCGGGGCGCCAGATTCTGTTCCAGCTGTCCCTCTTCCAGTCCAGCTCTCTGCTGTGGCCAGGGAGTGCAGTGGAGGATGCCCCAAGTCCTTGGGCCCTGCACCCCATGGGAGACCAGGAGAAGCACCTGGCTCCTGCCTTCGGATCAGCGCAGCGCACTGGCCGCAGCAGCCATTGGAGGGTGAACCAATGGCAAAGGAAGACCTTTCTCTCTGTCTCCCTCTCTCTCACTGTCCACTCTGCTGTCAAAAAATAAATAAATAAAAAATAAAAAAAGAAAGTAAAAATGCTAAAAATTAAAAACACTTTAAAAATTAAAAAAATAAATACTACTTGGAACCTTTAGAAAACCCAAAAAATTAAGTCTCAACAAATTTTAGAGAAATGATATCATCATACCCACATTCTCTTGCCATAAGTTAATTAAGTTAATTGCCTACCTATTTGGAAATTTAAAAACTCACTTCCAAGAAATTCTGAACCAAATAATAAATCACAATGTTAAATTTCAAAGCACCTAATATTGAACAATAAAAAATATTACTTGTCAAAAATTGTGGAATACAGCTTCTTAGAAAGAAATTATACCATTAAATTTTTAAGTCTGCCAACATAAAATATGAGAAAACAGAATAAATATAATAAAATCATAAGCAAATCCAGAATTTCAACAAAGTCAAAACTAGGTTCTCTTTAAAAGATAAATAAAACAGGTGACACTCTAGCAAGATTGAACTAGAGAGAGAAAAAAAAGGGAGAAACAGTAAACAAACCAAGAATGAAAAAGGGTGTGAAGCTAGAGACACAGCAGAAATTAAAATGACAGTGAAAGATGACAAATTTGTGCCCATATATTTAAAGACTTAAATACATGGTTAGAAAACTACGTAACAAATTGACTCAAAATAGAAAATCTGAATGAATTTATAACCACACAGAAAATCAATTCAGGAGCTTTTCAGACAACTTTCACTCAACAGTCACAGACCAGCACATCACAATCTCACACCCAGGAGAGGTAACAATCTGCAATTCTTTTTATGGGACTGGTCTGACACGATATGAACACTTGCCAGGGACAAGACAGGAAAGGAAAAGCAGAGGTCAATCTCTCCAACAATATAGATATAAAATCCTACACTATGTATTAACAAACTGAATGTAGCGATGTTGAGAACAAAATCAAAATATTTTAGTTCCGTAATGCGGGGCTACTATAGTAGAAGTTCTATTTAAGGTTTATGAAATTAGGTGAACAGATTAAACCAAAAATAATAATCTCAACAGAAGCATGAATTACATTCAATTAAAGTCAAGGGCCATCTGTGTTTTTAAAAAGAACTCACAAAGTAAGGAAAGAAATAACTTTCCTCCTGGATTAAAGCAAATACCAAAAATGTACAGTAAACATTAGGTTTCATAATCAAATACTAAAAACATCCCCCTTTAAAATCAGAAACAAGACAAGGATGCCAGTTATCACCACTTCTATTTAACACTGCACTGGAAAGTCCCAAGACACAATAAAGCAAGAAAAAAGAAATAAGAGATGTAAAGATTATGTCCAAGTTTAAATTTATATGAAGGTACTTCAAAAAATTCACAGGAACTAAAATTAAAAGACAAGTTTATTTTGGTACAAAAATATTTGAAATCCATGTATAGTTTTCTCACAGCGTACTTTTTGCATGGACTTTTTGGAGACACCACTTTGCATCATTGTGGCCTGAATTCAAAAAAGTTTTTAACCTTATTGGTTGGCCCTAGCTTTATCTAAACTGGAAGAGGAAGTAAAATGGCAGACAAACACAGAAAAAGGCTCAACCTCAAAGTAACCTAGAAAAATGAAAATAATATGTTCAACACATCTAATTACCAAAATGTGGAAAACAACAAAACCAACAGCCATGAAGATAGGGAACTATGGGAACTGTCATATACTGGTAGAGGGAGTAACTCTACTTGGAAAACAAGTGGCAATATCTGGTAAAGTTGAACACCATGTTTCACTCCTAAGTATATATCCTGAAGACTCTCTTGGACACCGACACCAGGAAACATAGTAGAGTTTTCACAAACACACTGCTTTTAGAGCCAATTTTCTTTTAAAACATCAACACTGCATAAACCTAAAAGTCTATGAACAGTTAACTGGATAAACATGCACATAGATAAAATACTATGGATCAGAGAGAGTGTGTTGTAGCTATCCATGAAGGAGAAATGACAAAAACATTTCCAAAACAGACTAAATGAAATACTTTTTCATGCATTTCTGATGTTTTAGAGATGGAAATGCATGTGGGAAAATCATTACCCCAGGAAATGACTGACAGAAACTCAGGATAACGGTTTCCTCTGGGATACAGGGTGCAGGTGACAGGAACTGCTTAGGGGTAATATTCTTTTTCTTAAGCAATACAGTAATTTCTATAGCATTCAGTATCACATGTAGAATTGAATTACCCATTGTAGATAGTTGTTTTGTTTCTAGAAACATCACATTTAGCTATGTAGAGAGAGAATACAAGTATCACATAAGGAACTGGACATGACTACCCCAGAAGTGTCTGTTTACTCTAAGAGTTCACAACTGTCTATCCACCATAGTTGTACAAAAAAACAGCATGTTGTACATAAAAACAAATGAGAATTATACCAAGCAGTAAGTAGAAAGTAACTCTGACAGTTGCCTGCTAACCAACATCCCTCCTCACTGTCCCCAGCCAGTAGACTCTAATTTTATTCTGCCACATTTCCTTTCTCCCTGCAACTCAAGCGAGGGGTCCCAGCTTGAGGGACATCATTCATTTCACCTAAGCTAATTTGCTTATCCACGGGTTAGAGATAATCATGCAATCCTTTTTTGGCCAATGAGCCATGAGGCAGCGTCTACTGAAGGATGCCTGGAAAAAGGATCCCACCCGTCTGAACAGGAAACCCAGAAAGGCACTGATATTCCTTCCTGCTGTTGTGCACAGACGTGATACCTAGGATTCTGCCGTTGGGATGTAACCATAACAAAGAACATGCTGAGAACCAAATCCATGGGTCCCTGAAGACAACATTCAGGCAACTAATCAAAGGGACCCGAAGCCTTACTTTTGGACTTGTTGGTAAATAGTAAGTCCTCTTGTTTGTTATATTTTTCACTGTTTATATTTCCCCACTAAGGCTTCATTCACTGACATGCTTACCACATGAACATGGTTTGCTCATTTAATGCTTACAGTAACTCTATGAGTAAGTACTGTTATGTGCCCATGTGATAGGTTATAAAAAAAAAACTTAAAAGAATGAAAACAAGTTATTCAAAATCACACACATATATACAAAGTGGCAGATTCTGGGGTGCCTGATTCTAAAACTCTGCTGTTAACAACCCAGTGTTGTCATCTCGGCAGTAGTAACTGACATTGGTGTCCATTCCCACCCTTCAGGGCCCCTGGATCAGAGAGCTGTGGATGAAGTGCTAAACTCAGCTCAGCTTCTGCCAGCAGGATGAGCGTGTGGATCCTGGAAGCTGCAAGGGAAGTAAAGGGCACCTTCCTAGAACCATGAGGTCCAAAAACAAAGTCCCAGGAGACAGGAGCGTGAGCTCCCTGTTGCACCATCTTGTTACACGTGAGTGGGGGTGACTGTACTACAGGGGGCAGTAGCCAACACTATGTCTTGATCTCTGAATTGTGGCTATAATCATAGATATCAGCCATCCAGTGACAGCCTTCAAACTATACTCCCCCTGACCTTCCAAAACTATAATTTCCTATATCAAATCACTTCCTTCCTGAAGCACCTAAAATTACAACCACTTCCTGAACTGATAAATCCTGAGTTCAGCAAATAAAACAGCAGCTTGCTTGGCCTGTACTCATCTAAAATCCCGAGAAAAATAGAATGCAAGCCACATGTGATATAGTTTTATCTTTAGGTTATCCCCAGTCAAACCACGTGCTGACCCTCTTTCTCACACATGCCGTACTGTCCATTAAACTGCTAGGAGGATTCCAGGGACACACACCGCAAGGGAGGTTCTGGCCCCTCCCACCCTCAATACACACTCAAGATTAACATCCTGCATGGGATATCTCCCCTACCCTCACAGGACATGCTTGGTTGTTTTTGTTTTCAAAGTCTTACAAAAAGAATAATGTATTTTCCAAACACATAAAGCTGTTCCTTTGTTTTTTTTGTTCTTTTGAAGAATAAACCTTTTTGAAAGGGGAAGTAACACTGTATTTATTCTCTAGAACATGTGTAAGATGTGCATTTTCAAAGAAAGGTGTTCCAACTTGCAAAAGCACACTATATCCCTCAATGTCACTCAATATGGTGTCAGAAAATGCGGTCTCACACTGAAGCACCCACAGCTTATCACGGAGACGCTGGTTCACAGCTCCCATGAGCCCATGGAGCTGAGAGGCACTGAGGAAGCCCTGGGCTTCTCGGAGCTTCTTCAGTGCACGCCTCCTTAGAGACATGACATCTGTGAGGCTCTCCAGAGTTTACTCTAACTGCAAAGAGGCGCTGCAGATGAAAACGTCTGCTACACGGCATGGTGTGTACAGCAAGTTCCAAACCTGTGTTAACTTTTCTCTTATTTCTTAAATACACTGTGGAAGAGCTCCATTTCCCCTGAAAATCTGGTCATAACACAAGTTTCATGGAGCAGAAATTCAACACCTTACTGATACATTATGGAACCACAGGAAAAGGTCCTAAAAGATAAAATCAAAAATTTGGTGCCAGTAAGTGGAAATTACTCCTAAGTAGGAATGACAGCCTATCAATTCAACTTCCCTCTGATATTCTTTAGCATTGCAATTGCTCTAAGTACCTCCTGCTGTGTCATTACTCTTTACTCCAAAATCTTTTGGGTACTCCAGCACACACAAAGCTGGGATAGGTAAATCCATCTGAAAAGTTTATAATCCTGTAGATTAGCCATTTAAGAAGCTTTATGCATTATCAATTACGATGCTGGTTCGGGTCTGCTTTTATCTAAGCATTACCACTAAAACACTGTTTAAAAAGAAAAAAAATGGACCTATGTACTTAGTGAAATGTGAAAATAGCAACCAATTAACCCACTGAAAACTAAAATCCACAACAAAAGACTGAAGATCACCCCCTCACCACATCTCTGTAGATCAGAGATTTTTGTTCCTATTTTTGTGTTGGCAATAAAGTCATGTTGACCTTCCCCTAGATGTTTTTAATACACAGATAAGGCTGTGCCACAGTGAAAGAAATGGCAATCCACAGCCCCAATGAGAGCTGACAACCAAAATTCACCTCCTTCCATGGGTCTTAGGGTTCTTTCCTTTTCTCCCCTTTCCATTCCCTTCTGTTGTCTCGATTCCTCAATGACAGGATTTACAGAAACAAGGAAGAGTAAAATACTACGAAGATAAAGTAAAAAGTAGTATCAACTGCTAAAAATTGACCAGATCTGTGGGGTTCATTGACTTGGCAAATGCAAAATTCTGTGTTCTGTTGCCAGGAACAGATTTTTCCTTTCTCAACAATTGTGACCGTAGAGCATATGAGCACATATCCGACTTAAGACATCATCCAGATTATTCACAAACAGCGCTCGGACACCAACCTCCATTGGCTCTTCACCGCCTTTCACTTGGCTCTCACCAGCTTCCCCACTCTCGTAGCTGCTGCTCTTCTCTACCCACAGCTCAGATTTCTCCACCGTCAGCCGCAGCTGGTCCAGATCTGCCTTGATTTGTTTGTAGTTATCTACATCTTGATTGGACACCAGTAGTTGCACCTGGAAACAGGAGTTTCCACTCTATTAATAGCACTTTCTTTATTCCTAATTCTCTATGTCTAAAACCACAAGTCTTGACACATGTTAATGTCCTAGTTCAATTTCTCCAACATTTATGAATACTTTAGATCATATAGACCACAAAAACTTATCTGGAAGTATCTATGAACTCTAACCTATATATTCATACACTATTAAAAAATTTTAAGTAAGCCCCAACAAAACTTAGCAAAGTGCTAACAAGTTATTTAAACAATACCCTAACTAATTATACTGCTAAGTCACTTCTTCTGACACATTATCTCTATTTGTGTGTGTTTGTAAAGTGGTAGAAACATAAAAATAAGCAGAAGAAAATAGTGATAGATAGAACCTAAACTTTATGACATGATTTTTAATTTATTATCATTTATGCTTTATACACAAAATCATATGCATTTATAAAAATATAATTAATATTTTTTTAAGTATTCACATTATTAGTCTTTAACATTCATTTTAAGTTATTTCTTATTCTTCAACATTTTCCTGTAAATATCAAGTCCTATCAAATAAAATCAAGGTCAAGAAGTCATCCATTAAGAATTTCAGTATTTCTAATTAGTAATCTCAGCAGATGTCTTACTCAAGTGCCACAGAGACAAGATGAGACCCACAGCAGCTCCTGGTAGACACAGGCGCTCTTCAGTCAGGACTACTCCTTGACCTTACCTGAGTCTATCAGTTAAATTCAGGGGCACAGTAACAGCAGTGACAACAACATTCTAAGTGATATTATCCCTAACCCTTAGTGCCTCCTTAAACCCTAGTGCTTGTCGCTTATGCTGAAGATATTAACTGAAAATCAGCTATGGGGAATTCTAACACAGATGGTGTGGATGAGGCAACACAAAGAATCCCCAGGAACAGGCACGCCGCTGAGCCGCTCTGCGAGTAGGCAGGCAGGCAGGCAGGCAGGCAGGCAGGCAGGCAGGCGGGTGTCGGGGGCTGGACTCGCAGAGCTTCCGCTGTGGCGCACCTGTCTGAAGGCTTGTAAAACCTCGGCTCTCTGGCTGAAGTGCTTGAACAGCAGCTGCAGGGCTCCGGACAGCAAGGGCGGGTACTCGTGCATGATCAGGTGAATGAGGACCCGGAGGAACGTCCTCCCTCCCTCGTCATCAAGCTGAACCGGATTCTTCTCCTTTCTATAAAACAAAAAAGAAAAACAATTCAGTAAACTAAAAGCAAAAAGAATTCTAAAATCTCTTATGTTTATGTCACATCTACTCTTAAGTAATCAAAACTGTGTCCACATTCACAGAGTTATATCAAGGGTTTTGCCAAATTAGGAGGTGGAAATGAAGAGATATTTCCGTTTTTTCACCTCCTCATATAGCTGGTAAGGAAATAATAACAAAGTAAAACTTAGGTTTGCCAGCAGAAGCCAGAGTGACCCAAATGTCCTAGTTCAGCCAAGACTGAGAGTTCCCAAACTTACTCGTAGACAACAGACAGACCTCTGCCATCAATCCAGAGCATTTCTTGAGGAGTCATGCCAGGCCACATGTACACCAATGATTGCTTCTTCCCCAGATGTTTGCAGACCCCTGCATGACAGGTGGCAAGGGGCCAGGGATGGGGGGATGGGCAGTGCACACATGTGTGAACAACGCCATAGGAACTCCGCATGTTCAGCGCTGTAACACTCTGAAGATTGCACCTGCACACAAGGTCCATCTACAAGCTGACAGACATGTCGCTGGGCAATTTTGTCACTGTGCAAACATCATGGGGTGTAACTACACATACCTAGATGGTATAGCCCACTGCACACCAAGGAGAGACGGTATGTATGTAGACATGCTATTTCCTATTGCTCATGGGGCCATGATAAACACAGTAAAATGAAATCATATCAAGCAAGAGAGTAAGTGATATGAGCAAGAGACATGGTACACATGAAGTGTGCGAGGCTGGTGCCTGTATGACACACATTTTGCTTGTTGGTAAACTTTTTTATAGATAAGCAGAAGGAGTGCACTCGAAAACAACGGTAAAAGGTAAAATAAATATATAACCTGGCAACGCAGTTGTTTGCTGTCATTACCAAGTAATATGCATTGTACATAATGGTGTGGCTATGCTTTTATATGACTGGGAGTGCAACTGGTGTGTTCATAACAGCATGCACTGTGCTATGATGTTATGATGAAAGCAACGTCACTAATCCCATTATAATTTTATGGGGTCACCCTGATACAGTAACTGAAATGTCCTTAGAGTTTCACTGTATATAAGGAGAAACCATACGCTGGTCCATTCCCTCTTCTTGGGAGCAATGAAATATTTCAGTTGGAAAACAACATCAAAACCTGGTCCTACAATAAAAAACAAAGCTACATCGAATAATGCTAACTAGAGACACAGACCCTTTGTGGCTTCCCTACCTCTTACTCTTTGTCTTTCTAATAAAAACAACAACAAAGCTTAATACTGCGGCAGGGTAAGCAGCCAGCTGCAACACCAGCATCCCAGATTAGGGATTCAAGCCCTGGCCACTCCACTTCAGGTCCAACCCCCTGCTACCATGACTGAGAAGGCACTGGAAGACAGCCGAATTGCTTGGGTCCCTACCACTGGCTTGGGAGACTGGGTGGAGTTCCTAGTTGCTGGCTTCCATCTGGCCCAGCCCCAGCCATTATGGCCTTTTGGGGAATGAACCAGCAGATGGAAGATCTCTCTCTCTCTCTCTCTCTATCTCTCTCTCAATCTCTCTCTTTCTCTCACTGCCTCTATGTCTCTGTCTCTCTCACTCTGTCACTCTTTCAAATAAGTAAAAAAAAAATTTTTTTTACAAAAGGCTTAAAATTGACTTTTTTAGGTTTCCATGTTGTCTGTCATAAAAATGAACACATAGAAACTCCATAATTTTAGCTTAGACATTTTACTTTTCCTTTTTGCTTGCTACTGGATTTATTTCTGAAAAAGAAAACTTTCAACAACATATGGCAGGATTTCCAGTGGCACAGGAAATACATGCCAAATACATGTCATTTTCTTTAATCATGGATATTTCCAATTGGCAGACGACAGCTTTTTTTCCTACATATAAAGTTTATGATAACACTGAAAAAAATTATGTTCTTGCCTCAAATATCTCAGCTTCAGGGAAGCCACGTTTGACAAGACGCAGCGGTATTTATACCAGGAGAGTTAAAGGGCACTCCTATGCTGTCATTATTTGAGGAAAGACAGCAAAGAATTCAGGGAAAAGTTCAATACACTGATCTCATCTCTCTTGTCCTTTTTTTTCCCATGACCTAAAGAAAAGCTGTGCTTTCTCCTTTAGAGCTTACAAGCAGCTGAGTGTCTGGCAGGAATCATGTTAGCAGCCAGAGAAGGTCTAAAAATAAATAAATACGGGGAGGTGAATAATAACACAGTATCAATAAAATTCTCAGTCACGTCTTATTCTTAGGGAAGATAAAGATGTCTCAGTGTTACGGTACCTTCCAGCAAACATGGTCTCTGCCTGAGCTGCGATTTCCTCTATATCAGGAACAAGAGCTGCAAAGACAAGTGGTAAAATCCATTCTTTCTCTGGTTTTAATCAGGAGTCACAACAGTCAGATGAACAGCAGCTTACCAGAAAGACGCTCTGTCTTCATTCTGTACGCCACGCAAAGACACTCAGCAGTTAAAAAATACAGTGTAGTTGCATATAGACATCAATATTTTAAATTGAAGTTTACATTTTTAATGTAAATTATTTCACTCTAACATATTGCCATAGTCAAAGATACATTTAAAGGGTTAGAAAGCACCAGTTGTAGACACTTCTTATCCATGTGAATTTGCAGATATTTATCATATATCCTATTTATAACTAGAATGATGGCATGAAAGGATTCTTTTTAAGAGTCAAATACATAGACAATAAGCCTTGTTACTACGTGGTATTTGCAGATAACACAGTCAGTTTTCCGGAGCTGACTACTTGTACAAGTGCATTCCTTTTGCTTGGGGGACAGGTTGGTATTTTCTCGGCAAACCAAAGACGCTTCCTCCCGTGCCCCTCTTTCAACATTCTGAAGAGACCTTTGTGAAGATGACACATCCGAATGATAAACACACCACTCACTTCACATCTCCAAAGCACAGAGAGGAAACAAAACAGGCTATGGAAGGTGCAAAGCCACTCTCCCCAGCCAGACGTCCCTCACAGACACACACCGGGAAGGAGAAGGGGGCCAGGTCGGAGGGCAGGGGTTTGCAGGGTGCCCCACGCCGTCCCTCTGGTACTTCACAGACGTAGACCTCAGGCCCCAGAAGCCCGGCTTCCGGGACAGGAATTGTTCTGCTACTGTCAGCGTGACCGCCAGTGAGATACTCTGGTTCTGCCACATCTTTCCTGGAAGCAACCTTTGGGGTTCTACACTTCTGGGAGGCAGCAAACAATGCTGTTCGAATGTGCCAGAAAGGGTTACTCACTTCGGTGAGCCAGGCTCCTTCTGCAGAGGCAGAGTGATGATGTCTTTGGGATGCCCATGGTGGCTGGGACACAGACAGAGGCACCCAAGGTCTAGCACCCATTTAACTGTACACTTGTGATGCCTGACTCTCTCACGGACAAAGGAGAGCTGCAGCACTGTGCCGGCGGTTACCAGTGTCTCTGGCTGCACAAACTCTGGTAATTCAGGTGATCGGCTATGTCTTCAACAAGACAGAGTTTCCAGTCTGGCAGGACTGACTTGACATATCCAGAAAAATGGTGTTTTCCTCATTTTCATGAGATCCTTTCTGTAGTCACAAAAATGTTTGATCATTTTCACCATCTTCTGTTGTTACAGTCCCATGCTCAGAGGCGGAATGGCTTTGTCTCATACCTTCTCGGTGTGGAAACGGAAATACAGATCCACTTTATAATCATACAAAGTAAAAAGAAACACAAAAGCAGCCAGCATGCCCTGGCCTCTGGGGACTGCCACATCTTTACTGCGGAATCAGGGGATGGGGTCCCTGCTAACTCGTCCCCTCTGATGGCTGCGTTCACACTGCAAATCCAGGCCGGAAACTCTGCTTAGAATTTTACCAGGACAGCTCAGGCTCCGCAGCTGCAGAGTCCTCAGAGGCAATCAGTCCCACGACCTCCGTGACCGCCAGCAGGTAACTGAAGCCCTCTCGCCTTGGTCTTCTCATCTGGAAAGTGGCACAACAAACTACGCCTGCCTCAGAGTTGTGCAGATTCTCACAGGACTTTGCACCCAACAAAAACCAGCTCACGCCATGCCAGAGACGTTCTCATAGCTCTGTCTCAGCTCCTGCACGTCATTAGTGCAGAATATGTCTACATTTTGTCTCATAGAGACATGAGAGCTCTACTCAAAGTTCATGGAAAAACATGTGTTATGAAAAAATGATACATGGACCTCAAAGTTTATGCAAGAAAATCATCTTTTCATCCATTTTCCATGAGCTCTTTGAAGTTCCCTCAGATGATTATGTTTTAAAAAGCATGAAAGTCACTTTCAAGGTCTCAGAAAAATGAAACACAAAGGGTGGCTATAGTCACCTGACGGCAGCAAGGTCTCCGGGGAGCCAGTGGCAGACACCTCTGCGTTCTCGCTGTTCTCGCCAAACTCCTTCTTATAGATCGACAGCATGTAGGAGATCCTGTAGTCCAGTCTGACGCTCAGGATGAACTACAAGAAATATACACCCGGCATGATGGCCTGCTCACTAGCACGATGTTTAATCACGAAGTCAGGCACAGGACCAAGAACTACAGCTATCCCAGAAACTAGCTAGACATCTCATTTGTAAACTCTTAACACTTCAACTATATCTTGCCTGTTTTAAGACTGAGAAAAGGGATGCATTTCCAGGTGCCAATGTCACTTTCTAGAAACACGGAAAAGCTGAACTGCCGCTCACACACACACACACACACACACACGGGGGTGCTCTCGGAACAGTCCAGGTGGCAGTACTGTGCGGGACTGGTTGAAGGTAAATGATGATGTCATTTCACTAGGCACTCTACAGAACCACTCCTGGCCTGGGAAAATGCAGGGGGTGTGGTCCCCATCCTTGTGCAGAATGGCCCAGACATCAGCTAGAGCAGTGCTGATGCTGGGTGTACCACAATCGGTCCTGGAGGTAGCTACAAAGGGACGACTGAAACAGCAACACCCATAGACCACGAATGCTCCACACTGCTGTCTGTGTTTCCTTGAGTCTGTGATCTTGTCCCAATCCTCATCAATGAACGCAACAGCAGAAACAAGGACCTCAAAAAGGCTCCCACCAGTGGCACCGAACACAGGGAATGCAGGTGCCAGAAACTCATGGCCCTCAAGAAGCTGAGTTGGAAAAACAAAATGCCGCATGGTTAACAGGAGGTCATAGGGTACTAAATCAAGGGGTATAAACACAGTAGAGACCAGACAGGACAAAGCCCAGACGTGCTGTGGATTAGGGACCTGGTCTCACATGGTGGCCTCCCATTCACTTGTCCAAGAAAAGTCAGTGGTCTGATCGCTGTCCCAGCAAAGCAGTGACGGCGTCCACATGGTATTTGGGTAACAGGCCATGCGGGCATCCATCTAACCTCATCTCGCTGTCTGGCCATCACATCCTCCCTCCTGCCACCTGCCCTGCCCCTCAGCGTCTCTCTGACTTCTCTGCTCCCACAGCACCGGGAAGCCTGTGCTTGCTGCCCTGCTTCCTCACAGGGCCCCGGAGCACCCACCTGCCCTAGAACAATCTTCCCAGTTTTCAAGATATCACCCAAGGTCCACTTTAAGGTCCTTTTAAATGCAGCCCTCACTGGTTCCAGTCCAAATCCTCTCACCTTTCCTAGACTGTTATGCTCCTTATAAGGATAGGTACACCCCACATCAGCCACACTCAAATCAATTCACCAAACACTTGCAAAACCAGAGGAGGAAGGCCCCACAGGTATAAAAAAAAAGCATCCAGGATCCAAGTCCTGCCTCTGCAAGAGCTTTCCCCTGGACTGCAAAGCAACTCTTTCATTATTGTGCAGTGAGACCCATACCCACACTGGCTGACTTGCAAACCAGGAGCCAAATTACAGGAAAAGGGGAGTAGGACAGGGTCCATGGCTTTGGGAGCCCAGAATAGAGGTGGAGAAGCAGGACTTTGGGTGCTGTCAAAGAAGGCATTTTTTTAAAAAATCAAATGAACAAAACATGAGGTTATAAGACATTTATTTTCACTGGAAAATGAGTACTCACTGATTTGTAACTCATAAGTGTAATCATAATTAAAACTTTCATTTACGAACATAGCTAATTATGAAATACAAATGGAAGGTGGAAGGAAATGAAGAAAGGGAAGAATAAAAACAAGGGTAGAGAAACAGGGAGAAGGGGGAGAGAGAGATTGAGAGAGACACAGAGATACAGGGGCAAGACATAGGAGATGGAGAGAGACAGATACAGAGACAGCAGGGGAGGGTGGAGAAAGAGCGAGAGTCTTTGAATAAGAAATACACAAAATGATGGGCAGGAGAGGGCCTTGAGATGGAAGACTTGATAGAAAGCAGAAACCCGCCAAGGAGCGTGGCTACAGAGAAAGTCAGGGACACACATTCCAAGAAAGCAGCGCCTTCAACAGCAGAATCCAGGGCAGTGAGACTGACCCAGACACAGGCAGCAACCGTCGGAGCAGACACAATGTTCAAGGAGAAAACAGAAAGTGCCCGAAAGAGGCAGCAGAAAGGAAACCGGCCCTGACACTGTGCCAGAGGGCCCCCAGCGCGTGCCTTTCCAGCTATCGGAGACCGTGCGTTTCAACGTTCCCTCTCTGCACCTGCAGGGCCGTCCCTGACTGGCAGGATGCTACACTGGGCTCATCAGGGCCCCAGCTCAGGTGATCTCCACCTCTCTCAGACCACCGACTTCTCATGGTCATGAAACCAGTGCTGGGTAGCCTGCCAGTATTTCTCAAGATTCAGCCTTTGGAATTTCTGGAGGAACTGCGAAATGTTTTATGACTATAAATTTAATTACTTGAAGTGAAAAATGCACACACCCTTCCAGGACTACTAACCCATTTCTGGTAGCTCAGTCTACAGGAAATTATCATGTAAGACTTAGTAAGCTACATCCAGAATCCTAACAGAGCCTTGAAAATGCCAAGCTCCATTCTCCAAATCTGGAAAAATATGCTACAGATGTATAAAACTGCTTAACTTTAAAAGTGTTAGGAATTCACAGCCACAGTAATGGGGAGTTTATTCGATAAATCAGTAGGCACGAAATAATTTTTCTTCCTTAAATTCATAATTAGGTACAGACCAGGTTAACTAAAAAAAAATTACCCCTGGAATAGGAGAGGGAGTGAGAGATGGAAGGGTTGCGGGAGGGAGGGAAGTTATTCGGGGGAAAAGCCATTGTAATCCATAAACTGTACTTTGGAAATTTATATTTATTAAATAAAAGTTTAAAAAATATTCTTAGATTTTGAAACAAAAACAAAGAGAGAGTCACTTACATAAAATACTAAAAGCAATGATTAATAATTTTTACTGATAATAAATAAATTTTTGTCTGGATAAATGGAACCATCTGTCTCAATTAAAAATAAGAATTGGAAATCAATTGTTAACTCTGCCTATTCTGAAATCTTTCTTAAATTAAAGTCAGTACTAAATGAAAAAATATATACATGGAGGCTGTTCTATCAACCTTAAAATGCAATGCAACTGTGAGATACCATCATTAGTATATCTAACAGGCATGAAAAATGTGATTAATATGTAAAACAGTGTATAAAATTTCTTATCAGGCTTGTCATTAAAAAAAATAAAAGCAGACCAACAAACAGCCTTTCAGAATATTTAGAGAATGGTTTGGGGCAGCACACGGAAGCACATGGCACCTGTGTCACTTGGTGGCTACCGCGCAACCCACCTGTAGAATCTCAATGATCTTGAGCTTGGTGTCCATCACAGTCACGTCCTCCTGCTCAGTGGGGCTTGCCTGCTTGCTGGGGTGGACGCTGGGCTGCGTGTCGGGCACACTCATGGGGAAGATGGAGCCCCTGCTGAGCACCATCTGCGTCATCATCTCTCCCACCCCGTGGATAGTTCTCATGACGTTGTTCCCTGCATGAGAAGAGGCCCCTGGTCAACACGTATAACCTCTGGAGATGCTTGGCTGGCCACAACCAGACCAAAATCAAGGTGGGAAGACTGGGAAAGACAGGGAAGAAGAGCAGCAGTGTGGTTCCGATCAATTCAAGATTCTGCAGGAACCTTCAAGCAGTAGATTTTAGAAAAGGAAGTTGGCCGGCGCCTTGGCTCAATAGGCTAATCCGCCTGCAGCGCCGGCACATCGGGTTCTAGTCCCAGTCGGGGCACCAGATTCTATCCCAATTGCTCCTCTTCCAGTCCAGCTCTCTGCCAAGGCCCGGGAAGGCAGTGGAGGATGGCTCAAGTCCTTGGGCCCTGCACCCGCATGGAAGACCAGGAGAAGCACCTGGCTCCCGGCTTCAGGTTAGCACGGTGCAGTGCGGTGCGCCAGCCGCAGTGCGCTGGCTGTGGCGGCCATTGGAGGGTGAACCAATGGCAAAGGAAGACCTTTCTCTCTGTCTCTCTCTCTCACTGTCCACTCTGCCTGTCAAAAAATAAAAAAAATTAAAAAAAAAAAAAAAAGAAAAGGAAGTCCACTGTTGTCAGACAATGCTTTGAAAGGAGGCACTGAGGTTCAACTGTTGGTAACCCTAACACCCAAATCCAGTCCTTCTGTAACACGGCAGGTCCTACCAACATCACACCAACAGGTCTACTGTTTGCAGCAAAGCAAAAGAAATTCACCCGTAAGAGAGTCGGTTACAAGTGGGGATACAAACATTACATGAAAGCATATAGTTAAGACAATATTATTTTATGAAAATGCGGAAAGTCTCACTGGCAAAGAAGCATGCATCAGCCAGTACATCTGCCATTCCCTGAGTGAACCTGAATAGAGAACCAGGATTCAGAATTCACAGAAGCCAATTTGTGGGGTGGACACTGTGGCACAAGCAGTTAAGCTGCTAGCATCCTGCATCAGAGCATCAGTAGAATCCGGCTACTCTGCTTTGAATCCAGCCCCCTGCTGATACATATCCTGGGAGGCAGCAGACGATCAGCTCAAGTACTTGGGTCCCTGACACCCATGTGGGAAACCCAGATGGAGTTGCTGGCTCCTGGTTTTAGCCTGACCCAGACCTGGCTGTTGTGGGCACTTGGAAATAAACTAGAGGATGGAAGCTCTCTCTCTCTCTTTCTCTTGCTCTGCATTTAAAAAAATATTTTTTTTTAAAATGTAAACAAAGCATTCTATGTGAAGTAATTACAAAAACAAGTTAGTGACAACTGGACCTTCCTCACTGAGGGGTCATTCTCCTCTGTGTGTGTCTTCTGAATTTAGTTTTCACCGTGTGCCCACACAGTTCACAGCAGGCGCCAACCCCTTACATAGGGTGGATGTGTCCCCTGATACTGCTACAACCTTCATGCTCTAGCCTGACCGCTGACTCTCACTTCTAAGATCCTACAACAAGCAACAAAGGATTCTAAAGAACCACTATTTCCTTTCCCTCCAACACAGTGGCCTTTGCTTCCTGGGTCTTCAAGCCAAGGCCGAAGAATCTGGCAAAGAATTTTCCTTTCCCCAAGTATGTCAGGGCGTAAACTCAGAGAAAGGGAAACAGAAATAAGATGAGATAGGATAAAGCTCTCAGCTCTGAGCAAAGAACAGAAACTGTGGGACTCCCTACAGGACTGAAAGGCAAAGAGAAAGAAAAAAAGGATATCTGAAAGATGACCCAGACAATCTGGGAGTCCAGGTCACAAAGAGCACCAGGCTACTGGGGACCTACTGGTGTCCGCATAGAGTAACAACGTCGAAGGTCTCTGCAAATTCATCACCAAATCCAACTCCAAAGTCAGTGCGTGGAAAAGAGGGGACGGTTACACCCATCTATTTTAGAGTAGGCAAAAACCAAACATTTTGGCTAAATGACACATTCCAAGTCCCTCCAAAAACTTCAACTTTCATTACGTAAGTCTAGTACCTTTTATTACATTGTTTCTTGCATAACAAAAAAAGGAGGAATAAAAAACACATAAAAGTAATTCCTAAGTTTGGACAAAGCTGGGGTGAAAAGAATTGGGACAGTCTGCTCATTTTTAGCAGAGGCAGCTCGAGGCCCATTGCTGCACTGTCTGTGATCCTCGAACAATCACAATTGAACATTCCAAATCCCACCCTGCCCCACCCCGTCGCCCACTGCTGGCTACATGGATGGAGGGGTACACAGCCAGTGTTGGCAACGGCTTTGAGTTGTCAACGTCTGACCTGCACATTTATGTGAGACTTGATGTGGCGCATGTATGGGTGAGCCTCCAAGAGATGCTTTCTCACCACTAACACAGAACAGGCCCCTTTGTTATTCTCACTCTGGATTCACACAGAAATTCTTGGCACCCACAGTGTCTGCATCTTATTTAGATTTGCATGGAAAATAGTCACTTGATCCAAATGACTATTACACAGAAAGTTAGTCCAGACATTTCTTCCCCCCAAATATAGATCCTGTCACCAAGACATTAAAAGCCAGAGGCCGGAAACACATTAATATATAACACATGTTGTCAATGAAACAGGAGGGTTCATTCCAGTGGTACCACACCCTTAGATGCCTGTGGCACGTGGTTGCCACTAACCCTCCTGATATTTCCATGTATGGCCAACACGGAGGTCTCAAATTAGAAGATGCTATATTTTCTGGATTTGCTTGGTGGTGATGAGAAGTATTTAAATTGTCAACTATTGCAGCTTGAAAAATATAACTCAAACACTACATAAATCACAGACACGCATGGCTTCCAGGCTTCATGCTTTCACAGAACAGTTTCTCATTCTAGACTGGTAGGTCGACACTGCTAAAGAAGAAATCCTACTATTTCTCTTCTCAGCCATATTAGTTAACAGTGAGGAAAAAGTTTTCAGGCAAAAGGCTACTGTATTGTAATACCAGTTCTCTAGACAATCCAGTTCCTAGGAATATAGCATTTCTGAGTCATTTACATCAACAGTGCAGCTATACTCTGAATTTATGTAAAAAGTCCACTGAGAAAACTGGAAAAAATGGGAGTCATCTTTGTTAAGTCAAGAGTAAGAAGGCAGGAATTGCATACAGAGAAAAGCAGAGGGACTTGTCAAGTTCTTTCCCAACATGACTGCACAGATATATTCACTAATCGTAATTTCCTCAAAAAAATCCAAAAGCAATATGGATATAACAAATGCAGACTGAGAATCTGAGAATGCCTTGGGAATACACAGCTTTTTTTTTTTTTTTTTTTTTTTTTTTTTTTGACAGGCAGAGTGGACAGTGAGAGAGAGAGACAGAGAGAAAGGTCTTCCTTTGCTGTTGGTTCATCCTCCAATGGCTGCCGCGGCCGGCACGCTGCAGCCAGTGCACCGCGCTGATCCGATGGCAGGAGCCAGGTGCTAGGTGCTTTTTCCTGGTCTCCCATGGGGTGCAGGGCCCAAGCACTTGGGCCATCCTCCACTGCACTCCCGGGCCACAGCAGAGAGCTGGCCTGGAAGAGGGGCAACTGGGACAGAATCCGGTGCCCCGACCGGGACTAGAACCTGGTGTTCCAGTGCAGTGCCGCAAGGCGGAGGATTAGCCTAGTGAGCGGCACAGCTTTGTTTCTTTAGTTGTTCCAATGGGCTTTTCCCTTCCAGAAGTGAAAAGCAATGGCAAATTTATATAATATGGAAGCCATGTTGATCAAAATTTTATTTTGCTTTATTCAAGTCATTCCAGTGTGGGAATCATTATTGGGCTCAACAGGCATTGACAGCCATGTGGATATATAGAAATGATACGAGATGTAACGGAATCTTGACTGAAATTTCCCTTAAGTCCTCTGGCATTTTATTTTTACTTAAAGTCTTCTCTATCCATTTTCTCTATTAGAAACATTTTTCTCTCATCAACACACAAGAACAGAACTGATCATCTGAGTATTCCTATTGCTTAGATTTCAGATAGACATTTCTAAAACTTTCTCAGCACTTCCAAGAGATAACAGGCAGATCTGATTAGACAAGCTCTTTGCAAACTGTTCACAGCAAATTTAATTGTTCTGTGACCATTAAAGTTGTCCAATTGTTTTATAATAAAAGAAGCCAAAAATGGATAATCCAAAAGCCATTCTCATTTTCCCTGAAACATTTTTATAGTTGGATGTGAATAAGTACATCTGCTGTGGGAATAATTCACTGGAGACAGAATGATGTAAACCCGGAAGCCATGACTCAGGAAATCTTCCCCTCTCCCATCTCAGCTCAGCAGCTCCTCCTCTGCTTGTAGAAAACACCCACGCTCTCTGGAACGAGAGCCGTTTTCTATTCAATTATTCTCTGGAACAGTGCTTCCTCCCAGTGGCTGAGGGGTTTCTCTGTCTGTTTATCTGAACACCACAGTAACATAAACAGGAGAGACAGAGAGATTTCTTCCACTCACCGGTTCGCTCCCCAAACAACTGCAATAGGCAAGGATGGGCCAGGCTCAAGCCAAGAGCGAGGAACTCCATCCTGGTTTTCCACATGGGTAACAGGGGTTCAAGTCCTTGGGTCACTCTTTCCATGCATGTTAGCAGGGAGCTGGATCGGAAGCAGAGCAGCCAGTACTGCAATATGGGGTTCTGACACTACAAGCAGCAGTCTCACCAGAACACTAGCCTCAGGATTTAGTATGTAAAAGGACTTTCCGAAAGCAGAAAAGCATTAACACGAGATCCAAGCCTTAATGAACCCAGTGATTCCTACAGAGTGATAGTGTATATGGTACCAACCAAGATTCGATGGAAGATCAAGACGCACTGAGAAGACAGTGAGACATTCGACACCCCACTCCAGCTTACATCACTGTATTCTGAAGAAGCAGATATCTGGTTCATACAGGTTTTTTTACACTTGCTGGGAACGCAGAGAATCTGCTGTACGTCTGCCTGCAGGTGTCTCGCGTGTATGATCAACTGGCTTGCTCCCTCACTGCTTTCCGACCTGTGATGTGATGTCACCTTCTTGGGTAGGTCTCGCCTGGCTACTCTCTCTAAGGAAGGATGGCCATAAATTGAGATACATGTACCTGCTTCATGTTTCAGTCTTGCCATTATCACTACCTCACCTCATACCACACACGTGTTTACATGTTTATTATATTCCCTCTCCCAACAACAGCAAAGCCAAGTTCCATGAAGACAGGGAGGCAGCCTGGTTTACTGTTATATTCCAGCATCTTGAATGGTGCTTGACACTCAGTAGTCATTTAATGTAGGTTTATTAAATCAGTCTTGAAAAATAAAGATGATATTTAAAAGTGAAGTCAAGAATGAGAATAATCATTTCTTATAAGGCTTCTCCAAAATACTGAAACTCATTATATTAAAAATTCTCCGTATTTTATCAACTTAAGCTTTTGCTTTTCTTTATACACTTTTAATTTTCCCTCAAAAGTCATGTATAATCACATACTACCCAAATATTTAATAAAAGGAAAAGCAAAAGTTATAAAATCAGTATCAATGAGCTATGGGAAGTAATGGAAGCTGCCTTTGTCAAGAGTATAACACATTCCATAAATTTTGCTAGGCCACAAGCTACATGTCTTCCCCTCGGCTGACACTCAGAACAGAGTCCATCCCACCAAGTGCGGGCAACGTGGATCTTTTCCCCCACATCATGTTGCTTCCTGAGCAGACCTTACAAGTTTCCAAAGAATCCAAAGTAGAACTCAGAAAGCCCACCAAATGCAACTACAAGAAAAAGTTTCCCAGTAAAACATTGCTATTGTGTTCACACACCTTATGTTCAAGTCATCCTACCCAACCAGGGTATTATTACATAGGATGGGCCACACACTACTAGTGGTATGTGGCATCTATTACACACACTGATTTTACAGGCATCCCTCACCCAGAAAGTCTTCATGAAGCATCTGATGTCCCTCTGGCTCCAGGCAAGGAACATCCAAGTGTAGAGATGGAATAGAGGAATTGAGAATAAGGTTTGGTAACATAAAAAGAGACAGTAAAGGGTTATGAATGAGTACAAAGTAGATGGAACGGTAATGGTGTGGCCTGGAGTACACAATGCTACTTTGAAAAAATTTTTAAAGATTTATTTTATTTATTTGAAAGACAGAGTTACAGAGAGAGAGAGAGAGAGAGAGAGAGAGAGAGGTCTTCCATCCAATGGTTCACTCCTCAGATGGCCGTAATAGCCAGAGCTGTGCCAATCCGAAGCCAGGCACCAGGAGCTTCTTCCGATTCTCCCACGTGGGTGCAGGGGCCCAAGGACTCGGGACATCCTCCACTGCTTTCCCAGGCCATAGCAGAGAGCCGGATGGCAAGAGGAGCAGCTGAGACTAGAACCGGCTCCCATATGGGATTCCGGCGCCTCAGGCCAGGGCCTTAACTTACTGCGCCATAGCGCCGGCCTTTGAAAATACTTTTTAATTGGGAGAAGTACTTGAAGGTAAGAAGAATAAATGCTAGTACCTTTGAAAACAAACAATTTGAACTGGACTTTCAATAAAGTGAAGCATCTAAATTAGAGACGTGTATTTTTGTCACTTCACATCACTGCCCTATATTCAGAATCTTAGTCCTAATAAAATACATTGCAGTTTCTTGCAAAAATAAAATGACACAATATGTGTAAGAATGCAGCAAAGAATAAGAAGCACTATATAATTCTAAGAGTCTACTTTAAAGTGAGACGTAAAGAACAAGTACATCCCTTTACTACATCTCTGAAAAACAACTCTTTTCCGCTGAATTATGTCCATTACAGTGGTCACCACCCCAGTAACAAATCTGTGGTTCTATGCTATAATCACAGCTCATAATCTCTTAGCAAACAGCAAAATCTGACACAAAGTGTCACCCCTACCGGGATATGCCCTTTGAATAATGAGGTATAACGACCGCTCAATGGACTAAGCACATAAATGGCATCCAATTTTCTTTATTCCAAATAGACACTCACTAAATACCAAGCTGGTTTAGAAGTAGAACAAAACAAAAAGACCAACAATATAACCAAAATACAATAATGTGATCATCCATCTTTTTTTTAATATCAAGTTGATGACTCAGAAGAAAACTATTTCCCCTCCCACATACTACAGAAGTGTTAGTCAAAGGATAAACTAGAAAAGCAATAGATAGAAAATGACGATTGAGTTCTGCAGGTTATTTTGGATTTCATCACTGCCAGACACCAACAAAGTCATTTCAATATTGCATATCTCATGATTTTCATTTACAAAATTGATCTTCAATTCTTAACAGTTTGTAATACAGTAATAAATGGATTTACATGTTTCTACCAGTGAGATGGAACTCACTGACAATGAAACACACAGATCAGGAATGCAAGATTTGAGAGGTGTTCACAAAGGCATACACCCCTATAACCCACTTGTCAGACAGACACAGACCATTTCCACTACCCCAGGAGGCTCCTCTATGTCCTTTCACAGCGAGCTCCCCTGTACTCCTCTCCTCCTCCCTCTCCCCACTGCCCACCAAAAGCAACCTCTCTTGATTTCTCATACCACAGACACATACATTGACTAATTCAGATTTTTATAGGAATAAAGATTTAGTTAAGTGATTATAGACCAAGAGTATTAGTTAATAAATCATGGTTAAAGTGCAGAAGAGCCTCGTAGTCTTTGTTGCTTTGTTCTAGCTTTAACCAGATCAACACAGTAATCCCCACTTATCCACAGCAGAAACGTTCCAAGACTTCCACTGGATGACTGAAACTATGGATAGGAATGACCCCATATAAACTACGTCTTCTTCCTAACATACATACCTATAATGAGGTTTAATTTATAAAGTAAGCACATAAATTAAAGTTTAATTTATAACAGATTAATAATAAAGCAGAACAGTTATAACAATGAGCTATAATAAAAGCAACTTAAAACATATGAACTGCTTATTTCGGAAACTTTTCATTTAATATTTTCAGAGTGCAGTTGACTATCAAAAGTGATTCCATTGATGGGGGGGCTACTATGTATTTTTTTAAATATTTATTTTATTTATTTGAAAGGCAGAGTCACAGAAAGAGAGAGAGAGAAAGAAGAAAAGAGACAGAGATCTTCCATCAGCTGGTTCACTCCCCAAATGGTAGCAACAGTCAAGGCTAGGCCAGGCCAAAGCTGAGACTCCAGAGCTTCCTCTGGGTCTCCCACAGGGATGCAACAGCCCATTCCCTTGGGCCATCTTCTTTATTTCATTTTATTTTTTTATTTTGACAGGCAGAGTCAGACAGTAAGGGGAGGGGAGAGGTCTTTCTTCTGTAGGTTCACCCTCCAAATGGCCAGTACAGCCAGCGCGCTGCGCTGATCCGAAGCCAGGAGCCAGGTGCTTCTCCTGGTCTCCCAAGCGGGTGCAGGGCCTAAGCACTTGGGCCATCCTCCACTGCCCTCCCAGGCCACAGCAGAGAGCTGGACTGGAAGAGGAGCAACTGGGACAGAATCCGGCGCCCCAACCAGCACTAGAACTCAGAGTACTGGCGCTGCAGGCAGAGGATTAGCCTAGTGAGCCGCAGCACCGGCCAGGCCATCTTCTTTTTCCCTGGTGCACTAATATGGAGCTGTACCTAAAGTGGAGTAGCCGGGACTCAACCTGCGTCCACATGTGATGCCAGCATTACACACAGCAGCTTAACCTCTTAGGCTACAATGCCAGCCCTGGCTACTATGTTTTTGTAAGTGACTTGGGTAAAGTCATAAATAGCACATTTCTGAGATGCAAAGACAACATGAAACAAGGGAAAAACACTAACACAGTAAATGACTCTAATATTCCAGTGATATAGTAAGTAACTACAGGAATATATTAAAAATTAATTGTTTAAATGCAAGGTGAAATCAAAATTTATGAAGTGCTGCACTTAGGTCCAAATAGAACTGATCCAAGTATATGATGGGGAAAATGTGATGTAAAGGAGCACAAATTAGAATTTCAGTTGAGTTCCAATTCAGCAGGAATCAATATTATGTCAGTGTTAAGAAAACATTCATTTTCACCTAAACTGCATTACCAAAGTAAAGTGTTCAGTCTGTGCCTCTGTTTTGGTCAAACCAATGAAAAAGCAGATTTGAATCCTAACAGGCATTGTTGAAGGCAATGCAGAGACAACACAGAGAGGAGGACATGCTAAGGTGATGGGGTAGCCATTTTCAAACACAGAAGGCAGGCAATGCAGAAGTGATGTCGAATTTCTCTTTGGTTCCCAGGAGCATAAGCAAGGTTCCTCATGGGAGGTTATCTTTAGAACAATAGATAGCTAATAATAATGGAACTAATAACAATAGAGACCTAACAATCAGAGCTCTGGGAAACAAGAAAGACCCACCATTTTCAGTAATAAAATCTTGGTCATTTCAGGAGTAGATGTTGGTGTAACAGCTAAACTACAGCTTGGAACACCCAGATCCTATATGTGAATGTCTTATGCAAGTCCCAGCTCTGGGTCAGTGCTGTGGCATAGTGGGTAGAACCACCATCACCATATGGGCACTGGTTCAAGACCCAGCTGCTCCACTTCCAATCCAACAACCTGCTAATGGCCTGGGAAAGCAATGGAAGATGACCCAAGTGCTTGGGTTCCTGCATGCGTGTAGAAGACTGGGAAGAAGCTCCAGGCTTCTGGTTCCTGATCAGCCCAGCTATGGGCATTGGCAGCCATTAGGGGAGTGAATCAGCAAATAAAAGATCTCATTCTCTTTCTTTCTCTCTCCATCTCTCTCTTCCCCTCCCCCTCTCCGTCTCTCTCTCTCTCCCTCCCAGCTCTGTTATCCATTCCATCTTCCTATTATTCATGCATTCAAGTAATGACTGTATTCCTGGGGGCCAGCACTGTGGTGTACTAGCTTTAGCCTCCACCTGCAGTGCTGGCATCCCATAAGGGGGCCAGTTTGTGTCCCCGTTGCTCCTCTTCCGGTACAGCTTGCTGCTATGGCCAAAGAAAGCAGTGGAAGAGGCCGGCACCGCAGCTCACTAGGTTAATCCTCCAACTGCGGCACTGGCACTGAGGGTTCTAGTCCCAGTTGGGGCACCAGATTCTGTCCCAGTTGCTCTGCTTCCAGTCCATCCAGCTCTCTGCTGTGGCCCAGGAAGGCAGTGGAGGATGGCCCAAGTGCTTGGGCCCTGCACTGGCATGGGAGACCAGGAGGAAGCACCCAGCTCCTGGCTTCGGATCGGCGCAGTGTGCAGGCCGTAGCAGCCATTTGGGAGGTGAACCAACAGAAGGAAGACCTTTCACTGTCTCTCTCTCTCTCTCTCTCTCTCTCTCTCGGTCTAATTCTGCCTGTCAAAAAAAAAAAAAAAAAAAAAAAAAAAGCAGTGGAAGACGACCTAGGTACTTGGGCCCCTTCAGCCATGTGGGAGATCTGGAAGAAGTTTCTGGCTCCTGGCTTCAGACTGGCCCAGTTCCAGCTGGTGCTGCCATTTAGGGGGTGAACCAGTGGATAGAAGACTTTTTTCCCTATCTCATCCTCTCTCTGTGTTTCTACCTCTCAAGTCAATAAATAAATAATATTTTTTAAAAAGATTGTATTCCTGCTATTTACATGGGATACCCAGATTGAGTTCCTGACTCTGAGCTTCAGCTGGGTCCAGTCCCTGCTACTGCTGGAACTTGGGAGTACAGATGGGAGTGATCTCTCCATCTTTGAAAGAAATTAATTAAATAAATAATATTATGGTCATTCCAGGTGATCACAACCCTAGATGATCATTTGTAATGGGTGTGGTATGAGGAACTGAAGTTAATATATTGTATAGATGACGTCTATGGCTTCTTTCTATGCTAATGCTCTAAAAATCTGGTTAAGCTACAATAACACACCTTATTTGAGTACTTGGTGTATTAGCACCTTGAGACCTCAGATGCTGCTACACAACAATATTTACAATTAGAGGAAAGCACTGCAGTAGAAATAAGGAAAGGACAACGAACAACACGTTCCTCTTCAGCCGTTCTCACCACCTGTGAGGTCACCCCTAGGTACTGATCCTAATGACTCAATCAGGCAATGTCAGTAGTTCCACCTAGGCCCACTCATATTACCCCAAGCAACTCCAGAGGTTTTAGGGTCACCTTACAGCAAAAAGATCAGGACGAAGCTCTTTCACACTAAACAACAGAACATGCCTCACTCAGCGAGTGACTGGCAGATTTGGGGTACCAAAACCCCAAAGTGACAGATGGCACCTTTATTTATGACACATCCTATAGCCAAATCTACAATTATAGTCTTCCACCTCTACCGGGTCAAATAATTAGCAAAGCAGAATAAAAATAATTTCATGTATGATAACTTCCTATGAGTAGCATCTGATTGAGAGAGCTATGCAAACGTTACAGAGCTGCTTTATGTCTTACTACATTATGTAAACTATATGTGCACTTGCTGAACTTCATCAGCCTACACACTCAACAAGTGAACATATGAACTACATCACAGTACAAATCACTAAACTACTAAAATAAAATTGAAGAAACAAAATATCAAAAAGTTTTTTTTAACACAACCTGGGATTTATCATGTTATCATCCATTCATTTTAAGTTTGGAAAGTGAAAATAAAAGTTTTTAAGTAATAAAAGAAAAAATTATATATATATATATTATATATTATATATATGGTCTAGAAAGTGTTTCCATGGTTCAAACACACATTTATGTATAACCACATAACCCACATACACTCATTGAAAGCATTTCACTCAATAAATATGCTTGAGTGTAGGAAGGTAAGTAGCAGTGTATTAGGCATAGTACAAGTCCACTTAAGAACCAGAAATAGAATTTATTTGCACAGTCTGCCCCCAAACACACACACACACACACACACACACTTCGGTTCTCTTCATCAATAAATCTGAATCATTATGATTAACTTATCCAGCTAGCAACTCTACAAATCATGGAGGCTTTCCTAGGTCTACTGAAAAGGCAGATTTATAAAATAGAGTCATAGAATTATTTTTTTAAAAAGAAACATAGAAACATATATTTGGATTATTAGGATCTCTAAATATTTTTGTCCTTTGAGTGCATGCATACTTTTATAAAGTAGGCAACTTAGACACATTCATTCTAATGATGAACAAGGTCTGAAAGGAATGTGTTCTGAGAAAAACGCCACCGGGCAAGTTTGCTGTTGTGCCAATATCCTGGCGTGTACTTACACAAACCTAGGTGATATAGCCTACCGTACACCTCACCCCTTGACCAGATGGTATATATATCCTCACATACGTGGTCCACTGTTGACCAATACATGTTACATGGTATATGACTGTATAAGCAAGATACAGAGGCAGCCCACAGAACAGTATCTACTGATATTGTTTAGCAGTGCCAGGGAAACGGCAAGAACCAACGCTAGAGATGTCTTGATTCAAATTATGAAAACCCTTGGGCACCAATTTAAGGAGCTGAGTTATTATTCTCCAGCAGTGAAGAGAGCTAAAGAAAGTGGCAGAATGTATAATTCTCAAGGATCCTCCTGTTGGAATGTAAAAAAAGAGTCAGAAACAGGCTGGGCAAGCAGAAATCTGCAGGAAGAGCAGAACAACAGGCTCCAAGAGACATTCAGGACATAAAATTTTGACTTGAGATCGGTATTTTTTCCCCTAAGGCAAGCAGAACAATCATTTACAAAGGAGTCAGTCTTCATTTAACATTGTTTTATCTAATTCAAGGGTGGGAGCCTTCTTTCTGCCAAAAACCATTTGGATATTTAGAACATCAATCATGGGCTATACAAAATTATCAACTCAAAAACTGGCCCACCATAGACTGTTGCATTTCAAGTTCCACCTGCAGCTGCCTTGGCAGGGCAGGCCAAAAGATTCTGCATGCCTTTTACTGCCCACAGGCTGGACATACTCCACTTCTGAATCAAAAAAAAAAAAAAAAAAAAAGCACTCCAAGCTAAATCAAAACTGTTGAGTAAATATATGATTACTGAATTATCCTATACTGAATTTTCTGGGCAATGTGGACAAAGTGGAAGACATGAGACTGTGACACACATCAATCCCCACAGGAGAAGGCCCTTGAAGGCTGCCCTCCAAGGAGCTCCAGCTGAATGCAGCTGGAGCATGGCCCTTCACTTCTGAAAGGGAATGTGGGCACGGACATCACTACATCCACAATTCTCTTTCAGAAAAACTGTGAGTCAAGATTAAGATCTCCTGGGAAACAGAAACTGGGGAAGAAAATCCAAGTGACTTTAAAACACACTGAAGTGTAACAAAGTTCTAGACATGAAAAGAAAATTCTGGACGCTATCTATTTTAGATGCTTCAGAATCCCTGGCATCAGAAACCAGCTCTGTGCAACGAGTCTTTCCTGAACCCGTTCTTCAGATGCGGACACAGATGTCTGCGACTGTGGTTTTCTCATCTGCTGTGTGCTATGCTGATGGCCCCACTGCGCCCTTTCTGGCTGAATGTGTAAGGTCTTTTGCACACCTTTTCTTTGTTTCCATTTTCAGCTTCTGTATTCTGGAAGCGCATACTTCCCTCGGTGCAGAAGCGCACAGCAGGAGGAGTATCGGCCTCGGAGTGAACTGTGCCTTAAGTGGCCCCCACATCTGATTTAGAAGTTTTGTAGGTAAGATCACTGTGACAAGTTAAGACTTAGGGGCAGCTATCTAGAGAATGAAATGAGTGCATCTTGCACATCAAAAGGACATGAATTTGGAGAGACCAGGAACAGAATACCATGGTCTACTTCCATTTCCCTTAAAATTCTGATCGTTGATATCCCTGTCCCCAGTGTGATGGTTTCTGAAGGCAGGACATCTGGGGATCAGTGAGAGATCCCTGGCCCCGTCCACCAAGGGAGGACACAGCAGACACTGCCTGTGAACCGAGAGGCAGACCCTCACCACTCACTCACTCTGTTGGTGCCTCCAGAACCATGTAAAATAAATGTGTGTGGTTGAAAAGCCACCCGCTGGTGGTATTTCTGCTACAGCAGCCCCAACAGACTAAGACAACTAAACACCAGAGCGGCCTCGAGCTCACGAGCATGCCCACCCCAGGGCAGCCTGCAGGGACTTAAAGGCACACTGATCTCATCCTCCTGGAGACAACTGTGAAGGGTCAGCCGCCATCATACACCCCCGAGGCCTCCACGAAAGCTCTCACAACCCACTGCTTCTGTTGCCCAATGCAGTTTCTTTTGCTTCCATTCCCCTGGTGCTGATCCTAACAGCTCTCCTTAAAAACCTCCTTCCTGGGGCCACTTCCTGCAGTGCCAGCATCCCACATGGGCACCAGTTTGAGTCCTGGCTGCTCCACTTCAGCTCTCCGCTATGGCCTGGAAAAGCAGTGGAAGATGGTCCAAGCGCTTGGGCCCCTGAACCCACATGGGAGACCAGAGAAGCTGTTGGCTCCTGGCTTCGGATCATTCTAGCCCTGGCTGTTGCGGCCATCTGAGGAGTGAACCAGTGGATGGAAGATCTTTCCCTCTCTCTGCCTCTGCCTCTGGCTACGAAAGAAGAAAAACCTTGAATGCAAAGTGGTGTTGGGAAAGATTAAGTCCAGAAATGATTTTCAAGTGATAAACGGTAATTCTGCTACCTTGTCTTTATGAGTAAGCCTTGCTAACATCTTTAGTGCTGTGAACTCTACTGCCCCTTTAAATCCTTTACAGAAACATAAAAGAGCAAAGTCAGATGAAAAATTAAAAGGAAAAAAAAGGCAGGGCGGGGGGGCGGCACTGTGGCACAGAGGGTTAAAGCCCTGGCCTGAAGCGCCGGCATCCCATATGGGCACCGGTTCTAGTCCTGGCTGCTCTTCTTCCATCCAGCTCTCTGCTGTGGCCTGGGAAAGCAGTGGAAGATGCCCCAAGTCCTTGGGTCCCTACACCCACGTGGGAGACCCAGAAGAAGCTCCCAGCTCCTAGTTTCAGATCAGCACAGCTTCGGTCACTGCGGCCATCTGGGGAGTGAACCAGCGGATGGAAGACCTATATCTCTCTATCTCTACTTCTCTTTGTAACTCTGTCTTTCAAATAAATAAAATAAATCTTTAAAAAAAATTAAAAGGAGATTTGGATCCAGCATTGTGGTGCAGCAGGTTATGCCACGACCTTGATGCCAGCTTCCCAAATAAGCACTGGTTCAAGTCCTAGATGCTCTACTTCTGATCCTGCTCCCTGCTATTGCATCTGGGAAAGCAGAGGAAAACACCCTGAAGTGCTTGGGTCCACACCACCAAAGTGGGAGACCCAGATGCAGCACCACGCTCCTGGCTTTGGCCTGCCCTGCACCAGCTGCTGCAGCCATTTGCTGAGTAAACCTGAAGATGGAAGACCTCTCTTTCTCTCTGTTGCCTGTACCTTTTGCTTTTTGATTCTACCTTTCAAATAAACAACTAAACTTTAAAAAATTAACATAGGGATGAGTTTCCAATGAGGCTGCCTGAACCTTACACCCCTACTTTCTTTCTTTCTCACCCCACCCCATCACCACCCCTTTACCTCCACGCGTCACCTCACAGCCAGGTAGTCTTCTCCCCCTTCTCTCCTTCCCTCCCTCGTTTTTGTTTCTGTAAGATATTCTGGGTATTTTAAGTGAACTCAAGCTTCTGGTCTCAAGGCTAGCTGGTGTCTCTACAAAGAGCAACCACAGCTATAAGCCAGACACGCTTTGTGGACATCTGCTGAAAATAATTACATACGAATCTTTGAAGAATCAGTTTTGAACTGGAAGAGATCATGAAGATCCCATTCAGACTAATCAAATTATTTCATAAAGGAAGACACTACTTTCTGGCAGATTATTTGTATTTATTTTTCTTCCTTTCCCACCCATCTAATAATATTTTTAAAATGCTTCTGCTCCACCTCCCAGCTCCATTTCCTTTCTCCTCTTTAACAGCAACTCTGCTGCCAGAAAAAGCATTTCAAGGCGGTTCACACGGGGTCCCTGGCAGGCAAAACTGTTAAGCTGAAGAAGCAGCTGGTTCAATGTCTCTGCCTGGATGACTACTCCTCTCTCTCCCTTCCTCAAATGGTCCAGCGCAACAGGCATCCCTGGACACACATCTGTCCAATATGAGGGTCACTGCTGCTCTTCTTATCTCTGCCTCTACCCAGGGCTGGACCCAGAGGGCTATGAATCACCCTGTGCACTTCCAATCCCCTTAAAGCAGGACATTCTTTTCAAGCTGTTGGTTGCCTGCCTCTTATTCTCTAAGGCCAAAGCCACTTTATCTCTACTCCTGGATTCTCCCAGGAAAGGAAATCCTACCAGTAAAAGCAATTCTCCACTGATGTTCCCAGTGATTTCTCGTCTCCAACATGGTCATGTCTACGTCGGCAGAGTGGATGACCCGGTTACTGGCCGGGCACAGGCTCACATTTCACCACTGAGCTATGGAAACTCCCAAGACTTCAGAGTTGTGAAAAAGTGAAATGCGAGATAATAAAATAAGCAACTAGTCAGTGCTGGTCTTCTGGTAATTTTCTATAGTATACTGCCTCCTCCAGTGATGGTGAATTCCAAGATGAGATTAACTGAGCAAAAACTACAGTGGTATCCTAGACATCCCAGCAATGCCCAAAGTTTCCTTGATAGTAAAAATTTCATTGTTGCACACTGAAAGCTTAGGTCTGAGCCCCAATCTTATCCAAATAATAAATACAGACAAGTAAAAGGATATTAACAACATAATGACAAGAAGACCTCAAAAGGCCCATAGAAACACAGAATTAAAAGTCAAGTTTAGGTGCCAGTGCTGTGGCTCAATAGGTTAATCTTCCACCTGCAGTGCCGGCATCCCATATGGGTGCCGGTTCGAGTCCCAGTTGCTCCACTTCTGATCCCGCTCTCTGCTCTAGCCTGGGAAAACAGAGGAAGACTGTCCAAGTGCTTGGGGCACTGCATCCTGAGGAAGCTCCTGGCTCCTGGCTTTGGATTGGCTCATCTCCATCCATTGCGGCTATTTGGGAAGTGAACCAGCGGATGGAAGACCTTTCTCTCTGTCTCTCCCTCTCACTGTCTGTACCTCTACCTCTCAAATAAATATATGAAAGGTAGATTTATTTTGCTGCCAAAGATAATGAAATCCATATAGTTTTTTTTTCATAGTACACATTTTCCATGAACTTTGTGAAAATCCCTCATAAATAATGAATCAGACCCAAACCAGGCTGTGTCAACGGCCCTACGTCAACCACATTTGTGTCCAAATGGACATGATACCTTCTCCCACAATTCAGGGTGGACAACCACCATGTTGCTCTTGAGAAGAATGCACAACTGGAATTCACATTTGTCTCCAGCTGTTTAAATGACTCTCTGGAGGAATCAAACACCCCTACCCTGTTGTAAAAAACAGCGACCTTGATGATTAGCAGTATAAATCTTCATGTTGTGTGTCCTTTGGCAAGGCTGAAAAGCAAACGTATAATTTTAAAAATGAAATGTTTGCAAGAAATATAGAAAATCTGCCTGGTTTCAACTGTTGTGCAGACTTGCTTTTAAGTTCCATACATGACAAAGTAGAGCACTGCTTGACATAACCCTTCTACCCCAAGATCAATTACACTGAAGGGTGCCTGTGCATTTTAAATCACAGGAGCAAATGACGGGTATTAGGCAAAGCAAATTGACTCAACAACGTAGCCTGCTGAGAGTGAATACATTTGTTTGAAAACAGTATTTCTTTTCCTAAGTGAGTACATAGGTAGCAAGGGAAAAGTATCAGATTGATAGTTACAAAGATTAGAATCTTCCAGTTCGCTCCAGTGCATGCCAGAGCAGTGCCAGCCCCTGTGTGTCCAAGTGAGTGCTCCTCAATCATTTTCTGCATGGACCACCTTGAGGGCACAGAAGTGGAAGCTGCTTCTGAGCCTAGCAACTTCTGCTGAGTTGAGCATGCCAACGACAACCCACTGTGACGCTAGGAGTGAGACTCAGATGCCACTGAAATCTAGGATGAAGACAACTAAGGCCACTGACCCAGAGGTGGGCTGCACTGGGTGGGACCTTCTGCAATTGCTCCCTCCTGGCCAGCCACCCCAGCCTCCGTCTCAAATGCTAATCGCTGACATCCAACCCTCCAGGATTTCCCAGAAAAACAAACGAAGGCTGAGTGTGCACACCCTGATGAAGACTGGCGCCACTAGGGCTGGCACAAAATGGGACTGCAGGGTCAGAGAGCTTGACCCATCTAGCAGGCAACTCTTCCCCTGCTTCCCTGTGTCTGACCTGCGGGTGCAACCCCAGCAGAGCTGGAGTCGGGTCAGGGAGACAGTGAGTAAGTGAGGGTCTCCTTCTTTGGCACAAAATGTCCCGGCTGCACTAGCAGCCTGGAAAACAGGATTCCATCCTCACAGGAACTGGTTTATCTAGCAATAATGTTTATAAAGTGACTTTGTACTTTTAAAAAATGTGCTCTGCAAGTGAATTCCAACAGAAAATAAATTTTCTTTAAAATAGGAAAACATAAACCAAATCACTGGCAGGCAAAAGTGCCGAGAAGATGAGACGCTACCACTCATGACGTGGCAACACTGCTCGACACGGCTACTGGTTGTTCTTTCAATAACAGTTCTTGCTTCCTGCCAGGTACTTTCCATAATCCGGGATTTCCTCTCTGGCACTGACCCCTGTCTCACGCTTGTACCACAAGATTTTTTCCATGCCTGACAATCCTGTGTCCACATTCGGAGATTCCAGAAGTATGCTCCTTCGCGCTGCTTCTTTTCAGAACTGAGAGTCCACTGAAACTTTGGCTGGGAATTTAGAATCTCACAGAACCCAGCTATAACAACACACCTTTCGGTACAGACAATTCGTTCAGCTTAACATGTCACCTTGTCACAATACATCCTTTTCCTACCTGGTTAGTTATTTACTTTTTTTTGTTTTAAAGTTTTTCAAATATATGGGAGGAGTTGCAAGAAGGATAGGAAGAATCACCATCTACCCTCAGCACAGAGTGACTAGCTGCATGGATTCTGTTACCATGGCATTCTCACTCCCTCGGCCAGTCATTCTCTCTCTCTCCACACCCACACACATACAGACACACACACACACACACGGTAGAGTCGGGAAGGAGACAGAGTCCTTTCTTGCCATTTTTGAGAGTTAGTCCCAGATAGCACAAACTGTCAACCCTCAAATCCTGAGCACCTATTTCCTAAAAATAAGCCCAGTACAACTTAAAAATTCAGGAATTGAAACTGATTCAGTATTACAGTCTATATCCACATGCCAATGATCTCAACGGTGTCTGTCTCCCAACTCTAGATTCAGGCACGCATTACATTCCGCTGCCATATCCTTTTCATGTCCCTTTATCTGGAAGAGTTTTCTGGCCTTCCTCTTTTGTGACACTGACATCTTTGCCTACATGAATGTTCCGTTTTCCATCCAGTAGCCAAAGTGATGGGATCACATCAATCTCTCATAGGAACCCTCCAAACCCAGCAGAACACCACTCCACCCTTCCCATTCCCCGTCACTCAGCAGGCTGGTGTCCTGCCTTATTTTCCATCACAGCACTGCCTACTGCTATAGGACACACTCATTTCTTTCTTATCTGACTCCTCCTCCAAGAATGACGGGAAGAATTTTGTCTACACTTTATGACCAGGAACTCAGTGTACCTTGCTCAATGCTTATTCCCACTGACTGCAACAATGTCTAGCACACAGCAGGTGCTCAGCGGATACTTGCTGAATAAATTAATTACGGTTCTCATATAGCTCAAAGAATGACTATGGTACCCAGAAGGGAAAGGAGCTCACTAGAAAATGTATGTGGCAAATATGGATAGGACAGGGGAAAGTATAAATAATACATCAGCACTTTTTCAGAAGGGAAAAAAGCACTTTTCTTTAGTGGAAGACCCTGAAAGCATACTGCAAGCACTTACACAGAAATTCAGATGGAAGGAGACATGTGGCTTAGCAGTTAAGAAGCCACTTAAGATGCCCACATCCCACATCACCTCCAGCTCCTGACTCCAGCTTCCTGCGAATGCAGACCCTGGGGAGGCAGTGGTGCTGCATCAAGACATACTACAAAGCAGCTGAGATCAAAACAGCCTGGGACTGGTACAGAAACAGATGGACAGATCAATGGAACATAACAGAAATGCCGGAAATCATACCAAGCATCTACAACCAATTTATATTCGACCAAGGAGCTAAAACCTATCCCTAGAGCAAGGATAGTCTCTTTAACAAATAGTGCTGGGAAAACCGGATGTCCACATGCAGGAGTATGAAGCAGGACCCCAACCTTACACCTTACAGAAATCTATTCAAAAGAAATTAAAGACCTAAATCTATGACCTAATATCATCAAATTACTAGAGAACAAAAGGGAAACCCTGCAAGACACTAGCACAGGCAGAGTTCTTAGAAAAGACCCCTAAGGCACAGGCGATCAAAGGCAAAATCAACAAAAGGGATGACATCAAAGCTTCTATACAGCCAAAGAAACACTCAGGAAACTGAACAGGCAACCGACAGAATGGGAGAAATTATTCACAAACCATACAACTGATAAAGAATTAACAACCAAAACATATAAAGAAATCAAGAAACTCCACAACAACAACAACAAAAAACCCAGTTAAGAGATGGCCTAAGGACTTAAACAGACATTTTTTCAAAAGAAGAAATCCAAATGGCCAACAGACACATGGAAAATAGCTCAGGATCACTAGCCATCAGGGAAATGCACATCAAAATCACAATGAGGTTTCACCTCACCCCAGTGAGAATGGCTTTCATGCAGAAATCAGCAAAAAACAAATGCTGGTAAGAATGGAGGGAAAAGGTACCCTAATCCATTGTTGGTGGGAATATAAACTGGTAAAACCACTATGGCAATCAGTTTGAACATAACTCAGAAATCTGAATATAGACCTGCCATATGACCCAGCCATCCCACTCTTGGGAACTGCCCTAAGGGAAATAAAATCAACATATGAAAGAGTTATCTGCACCCCCATGTATACTGCAGCTCAATTCACAATAGCTAAGACATGGAATCAACCTAAATGCCCATCAACTGAAAACTAGATAAAGAAATTATGGGATATGTACTCTATGGAATAATATACAGCAGTAAAAAAATAAAATAAAATCCAGTCATTTGCAACAAAATGGATGAAAGTGGAAAACATCATACTTAGTGAAAAATGCCAGACTCAAGGGACAAAATACCATATGTTCTCCCTGATCTGTGACAACAGAGCACCAAAAGGAAACCTATAGTAGTGAAATTGACACTTAGAGAAGCACTGACTTTGAACAGCCCTCATCTTGACTGTCGAAGAGCAGTTTTTTGTTTGTTTTTATCTTAATGAAGAATGGGACTGGGAATGGAAGAGGGAGGAGGAAGTGGGGTGGGAGTGAGGGTGGCAGAGCAGGATGATGGAAAGAATCACTATATGCCTAAAGTTGTACTTATAAAATTTGTACTCATTAAATAAATAGTTTCTTTGGAGAAAAGAAAAAAGAAGAAAGCATCGTAAGAGGTAGCACCTTGAATATGAACACTGCAAGTATCCAATGCCCCAGAATTCAAGGAATCTTCTTGTTAGGTAGGAAGTCGGAAATGAGCTTATGTGTGTGCGACAAAGGCCTAAGGAATTGACATCTACAGCAGTCCAGCATCCACATCTCAAAGTCATCCCAATAACCCTCCAGGTGCAGCCCAGTATCCGCACATCAAAGGTCCTGCCATAACATCCTTCCTCTAAGGTGGGTTGACGCCAGCCAGGCTTCCCCTGACAATTTCAGGGGAAAACTCACAAAGGAATTTTTCATATTTACATCCAACAAGTCCTTTGTTCAGGAGGAACAGAAGGAGAGGGAGGAGGGAAGGCAAGACCCATCCCCTTAAAAGCCCCAACCTAGGGCCGGCGCCGTGGCTCACTTGGTTAATCTTCCACCTGTGGCACTGGCATTCCATATGGGCACCAGGTTCTAGTCCCAGTTGCTCCTCTTCCAGTCCAGCTCTCTGCTGTGGCCCAAGAGGGCAGTGAAGGATGGCCCTGGTGCTTGGGCCCCTGCACCTGCATGGAAGACCAGAAGGAAGCACCTGGCTCCTGGTTTTGGATTGGCGCAGCGCCAGCCATAGGGGCCATTTGGGGAGTGAATCAATGGAAGGAAGACCTTTCTCTGTCTCTCCCTCTCTCTCTCACTGTCTATAACTCTACCTGTAAAAAAAAATAAAATAAAATAAAAATAAAGCCCCAACCTAAAAGAAAACTGCGCACTCTCTCCCAGGTCCTGTCTGGAGAGGTGCCCATCCATTCTTACGGATGTCCCTACCCTAATAAACCTTGCTACTTTGCTTTCCACTGCTCTCTGTCTCATGCCTGAATTCTTTCTTGCGCAAAGACAAGGACCCTTTGCTTTTCACTGAGAGATTTAGGCAGCACAGTCAGCAGAGACTCCTGCATGTCCCTGTTCTTGGATTCATTACTGCTGGTCTCTGCTTTCCTGTCATTCACAGATTTTTACTTCATACATTGTTCACAGACTTCTGTTAGGAAACTTTTAATGAGTACAGAAGACAGAAGAGGGGCAGATAGATATAGGGGTACGGTGGGATAAGCAGCCCCGTGTGATGTCTGCATCCCACAGCAGAATACAACTTTGAGTCCCAGCTGCTCCACTGCTGATGCAGCTCCCTTCTAATGCGCCTAGAAAAAAAGCGGAAAATGGCCCTAGTACTTGATTCCCTGCCACCCACGTGGGAGACCCAGATGGAGTTCAAGACGCCTGGTTCCAGCCAAGACCAGCCTCAGCCACTGTGATCATCCGGGGAGTGAACAGCAGATTGATTTCTCCCTTTCTCTCTCTCTCTCTGTGACTCTGTCTTTCAAATAAATAGATGCATCTTAGGAAAAAGATAAAAAGAAGAGTAAAGAACATTCACATATCCTTTCCTTTTTCTTTGTTTGCTTTCAGAGTTCCTTCCTCAAACCTGTATCACTCCACATATAGAAAATGAGAGTATCGGCCAGCACCGTGGCTCAACAGGCTAATCCTCCGCCTTGCGGCGCCGGCACACCGGGTTCTAGTCCCGGTCAGGGCACCGGATTCTGTCCCGGTTGCCCCTCTTCCAGGCCAGCCCTCTGCTGTGGCCCAGGAGTGCAGTGGAGGATGGCCCAGGTGCTTGGGCCCTGCACCCCATGGGAGACCAGGAAAAAGCACCTAGCACCTGGCTCCTGCCATCGGATGAGCGCGGTGCGCCGGCCGCAGCGCGCCGGCCGTGGCAGCCATTGGAGGGTGAACCAATGGCAAAGGAAGACCTTTCTCTCTGTCTCTCTCTCTCACTGTCCACTCTGCCTGTCAAAAAAAAAAAAAAAAAGAAAGAAAGAAAATGAGAGTATCTCATCAGTTCATAGAAAATGTTCACTATTTCTTAATTATATATTTCTACAAACTTCTTGAAGTGCTGTCATAGTTTTATTATGCTCTGTCTTAGAGATAACCAAACTGGACAATTTAACCATGCAGATTCAAGCCATCATCTACCTTGGGAATGTTTGTTTTAGTTATAATTCTAAAAACCTATTCTTTTCCAGTGCTATACTTCCTTCTTCAGGGCCTCCAATTATTCCTATGATGGCTTTTCTTTGCCTTTCTTCTCTCTGATCCACATTATTGTTTATGTTACTGGCACTCCCTTCGTTGTTTTCCTGCCTTTCTCCAATGCCTTTTATTACGTTGGAATTCAAATCTATTCTCCCTTTGAAACCTTACAATTTTGTCTATATTTCCAAAAATAAATTAATGAAGTCTAACATTTTATCCTGTTTCTTTCCTGAGTTCAATCAACTTTCATTTCCTTTCTTCCACTTTTTTGCTCCTTTTCTGATCTTAACTTTTGAATGTGTGGTGTAAGGCAGTTTCTATAGTGCCTTTTTACAAAAGACAGTGGAGGCCGGCGCCGCGGCTCAATAGGCTAATCCTCCGCCTTGAGGCGCCAGCACACCGGGTTCTAGTCCCGGTTGGGGCACTGGATTCTGCCCCTCTTCCAGGCCAGCTCTCTGCTGTGGCCAGGAAGTGCAGAGGAGGATGGCCCAAGTGCTTGGGCCCTGCACCCCATGGGAGACCAGGATAAACACCTGGCTCCTGCCATAGGATCAGCGTGGTGCACCAGCCATGGCGGCCTTTGGAGGGTGAACCAACAGCAAAAGGAAGACCTTTCTCTCTGTCTCTGTCTCTCACTGTCCACTCTGCCTGTCAAAAAAAAAAAAAAAAAAAGACAGTGGAAGCAATTTAACTCTGTGTAGAATGTAACACCGCCATTTTCTTTCATTTCACAGTTGCTTTACAGAGTGGATTTCCCATCAGCTGGAATGTTTGGATTATTCCTTTCTGTCTGCTCTTGCAGCAGTTTCATGTAAACCAAGGCTGATAACATCTATGCAACCCCTAGACAGGAATGACAATAGGGCTGATCCACATGATCACTAGTTGGAGAGCTCCCTCTCCTGTCAGGGCTGCAAAGTGCAGTTTTCTGCAATTTGGCTTTGGGTGGGCTGCAAGCGAGGAGTGACATTAGCATGCATGATTTCCAAGTATTCTTTGCACTAAAACAGACTTACTGTTTAATTCTGTTTTCCATGAAGCGTGTGAGGTTCTTTCAGCAATCCTACAATTGATTGACTTTCTGCTAGCTCATAGCATTCTGCATTTCCCCATCTTTTTGCTTCTTGCTGCACTAACAGGATTTGAAATGATGCCCCAACCCCCTAACTTTTAACTATGTTCAATCCTAGAATCACAGTTTTTCCACAACTTTCTCTTGAGTCTGTTCCTCTTTAGTTAGTGCTCTTAACTACCTGGACACTTTCTCAGGGTTTGCACACTGGAGATACAGTCTCCCTTTCAGAGCATCATGTCCACACAATCCTGTCTCTTCCGTCCACACAAAGGCTTGCAGGGGGTTCATGGGGCAGCTCTCCTGAAAACTGGTGTTCACTCTTCTACTTACAGTAACTGAGGTCTGTGTTCCTCTGGCTCTGGCTGTGCGGAGGGGCAGGGATTTATGGGGCTTAATTTGCTTCACACTGACTGCTACGGCTTTCTGGAAGATCTAGGCTGCAGCAGTCAGCTGCTTTCAGCTTATCTGCAAGTTCCTCATTTATACTGCGTAATCACGTATTTACTCCTGAGATCTGAAACTAGATTTCCCATTACGGAAATTGTATTGGATACTTTTGTGCTCCACCCATATCCCCTCTTCATGGTTGCAGCGTGGATTCCTACAGCCGCTGTATTTCATTAGGGATGACTTCTGCCCAAAGGACCTGCCTTCTGAATGTCACACAGCACTCCATGATGGAACCAGAAGCCGGAGGCTGATGACACAAGGAGACAAAGCCTTCAGTCCCCTTGCCCTCTGAAGTGCTACCCAGGTCCCCGAGCTAGCTATGGCATAGCTGGGGTCTCAGTTGTATCTGCGCTGCTGATAGGCTTCTCTGCCCCATCCTACCTCCCTCATCTCCATGGACACTTGAGTGCATTCCTCACAGTAAACCATCTGAAAGCTAGCTCAGGGGGTTTTCAGGCGCACCAACCTAACATAATCATCCCATTTTCAAAAGGGTCTGCTGAGTCACAAGACAGACAGTGTCATGAGCCTGCTAAGCAGTTTGCCTTCGCTTATTCCCCACCGGGAAACCAAGGAAGACACTCTTACTATCATCTTCACATCTCAGATGGGATGAGAAAATCCCAGAGAAGGTAAGTGTGCTGCCTAAGTTACGAAGAGGCTGAAGCAGGATTTGAACACAGGTTGCTCTGACTCAAACATACAGTCCGACGTCCACTTCACTGCCTCCACACGGCTCTGCGTTCCTGCTCTCTAGAGTGGCCGGACCAGCCCTCCTTTCCTTGCTCCTTTCTGTGCCTTGCTGTGAAAGACAGCCAGCACAGCGCCCGTTCCGAGACGATCCCAGACATTGAGATGTGTCCATTTTTCCAAACGCATAAGTCCTGACTAGTGGACAGGCAGAACCCTAGTTGCAAAAGGTGGAATTATACCTTGTGAATTTGTCTTTCAAAACTTTTGCACTGACAAGCATGTTCATTAATTCAGTTTATTATCACTGTAGGATTAGTGTCTATATGTATGACCAGGTACATGCTAATAGCTTTACCACTCAAGTTTTTTCTTTTACTTCCAAGTAATAACAAAAAATTGTAACATGTCCAAAGATTCTTACCTCCATCCTGAAATTTGCTTAATCTTTCAAAATACGATGACATAGGGGCCTGCACAATATCAAGGATGGCCAGAAGCGTTCTTGTGAGCCTTAATAACTCACTGAAACTATAAAATCCAAAGTATATGAGATTCCGAGCCAAGTGGACCACCTTCATAAGAAAAAAAAAAAAGGAGGGGGTGGAAAAGAAAAGAAACCATTGGGGACTTAATACACGTTGGCTTGTTCTGTTATCTAAATTAATTCAAGTATTTTCAAGCAGCCTAATTATTTAACATCTAGGAATTAAAATATCTGCAAAATCTTCCACTTCAACTTCCATTTATTCAAGCCTAGAATTAATTCTAAATAAGATGCTGGGTGCTTTAAGGTGATTAAAGAAGTTTACATTTGAATTATTTACCTGTTAATTATATTAACTCACTGAAGTCATTAGGATACCTGTTCACTGATAGTTGTATAAATTATTTTAGTGATTAGATACATTGTCTGTAAAATTTGCCCAGAAATGCACACTCCCTACGCAATCTGTGGTCTCGTGGATAACAAAGGACAAGAGGCAGCCCCCAAATGTACAGTGTCCTCCCGCACTGCATTAGGATGGCCTGTGTGACCAGCACAACATGGCACCAGTGGTGGCATGTCACCTCCAAGACTGGATTACACAATGACTTGCTCTAGGGAAAGCCAGCTGCTGCTTCATGAAGTCAGGCAGCCTCTAGGTAGGCACACAAGGGGAGACACTGCCAGGTTGGGCCAGCAGCCGGCAGGGAGGTGTGGCCACCTGCACCCACAAGGGCGCAGTGGGAAGTTAGAAGATCCAGATGGCAGCAACTGAAGTCAACATCTACTTCATGAGACAACCACAGCCAGAGCCACCTCTCAAGCAAAGCCTGGGTTCACACCCCTCAGAAACTGAGAGATAATAAACATCTGTTGCTTTAGTCTGCTAAGTTTTGGAGTACTTTATTATAAACGATAGGTAGGTAATGTACAAAATAAAAAGTAATAGCATCCTCTCTCTAGAGGTAGCATTATGTCCCCAAAATTTGATTATGGAGCTATTTCAATTCAGTTCATTGAGACTAAAAACATCAAATCCATGAAAATGGGCTGGTGGCACTGTGGCGCAGAGGGTTAACGCCCTGGCCTGAAGCGCAGGCACCCATATGGGTGCCAGTTCTAGTCCTGGCTGCTCCTCTTCCAATCCAGCTCTCTGCTATGGCCTGGGAAAGCAGTAGAAGATGCCCCAAGTCCTTGGGCCCCTACACCCACGTGGGAGACCCAGAAGAAGCTCCTGGCTCCTGGCTTCGGATTGGTGCAGCTCCAGCCACTTCAGCCAATTGGGGAGTGAACCAACAGATGGAAGACCTCTCTCTCTCTCTCTCTCTGCCTCTCCTTTCTCTGTGTAACTCTGACTCTCAAATAAATAAATAAATCTTTTTTAAAAATCCATGAAAATGAAAAAATAATAATAATCCAAACATAAAGAATGCAAACAGTAATTAATACCTAATTAAAATATTTTATTGCACATAGAGGTTAATCAAAGCACTAAATTGAAGGTAAAGACAATCATACTTGCATGAACTAAACCAGACAATCATCAAAGCACCCTGAATACCACAGGGAAATGTCTTAGATGCTCAATGTACCCAATTTTTGACAGGGAAATTTTAATTGCTTCACAAATGACTGCTTAAAAGCGGTACCTCAAATGTCAGTTTGTTTTTTTCTTTATCTCCAAAAGGAAAGGGCTGATTGACAACTTCTTTCAAGTATTCTTCAACGAATTCCATTGTCAGCGCAAATTTCCTCTTCATATCATTCCTGGAAGAATCTGTTATAGAATCGTACCTGGGAAAGACAGAAAGAAGATAAAGCAAGTTAAACAGATTGTACTCACTTAAAAACAGGAATACACACAAGAGGGATTCAAAAAGTTTGTGGAAAACATATGCTGTCAAAGAAATTACACGGATTTTTCTCAGCAAAATGTTTGAAGACCTTTGTATTTTAACTCTGGCTTCACAATCTTGGATATATTAATTGCCCATCCCAGGTGTTGTGTCCTCATTTATAAGCCAGAGGCTACTGTGAATGAATTTCTTTGAGGATACTTAAAAAAAAGTCTGTGCAAAAATTTTTGAAATCTATGCCCAGTTGTTTCACTATACACACTTGCCATGAACATTCTTAAGAAAGCATTTAATAAGACATTTATTTGAGAGGCAGAGTCAGACACATACAGATAGAGACCGCTACTATTTCCTGTTCTGTTCCCCAAATGCCATAAAGGTCTGTGGCTGGGCTAAAGCCAAAGCTGGGATCTAGGAACTTAATCAGGTCCCACAAGTGGCAGCAACCCAACAACTTGGGCCCATCACTGTAGCCTCCCAGGGTCTATACTGGCAGGAAGCTGGAGTCAGAAGCCAGAGCTGGGTATCAAACCCAGGCACTCTGACATGGGATTCAGGCATCTTAACCTCTAGGCAAAATGCCCACCCACGCAAACCTCAAAGTCATAGTCTCCTGTGACACAAGCATTTCACAGATTCTTATTGGTATTAATAACCTCATTTCTGTTTATTAGCTTCCAGAGAGATGCTTCTATTGTCACTTAAAATGGTCATTTTACCTTAAAAAAGGAGCATCTTATTTGCATTTTGGAAGATAAGTGATCTTAGAACATACAAATCCCTTCCTATGCATTTAATTTCAAAATCAGAGACACTGGATTTTGAGTTCAACTGCTGAATGCACTATCCGGGGAAAGGTGTCTGCACGTACTCGTGAATGGTGATCTTGGTGGGGATTTCTGTCCAGAGCCTGGCATAGCGAACAGGCACCACAGACTCCTGGGGGTCCCGGTCCACGTGCATATGCAGCATGAGGCGACAGAAAGATGCACGGAGGTCGAAGGGCAGGCTCTCGTCCGACACACACCGCAGGATCAAGTCTACAGACAGCTGTGTAGAAATCTGATTGATGGCCAGATACTGGCGATCCAAGCACATTCTTGCAAAGAGGTTTAGCTGATATCTTGAAAACATCAAGAAAATGGCATTATTTGTTTTATCCTGATAGAGTCATTAAACATCACAGCACCAATCATTTATGACATCTGATGACACTCCAGTTTTCAAGTGTTCACAATACTGGACTCAGACTCTTTTGGTGGCAGGTTAAGTGATCAAATGACAACATATACATGACACTGGCTCTACTCCCTTTCAGTTACAATTTCTCTTGTTTGTTCCAACTGTGTGTGCCTGCAGGGTAGTGTCACTACAGTCTCCCTTGAGTGGGATTTCATGTACACTAAGCCTGTATGGAGGTCATGAACAATCGCCTCACATGTGATCACCTCTTTCTGCTTTCTCCAGCCTCACTAAGCTGAGGGCTCTAGCATCTACACTCTAACTTTATTTTTATTTGAAAGGCAGAGGGACAGACAAGAGATCTTCCATCCACTGGATCACTGCCCAAATGCCCATTATATAACATCTATGGCTGGGTAAGCTTAAAACCAGTAGCAGAAAACTCAATCTCAATCTCCCATTTGGGTGGCAGGAGCCCAATCTACACTCTAAGAATAAATGTACTCTAAGTCTAGCTGAGGGTTCTAGCATCTACAACCCAAAGTTAGCTGGGTGCCTAGAATCCTTAACCTATTTTTAGCACTACTCAGCTTTTAAGGCAAACATGATCAGCCCGAACAGCATCTGTACATTTGGATCCATCCACCTTTGAGACAAAGACTCTGGATGGGCTACGACTGCTGGAGAAACCAAGACACATGAGGCATGCTCTGCCTTTCTCTGATTCCTGCTATCAGGATCAGTGTGGCCAAGGGGCTTCTGCCTTGAGCTTCTATTCTATAAACTCAAAGATGCCAGCTGAGCCCTTGCTCCTCACGTACCAACCACCAGGCATGGCTGTCAGCAGTCATGCCACGTGCCACCGTGGAACTTTCCTCACTCTGGACGCCAGCTTCTTCTATGTCACAAGTCACCTTGTGTTCACGAGCAGCATCTCCTAAACTACTGCCATGTGCCCTCTGAGGCCACCGCTGCAGCCAGATCAGCTTCCCCAGCCCTGGTCCCACCTTTCTGGCTGTCCATTACCTAGGTCCTGACTTGTCTCTCTCCTGCCCCCATCGCAATCAAGAACTGGAAAAAACTCTCTGGATAAATGTGGAAAACACAGACGCTAATTTTCATTGTGAATGTTTTAAATAGCACTAGATATTTCAGCTACTCTAGTTGTGACCTAAGTTTTAAAATTTCCTCTTCAGGGGCAAGTGTTCAGCACAGCAGTTAACACCCACTTGAGACATCTGCATCCTATGTCAGAGCACCTGGGTTCAAGTTCCAGTTCTGCTCCCAATTCTAGCCTTCTGCTAATGCCAACCCCTGGGAGTTGGCAGTTCAAATACTTGCCAATCCATATGGGAGACTCAGATTGAGTTCCAGGCATCCAGTGTTAGACTGGCCCAGCAGTGAATGTTGAAGGCATCTGAGGAAGGAACCGGTGGATTGGAGATCTCTTGTTGTCTGTCCCTGTCTCTACTTTTCAAACAAACCAATATATATTTCTCTAAAATCTCCTCTTCACACATAGCTAACTTTGAGAGGCTTCAAGGAATCCCTCTTCAATGAACACAGCAGGCTGAGAGTCACAATTCTCTACGATACCTAACCTGTAATAGGTAAGAACTTCTAAATCAGCTTTGGTGCCTTCTTTTGCTTCTTGAGCAAGGTGCCGGATGGCTTTGCCGTGAGGCTCCTTGTTGCTGTCAATCCAGTAGAGCCACACTTCTTCATCGTCAATGTCATCTGGAAGGATGGAGCTCTCCATGGGGTTATCTATTTGCATAGAGACCAACCTTGAAATAAAAAACACGAATGGAAATCGATTACGAGGGGCACTGGTAACCATGACAAAGAACTACAGTGCTAACACATAAAGAACTGAAAAAGATGCCACCAGTATCCATGCTTACTTGGTTTGAATGAGAATGTCTGCATTGCCTGGACTCAGCATAAATTTACAGATGAGTTCCTGAGTCACAGGGATAGCAGTGGTATTAGACACACAGAGATCAGACAAATAATCCAAAAATCTGGCAAGAGAAAAAAAAAAAAAGGGTGAAATTGACATAGTCATCACGATATAAGCATAATTTGGAATATAACAGAAGAAACTCATTAGATATTTCTACTAATACTCCCATGCGAAGTTTTTCTAGTGTGCTGCTTATATGCTGCATCATTAGAGACAAACTCAACATCTAATTCCTTCTACAAAGTTGCTGAGTACAAAGATGGTTTGAAAAATAATGCTTGCTTCTATTTATTTGGTGCTACTTATCCCACAGCACTATAATCTTTGTTTAGAAAATCATTAATCTGCCCCCATGTGTGACTCCCCAGAAATGAATACTAAAGAGAAGGTAAAGTACTGAGTGAAACAGGGCTATGGCACCAACTCAAGGCAGCCAACCACGAGCGGCTCAAGTCTGAGACCCATTTCTACCTTGTAGCATCTATTCGCTTTACTACTCAATGAGGAAAACTTCTAATCAACTTGCCTTTTCTACATTCATTTTTTCCCAGATAGGGTACTTGAGCATGTTTTATAGGGTGATAGAATTCAAAGTTCAGTTTATAGGGCTGCAAAATACTTTGAAATTTGTGCAGTTTTTTCATAATATACACTGTCATGAAGTTCTTGCACAGTCCTCATCGACATGTATTTAAAAAACTTTTTGTACCCAAAAAAACATATCTTCTATTCCATTTTCCATTAGCTTTATGAAATACTCTCACAGAAGAAACTCTTGATGTGGATTAATATTTGCCACATGTTTTATTCCTAACTATGGGTTATTCTTGGGCAAGCAGATCTGTCGCCTTCTATCTTCTCTTCTCTAAAACTCAGGTAATAATATACAACCAGTGTAGAGATTTAAATGAGACAAAATATGTGAATAAATTTCCAAAACAACCCATAAAGTATTATAAAACCTGTAAGTTACCAGAGTGTAGATCCATTGCACCTAAATACAGGTCTACCCAGGGCTTTCACCTCTTATCAGAAAAGAACTCTTTTTTATATTCTTACAGCAATAAGCCCAGCATAGTTTGTCCTGAAAGTTAAGGACAGCAAAGAAGTCTAACTTTAAAAAGTTCTAAAAATAAGACAAAAATCTCAGTCCCACTAGACACAAAGATTGCATGAACCAGTTCAAACCTTGGCTCTCGGTTTCTCCTGAGTAAGCTGACAAATGTTTCTATTTCTTTGGCTGTGATATGTTTCTCTAGAAGTTTTCTGTTGTTGTGCAACAAAGCTGTGATCGTATCTTCTGCCAAAATATCATAGCCAATCTGGGACTGCATGACACAGAAATTCTTAGCAATGTATTCCTGCAAAGAAGAAAAGCTGTCAGAATGCGATGCCACACAGCTTAGAAATAACAGCTTCCAGTAGGGTCAGCAACACCAACTAATTTATTCATAACAGACAACCCACTGAAAAATTTGTCAAAAAAACAGCAAGTAAATAATATTTCAATAAATAGAACTCAACAAAGAAGGAAATGAAAACATACTAGCAAGTACATAATTCAAATTATAACAAAAAAATCAGGTCTAGAAATAGCTTTTAGTATGAAATACTTTAACTCTTATAAATGGAAAAAACAAAAAATTTTAATTAAAAAAGATTGTTTTTTGAGAGGCAAAGAGACAGATACCATCTGTGGGTTTATTCCTCAAAATCCCTCGATGGCCTGGACTGGGCCAGGCCAGAGCCAGGAACACAATCCAGGTTTTCCACACGGTTGCAGGGATGTGATTACATGAGCCATCGCTGCTGCCTCCCAACACCCCAAACGACAGGCATCTGGAGTCAGACATCAAACCCAGGCACTCCAACAAGGGATACAGGTGTCTGAACCAGCTACCTAACCAGCATTTTGACCATTATGCCAATGTCCAAACATAAAATACCAAGTTTTATGTCATGATAACCAGAGATTTCACCAGCCTACTACAGGCCATTCTTTTAACTCACACAAAAGATGTCACATGATCATTGAAAAGAAAATAACTGTGTGATATTTCCTGCATGAGGCACAAGATCTAGGCCAGTAACATAAAGATTCCAGTTGATACAGGTTGACTTCTTCTTTGCACTATATAATATCTTCTCTTTAAAGTAATGATACAATTTCATACACTTTTAATGTGGCCCAGCAGTTAAGACACCCATATCCCATATCTGAGACCCACCTCTGGTTCCTGAGTCCATATTCCTGCTAACGCAGACCCTGGGAGGCAGCAGTGATGGCTCAGGTAATTGGGTTCCTGTCCCCAATGTGGGAGACCTGAAATAAGTGCCCAGCTCCCAGGGTCAGTCTCAGTGTAGCTCCAGACAGGCATTTAGGAAGAGAACTACCAGACAGAAACTCTCTCTCTCACTCTCTCTCTCGCTCTCTCCTCGCTCTTCCTTTTCCCCTCCCCTCCCTCTCCCTCAAAATAATTTTAAATATATCAAGCAAGAAAATATAATTAGGGGCCTGCACTGTGGCATAACGGGTAGGGTAAAGCCACCATCTGCAGCTCCAGGATCCAATATGGGCACCAGTTCAAGTCCTGGCTGCTCCTCTTTCAATCCAGCTCTCTGCTATGGCCTGGGAAAGCAGTAGAAAATGGCCCAAGTGCTTGGGCCCCTGCACCCACATGCAAGACCAGGAAGAAGCTCCTGGCTCCTGGCTTCAGATCCATGCAGCTCTGGCCACTGCAGTCATCTGGGGACTGAGCCAGCAGATGGAAAATCTCTGTCTCTCCCTCTCTTTGTCTGCAACTGTGCCTCTCAAATAAATAAATAAGTATTTAAAAATATGTAATTTATCACTTTACTGATCAGACCCATTCACCCAATAAATATTTTTTGAAGGCCTCAATTTTCCCGGCACTGTCTGAGAGTAAGGATACGGCTATCAACAAGATAAACCAGCTCTCAAGGAGCTTACATCCCAGTGAGATAAAAGGTGGTAAATGAGCAAACAGATGACCAGTTTATATGTTGATAAGTGAAATGAAACCAGAGAAGGATGGAGACAAGTGGCAGCTCTAGCCAGAGCAGATGCAAAAGAAGTGACACTTGAGCCAGCTTGGAAATGATGACAAAGAGTCAGCTGCGGAGCCTGAGAAGCAGCCATGACAGTGGGAACAGCCAGTGCACAGGCTCCGGGTGGTGTTCTGTCCACAAAGGGTGACCATCAGAGCCGCAGCATACACAGTAAGGAGAAAACTAGAGTGGATGTCCAGAGTCAGGTCCCAGCACCTCATTACTCACAGTGCAAGAAAGCCACTGGAGCTCCCATCCTGCGGTATTGCACGTGCTCCTTACTCTGCCCTTCGTTCTACACTCCAGACCACTAGTGCTCGGGCCCAAGCTCTGTGCACAGGCACCACACCGCACACAGCCAGAGACTGGCAACTCAACTCCACTCACAGCCAAAAGTTTTCCCTTCGATTTCTTGGAGATTCTCCCTGGAAATTATTATCTTTCTGTGATGGGAGAATGTATTGATTAGAAAGTAGCTTTGCCTTAGGTAAAATTTACTGGAACGTATGTATTCCTTGAAATGATACTGGCTGCACAAATCTAATTATATTGCAGGCTGCATTTTTGTGGCCTTTCAAAATGATAGTTTTGTGCATTGCTTGGCCAGTTAAGTAAAGTAAATGCCTTTGTTAGCATATAATTTTAAAGCTATGTATTGATTTATACACTTTTATGACCTTTGCAGTCACATTGTGGTTTAGGCAAACATCCAAGGTGCTGATAAATAACCAAGTGAAATCAGAGGTGTAACCAAATTCTATAAATAACAATAAACAGAGACTCAATCATAAAGACCTGGGTTGGTCCTAAATCACAAATCACCATCAGGACTATAAAACATAGGTGAGGAAAGAGTAAAACAAGATAATTATGCAAAAAAGTAAAAAGTCTTTCTGCCTACATTAAAAATTATGGTCTAAGAATATCAGAAGGGCACTTCATGCTTCATACCGAAGCACTCTTAATTCAACATAACTGAGTATTTTTCAGTTATCACTGAGATTCAGTTGCAGGAGACAGGGAGGGCAAGAGAACCTAACTCCCAGCTCATGCTGGGTTCTTCATTCCCTGGTCAGCTAAGTGGGGAAAGAGCAGAAAGGCGTGGCTCACCCTGAGCCACACAACGGCCATCCCCTGTGTCCACAGGGGATTGAGTTCAAGATCCAACACAGATAACAAAATCCAAGGATGTTCAACTCCTTTATACAAAACTGCATAGAATTTACATATAGCCTACACAGATACTTTAAATCACCTCTAGATGACATATAACACCTAACACACTGTAAATGCCATGTAAATACTATTTACTTGGGGAATAAATGGGAAAAAATAAACAGGTTCAGAATAGACACAACTGTTTTTTCCAAGGTGCCAGCACTGTGATGCAGTGATTTAAGCTGCCACTTGCAACACCGGATCCTGTAACAGAGTACTGGATCAGTCTCAACCACTCTACGTCTGATCCAGCTCTCTGCCAGTATGCCTAGGAAGCAGCAAAAGATGGCCCAAGTTCTGGAGGCCTTGCTACCCATATGAGAGGCCAAGATGGAGTTTCTTGCTCCGGGCTTCACTCTGATACAGCCACCGGCTCATGCAGCCATGTGAGGAGTGAACCAGTGGACAGAGGTTCTCCCTCCACCCCACCGTGTGTGTCTGTGTGTCTGTGTGTGTGTGTGTCTGTATATGTGTGTCTGTATATGTGTGTCTGTGTGTCTGTCTGTGTGCCTGTGTGTGTCTGATCTGTGTGTCTGTATGTGTGTCAGTGTGTGTGTCTATGTGCCTGTGTGTGTCTGTGTGTCTGTGGGTGTCTGTGTGTGTGTGTGTGTCTGTGTGTGTTCTGTCTGTGTGTCTGTGTGTGTCTGTGTCTGTGTGTGTCTGTGTGTGTGTCTGCGTATGTCTGTGTGTGTGTCTGTCTGTGTGTCTGTGGCTGTCTGTGTCTGTGGCTGTGTGTGGCTGTGTGTGGCTGTGTGAGAGAGCATGTATCACTCTTCCTTTAAATAAGTAAAATATGTCTTTAAAACAATTATTTTTTCAAATATTTTCAACATAGCTGGTAGAACTGCAGGTGCAGAACCCCACAGATGCAGAGGACCAACCACACTCCAAAGAAATCCAGAAAGCAAGTCACCAGCGTGCCCCATTTAGCTGGGAGGAAGGGTGTTGCTGGGCATGGCTATGTCGTGTGTGCTGGAACGTCAGTTTACTTGCTATGGGGATGGGCACTTTCAGAGCAGAAACTGCAAGCGCCTAAGAACTCCAGGCTTGAGTCCCCAGCTAAGACAGAGAAGGAACAGGGAAAGAATATGTGCCAGAGCTTCAGAAACTGGGAAGACACCAGTTAAGACTGGCTGCCTAGGGAACCTACGAGAAAGCAGCAGAAAACCAGACCCCAGGGCACAGCCATAGAAAGGAGGGACAGGTGCTGCGCACCCTTCCAAATACTGCCACCATCGAGGCTGGCGCAAGCTGTAGTGCCTCATAGGACTAGGTACTGACTAACCCTGCAACCTGCTGATTCATTCTGTTAGGCTCAATCCTATCAGACACCACTGCCTGCATACAAAGACTGGTGACATTTCTAGCAAAGCAAGGTCCCCCCCTTATCCTCAACTGCAGCAACAGCCTCAGCTTATGTGTGGATAGCCAGTAGTACTGAATCCTGCAGCTACTATGTTTCAACCCATGCATACACCTGAGATAAAGTTTAATTTACAAACTAGACATAGTGTAAGGTCAATAACCATAAATGATCATAAAATAAGATGGTTATAATGATATAATAAACATAATGTAAAGCTTATGAGTCATTTCTTTCTGGAATTTGCCATTTAATGTTTTCAGACCACGGCTGACTGTGGATAACTGAAACCACAGAATGCAAAACTGTGGATAAAAAGCAGTCTCTCACCCCACCCCTACTCCAAACCTCCACAGAACAATCTAGAATTCCTGAGGTCTGTCATTTAATGTTCTGGAACTCAAAAGCCCTTCCAGGGAAGTATGAACAAGTCTACTTTACCTTACCACCTTAAAGGACTGCAGTGAAGTTAGGACATGCAATTCTAATGACAGCACGTTCCATTGGAAAGACAGGTGTTTACAGCCAAGATTAGATTAGAAAATATTTAAGGATGGCTTTCTATTGTCCCCTTGCTTCTGTTCCTTGGCGAATTACTTACGTGCCAATCTGTTTTACAAATTACTCTTAGACCTGTCTTAAGTTTTAAACAGAATTTCAAACCTAACAACCCAAAACTCTTTAACACAGTCTTCCTGAAGCTAATCTTTTTTTTTTCTTGCCAAAACATCTCCAAACTACCAAGGGGCAACCATGTAATAATTAAGAGTCTGCACAACTTACCTCTGAGCAAATTTCTTGACCTCTCCGTACATCACCTTAACTGAGTGCCTCAACTAAAGTGAGTTTAATTCGTGAAAAGTGCATAAAAGTCAGCAGGGTACAAAGTCAGCACTCAACAACCATCTCTAGCCATTCCCAAATGGCCACTACCTTCTTGTCCTGACCGCGTAGATATACACAGCCGTGGCCACGTGCCCCCCTTTTTCAGGGCCTAACCTCTCGGCAAAACTTCCTGATTAAGTGCTCTTACCTCCAACTTCTCCAGAGCCACATGGGAACCAAGTTAGCAAAAGCTGACTCATTTTAAGAATTCTATCTTAAACATTTACATGATAAAGCACATACAAAATATTGTATATCTTTAAAATGAAAAGGAGACTAGACAGAAACTTCCCTTGGAATTGGCAACTTTTAGCTATACCCCCAGACCCATGTGGGCTCCCTGTCCTCCACTGCTGTATACAACTTGGCATCAAAGTGCTCCTCCTAGTACCCACCATTCTCCCTTCTTAGGTCTCTCCTATAGAGTTTGTAAAATCGATGCTCAAAGTCATCAAATCTTCCTTTTCCAAGCATCTGTCCTGGGTTTCCCCAGCCAGCAACAGAGCTCTCCCTATCATGAATTCCCACATTGCTGTCTTTTCTCTAGTGGCCCCCTCTTTGCCACCCCCAACATTTCACATGCACATGTTATATACTTTCCACCATACAAGAAACTCTTGGGCCCATACACAGCGATGCTATTGCTTGCAAATCCCTCAAGCCAAGAAATGCTTCATTACTCTTTACATAATAGGTCCAGGGTGCATCCTGACCTACAGGGCAGGAGCTAATGCCAGATGTATAGAACTCGAAGACATCCTCCCCAAGAAGTTCTAATTGTATGTGGAAGAATAAATATACAGCACAGCTCCAAAATACTCATAGATCATTGGTGTGTGCTGTCAATATAAGACATTTCATTTCAAAGAGAAACTTCTCATTCCTACTTTCTCTGCTTTAGAACGGTAATGCCCGGAGTTGAAATGTACGACAGAGTTGAGAAGGGGGCCATGCTCTGACCTGATTTTTCCGGTAGTCCTGCTGGGAGTGCCGGAGGACGCGGTAGCACAGCCGCAGCATGTACTTGTAGGGGGCGTATCTTTGGTCCCCTAGATCTTCCAGTCTCAGCATCGAGCCTTCTCCCGCTTTCTCCTTAAAGGGTGCTTTAAGGATTCCAAATACCTATCAAGAATATAAGGAATCACTTGTTCTGATGAATGAATGTGTAGGTTTTAGCGATCTATTTTAATTTTTTGCTGATAGGAAAACTGATTCAATAACTTCTGTAAGATTTGAGTAGAATTCATGTAAAGGGGGAAAGGAGTTAGGCTACAGGACCAACGTATCAGAGAACAGGAAAACCTCCTGAAGGGCTCCTTTAACTGAATGAGAAATACATAATTTAAAAGAACTGATTCATTTTGGTTAGACATAACATTGTATTGAGATGAGAAATAACAGAGATATTCAATTTTTTTTTTTGACAGGCAGAGTCAGACAGTGAGAGTGAGAGTGAGAGAGAGGGAGAGAGAGAGAGAGAGAAAGGTCTTCCTTCCATTGGTTCACCCCCCAAATGGCCGCTATGGCCAGCGCTGCACTGATCTGAAGCCAAGAGCCAGGTGCTTCCTCCTGGTCTCCCATGCAGGTGCAGGGCCCAAGGACTTGGGCCATCCTCCACTGCCTTCCTGGGCCACAGCACAGAGCTGGACTGGAATAGCAGCAACCAGGACAGAATCCGGCGCCCTGACCGGGACTAGAACCCAGGGTACCAGCTCCACAGGCAGAGGATTAGCCTAGTGAGCCACAGTGCTGGCCAGAGATGTTCAATTATACCAGGTTACACAAATGCACTGAGATGAATTAAAACACAGTTTTAATTTCCTCATGTTTTATAGTTTCTTCTATTACTTTTATAACTTTCCAAAATCAAAATCACAGAAAGAAAATATCTACTTTTCATCTGAAACTTACATCAGAAAACTGCTCCTAAATCTTGTTTATAAATCTGTTTATGAAAGAATTTATTGATTGTTCTTGCTACATAAAGATGCTACCTTGGCCAAATCAATGAATGTATTAGCAGTCACATCTAACAAATGAGAAACCACATGGGAAGCTGGTGGTATCCACTGAGCCATTCTGTTATAACACAGTTAGTGGTTAGGAGGTGTTTAAAAAGCACTGAGGACTCTAACACTTTACCGCAAAAAGACTGCAGATGTGAAGGTCGCCTGGGGATGAGCTGGGAGGTTGAGTAAATGGTCTAGGAAAGAACACCACGCTAAGGGCACGAGCACTGATACCAGAAAGCCCCCTGGAGAGCAATATTCCTTCTGAGTTCATGATGTTTTTTTTTTATTAGAGGCCTCTGGTAGACTACTTCCTAAGATTCCCTGCAATGGTACCTGCCTGCTGGTATTCACAACCTAGAATATCCACTCTCCTTGACTGTAGGCTGAGTTTATTAACTTGATTCTAATAAAACAGACAGGATGTGACTTCTAAGAGCAGGTTATAAAAAAGGCTGTGGCTTCATCTAGGTGCCCTTTCTCGCTCTTTCTTGGCTCCTTCACTTCTGAAGAGATGAAGCTGCCTTGCCTGGAGCCGACTCTGTGAGCGCTCCATATGAGCGAGCTGGGAGGTGGATCATCTCCCAGCTGAGCCCTGAGGTGGCTGCAGCCCCAACCAACACCTAGCAAGCTAGTGGAAGCTCCTGAGCAAGAAGCCACACACAGACGCCTAGCCCACAGAAACCGTGAGCCAGGAAGTGTGTTCTCCTTTCAGCCACTAGGCTTTGAAGTCATCTGAGCGTCTGGGCAACAGACCACTAGTACAGATCTCTCCTCATCAATTATCCAGAAAAATAAAATGGGCAGGTTGAGGACAGGAAAAAATTCACCTGTGCCAGTATGTTCTGTTCCCTCATTAGTTTCTGACGTTCTCGGTTTGGCTTCGTGATAACCACGTCCAGAACTTCTTGTCCATTATTAGGCACGTCAGCAACAAAGAAGATGAGGTCTTCCAATAATTTGGTGACAAACCTATCATAAAATGAAAAGGAAATTTTACCCTATGGTGGGCTTAATTCTGGAAATTTTTTTAAATTCATCTAAGAGCCAAAACATTTGAAAACAAAGGATTTAATAATCAAAATTCTCTAGTCAATAAAAGATAATATTGAAAGCAGTTGCTGTTCATTTAAACCTTTGCAAAGAATATTCCTTCTCAATTCCTCCAACTCCTACTCCAGGTCTACTCAACTATCTGCAGGAATATTCAGAAAGAGTTGCATAAGCCCTGACCACCAATGAGTGGATAGGATACCACCATCAGAAACTTTTCTGCCACTCACCAGTGCACCAGTAAATTTCTGCTTAAGGGAGATCACTCCTACTTCTAAATTCCTAACATCGTTTTTTTTTTTTTTTTTTGGCCATTAACTCAAACTACATATCCTAATCTCTACCATATTTCAATTTACTCAACATACAGAACAGAGAAAACTTAAAGGACCTGTGAATAAAGACAGAGCAAGCAACCCAATGCTCTGAACTACTAAGAAAAGGGTAACTAGGGCCAACATTGTAGCATTGTGGATAAAGCCACCACCTATGGTGCCAGCATCCCATATGGGCACCAGCTGCTGTACTTCCAGTCCAGCTCTCTGCTAAGGTGCCTAGGAAGACAAATGAAGATGGCCCACATGGAAGACCTGGATGAACCTCCTGATTCCTGGTTTCCACCTGTCCCAGTCCCAGCCAAAGTGGCCATGAGGGCAGTGGTTGGAAGATCTCTTTCTCTCCTTCTCTTTGTAACTCTGACTTGCAAACAAATAAATCTTTTTCAAAAAGTAAACTGTCAACTCATCTTTAAAAATATAATTTAAAAACCACATTATTTTAAAACCATACACTCAATGTTCACATTTAACACTGCATTTAGTTATCCTATCTATCACTTGAACTTCAGCAGCATTCAGTACATCAAGTGTCGAAAAAGCTTTCCCTCATTCACTTTTTACTTCCTTATTGTGCCTGACCTATAAGACTTTCTACTTGTGTTTACAGATTGAGGGAAGAGACAGGGGTTCAAGTTATTGCCAAAGCAGGTAAACTGATTAAATATCTGTACTGAAAGAGCTGCAGCATTGTTTTCATCATTATTAATGATAAAGTATCACATGTTAATTATTCAATAAGCATGAAATTTTTTGGAATAAGACAAAAACTATTAAAATTACCTTTATTCATACTATTAGCATCTCATTCACCATACTGGCATGAACAATCATGATCACAACCATAAAATTGTAATTTAAGAAATTCAATCATTCCAGAAAAGTGCAGAATATATTCAGTTACAAAACATCTTGACCTTATCTCCAGAGCTACCTTTTTAAAGAGAATGCATTTTCAAAGAGCTAAAGGCCACAGCCATAATCCAAAGTATCCACTCAGACGGGAATGTCAGCATTCTTCCCAGGATCATAAACTCCATCCCAAAATTCCAGGGGTTCTGAGAGTTCTTGGCCTGCCTACTCTAAATTTCACCCAATCTTTTGGAAAATGTTTCTAGCAGATAGGATTCACCGAAGTCCTTAATTTTCAATCCCTGAGGGCAACCACACAACTGTAGAACATGAAGCAAAAAGTGGCATGAACTTCTCTTGACACTGTGACAATGTCTCCCACGTCATCCTGTTGTGCCTGACAGCAAAACAAAACACGAAATACACCTTTCCACCTCGGGTTACTGCAGCAAACTGAAATTAAATTGAACTTCAGTAGCTATCTACTCAGTCCAAGCCCAATTTAAGCATAAGTATTTGTACTTTCTGCTACAAAGTATTCACGTTCTTCATTTGCTGTTTGAAGAGCGTTGCCATCAGAAGTTTAAACATCTAGGAAAGCACAATTTTGTGAGCAACTATGGATCACTCCGGTTCTAAGTCTTCCAAAGGCCCTCAAAAATGGCGATGGTGAACGGAGTGGAGAACAGTGAAGTTAACAGCTCTGAAGTGGCCCACTGTGTCAACCCCACTGCAGAGTCCACTCCTCTGCTGAGGAGAAGCAGGGAACAAGAAAAACGAACTTCTCTTTTTACCACTGGAACTGTTGACATTTGTTTTCTTTCTTGCCCTTTCACCTCAAATATCCCATCTGTGCCAAGAAAAAAAAGCTGGTTTATTTTCAGTGTAGACCCAACTCCAGTGCTATACTGAGTAGCAGGTAGGCCCTGCTAACACATGCCATCGTACTAATTTGCTTTTGACAAAAACTTTGGGTGTGACTTCCACTGAGTCCAGCAAGGTTAGGTAAAAATAAATATGTATTTTTAAAAAGACACTGCACACCTAAAAATTTAATACAAAGCTTTGTGGATGAGGAACAAAATCAAAAATATATGTGAGAAGCAAGGATTATGTTGACTCTTACAAGGCAACAGGGACTGAAAGCACACAGCAGGGATTTCACAGAAGACGTAAAAGCAGGTGCTACAGCAGGGCTTCTGTACCTCTTCAAGGAACTGTAAAATTCAGTCCCTATAGAGGCTCTGGCTGTGCAGAGGTGGGAGGAGACAGAGTAAGTGCATGGACAGGACCAGACTCGGCCACCTGCATTTACAGTGACTAAGCCTCCAATTAGTGTAGAAATGAGCTTTCAGATCTGACCCTGGACCAGCTGAGGGATCCCGGCAGTAGCATCCAAAAAAACTGACACAGAGCATCAGCGGGCACAGAAAGAGGAAACAGACATCTCTCATCCGAGGAGAACCTGCATTTTTAATTACACAGCATATGAGGAAAACTGAAATTCAGCCAGCCAGCCCGGTGGGGATATTTAGCCCAGCCATGAAGACACATGCATGGCACACTGGCGTGCCGGGGTTCAACACTGGGCTCCAGACCCTACATCTAGCTTCCTGCTGACACAGACCCTGGAAGGCAGCAGTAACACCTCAGGGAGCTGCATCCTCGCCGCCCACATGGGAGACCTGGACTGACTTCCCAGGTCCTGGCTCTGGCCCCAGCCCTGTCTGTCCAACGATCGTGGGCATTTAGGGGAGTGCAGAGAACCAGCTGATGGGAGTCTCTTCTCTCTCTCAAATAAAAACATTTTTTTTTCCTTAAAGAAGCCAAGAAAGTTAATGGACTAATTCCTTACCAACAAAACCCAGGCAACAAAATATTTTCAAGACAACTTTTAAACAAATTGGCTTTAATCTTCAAAGGGACAAAAAACCTATACACAAAAATGGCAACATTTTTAAAACAGCAAATATGAATGGATAATAGGTTGATATGCAAAAGAAACTTGAGAACTACAATGTATAATCATTTCAATTAAAGTCTAATTGATAAAGGTAAACTATTCTGCACACATTCTAAGGCATAAACAGTGATTTATAGGACTATCAAAAATTTTTGATCCTCACAACAGGGCAGAGAGATTTTAAAAGACAAATTATAAAAGAGAAATTAACAGGGGGCAGCACTGTGGCGTGTAGTAGGCTAAGCCTCCACCTGCAGCACCAGTATCCCATATGGGTGCCAGTTCGTGTCCCAGCTGCTCCTCTTCCAATCCAGCTCTCTGCTTATGGCCTCTATGCCCTTGTGGGAGACCCAGAAGAAGCTCCTGGCTCATGGCTCCTGATCAGCCCAACTCTGGCCACTGCAGCCATTTAGGGATTGAACCAGCACATCAAAGACTTTTGTCTCTGTCTCACCCTCTCTCTTTCTCTGTAACTTGACATCTCAAACAAATAAATCTTAGAGAGAGAGATAACAGATAAAGAGGGTCAATTAAGAAGATGTCATATACATGTAACAGGAATTCCAACAGAGAAAAAGAGGAAAAACTTAAAGAAGCAATATTTGAAAGCAAAAGGCTGAAAAATTTCTCTAAGACTGAAGGAAGATATAAGTATTCACATTAAATACACTTTAACTGTCAAGTGGGAAATACGAAAAACAAAACTGCCTCACAAATACTTGACAATTAAAGTTTAGAACATCAACATCAAGGGGAAAAAATGCACAAAATTATTAGAAAGTAACCAATAAAAAGTAACAAATCTGGCTGGTGCCTCCATAGCTCAATAGGCTAATCCTCCGCCTTGCAACACCGGCACACAGGGTTCTAGTCTCGGTTGGGGCACCAGATTCTGTCGCGGTTGCCCCTCTTCCAGGCCAGCTCTCTGCTGTGGCCAGGGAGTGCAGTGGAGGATGGCCCAAGTGCTTGGGCCCTGCACCCCATGGGAGACCAGGAGAAGCACCTGGCTCCTGCCTTCGGATCAGCGTGGTGCACCGGCCGTAGCATGCCGGCTGCGGCGGCCACTGTCCACTCTGCCTGTCAAAAAAAAAAAAAAAAAAACCTAAAAAAAAAAAAAGTAACAAATCTGTTCATAGAAGGCTTCTTAAAAATAACAGAAAAGAATTAAATTACACCTTTAAAATAGTGAAGGAAAATAAGTATAGAGCTAGCACTGCATACAAAAAAACATCTCTTTAGAGTAGGGTAAGATAAAACATTTTCATCAATGTGGAAATTCAACAGATTATGACAAACAGACCTTCACCAAACTGACTACAGAATGAATTTCTGTACGGAGAAAAGTTATCCCAGAGGGAAGAAGTCAGGGGCAAGAAATAAAGGCAAGCAGAGAAAGAGGCAAAAATATCAAGAAGTGCAGTTAATCACAGAAAAACAATTTTTGTCAACAAAGTTTCTCAGTAAAAGGAGGTGTCCATAATTTATGTGAATATACATAAACACACATGATGGCAAATAACAACACACTTTAAAATCTGTGGTTGCAGACACTGACAGGAGCAAGACCAGAGGGTGCCTGCAGCCAGGAGGGGCTTTCCTCCACGGGAGGGAGACACAGAGGAACTTCCGGTCTGCCAGAAAGAACACCAGGGCGCTCCATAGAATTCCTGGAGCCGATTCGCAGCTCCTGCTTCCCGCTACGGCACGCTCTAGGAGGCAGCAGGTTCCAGTTCCCAGATCCCAGCAGACATCTGGGGAGTGAACCAGCAATCAGATTCTCTCTCTCTCCCCCTCTGAAATACATTAAATAAATAAATAAATACTTTTAAGAGTTCACTGGGGCTGGCGCTGTGGCACAGTGGGTTAACGCCCTGGCCTGTAGCACCAGCATCCCATATGGGTGCTGGTTCAAGACCTGGCTGCTCCACTTCCAATCCCACTCTCTACTATGGCCTGAGAAAGCAGTAGAAGATGGCCCAAGTCCTTGGGCCCCTGCACCCACGTGGGAAACCCGGAGGAAGCTCCTGGCTCCTCGCTTCAGATCAGCGCAGCTCTGGCTGCTGGGGAGTGAACCATCGGATGGAAGACCTCTCTCTCTCTCTGCCTCTCCTCTCTGTATAACTCTTTCAAATAAATAAATAAATCTTTAAAAAAAAAAAAAGAGTTCACAAGTAATGAAATTAAAAGACAAATATATTTTAGTGCAAACAATGTAGGAACCCATGAGTAGTTTTCTGGTCACAAACACTGTCCATGAAGAAGGTCTGCAGGGCCCAGGACGCGGCATACACTGAGAATAATCCTGAACAAGAGGCAGCTCTGAACTCCAGCAATGCTGCAGAGGAAGCCCCCCACCCTCCGCCTCTTGTGTAGCCCCAGAGTTAAAACACGGGGCAGGAATTCTGGCTATCGCATGTATCCCTTGTTCCAGGTCTGAAGGGCAGCTGACACCTCTCCACCATCCTCCCCTTCCTGCCCACTACGTGCTCCACTACACTCTATTTTGTTGGTGCAGCTACAGAATAAGAGCAAAAAACTCCACTGAAAAACATCTAAGATTGAGGATCACAGAGGTGCCTCTTGAGTGCACTCCTGGGACAAGTAAAGGAGGAGCTACAGGAGCAAGAGGGAGGATTTAGACACCAGCCTTTTGAGACAGACTGCGATACTCTAAGCTCTCCTTATGACCCCGTATCATTCTTTCTGGTTTCAAACGAAAAAGAGCATCTAATAACAACTTTATTCTCCATAGGGGGAAAAAGTCATAGTTGTTAGTGATTTTTAGACAGAATTTGATAATGAATTCTAGAACTGAGAAAATAATATAAACGCACTCAACTATGCCAATAAGCTCAGTTGTCCTGACCGGCAGCTTTGAATGAATTCTGATGGGAGGTGATTTTGCTGAAATGACTAAATTAAGATCAATGATTTAACATCTTATTTCCCAGGCAAGGCCTTCTCTTTGCAATGATGTTTTGCACTGGCAAACAGTGGGGAAAGAGGCAGGGGGCATGAAAACGCACGCTATCGGGTCAGCCCTGGTCCACCTCCTCCCTCAGACTGACGCTGAGGGCAGGACATTCCTTCCGGGAGTAGGAGGAATGCCCAGAGCAAGAGCCATGATGCCGAAGCGCCCACTCGGACCCTGCGCTTGTCCTCCTCTCCCAAGACTCCCTAAACGCCTAGCGAGGGGGGTGTGCTGGGTGAGGCTGAGAACATTCTGTGCACATGTGACTATGACAGAAACCAAGACAGGAACTCATCCAGAGGCATTAACAGATAAAACACAGGCAAATAAAAACTGCCACCTGCACATCGGAACCCACTTCTGTCACGATCTGGCTCTGCTATGTCGTTATCTGCAGGCCAGAAAGTGGGGCAGCTATTTCAGCTCCTGATGTCCATTCACTCTGTCACCGTAGTTGTGTGGGGCTGCAGGTTTGCCGCGGGTAAGACAGAGCCAAGAACCGAGAGGAAGCTGAGGAAGAGCTATTCCGATTGGTCAGGCATCTCTGAGGGGTTTTCTCCATTGATAGCGGTCTGGGGAAGCAAGGTGCAATTTCTGTCCCTTTGTATCCTCAGAAACATCTAACGATGTCTAAAAACAAAACTAATAGTAGTGTACTTCAAAAAAGTTTATGAAAAACAGAATTATTATATCATTTTATTTTGGTGTAAAACAATTTTGAAGACCATACATACAAGGGGATCATCAAAAAGTACATGGAAAATGTGCATTACGGAAAAGCTACACATGGATTTCTCTTTCAACTTCATTTTCCATGTGCCATTTTTAAAAATAAATTGATTTATTCAGTTACATAAAAGGCAGAGTGGGAGGGAGACAGAGGTCTTCTATCCAGTGGTTCACTCCTGAAATGGCCCTGGCTGGCTTGGGCCAAAGTCAGGATCCCAGAACTCCATCCAGGGGTCCACTACTTGTGCCATCTTCCTCTGACTTCCCAAGCTCATTCGCAGGCGGCTGGATCAGAAGTGGGGCAGCCGGGACTTGAACTTGCACTCTGATATGGGATGCTGACATCGCCACAGGCAGTGGCTTAACCCACTGAGCCACAATGCGAGCTGCTTCCATGGGCTTCTGAAGTACCCTACACAAGCTTATTTAAGGAACATATAGAGGCCAGCACTGTGGCTCAGTGGGTTAATGCCCTGGCCTGAAACAACGGCATCCCATATGGGCACCAGTTCTAGTCCCGGCTGCTCCTCTTCCAATCACGCTCTCTGCTATGGCCTGGGAAAGCAGTAGAAGGTGGCCCAAGTCCTTGGGCACCTGCACTCACGTGGGAGACCTAGAAAAAGCTCCTCCTGGCTCCTTGCTTCAGATAGGCACAGCTCCAGCCATTGTGGCCAAATGGGGAATGAACCATCGGGTGAAAGATTCTCTCTGTCTCTCTCTGCCTCTCCTTTCTGTGTAACTCTGATTTTCAAATAAATAAATAAATCTTTAAAAAAAAAAAAAGGAACACATATAAAGTGTACCCCATGAAGCTGTGACCAGAGCAGGAAAAGGAGCATGGTAGGAGCCCAGTAAGCCCCTCGCCAACCCTAACTCCACCCTTGCCTCTTAGAGCAAACGTCAATGGGACGTGTGCAATGATGGATTCCCTGCATTTCCTTATAGTTCTCCCAACTGCTTACACATACCGAAGAAACAGAGCTTAGTTCTGTTTGGTTTTGAAACTACAGTGTACATACCAAGTGTATTTCTTGGGTGCTGTTTTCACTCATCTAAAGTTTCTTAGATTTATCCAAATCATTACACCCAAGAGAGTACTTCAGAAAGCTAGTAGGAAAATGAAACTAAAAGATAAGCCTGCTTTGGTGCAAAAAACTCTGAAATTCATGCATAGAAGGTATCTTCAAAAAGTTTATGAAAAATGCAACTTATAAAAAGCTATGCATGGATTTCAAAATATTTTTGCACCAAAATACACCTATCTCTTTTTTTTAATTTTTTTTTTTTGACAGGCAGAGTGGACAGTGTGAGAAAGAAAGAGACAGAGAGAAAGGTCTTCCTTTTGCCGTTAGTTCACCCTCCAATGGCCACTGCGGCCAGTGCCCTGCGCACTGTGCTAATCCAAAGCCAGGAGCCAAGTACTTCCTCCTGGTCTCCCATGGGGTGCAGGGCCCAAGTACTTGGGCCATCCTCCGCTGCACTCCCTGGCCACAGCAGAGGGCTGGCCTGGAAGAGGGGCAACCAGGACAGAATCCGGCGCCCTGACTGGGATTAGAACCCGGTGTGCCGGTGCCACAAGGCGGAGGATTAGCCTACTGAGCTGCAGCACTGGCTTAAATTTTTTATTTATCTTTTTCAGAAGGAAAAGAGATGGCAAGCAGATAAAGGATGTTCCCATCAGCTGGTTCACCCCAAAACGTCCACAGTGGCCAGGGCTGGGCCAGGCTAAAAATAGAAGCTGGGAACCCAATCAATGTCAGTCACAGGGTTTAATTACTTGAGCCATCACCTCTGCCCCTTAGGGTCTGTGTTAGCAGGAAGTGGGAGTCAGGAGCTGAAACTGGGTATGTAAGGTAATACACACAGTCTGAAAAAGGACATGGCCATTTTAACTCCTATACTGATACTTTCATTCCATTTTCCACAAACTTTTTGAAGCACCCTCATAGTGTAACTCATTTATTTTCATGGCTATATATACCGCATTCCATTATATAAAGACACCACCAACTAATCATCCATTCAACTGGGGACAGGCAGTCGGATGGCTGTCAGTTCCGGGTTATTTGAAGTGAGCTGAGCACTCTGGAACATGGGTCCTGGTGCACACACAGAGGAGCTTCTTTAGGACAGATGTTCAGGAATGCTCAGACCAGAAGTGCAACTAGTGAGTCACAGAGTGTTGGCGTTGGCTCCTGTGACTTCGCTTGTCACTGCCAAACTGTGTTCACAGGTGCTTTTACCAGTTGCCTTCCCACCAGCCGTGCACGAGGATCCCAACATGTGAGCGCCGGGAAACTGCTAAGTAGCTTTTTGTTGTTCCGATTTTAAAAAGCATGCAGCAGATCACGATGAGAGGAAACAGAGAGCAAGCTTGTGCTCGGGGCGCCTGGCGAGCACATGGAGTTTAAACCACACCTGACCGCACCCCCCACTGATGACACGGGCGACCTGGCCTCCCTGGTTTCCTTCTGTGAGCTGGGATCTCTCTTGGGGCTATCTGAAGGATTGGATAAAACACACTTGCAGGGCCTGACGTAGTCTCCACACAAAGTCAGGTGCAACCAGTGCTAGCTCTCTGAAAAATTCCCAAAACCAAGCTTGAAGAACCAAACATCTGGTGTCTCTGAAAGAGATTTTAGGCGAGAACACACGGGCAGATGCTTCTCTGGTAGGACACATCTGTTTGTTTTGTGGAACTGGAGCAGAGAAGTGCGCCTTGAAATAAAACCAGGAAAATATAAAACTTCCTTTAGGACCCCAAAGGACTCTAAATCCAAATATCAAATCAAGTGCAGCAAAAGGCACTAGGCATCTCTTAGGAGGCTCTTAAGGGGAGAGACCAGAGAGAAAGCAACAATTTCAAGCCAACCTAAAATGGAGAAAAGAAAATATCCCACCAGATTTTATCTATTTTCTATTTACTTTTATTTGTTTCAGGATTTATTTATTTATTTGAAAGGCAGAGTAACAGAAAGAGAGGAAGCTACAGACAGAGAGGTCATCTACCTACTGCTTTATTTCCCAAATGGCCACGACAGCTTGGGTTGTGCCAGGTGGAAGCCAGGAGCCTGGAGCTCCGTCTGGATCCCCCACAGACATCCTCTGACTTCCCAGGGGCATCAGCAGGAGCCAGATTGGAAGCAGAGCAGCTGGGATCTTAACTGGTGCTCCCATACGGGATGCTAACACAACAGGTGGCAGATTATCTCACTGCACCACAATGCCGGCCCCCTATTTTTATTTTTTTAAATAAATTTTATATCTATTTATAGAGAGAGAGTATATATAATCCTCCACTAATGAATTGTGTAAACTGAAAACATGATATTCTAAAACACATATAGAGTAAAACAATTACTATTTTGGAACAAATTAATATACATAGGATGAAGAAGATGAAAAAAACTAATGTGAAGCCGAGGACTGTATGGTTAATAATTGTGAATTATTTAAAATTTTTATCAAATGACTAAATTATAGCTGCTCTTGACCCAAAGGGAAAAAACATGCCCCTTCTGAGATGACAGGTGTCTGAATTTGTTCCAGGAGATCTCAATTTCACCATTTTCACTTGCTCACCAGGCAGAAGAGGCATCAAGCTCTCACCTCATCCAGAAACGGGGGGGCTGCTGCTGAGAGCATTCTAACCACTCCCTCAGTCACCCATTCACTTCAGGTTTACTGCAGGCGACACTGCCCCTGACGACTGAACAATGACTTCAACCCCACTAACCTCCTCTCGTTCTGCGTGATTGTGCCGTTTTCCAGCTTCTTCACCGTGGTTGCCAGCACCTTATTGGCATCATTGGCAAAGTCTAAGTCTCGGACCTCCGACAGCGGCACAGACACGATGGCAAACGCTTCCTTGTCTTCTTTCGTTTGGCAGGTTCCGATCTGAAATGGCATTGTTTCCATTAAGGTAAGATCTTTCTAAAAAAGAGGACCAGCCCACCTCAGGACTGTTTAAGAAAGTCACCAGGCAAGAACAGATAACGCAAACACAGGAATCCCCACATGCATCGTCCACTAGGCCAGACATAAGGACATGCTGATTTTCCATGGCCATTTCTTACCCAGCTCCCAAAGCACCCCTGGAAACTCATCCCTTTCATACCTCCCCTTAGCTTCAGATTCACACTCGCCATTAACTGCAACCACCTCTAGTACGGGTGAAGGGTTAGAAAGACGACGTCACCCCTAATCCTATTCACACGGCACTGAAATTCACACACTCAGCCACACTTACCTTCAACATAACAGGCCGCTCTTCATCTGTGTCTATGGGGATACTAGTACTGGTTACCCACGTGTTGGTGCACAAATGTCTTAACCGAACATACGAGTTCCTAAAAGCCAAACAACGTAGAGTAACAAATTATAAACATTTAGTGCACTTGCATACTGACTTGTTTAACAGTTTCACGCATGCGATAATCATACATGTATCAGGCTAGTAGTCAGCTCAAGATCTATCAGATTAAAGGGAAAACGCTGAGTTACAGACTATTTCAAAGCCTGCAATATCATACCTAGGCCAATGGTTCTCAAGGTTTGGTCCTTGGACCAGCAACAGCAGCATTAGCTGGGAACTTGTCAGAAAGGCAAATTCTGGGGGCCAGTGCTGTGGCACAGCAGGTTAAGCATCCACCTGCAGCACTGGAAGATGGCCCAAGTCCTTGGGCCCCTGCACCCGCATAGGAAACCCAGAAGAAACTCCTGGCTCCTGGCTTCAGATTGCTATTGCAGCCATCTGGGGAGTGACCCAGCGGATGGAAGACACCTCTCTCTCTCTCTCTCTCTCTCTCTCTCTCTCTCTCTCTGCCTCTCCTTCTCTCTGTGTGTAATTCTTTAAAATAAATAAATGGATAAATCTTTAAGAAAAAAAAAAAAAAGAGCAGTGAACGAGTAACCAGCCCAGTTCCAGCCGCTGCCTGACAGTAACTGTTCTGCAGTTGAATTATCTGCATATGAAAGTACATACAGTCAATCCTCACCACTCATGACTGCATGCTTGTGAATTCTCCTGCTCACGAAAATTCACCTCCCCAAGATCAAGACTCAGGGAACTTCTGAGGTCATTCAAGGACATCCGAGGAGTGGAAAAAGCCTGAGTCAGCCCAGAGGCAGACTTGCAGGCACAGGGCAAAGATGGGGCCATGCGGCCTCCTCCTGCATCTCTCTTACCACACACACATGTCCTCTCAAGTCTACTGAGAGCCCTGTTTTTCATGTTCCTGTGCTTTTTCAGGGTGATGCTGGTATTTAAGCTGGCCCACAGCATGGCACAGAAATTGTCTGCAGCATTCGTAAGCATGGAAATGGCCGGGAGAGATCTGTGTGCTGGATAAGCTTGAGCAGGCATTACAGCACTGCTGACCATGAGTTCAGCAACAACAAATCAACACCACATAGAAACACACAAAACAAGGTCCTGTACTGCCTGATGAATAGAAACGCACAGGAACCTTGCCTTGCACATCCCTAGAAGCAATGGTTCTGTGTTTGCAGACTGCAACTACTATGGCTAACAAACTGGGAAAGAAAGAACACAGGGAACTTCACCCAACTGAAATAGTGCAGATTCAGTGAATCCTATATTACTATTGCTCTCTCTGATAAATATGTGTAGTGTGTCTCTGCCTTTCAAGTTATCAGACTTCAGGATAAGTTAATACATAAATACGTTGTCATACTACATAAGGTGCAAAGCATTAGAGCCAGTAAGAGAAAATCAATGACAATGACAAGGGCCTCAGGGAAAGACATTCATTCAACAATGTGGCTTTGCTCATTTGTAAAAGTGGATAAAATAGAAACTAAATCCCAAAAACATAAAATAGAACTCATCCAATTACCCAAATAATCAGATTCTGAAATGCTTATGCGTTCCTACATATTACCTTCCACACTGAATTGCACAGGAGATGTTGTCTGCACAAAGTCATCTCCCCACTGTATTGTAACCATTTGGAAAGTGAGCCAATTGGGTATTAGCTCAGCAGCTATTTCCCCTAATTTACTCACACACTTGTTCAATATATGCTCTTGAGTCGACCTACACTGTTGGGTTCCAAAGCAAAGAGGTTATGGTCTGGTTTAATAACTGACCATTTGCAAGGATTTGGGAAATAAATAACTGTTCATGACTAATGCCAAAGAAATCTGTTGTCATTAAAACCTTGATGTAATCTGGTTATCTATAAAAGGAACACACTGCAGCACAGTCCAGACTTGAAATTCATACATTCCAAGATCAAGTTCCACTTAAGGAATGTCACAAAGGACAATTAGCTAGACATCTTAACCTGGTTTTCCCAAACTTTGCTGCTCATCACCTGGGAAGCCAACATAACACCATTGACCAAGTGGGGAGTGGGAGCGGCAGCGGTACTTTTTAAAAATTCCAAGGAGGGGATGGAGTTGTAGCACAGTGGGGTAAGCCACCGCCAGTGACGACAGCATCCCATACGGGCTCCTGTCTCAGCTGCTCCCCCACTTCTAACCCAATCCTCTGATACTACACTTGGGAAAGCAGAGGAAGATGGCCCAAACACTTGGGCCCCTGCCATCCACATGAGACACCTAGACGAGACTCCTGGCTTCTGCTTGGTGCAGCCCTGGCTGTAGCAGCCATTTGGGGGGTGTACCAGCAGGTGGATGATCTTCCCCTCACTCCCTCTCTGTAACTCTTTCAAAGAAATAAATGAATCTGTATAATAAATAGACAAGCAAAAATAAAAATTCCTAGGATTTCCAGTGTTCAGAAAAAGGTAGAAACGACTGCTTCAAACCTCTGAGACTGAAGGTCAAGTCCATGGACCAGCAGCACTGACATCATCTGAGGACATGTTAGAAATGCAGGTTCTCAGGCCCCTGTCCCTGACTGAGACACCAGAGTTGCATGGATGTCCGCTTCCCCAGGGGATTCAGCATGAAACAAAGTTTAAGAAGCACTGGGGACCAGAGCTGTGGCACAGCTGGTAAAGCTGCCACCTACAGTGCCGGCATCCCATATGGACAATGGTTCGAGTCCCATCTGCTCCACTTCCAATCCAGATCTCTAATATGGCCTGGGAAAGCAGTAGAGGATGGCCCCTGCACCCACATGGGAGACCCGGAAGAAGCTCCTGGCTTCACAGCCAGTTGGGGAGTGAACTATCACATGGAAGACCTCTCGCTCTCCCTCTCTGCCTCTCCTCTGTCTCTGTGTAACTCCGACTTTCAAATTAAATAAATAAATATTTAAAAAAAAAAAAAAAGAAGCAGCAGCACTGGACTACACAGTTTAACACTAGAGAAACACTGGATTCCACATCGGAATCATTCAAGTCATGCTTCCTTAAAATGCTTCTTTAAAAAGAAAAGCCTGCATCCCACCCGCACCCCTGAAGCAGATTCCATTGGTCCGGGCGCAGCTCAGCACCTCTCCCTGGTGGAGAGGGCCCAGCTCCACCCGAGGACGCTAATTCACAGCACCTAGAGAAGCACTGTGCTGACTCAGCCTCCAGTTCCCAATCTGGAAGAGCTGCTGCCAGGCCTTTATAAGATTATTTATAAAGAACTTGACACTCAGTTCTGCACACAGCTCAAGCTATTATAATAGTTATTATGTGTTAATTAATGCAAGCTTTCATACAAAGAATGAGAAATGAATCCTTATTGATACAAAAGCCTGCACTACACTGAGAAGTACCAACAGCTGTGAATAGTAATAGACGAACAGCTCCACAGAAGACCATGTTGTGGGACCGTGGGGCCTTTTGGAGGGTCTACACACTTCACAGTGACACTCTATCATCATTTCATTTTTGCTGACTCACCTCTAAAACGAGGAACCTTCTCAGTACCGGGAAGAGAAGTCCAGAGACCTGGATCGGGCAAACCTTTCGGAGGGGGGATCTCTTTTCAGACTTAAGTTAGAGAAAAGGAAATGGGAGATGGACCCACGTGATATGGTCCAGACTCGGCGGCATTTCTCCTGAGTGAAAACCACGAGCAAACACCCCAGGAAGCAGTGGCAGGTGCTTCCTTCTTGACAGTTGCACTATAACAATTTCTTACATTCCCTGAGAGCCGCCGACATAGCAATATCTGGATCTCTGGGTAAGAACCACCCCTGGCCATCTGCCAAGGCCAGGTACAATGCTGTTCCTTCAAAGCCAATTTAGAACTGTCCCATTGATCTAAAAACACAGGCAAGACCCAACAAGTCTAGAGAATCCATCTCAGTGCTACTGTCAGGAAGGAGAGAGCTGTAGGCAAAAGACCTTAACTAAAACAGTCATATTTGGAGCTGGACATTTGGTGCAGTAGTTAATGTGCTGTTTAGGACATCCTTGTCTCATCTGAGAGTACCTGAGTCCTGGCTTAACTGCCAATTTCAGCTTCCTACTAATGCCACACTTGTGAGAGGTCAACATCGCAAATAAATAAAATGATAATTTTAAATTGTTTAAATAGCCAACTTCAAGGAAAAGAATTAAAAACACATACTTTAAGTTTTGGATGCCAAGACCCCTCCCACCCACTCACTGAGCTCTAACTCTATTGGCCTCCTTACTGATGCTGAAAAATACCTGGTAAATTTCCAGATCTTTCCACTTCCTGATCCTACTATTTGAAACAGTCCTCTCAAATGGAGAGGACTTGGTCCCTCAATCCGTTCAGATCTTTTCTCCAGTGATTTCTGAAGACTTGTACCCAACAGAATTCTCCATACCCTGCAATTTCTCTTCCAGGCACTTTAATTGCTGGCCTTAGCTTTTACGTTTACTGGTTGGTTCACTGGCTGCGTCCTCCATCTGAATGTAAGAATACAACCAGTGTTTTCACTGCTGTCTTCCCAATGCCAAGGGCAATGCCTGGAATGTAGTCAGTGTTGAATAAATATTTGTTGACTACATAACTGAATAAAAGGTAAGTGAGTCAACAGAATGGGGAACTTGACAGAATAAAAATAAATGACAAAAGGTTTAATAGAAATGCTTTTAGATTATTTTTCATTTCAGTAACCAAAGGCCTTACAAGTAATATGAATAAATGATTCTAATGAATTTTTCAGAATTTCTTTGGTCCTGAATATTTTAATTATTTATAGGAATGAAATAAACTATGTTAACCTACTCTGAAAGGAGGCACAATGTCTTACATACTTTTTCTTCATTTCAACTTGCTCCCTGATATCATGAAAGTTATATCAACATTATGATGCTAATTTCTCACCTGCTGGCAAAATCATTCAAAAAACATCTCTGAACTGAGCTTTTTTACCTTGGAACCAGGCAGTCAGCTCTCTGCAGAGTTGTGGCATCCAGTTCGAAAAGGGACGCAATGTCATTTCCATGCGGGACTGAGACCAAAGTGTACATGATCTTCTCTCCCGCCTGGCGCTTCTTCTTTGAGGTTGGGAGGTCTCCTTCTCTCTGTCAAGGGGGATACAGGTTGTTTATTCTTATCAAGAGTCTTACTAAACCCTCCACATAATTGGGAGAGAAGCTCTCAATGTGCAATCCTTCACTGTGTTATGGAGGTGCCAATTCCATAGGATTCAGTGAGAGCAGCACAGGCCTGCCAGCCTTCGAGGTCATTAACATCAAGGGTAAAAAGTCACACACTCCATGGATGGGAGGGCCACAAGTGGGCACATCACCAAGGCATTATACATTCACAAGGTATGGATGCTTCTTTCTTCCTTTAAACCTATTTACAGGGAGCAGAGGGTTAACACCCTGGCCTGAAGTACCAGCATCCCATATGGGCGCCAGATTCTAATCCCAGTTGCTCCTCTTCCAGTCCAGCTCTCTGCTGTGGCCTGGAAAGGCAGTGGAGGATGGCCCAAGTCCTTGGGCCTCTGCACCCACATGGGAGACCAGGAGGAAGCATCTGGCTCCTGGCTTCGGATCGGCGTAGCTCCAGCCGTAGTGGCCATTTGAGGGGTGAACCAATGGAAGTAAGACCTTTCTCTCTGTGTGTCTAATTCTATCAAGACAGACAGACAAACAGACAGACAAGGAAGGAAGGAAGGAAGGAACAAAGAAGGTCCAAGTCCTTGGGCCCCTGTGCCCGTGTGGGAGACCCAAAAGAAGATCCTGGCTCCTGGCTTTGGATTGGCACAGCTCCAGTCGATGCAGCCAATTGAGGAGTGAACCAGTAGATGGAAGACCTCTCTCTCTCTCTCTCTCTCTCTCTCTCTCTCTGTCTCTGCCTCTCCTTGACTCTGTGTAACACTGACTTTCAAACAAATAAATAAATCTTTTTTTAAAAACCTATTTACAAGGCAGTAAAATTGATGATTCCACGTGTAAAATAAACAGAGAAGAAAGAGTGTGCTTAAACATCTGGATTTCATAAATTAAAGACTAGGTAAGACAGAGGTGGAGAGTTCATGCCTAACTCCCAAAGCACAGTTTGCACGTTAACCTGGAGAGGAAGCGACATCAACAGCAACATTCCCATTCAGCTCACTTCCCACTGGATCCAAGACCACACACCAGTTGTATAAAAAGTGAAATCAAAAGAGGTCTTCCCACACAGATGTCTTCATGAAAATGTGAACTTTGGTCAGCATCTCCAGCACATCCTGCACTTTGAAGCAGGCACAAACACAAGGTGAATGAACTCCCTCAAGTCCCAATGACTAAGGAAGAACTGGATGCACAAGAAACCAAATATAACATAGCAAATTCAAAGTAAGTTTGGTAATTGATTAAATAGTTCATTATACATATTTATTAAAACACTGAAATTCATAAGGGAGGAGGGGGTCATCCTACCACCACAGGAAAGTGAATGGATGTAACTAGTGGACAGAAGGTTTGTCCTCCAATAAGCACCAACAAGATAACAGACCTAATCATTTACTCAAAACCTCATTCCCCATCCCACAACAGTGTATATCATTTCTCTTGGATCAGACAACTCTTGTAGTTTTGTTCCTGGTCACTTCTGTGAATGGTGCACACACTGGGAGCATTCCTGACTGTGAGTGGGCAGAGGAAACTGACAGGGTTCCCACACAGACACAGGATTGTGATCTGCTTATGTCCACACAGCCGAGCAGTGCCTGGGAGCTTCTGCCAGTTGTGCCTCAAATGTATTTGACAGAGACCAAAAATGTAGAGTCAAACCAACGCAGGGCTTCAGCAAACTCCAAGTGATCTGACTCCCTCACTGTGGCTTCTCATCAGTAAACATGCATGTGGTACATGGATCAGAGAGAGGCAGAAATAACATACCACCCATCACAAGCACATGAAGGTGTGTAGGAAAGAAGACAAAACAGAAACACTAAGAAAATTATACATCTGAATTCACACAGAGCTTCTCACACGGCCATGGCCTAGGTTGTTGTTAACTCATCTTCCAATAAGAAACTGAGAGAGAGGAAGGTGAGCATGATCACTTCCATCAATCAAAGAGCAGAGTGCAGTTTATCAATGGGAGAGGGAGTGACTGATGAGGGAGGGAGAGCAGGAAACTGAAGGGGGAGGGAGGAAGAGAAGGGGAAAGGAGGAGGGAGAAGGAAAGGGAGCGGTGCGTGTTCCTAGGGAATTCAACCAGTCAGGGCTTTATTCCAAGCTAACAAAGCCAGAGCCCTGGCCTAGGGCCCTTAAACTCTAAATGAGTTTCATGAAAGGGTAAGCATGAATTCATGGCTAAAAATCTTCAAGTCTATGAAAAAATAATCTTTGGTCATAAAACCCACTTTCATAATGATGTGCATTACAGACACAGAAATCTAAGATTAAAGACAAAATCTACGAGGGTCAAAGACACCTGCAGGAAGAAAAGGCAAATGTCTTTATCCCCATAGCAAGAACACTCTATCCAGACAAGTGAGTTAGGGGAGACGGCTACATAAATTGCATGGCAAGTTAGAATCACAGGATCTCAACCTCGGGATGGTTCTACAGAGGTCATCGGCGAGCTGAAAACTCTTTGTCCCAAATAAATCTCTACCAGCAGCCAGACGAGTGAAGTGCCATTATTTGAAACTGATTATGTTGGGTCTTGAAGATGCTTTGCTTCATTACAGAAATCTACACAGCCCTTTATATGGCCATGCTCACTTCTTGCATTTCCGGGTTGGAAGAAAGATCCTCAGGTAAAGAGGATGACTACAAGTGCAGAAGCAGGAAAAACGGGTGGAGAAAGGGAGATGATTAGGGGCACTACAAGAAAACGAGGAGTAAGAGAGCTGGCCTATTCTGCAAGAAAAGAGAATCTAGGCCGGTGCCACGGCTCACTAGGCTAATCCTCCACCTGTGGCACCGGCACCCCGGGTTCTAGGCCCAGTTGGGACGCCGGTTCTGTCCTGGTTGCTCCTCTTCCAGGCCAGCTCTCTGCTGTGGCCCAGGAAGGCAGTGGAGGATGGCCCAAGTCCTTGGGCCCTGCACCTGCATGGGAGACCAGGAGGAAGCATTGGGCTCCTGGCTTCGGATTGGTGCAGCGCGCCGGTGGTAGAGGCCATTTGGGGGGTGAGCCAATGGAAGGAAGACCTTTCTCTCTCTCTCTCTCTTTCTCTCTCTCTCTCTCACTGTCTAACTCTGCCTGTGAAAGACAGACAGACAGCAAGAGAGAAGAGAAGAGAAGAGAAGAGAAGAGAAGAGAAGAGAAGAGAAGAGAAGAGAAGAGAGAAGAGAAGAGAGAAGAGAAGAGAAGAGAAGAGAAGAGAAGAGAAGAGAAGAGAAGAGAAGAGAAGAGAAGAGAAGAGAAGAGAAGAGAAGAGAAGAGAAGAGAAGAGAAGAGAAGAGAGAATCTAAAATATGTGAAATTTGGTAAGGACTGAGTACTGCTATTTAGATATCATTATCCATTTTACAGATGAACAAGCCAATCCTCTAGGGGCCAGTTCACATAACTATCATGTGATAGGGCTGAGAATCAAATTCAGCTACAGCTGACTTCCACAGCCCTTACTCTTAACTAGTGAGCTACAAAGAGACAGTGACAGTCAAGAAGCTCCCGCAAACCATCAGCCAACAACTTGGAGAAAATAAAACCAACAAGCCGACATTTCTGCCTATTTGTCTGTACTTCTGCAATGCCTATTGCTAGACATGATGTTGTTTGTTTTTATAAAAGAAAGCACGATGCCAAGAAAAGCCCAGGAACAGATGGTTTCACAGCTGAATTCACCAAACAGTCAAAGAAAACAGAAGTAGAGGGAAAGCTAACAAATTCATTTTATGAGACCATATTACCCTAATACCAAAGGCAGACAAGCAAAACGCATGAAAACAATAGGCCAATATCTCTGAGGGGCATACAAGTAAAAATCCTCAATAACATACTACCAAACTGAATTCAACAACACATCATATAGACTACACATAATGATCAAGTGGGATTTAACCCTGGGAGGCAAGGTTGGTCTAAACATATGCAAAACCACCAATGTGATACATGATATCACTAGCATGAAAGATTAAAACCATCATCTCAATACATACAGACAAGGCATTAGGCAAAGTTCAACATCTTTTTATATTTAAAAAAAAAAACAAAAATGGGCACAGAAGGAAAGCTGAACATACTAAAGGTCATTTATGCAAAGCCTACAGCTCTGTCCTAACGATAACCACTGGGACTAAACTGAATGCTTTTTTCTCAAATATGGTACAGGCAAGAATGATAACTTTCATCCTTTCTATTTAACATACTACTGGAATAGCAATCAGACAAGAAGCAGCAGCACATGGCATCCAAATTGGGACAGGGAAATAAAATTATTTCTATTTACTGATGTTAAGATCTTATATTCTTAAAACCTTCAAGTACCTTACTAAAAAACTGTTACTAATGATGAATTGAACAAAGTTGTGGGCTACAAAAGCAACATAAGCAAATCAGTTGCAGGGTAGGCATTTGGTGCAGCAATTAAGACATCTCTTAGGATGCTCATATCCCATACTGGAGAGCCTGGTTTGAGTCCTTGCTCCACTGCTTCCAATCAGCTTCCTGCTGATGTGCATCCTGGGAGGTAGCAGATGATGGCTCAAGTACCTGGGTCCCTGCCACCCAAAGGGGAGACCTAGACTGACTTCCAGGCTCATGGCATTGGCCTGGCCCAAGCCTGGCTATTGTGGTCATTTGGGGAGTGAAATCAGCAGATGAAAGAGCTAACGGATACTCTCATTCTTTCTCTCTCTTTTTCTCCCTCCCTATCTCTCTCCCTCGCTGCATTTCAAACAAAATGAATATAAATTTTTAAAAACTTTTAAATATCTTTCTTTAAAAAATCAAGTTTTATTTGTTTACACTAAATAAGTCTGAAAAAAATTACATTTACAATAGCATCAAAAGAACAGAATACTTAGAAAACTAAGGAATGAAGTGAAATATCTGTACACCAAAAACTAAAAACTGTAGGTAGGAAGGAGAAACTGAAAAAGACACAAAATAGATGGAAAGACAGCCAAGGCTGGTGGATCAGAAGAATGAATATCCCTAAAATGTCCACAGCATCCACTACAATGAGATTGAGGGCAATCCCTACTAGAATTCTAACGGCACCTTCCATAGCAATAGAAGAAACAATTCTACAACTTCTCTGGAACCACTAAAGACCCTGGGTAATCAAAACAACACTGAAAAACAAATGTGAAGGCATCATACTTCCCGATTTCAAATTACATTACAAAATAATTCTAATAAAAGCAGTAAGGTACTGGCATTAAAAACAGACACATAAACCTCTGGAAAAGAATGGAGAGCCCAGAAATAAACCCAAACATATGTCATCAACTACTTTTTGACAAGGCCACCAAGAAAACACAATAGGAAACGAAAAATGCTTCAATAAATTATGTGGGAAAAACTGAATATTCATGTGCAAGAGTGGAACTGGACCCTCATATCAGACACAAAAACCAACTCAAAATGTGTTAAAGACCTAAATAGGACAACTGAAACTGAATGGCCATGGCAATGATTTTTTTTTTTAACAGCACACCAAAGTATAGGCAACCAAAGCCAAAACAAACAAGAGAGGCTACCTGCACAGCTAAGTAAACAGTCAACAAAATGAAAAGGTAGCAAGGGATTCGGAAAAAAATATTTGTTAAACATACACCATTAACAGTCAAAGGTACTGACACAATGCAATAGCCACAAAACCAATAATATGATTTCACAGTGGGCAAAAGACCTGCCACTTCTCAAAAGTACACATACAAATGGCCAATGGGTATATGAAGAGGTGTTCAGAATCACTGATCATGAGGGAAATGCAAAAAGAAATCATGCACAATCTCACTTATATCTGAAATCTAAAAACAAAGAGGAGGAAGGGAGGGAGGGGGAGAGGAAGGGAGGGAGGGAAGAAACAGTGTGGGGTCCCATGAATGTACACCATGCAGGGCAACATGAAAGCCCAGGTGATACACTGAGGTGCAGATGGCAAAGCAGCGCTTTCCCTGCAGGCTCTGTGCTCTGCAGCCCAGGCAGCAACCTCACTGCTGTTCAGCTCACTGCTGAGGGAAGAAGGCCTGCACCGTCCTACAGGATCCTCTAATCCAGGGCCCTCTAGAACACCATGCGCAACCAGGAATAACTTCTCAAGGTTAAAAAGTACACTGAAATCTGATACTGAATATGACAGTGACTAAGATGAAGAGGAAAGGGGCCCATGCTGTGGGGCAATAGGTTAAGCTGCCACCTATGACAACATCATTACATATGAGCACTGTTTCAAGTCCTGGTGGCGCCACTTCTGATCCAGCTCCCTGCGAATGCACCTAGGAAGGCAGCGGAACACAGTCCAAGCACCTGGCCTCCTGCAACCCATGTGAAGGATCTAGATGGAGTTCCAGGTTCCTGGCTTTGGCCCGGCCCAGCCACGCCTGTTGCAACCATTTGGGTTACAAACCAGCAATTTCCATGCCCCACTATCCGCCTCTCTCTGTAACTCTGCTTTTCAAATAAATAAATAAATCTTTAAAAACAAAACAAAAGGAGGTCTGAGAAGAGGGAGTGACAATTCTAAGAAACAGGAAAGGAAGTCTGTCCTTAATTACGTCCTCAGTAACAGGGAGACTTGGAAAGGGATAGATGAGCATGATTACAGTCATACAGAAATGCTGTAAAAGTTCTCTGGATCATGCGATGTTATCACAGACAAAGGGAAGAACACCAACGTAACGAGCATGGTGATACCAGTGAGAGGAGATGACCTCCAAGTGCAAGAACACTAACACTGCGCAAAGATCGGTCGGCTGCAGAAACATCCCCAAAGAATTGTTTGATGAATATGCAGGCAATAGGATTTATGCAAAAGTGGCCTCAATGGAATACTGGAAAGGCACAATTAAAATGATTTTAACTAAGGAAAATAACCGCAATTGTACTGAGCCACATTTGAAGAAAGGCTTTATTTGTTAGATTTCATTGTTCATTTATTTTCATTTTTATTTGAAAGGCAGAGAGAGAAAGATGAAGCGATCTTCCACCCTTCTCGCTCACTCCCCAAATTCCCACAACTGCCAGGATTGAGCCTGTCTGAAGCCAGGAACCGGAGCTCTATCGAGTCTCCCATGTGCATGGCAGGAATCTAAAACTTGAACTGTCCTCTGTCTGTCACACAATGTATTCGCAGGAAGGGGGCTCAGCAGCCAAGCATCCAGGATGCAAACCAGGCACTCCAACATGGAATGCAGACAATTCAGGTGACTTAATCACTACTTTATTAATAGAAGATGAGGATGTAACCGAGACAAGGGGAGAGTCCGTGAGCAAGAATTAAACAGTTTCTCTCACCAAAGCCCTGTGTGGATGCAACAAATGAGAACACCAGAATATACCACATCCCAAAAAGGAATACATGTCATCCACACCTTAGCATGCTGCACATCAATCTTCTAATTCTAATTTAGCTGTCAGTATGAAATCTTCCTTCTAGGAAAGTGCACTAACTGATCCCAACTGCTTAGATTTCTTTAGCAATTAAACTGGAAAATTAGCATTTTGCTTATCCATTGGTCAATCCTACTTCTCTCTGATTCTGGAATGGTAACGAACACCAGAGACTGTCCTCCTGGCCTGCCCTCCTTGGCAATGGCTCACCAACAAGCAGACGGGGGCTCCCTATTTGGATAGTCTTACACCACGAGGACAATCTTTTCCAAACACACAAAAAAATACTCATTTATTAGGACTAATTAAAAGAGGTCACTGTGAATTACTCATGCTAGTTAAGGTCTGTAGTTTCATTTTAATTATATAGAGTATATAGAAGGTACAGGCCTATCCTTACATAGTTTGCTTAAGCCTTTGGAAAATAGTTTTAATGAGTAGTGAAGTCCCTTTCTCAATGACCTAACAATTGTTTCTGTGTAAGAGGTCTACCACGTTTAGAAGTCTTTAACAGTGCTTTACAGTCTTAAGCACTCTTTTTAAAATCTCTAATTCTCTGCTAATTTGCTTCACAAAGTCTCCTTCCTAAACAATTTGTCAGTATACTTCAAGCACATCTTTCGGATTTTCTAACTATAAATCTGAATAATGAGTTCTAAATCTACAACTTTTAATATATGAATCAAGCTTCAACACTAAAGAAAATCTTTGCAACATGAAGACAATTCTGTCCAAAAATAAGCACTGGAGGCTTTTTTTGTTTATCAGGGGCCTTCAGAAAGCTCATGGGCAAACAGAAGTGAAAGACCAGTTTACTGGGGTGCAAAGAATTTTTGAAACCCATGCCTAGTTTTTTCATAGTATGCATTTTCCACGAACTTTTTGAAGACCCCTTAGATAAAACCACACTGATTTTAAAGTAATAAAAAAAGACACTGAACGCTGTTTCCTGCAAAGAATTACAGAAGCATAAAGCCCTCTTGCATCATGAAATGGACCAAGGAACCACAGAGCTTCAACAGATGTCAAATTCAGCATCAGCTGGCTCTCCAAAACGCGTCCAACCCAACAGCTGGCTGGCTGGTTGCACAGGGTCTCAGGACGCTAACTCTGGGGGGTGAGCTCGCATCGCAAGTCAGCACTCCTCCCTGGAAGGGAGGGCATGCGGCTCTCAGGTTACCCTAGGAGAAAGCTTCCCTTAGGAGCAGCCAGCCCACTAAAGGAACCCCTCTGGCTTCCGGCTGCCCAGGGCCAGCGGGAGGCAGCTCAGTGGTGGGCCCCTGGGACACCTTCTCTGTTGACTCACTCTCCTGACTCACAGGGTTTTCAGCAGCGACGTCACGCTGCAGTAGGGAGCCAGAGACATTCCGTAAGAAACAAGGTCTGCTTTCCAGAGCTGACTCAGACCTGTGCCCGCCGCGGCAGTGACACACCTGCAGCCCTGCTTCCCCTCGCGTCCTCTGCTGCTCCCGGCGGACTTACATAACCACACACAGCGCTGCCATTTTAAGCTGCAGGCTGCAAGCACTCTCGTTCTTGCCAACATTCCCTAACAAACTGTTACTCTCAATTCCTTTCTTCCTTGACACCTTACTGCTGATGAGTACAGAGAAAAACTCAAGACAATCTGGGGGGTCTTTATATAGAATCTGGTAGGTTCCCCTCCCCCAACTTCTACACGATAGAATTTCAAGACTGTTTCAGCTGAGTGTCCTGCTTCCTGGGACATGCCAGCGTATGTACGTAAATGCACGCTAGAACAACGGCTCTCGATGGGAAAAACCGGGCCCAAGGCAGCTGGCAACTTCTGGACACACTTTTGATGGCTACAGTGAAGGTGTGGGGGACAGCTGCTAGCCCTGGCAAGGAGAGGCCACAGGCGCTGCTAAACATCCCACAACACAAATGACCTTCTTCCTTCACAACACGGCATCACCTTTCCAACGTCAGTGCTGCCTGGGTGGAGAAACCCCAGCACGGACAAAAGACACTCCCTCCGAAACCAGATCACACACACATAAATACGATGGCATCAACATGCACACCGTTACTTCCAGACAGTCCTCTTCCACGAACCAGCTGAAAAGATGCAACCTTTCAAAGGGAAGAAATAATGAGTGTCAGCTTCCCAGCTGGGCTTGACACGGTTCCAGTATTTACAGAGTCCCTGGGGATGCTGTACATTTATAAGGCTGGAAATAACAGACTCCTTCGCAGAATAAACACAGCGATGTGGGTCCTAACGGGAGCTCTGACACACACCGCCTAAATGGAAGACACCATTTTGATAAAGGCTTCTAAATTACAGGAAAAAAAATATTAACTGGCCATTAAATAGAAAACATAGGGAAAATTAGGAAAGAAAAGAAATTAGCACAGTTGTCGTGAACTGAGTGTTACTGGAACACAGATGCGTGGTGAAACGTATGTCACATCCTGTTGTGGGAAACTCATTTCCTATTTTACAGGTTGGTGATTGACTCTAAGGGGGCATGTCATTCAACAGAAACGTGAACACGGCCAGGAGGAGAGCTGTCTACACAACGACAAGCCCTAAGACACCATGCTAGCGCTACACTTACACGGTCTCAGCTATGCTGATCCTGGAGAGGGAAAAGAACAGAAGCCAATGTTCCCAGCTTGATGGCTCCCTGAGGGACAGAGGAGAATCCAGTTGTGAACCTCTGCAGCTCAGCAGACCCACCGTGCTCTGTGCATTTAAGGTTCTGCTATTGGCATCTGCTTCGCGAAAGGAAAGTTCTTTCTCTCCATTAGAGGTCAGAGAGGGAAGAAGAGGAAACCTATCAAGTCCAAAAGCTTGACAAGCACCAGGAGGGAAATTCGCCATAGATGTGTTATTTCTGTGCTGCTCTATAAACCTCTATACACCACATGCTTAACCTCTGCTCGGCCTGGAACCACCATCAGCAACACCAAATCTGATGCAGCAAAAAGAAGAGGAGCACAGAGATGTCAATCAGATGCGTGATTTCAAGCTCTGGTGTGATGCCTTTCAACACAAACAACTTAATCATTTTTCACCCACGATCATCTTCTATTCCAAGACAGCCATTCATCTGATCTCACTATATCCTCCTGGCACCAGGTCAGGCTCACAGGGCAAACATCTTCACCCCATTACACAGGAAAACAACTGAGCCTCAGGAGAGCCATCTGACACGGCCACGGCCACGGCCACGTACGTTACGGTGGTGCTACAGGAGCAGCTCTCCTGGCCACAAATCCAAACTAAAGAAATCACGTAGAATATTATACACAGAAATCTGGAGACACAGAAACGCAGTCCCTGGCATGAGGCAGGTGGCCTGGGACACTCAGGCGGGCCTTGGCATCCTCCCTTCAAACGTGAAAAATGTCACAGAACATCAACACCAGATGAGGCCACTCTCTGTGCATGATGGATCAAGTCAAAAATATGATCACTCCCTAATCATGTCTGAAGGCAAACAAAACATGAATACTCTTCGTGTCACAAATGACTGTATACATGTCTGCTCCCAGCTAAGAAGAGTGACTGATGCTTCTTTAGCAATTACCACCCCTATAGGTGAAATTTACCAAGATAATAATGACAGAATGAACCTCTTCTTCCTAACAGCATTCCTACACACAGAAAAGCCCCACTCCCTTAAAGCCTCCCCAGAGCCACCTAGAATAAGTTCTAGAATATGTTCTATCTAACATGCTCTGACAGAGTGCCCCACAGCTGCCCACAGTGTGGGTGGGTGTGGGTGTGGGTGTGGGTGTAGGTGTGGGTGTGTGCCTCACAATGAGTAACAGACTAACCTTGCTCAACTACAGTGTATTCCTGGTGCTCTTTTGCTGGAAACCATTGACAAGCTCGTATTAAGAACCCAAGAAGCCATGACTCATACTCAGCTTTTTACGCCTGGTTACTGATTACTGAGCATTTTCCTTAATAGCAAAATAAGTAAGAACCCAACAAACCTGGGGCAGGCATTTGAAAACCACAGGGGGAAGAGTCTACCCAGGGTGATAAAACTGAAATACAAACAGAAGAACTGACTGATCAAATTATCCAATCTCTATGATTAGGGACATGTTGACACAAGTTGAAGCTTTGATTGGGCCAATGTTATCATACTGCAGCTTCAGTTCTGCTATAATCCTGGTAAGTGAATGGAAAAGGAGCCAAACAAGACTGAAACAAGCCCAGAAATTCTTATTAGATGCACTTCCCCTATGACAACATGGAGCTGCGTACCAATGCACAGGTAGGAGTAACTTTAATCCAATGTTTCAACTCTATCAAGGGGTGAAATGATGCTGTTTTTTTTTTTTAAATTTTTGACTGACACTAGTAATTCTACATATTTCTGGAGTACAGTGAGATGCTTTGATCCAAATATATAACATGTAATGATCAAATGATAATTAGCATGTTCCTCTCCTTAAAGATTAGTCATTTCTTTGTGGTGAGACCATTCAAAACCATTTATTCTAGTTATTTTGAAATACATAGTACATTATTGTTAACTGTGTTTACTCTGCTATGCAGTAGGATGTCGTAAGCTCATATGCTATTTTGTCTTTCTGTACTTATATCATTTAACAAAATGTCCTCCACAGCCATCTATGTTGTCATAAATAACATATGCATTTTCTTTATCCATTCATCCCTTGATGGACATTTAGGTTGACTCCTTATCTTGGCTTATCTTGATGCAGTAGCTATGGGAGTACACATGTCTCTTTGGCAGACTTATTTCAGTTCCTTTTGATATATACCTGGTAATGGGATAACTGATCCTGAAGTTCTAACTATATTTTCATTAACAATAGCAGTACCAACTTATGTTCCCACCAACAATATGTAAGAATTCTTCTTCAGGCCGGCGCCGTGGCTCAACAGGCTAATCCTCCGCCTTGCAACGCCGGCACACCGGGTTCTAGTCCCGGTCGGGGCACCGGATTCTGTCCCGGTTGCCCCTCTTCCAGGCCAGCCCTCTGCTGTGGCCCAGGAGTGCAGTGGAGGATGGCCCAGGTGCTTGGGCCCTGCACCCCATGGGGAGACCAGGAAAAGCACCTGGCTCCTGGCTCCTGCCATCGGACGAGCGCGGTGCGCCGGCCGCAGCGCGCCGACCGCGGCGGCCATTGGAGGGTGAACCAACGGCAAAGGAAGACCTTTCTCTCTGTCTCTCTCTCTCACTGTCCACTCTGCCTGTAAAAAATAAAAAAATAAAAAAAGAATTCTTCTTCAACCACATTCTCCCCAGCATTCTTTTTTTTCTGTTTTTATATCAGCATTCGAACTTGGGTAAGGTGATAGCTCATTGTGGGTTTAATCTACATTTCCCTGACAGTTATAAAACTACCAGGGGGCCAGTGCTGTGGTGTAGCAGGTAAAACCACTGCCTGCAGTCCCGGCAACCATATGGGTGCCAGTTCAAGTCCCAGCTGCTCCTCTTCTGATCTAGTTCTCTGCTATGGCCTGGGAAAGCAGTGGAAGATGGTCCAAGTCTTTGAGCCCCTGCACCCACATGGGAGACCCAAAAGAAGCTTCTGGTTCCTGGCTTCCAATCAGTACAGCTGTAGCCTTTGCAGCCATCTGCAAGGTGAACCAGCAGATGGAAGACCTCTCTCTCTCTCTCTCTCTCTCTCTCTCTCAGAGATGAACCAGCAGATGGAAGACACCCCTCCCTATCCCACTCTCTCTCTCTCTCTCAGAGATGAACCAGCAGATGGAAGACACCTCTCCCTATCCCACTCTCTCGCTCTCTCGCTCTCTCTGCCTCTGCTTCTCTGTCACTCTGCCTTTCCAATAAATAAATAAATCTTAAAAAATAAATAAGTAAATACAATTACTAGGAAAAAACACAGCGGATATTCCACATGTCTTTGGTCTGGGCAAGGATTCTTCAAATACAAGCTCCAGAGCACAGGCAGTAATAGCACATGTGGACAACTGGGATTGTGTCAAACTGAAAAGCTTCTGCACAACAAGGAAAAGAGCTACAGAAGGAAGCAAAATAGTACACAGTGAGGGAAAATATTTGCAAACCATATATCTGACAAGGAGGCATTATCTAGGATTTATGAGGAACTCAAAGAACTTGAGAAGAAAAAATGAATAAAGAATCCACTTTAAAAATACAAGCTAAAGACCTGAACAGTGGCCAGTGCTGTAGGACAGCAGGTTAATGCCCTGGCCTGAAGTGCTGGCATCTCATATGGGTGCCGGTTCAAGACCCGGCTGCTCCTCTTCCAATCCAATTCTCTGCTACGACCTAGGAAAGCAGTAGAAGATGGCCCAAGTGCTTGGTCCCCTGTATACGCATGGGAGACCCAGAAGAAGTTCCTGGCCCCTGGCTTTGAATCGGCACAGCTCCGATCACTGTGGCCAATTGGGGAGTGAACCATTGGATAGAAGACCTCTCTCTCACTCTCTCTCTTTCTCTGCTTCTCCTCTCTAACTCTTTCAAATAAATAAACAAATCTTTTTTGGGCTGGTGCCGTGGCTCACTTGGTTAATCCTCTGCCTGCGGCACCAGCATCTCATATGGGCACCAGGTTCTAGTCCCAGTTGCTCCTCTTCCAATCCAGCTCTCGGCTGTGGCCCAAGAGGGCAATGGAGAATGGCCCAAGTCTTTGGGCTCCTGCACCCGCATGGGAGACCAGGAAGAAGCACCTGGTTCCTGGCTTCGGATCAGCACAGCACCGGCTGTGGCAGCCATTTAGGGAATGAACCAACGGAAGGAAGACCTTTCTCACTGTCTCTCTCTCACTGTCTATAACTCTACCTGTTAAAAAAAAAAAAAGAGAGAGAGAGAGACCTGAACAGACACTGTTCTAAAGAAGACACAAAAATGATAAAGAGATAAAGGGGAATTTTTTTGTTTTTCAACTTTTCTTTGTTTTTGTCTTCATTTGTTCACAACTTATAACCATCCATAATTATGGGCTACACAGTGATGTTATGATATTTGCACAACATGTGGAAGGAATGAATCAAGTTAAAACATACCCATCACCTTACGTACTTATCACTTATTCCTCCTGTTACTTTGTACCCAATGAATGCAATCTCGAATGATAAAGTAATAATTCCTACAAATTTCAAAAAGGATTGCTAAATTACTACAAAATTACTGAATTACATATTTTCTGTATATTATATAAAACTATGTACCTCAATTGCTTAAAAAACAATCCAGGATAGGCCGGCGCCGTGGCTCAACAGGCTAATCCTCAGCCTTGCGGCGCCAGCACACCAGGTTCTAGTCCCAGTCGGGGCGCCGGATTCTGTCCCGGTTGCCCCTCTTCCAGGACAGCCCTCTGCTGTGGCCCAGGAGTGCAGTGGAGGATGGCCCAAGTGCTTGGGCCCTGCACCCCATGGGAGACCAGGAAAAAGCACCTAGCACCTGGCTCCTGCCATCGAATGAGCGCGGTGCGCCTGCCACAGCGCGCCGTCCGCGGCAGCCATTGGAGGGTGAACCAACGGCAAAAGGAAGACCTTTCTCTCTGTCTCTCTCTCTCACTGTCCACTCTGCCTGTCAAAAAATTTAAAAAAAAAAAAAATCCAGGATAAGCATTTGGCCTAGCAGTCACGATTCCTCTTGAAAGACCCACATCCCATTTTGGAACACCTGGGTTAGAGATCGAGCTCCACTCCTGAATCTAGCTTCCTGCTGATACACACACTGAAAGGCAGCAGGTAGGACTCAAGTACTTGGATCCCTGCACTCAGATGGAAGACCTGGATTGAGTTTCTGGCCTCTGCCTTTGTCGTGGCCGAACTCTGAAGTTCTGTCTACATCACAACAAACTTCTGTTTCTGCATTTTTCAGTGAGCTAAGAAGCTTCGTTACCATGAAGTCATGCTTTACACGTGTGGCACTGGAATGAGCAGGGTGAACGAGAATAAACATTTCCACGAAAAGTGACTTTCAGTGAAGACAGAGATGCTTTTCCAGCTGCACACCTCAGAATACCAGAAAATCAGTCATGTATTTGCTTGATGCTTCCATTGCTTCCCAAAAATAGAACTCGAATGATCTCTAATTCTAAAGAAGGGTCCTGTTGTCTTATTTTCGTATCATGACATCTATACGTTTCTGCCTTCTAGTTTCTGTGCACATCTGCAAGCCAGACCAAACCTCCCACCTCTCAGACACCAGCCACCCTTGGTGTTCGGCCGCACATGGTCTGCACCTTGCTGGAAACCTCTCCAGGCACCTGTTACTAGACATCGCCTTATAATGTAAGCCGTGTCACCTCTCACCTTTCACCTTTGATCCACAGACTCAAAGACCCTGTCTTAGAGTATGTAATCTTCAAGATTCACTAATAATTCTTCAGCCTGTTCATCCAAAGAAAATAAACAAAATGCTTTTGATTTGTGGAGGAGAAACAATTCTACTCACCGCATTTTTTCCTTCACTTTGGGCATCTCGGTAATCAGGATTAAGCTGAAAAAGAAAGCAAAACTAGATTTGAACTGTTGTTACAAGAACATTAACAAGACCACTGATCTTTAATTCAGTTCACTATTTTACCTTTAACTAAGTGTAATGTGAAAGAAAGTTATCCAAGGAACTACTGGTAATTAGGACAATTTAAAACATTACCACCAAGTACCATGAGACAAGCACTAAGATGCCAACTAGAAGGCCTTAATTTATATCACAAATGCTGGCATCCTTGATGAAATGAGAGCTGATAATCTCACCGAGTCTAGACAAACACTCGACAGAGTGTTTACATAATACAAAAATGGCCATTTACCAGTTACTCAGAAACCAATTTTATTTATTTATTTATTTATTTATTATTTATTTGACAGTGAGAGAGAGAGAGAGAGAGAAAGGTCTTCCTTCCGTTGGTTCACCCAACAAATGGCTGCCATGGCTGGAGCTATGCAGATCTGAAGCCAGGAGCCAGGTGCTTCCTCCTGGTCTCCTATTGGGTACAGGGGCCCAAGCACTCAGGCCATCCTCCAGAGAGGTGGACTGGAAGAGGAGCAACCAGGACTAGAATCCGACGCCCATATGGGATGCCAGCGCTGCAGGCGGAGGATTAACCAAGTGAGCCATGGTGTCGGCCCCTCAGAAACCAATTTTTAAAAATAGAGCAGAGGAAAGTTTTGAAAATGATTCAAGACCATGAATTACATGCTACATACACGAAGAAAAGAAAACACAACGAAAGAGCAAATATGTATCAGATATGTCAATTAACACAGAAGGACTTCTTAAACTAACACCAAAAACTGGATATGGAGTTTAGGGGTCATTCCACTGAGAAAAACAGGCTTCGGATATGTTCAGCGTTGACCCGAGTATCAACTCGTGGCTCCACCTATCTACATGGTCTCAAAGCAACCAGGCTGATAATTTGTACAGCAACATATTTAAAAGGTGTTTTCTTGAAGTCACAACTTGTCCAGGTGCACTTAACCATTTTAACATGAATCAACCAAGGTGCAAAATTTACAATCCAATTTTAAAATATATTTTAAATGCAAGGTGAAGAGTCTTTCTCAAAATGACATTTAGTTAGCAGCTGTAGGAACTGCTGCTCCCAGTGTACCACTAAATATTAATGAAGCTACTGATCAAAAAAAATCCTAAAAAGAAACAAATTTGGGAAAAAAAAAAAACGCAATGTCAGTGAAAACTAAGGCTGAAAAAAACCTACATTCCAAATCTTCTATGAATTGACAAATTATGTCGGGTCTTCCAAAAGTTCACGGAAAACGTTTATATTATGCATAGACTCCAAATTTTTTTGCAGCGAAATATATTTGCCATTTAATACCGTCTTCCCCTCCCTTTTAGATGTGTACTCATAAAGCAGAGAGTTCTGGGTAAGAGACAGGTAAGGATCCAGTTTTTCTCTTGTATACTCTTTTTTTTTTTTTTTCAAAGAAATCTTTTATTTAATGAATACAGACACTTTAGGAATACAGTGATTCTTGCTACCATACCCGCCCTCCTACCCTACCTCCTCCCTCACCTATTCCTAGTCTGATTCTCCATTAAGATTCATTTCTCCTGCTGACTTGGAAAGCCTGAGAATTTACCAATCAAAAACTTCCAGAAGGGCTTCTCTAGGGCTAAGAAGCTGCTTTCAGATCAAACAGAAAATTCTCTCCCCAGCCACTGTCCTGCCATCAGTCTCTGTCTTCTCATGACCAGACAGCCGATGATGCTCATACAACAACCGGGTAGAAAGCACTGGGGAGCTGATGATGGCAGGGGCATTCTGAGTGCAGTGCGTGAAAACAGGGAGAAGACAGAAGACGCATGATGCTGTGTACCTGCAATGTGCTGCCTGAGAATACAGAAACAGCCAAGGGACACGAGACAGAAGCAACTGCAGCACAGCCTGGGATGCTGAGCTGACGTCTGAGGAAACTGGGCGCTGTGCTCGAAATGCATCCATCCGTCTGCCCTGCAGCTGGAGATGCAGAATGCTGGTATGTTGTCATACCAGAGATGGAACTCATGCGAGAAAAGGACAAGCCACTCAGCTCATCTGATTCTGCACAGAGCTCATCTGAGGATATGAGAGAGGACTGCAAGAGAAGGGAAGGGAAAGGAACAGAAGGGGAGGGGTGGGGAGGGCCGGGCTGGGCCAAAACAAAAGACTCAAGGTACAATATATCAGAACAAGGGAAATTCTCAGAGTCCTGAATATAACACAAACTTTCCAGGACATGGTTTGGCACACCCAAGAAAGCAGAAGTAAACAAGACCTCCACATTGAGGCAACATGCAGAATTAAAAGAAAAAAAAAGATAACAGTAATAGAAGTGACAATGTAATCATATCAAGAACTGCGAATGTTGAGGATGTCAATCAAAATGGACACATAAATACAAAAGTAAAGTCCATGTTGGCAGCAATAAAAAAGCAAGCTGATGCTACAGGTGCAGAAGAAAAGGCACTGGAAAGCTGTCCCTCAAGTCACAGAAATGGAAACTGGGTAAAGGCAACAGTCATGGAGGACAGAAGGGACTATCAACTGACAGGCAAGTTGGGTACTGTCAAGGACGAGAGCGCATAGAGGGGAGACAAGCAACAAAAAGATGATAGAAAATGGAGCTTTTCTCAGCTGAAGAAAGAACCACGTATGCACCAATTATCCCATTCCAGGAAAATCAACTAAACAGACTAACACATTCATTGGAGGTAAGTGGGAACCAGAAGGAAAGCAGTGACTGCGATGCCAGATACTGCTTTGACATTATAACCTGCTATGAGCAATGTCAGATAAAACCGCATGGCATGGAATGGAGGATGGATAACCAAAGGCGGTATGCTCAAACAGTGGCATCCAATCCAGCAGTAAACATGGCTGGCTCCTGACACCTGCAGCCACAGGGGAGGAGGCCAGCCACAAAAAGCAGATGCCCTGCATGAAGCCATTCAATGAAACACAAGAACAAATGAAAACTGTGGTGGAACAAATCAGAAAGTGGAAGTGTGAGCGAGCGCAGAGGGTAGAAAGCAGAATCCAGTGCAAGACTCAAGGGACGGTGTCCCCAAAACAGCAGATGATTAGACTCCAGCTGCCTGGCAGTGCGGGGCCCACAGCGATGAGGACTGGGAGCTGCTCTTGGCTTCCTGCAGTGACTCCGACTCCCTAAATCCCCATGAATTACAAGTAACACAGAGTAAGTCCAGGATTCCTTCTTGCCTCTGGAATCCAAGAGCAAAAGGGGGAGGGACAAAGGGAGAGTTAACTGACCTCTTGTTTACTGATTTATCAAACTCTACAACACACATTTTTACTTAGAAGTTAAGAAAATCACAGCATAGTTGTAGAAGGAATTTTTCCACCTGTTTTAGTTAAGTACTAAGATAGCTTCCTTAAAAAACTGCTTTCTCTTCAAAGAATTTCCACTCTTCTTTTAAACTGAAAAAAATAAATAAATAAATCTGTGATAAGATTTTAACTAAATTATATCCAAAAAATACCCAACATGTTTTACCAAGAATATCCCAAAGTTTTTATCCAGCAAATGTCAGAATAGTTGGTTCCCAGCACTGTAAAGTGAACTCATGCTGGACAGCATGATTTATCAGTAACGAGAAAGTATACAGAAACGGGAATTAACATATCTAAGCCAAACACAAAATAAGGGACAGATGTCTGGTGCAGCAGGTAAGCCACCACTTGGGTTATCTTCATCCTATATTGTAATACCTGGGTTCAAGTCCCAGCTCCACTCTCTGTTCTAGCTTCCTACTAATGTACACCTTGTGAAGTAGCAGGTTGCAGGGTCTGAGTCCACCCATACAAGGATGGACTGGGTCCGAGGAAAGGTGAGTGCGCCGCTCGCCAGTTCCCCAGCCTCCCGATCCCGGAGACAATCAGACGCAGCGGGGAGCCAAGTCTAGCGAGGACTCATTTATTCCATGCGAAACCAAACCTTTTATAGCACAAAACTGCAGAGTCATTGGGGCAGGGCTAAGAACCAACCAATCACTTAAAAGGTCACTTTACGGGGGGATTTCTATAGGACTAGCCATATGTCTATACTAGTCTTGTTACCTCCCCTGATGTTGGGTAGCCAATTAGCTTTTCAGTTCCGCCCATCTTACTTCCTCTGGGCGCCATCTTTTTTGCCCCTCCTTGGCACTGCCCAGTCCGCTGCCATCCCCGGGACACCCACCGGCTGGCTCCTCGGGCCCGGCTCCACGCGGCTCCACGCGCAGCTTGGGCGGGGGCACCCGCGCATGTGGAGCCCCCGGGCCTAGCCTGGCCACACAATGGCCGTGCTCATGCCCCGCAGCAGGTGATGTCCCAAATAATTCAGTCCCTGTCACCTACATGGGAGACCCAGACTAAACTCTCAACTCCCAGCTTCAGCCTGGATCAGCTCTGACTGTTGTTGGCATGTGGGGAGTGAACCAGCAGATGGGAGAAATCCCCCTCTCTATTTTTCTCTTTCCTTCTCTCTTTCTCTGTCTCTCAAAGAAATCTTAAAAGAAAACTATTTACAAAACACACAATAAAGTATGTTCTCTGAAACACAGATCGTAGTCTGTCCCAAAGACAACATCACTTTCTAAAATTCTGTCTTCTCGTACTTCACCTGTTTAGGGTCATCCGTCCAATCCCTGGCTAGCTGACAGGAACAGGATTCTACACTCTTTCTCTATAAAGAAACATCACTGGCCTTAGGAAAGGCCTCCCACCCCATGGACCTCAGGGTGCTCCTTTACATAATCAGAAATATCAACGAGCAAACCCTATTTATATGTCAACAAACTTGACAAAGCCCTGTCCTTGGCAATAATATGAAAGATGGTGCCAATCAGTGAGATTTCACTTCATCTCTGCCTCTCGGCTGCAATGCTTTTCTAAAAATAGTCTGCACAGTGACTACTTCACTGAATCCAGAAAACTAAAGGTAATAAGAATAATAATTACAAGGAAAGGGGGGAGAAGGGAAAGGAACAGAAACTGCCTGAGCAAATGTGAGGCTATATAATTTCACCAACAGTAACTCTTTAAAGGCCAAATAAATACAGGCTTTAAATTATACTACTGCTTTCCCTCTTAAAATAGAGGATCAGTGATTATTAAAGTAATTAAACAAAGAATAAGGAAAATATTTTTGTTACAATGAGAGGAAGATATATGATTATATGGAGGTTCCTGAATATTGTAGAACTTTAAAGGTAATATTTCCTTAATATAAAAAACGAATTATAAATGTGGCACTGGAGAGAGGGAGCATGACTATAGTATTCAATCACTTATTCATTAACCATTAAAGAGCAGCCACAGTGGGCAAAGCCTTGTGGCGTACGATATTTCAGCAAAGACAGAGAGGATATGGTCGTTGTCCAGCAGACCTTACAATCAAGGAGGGAAAATAAGACATAAATACAGTCAGCTGTAATGCAAAACAGAATGTGGCCAGAGATTTAAGACAGGGATGAATAATTTATAAGTAATATAGGTCAGGAAGGAGGGATCTGCGGTGGGCAAATTTATTCAAGAATTATTCATGGAGAGAGTAGCATGCGAGCTAAGTCTTGAAGGACGGTAGAAGTGTATCTGACAGAGAAGGAAAGAGGGAGAGCAGCAGACAGGCAGGTGTGGGGAGAAAGATGAAGCTTATTCAGAGAGGACCCATAAATGTCATTTATGGGATACTATTTATATGCACTTAAAGTTTCCTTCATTTAACCTCTAGATTATGGTATACCAAGGGATTCTGAAACATTCTGTGCAGATGTGAGGCACTAGCATTAGGAAGCATAGGCCTGGAGGCTCCAGAGCTACTTCTTTAGTTACAGGAGCACATGGCTTCACTCCTCCTTCCCTAAAGCAGAGTGGTATGGTCCAAGGGGAGAAGAAAGATCAACCCAGACCTACAGGGCCTTGAAACCCTGAGCTAAAGAGTTTGAATCTGTTTCTGAAGATGCAGGAAAACAGAACATCAGAGAAGCAAGGTAACCAAGCACAGTGGCACAAGTTGATGGGTAGGGCCCAACCAAGGCAGTAATGAGAAAATGGAAAACACAAAGGAGAAGCGGATGTGAAAGATTTTGTGGAAGTGGACTCAGTAGATTCTGGACATACAAAATGAGAGAAAAATATGCTTACTGTGACTCTGGATTTCAACCCTGAACTAAGAAAAATCATGATTTTTGTGAGAGGATAATCTATACAAGATGTATTTCTTAAGCATATATTTAAGCGGGTTATCCAAGATCGAATTTATGGTCTCTAGCAGCCATGGGAGTGGATGACAGAGAACAGAATCTTTCAACAAAGTCTTCCTTTAAACGGCCAAAGAAGAACAGAAAGAAGTCAGGTATTGCTCAAAGCAATTGAGACAAAGTCACACCACAGATACCCCGGCTGTGAGTACTGTGATCATACCACAATCAAATGAAACATAACTGCACCCTTCCATCAAACACAATAGCAGGAAACAGACTAAAAGCTCCTACCTCCATAACACAGGTCCATTTGCTGAAAATAAAACTTTTGAACAATGAAAGAAGTCACAAAACTATCATGTGAGTACATTAACACAGTGATATGTGTATGTGTCTATTTCCAGTGCCTGGCATTTCAGGGCCAATCCATAAAGATACTTCAAAAAGCCCACAGAAAAAGCGCATTATATTTAATTCCATTGTTCCTGAACTTTCTGAAGAACCCTCATATTATTCTGATATTCTAAAAACAAAGAGAGAAAAAGAAACTTTACTGGGTGTTTATGAATGCCAAATACAACTTATATTTTGGCTTATAACATTTACACATGAGCATACAGGGTCTGGCATATGTGTTCATCTACTGGATTTACACATACAACACAAAGATAGAAACTAGGCCCTTTTCATATACTGTGGCTGGCACATTTGACAGAGAAGTGAACATAGGGACTTTTAAAAGTATAGCCCTGGTCTTCCCAAGATTCTACCCTAACTAAGTCTCTCATTAATTAATTAAATCCAAAGGCTATTGAGTAGTCAGGAAACAAGGGTTTACTGCCATCTGGTGGAAGCTTTGCCCATACACAAATAAGCTAGTGGTCATCGAAAGAAAGAACATAACATCATTAGCAAATACAATAATGCTGCATTTCTTGATCTATCTTGTTTAGGAAAGGATAATCAAAAGCTACTCCTTCAGTAACATCCAAAGTAGGAAAATGCAGAGAGCAGCAGATCAGAAACCGTGATGCGTAATTCATCATCCTTACCATGACCAGAGAAGAACTAATCAACAAAGCTCCAGCATTTTTTTTTAAGATTTTTTTAAAAAAGATTTACCTATTTTATTTGAAAGTCAGAGTTACACAGAGAGAGGAGAGGCAGAGAGAGAGAAAGGTCTTCCATCCAATGGTTCACTCCCCAGTTGGCCACAACGGCCGGAGCTGCGCCAATCCGAAGCCAGGAGCCAGGAGCTTCGTCCAGGTCTCCCACATGGGTGCAGGGGCCCAAGGTCTTGGGCCATCCTCCACTGCTTTCCCAGGCCATAGCAGAGAGCTGGATCGGAAGAGGAGCAGCCAGGACTAGAACCAGTGCCCATAGGGGATGCCGTTGCTTCAGGCCAGGGCGTTAACCCACTGTACCACAGCACCAGCCCTGATTTATTTATTTAATAAGGCAGAGTTACAGAGGCAAGGCTCCAGTATTAACCTACCCAAATGTGAAATGACTCTGTCCTACAGACACAGATGTAAACTCTCATGCCCCAGTAACATGACTGGAGTAAAAGATCAACAACACAGTGAGGAGCAGTGTGCCGATGGCTGTGCTCTGCGTGATGAGTGCTGGCCAAGTGGGCCCTAGTGTCAGCTCACAACAGGTGTGCCAGGGACAGCCCAACAACAAGGTTCTGCATTATCTCATGTCGCCAAAATGTCCTCCATCCTGCCTTATTCACCACTAACTACTCTGCACCACGTTTTGTCCATGGGTCCCTGGCAATGTATATTTCCTAATATTTAACCTGAATTCCCTAAAACTTTCCTGCTGGTGATCCTTACAAGGAAGAAGAGTTCCTTTCTAAGCCTTGGTCCACTCTGGGATCTTGTAGAACAAAATCTAACTACTGTGGTATCAGTGTCCCAATTCCGAGATATTTTCCACTGTTCACCAAAACAACAGCGGTACTATTCGTAAATAGCTTGCAATGTACAGGCTTCGTCTCCACAACCATAGAAACTCCAGTATGTGAAATGGTCATAAACAACAGGCTTCTTAGGCTTTTCTGAGACAATTAACTACCTGGTAAATGCTGGTCAGAAGAGAGTATCATGTTTAAGCACGACAGATAGATAAGATAGATACAATTTTTTACTTTTTTAAAATTACTTGTACTTAGATTTCAGACCACAAATCTTTAAAATTACCATGAGATTTAGCAATAACCTATTAATAATAACTTAATAATTTAAACATTATACAAGGGGCCAGTGCCATGACATATTGAGTTAAGCCGCCATACGCAGCACTGACATCCCATATGTGTGCCAGTTCAAGTCCCAGCCACTCCACTTCTGATCCAGCTCCCTGTTGGTGTGCCTGGGAAAGCAACAGAAGATGGCTCAAGTGCTTGGACCCCTATACCGACATCAGAGACCCAGATGAACCTCTTGGCTCCTGGTGTCTGCCTTGCCCAGCCCTGGGCAGATAGAAGATTGCTCTCTCTGTATCCCTCCTTCTCTCTGTCTGCCTGTCTCTCTCTCTTTCAAATACATAAAATAAATATTTTTTTTAAAAATTATATAAAAATAATCTCCAATGCACAGGTATGATAGGAGAGGTTGCACAAGAGATCTCAGTGTCTTGATGAGTGAGTTTTGGTATGATTCTTTTCTATATTTGGCATTTGGGACCAGATAATAATCCACTGTTCCAGGGAGCTGTCCCCCACAAAATCAGATGTTTGGCTATCCTCTAGATTCAAGCAGCTCCCTCCCCAACTGTGACAACACAAATGTCTACAGACACTGTCAAAATCACCCTCCGCTGAGAAGTACTGCTAGCGATGAAGCATTCAGCCCTAAGGTTGGCACTGTATTGTGTTTTGAATGAGCAAAATAAAACCTGAGACTGGATTTCCTTCCCTGAAAAATGAAATCATTGGATTTACAATAATCACAGTCCTTGTGATCCATCATTTAATCATCCAGTATTTACTGAATGTAAACTAAATGTCAGATGCAGCGCTAGGCACAAGCTATCCAGCGGTAAGGCAGATATGGGAAACAGAACAGTGACTGGCTAGATAAACACAATGCACAGGTGAACAAATACCTACAAAACACTAAGGTGTGTCAAGACCAAAGAGGGATTTCTGAAATATCTCAACAGGTTTATGGAGAATAACTGTGACATCATTCAGCATCAAAGCCTATTAAATACTAAAACGCTGCATGAATTCTAACTACATTCTATTCTAAGACCACAGGCCAACTTATTATGCAATAGCTTGAGTTAAATTATAGACAACAAAACTGTTTCAAGCTAGTTAAAAAAACACACACAAAAAAAACCTCTTAATTTCTGTTCTAGAAACATCCATCAAAGGGACTTGGAAAAGTAAAGGCCAAGTATGTCAAAATGTTCTGATAATCCAATGCAGAGACAATTTTTTCAGCTGCCCTCCCAGATAAGCACTCACTATACTTACCCAATTGATCTAAAAGTAAAAACCTCACCCATTTGTGTATTTTATAAATCTTGGAAGGGATTGGTTGGCTTCTACAATATGCCAGACATATGCACTGTCATGGGCCATGGGATGAGGCAGTATTTTCTATGGCAAGGCACTGTAGATTAGTTTAGATTAGTAAAGAGATTAACTAAATGTTGGTGCGTTCTTTGGCACAGCAGTTAGGATGGCATGAAGGATGCCTACATCCCACATCACAGTCCCTGGGTTAACGTCTCAGCTCCACTTCCAGTTCAGCTTCCTGGTAACGCTCACCCTGCAAGACAGCAGGTGATAAGTCAAGCACCTGGATCCCGGCCACCCTAGTGGGAGACTGAGATTGAGTTCTGGTTCCTTCCTCTGGCCTGGGCCACCCCTGGCTATTGCTGGCCTTTCAGGAGCGGGCCTGCAGAGGCAAAGCCAGAATCTCAGAGGCCTGCACTGGCGTGCAATGGTTAGGCCACCGCCTGCAATGCTGGCAACCCATACAAGCACTGGTACAACTCTCACCTTCTCCACTTCTGAGCCAACTTCCTGCTGGTGCACCAGGGAAAGCAGCGAGTGCCTGGGCCCCTGCCACCTCCTCGGAAGACCCAGATGCAGTTACTGGCTCCTGGCTTCAGCTGTTGTGGCCACTGCAGGAGTGAACCAGCGAACACAAAGAATCTCTCCCCACCCCTGGCTTCTCTCTGCAGCCCTGCCTTTCAAATAAATAAATCTTTATTTTTTATTTTTTTTTTTTATTTTTGACAGGCAGAGTGGACAGTGAGAGAGAGAGAGAGACAGAGAGAAAGGTCTTCCTTTGCCGCTGGTTCACCCTCCAATGACCGCTGCGGCCGGCGCGCTGTGGCCGGCACGCTGTGGCCGGCACACTGCGCTAATCCGAAGGCGGGAGCCAGGTGCTTCTCCTGGTCTCCCGTGGGATGCAGGGCCCAACACTTGGGCCATCCTCCACTGCACTCCTGGGCCATAGCAGAGAGCTGGCCTGGAAGAGGGGCAACCGGGACAGAATCCGGTGCCCTGACTGGGACTAGAACCCAGTGTGCCGGTGCCACTAAGCAGAGGATTAGCCTGTTGAGCCACGGTGCCAGCCTCAAATAAATAAATCTTAAAGAAAAACCAATTTCCTCTCTCTCTCTCTGCATTTCAAATAAATATATTTTAAAAATTAAGAAAACATTAATACATAACTAAACATCGCTCCTAAGATATTTTCTTCCCTTAAGTTATCTGACAAAGGAATACAAGTTCTTGGCAGTGATAATGATAAAACACTACTCTGCCTCGTTCCTTCCTTTTCCCTCCATGAAACTGAAGGAAAATAATACTTATTGAGCACCTTTTGTGTCCACAGAGCTGTACATTCACTATTCTCTTTAATTCCAGAATAATCCCATGTAATTCATATTTTCACTTTTTTTTCCTACAATCAAGGCAAGTCAAATCCCAATTAAATACTTGCTTAAAGTCAGATACACTATAAGCAGTACACATGGGGACTTTTCTTCACTACACTACACCTTACCACCCACGGTGGCAGACAGAAATGCCATGAACTCAAAGGGAATTCAAGAACTACATAATCCAATTTACCAGGGATGTCTGCAGCACAGTGAAGTCACCTTCTCCATGGTACATCATGTGTGGAGGATGGAAAAGCCACGGGAAAGGGTGCTTACACCCCTCTATATCCCGCCCCTCTGTGAGCAACCGCCCGTGAAGGCAGCACGCGCTCAATGCTTGCCCATCTTACTGCTTCAGCCATGTGTTCTAAGACCATCGAAAAGGACTCTCAGCTTCCCTCTGACGACTTCTCCATTCCTCCTCTTCGCTGCCAGGCTGTGAAAGTTCAGTGTGCATTCACTTCCGCCTCTGACTTCCTAGAGATTCTTCCACCCCTGCATTTTGGTTTCCATAAAAATCGCCTCAAAGAACTCACCGGCAATTGCATTCCACGCAAATGCCGTCAGCGGACTCTGGATTCTGTCTGCGGCAGCACCCCCTCCTTGGCTGGGCATCTGAGATACAGCCTACTTTCTTTTTTATGTGCTTCCCTGGCTTCCCAGGAACCCAGTCTGGCCACCCTTAAAACACGATGTTCCTTGTGGTTCCATCTTCAACCGCCTTTCCACAACCATCTTCCCTGTGCTAACGAGACTCCAATACACTTCTCCGGCCCTGGTCAATCTCCCAATGCCTAGACGCTGGGAAACCTGTACCTGACATATTCCCCTGCACATTCTACAGGGGTCTTCAGAAAGTCTGTGGGAAGTGTGCGAGATCGCTCCAGCTGAGTGAGTGGCCCCTCTCTGCTTGGCACCTCTTCCTACTTTCCCTGGATTGATGAGTGACCTCAGCAGCCTTCCAGAGCCTGGAGTCCTCCTACTCCTGAACCTGTCACATCTGATGGATTCCCTGCCATCGATTCTGTCGGCTAAACTTGTCTTCAGCTCTCCTGCTTCTCATCATACCAATGCCACTCCCATAGCCCAAGGTCTAAAATTCCCTGCAGGTTCTGTCTCCAAAATGATCCCCTGCCTCAAAATGCAGTATTTCCCAGTCACCTCACAAGGGCTGCAGAGAAGCCCTGTCCACTAGAACTTTCTCTTCAGTGATGGAAATGCTGCATGCTCATATTGCACCACAGGGCATGGCTACTGAGCTACTCGAAACATGGCAACTTAAAGTATGACTGAGAACATTGATCTTTTAACTTCATTTAATGTTAGTAACATTAATTTTAACTTATTAGCCATTATGTGGCTAGAAACCACCACACTGGGCAGTGCTTTTCTGAAGTGCTTTCCTGTATACATAAAACAGTACACACACAACACCACCTCACTTCAAAAGGTGACACCCTTGGGGTTGGCTTCTGTTGCAGAACTTAAGACGCCCACATCCCTCATCAGAGTGCCTAGATTCAAGTTCCCACTCTGCTTCTGATCCAGCTTCCTACTAACGCGCACCCTGGGAGGCAGTAGGTGATGGTTCACATAGATGCATTCCTACCACCCATGTTGGAGAGACCTGGACTGAGTTCCAGGCTCCAAGCTTTGGTGTGGCCCAGCCTTGTATGCTGTGGGCATGTGGTGAGTGAACCAGTGGATGAAAGATGTCTCTCTCTGGCTTTCAAATACATAAAACTAAAAAAACAAACAGGCCAGCGCTGTGACTCAACAAGCTAATCCTCCACCTTGCAGCACCAGCACACCGGGTTCTAGTCCCAGTCGGGGCGCCAGATTCTGTCCCGTTGCCCCTCTTCCAAGGCCAGCCCTCTGCTATGGCCCGGGAGTACAGTGGAGGATGGCCCAAGTGCTTGGGCCCTGCACCCCATGGGAGACCAGGAAAAAGCACCTAGCACCTGGCTCCTGCCTTCGGATCAGCGCAGTGCACCGGCCGCAGCACGCCGGCCGCGGCGGCCATTGGAGGGTGAACCAACGGCAAAAGGAAGACTTTTCTCTCTGTTTCTCTCTCTCTCACTGTCCACTCTGCCTGTCAAAAAATTTTTAAAAAATAAAAAATAAAAACAAACAGACAAATAAACAAAAAGGATAAAACCCAATCTCCAGTTAACAAATGTGGCTTACACTAAGCTTCTAATCCCATTACTCCTCTTGCACCTTCTTGTGCCTCTTCCAACTCACACACACCCCACAGGTCAGCCATGTGAAACCAGCTTATGGTAACACACACCTCCTTGCTCATGTAGAAGCTGCCTCACTCCCTGAACACCCTCTCTCTTCCCCATCGGCCTTACTCCACCATCAAGCAGCTCCTCCTTGGGCCTCCTGATCATCCCTTGGATCTCGTCATACGTAAATGCTTACTGCAAAGCACATCTCTGCTCATATTGGTACCAGATACTCACACACTGTACTGGGAGCTCTTGGGCAGGAATCAAGCAGAGACAGACTCTCCCCTAAATGCCAGCAACAGCTGTGGCTGGCCCAGGGCTGAAGCCAGAAGCCAGCAATTCAATCCAGGTCTGCCGCATGGGTTGCAAGAACCCAACTACTTAAGCCATCACTGCTGCCACCCAGGGTGTACATTAACAGAAAGCTGCCAGGACTCAAGCACAAGCACTCTGATACAGGATACCTGTATCCTAACAGATGGCCTAACCACTAGGCCTGCCTCAGAAATTACATTTCTTTAAATGATATCACTGGTCCCTTCCAAAGGGATTGATTGAAAAGGTAGAGTGGCAGAAAGGGAGAGACAGAAATCTATCTGCTGGTTCACTCCCCAAATATCCTTTTATAGCCCAGGCTGGCCAAAGCTAGGAGGCAGGCACTTCATCCAGTTTTCCCATATGGGTGGCAAGGACCCAAGTACCATGGCTACCATTCACTGCTTTCCCAGGCACATTAGCAAGAAGCTGGATAGGAAGTGGAGCAGCTGGGACTCGAACTGTTGCTCCAGAATTGGCTGTGGCTGCTGTATCACCACACTGGGCTACTTACCAAAGGTTCTGAATTACCATTCAGTCCCAAGCTCTAGGTAGGTAGGATAAACTGCCACAAATTTATTCTATTACTAACCACATCGAATATCTGAAAGCAAAGAGCTCTGTGGCTCAACGGCCCTTCCACACTCCTTCCTTGAGCCCAGCCTTGATTTCTATAGTGTCCATATACGATGTGGTCATTCCATGTCCGTATCTGTGCCTCCTTGAAAACTTCCCTAAGGACTGTCATCCTGTTTCTCTGATTACCTATGTCTATACTGTAACAACCAGGGAATAGTTCATCCCAGGCAAGAGCCTGCTTGGACTCACCTCACACTGGCTTACTTCTACTGCACACATTATCAGCATCCCATGATCTGGCCTGTGGTCTGTGGTTGCTCGTTACATGAGGATTTCTCAACTAGATCAATTCCTTGAGGGCAAAGATTGAGACCAATGCTTCCTTTGATCTCCCTGCAGCATTCTCTATGATGCACATCAGGTATGGATATTGAAGGCTGTATGAATTCTTAAAGACGTACGCTATTTTTATGAATTCCAAAAATGATCAAGTCCAGGTCAGCATTGTGGCATAGCAGGTAAAGCCACTGACTCCAATGTTGACATTCCATGTGAGTACCAGTTCAAGTCCCAGCTGTTCTACTTCTGATACAACTCCTTGCTAATATGCCTGGGAAAGCAGCAGAAGATGGCCCAAGTACTTGGATCCCTGCATCCACAAGGGAGACCCAGATGAAGCTCATGGCTCCCGAGTTCAGCCTGGCCATTGCAACCATTTAGTGAGTAAACCAGTAGATCAGTGGATGGAAGATAGTCATATTTTCTCTCTCTCTCTCAAATACAAATTTCTCTCTCTCTCTCTCTCCCTCCCCCTCCCTCTCCCTCTCCCTCTCTCTCTTTCTCCCTCTCTCCCTGTGCCTTTCAAATAAAATTAAAATAAATCTTTAAAAAAAAATCAAGTTATGGCATTTTCTCCACCAAGAAAAAGAGTACACTGTGACAAAACCAGAAATGCTGATCCAACTAAAACTGTTGGGAACACCCCATCCTACCCGGATGACATGAATAACACCTTGTAATTAAAAATCTGGACATTTTTCAAAAGCAAAAGGATAAAAGGATAATTGTGGTTCCTCAGCTGCTGTCAGAACCTAGGCTCTAGCTGATTCTTCAGTTTTTTATTGAATGATGGTGATGACAACGCCTGGCAATGGCCACACCTCCAGACACTGGCATACCAGCAGGACAAGCAACTGAGAAACAGCTGTGTCAGGATCTTGTCTGAACCTCCCTAACGTAGGAACAGAAAACCCCAAATTACGATGTCAGCATTTTGAGGCTATGATTGCTATTTTAATGCTAAAAAACCACACAGAAATAGTCATTCTTTCATGCTAACTAAAGCTGACAGAAAATAGTTTCCTAACTTTTATAATTCTCTGATAAGCATTTGGAGCCTAGCTCTCACTATAAAAATGATTCTGTCCAAACGATTAAAGGTCAGAGACAAAATGCTTCAAATACAGCCAACTGTTAATGGACGAAATAGTACCTGGCATTTAAAACCATGTTCTCCAGAGACAGATAAGAAGACAACCTTTCAACTTCTTTTTAAGGAACGGCTTATTTTCTATTTTTAATTTTTAATTAGTTTACTATGTACTGAGGTCTTGGGTCTTCCTCAAAGATGACAAACAATTTAATTCTCAAGAATCATTTGAATGCATTAAGCAATACAAGTTTTAATTACAGAAATTAGCAAAGAAAGTGAGCAATATGCACATGATGGCCATTTTCCACAGAACAGCAGCATCTGGAAAAGCCAGTGGGGGTAGGGCTTCAGCCTAGCAGCTAGGACTCCTGTGCCTACAGTGGAGTACCTCGCTCCTGACTCCAGCCTCCTGCTAATGAAGACCACCAGAGGCAACAGGGGATGAGCCACATGGCTGAGTTCCTGCCGCCCCCACGGGAGAACTCAATTAGTTCCCAGCTTCTAGCTTCAGCCTCCTCCAGGTACCAGCTACCGTGGGCATCTGAAGAGTAAATCAGTGGTGAGAACCAGCTGATTGGGGATCTCTCTCTCCTCTCTCTCTCTCTCTCTCTCTCTCTCTCTAATAAACAAAATGTATATTGTTTTAAAAAGCCATTGACTGGGAAAAAGCATCACTGACATAAGAACCATAAGGATGTCAATCCTAACTTCTGCTTATCTTCTCTAGGATGCCTGCCTAGACTTCTCTTGCTCTCCTTTTAGACAAGATTCCCTCCCTTACTGTTTATTTTTGCTTCAAAGGTTTATTTTTCAAAGGGGTTACTTCAAAATATCTATGGTATAAACAGCCGATAAATTACAAAGCTATATTTCATTTACTTGAAGAGAAAACAGCATGTCAGACATTTATAAAAGCATAATCCCTATTTATCACATAATAAAATTAATCATGCTGGCCATACATGAGTCACACACCATGCCAAGCACTTCACTTCATTTAACTCTGCTAATAAGTTAAGGGAATTATGTCAGTATTTGATTATTCTCGTGTTCCAGAGGATGAAAGTGGTGCTTAAAGAGATTAATTTGTCTCTCAGTCTATCTCAAATACAAATCCTGAAATCTTCTTCCTATTCTCTCAACTTACGAAAGCATGGAAGCCTTTATCTTCACCCACTCATTCAACACTATTCATGAGATGCTTCTAAGTGTCGGGCATTTTTATAGGAGCTGGGGTCACAGTAGTGATGGAAACCCCCTGCCTTCAGAGACCCTACATTTTACTGACAGAGCTGCTCAGCAGAACAAAACAACGATGAGTCAGACGGTGAGTGCTACAGAGACCTGCAGATTAGCAGGATGGACGGAGTGATGGGACTGGCTGTGAGTACAGACAGAGGGCACAGGGTTATGAAACTGGCTGGAATCCACCATCTTTCCTCACACCTCTCCCTCACCAGTTCTCCAACACACTTCTTTCTTTACCCTTCCTCACATCCTAAACCAAAGTTAGGCCAGTAACAACAAAAATCCTAAGGCCAAACTCTGGCTTAGAATAACAGAAGACACCCTAGCAAAACACAGACACAGAATAGACGAAAGCAGAGGTAGGGGTATTTTCACACAGTAGAGAAAAAGTACTTTCAAAATTATTTCTAAGTTAAATATCCAAACTTGAAATCCATTTCTAAATCTGGTATGGTTTTCACCCTTGCCTATTCAGCTGATTGTCAAGTCCTTCTAATGAAGAAAAAAAAAAAGGTCTTTCTATGCCTGTTACCACTTTTATAGACAGTCCTGCAATGACAGTCCAGTGTTATGAAGAAAATTCTTTACTCTTCAATGATTTGTACATTAAAGGCCACCCACCAATTACAGAAGACCACTGAAAATAAACCTGAAGGCATCAGGGATACATGGCATCAACAATGAACGAATCATGTTTCCAACACAGACATTTGGAAAGAGTGAAGGTAAATAGAAAATTTTAGGACATGTCACACACATTTGCAATTCAGATGCCATGATTCCAGTTGACCTTACAGTAAAACAACTGCAGGGTTTTGCTGCTGTTGCTTTAATTTTCATTTTACAACTTGGACTAGCATGTACACTTTAAAAACTACTTACAAGCCAATCCAGAACATTTAGCTGATCATCAAATTTGTATAATGACTGTTCCCACCAATACAAAGTCTTGGAGAATCCAATTGCCTGCTTCACTATTTCAGAGTCAGAGACTCAACTAGTACTATCTTCGTTTCTCTTACCTCTGCAGCCAAGTAGTTCCCAGTGGCAAGATGCTTAAATCTGAACAGGCTGTTCCACTGTCCTGCACCCCCACGGCACGGGTCATGATGAACCACCTGCAGACAGAGAGCAACGACAGTCATGGCACAGGCACACTTGTGTCTACACAGAGAGCACTCCCGTCAAAGCTGACCTGTCAAGTCTAATACATGCTTTCACAAGAATACCAAATCCCCCATAATGAGCAGGAGACATCTTGTAACCATTGATAACTCAGGTTCATGCCTTACAGTGGCAAATCTGCCCTTGCTCTGAAAGACACGTTTCCCACGCTGGACCTGGAAGTTCTGAGGTGGCCTCCCCAGCCTTGCTATCCCAATATTCATTCAGCAGATTATACTGAGTCTACTGGGTACCAACTACTCTGAAGCGAAAGGACTCAGAAGGGGGTAAGACCAGAGCTTTCATTCTACTGGAGAAGAGACAGAAGCAGCAAACAAAGACTGGAACGGAGACAGACTGCAAGACTCAGTGATGGAGGGAGGCTCCCCTCGCAGTGGCCGTCAGCATGTTCCATTCAGAGAGGCCATTTGAGCTGACACCAAGAGGAAGGCGATGAGACAGCCGTGCACAGAGACTGAAACAGCCCCTTCCGGGCAGGCAGAACCACAGATGCCAAGACCTGTGGGTCTGAACTAATGTAATTTTTGGCTTTTTCCATGTCTGCTTTTTGCAAACAGCGTGTCCTTTGATACTTGTCCTTTCCACTGGCCCAGCCCCAGGTGCTGAGGCACGAGGCTCAGTGGGCAGGAAAGCAGTGTGCCACTGTGGGACACAACAGGGACCCAGTGCAGCAGGAAGTGCGAAAGTCTGAGCCTCAGCTCTGCCACTCACCATGGGACGAGCACTGCAAGCAACTCAGCATCCACAAGCTTTGTCTCCTTGTGCACAAAACCGGTTAAATAAGGCACGTCAGAGAGCAAGGATAACTTTTCTCTCAATCCAAGGTGCAAAGGGATTATCGGAAAGGTATAAATACTACATATTTCGGAGTAATCACATATTTGTTGAAATACATATTATCTTATTACAGAGTCTTTTTTACTGCTTCTTTATATCAGAATTTGGATGTCATATTAACTTTAACCATGAGAATATATAAATATTAACTACAGATTTCATTTTAGGACACTAAGAGCAGTGTGTGGGTAATAGGCTTGAAATAGTTAAGAATCACTGATACAGACTTAGATGTCCTCCACTAAAACAGGGTGGAATTTCTCAGACGTTGACTTGTTCACAAGTAACTTTGTAAATCTTATCTTCTCCACTGAATAAAACGGGCTTTTAGGGGCCTGCATTGTGGCAGTGGCTGTAGCAGGTTAGGTCACCACTTTCAACTCGCATTTGATAAGGGTACAGGTTCAAGTCCTGGCTGTGCCATTTTTTTTTTCTTTTTTTGAAGATTCATTTAGTTATTTGAAAGGCAGAGTTACAGAGAGGCAGAGGCAGAGAGAGAGTCAGAAAGAAAGGTCTTCCATCCACTAGTTCACTCCCCAAATGGCCATAATGGTTGGAGCCGGGCCCATGCGAATCCAGGAGCCAGTAGTTCTTCCAAGTCTCCCACTTGGGTACAGGAGCCCAAGGACTTCAGCCGTCTTCTACTGCTTACCCAGGCCATAGCAGAAAGCTGGATCAGAAGTGGAGCAGCTATGCCACAGCGCCAGCTCCTAGCTGCTCCATTTCTGATCTAGCTCCTTGCTAACGCACATGGGAAAACAGAGGATGTTCGAAGTGTTTGGACTCCTGCATCCACATGGGGGACCTGGATGAATTTCCTGGCTCCAGACTTTGGCCTGGTCAAGCCCTAGCCCTTGCAGCATTTGGAGTCAATCAACAGATGCAGGCCCTTTGTCTCCCTCTCTAAGACTGCCTTTCAAATAAATTTAAAAATCCTTTTTAAAAAGAAAGAAAGGTCCCTTAAGGAAAATCCATATCTTGTATTTTTATAATAGCGCCACCAAACGGCCACATTTAAGAAATACTTTTGAAAGGATGAATGAATTCTTAACCACGGGACTCCTAATCCAACAGAAATGGCATCCCCACAGGAAATAAAGGTTGTTCTCTCCTGTGACAGTGTGGTTCTGCTACCCACCTTCACTTACAGCGAGCTCATACAACGAGATCTTTTTTTTTTTTTTTTTGACAGGCAGAGTTAGTGAGAGAGAGAGAGAGAGACAGAGAGAAAGGTCTTCCTTTTTCCGTTGGTTCACCCCACCAAGTGGCTGCTACGGCCAGCACGCTGTGCCAATCCGAAGCCAGGAGCCAGGTGCTTCCTCCTGGTCTCCCATGCAGGTGTAGGGCCCAAGGACCTGGGCCATCCTCCACTGTACTCTCGGGCCACAGCAGAGAGCTGGACTGGAAGAGGAGCAACCGGGACAGAATCCAGCACCCCAACCAGGACTAGAACCCAGGGTGCCGGTGCCGCAGGCGGAGGATTAGCCTAGTGAGCCACGGAGCCAGCCATCTGACTCTATCTTAATTCTACCGCCATCCAAGGCATGTGGCCTTCAGTCTGATCGGTATTAACAATGTATCACAATGGATTTTTTGAAGGTAAAATCACACCCATGCTCTGATTAAATAGGTATGTATGACAGAGAGACAGCGAGGGAGGGAGCAGACAATGGTATCCTTTTAAATTGCTCACAGCAACAATGGGGTCCAATTAGAAAAATCATTGTGTTTCATGGGTCCAGCATAACAGATGCCTATCACAGGAAAATGAACAGCCCAGGCAATCTTGTCCTTCTGATCTAAATGTTTACACAAGTCAAAAACTAATTACACACCTCAATTTCCCAGAGTGCTTTGGAACTCGTGGCAGACGTGGCTGACTGGCGCAAGGTTGTCCGAAGGAAAATATGCTGCTTCTTCTCGTATTCATCGCAAGTCAGAAATTTCTCTTGTTCCGCATGGAACAATCTAACAACGTCACCCTGGAGAAACAGGTCAAGAAACACTGTGTTTCCAACACCCTTCTGAACATATGGACACGAAAAGCAGGTGCCTCTTTCTGGTTTGGATCCCCTGGGTCCTATTGAGTCACTTAGCTTTTAAGGATTATTTAAACATGTCAAATTCTAAGCACTGAGACTCAGTACAAGACTCAGAGTGAGTACTAAGGTGTGTGCCATATTTACACTGTCAGTTACGGACACCAGTAAATACACAAGTGCTGCATCCCAAATTCTAGCATGACAGCCTCACGCCTTCCAGCAAACATCCCACATAGCACATACTTACTCCTTTTAATACATCCTCGCGGTAGGAACTAAATTTCATGAACAAAGTGATTTTCCAACTAGTGTTGCAATTAACAGCATTCACCTATTAATGAAAACAAATGGTAAGAATTAGAAGATGACACGTTACATTCTACAACAGAAATTACTATTTTAATTAGTCAAAGAAGAAAAAGATAACTTTGGACAATGAAAAATGTACCACGATACAAATATCTTAAAAAAAATTCCCCAGAAATAGCAGGAGCTAATTACTGTCTACAAAGACCTCAGAAATATTAATCAGTATAACTGGGATTATGCTCATGAAGACAATGAATGAAACTATAGGACCATCCCCTGTGTCTGTGTGTATCTCCCTCCCTCCCTCATGGCAAGACCAACACGTTCACTGCCTTCTCCTTGAACGTACCTCTTTGCACCCAGGATTGTCGAGCAGTTCTATGTTGCTGGCGTGGAGTGGCTGTCCCGCATTCACAGGCATCAGAACAACTTTATCTCCCACAACGATCTAGGAATCAGAAACAAACTGCAATGGAGACGATGGGGACGTTGCATGGATCTGTGGTGCTATCTAAAAGTGAAAACTGCCTGCACAGTTCTCATTATTGAACTGACATCACTCCTTTTATCTTCTGTATAAATGTTAGTTCTTTTTCCCTTTGAGCTAAAAGATCTTTTAATAAATGATCACATAATCATGCCCCACAGTGCCTATCGGTCTGGATCCACAAAGCTAGTGGAAATCTTTTTGCTTTTCACTTCCCATTCCAGTTGGAGCTTTCTGAAAGGCATTAATTAGGTCATCATCCTTTTTAACACACAAGGTCTTATGACATAAGCCCAGCCAACAGAGAAAATGTGCCTGTCACCAAAAAAGCCATCTACCTAACTATGAGAATCACTTCAAGAGCAAGCAGAAAAGGTTATACTCTACAGTGAGACAAGTCTGGTAAAACTGATCTTGCCATAATCTCGAATATGTACTAAAATCTTCACATCATCTGGACTCAGGAAGTGTGAGATTAGGTACATCCTTGCAGAAATAAGTTTTTTGTTTGAACTTGCGGTATCCTCTTCCTTCTCATCTTAAACATTCAAAATTTATATTGCTCTTTAAACCTGTGTTTATTTGTAATAAAAACCAAAATTGATTATGGGAAAAGTACCTAAGAAGTAAGCCTGGGTTGATTTTTACTAATGCTATCATGGCAAAGTCTACTTTACCTTCAGATATTTCTATTCATGATTCAAATGACAGGGAACTGAAGTTATCATTTCTTGAGGATAATGAAGAAGGGTTTTTTAGTATCAAAGTTACCTATGTTGCTAAACACCTTCAGAAGAGTATTCCAGTAGTATCTATAGTCTAAGTTTATAGAAACCTCACCATTCCAGAAATTAAAGCAAAAATCTTCTTTTACAAACTGTATACCAATTAAATATTAGAATAAATGAGTTTGATAGAAAACAAAAAAATCAATTAGGATTCAATGGTGAGAACATGTAGAATTATCCATTAGGAACATGATTTCATATTTTCAGTATCAGATATCTTTAAGGGGATTATAAAACTCAGAGTTTGCATTCAACAGTGCTGTTGTCATAAACTATCCAGAGACTCAAATACAACAAAGGTGTCTCAACCTCACTAATCAAAGGAAGGATGTTCCTGGGTTTATAGAAATATCTTCTGTTTACAGGACCAGTCTCTGCTCATCCTCCAACCTTTCAAGTGCATGCTAAGTCAGATGCTGTGACTCACTGAGACTCTTCCCAGAAGCTCTCCACTCACAGACAAGGAAGGATCATCAACAAACGGCCTTAAAGGGGAGAGCATGTGGCCCAGCAGTTAAGACGTTGCATGGAATACCTGCATCCCCTACCAGAGTGCCTAGAATTGAGTTCTAGCTCCCTCCACCTCCCACCCAGCTTGGGGCTAATGTACACCCTTGGATGCAGCTGATGATGACTCAAGTACTTGAGTCCCTGTCACCCATATGGGAGACTCGGATTCCATTCCTGGCTCTCAACTTCAGCCCAACCCCATCCCATACCACCGAGGGCATTTAGGGAATTTCTTTCTCTCTCTTTCTCTCCCTCCCAGTGACCTCTGCCTTTTAAATAAATAAGTAAAACATTTTTTTAATAGAAGTCAACATTTGAAAAAAGGAGAAAAGTCACTCTGTACTGGAGTGCCTGGGTTTGAGTCCTGGCTCTGTTCCCAATTCCAGCTTCCTGTTTCCTGCAGATGAGCAACATCAGTACTTGGATACCTGCTGCTCCAGTGGGAGACCAGGACTGAGTTCCTGACTTCCTGCATTGGCCTGGCCCAGCCCCAGCTCTTGCAGACATTGAGGAATCAATCAGCAGATGGAAGATTGATCTCTCTCTCTCTTTCTCTCTCTCTCTCTCTCTCTCTCTCTGCCTCAGTCTATGTATCTCTTACAAAAAAAAAAAATAAAAACAAAGTATTAAAAAAGGAAAAGAAAAATTAGAAATCTTTTTAGAAAGAAAAAAGCAGAATTGCTAAGAATAAAGAGACAGGCCCAACTGAAGTAGCCTAGCAAATGTGGAACTTGTAAATATTCTCGGAAGAGTTCAGCTCTGGGCCTGATCCAGGATGGACCACAGGCTTCTGAGGAGCTCACGTCCTAGGATCAGCCACAGCATTCACTCTCCTGCACGAATGTCTTTTCTGAACATCGGTTCTGTACAACACCCAGGAAAGACTCAAGCTGGGATGCCGCTGAAATTGCGACAGGATGCAACCTGCCTCTGCCCTCGCTCTGAAGTGGCCCTGGGAAGTTAAAAAGCACATCACAACAGGAACCACAACACCAGGGTGCCAGTCCAACCTCTGCTAGAAACTCCAGGCACATAGTTTTTTAAAACAACAACATCAACTTCAGAGACTGAAAGAATTTTTCCTTAAAATTGGAATGTTTCCCTTGATTAAAAGGGCATCTGCCCTTTCCACACTTCTAAAATCCACCATCTTCTTAAATCAAAATTGAAAATGAAAAATTAACTACTCAATCACAGGAAGATAAATGAAAATGAAATATTCATGTTCTTTGCTTCTGGTTGGTCCCAATGACTTCAAAAGGTTTAAAAGCAAGCAAAGACTTGCCATGCAGCTGAAAGTCGAGGGATTCATGAATCTATTCTTCCCTCAAAAACCACCCATTCTGGGGCCGACATCATGGCATAGAAGGTAAAGCTAACACCTGCAATGTTGGCATCCCATATGTTGGCACTAGTTCATGTCCCGGCAGTTCCACTTCCCATCCAGCTCCCTGCCAATGGCATGGGAGAAGCTCCTGGCTCCTGGCCTAGGCTTGGCCCAGCCTTGGCCACTGTGGCCACGTGGGAAGTGAACAAGCAGATGGAAGATCTCTCTGTCTCTCCTTCTCCCTCTGTAAATCAGACTTTTAAATAAATAAATAAATAAATTTTTTTTTTTTTTACAATTCCATATCAGACATATTATCAAGGTGTCCCTAAGTTGTAGGAAATGTTGGTTTGTGAGGCTATGAGTATTTTTCTTCCTCAGATTGTCACCAATATTATTTTTGCATTTCATTTGGGTCACAGAACACTTTGTTGGATACATATAACCTAAATCATAACGAATTGCTAAATAATAAAATACAACTGTAAAAGGCCTTGAACAAAAAATTGCAATTTCCTCTTCTTAACTTAATATGCTTTTAAAGATAAACACTAGTAATTGAACCACTTCCTATGCAGCGACAGCATTTCCAATTTCCTTCAACAAAACACAGTAGATTTCTCTTTTAGAAAAATGCTGCCTGATCCTGGGGAGGAAAATGAGTGTTATAATGCAATTATTTGTGCAGTCAATAAAACACTGTGGGTGTGCTTGAGCTTTCACAGCAACCTTTATCATACACAAAACTACACAGTGGTGAGCAAAAACAGTGAGCTGTTCAACTAAAAGCAACGTGGAAGGATGTTTCAGCCATGCTATATGGAGCACATCTAGCTAAGAATTTATCCATTGCACTTAACAACCACATCTTCCGTTTTCACCCTGATGGAGGGTTTAGGTGGTGGGTTTGGTTTTGTTTTTCCAGTACAATGAATTACTTGAAACAGTTCATTACATTCAACTCTCTATTGACTCTATAAAGTGACTCGGAAACTGGGAAAGGACTAGACAGAATGAATACGTAAACAGCTTGGATGAACCCATATGATTCACAGCAAATTCAATGGCCACAATTTATGCCATCATTTTATCACGTTCCTTTAGAGCTTGAGCTCAGGTCTTATCTGTTTTGATGGTGAATTTTCATAAGCCACCTACAGGCAGGGACACAACACAGTGGAGGGGACTGGAAAGGGGACACATAGTGCAAGAAGAGGTATCTCTCTGCAAAGGCACAGGTTGTTCACAGACTGCGTAAGCAGTTCAGAACACTTGAGAGTTGATTGTAATTAACCACCTACTGAAATTAAAATGTGGCATGCTCACAACAAACATCACAGAATGCCAAAACAAAAACAAGATGGGACTTGGGTTTCTCAGGATCAACACTAGACTGAGTGCATCACATTCCTGCATGCCATGCTTTTCCCAACCTTACCTAGGAAGGTATCACCAGACAATTTATTAACCAAATTAAATCATGAAGCTTGCATCCTGTGGAATCGAATTGCTTCTTTAATATTTACTGGAAAAAACAGATTCACTATAAATAGAACACATTTCTAGAAGAAATATCCAAAACCCATTAAAAATGTGCTCAAAGTGTTGACTGATTAACCTCTGTTGGAATAATTATCCTTTAGATGACCCTGAATCCATGAGGTTAATTTTTTTTAATCTCAGCTACTGATCACCTGACCTAATATCTGCAGGCTGTTCTGTTTACAAAAGTCACTTGGTGTTCAGTGCCAACAGCACTTACTAAAAATCTCCCAACTGCTGGGGACTGTCACTTAACACTTTATTTATTAACCATGAATATATCAAAATATTGATCCTATCGAATCATTTCACTTAATTTTTTCTCTATTATATAAAATAGCAGAAAAGGTTAGCAATTACTAAGATTTACATGACAACATGCACATCTTCCACAATGTATTTTAAATATACACATGTACACATATATTTTAAATAGCTATTGTCACTATGCAGGTGTCTAGCCTGCAGGTCCTCATACATGACACACCAGTTAGAACACAGAGTCAGTAAGAGGCCACTCCCAGAGCCGACAAATGGAACACTTTCACGACTCAAGGGGTTACTCTGTTAATTCCATGGGGCAGACATCTTTCCCTAAACACAGCTTTCTTCCCTAAAATCACACCCCTCTTGATTTGACAAGGCAGTAAGTTCCACCCCTCTTTAAAAAGCCTCAACCAATATTAAGGTTGCTTAAGTTCTTTCACACAAACCATGATTTTTTTTTAAATTAACCTGAACCCTTTCTACATTTTCTGAGCACAATTTGTACCATTTAACCTGCTAAAGATATTAACATAAAAGCAACGTGTTGATTAAAAACTACTGTCTCCTTCCTCATACTTCCTGGATTCTCTTCTCAAGAACGGTTTTCACCATGAACTTTTCCCCTCCGATTCTAAGCTCACATACATTGTCCCCCTCACTTCTCAGCTTCCAGAAGGGGTGAATGTAGAACCAGGACCCCTCGTTTCCGGCAGCATCCAGGGACACACGCATGGCGTTCTTCTCCAGCAAAGCGGGTAATCTCTTGTTGACGGTCAGATACTTGTTGCTTTTTATATGCAGTAGCTGTTGGGAAAAGACATGGTCACCAGTTCATTCTTCAATATTTCCACATACATCATACATCCATGCAACACAGCCTAAGGTTACGTTTAAATAAAAGAGGTGTTTTCAGTCTCCGCCATGTTTTCAAGTTGACTTTCTTGCATTCCTCCTCACTTCCATCCCCAATTCTGCCTCCTACTGAAGTGTGTACAGGAGTGAAATAAACAGGGGTCACCTTTGAATGAGTTTCCTCTGCTAAAACAGAAGAAAAGGGATTTACAAAGGAGATGTGGGGGTTCCTACAGATCACATCCTCTCTCAAGGCCGGGACGGCCACAAAAAGAAAATATACTGTAGAAAACCAAGAAACTGGACTAACACACCAACCCACTGAGTGTTCCTCACACCCCTGCTCACAGGGAGCAGGCTGCGCTTCCCAACAGGCTCTGCAACTTCCACAGGCCCCCTGCAGAAGCCTCATCCCTCACATCTCTTGTGTCCTGTGGGCAAAATCGCGCCAAAAGCTCCAAAGTCACTACACTACTGAGTAGGGAAACTAAGACACAATAAGCTTCCCATCTACAATTATAAGCATTTCCCTAAACATGGTCATTTTAGTATCCCAGTGTAGGAATGAATTTATCTCAAAATAAAGGACCATTCTTTAACTGGGGGGAGGGGGGGGGATGAATCAGCTTTTTGAAAAGCTCATTACCTTACCCTTGGATCTCACTTTACCATATACCAAAGGAAATCCTCATGGGCAGATCCCACCCTTTGGGATCCACCATGACTTATCCCCCTACTGAGGAGGCAAACATGTGCACTTCAGGTATCAAAAAAGAATCTCAGTTTCACTGGCTGCTACTTCCTATTCTTTAAGACCAGATTAAGAGATGTTCTGTGAACAGAGGATTGCCCAAGGGATATGCAGCCCACCTAAAGGGAGGTCTCACAGGATCTGTCATTGGACTGAGTCACAGACAGGGAGCCGCAGACCCAGGTCCTCTGCTCCTATCCCACCACACAGCTGCTGTGACTGAGCTGTGCTCTGGCATCTTGCCATCGGCCAACACCAAAATATCAGGAGTGTTATTTTTAAAAACAGCTTGATGAAGCACCTCCTTGTGGCACTGACTGTGAGGAAGCTGTCAAGGCTATTGTTTACCGTAGTCAACAGTGTCCTCTTTGTGAAACACTTCCCTGGCTTACTTCTGGGAATGGTTGTACTTCTAGATCTCTTAAGTGGCTCAGTGTCAGCGACCTCTGCCAATTCTGTACCTTCCTGTGCCTCCTTACATCTGCTTGGGCAACAGACGGCTCTGATCCCGAGCTTACCAGTCTTCACAACCCGGCTTTCATAAACACAACTCACCCTTAACTGCAGCTTGTCCACCCAACCATTATTTTCCTTTTGCCCCAACTGCCTTACTTATTTCTATTTTCTCTTATTATGCGCTGTGTCTTTTGGAAAATGCCTTACATTCTTTCTTGGAACAAGGTGAGGCGTATATTAACAAATAACCAAGTAACGAGCTAAAAAAAGATCTAAATGAAGCACAGGAAAGGAATGTAGCGGAGATAAATCAGAACATGCATCCTCATTGGAATAGAGACCTGCCAATGACAACTCAAGGGAGATATCCATCCACAAGCACGATTTGAAAATTTCCCTTTCTACAAAATGGAACAACAAAGCTAACATCAAACATTAGCCCTGCTCATCTGAAGAACCATTTGTTACACACAGGGCTTCGGGAAGGGCTTCCCATCACCTCCCTCTTGATAGAGTAACAGTGCACATAGCCAGATGGATTACAGCTTTCCAGTCACATACCAGACTTAGCTTGAACACATGGAAGAGTGTACTGAATATCCACTGAACATTTCACACTTTCCATAACTCCCACCAAAGAACAAATGTGTCAGAATTTTAATCCTCATATGATACTATCCATAGGGGTAGTGTAGTGCATTATCCATAAAATATTTACCTCTTTCAAGAGAAAATAAATTAGAAACTTACTTGTATGACATTACTGTATTTCACAATTTCTCCCAACAGCTTCTTATTCTCTGATTCATTTTGCTTTTGTTCCAGTTCTGCAGCATGCTATCAGATGATTACCAAATGTTCAGGGAAGAAACAAAATCAAAGTACAATAAATGACAAAGAAATGAATTATTTTTTTGGTAACAAAGAACATAATCATGAATAAAACAGGCTAGTTGCTTTACTTCAGGTGCATGCAGAGAGGGGGAGAAGGTGAGCAATAATTAAATAATTATAATACAGTTTGAAAGCGTCTCAATTTCTTTTTAAAAAATGCAACCACAAATGTCTTGGGCCACTTTTATTTAGGAAATTTCAGAAGACTACCAGGCTCTTAAGTCCTATAAAATTACTTTAAGAAGGAATGTTGCCAGAAAAACCAACTGTTGTAGGAAACTCTTAACAGTCTCCAAGTGAAGTTTCCGCAGGACTTTTAGTGATGCCAAGTTAAGGTCTATCAAATTTACACTCAGCCAAATCAGCAACATACTTTCTCAATTATGTTTTGCCATCGTCTTTCAGGGACACAAATTTACTACTATGGCAAGTAAAATACAACTTCACTGAATATTCCTCCAGAGCTTATGAACTGGCTTTAAGTTTGATGATAGGCTTCTAATTAGTAGGGCACACCCTAAAACTTAGCAGTAAGAATGTGTTAACTACAATGCCAGGAAACAGGTGGTCACACCCTATAGCTTAAAACACCCTTCCACTCTCAACGTGCTGCTACATCTATTCTGAATGTCCGTGAAATGGGTGAAATCTTTGAGTGAGAAAGCCACCAATGCGGTTTTGGTTACTGCTGTGCACGGTCCGGGTAGGTCAGACAGAGGTGAACCGCCCTCACCTGCAGCTTCTTCAGCAGCGCAGCCTCTGTGTGGTTCCCTTGTTTTGCCTGCTTGGCTTTCCAATACTGCTTCTGGGCAGAGTATCGATTCATAGGGCACACCTTGAAGAGGCAGTCTATGACAAACCAACAAACAAAAACACCGTAACTAAGGCTACCAGCGCTTCTTACACTTCCCTTAGAGTCTAGTTTTGGAATCTTGAATTCTATAAGTATAAAAAACACTTAAAGGGTAAACACTCCACTCTCCAGTGATCCTTTCCAAATAATTATTCAGACTCAATTAAAATATTCCTTTATTCCTTTTCCATCAACTTACAAGTGTTAAATAGTATGAAAGCCAGTGTAATTTTCCTTTCTTTTTTTTTTTTTTTTTGACAGGCAGAGTGGACAGTGAGAGAGAGAGAGACAGACAAAGGTCTTCCTTTTGCCGTTGGTTCACCCTCCAATGGCCGCCGCGGTCGGCGCGCTGCGGCCGACGCACCACGCTCATCCGATGGCAGGAGCCAGGTGCCAGGTGCTTTTCCTGGTCTCCCATGGGGTGCAGGGCCCAAGCACCTGGGCCATCCTCCACTGCACTCCCGGGCCACAGCAGAGAGCTGGCCTGGAAGAGGAGCAACCGGGACAGAATCCGGCGCCCCAACCGGCCCAGTGTAATTTTCAACATAAAACCAATGTAACTGCTATAAGGTGTCTCTTAATGATATTGAGGGACCTGGTGTCTGATACTGCACAGAATGAGCTGAACGACATTCACTGCCCTATGTGACCTTGGGCTTTAATACTTATGACTAAGATGTTATCTCTGACAGCAAAGTTATGCAGGAAGTAAAAACAATCACAGCTGAGCACTACAGTCATCCACTCCCCAAGCTTCCAAACACCAGGAGTTATTATGGTGTGGAAACCTCAGAGATACCATGACAGGATGGAAAAATAAAGTACCACAGGGCAGGCACAATGGGCCAAGCCACTGCCTGCGATGCTGGCACTCCATGTCACAGCTCTGATTCTGATTCAGCTCTCTGCTAATGCAGCTGGGACCGCAGCAGATGATACGGGCCACTGCAACCATCTGGGGACTGAACCAGCAGATGAAAGCTCTCTCCTACCCCGTCTCCCTCTCTATCACTCTTGCTCACTCTATTATTTTGCCTTTCATATAAGTAAGTCATTTTTAAAGAAGCAAAACACACACACAAAACCAGGATTATAGCCCAGACTCTTCCAAATATCAATAGAGGAAACCATTGCAATATCTGAATATTATAGCCCTGATTCTACTTCTAAATATCAATATAGGAAATTTCTTTGCAATGAGAAAAACAGGATTAAACAATTCTCCCATATTCCAATGATTTTATATGTCTGTGGAATAGATTACAATCTAGAATAAAGGTCAATTCACAAAATTTTATAATAAAAGTGATACAGAAAACCCAAAATACCATTTTCATTTTTCTCACAAAGATTTTTTGGATTCAATATAACAAATTTATTGTATTTGGTACATTAATACGTGGAATAATTCTCATGCTGGGGAGGGTTGGGGTAGGGGCTGGATGGAGGGTGGACAACAGGTACCTAAACACAGAGAGAAATAACAGGTTCTCCCTCAACTTCCACAGCACAGGAGGGTTCACAACAATCGATTTTTTTTAAATTTTTTATAATGCTTTTATTTAAAGAATATAAATTTCCAAAATACAGCTTATAGATTACAATGGCTCCCCCCCCATAACTTCCCTCCCACCCGCAACCCTCCCCTTTCCCAGTCCCTCTCCCCTTGCATTCACATCAAGGTTCATTTTCAATTCTCTTTATATACAGAAGATCAGTTTACTATATATTAAGTAAAGATTTCAACAGTTTGCCCTCACATAGAGACACAAAGTGAAAAATACTGTTGGAGTACTAGTTATAGTATTAATTCACAATGTATAGCACATTAAGGACAGAGATTCTACATGATATATTTTTTTAAAATTGATTAATTTTCTATGCAATTTCCAATTTAACACCAAGATTTTTTTTCATTTTTAATTATATTTATATACAGAAGATTGATTCAGTATATACTAAGTAAAGATTTCATCAGTTTGCACCCACACAGAAACACAAAGTGTAAAAATACTGTTTCAGTACTAGTTATAGCATTACTTCACATTGGACAACACATTAAGGACAGATCCCACATGAGACGTAAGTACACAGTGACTCCTGAAGTTGATTTAACAATTTGACACTCTTGTTTATGGCGTCAGGAATCTCCCTAGGGTCTAGTCATGAGTTGCCGAGGCTATGGAAGCCTTTAGGGTTTGCTGACTTCAATCTTATTCCAACAGGGTCATAGTCAAAGTGGAGGTTCTCTCCTCCCTTCAGAGAAAGGTACCTCCTTCTTTGATGGCCCCATTCGTTCCACTGGGATCTCACTCGCAGAGATCTTTCATTTACGTCTTCTTTTTTTTTTGCCACAGTGTCTTGGCTTTCCATGCATAAAATATTCTCATGGGCTCTTGAGCCAGATCTGAATGCCTTAAGGGCTGATTCTGAGGCCAGAGTGCTATTTAGGACATCTGCCATTCTATGAGTCTGCTGTGTATCTCGCTTCCCATGTTGGATCATTCTCTCGCTTTTTGATTCTATCAGTTAGTATTAGTAGACACTAGTCTTGTTTGTGTGATCCCTTTGACTCTTAGACCTATCAGTATGATCAATTGTGAACTGAAATTAATCACTTGGACTAGTAAGATGGCCTTGGTACATGCCGCCTTGATGGGATTGTATTGGAATCCCCTGGCACAATTCTAACTCCATCATTTGGGGCAGTTCCGATTGAGCATGTCCCAAATTGTACATCTCCTCCCTCTCTTATTCCCACTCTTATATTTCACAGGGATCACTTTTCAGTTTAAATTTAAACACCTAAGAATAATTGTTTGTTATTTACAGAGTTCAACCAATATTATTGAATAAAAAAAAACTAAAATGGATAAAGTATTACATTGTACAACAACAGTCAGCACAAGAGCTGATCAAGTAACTGTTTCTCATAGTGTCCATTTCACTTCAACAGGTTTCCCCCTTGGTGCTCGATTAGTTGTCACTGATCAGGGAGAACATATGATATTTGTCCCTTTGGGACTGGCTCAATCCACCCAGAATGATGTTCTCCAGATACAACAATCGATATTACACTAGATTAAGAACTAGGAAAGAGGGGCCAGGGGTAGCACAGCAGCTTAAGTCGCTGCTGGTGACAGAGCCCTGCCAAGGTGCTTGGAAAGGCAGAAGATTATGGCACAAGTATGTGGGCCCCTGCCACCCATGTAAGACCCAGATGGAATCCCTGGCTCCTGTTTCACCCTGGCCCACTCATGGTTGTTGTGGCCATTTAGGGGAAGAACCAGCGGATGGAAGATCACCCTTTCTTTGTCACTCCCTCTCTCTCTGCCACTCTGCCTTTCAAATTAATAAATCTTTTTTAAAAATTTTAAAAAGAACTAGAAAAGGGCTTCCAGAACATGTCAAGCAAAAAGAAAAGGAGGGGCCAGCACTGTGGCGCATTGGGTTAAAGCCATGGCCTGAAACGCCAGCACCCCATATGGGTGCCAGTTCTAGTATTGGCTGCTCCTCTTCTGATCCAGCTCTCTGCTATGGCCTGGGAAAGCAGAGGAAGATGGCCCAAGTGCTTGGGCCTCTGCACCCATGTGGGAGACCCGGAAGAAGGTCTGGATCCTGGCTTTGGATCAGCGCAGCTCCAGCCATTGCAGAGATCTGGTGCATGAACCAGCGGATGGAAGACCTCTCTCTCTGTCTCTACCTCACTCTGTAACTCTGAGTTTCAAATAAATAAAATAAATCTTAAAAAAAAAAAAAAAAGAAAAGAGAAAGGAAATCCAACTGCTAGTTGCCAGGATGGACACACTTAGTGTTGAAATACTGCATTGCACCCCATAAAAATGTAAAGTATTACATGCTAATCAAAACAATTTTATTTTTAATAGTGAATTTAAAAGAGAATCCTAAGAAATAATATTACGCCTTATACCCATAAACACAAATTCTATTAATTCCCCCTCTCCCACACGTACACACAAGGTTAGGGAATACTAGTTCTTAATTTCTAGTTTAAAAGGTGCAAATATTTTATAGGAAGAGAAAAGAGAGACTTCTAACTGCTAAGAGCAGGCAGAGGAACCGAGGCAGTTGCAATGACAGGAATCACCACTTGTCACATGAGTGTGAAAACCAAAACCCTCCATCTGAAAAGTGCTTTTCTTGGCAGCAAAGCTGACAAGCCCTGGAGACTACTTCCGGCATGGTAGCAGCTAGGAGGAGAACTACGCAAATGTGCTGGGACGCAGTGGTCCCAGGCTAAGGCAGCACAGTTGTTTCACTACCTGGTGTCGGGCAAGTTACAACACCCTGAAGCCCCATTCAGGCCGAACAGACCTCTGACATCTACAGTGTGCCTCTGTGAATCCATTCGTGTATGAAAACAAAACAGAACAGAACAGAACCGTGTGGTCCTCCCCGACTACAGGTCCCTAAATGAGTGCACCAGGAAATGCTCCTTCGACAGAGAAGACAGCTGTCTCATTTCTAGATCAACTAGAAGCACTGCTACTTAACAGCACTGCTAGGTAGCAGCAAATGGACTCTGTCAGAGCCAAGCACTGGGGACCCTGTGGCTGTCCCTGGGAGGGCTCAGGCCCTGAGCTGCTCCGTCTCCTTCAAGTTTCCCAGGGGAGCTCAGGAAGGTGCTGCGAGGCAGAGATGTGTGCAGCCAACAGACCAGGCACGGGAGGTCAGAAAAGGCTTCCCAAAGGAGAAGAAAGGCCAAATGTTCAAGAACCAGAGAAATGCAGCACACGGGCCTGGGGTCCGAAAGAAAGCTCAGTGGGGTGGGTACTCGCAGCTGAGCCAAGGGCCGGTACAAAGGCAAAGAAGAAAGGCCAGGCCCCAGCTCTCTGTGCGGGGAAACTGCCCGCTGGGCCGTGAGAAGAACCTGGAGACGGAGGCTGAGTCAGGACCCACGGGGTTACCCTGCAGACTAAGGATGAGGGGCTCCAGCCCTGGGAAACCGTGAACTCTAATGAGAGCAGGAGAAAGACACCAAGGGCATGAGACAAGATGGACACAGGAGCCCACTGTGAGCGTGATGAGAGCAGAGTTCAGAAGTGCAGTGGGACAGAGTTTTAGGGTAGTCATGGACTTGAAAGAAAGCAGCTGAACCAAGGGGCTGACCAATCTATGATGTGTGAGGGTGGGGAAAGGTGTGAAGAGCAAATGACGAGCTCCCAGCAGTTCCGAGACACAGAATCCACGGGGACAAAAGCCCTGGCCACCCTCAGGGCCCCTCAGCAACCCCCACAGGTGATACCACATTTTATATTAAATAGCCATTCTTGCCGCCGGAGCTGTGGTCCAGTGGGTTAAAGCCCTGGCCTGCAGCGCAGGCATCCCACATGGGTGCCAGTTCTATCCTGGCTGCTCCTCTTCCCATCCAACTCTCTGCTATGTTCTGGGAAAGCAGTAGAAGATGGGCCAACTCTTTGGGCCCCTGAACCCATGTGGGAGACCCAGAGGAAGCTCCTGGCCCCTGGCTTCAGATTGGCGCAGCTTCGGCCATTGCAGCCATCTGGGGAGTGAACCAGCGGATGGAAGACATCTCTCTCTGTCTCTACCTCTCTCTGTAACTCCTTCAAATAAATAAATCCTTTTTAGGTATTTTTTAAATATTTATTTATTTATTTACTTGAAAGTCAGAGTTAAAGAGAGAGAGAGAGGTCTTCCATCTGCTGGTTCATTCCCCAGATGGCCACAATGGCCAGAGCTGTACCAATCTAAAGCCAGGAGCCAGGAGACTCTTCCAGGTTTCCCATGTGGGTGTAGGGTCCAAGGACTTAGGCCATCTTCTGTTGCTTTCCCAGGCCACAGCAGAGCTTGATTGGAAGGGGAGCAGCTGGGTCTTGAACCAGCACGCATATGGGATGCTGGCACTTCAGGCCAGGGCTTTAACCCACTGCACCACAGCACCAGCCCCAATAAAATAAATCTTAAAAAAATAAATAAATAAAATAGCCAATCTGCTTCTGCATGGGAACCAATGCCAAGGGCTGTTGTGCTGGAAAGAGGGGAAGGCAGGGCGTACACGTTTGTCTGTACCAAAACTTCTATTGGTGGTGGCAAGGATGTATGTGTTCATTCTCTGCCTCTTTTAGAACACATAAAGAGCAAAATCGCCTGGTCTTGGGCTGCTCACACACTTTGTCTGATTTCATATGCACTTCGCCAGAAGTGTGAATAACACCTCCACGCCTATTCACAGGGATGCTGACATGCACAAAGAGATGATCCCGGGAAACTTCCTGGGAACTTTCAGGCCAACTTATAAATGCAAGGTATTAGGGTTCATACCGTCTCATCCTTTTAGCAACTGCCTCACAAAGAATAAAAGATGACTAAACCATCACAGATACCTCAGCAAGGAGCAACAAAACAGAATTTCCAGATTAAACCTGAACACACACCAAGGGTCCCAATTAACAAGGTGTTGCCCTTTGTTGAAAGACACCATGAGGCACTTGCGTATAAAATTCTCAAAGTCTCTGCAACAGGATGGCGAGTTGCATGACCTCAGAACATCTTCGAAAATATGCAGGTGCCGGCGCCGCTGCTCACTAGGCTAATCCTCCGCCTTGCGGCGCCGGCACACCGCGTTCTAGTCCCGGTCGGGGCACCGGATTCTGTCCCGGTTGCCCCTCTTCCAGGCCAGCTCTCTGCTGTGGCCCGGGAGTGCAGTGGAGGATGGCCCAGGTGCTTGGGCCCTGCACCCCATGGGAGACCAGGAGAAGCACCTGGCACCTGGCTCCTGCCTTCGGATCAGCGCAGTGCGGCAGCCATTGGAGGGTGAACCAACGGCAAAAGGAAGACCTTTCTCTCTGTCTCTCTCTCTCACTGTCCACTCTGCCTGTCCAAAAAAAAAAAAAAAATGTAAAAAAGAAAAGAAAATATGCAGGTGCAACCACCAGCAGCTCTGACAATGAAGTGTCCTCTGGCAGCTAGCAATTCACAAGTCAGCTGTTTCACAGCTAGCCCTGTTCTGGAATCAGCTCTTGGATTCCATTTGGTCTCGTAATGGCAGCCGTGTAGACTGCTAAGAAAAAGGTGTTGAGGGCTCAGATTGGAAATCCTGTCTGAATTATGTTTTAATTAGCTCACAGAAACCTTATCAGCATTTCACAACTCAAGAAATTAAAAAAAAAAAAAAAAACAGGCATTCACCTCCTAGGGTAAGCAACAGAAGCACAAATAAAAGAAAATAATTTGAGTGAAATTTCCAAAAAGTGTAGCCTTTAGACCTGCGGCCAACAATTTCGCAGAATTGCAGAAGTCCAACAAGACATAATACGTACAGTCAGGCAATATTACAAGAACAATGGCTTAGGAAGAGCACTTCTTTATTTTTACAACTGTGTCAGGAAATTAAGCTTCCCAGATGTAATCATTTCAAATGGAAGGAACTGCTGGCTTTTTAGCCTGCTTACACATACTAATAGAAAGAAAAAATACAAAAGCCATTCGAGTGGCAGGGACATAAAATCCAGCGCAGGGAGCACTGTGACATCAAAGAACCCACTTTCCCGGCCGGCGCCATGACTCAAGAGGCTAATCCTCCGCCTTGCGGCGCCGGCACACCGGGTTCTAGTCCCAGTCGGGGTGCCGGATTCTGTCCCGGTTGCCCCTCTTCCAGGCCAGCCCTCTGCTGTGGCCCAGGAGTGCAGTGGAGGATGGCCCAAGTGCTTGGGCCCTGCACCCCATGGGAGACCAGGAAAAGCACCTGGCACCTGGCTCCTGCCATCGGATGAGCGCGGTGCGCCGGCCGCAGCGCGCCGACCGCGGCAGCCATTGGAGGGTGAACCAACGGCAAAGGAAGACCCTTCTCTCTGTCTCTCTCTCTCACTGTCCACTCTGTCTGTCAAAAAAAAAAAAAGAACTCACTTTCTCATATGATTTCATATAAATCTGGCAGGAACCAAATCTAAATCTCCACTTCCAACACCCACCACGTTCTGCTCTGCACTGGAAAGTCACTCTCCACAACATCGTGCAGTCTCTGCACCTAGAAACTGACTTCAGAACTTCAGTGCTGTCGTAGGTAAAGTTCAGGGGTATCTTGGTAATAGTGGAAAGAGAACTCACTTTCCCAATTCTCCTGCTATGATTTAAGTGAGGGGAAGCATATTAAACCCTCAGCCAGTGCCTATCCCAAGGCGAGAGGGAGGGAAGCTTGTGAAATGACCTCATACCTACTGACTGCCTACTGGGAACCTGGTTACTGAGGACTTTATTACCTTTACATGGAGGAAGGTGGGAGGGAGAGGATGCGGGAGGATTATTTCTTTATATAGAAAGGAAGTCACAGAGTTCAATGACAACAATGGCCTCTGTAACTCAAGAGCAGGCTAGTGCTTTGCCACTGATAAAATGCGAAGTGGTAACCAGAGTCTCCCCAGGGGAAGTGACAGGCAGATAAGGGCCTCTGGACACCAGCAATCAGAATGCAGACCCATCACAGGGGAGGGTGCATTCATTAAGCGAAAATATCACAAATCTGTTGTTTTTTTTTTTTTTTTTTTTTTTTGCTTTTAGGTTGCTCTAAGAAACACATCTTGAAACACAGTGCTTGGATGAAATGCTTGATGTTTACAGGTAGAAAGGAGTGTGTTCTGTTTTGTTTTGTTTTGTTTTAGCACAGAGATTTCAAACCAAAGGTCCATGGCCCCCATGTTAGACAGCAGAGTGAATTCATTAACGTGTGTTCCGGGAGCACAGCGAAGGAGTCCATCGCGTCTGTTAAGAAACATGAAAATTCAACACACTCAAGGGTGGGCACCTTGGGGCTCATCCAACATGGGACATCCCGGGGCTGACTTCACCTGGTTCTCTACCCGAGAGGAAGAGAGATGGCCTTCGCCTCAGACTTGTAAACTGAATGTGAGAACTCAGAAAGACCCCAGATAAAATCTGACCTTTCCCTTCCCTGTGATAAATATGCAAAAACTCAGAAAGTGAGTTTCCTTGGCTCTTGATGATAGAATCGCTAAATGAAAGCACATTCTACATATGAACAAGTTCAACCACGCACAGGATGCTGGAACGCTGGCCCTGATGAGTGGCTGCTCAGCCTCTGGGGGAAAGATCTTGAGGCCTCAGGTGGTGGTTTTCTCAGTAAGCTGTAGGCACACAGAACGCTCTGTAAACCACACATGGTTCTCCCATTGAGACCAGGGGATCCCCACACACACTTGACTGCTAGCCAGGTTGCTGTTGTCTTTTTTAGCTCCATGTTCCAGAGAAGGAAACTGAGACCTGTTATAAATCCCTAAGTTGGCGAGGACCAGAGCTGGAATTCGAGGCAAGATTCTCTGAACTCAACACATGTGCCGCTGGCTTTGCAAGGCGCCATGTGGAGGCAGGTTTGTCGTGTGGAGGCAGAACCTGTCTCATTCTGGACGCTGGTCCTAATTGCACAGGAACACCTCGAGGCCACCTAGAGGAAAGCTGACTTCCCTCCACACACAGCAGAAAGTCCTTAAAATAGGCCATTTTTCTCACCAAACACTCAAAACACTTCTTTCCTATAATAAATGTAATTTTAGTCAATTAAAGACTAAACTGCTAAAGCATTTATTACAGCACTTAATAACGTATTCAGCGGGGGCCGGCACTGTGGTTTAGTGGGTACAGCCACAGCCTACAGTGCTGGCACCGGGATAGGAGACCTGGAAGAAGCTCTTGGCTCCTGCCTTCGGATCGGCACAGCTCTGGCCGTTGCGGCCATCTGGGGAGTGAACCAGCAGATGGAAGACCTCTCTCTCCTTCTCTCTCTCTGCCTCTCCTTCTCTCTCTGTGTAACTGCGACTTTCAAATAAAATAAATAAAAATCTTTAAAAAAAAAAATAATATATTCAGCATGTAGACAGTGGAAGATTTGCCTCAGCTCTTACACTACCAGTCTTGCAACAGAACACAACTTCCAGAGAAATATTATGAAGATAAATATATACATATGTGCAATAGTTAACATACTTCAAAAAAAACTAATGAACATTTTTTTCATGGGAAATATACCACCTGTGTGTATACAATTAAATAAGTACTAAAACATCAATAAGAAAGTTACAAAATCTTGGTCTCAAAGAGACTAATTACCTGAATCATACATTAATGGGTAAGTACTCAGGAACAAATGAAAATTTATTGTTTGCTCATGCGGAACATAGAGGAAAAATACAGTTCAAATGCACTAATGCTAATTTATATTCTTGTGTCTGAATTTCAGCACTAAGCAAATCATTACACTAGACATCAGTGGAACTCGCTTTCAGAAAAATATATATTTCTAAATTAATTTTCTTTCTAAATGTGCATGTTAATATAATAAGTATACTTATTTAGAAATCAAAAAGCAAGTCTCTAAGTTCCATTACACAGATATCAGATATAAAAAGGAAGTAAATTTATACATCTATACAGACATATATATGGCTGTTTACATATATGCACATATAATTTTTATACTATTTCACAAAATGTTTATACATAAGTATATATTTCTAGTGTCTCCTATATAGCAAAGGTCATGATACACATTACCTCATTTCACTACAAGCCTTTGCAGGCAAGCATTAGTTTTATAAATGACAACACAACACCTCACATTATAAAGATCTAGCTTAAAGACTTCTCTTGAAAAAAAAAAAAAAAAAGAATTAACCTTCATCAATCTCTAGCCAAAATCCACATTCATGATTAAATAGAAAATATCCTATATTTACCAAATTAAAGCTTCAAAAAATATACCTAGGTATGCTCACTGAAATTCAAATACATGATACTCCAACATTCCCTGACTTCAAATTCCAAGATGCTAAAATTTTCCTACAAGGATGCAAATATAGGTCAGAAGGAGACTCTGGAGTTCTTAACTGTGAACACAGCAGTGAGGCAGAGACACATGGAACGTACAATGCTCTAATAGGTCAATAAGTAAACTGTTAATTCAGATAAATTAACTTTATAGAGGTAAGCCTGCCTTTTTAAACTGGGTTTATCATGACAGTAATAACTCCTGGCCTAAATTTTTTAATGAAAAGTCTAGCAGAGCATATTTTATGCCAAGTCGTGGTTATATAACGGAGATACTCATATTGAAGAAGTGCTTGCTAATCAATGTCCTGGTACTGAATTAATAGCTGTTCTCAATGGGAAACCTAAAAGCAAATCAGATGGTTACGTTAGCTCTTCTGTGAGAAGCATCTGTCCATAAGAATAAAAGGATCATGGTGTCCCGTTTGTCATTACTGATGTAAATTTGGTTATTACCAACAAGAAGCATCTACAGAGAGTTGAGAAATCAATGAGCAACACAAACCAGGTCTGAAATTAACTTACTTGGTTTCAACCAGGATTTCTGAATGGAATGAAATAAAATTCAATGGAAGTGGAACCAAGAGGGGAGAGGGAACAGGAAAGGCTTGGATAATAAGGACTCAACTGCTCCGAATTCCAGCCATGACCACTGTGCTGTCACACCTGAACAGCTGATGCTGCTTCACAGAAGAATGGGAACTCAACCAGAGGAGAAGGAGTGCATCCAGAGTGGGAGCTCGGTTTCAGGTGCTATGCTTTAAGTGGCCGCTAAGCAAATCAGCCCGTGCCCAAACTGGGCAAATGGGAAAGCAGGAAACAGAGACGCCATGTTCTTTGGAGGGCAACAGTAGGAACTGAGAAACATCACACAACATGGAGAAGACCACAATTTCATTTCAGGTTGCTGAAAGTCTATGCAAAAGGGAGAAGAAAAGTGTTTGCCCTGTATTGATCCAGGATCGAAGCAACTTTTCGTCCAATGGAAAGGAAAACTTGCCAACAATTGGAAGAAATCCAAAAACTACAAATTACTCACTGGCGAGAAAACTTTGCTTCAGCAACCTGAGGTGGAGACTGCTGACAAACTGTGCGCCAGGAGCTTGCATGGGGAAGGATGGCAACTTTGCATGTGAACTGAATTGTGGCAGAGGTGACTGGCAGGAAAGAGACAAAATTCACATCCTGTATTTACATAGAACGCTCAGGTCATCTGCCTCAGCTGTATGTATCGGACTGTGGTTTGGCCGGGAATCTCAGTATTACAGAAACCAGGAAGTTGTAGGCCAGGACCCTGCAAGTCTGCTGCTACGATTGGTCAGTGGGATATGGAAATGTTCTATGTTCAAGCACTGTGTAAATATTCATTATTATTACTTCCAACGTGACCCTGCAGATGAACAAACACAACTGTGTTTACATCTTGGAGCTTCGGGAGCAGGACACTTGTTGTGATACGTCTCACTTAAAATCTTAGTTTGGTAAATTGCTCCCAGATTAGAAGAGGGTGGGGGAGGAGGCAGGCATTTGGTCAGCACCTGAGATGTCACTTCTAAAGTCCACATTCCATATCTAAGTGCCTGAGTTTCCATCTCAGCTCTGCTTCCCATTCCAGCTTCCTGTTAATGTGCTTTCTAGGGGTAGTAGGTGACAGTTCAAAAGGCTGGGCCCCTACCAACCACATGGGAGACCTGGATTGAGTTCCTGGTTCCCTTCTTCAGCCTGGCCCCACCCAGTTTCCACTACTGTAGGCATTTGGGACGTTGGGGAGAGAGATTTCTCTCTCTCTCTCTCTCTCTCTCTCTCTCTCTCTCTCTCTTTCTCTCTCTCTCTCTTCTCTCTCTGTGTCTGCCTTTCAAACAAAAATAAATAAATAAAATGTTTTAAAAGATGAACAAAGAATTATAAACAAACAAAAAAAAAGCCTTTTTACCCAAGACAGACACACACACAAACAGCAGCTGTGATATTTAACAACCAAACACCACACAGCAGGTACAATGATAAAAGCTTTCTATAAAAGGGTTTCTTTGATCTCCATGGAAAACTCCAAGACACGTATTAGTGCCATTCCCATCGGTCAGACACTGGAACTACACCTCAGAGGATGAGCTCCTGCCCAGGGTCACAGAGCTCGCAGGCTGCAGAGCCCATACTCCAGAGTGTATGCTTTCAGACACCAGAGGCAGAAGGCACACAATCCAGCCTGCGTGTGTATGGAAGGTGGAGCTGGGATGTGAGAGGAGGGGCGGGCAGCAGGCCACTGAGAGAGACGGCTGGGTCCTGGAGCAGGAGACAGGACACAGAATGACAAGAGTGGCTGCCTCATTTGCTGCTCATCTCTTCTCACACCTGTTCTCATTTACCCCACAGCTGTAACTGACTGGTTGGCTATTCCATCCCCCACTCCTTATGGGGTGCAGGGCCCAAGCACTTGGGCCATCCTCCACTACCTTCCTGGGCCACAGCAGAGAGCTGGACTGGAAGAGGAGCAACCGGGACAGAATCCAGTACCCCGACCGGGACTAGAATCCAGAGTACCAGTGCCACAGGTGGAGGATTAGCCTATTGAGCCGCGGCAACGGCCAAAGTGGGGCATTTTTGTTAACAAAATTCAACTTAAAATTAAATTGCAAAATATACATACTTATATATCTAACAGATTTTGGGTCCAGAGTATACAAAGTAGTCTTACAATTCAATAAAAGAAGACACATGATCCAATAAGATTGGACATGTTACTAAAAATATACATGAAAGCCAAACAAGCTCATAAATAGCGCTCAAAATCATTCATAGTTAGAGAAATGCAAATTAAAACAACAATTCTATACCACTGCATGTCCACTAGAATGGCAAAAACTAAAAAGAATGACAGAGTGATACGCTGGTAAGTATCTGCAGCAACTGTTAACTCTTACAAGTGAGTCATTTGAACACAAAGTGGTTCATCTACTTTGGAGAACATTTTAGTCGTTTAAAAGTTAAGCATACACTCACTGTATCATCCAGTAATCTCATTCCAAGATATTTACCCAGGAGAATTAAAACATGTCTACACTAAGCCTGGTAAGCAATGCTCATCATTATTCATAAAGCCAAAAAGGGTGAGGGCAATACAACTCAAGCATTCAAGTCCACATGTAGTAACACATCCATGCAACAGAACACCACTCAGCCAAGAAAAAAGAAAGGGAAAAAATCTCTGACAAACACAATAGCATGAAAAAAACTGGCATATGTCACACTAAGCAGAAGAAGCCATATGCAAAAGACCTTGTACCACATGACCCAATTTATATGAAAAAAAAACACAAAACTATAGTATCCAAAAGAAGATCCACCAGAACTAGGGTGGTGAAAAGAACTAACTAGACAGGGGTACAAAGGAATTTAGAGGGTGGGGCAAGTGTGGTCACAGGGTCGGCTGCACAGCTAGATATTCACCAACAGTCACTGAACACTTAAAATGAGGAGATTTTATGCTATGCAAATTACTGTACCAAAAAAAACTGGAAAAAATGAGTCTGTTTGTATACAGCTCTCCATGGCTTACTTTCCAATGGATCAGTGGTTGCTCCTAAGTATTCTTAATATAAACAACAAACTTTAATTGCGTGGCCTGCAGGAACACTGGGGTGACTTGTTTGCTGTATCACAGGATCTAGCTAACTTTCTTCCACATGGTAGCTCTCAAAAAGATTTGGTGACTGACGGATAGGATGCACCCAGGGGTACAGCAGGTAAAGCTGGTTAAATCAAGTGAGTTAGGCCAACACTGTGGCTCAACAGGCTAATCCTCCACCTTGTGGCGCCGGCACACCAGATTCTAGTGCCGGTCGGGGCGCCGGATTCTGTCCTGGTTGCTCCTCTTACAGGCCAGCTCTCTGCTGTGGCCAGGGAGTGCAATGGAGGATGGCCCAAGTGCTTGGGCCCTGCACCCCATGGGAGACCAGGAAAAGCACCTGGCTCCTGCCATCGGATTAGCATGGTGCGCCGGCCACAGCGCGCCGGCCGCAGCAGCCATTAGAGGGTGAACCAACGGCAAAGGAAGACCTTTCTCTCTGTCTCTCTCTCTCTCACTGTCCACTCTGCCTGTCAAAAATAAAAAATAAGTAAAATAAAATAAAAACCTAGTGAGTTAAACTTTCCTAAACACAGCACCCAATAAAAGTTGGGCTTCATACCCCAAGTACCCCAAAATACTTTATCACATCCAAAAGTGAGTTTGTCAACAAAGTCTAGAGTAGCACAAACAGAAGAAAGGGATGAGACTATATGACCTTGGAGAAAAGAAATAAGACTATCTGAGCAGATATGTTAAATTATGAGTTCACAATTATTTTTTAAAACACTTACTGGTCAGTTTTGGAAGTTACAGTAGAACTCATTACTCTACAAACTGGAAGATAAAGGAAAATGAGCACTAAACAAGAAAGGAAAAAAGGACAATCAACATTTGAGCACACTTAAAACTTCACGGAAAATGGAAGTAAGCCATAAATTTAGGGGAGAGCCTTGGGCCAGACAGTGCAGAATCCTGTTCAGATGCCCACATCTGACATCACAGTATGTGGGTTTGATTCCCAGCTTCAGCTCCTGATTCCAGCTTCCTACACTGCAGACCCTGAGAGGAGGCGGTGATGGCTCCAGGGTTTAAGTTCCCGCCAACCACACAGGAGACCTGGATTAAATTTCCAGCTTCGAATTGTAGCCCTAAGTCCATCCATGACCACTGAAGGCATCTGGAGAGTAAACCTAAGGATGGAGTGCACTCTCTCTCTCTCTCTCTCAGAAAGAGAGAAAGTGAGAAAGAAACTTCTTTTAAAAGAAATATATTGGGGGCCGGTACTGTGGTGTAGCAGGTAAAGCTACCACCTACAGTGCCAGCATCCCATGTGGGCACCAGTTCAAGTCCCAGCTGCTCCACTCCCAATCCAGCTCTCTGCTATGGTGCTGGAAACAGTACAAGATGGCACAAATTCTTGGGCCTCTGCACCAGCGTAGGAGACTCCAAAGAAGCTCCTGGCTCCTGGCTTCAGATCAGCAAAGCTCCAGCCATTGCGGCCAAATGGGGAGTGAACCAGGGGATGGAAGACCTCGCTCTCTTTCTGCCTCTTTTTCTCTCTCTAACTCTGACTTTCAAATAAAATAAATAAATCTTTTTTAAAAAAATAATTTTGGTAAAAAAAATTTGAAATCTAACTGCACAGTTTTTTTGCATAATACACGTCTCCCATGAACTTGTTGAAGACCCCTGAGGCACACAGAGGGGGAAAGGCAAGCTGCACACACACTGGACAGCGAGATCCCAGGTGACAAACTCAACAGCATGATTCACAGTGAAGAGCCTGGACATCATCTATTATCTGCTGTCCCTGAGGAATGGGAGTGGGTGTTGGGAAGAAGGGAAAAGGATTTTACTTTGTTCTTTTTATTATTTTTATTAAAAATCTTAGAGCAATAAGTTTCTAAATAAAACTTCTCACTTTTCACAGAAAAAACAACCTAACTGATTATGGACTATAAGAACCTTGTAACCACGCTACACTGCCTCCTGGAAGAAGCCCCAATTTGTTCTTATAATGAAAAGCATAAAACAAAGTTTCAAACAGTGAGTGCAGACTCTAACCATGCAATTTCTCTTTCTATCTTAGGGGAAAGGAGCAAAGAGTGAGAATGAGTCACAGGTACTTCTGCTACCATTGTCATCAAATTATTTTCAATTTCACATTTAGAAAAGGTCATTTAATTATCTGCTTCATTTAGCATTTGCCTGTTCTCTCCCAAGGAGCTCTGCATTTCAACATCATCCATTAAAGAATGAGACAGGAACCCAGCTGAGGGGGCTCCAGGCCTCTCAGCCCGCAAACCCCGCCCAGGAGAAATGCCTTCATCTTCACCTAGGGTTAGAAACTAGAAAACCTCTCAAACTGAGAACAATGAGAATCCCACAACAATTAAAATTACTTTTCTTGGGGCAAGCATTTGGCTGGGCAGTTAAGACGCCAGCATCTCGTATCAGACTGCCAGCTCCATTACCAATTCCAGCTTCCCGCTAATACACAGCCTCAAGTAGTTTGGTCCCTGTCAGCCATACAGGAGAGCTGCACTGAGTTCTGGGCTCCTGGCTCCCCAGCCCCTACCTGTTAAAGACACCTGCTCAGTATATTAGTAGATAGGAGATTCATTCTCTCTCTCTCTCTCTCTCTCTCTCTCTCTCTCTCTCTCTCTCACACACACACACACACACACACACACACAGTGGAATGATTAAATTAATATATGCATTACCTTGCATACTTAACTTTTTTGTGTTTGGTGAGGACATTTAAAATCTGCTCTCTCAGCGATTTTCAGGTACACAGTGTTATTAGCTGTAGCCACTAGGCTGTATAATGGAGCTTTCCACTTTATTCCTCTGACTGAAATTTTGTACTAGCCAGCTGTATACACATCAATGCATAAAAAGTCCTGTCAGATCACAGTGACAGCTTTTAAAGAGTCAGGAAATCTCTTTTGAATTTGAAGGTATTACAGGTAAAAAGAAGAATCTGTTTTTTTTTTTTTTTTTTAAGAAGAAGAATCTTAATCTAGGAACCATGAATCTCTAGTGCTCAGATTCATGGAGGTTCACAACCCCCTGAAAAGTATGAGAAGTCATTGGGGGGGGGGGGTGTGCATTCTTCTACAGGAGGGCACACAGCAGTTATCTGTTTTTTTTTTTTTTTTCCACAGATTTATTTATTTGAAAGGCAGAGTTACAGAGAAGCCGAGGCCGAGGCTGGGGCTTCCATCCATTGGTTCACTCCCCAAATGGCTGCAATGTCCAGAGCTGTGCCGATCCAAAGCCAGGAGCCTGGAGTTTCTTCTGGGTCTCCCACCTAGGTACAGGAGCCCAGGGGGTTGGGCCATCTTCCATTGCTTTCCCAGGCCATAGCAGAGAGCTGGATGGGAAGTGAAGCAGCCAGGACTTGAACCAGCACCTGTATGCGATGCCAATACCGCAAATGGCGGCTTTACCCACTACACCAGAGGGCTGGCCCCTATCCGTTTCTGAGAAGTATCCCCACAGTGCCCACTCCTGTAAAGGAGTGTGCCATCACACCTGAGCAGGGAACCTCAGCCCACACTTGTACACAGTGAGTCACAGGACACACAAGCTGACCTCTGCTTGGCAAAACACAAGAAGAAACACTAAGAAAGGAGAGAGTTCTTAGCAGATGCTTTAGAGGAAACAGCAAAAAGTCAGTCCTAAATATGGAGCCAGGCAGGGAGACCGTGCGCAGGTGTACAAGAGGCATCTGTCTCAGCTGCAACCACTGACCAGGGAGGGCCCAGCCCCAAAGAGGACAGGCGTGATGAGGGCAGTGGAGGACAGGTACAGAATAAGATAAAGGAGCTACCCATTGCCCTTCCGCGTCTTTACCAGAGGGACTTGAGCGCCTCTGTACCAAAAGGTGTGCAAAGCATGACACAGCAGTTTTTCACAGCAGCTGCAAATTAGAAACCACCTGAATGCCCATGAGCTGTTAAAGCATAAATAAACGGTGCTGTGTTCACTAAATGGAATCCCAAAACGTAGCAGAAAAGGAAAAACTTCTGCTACATGCAACAACATAAATTAATTACATACACATCAGGTCAAATAGCGGAAGTCAGTCACATAGAGTATATTCCTGTCATTCCTGAATATATATACCCAAGAGACTTAAAAACCTATCAGGTCCACATTCAAAAGCTGTACATGGGAACAGGCTTTGGGCTGCAATGGGTTCAGCCAATACTTTGGGACTTCTGCATCCCATATGAGTGCCAGTTAGAGTCCGGACAAGCCAGCTTCTCAGCCAGTTCTGCTGATGCATCCTGGGAGACAGCAGGTGGTGGCTCATGTAACTGGGTCCCTGTCACCCAAATGGGACACCCAGACTGAATTTCAGGATCCTGCCTTCAGCCTGGTCCAAACTTGACTGTTGCAGGTATTTGGCGAGTGCAACAGTGCATGGAAGATCTCTCGATCTCTCTCTCTCTCTCAATCTCTCTGTCCGCCCCAGCCCCCTGCCTTTCAAGGAGATGAAAATAAATAAATGAACATTTTTAAAACCCTGTACATCAATGTTTATAGGCTCATTATCCATAACAGACAAAAATATAAAACATCTTTTAGCCCAGAGATTGATAAATAAAACATGGAACATCTACACCTTGGAATAGTATTCAGTCTTCAAAAGGAATGATGCAGTGATTCATGGTGAAACACGGATAAACCTTCAGAACATTCTAAGGTCACATATGGGGGGTTTCCTGGGCATGAAAAGTTCAGAATATGCAAATCCAGAGAGCTGGAAAGCAGAGTGGTGGTGGCCAGGGCCAGGGGCAGGGGAGACTGAGGAAGCTGTATCTTTGGAAGATGCCAGGAAAGTTCCAGAATTAGAGGGGAGTGATGATTGCTCAAACTTGTAAATGTACTAAAGACTACCAGAATTCATAAAAGTGAGTTTTATGATGTGGATTAGGTCAGTTAAAAAAAAGTAATTAAGAAAAAGAAGAGTATGGTTCCATTTTTATGAATTTTGAAAACAAAATCGTGAATGCTGGTGTGGACACTGTGTTTACCCACAGCAGAGGTGTCTCTGTAGCACAGAAAATGTTTTACATCTTGATCTAAGTGGCTTAAAGCTTACAAAAGGTGTACTTGAGCTTTTGCTATGGTCTAGAAAAGCAGTAGAAGATGGCCCAAGTCCTTGGGCCCCTGCACCTGCAAGGATGACCAAAGAAGCTCCTGGTTCCTGCTTCAGATGGGCCCAGCTCTGGCCTTTAAGACCATCTGGGGAGTAAACCAGCAGAAGGAAGAACTTTCTGTCTCTCCTTTTCTTTGTCTGTAACTCTACCTCTCAAATAAATAAATAAAATCTTTAAAAAAAAAACTACTATAAAAATATTGTATGCTTAAATCTATACTTAAGATTCATATGCTTAATGAATATAAGTATCTCAGCAAATTATTTAGAGAAAAAAAAAATATTTCAATCCATAACATTCTGATGAGGTTCTCTGCATTATGAGATCTGGAGAAGAATGTCTAGTGTACAGTAAGTGCTCAGTGAAGCCTTTTTACTCAACCAGGCGGCTAGATTAAAAATACTAGAGGGGCATGTAGCCTACTGATTAAGAGGTGTGTGTCTCACATCGTAGTACCTGATTTGATTCCCACTTCTAGCTCTCGAGTCCAGCTTTCGGCTAATGCAGACGCTGGGAGGCAGCAGACGATGGCTCAAATGTCTGGGTTCCTGTCACCCATGTAGAAGACCTGGATTGAGTTTGGAATCTTGGCTGTGGCTTGGCCCAACCCTGGCCATTATAGGCATCTGGAGATTGAATCAGAAGATGGATCTCTGTCTCTCTCTCTCTCTCTGTCTTATTTTCCTTTTCCCCTCTCCTTTCCTTCTCCTCTCCCTCCTGTCCCCTTGCCTCTCAAATAAATAACTATTTTTTTTAAAAAAACATATTAAAAAATCCTAGAACTCTTTTGGATGTCCATCTCTTATTCTTCATGCCCAAACTAATAAAACCCTTAAGTTATTAAAATAAATTTATTTAATTTGTTTAAAATAAATCTAGCACCTGATTTCTTAACAACGCATCAATCTGATCCCAAACCCTATCATTTCAGTTTGGACCATAACAATAGCCTCTAACAAGTCTGTCTCCTCCTACACTGACAGGCCACATACTAGGTCTGTTACAGCCTATGGCCTCACTCGGATCCCTCCACAGCTCCACCTCCGGAGGCCTCCAGGCCATAGCTTCCTCTGCCTCTGACTCAGCAACCACCTTGCTGGCCTTGCAGGTCACTCCTCAGCCACTCACTAGCTCCAGCTCACTCACAGGGCTGACCCTAGACACCCCTCCTTCAGGCCTGGCTGTTAATACTCTCTCCACCTCTGCCTACTCCCCAAGACCTCTGCATCACAAACCCTGCCCCTACTTGATACCTCTGCTCAAATAGCCACAAGGCCTTACCTGGTGCTGGGAAAAGAGTAACCCTGTCCAGCTGGCCCTCGTGGTGCCCTGCTTTACTTGTCTATGCAGCATGTCATGAGCAGCATGCCATGAGCCCGGCACCAAGCCGCTGTACAATGAACATTTCCTGAATAAACTGGCACATGCATGAATAAATGAGTGTAAGAAATGAACAGATGTCAAATAAAGTCCCACAACTTCTAGTACAATCTGGATTTTTTTTTACCATAAATGTGAATTAGTTTGGATGATAAACAGAAAGTAGAGAACACAGAGCAGCCTGTACTTTAACGGGGTTCTATTTACGATCTGCCTAAAAAGAACAAAAACAATAAAGCAAAAGGAAAGATGTCCTCTTCCAGGCTGTCTGACCATCTATACGGCTGTATTAAGACAGGTGCAACCATGAGCCTTAGGGAGATGTGACCACGGAGGAAAACAATTTTGCAGACAAGCTGTTTATTTATTTAGAGCTTTCCGAAGTTTTCTGTTAAAAGTTAGGCAAATGATGGTAGGTGTATTTTCGGATAAAATGTTTTGCAAGACTCTTTCCCAGGTAGCAGCCCTGCACATGTCCTCCAGGGTCACAGAGGCCTACCCTGCCCACAGATTAGCAGTGCCTCTGCCAGAACAGGCTTTGATGCTATCCAGCAATGAGGAACAACAGACCTCCTGGGCGGGCGCTCGCCTGCAAGATGAAAAACACAGGAGCATAAAGGAGCCCTGGTGCTTCTTCCCTTTCATCCTCGAACAAACACAGACAGAAAGCAGATGTGACCTCACTAAGTAGGAGCTGGTTCCACCGACACGCACTTTGGTGGCTCTTCCAATGATGACACACTGCCGTGTTCCCACTCAGCATGCCCGAGCCTGGGCAAAGGACGACAGCAACCCTCCACGCTAGAGACTCAGAAGTTTATCTGCGTAACTGGTACAGGATCATTTTCCTACAGCTCTAACTGCAGGGCTGAACATCTGCTTGTTAGAACAACGGCCACCGAGATGGAGCCTTCACAGCTTCAAGAGACGCCCTTGAACTCCTTCCCGCAACCATGACCCCTAGAAAGGGCAAGAAATTCCTTAACAAAATCCTCCACTGCAGGAGGCAGGGGCTTCTACAGGGAACCACTACAAAGCCAACCAAAATGAGGAAATCTTTAGACAGAGAGACAGGATGTGGTATTCTGGTGGGGTGTTGTTTGTTTGTTTTGGAACACAACTATCAGAAAGCACAGAAGGAGTAAGGCTGTACCTTACGTATGCAAAGACAACCCCACGGGAGTGTTTTCTCATCACTTAAATCTTACTCCCAGTGCCGCGCATAGGCACTGATGATAGGCAATACATGCCAATTTCAATAAATGTAATTCTAAAACGTTCACTGTCCCCCTTCCATGAAGAGACTGTGCTGCATTAGCCCACAAGAAACTCCCTCCTCAGGCCCCTGGAACTATCAGCCACGGTTACAACCTGTTTCTGCTGCTGTTCAGCTACTTTCTGCAGAGATTTTTTATCTCCCCAAACAGACTGTGAGCCCCTTAATGCAACGACCACACTTGAAACATCTTTTGGATAATCCGACAGTACCACCTAGCAGGGGGAAGGGGCTCCAATGACTATGTCATCAAATGTGACACATTTCACTCCACTCTTCCCGACGGAGCCCAAACAGCTCGAGACCCATTCTTCCTGCCAAGCACTCACACATAAACGTTGCTGCATGGCTCTCAGGAGCTGCTGCTTTGCAGACCTGATGAAAGATGCATGCAAGGCTAGAAACCTGCAGAATGAGCCCATTCCGTGTCGCCCCATGCCCCACATTCTCCAAGCCTGGGGAAGACAGGGCCAGTGTTCTCTGCAGTGTTCAGGAAGCGCTGGACATGAGTGTGCATAGGAAATGAACAGAAACAACTGACACTCAGCCGCTCGCAAACAGGCCAACTCTCCTCCTCCCTCAGCAGCTGCCAGTCCTAACACAGTAGGTGCGTCATGCCTCCTGGGAGGTCAGCTCTCCGGACCGAAGGCTTTCTCTGGGAGAGATTCCATCTGCAGAGCCATCCTGCCCCCTGGTAGCTAAGAGCATCACAAGGGAAGCCTGGAGGTGCTGTTACCTTCTTCAGATTGAGGCCCACGAAGGCCACATGTGACTGCTACGCTCACCAATCACAAATGCAGGAAGGGCTGGGGGTTAGCAAGGTGTTACCCGAGAGTGTGTTGCTGCATGGACCTGCCTTTCTCTGCAAACAACTCATGTGATCTCTTACCAGCTGTGCGAGCGTCTGTATGTGTGTGTGTGAGTGGGGCGGTGCTGAGAGTGTAACTGTGCTATGTAGCAGCGTTAGGGCTACACAAACGTGAGCAATATAAAAGGGAGTGGAACACGCTCTCATAGTCCCTTTCAAATTCACAAAAAAAAATATAACTTTTTCTTGCTAAATATCCAAGTAATGCAAAACCAAGCAACTTGTCAGGTCAGGGCCAAACCGCCGAGACGTCATTCATCTCCCAATGTTTCTCCACACTGGGTAAACACCGCTTAGTCAAAGCCCACATTGTTTCATCTCAGACTCTCAGCACATGAACACACTTTGAGGCTTTCAAATAAAAATAAGTCATGAAGTTTGCTAGCTTTCTCCTCCCTCCCTCTCCCTCTCTCTTCCTCCCTCTCCGGTTCCCAACATTACAATTTACTCTTCTACCTGCTAGGTGATAAGAAAATACGATCATGCGAACGCAAGCCTTCTGTTCTCACCCGACGGGTGCAATTGCTGCCCTTGAAATGCTCGACTCCTCCCTGCTTGCACTACCCATCTTTGGGAGCAGTCGCCCCTACGCAAACCAGGTATGCAGTTTAGGCATTCATATAAGACTACCGATTTATAGACCTAAAAAGTCAAATATTGGCAATTTCATACACTTCCACCTGATATAGACTTCCAAACATCTTTGACTCATCTCTTCTTCATGCTACTCATATAAATGTTACAGCTTCATCTAACCAAATTCCATAAAGTCTTTCCCAGGTCCTATTTTCAGTCACAATTCTCCATTTCCTCAATTTCACAGACACTCACAGCTCATTCTCTCCCAGCAACTGTAGGTGTGTCTTTGTGCAACTCTCCAGCATGCAAATCTATCTCCCTTTCAAATCCAATCTCAAGACAATTGGATTGGTTTCTTCCAACACTGCTTTTAACAAATTCCCCTACTCATGAATTCTCCTGGAGCAAACGCAAATTTGGGAGTAGGCCTTTAGCAGAGCAGTTAAGATACCTGCACCCTTTATCAGAGTGCACAGGTTCAATTCCTCTCTCCTGCTACTGCTAATGTACACCCTGGGAAGCAGCAGTGGTGGCTCAAGTGATTAGATCCTTGCCATCCACATAGAAGACCTGCATTGAGTTTCTCACTCTGGCATTGGCCCAGTTCTACCCATTGAGAACATTTAGGGAGTTCAGTGAGTGTGTGTGTGTGTGTGTGTGTGTGTGTGTCTGCTTCTCAAATATAAATACAATATATAAACAAATATATATAAACATATATTTAAATGCAAATTTATTTACTTCTTAAGTATCTTACACCATGCCACCTCTCTCAATTCATTAATTCACACATTTTTTATTACTTTCCAACAGATTGTCTTCTCTAGGTAAGAAAAATCCCTGCCTCAAATCTATAGCTTATGAGTCTTGCCCTGTGGCACCATCTGCATTGCCCGCATCCCACTTGGGCGCCAGTTCACAGCCAGGCTGCTCCACTTCCAATCCAGCTCTCTACTATGTCCTGGGAGGGCAGTAGAGGATGGCCCAAGTCCTTGGGCCCCTGCACTCATGTGGAGACCCAAAAGAGGCTCCTAGCTCCTGGCTTCAGATCAGCACTGCTCTGGCCATTTTAGCCAGTTAGGGAGTGAACCAGCAGATGGAAGACCTCTCTCTCTGCCTCTCCTTTTATCTCTGAGTAACTCTGACTTTGAAGTAAATAAATAGATCTTTTTTCAAAAATCTAGAGCTTGTTTTTCATAAGAGAATTATGTGTGCTAAACTATCATCTGAACAAATCAGTCAATTAATCTTCCATCAATTCAAGTCCCTTGTAATTTCAAACCCCTGAAGAAACAGTATTTCTAGAAAGTCTTCACTAACTGATTTTATAACACTTGATCCTATAGTACTACAAGGAAATCCTTCTTTCTCATCATGTTGACAGCTGCTCCTACCTGACTTCCAGCTAATTGCGAACATCTCTAAGCCATCCTCTCAGAAAATGATGGTTTACAGGTTGATGGCAGAGTATGTTCGCTGGCTGCCTCACTTTCTACATCAGACACTGGAAATTCTTTTTTTTTAAAGATTTATTTTTTATTTATTTGAAAGAGTTACAGAGAGAGGTAGAGACAAAGGGAGAGGCTTTCCATCCTCTGGTTCACTCCCTAGATGGCTGCAATGGTCAGAGCTGCACTGATGCGAAGCCAGGAGCTAGGAGCTTCTTCCAGGTCTCCCACATGGGTACAGGGGCCCAAGGACTTGTGCCATCTTCTACTGCTTTCCCAGGCCATAGCAGAGAGCTGGATTGGAAGAGAAGCAGCTGGGACTAGAACTGGCACCCACTGGAAATTCTTATGGTCACTTGGGTGCCCCAAATGGTCTACTGGGGTATAGAAGAAAATTCCAGAGACTAAATTTACATTTATTTTTAACCTCCTATTCTATTGTGTATATTCAATAATTACTATAACTGAGTACTAGGGCCAGTGTTGTGGCATAGCAGTTTAAGCAGCTGGTTGCAATGCCAGCATTTCACATCATAGTGGTGATTCTAGTCCTGCTTGCTCCACTTCAAATCCAGCTTCCTGCTAGCATGTCTGGGAAAGCGATGGGAAACGGTTGAAGTATCTGGGTCCCTAACACTTTCATGGGAGATCTGGATGGAGCTCCTGGCCCCTGGCTTCAACCTGGCCCAGCTCTGGATGTTGCAGCCATTTGAGGAGTGAATCAGTGGAAGGAAGATCTCTCTGTGTCTCTCCCTCTTTTTGTCATTGTGGCTGTCAAATAAATAAACAACATTTTTAAACTTTAGTGCATCTTCAATAATGAATACAATCGAGTATCACAGTGATACAAACATAACTTATGAATCAATGTCTGTCTATAATGCACATGTTTTTTTCTGATAGGGCATATGATCAGAGGTGGAAGCTCACTGTTCTCAAGTCCAGAGCAGTGCATGTCCACTTCAGAGAGGCCAGACTTTACATCACTGTATCCTTAACAGGTGTGATCTTGAGCTACTAGAACTGGTAATGAAGCCACGAGGCCCAGCTGAGGATGACGAGGCTGAACCCCCAATCTCTCTCCCTTCTCTGCAGGACCTGCTGATAAACTCCCATCAACTAAAATCAACTCATGAGCTCTTAAGGAGAAAAACATCTTTTTTTTAAAAAGATTTATTTAATTATTTGTAAGGCAGAGTTAGAGAAAGAAGCTGAGAGTCAGAGAGACAGAGACAGAGAGAGAGACAGAGACAGAGAGACAGAGAGAAAGGTCTTCATCCGCTGGTTCACTCCCCAGATGGCTGCAATGGCCGGAGTTGTGCTGATCCAAAGCCAAGAGCCAGGAGCTTCTTCTGGGTCTCCCACGTGGGTGCAGGGGCCCAAGGACTTGGACCATCTTCTACTGCTTTCCCAGGCCATAGAAGAGAGCTGGATCAGAAGTGGAGCAGCCAGGACTCCAACCAGTGTCTATATGGGATGCTGGCAGCTTTACCCACTACACCACACCATCAGCCCAAGAAACATCATCTTATGCTAGAAGCTGTAAAGTCCTAAACCAACACATACAGCAACTTGACTTAAAACCCAGACGTTAAATAATTTCTTTGTACATAATCCCACAAAATTGCAGAGCTAAGAGTCTGCAGTATGAGGCCAACTCATATATAGAATTAATAATTAACTTTCATGAGTAAACAGTCTCCTTTTAGAACATTTTATATCAGACATCTATAAACCCATCTGAGTTTTAAGAGCCCTATTTGTTAGTAATAAAGCTCTTCTTGTCTATGTTACGTCTCTCAGAAACCCTGAGCCTGTTTTTCCTACTGCATCCGCAGTTTAGATAAAGACTAGTTGGTTCTCATACTTCGCATAACTTTTTGAATGCATGGAAACGTTTATTTAGCTTAACTGCTATTCTTCTTCTGACTCTGATCCAAACCCACCTCCGCCTAGCTTTACTGGACTCTGATTTAATGATTAAGGTTGTAGGAAGAGTCCTCAGGAAGATACCCTCTATGGGATGTGGAAGATGGGAAAAGAGAGTGGTGGAGGTGGCTGCTGTCACTGGACTACTTGAGGATGCCTAGAAATTGAAATGCAGTTCTAGAAATGTTCAGAATAACTGCCTAAGGGCAACCATTCAGCAGAGCAGTTAAAAATGCAACTTGGGACATCCCCATCCCATACTGGATACCTGGGTTTCAGTCCCAGCTCTGCTCCTGATTCCAGCTTCCTTCTGATGTAAACTCTGAGAAGCAGCAGGTGATGGCTCAAGTAGCTGGGTCCCTGCCACTCACGTGGGAGACTCAGACTGAGTTTCCAGCTTCTGGCTTCAGCCTGACCCAGCCCCAGCAGTTACAGACATCTGGGATGTGAACCAGGTAGAAGATCTCTGTCTGTCTGCCTTTTTTTTTTTTTTTTTAAGATTGATTGATTGATTGATTTGAAAGTCAGACTTACACAGGGAGAGAAGGAAAGGCAGAGAGAGAGCCAGGTCTTCCATCTGTTGGTTCACTCCCCAGATGGCCACAATAGCAGAAGCTGTGTCAATTTGAAGCCAGGAGCCAGGAGCTTCTTCTGGGTCTCCCACATGGGTGCAGGGGCCCACGGACTTGGGCCATCCTCTACTGCTCTCCCAGGCCACAGCAGAAAGCGGGATTGGAACTGCAGCAGCCAGGACTTGAACCAGCACCCATATGGGATGCCGGCACTGCAGGCAGCAGCTTTACCTACTATGCCACAGCACCAGCCCCATCTGCCTTTCAAATAAATTTTAAAATTTTCTTCAATTTATGAAAAATTACTTAAGCATTCATTAGAATCCAAAGGCTAATAACAGATGCTAGCATTTGATTCTGGAGAAAAGTGTTCCATTTACCAACCCAGGCTAGGTCTCCTGCCTCCTCTGCCTCCCATGGCTCTCTCCTCTGTCTCTAGCCCTTTCTGTCACCAGGTGAGTCCTTCCTAATCCCTTCCGCCACCTTTCTTATTTTCCATCTTCACACCTCTAATCTTCTACCTTCCTTAATTAGACACATAAAAGTATATCTTACGCACTCAATTAATATACACTGACATCTGGGGCCGGTGATGTGGCACAGGGTGTTAAGCTGCCTCTGTGGTGCCAGCATCCCATATGGACACAGATTCAAGCCCTGGCTGCTCCACTTCCGATCCAGCTCCCTTCTAATGCATCTGGGGAAGCAGCAGAAGATGGCCAAAGTGCTTGGGCTCCTGCACCCACATGGGAGACCCAGACAAAGCTCCAGGCCTGGCTTCAGTCTGGCCCAGCTCTAGCCACTGAAGCCATTTGGGAAGTGAACCAGCAGATGGAAGATCTCTCTGTCTCTCCCTCTCTTCTTTCTGTAACTCTACCTTTCAGCTAAATATATATATATATATATATATATATATATATATATATATATATATATATATATAAATAAACCCACACTGATATCTCCTTTAGCAAGTTGCAAAAGACCCATTACATAGGAGAATTTAGAAGTAACAACCTAGTGTGTATTACAGGCTTGTTAGCTTTGATTCTTCCCCCTACATTACTTGTGGTCTGTTTTGCTTTTCAACTGATTCCTATATGATTAATTCTGTCAGGATCGATGGCCTTTACTTGAGGGATTCCCAGTGTTAACACTGGCCTTTCCCTAGTCCTCCTAGCCATAATGGCTTTGGAAAGTTCCAACACTGTAATGGTTCTGTTAAAAGACACCAGGCCAGTATACAAAGCCATTGACTGGAACAGAGCACACTGGAAGAAGCAGCTCCAGACAGGACAGGCCTCAGATCCTGCAGGCAAACTGTCCTACTGAGTTCCAATTTGCACTAAAACTGCAGCCTCCATGGCCAGCACTCAAGGGTCTGTGGTCCCAATTAGCACTGGGCACATGAATATGCACAAGGATTTTTTATATTCTCCTTAGTTCAAACGAAATTGGCCATTATTTTCTTTCATATTTTCTTCTTAAATACCAATGGAAATACAAAAAGTTATAAAATATGACTTAGAAATTTTTGAAACAATAGGTTATTGGTTCTCTATGGCTCACATCCAAGCTAGGACTCAGTCTTCCCCAAGAAGCCAAATGCGGTACCAGGAGGGCAGAAACACGGTAGAAATAAATGAAAGAAAAACTATAGGTGATAAATAGATGATAGATGCACACAAATTCTCAGCTATCAAGAAAAACACTGTAGGGAGGGTGTCTGGTACAGCTGTTAGGATGTTGTGTGGGATGCCTGGGATAGAGTCGGAGCTCCACTCCGAATCCCAGCTGCCTGTTAACGTGTAGCCTTGCAGGTAGCAGGCTCAGGTAGTCAGGTTCCTGCCATCTAGACGGAGTTCCCGGCTCCCGGATTTGGCCTGACCCAGCTGTTGTGAGCATCTGGGGAGTGAACCAGTAGATAGGAGATCTTTCTTCTTTCTCTCTCTCTCTCTTCCTCCCTTCCAACCCCTCTATCCCTTTCTCATTCCCTCCCTTTCTGTTCCTCTTTCAAAAACTTTTTTTAAGATTTTATTTATTTATTTGAGAGGTAGAGTTACACACACAGAGAGAGATGGAAAAAGAGGTCTTCCATTCACTAGTTCACTCCCCCAAATGGCCACAACGGCTAGAGCTGGGCCAACCCGAAGCCAGGAGCTTCTTCCAGGTCTCCCATGTGGATACAGGGGCCCAAACATTTGGGCCATCTTCTGCTGCTTTCCCAGGCCATTAAGAGAGAGAACAGGAGCAGCCTGGACCTGAATGGACACCCATATGGGAAGCCAGGGCCACAGGCAAAGGCTTAACACACTAAGCCACAGTGCCGGTCCTCTCAATTTTTTTTTTTTTTTTTTTGACTTACAAAGGAACCACCCTGCCCAGATAAAGGCCACTGGGCCATCTCCATTACTCAAGCAAACACATAACTACAGTATGAATTTCCTTTTCTTAGTAAAAGGAGCAGACACCTGCTCTTTTAAACTTCACTTACAGGGCTCTACCTTGTGTTGTATTTGAAATCAGATTCAAATGAGTAGTTTTTTTTCCTGAGTCCATGTAATCAGGCCGTAGTAGCAAGCTCAGGGATGCTCTAAAAGCCATTCTTATTCTCATCACAGCAGGCTCTTTACAAGGTAAATGCAGTTTATAACTGTTGGTCTTTCCTCCATATTATTTAAATTATGAGGTATCATTCTATCATAAATTATGTCTTATGTAAGGAAATTACCCTGGCTTTGCAAACATCAAGCAAATCTAGACAAATTCGATGCAGAAATACTGATACTTGGAGCTGGCACACAAACTCAGGCAGGGGCAAAGAGTTACCAGAGGTAGCAAAGCAGAACTGTAGAGGGGTGTAACAAGGATGCTGAAAGCCTATCTTTTGGCAAGTCCACGAACAGGCAAGTAACCTCCGCATCACCTTCTCCAGAGCTGCCAGTGCTTAGTGATAACTCTTGCAGCACTAAGCCGCAGCGAGGTCTGAAAAATGGAATTAAGGGCAGTGTGGAGGTTCCCAGAATCGACCCACGACTACATTACAGTAATAAAGATGAAGCTAACAACTCTCAGGGCAGATGCTGCGGCACAGCGGGTCCAGCAGCCGCTTGTAACACCAGCACCAGTCAGAGCACTGGTTCCCGTTCCGGCTGCTCTGCGTCCACTCCAGCTCCCTGCAGATGAACCTGGGAAGGCAATGCAATATGGCCCACGGACCTGGGCACCTGCCACCCATGTGGGAGACCAGATGGAGTTCCAGGGTTGGACTTTAGCCCTACCCAGCCCAGCCATTGCAGCCATCTGGGCAGTGAACCAGAGGATGGAAGCTATCTCTCTCTTTCCAAACCCCACCCCCACACACACCATACACACACCCTTTCCCCTCCCCCCACCTCTGCTAGTGTGCCTTTACCTTTAAAAAAATAAAACCCTCTCAGCAAAGGCATTTGACTCATTGGTCAAAAGGCTGCTTGGGACTCCTGGCCGAGTCCTGGCTCTCCCTGATTCCAGCCTCCTGGTAATGTGCACCCTCTCTCTGGCCTGCCCCGGCTCCCCTCTCTCCATTCTCCAAACCTTTTTCTCTTCCAAAGCTCAGGGAGAGTGCTCTCTGATGTTTCCATGTTTCCTTATTTACTTAAAGACCTGATCCTCCAAAGGGGACCAAGTTGCCTTCAAACCTTCTGACTGCAATATTATTAACCAAGGAAGATTAAACTCACATCACAAAAGGAGAGACTGAAAAATCAAACACCACACCCAGGGAACTTTGTCCCAGGTCATTGCATTTATTTGAGAGACAGGGAGAAAGACAGAGATCCCATCTTCTGGTTTCCTCCTCAAATACCTACAATGGCCAGGGCTAGACCAGGCTGAAGCCAGCAACTCAGAACTCAATCCAGGTCTCCCACGTAGGGGTGGCCACCACCCCGCTACCAGAGCTGTCACCACTGCCTCCCAGCATCTGCGTTAGCAAGAAGCTTCAGTCAGGAGTCTGAGAAACAAACAGAACCCAGGTGCTCTGATGCAGGATGTAGCATCAGACTGGAAGCCCAAACATCCACCCCCAGGCCACTGTGTGTTCTCTGGACTCATCGATTCCCCCTACAAATCATTGACCACCCTTTTAAGTGGCTCACAGGTCCTCTCCCACTCTCCTTTCCCCAGTGAAGAGGGTGTTAAAGCTTCAACCTCTAGTCCGTTCTCTGAGTCTCACGTGTTGCATGACTTCTGCGTACACTTGCATCTTAATAAACTTATTAGGCTTTTTCTTTGTTTTTCTGTCTTTTGTTGCATGGATGTTGGCCAGGACCCTTTATGATTGGGCGAAGAAAAGAAGAGTAAGAGTGAGGAACAAAGTAAGTCCCAGCGCCAATAACTGTACTAGCTGTTTTACACAAATTATTTTAATTTCCAAATAACCTCAAGAGATTGACATCACCACTGTGTATCCACCAAAATGATGGACAGCAATTCCTCAAAGTCACACTTTAGTCAGCAGCAGTGTCAGGATGTAAGCACCAATCAGTCCAACTCCATTCAGAACAGGAAAGAGAGGTTCCCAGTAGGCCAACAAAGAACTGAATGCCAGCAGTGTGGTTCCAGGAGAGAAATAAACCCTGAAGTCCTAATGGATCCATTATATATAATTAACCAGCTCCTCTCCTAGCTTTCTAGAATGGGCTGGATATGGACCATCCTTTGAAAAACTAAGAAAACAGTCATTCACATTATTGTCTGTGTTCTGTGGCAGTTTCTGTGTGCTGGAATGGAGAGACAGATGGTTTCCTAGTAGTACTGTAAAAATACATATTCCCTAGGATCTAGCAATGTTACTCACAGAGAAATACCCTAGAATGGATGTGCCATAGGCCTTAATTGTCTGGTAAAATGCATGGATTGAATGCTGGCAATGAGGCCAGCCCCCAAAGCCTTAGGCACCAGGCTGCCCCTGACAAATCCAAAATTCAGGACCACTGCTATGAAGCTAGGATTCAGGACAGCCCTGTGAACTCACGCTCAAGGCCCATCCAGCACCAGTCCAGCCCAGGGAAGATTAGCCATTGCCAAATTCAAGATCATCTCCCTTATCTTCTAGGAGCTGTATTTTTTGGCATTTTGCGTTTAGGTGTCTGTTCCATTTTTAGTTGATTTTTGCAGAATATGAAACATCTATTCCTAGATTCATTTAGTTTTGCATGTGGAAATCTAGTTGTTATGGCACCATTTGTTGAAGACCATCTTTGCATCATTATACTGCCTTTATTCCTTTGTCAAAGATCAGTTGAATATATTTATGTGGGTCTCTTTCTTGGGCTATTTTGTTCCATCGACTTATTTGTTCATTCACCAGGAGCATGTTGTTTTGATTACTGTAGCTTGCTTGCTTGCTTTCCTAAATCTAGAGGAAAAATCAAACATCCCAATCCATGAAGCCCAAAAAAATCCCAATAGATTAAATATTAAGAGATAGACACTGACACAAAATAATTAAATTCTCAAAAGTCAAAGTGAATTTTGAAAGGAACAAAAGTAACTCATCATATACAAGGAAATTTCCCAAAGATTATCAGTAGATTTTTCAGCAGAAACCTTGCAGGCCAAGAGAGAGCGGGATAATATACTGAAGATGCTAAAAGAAAAAACTTTCAACCAGGAACACGATACCCAGCAAGACTGTCCTCTAGACATGAAGGAGAAATAAGGAGTCTCCTAGACAAACAAAGCTGTGAGAGTTCATCACCACTAAACCTGCCTAACAAGAAAAGCAAAGGTGATGTCCTTGGGCTGAAATTAAAGGACAGTAACTAATAACAAGAAAACAGATGAACGTTTAAAACTCACAGCAAAGATTATAGTCAAATTCAGAAGACTACAATCGTAACTAGAACAATAATCACTTATTAATGAATATAAGACATAAATTGGGACATCAGTAACATAGAAATGTGGAAAGGGGAAGTTAAAGTATAGTTCTGTGTGTGGTCTAAGTTGCTATCAACTTAAAATGCATGTAACTGAGAAGTTTTAAGTCTAAGGGCAGAAAACTTCAGTTAGGATGTGTAAATTCTGGAGATCTACTGCACTGCATGGTGACTACAAGTAATTTATTTCATACTTGCCCGAATGCCTCTCATTCAGCCTCAGGAATAGAGGTTGCATTACCCATATGTCCTAAGTCATGGTATCTCCTGTCTTCTGGGGACCACTGCTGTTCTGACCTCTGTGTTAATGGTTCCCTTTCCAAATCTTCAGTTTATCATTTACAACACTTGTGTGTGTGCCTCTCAGTTTAATGTATATGTTTCATTGTTTTCTGGGTCCATGGGCTTGGATGGGAAAAAAGAGTTATAGTTTATTTTTATTTGCTTGTTTCCACAAGTTTTTCCATTTTCATGAGTTCATTGCCTTCACTTCTGTTTGTTTTTTGAAGTGGTGCTTCCATTTTAGCATTTTCTCCAGCCTTAATAAGGTATAATTAACAAGTAATCATTGTATATTTGAAGGGTCTTCATGAAAATCATGCATTATAGTTTAATTCCGTTTTTCTACAAATAAGTACTCTTGTATTTGTCGTTTATAATGTGATGTGTTGATATGTGTATACATTGTGAAGTGATTAAATCAGACATCAAGCTAATTAATATATCCATTGCCTACCTACTTAGCATATTTTTGTGCTGAGAGAGTTTATGATGTACTCACAGACAGAAGAGTCAGAGACAGGGGCAGGGGGCGGGGGAGAGAGAAAGAGAAAGAGAGAGAGAGAGAGAATGAATCTTCCATCCACTGGTTCACTCCCCTAATGGCTGCAAAGGTGCCAGAAGCCCCAGCCAGGTTTCCCATGTGCACAGCAGGATCCCAGGCAACTGGGCCATCTTCTGCTGCTTTCCCACCTGCATTAGCAGGGAACTGGATGGGAAGTAGAGCAGCCGGTACATAAACTGGTGCTGATATGAGATGCCACCATCCCAGATGGTGGCTTAACCCACTGTGACACAATGCCAGCCTCTGAACATATATTTTAAAAGTCCACATTATCACAGGCAGCACTTGGTACAGGAGGTTAAGCAGCTACCTGAGACACAGACACCAGCATCCCACATGAGCCCTGTCCAAGTCTGGGCTGCCTCGCTTCCCATCCAGCTCCCTGCTAATGTGCCTGGAAAGGCAGCAGATGATGGCCCCAAATCCTTGGGCCCCTGCACCCAAGTGGGAGATGAGACGAAGCTCCTGGCTCCTGGCCTTGGCCTCACCCAGGCCTGGCTTTGTGGCCATTTGAGGAGTAAACCAGTGGATGGGCAGTGTCTCTCTCTATCTCCCTCTCTACCTCTCTGTCATCACTCTACCTTTCAAATAAAAACATAATCTAAGCAAAAAGCCGGGGGGGGGGGGGGAGGGAGAAAGAGATGAGATTTTTCTAAGCTAAGGTTTAAGATCATATTTCTCACTTTGCTGGTTAATTTAGATTTTCATCTCTGAGCCAAAGCTATATCATATATATATTCATCTGACAGTTCTCCAAAAAGTCTGTGCCAAGTTATATGTTTTCTCCTCCAGGCAGGGTGTGAATGCTTATTTCCACAAAGCCTCGCTCAAAGACTGTAATCTGTACATACTTAGCTGACTGGACAGACGCTGGAACCCACCATCACTGCTTTAACTGCTAATTTACATTTCCCCATGTGTTGACTCCACACCCCTTGTTCCTTTAAGCAGAACCTAACGTTTGCTCTTTATTAATATATAACATGCCCTCCACTTCACCTGTTTAAAGAGTACAATTTAATGATTTTCAGCACATTCAGAGTTGTGCAAACATCCCCATGAACTAACCTTTCAGCACTTCAAAGAGAAACCTGGTGCCAGCTGCCTCTCAGAACGCCTGTCCCTTGGCCCCAGGCCACCAATCACCTGCTGTGTATCTCTAGACCAACGGCATCCCACACGAGGACCCAATTTGTGACCTCATGTCACTCAGCTTCACGTTGCAAAAAGTCCAGCCATGCTGTAGCAGGTGTCAGTACTGCCCGCCTTTTTACAGCTCCGGAGTTTCCCACCACAGGAATGCAGCACACTGTGCGATCCACTCAGCAGCTGAGGGGCAAGCCACGGCTTCTGCTTGGAGCTACTGTGAATGGTGCTGCTAGGAACGTTCACACGCAGGTGTTTGTGTGGACAGGTTCTCATCATTCTGGGTATACACTTAGGAGGGGAATTGTGAATCCAGTCGTAACCCTATTTTAGCTTTGGGGAGAACTTTCAGGTTGTCTTTCAAAGACCTGTACCATTCTGTGTCCCCACCAGGAGTGATGGCTCAGTATCTCCAGTTCCTGGAGAACACGTCATTAGCTGTCTTTCCTGTTACAGCCATCCTAGCAGATGTGGTATCTAGCAGAGAGTGGTATCTCATTGTGGTTTCTATTTACACCGTTTCATGTGCTTACCCGTCATTTTTCTAACTTTTGGGGGGAAAAGACAGAATCAGATCCTTTGCCCATATTTCAGTTGGGGTTTCTGCTTTTTGAGTTCTAAGAGTTTTTTATATACTATATCCAACTCTCATATCAGATACATGATTTACAAACATTCTCTCCCATTTTGAGGTTCTGTTTTCATATTCTTGATAGTAATCTTTGAAATCCAACTGTCTTTATTTCTTTTGCCATATTCCTTTGATGCCAGATCTAAGAAATCATTGCCTAACCCAAGATCATGCTGGCAGACTCTAGCAGTTTTATGGCTTTAGTTCTTACACTTAGGTCTGTGACCACTTCAAGTTAATTTTTTTCGTATTACCCTTTACCTTTTAAATATCCAATAATTTACTCACTCCAAAGCAGGGGTGGAGAATGCCCAGCCTGCAAACCATGTAACGCCTTGGTCTGGCCCTGCCAAGGCAACCACAGGCAGGTCACAAAATTCAATAAATCTATAATTTTTAAGTTGATTATTTTCTATGACCCACGAATGATATAAATATCCAAATGGCCTTTGGCAGAAAAACAGGTTCCCAGTCCAGCGCAAGAAGGAAAAAAAGTAAACAGAGGCAGAATCGGTTATGTTCTGCATTAGAAGAGTAAACTGTGCATTTAGGTGCATAGCGTGTACAATGTATAACAGATACCTTTAAGTGTTCTTACTTTGCCCTCAGGCCTAAGTGCTCCCCTGCTAAGGGCCAAGAGCAGGCACAGCTGCCAGCCCACCAGCAATTCCTTCCTGCCCTCTGGCTCTCCCTGGCACAGCCTTTCTTGTTCTTTCCTTGATTCTCCTGCAGCTCCCAGGCCTCTCTCTGAGCCTACAGTAGTTAAACTCCCTCCCAGGGAGCATCGGGCACTGCAGCTTCGAGAGTTGGTGCTGGTCCTTCAGTGCAGGCAGTCCCGTTCAGCCAGTGCTCGCCCTCTGCCTGAAACTCCCCTCTGCCTGCACCACGTCCGGATGTTCAGGCTGGCTTCATTCAGGCGGCGAAGAAAAGAACACTTCTTTCCCCATTATGGAACCTGACGTTAACTGCTGTCCAGTGGCTCAAAAAAATTTCTACGTGTGTGTATATACAAAAACTTGGCGGTGGCACGGGGTAGGTGGACTTTGGCACAGCAGCTTAGACGCTACTCAAGGTGCCCAAACCCTACATCAGAATGCTTGGATTCAGTCCCATCTCCACTTCCACTTCCAGTTCCCTGCTAATGCAGACCCTGGAAGGCGACAGGTGATGTCAAGTGCTTGGGTCTCGGGCATCCACATGGGAGACCCAGAATGAGCTCAGGCTCCAGATTCGGCAGGGCCTAGCCCTAGCTGTTGTGAGGCATTTGGGGTAGTGAACCAACTGCCAAAAGATCTCCTTCTCTCTTTCTCTCTTCTCCTTTCAAATAAATAAATAAAAACATTTTTATCTGGGGCTTTTATTCTAAATATAAAATTGCTATGTGATTACGGAAATATTTGAGAAAATCTATAGAATATAAAAAAAGCCCACCCCTTTTCATGTCCCCATGAACCACAGTGAACTGTGGTTGTCACTTTGCAGTTTGCTCTTAGACAAATACTTTGCTGAGGCGCACATTTACACATACATGCTTATTTTGGATAATTAAAGATGCAGTATATTCAACTTCACATCAATCTCTTTTCTGCTTCACAATTTCTAAAGTCATTAAATACTGCCTGGAAACTTTAAATTCCCTCTTGGGACTCACCATGGTGCTTTAAGTCCTTTTTTTCCTTTTGTACTCACATTTAGGTTTCCTCCAAGTAATTCTGTGATAAACACCTCATCTCATACATTTACCAGCTTTTATTAGATTCAACATTTTCCAAACTCATCAATTCAATCATTGACAAATATTCATCAAAGGACTACCCCGCTATAGGCACAGTGATGGGGACTCAATGCTGACCTCAAAAAGCTCACCAAGCACGGCGTTTCCTCCACTCCCTCACTTTGCCCTGCCCCGCGGTATACCTGCCAACTCCCTGTTTCCAAATCACCTTCCCTGACCGCAGTTTCTAACTAACCCATACCAATGTATAGCCTTTTTTAAGATTTCTTTATTTGATATGAAAGGCAGAGAGAGACAGTGAGTGTATGAGCACGTGCTTCCCTATACCAGCTAATGCCCCAAACGGCTGCGACAGCCAGATCTGGACCAAGGCAGAGCCAGGAGCCAGGCACTCCATGTGGCTCTCCCACTAGAGTGGCAGGGCCCCCAAGCACTTCAGTGGTCTTCTGCTGCTTTCCCAGGAACATCAGCAGGAAGCTGGACAGGAAGCAGAGAAGCCATGACTTGCACCGGCACTCTAACACAGGATGCCAGCATCCCAAGTCGCAGCTTAACTCACCACTGAGCAACAAGGCCAGACCCCACCCATGGCTTTTAACACCTGCCTTTTCTCATAGCTCGAGTAAGTTTATTCCTAACTCCTGTTTTCTGATTGTTCCTCTAGAAAACATTTCTCAAACTTTTTGGTCACCAGATCCCTTCACATTTGCAAACTATTTAATTTTTATTTTCTTTTTTGCATGTGAAAGACAGACACAGAAACACACACAGATACTCTATCCACTGTTTCACTTCCCCAAACATCTGCAAGAACCAGGGCTAGGCCAGACTGAAGCCAGGAACCCGTAACTCAGTCTGGGTCTCTCAAACGGGTGGCAGGGGCTCAAGTACTTGCGCCATCGTCTGCTACCTCCCAGCGTGTGCACGAGCAGAAAGCTGGATTGGAAGCAGAGGGCTCAGCAATGGAACCAGGGACTCTAAAACGTGATGCAGGCCTCCCAAGCAAAACCCCAACTGCTGAGTCAAACGCCCACCTTGACTTTTACAAATCACTGTTTACACCAAAGAGATTCTGTTTTGTGGGCTGTTTATAGTTACTATGCTACAAAATAATACTGAGAAATACAGAAAACAATAAAACACAAGCACACATTTCACTAGTCAACAAAGAGATGATACCATCAGACTCCAGGTTGGCTCTGGAAAACTCCACTACACACACAAGAAAGAACGGAATAAAACAAACATTGTGTTAGTATCATTATGTAAAGAGTTAAATCTTTTTTTTTTTTTTTTGACAGGCAGAGTGGACAGTGAGAGAGAGAGACAAAGAGAAAGGTCTTCCTTTGCCGTTGGTTCACCCTCCAATGTCTGCCGCAGCCGGCGCACCGTGCTGATCCTAAGGCAGGAGCCAGGTGCTTCTGGTCTCCCTTGGGGTGCAGGGCCCAAGCACTTGAGCCATCCTCCACTGCACTCCCTGGCCACAGCAGAGAGCTGGCCTGGAAGAGGGGCAACTGGGACAGAATCCGGCGCCCCGACTGGGATTAGAACCCGGGTGTGCTGGCACCACAAGGCGGAGGATTAGCCTGTTGAGCCACGGTGCTGGCAAGAGTTAAATCTTACAAAACCTCTGCCAAAAGAATCCCAAGTATCCACTGGGGTCCCCTGGCTACAAAACCACACCCTGCAGCTTCTCACCTCCCTGTTCACGCTCAAGGCCTGTGGTGTGCTTGCCGCAGACAGCACAGCTCACGGACAATCCCAAGAACTTCTCCCGACTGCCTTTGATTTCTCCACAAAAGTGATCTTCCCAAAGATCAAGAGTGTTATTCCACTAAATCAACATTTCTGGCTAAATGGGAGTGATAAAATCTGATTCTGAAGCTGTTTCACAGACTCAATTTTGGGAGAACAAAGAAAAGACAGGAAGAATATCCAAAGAAGCCTTTAGAACAATGCTGTCCCTCTCTTACATTGGGGGAAAGTGGGGAGCTCTCTTGTCTTCCTGGCTCGTGGAGATGTCTGTCTTTAACTTAACAACACTGGCCAAAGAGTATTGAGGAGAGAGGAATTAAAGGACGTCATTGTCATTGCTTTCAGTTAAAATGTTAGTTAATACTCAGCTGCTTTTTTTTTTTTTTCCACTTGCCCACTAGACAGTCACACTCTTTTCTTAGCATGATATTTTGGGCAAAGGATCTGCTTATTTTGTACGACCATATTACAAAACCTAACTAGCAAACCAACTTTATTTAATGCCTTTTCTTCCAATATTGACCCACATCCAGGTTGTTAATTACGCAGATATGATCAGAAAACAAGTCGCATAACTCGGAGGCTTCCTGCAACCACTTCAGCTGCACTTGTGCTTCATACAGTCTACGTAAGTATTCCTGCAAGCAGACGGGCAAATGTCCTCAATGCTACTTCTCAACAGAGATGAAGCTTCTGTCCATTAGCACCTGCTCATTCAACAGACCACTATTAGCTGATCTACACTTCCAACACAAGACACTCTCTGGATAAGCTGATGATCTTCCAAGTTCTTGAAGACCTAAGTTCAACCACCTGCAAGTCATCCAGTGGAAGACACCTACACACATACCCGGCTCACTCCTAAAGAAAACCATTAAAGAACTACTCACACTCAGTGAGTTCTTGGGTAGGCTATCACTTTGATTTTCAGGGCATACAACCCTCTTTGCATGGGATCCCCAGCAAAAAGAAGGGTACAGAGGGCTAGAAAGTATGGTCAGCAGAGGGTGGATCTCTGTGTGTGAGACTACTTCCTTATGCTACTATGCATCTTACTCTTTAAAGGGCTACGTTTCTAAACCACTTGCAAGCATTTATAAAACAAGCACTGCCACCGGCCAGCAAGGTTTGCTTTCTTCTGCAATGGCTGTATTCACATGGAAAAACCACAACCTCTAAACAAGGGCATTGATCAGACAAGAACTGTAAACCAACCCCTGGGAAGGAAAAGCAGCTGACCCGGGCTAGGATATACAAGCACAAATCCAACTTCACTCTTTGTGCTAACTTGAGGAAGTTAATGATTATTAAGCATTATGGAGATGCACAGAGACTTTTGTAAGCAAAATATAACTTTTGTTCAATACTCAGAAGACAGAAAAATAATAAAAGCTCATCAACCATAAATCATAGAAATGCAATCTTAATTCATGCTTATTTCCAATAATAAATATATAATATAATATATATATATATATATAACTCCACGCACTGCTGGAGATAACATTTAAACCAAAGAACATGCAAAAACTGAACAGATTTGTCATTCTATTATGACTTTAAACATTTCTAATACATGGCAAGAGAGGATGGGAGGCGAGTTTACTTAAAAACAGCTACTATTATTTAATTGAAGAGTATTTTGAATGACCCAAAGTTTCAGTTCTACAAACAGTACTTCTCACTATACTGTGTTCCCAGAAACTACATTATAAAAAGAAAGCATTTTCCCTGGGAAATTCTGTAATTGGAATTACTTCCCTAAAGAGTACAAAGTTGATAACAGATATTTTATCAGTAGAAATACTCTAGTCTTCCATACCATGTAGAAGAACAAATATCCTAGAAACTCCATACTTTATGAGAGTAGGCATTTAGCACAATGGTTAGGTCATCAATTGAGGCACCCATACTCCAAAACAGATTCCCTGGGTTCAAACCCTGGCTCTGCCCCCAATTCCAGCATCCTGCTAATGCATACCCTGGGAGGCAGTGGGTGATGGCTCAAGTACTTGGGTCCCTGCCACCCACAGGAGAGACCCAGACTGAGACCTAGTTTCCTGGCTGTTGTGAACACCTGGAGAGTGAACCAGTAGATGGAAGATCTCTCTTTCAAATAGAAATGAAAATAAATAAACATTGTACTATGTAATGTACTTTGCTGTACAATCATGAGGATGACTCTTTTCCCCCTGAGTGAAAGGAAGTGCATCACATAAGTATCTGACAACTCTACCGCAGGAATTCCTCTGAGGGCCCCAAGGGACCAAGGGTCGAATTAGCAAGGTCTCTCTCCATGCCCACCACAGCCAGTCTCAGCCTTGATAAAAGCCACAGAAATGTAGACTGGGGAGACATAACCTTTTTTCAGCAAAGTCAACAGCATATTCACAGCTCAGCTCAACCAAAAGTCTAGTGACCCACACAACCCACGACATGCGCCATCACACCCCTGTGTCTAGGACAAAGAGGCCTCTTCTTTGCTCCACCTCCTTCCGGCCATCAGGCTGGCAACTGCACCTTCGTCCACTGCTCCTGCTGCCCTCTGTTCTTCCTCTAAATGCCAAAGCAATCACAGAGGCTTCCCTGGGCTTTGTTCAGGGCAAAGGACCTGGATTTCAATCGTGGCCTTGCTTCCTTTCAGAAGTACGACCTTGGGCAAGTTACTGGACTCTCAGTGCCTTAATTTCTTCTTCTACAAAGTGGGCAGGCCAGAGTAGGCTACTCCTCCTGCACACTGATATCTGTGCTCTTCTTTGTTTTAGGTTGGCACCCAGCCATCCTGCTAAGCCCCCACTCCTTGGCCTCCTGGCAGCAACACGTAGCCCTGTGATTAGTCTCCTGCAGCTGTCACACAGATCACCATCTACTAGGGGCTTGAAACACCAGGAAGGTGTCAGCAGGGCCAAGCTTCCTCTGATGGCTTCCTTGGTTTGTGGCCACAAAACTCCAATCTCTCCCCCGACCTCCACGTGACCTCTACTCTGAGTTGGTCTTCTCCTCTGTCTCCTAGAAGGACACTGTGATTGGATTTAATCTGAGCAACCCATTTCAGTGATCCAAGGTGATTTTGGCTCAAGATCTTTAATTTAATTAGATTTGCAAAGACCCATTTCCCAAATAAGGTCGCACTCAGGGGATCTGGACATCAGGACATGGACAAGTCCTCTGCATGGGGCTACCATGCAATCCAGCACCACACGCCCATGAGCCAGGCGTGGGGGTGCAGCAGGAATTTGCAGGTGTCATCCTGCAAGAAGAATCCCTTTTCCCCAGATGCCCTTTAGCCCCCTTCTATGGAGCAGGAAGTTACCACTACTGGAGTCACATGCTGAGAGTGACAGTGGCCACAGGGTCCTGTGTCACTCACCTAAGGACTGTTAAATGACAGAGAAAGAAGCTTCTAGCTTATCTAAGCTATATGGTCTCCTTCTTTGGATTTATGTCCTAGCACATTATCTAACACACAAGTCTAACAATGTCTGAATAATAATATATACTTCATAGGCTTATATAGAGATTCAATATATTAACAGACAATACAGCAATTAGAATAATGCTTTACATGTAGTAAGGACTAAATAAATATGAGCAGCCATAAAGTTCCTTTTGTCACACTCGGTTAACATTGATGACTTATGTATCTCTTGCAGAAGACCAAATTTATTAGGAAAACAGACTTGATATTTCATCTCAGCGCTGTACTGGAAAGAATGCCAAACATTCTAGCACTATTTCAAGAAGAAACGCAGAGTTAAGCATTTGGCACAGTAGTTGAGACACGACATGGAACACCCATTTCTCTTATCAGAATGCCCCGGTTGAAGTCCTGGTTCCACTTCTGATTCCACCATTCTGCTGACACAGACCCTGGGAGGATGCAGGTGATAGGTCAAGTACTTGGATCCCTGCCATTCACATGGGAGACCCAGGTTGAGTTCTGGGTTCCTGGCTTCAGCCTGGTCCAATCCCACTGTTGTGTGCATTTGGGAAGTAAACCTTCAGACAGGGTAGCTCTCACTTGCTCTCTCTCTCCCTCTCTCTTCCCCTGTCCCCTTCTGCCTTTCAAATACTAAATTTTTAAAAAGGAGAAGAAATGCAACTCAGTTTTACATGCTCTTACCCTAGGAACCACTCTAACTAACAGCTGCATGTTTGGCCTGAAAAGCCTGGATGTTTCTTCCCACAGATAAAAATCTTTTGGGCCAAATGCTATCTTCTTTAAGGAGCTTCCCTCATCACCCAAAATGGGAAATTAGAATCTGCACCCTCCCACAATACTTTTGGCCATGACTTCTTTATTTAGCCTTTATCATTTTCTAAAATTATAATTATTTATACATCATCTAATCTCCCTCATTAGATTACACATTCCTTGAGGGTAGCATTAACTTTTGACTGATCTGAACAAAAGTAACCAGTTCAAATGTGCGTTGTAAATGGTGTGTGTCCAATCAACCTCTGTTGAAGGTATCCAGAATCTTACAGCATGGAAAACGCCAGCTCCAAGCAGGCTTAACTTTGCACCTATGAGCTTTGTGACTTTGAAAATGTTACTGGACTTCTGTGATGTGTTGCTTCCACAGATGTGGAGAAAGGGTCCCCTAAGTGCTCACAAAAAAGTATTCCACAATTTAGGACTCTGTATTCCTGGAAAGGGTAGACTTGGCTAGTAAACTGAAATACTCACAGAAAAAAGGGTATTTATTGAATGATTACTAGTAATTCGGACACACAATGAACTTAACACATAACACGGAAAGGGAGATTCTCACATCTGAGCCTGCAGCTCGTGTGACCTGGTCCACAGACACAAGAGTGGGAAGTGAGGGAGTCAGGGAGGTGTTTTTACCCCAAGAACTGCATGTACCACAAGTGTTAATTATCTGCCCATCAACGCTTACTCTAAGGGAGAGAATTAAACTTCACAGTAAAAGCCACAAATCAAAATTCACACATCTTTCAGACCTTTCTTATTTATTTATTTGCAAGGGAGGCAGACAGAAACAGACACACAAACAAGACAAACAGAAATCCCTCAGCTGTTAGTTTACCCCCCGAATGCCTGCAACAACTGGGAATAGACCGGGTGAAATCCAGGATTCAGGAACGTAGTCCAGGTCTCCCAGGTGAGTGGCAGAAACCCAAGTACCTAAGCCATAATGTTGCATATCAGTATGTGCATTAGCAGAATATGTGCATTAGCAGAATACTGGAATGGAGCTGACACCATGGTGTAGCAGGTAAAGCCGCCACCTGCAGTACTGGCATCCCACATCCCTCTATAGGACAGAATGTACATGCATGGGAAGAGTTGTTATGCTTTACAGTGCCAGCAATAAAGCACACAAACACCTCAGCTTAGATAACAACGTGGAATGGACTCGGCAACCTCTCATATACTCAACTATGGAATGCAAGCACCCAGGGTCACAGGACCTTCCAACTGCATCAAGTATCAGACAGGGGCCGGCGCTGTGGTGCAGCAGATTAATGCCCTAGCCTGAAGTGCCAGCATCCCATATAGGTGCCGGTTCTGGTCCCAGCTGCTCCACTTCTGAATCAGCTCTCTGCTAATGGCCTGGGAAAGCAAAGATGGCCCAAGTCCTTGGGCCCTTGCTGCCATATGGGAAACCCGGAAGAAGCTCCTGGCTCTTGGCTTTGGATCGGCCCAGCTCCGGTCGTTGTGCCCATCTGGGGAGTGAACCAGCGGATGGAAGACCTCTCTCTCTTTCTCTCTGCCTCTGCCTCTCTGGTAACTCTGCCTTTCAAATAAATAAATATATAAATATTTTTTTAGAGGAGAGAGAAAGAATGCAGTCAGAACTCAAACCCAGAATGATTCTGATATGGGATGTGGGCATCCCAAGCAGCACCTTAAGTGCTGCATCAAAAGCCCACCCTGAGGCTGGTGCTGTGGCACAGCAGGTCAAGCCACCACCTGCAATGTCAGCATCCCACATAGACGTAGGTGCAAGTCCCAGTTGCTTCATGTCCAAACCAGATCCCTGCTAATCCACCTAGGAAAGCAGCAGAAGCTGGCCCAAGTGCTTGGGCCCCTGCACCCACATAGGAGACGAAGAAGCTCCTAGCTCCTGGCTCCTAGCTTTGGCCTGGCCCAGCCCTAGCCATCGAGGCCACGTGGGAAACAAACAAGCAAATGAAAGACCCCCCCCCCCTTTCTCCTCTCTCTATAACTCTACCTTTAAAATAAATAAAATTAATCTTTAAAACAAAAAGATGCTCATCCCGTTCATATTATTTTGATTTATTTATTTGCTCACATATTTGAAAGCCAAAATGGCAGGAAAGAGAAAGAGAGATCTTCCATTCACTGCCTCACTCCCTAGATGTCCACAATAGCCAGCACTGGGCCAGATTAAAGCCAGCAGCTCTATCTGGGTCTCCTAAGTGGATGGCCAAGACCCAAGTACACAGGCCATCTTCCATTGCCTTCTCAGGCACATTACCCAAAAGCTAGATCAGAAGAGCAGAGTAGCTGGCACTCAAAGTCTGATATGAGATGTGGGTATCCCAAGTAGTGGCTTAACCGGCCGTGCCACAACACCCACACCAGTCATTTAATTAACTGTGTGAGAGCTTCTTTCAACAGTAACTTAGGAGACTTCCCAATCACTCAGAACCACAAGAACTGCCCTTCTAAAGGACCAGCAATTCTAACATCCTCACAAGCTTCAACAGGAGAAGCAAAGAGGCAGAGCAATCTGCTTTCACTTCACTCCTTGGCCCCCTTCTCTGAAACCTCACTGAGAAGAGTAAACGCATTTTCCAATTTGCAGTGCCACTTTAGAGTTTAATAACAGGGGCTCAGCAGTAAGGGGTTATTAACACGATGACCCACCACAAATACCAGGACCAGCACAGTAGTAGGAACACTGAGCTGCAGAACATTATAAATCATGGTGTTGGTGGCTTGGAAATCCAATTTCCTAAACTTCTTCGAGTAGCAGCAAACGACTACACCAAGAGTTGGGTTGACTGAGGCTCTAGGTGACTTGGGGAGTCCTACCCAAGACTCCTGGGCTCAAGTGTGGCCTCCAAAAAAAGAACAGGATTCTCCTCAGAATAAACCCAAATGTACTATGTCCAGCTCGCCCCATCCTACTGAGGATAAAAAGGAAAAACAGGAGCAAATCCAGAAAACAAGCAAAGGCAGTAAGCAGACTAGAGAGATCAATGAAGACTTTGCAGCTGGCAGCAGGGATAAAGAACCTTAAAAAATTAACAATGCAGAAGAAAAAACAGCTACAGAAACATAATCATTCTAGACAAACACCTCAAAGGTTATTGTGTGAAATAGGGATAAAATTTATCTGTGCGGCCTCACGGGACAACAGGTAGAACGAAGAGAAGAGCATGTTACAGTGCATGGTATGCTGGCTACAAGCAGCTCTGTAGTCACAAAACCTGGCTTAGGTTCCAGCTCTGCTTTCAATGAGCTCAGTGGCAGTTGCATCACTTGTTTAAACTGAACTTCCGCAACGGTCAAAGTGGAATAGCAAAAATGTCTACTTCCTGGGGTTAGGGTGATGACTAAATAACAACGCACAGGAAGCCCAAAGCACAGCTTCACATGTACTAACTTTCCAATAAATGTTACCTGATTTCAAATCTGAACTAGTTTCACTAATCAAAAAAAACACATTGACACTAAATCTCAAGAAATCCAACACAGCAATTATTGAGCAGGTGGATGAGCCATTTATAATTGGCTCATGGTAGGAACACATTGTGTTAGCAAGATTGATATGTTCAACGACACAAGAAGTAAAAGTGACTACCTAGCAGTAACACTGATCACTGGTGTGCCTGAGGGTGGAACCTCTGTGAGCAGAGGCATCCAATGAGGCCCTGCTTTCAGAGCGACTTCTTGAGTTACTACAGAGAAAGAATGGTTAAATAAATGATCTTGCCAATCTCCTTGCAAGGCTCCGGCGTTCACTACCCACTTTAGTATTGCATGGCATGGCAAAGACATTCTCGATTTTAGTTGTAGTTCTGGAAGCATTCTGACTCCTTTCAAATTCATTTGTTGCTTGCCAGCAGTGGCCCCTTAGTGGGTTTGATGGATGATGAAATGGTCAGTAGTCAAACGATCATAGAGCTTCAGAGTTGGAGCTTTGAAGGCCAAATGGCCCAGCTCAGGGGAGAACCCAGTCAGCCAAGAGAAGGGACCGCACCCAGCCAGCACGTCCCTGCTTCTTCATTATTTTTGTGTTGTCTGATCCAGATGGTACAAAAAGGACATGCAAAGCTCTTTAGCTGTGATTTTCTTTTTTTTGACAGGCAGAGTGGACAGTGAGAGAGAGAGACAGAGAGAAAGGTCTTCCTTTGCCGTTGGTTCACCCTCCAATGGCTGCCGTGGACGGCGCGCTGCGGCCGGCGCACCGCGCTCATCCGATGGCAGGAGCCAGGTGCTAGGTGCTTTTTTCCTGGTCTCCCGTGGGGTGCAGGGCCCAAGCACTTGGGCCATCCTCCACTGCACTCCCGGGCCACAGCAGAGGGCTGGCCTGGAAGAGGGGCAACCGGGACAGAATCCGGCGCCCCGACTGGGACTAGAACCCGGTGTGCCGGCGCCACAAGGCGGAGGATTAGCCTGTTGAGCCACGGCGCCGGCCTTTAGCTGTGATTTTCACGAGCTTGTCCTCCTAAGAAAAAAGGCCCATGCAGAATACAGAGGAAGTATAGGAAGAAAGGAAGGAAGGAAGGAAGGAAGGAAGGAAGGAAGGAAGGAAGGAAGGAAGGAAGGAAAAGCCAAAAGAACTGTCAACCAAAAGAACTGCTGAAACTTAGGGTGAGAGAGGAGAGTTAAACTGTTTATCAAAATCTAAGACCAGTGGTAAATCATGTCACTGTTAGGCAACCCCTGATGTGACATGGAGAATGACACTTAACCTCCATGGCATCCTTCTGAAAACCTTCCTCCCAGCCTAAATCACAACAAAGAATTCACACAGACCCAGCCCGAGGGACAGCCTAAAACACTTGATTGCTGTTCTGCAAAAGAATCAAGGTCATGAAAAACCAGGAAAGAATGAAAAAGTGTCACAGACTGCATAAGACTGCACAGATACAAGGGACCCTGGAAAAGTAGAAAAGTCTGGGAGATCCCAATAAAGCCTGGAATGTGCCAATATCAATGTACAAACGGTAACCTGTTAATTTTGACAAACATCCTGTACTTATGAAATGCAAACATCTGGGGGAGTAGTGTAGAGGAGAATTCACCACATTGTCTTCACAAGTCTTCATTCTCTTGATTTTTTTTTCATCTTCTATGATTTATTTATTTCAAAGTCAGAGTTGCAGAGAGGGCAAGGCAGAGATAGAGAGAGGTATCTTTCATGTGCTGATTCACTCTTCAAATGGACAACAAGAGCCAGGGCTGAGCCAGGCTGTAGCTAGGAGTCAGGTGCTTTATCCAGATCTCTCACACTGTTGGCAGGGGCCCAAGCACTTGGACCATCTTCTGTTGCTTTCCCAGGCATATAAGCAGCGAGCTGGATCAGAAGTGGAGCAGCCAGGACTCGAACCAGCAGAGCCCACATGGAATGCCAGTGCTACAAGCAGCAACTTAATCCACTAAGTCACTGCGCTGGCCCCAAGAGTTCATATTCCAAAAATAGGGAATATTGGGGCCAGTGCTGTGATGTAGCAGATGAAGCCGCTACCTACAGTGTCAGCATCCCATGTGGGTGCCAGTTCAAGTTCCTGTTGCTCCACTTGTAGTTCAACTCTCTGCTCAGGTCTGGGAGAGCAGTAGATGATGGCCCAGATCCTTGGGCCCCTGCACCCACGAGGGAGACCCGGAAGAAGCTTCTGGCTGCTGGCTTCAGATGCGCCCATCTCTGGCCACTGTGGCCATTTGAGGAGTGAACCAGAAGATGGAAGATTCTCTCTGCCTCTGCCTCTCTGTAACTCTGCCTTTCAAATAAATAAATATTTTTTTTTAAATAGGGAATATTTGATCACAAAAGAAATTTTATTCACTTAAGATAAAGCCACCATGCCTGTTGATATTACTGATTATGTGGCTTCCACTGGAAAACCACCATGTTTTAAATAACCTTTGGAAAGTATTTATTTGCTAAAACCTAGCCTCATCTATCCATCACCAAGAACGAGACAGAGACAAAAAAAAGCACCTCATTGTGTGGCTGTGTGTACTTGGGAGCACCATTCTAACCTTGCTGGAGCTGGGGTGCCCCATTCAAAAAACTGAAGAGTTGTACCTGATTTAATTTATCTGATTACCTAATGACTCTGAAACACGATGATTTGCTTGAGCAAATCACAGCGTGAGTATGAAAGACAAAAATCCTTTCAATGTAGTGAACATCATCTCAGGCAGGGGGAACTGTGCAGCCGACCTGCCAGTACGCTCTGGTCTCCTCTCGCCGCCTTGAAAGTCAGGAGAAGTGGGGTATTCTGGAAACTTGGCAGAGGAGTCGGAAATGCTGGGATGGTGGTTCTGGGAGGCAAAGCTATGGAAAAACACTGTTAAAGCCAACAGGCACAGAGGAAAGTCACCGAGGCGGGGGAAGTTCTCAGGCAAGAGCAGGACAGCACAAGGCACGTGGAAGGCTGGGGCATTGCGTCAACAGTGTTTGCTCCTGGCTGCTGAGTGCTAAGAGACCAGCGCAGCAATGAGCCTTACTCAGGGAATTCTCCTCCTAGGCCCAGCAGGATGGGGCTCAAGACACCAGGTCACTTCCAGATACAAGGGAACCCTGAGTTCTCAGCAGCAAGGACTCTCCCTTTCCCATGATGAATGGAGTAAGATAAATGGGTTAGTCTTAAGCTGGAGACGGAAAATGAGAGCCAGCTAGCCAGGATGACAACCTAAAGCCTCAGATGACAGGAGAAGCCAGTGTCCTGGCTGAGAGGCTGAGCGCCTGCAGGAGTGATTCACACTTTGAACCGGTGCCTGCTGAGTAACTCCACACCGACTGTCTGCACGTCATTATCTCCTAGGTCCCCTCATATACTCTGAAATGATCTTTGCACTTGAAAACAATTCACTTCACTAGAAAGGAAGAACAAAGATAAGGCAGCCACAACCCTACATGTTTATCTTTGAAAGAGTAATATCTCTGACAGAAGAAGACTCAGGCTGTCCAAGCTCAAGGCAGTGAAATCTGGGGCACCTCTGGGTACCACGAGTTATCACATGATCCCCAGGAACATCTGCATGTCTCATCCAAAAGTACCTGCTGCCTTAAGGGTACCTTCAAAAGTTCATGGAAAAAGGAAAGAAAAGTAAGTTTATTTTGGTGCAAAACACTTTGAATCCCATGCATATGAGGATTCTTCAAAAAGTTTGTGAAAACCTATGCATGAATTTCAATTTTCTTTGCATCAAAATAAACTTACCTTTCCACAAACTTCCTGAAGCACTCTAGTGTTTTGCTGGGATGTCTGCCATGGGCAAAGCACAATGCCTGGGAAATACACAAAAAATAAAATATGCAATCTGCCCTTGCAGACTGTAAAGGCAGAGTCAAACCGGTTTGATGGAAATACTCCACACCTTTCTATCATAAGGTAACCATCATTTGCATAAGGACTTAAAACACTGTTCCATGTATTTCCTGGGAAGAGTTCAAGGCTCACAAAGCTGCACGGGGCGGGCAATGTTCTGGTCATCACCCAGATCCACCAGCACAGGTAGGCACGGTTCTTGTTATTGCCCGTTCTACCACTATGGACCAACAGCAGAATGCTCTGAGCTTCCGAGTGCTGAGGGGACTGACGGAAGACACAGCCAGCGATTCTCAAGCTCCTTCTTGTCTCAAACACGAGCTTGTTATCCCAGTTTGCTTGTAATCCTTTTTGAATCTAAATCTCCATGGTTGGCAATGCAGGGCCCAGCTGTGGATCTGAACTCAAGAGTGCCAACTCTACCTGGGGAACATGAGGGGACTTCAAAAAATCTGCGGAAAATGGAATTAGAAGTTCATTTTTGGTGCTAAAATTGTTTGAAATCCACACATAGCTTTACTCTTGATTTTTTTAAGATTTTATTTATTTATTTGAGAGGCAGAGTTGCAGAGTTACAGAGAAAGAGACAGAAAGGTCTTCCATCCACTGGTTCATTCCCCAAATGGCTACCAAAAGCTGGAGCTGGGCCAATCTGAAGCCAGAAGCCAGGAGCTTCTTCCAGGTTTCCCACATGAATGCAGGGGCCCAAGTACTTGGGTCATCTTCTACTGCCTTCCCAGGCCAAAGCAGAGTTGGAATGGAAGAAGAGCAGCCAGGGCACAAATCAGCACCCGTACAGCATGCTGGTGCCGCAGGTAGACACCTAGGCCACTTCACGACAGCACCAGACCCTACACACAGTTTTTTCAAAATGCTGTTTCCAAGGAACTCTCTGAGGTCCTCTCATACACACAGATTTCAAAACTGTTTTGTTCCAAAACAAACTTCTCTTTTAATCCAACTTTCCATGAACTTTATGAAGTACCCCTCTAGTGTTCTCCTACACTGTTGCCAAGTTTTCACTCTTTTCCCTCCCTGTTACTGCCCCCACCCCACTCTCTCTACTTTCTCCTCGTGGAATTTAACTGCATACTGCTGGGCCTTTTGGGTCTCCCCTCCAAGCTTTCCTCAGCCCACTACCATACCCCTTCTTTGCATCTTTCTGTGATATTCTAGGTGACTTTCTCTGGTCTCTTTTCCAGAGCACTAATTCTCTCTACATCTGTGTCTACTGTGCTTGTCCATGCTTTTAAAATGCATCTGTCCTTCACCCACACTCTGTTCTTCCTTGGGGGTTTCTCTGCCCTGTTCGATCTTTCACATCATTCTGCGTACACTCACTGCATAGTTTCTGGCAGGTGCGTCCTAAGTGCCAGGAGCCTACCAGGCACAACCGCTGGCTGTCCCTGGTGACAGTTTTATCAGGAGTCCATCCTCGGTGGAGACTGTACATTGCAAGAAGACCTCACGTGCTGAGGATGAGGGGAGTCCCTGCTATGAGATTTCAAGGGTGTCTTCAAGGGACAGTTGCCATTCCAAAGTCCGCTTTATGTTTTCTCCACTTGGGGAGAAGAAATCTACACCCCTTATCCAAAGCAACCAAGTTAGATCCATTTAATGTAAATGACTTTTTTGTGTATGTCACTTTCTCTGTGAGGTTCTGACTTACAGAAAAATGACACTGTTACAAAGAGATATAATATACACAGTGCCTCACAGGGCGTGAAGCACAGTAAACACCCCAGTGTTAGTACCTCCCAAGACCAGTGTGGGAAGCATCACAGCCTGACCTGGGCATGTTTGCCTGAAGAACCCTGGCAACCCACCAGCTTTCTAAAGCTTTCCGAAAGCTGCTTTGTACCGTGTGAGAATGCCTGGCTGCAAGTGCTCAGGACGAATGCTGTCTGAACATTATGTTTATTCTTGTAAGCACACACAAATTACAAAACTGCACGCACTTCATGAGTGATTTTGGTTTTCTGATACTCTACAGAGTCCATCAATCCTTCCTTTGTAACAGCTGGGTTGTAGTCAGGCTCCTACTGTGACTGAGTTCTCAGCTGAGATGATCAGCTACTACTAAAATTATACTTCTAAGACAATCATAAGTTATTACACACCATCCAAAGTGTTATTCTAAAAGCTAAGCTTAACACATCACTGTCAAACTCCTGGAACTTTTACAAAGATAAAGTAAGGAGCTGACAGTGACACACTAACATTTATAATATGAACTATCACAGAAATACATAAATAAACATCATTTGGCTGCATTTACTGCCTTGAAGAGCAGCCTTTCACATTTATTACAAGATTTCCTTCCAACAGATAAACTACTGTCCAGCAAAACAAACCCAAGCCATTCTTTTCTTTTCAATCTCTTTGTGTATGAAAGTAAAAAATCTTTGAAGAACTCTTCAGTGGACTTATCTATAATTGAAAGCTTCACACTGAATCAAACCATTAACAATACTTGTTTTAATACAAAAATCACCTGCCCTCTTAAGTCATATTTTTAGCAAATGCCTTGATTTCTTACCCCTGAACTTCTTGGGAGGGTTGGCAAGGTCCCCGGCCTCTGGGTGTACCACACATCTGTCATCCACTAACCTGGAAGGAAAAAGCATGTTTACACTGTTAACTCTGTCATCTTCACACAGCACAGAGTGCATGCGGGTAGTATATAAACATTGACACAGGGGGTTACGATCATTCTCCACTCAGAAATATCTTCATAACCACAGACTTTTTAAAATATTTCATTGTAGAGATATTCATGAAAGCAATGTTCACTAAACTGAAAGCAGGAAACATTGCTAAGTTGTAGGAAACTAGTTAGATGAACCACAACACAAACCATGGAACACTGCAGAGCTCTTTAAATCCCACTATACAAAATGCTTTGCCTGCAAAACATTCATAATACATTGTAAAAATAAGTGATACCTCAATAAGATACGTCTGTGCTTAAGATATGCACACACATCCACACACCACATACCTACATATGTACAAACACAGAAGGGATGGAAGACAGAAAGCAAAATATTCAGAGGGATTAGATTACTCATAGTTTTTATCTTCCTCTTTTCCCCTTTTTTCTTCTCTGTACATGTGTTTTGCAAGGAATGTATAACTCATAAGATCAGGTTTATGGGATGACCATACAGTACGTGGATGTGTATACAGAGCCTGCATTCAAACTCTGCTCAGTCATATCCTAGAGTTAGGAGACAATCAATGCAACCGTTTGAACCACCACCGTGGCCTCCCAGGCAGCAGGAAGCTGGAATCAGGAGCCGGACCTGGGACTCAAACCCAGACACTGTAATGTAGGATGTGAGCAAGCACCTTTACTGTGAGGCTAAATGTCCCCTTATAAATGAATTGATTTTTTTTAAAACCAAGAATATGCTTCTTTTTAAGATTTTATTTATTTATTTGACAGGTAGAGTTACAGAGAGAGAGAGAGAGAGAGAGAAAGGTATTCCTTCTGTTGGTTCACTCCCTAAATGTCCTCAATAGCCGGAGCTGGGCCAATCCAAAGCCTGGAGCCAGGAGCTTCTTCCAGGTCTCCCACACAGGTGCAGGGGCCCAAAAAAATTGGGCCTCCTTCCACTACTTTTCCAGACCATAGCAAAGAGCTGGATCGGAAGAGGAGCAGCCAGGACTCAAACTGGCACCAAAATGGGATGCCGGCACCGCAAGCAGAGGCTTAGCCCACTATGCTACAGCACCGGCCCCTTGATTTTTTTTTTCAAAGATTCTTTTTATTTTATGAAAGACAGGGTTACACAGAGAAAGAGAGACGGAGAGAGAGAAATCTTCCATCCACTGGTTTATTCCCTAAATGACTGCAACAACTGGAGCTAGGAAAGGCAGAAGCCAGGAGGCAGGAACCAGGGGCTCCTTTCAAGCCTCCCAAGTGGGTACAGGACCCAAAGACTTGGGCCATCTCCTACAGCTTTCCCAGGCACATTAGCAGAGGTCAGATCAGAAGTGGAGCAGCTGAAACTCAAACTGGTGACCACAGGAAAAGCCCCATGACTTAATTTTTTTATAAAGATTTATTTTATTTATTTGAAAGATGGAATTACAGAGAGAGGTAGAGACAGAGGAAAGGGGTCTTCCATCTGCTGGTTCACTTCCCAAATGGCTGCAATGGCTGGAGCTGAGCCAATCAGAAACCAGGAGCCTCTTCCAGGTCTCCCACGTGGGTGCAAGGGCCCAAGGACTTGGGCCATTCTCTGCCACTTTCCCAGAGCATTAGCAGGGAGCTGGGTGGAAAGTAGAGCAGCCGGGACTTGAACTGGTGCCAATATGGACTGCCTGCACTGCGGGCCAGCACTTTAATCTGCTGCGCCACAGCGCCAGCCCCATGACTTGGTACTTTTAACATACCTAATACAGCTTGTGCCACCCAGTAAGTCCTCAAATAAGTTTATTTCATAAATAAAACCAGGATGTGATCTGTCTTAGCCGTTACCATATTCTCAGCATCTAGAAGAGTGCCTGACACACAGCAGGTGCTCAACAAATATTCATGAAAAGAATAAAGTGCCTTTGTAGTGACAAAGACGTGTTTAAACTGAACTAAAACATTTAGCAGAAGACAACTTCCAGGACAATTCCAGGAGTAAGAAGCTGGATATCTGGACTGAGAGACAGGAGGCATGAGTCCCTGTTCAGAGAGAAAAATCTAACTACCTAGAACTCACGAAGTTCACTTCTGTATTAACTACGTGTGTTGGAGGGGAGGGAGTGTCACTGGGGTGTTTTCCCCACGCTACTGTGAGACTGTATGTGAATTAATTGCATACATGAATTCATATGAAAGAGATGGTCAGGTTGCAATGTTCTGGATTTAAAAAGAAAAAAAGGAAAAAATTTGAACTGTATTAACCAGACTCCCCAGCCCATATCAACTCCAACAGAGTAAACCCCTTGAGCTAGGATAATTAACCAAGGTAAACAGAACTTTCTTCTCCTGTTCAGCCAGTTCCCAGAAGCAGACACTTTTTAAATCACTGGATTTTTTGATGACATCCAACTTCCACAAAACAAAATGCTAATTTGCTCAAGTCTTGGATTTTTTTTTTTTTAAATATATACATCATTCACACTGGTTTACTAAGATGTGGTTTTACAAGACCTTCCAGGCATGCCAAAAAATTCCTTTGAGGAGTGTTTAGAAATTGTTTTCTTAGAAACAGGAAGTCACATTGGGTCAAGAGAAAACACAAACCTCTACAGTATCCAACAGCAGCCAGTAGCATTATCCAAAAGACTGAAATAGTCCTGAGAAGATCACAACATATTTAAATAAAAATGCTATAAGAGAAAGGTCAGAGTTTCCAATTAACCAAGATATGTTAAGAATTCAAAACATAATCATCAAAAAATCATAATGTTATTTAGAGAACGTACAAATCATATAATAAGTGATAGTGACATTCTATTCATTCTTTGTGCCTGCCATTCCCACTGAAACACAGGTTCCCACTGAATGCCACTGAGTCCCCAGATGCATGGGCCAGCCATCGAAAGGAGTGGGTTTTAGAACTACATATATGGGCCAGCGCTGCGCTGGTGTAGCATACTAGGTTAATCCTCCAGCTGAGGCGCCAGCACCCCATTTGGGTGCCAATACTAGTCCCAGCTACTCCTCTTCCAATCCAGCTCTCTGCTATGGCCTGGGAAAGCAGTAGAAGATGGCCCAAGTGCTTGAGCCCCTGCAGCATCCCCGAGTGGGAGACCTGGAAGAAGCTCCTGGATCCTGGCTTTGGATTGGTGCAGTTCCGGTGGTTGCAGGCACTTGGGGAGTTAATCAGCAGAAGGAAGACCTTTCTCTTTGTCTGTCCCTTTCAGTGTCTGTTAACTCTATCTCTGAAATCAAGAAATTTAAAACAACAACACAAAAAGATCTAAAGCTATAAATCAGATCGCGGAGCACCTAACCACTCGTGTCTATCCTCCATGTCTGATGGCCCACACAAAGCACGAGTGGCTTCATTTCTAAGAATCTGTCCTTCAGGGCCAGCACATTTGCCATTTACAGTCCTTCTGACAATGTGAATACTAGAAATGTGTCTTAAACGGAGCTGTCCTCATCATGGTACTCATTCCATTTTCTTCTAACTGCTTGCTTAATTCTCTGGGTCATCCAGAGGACGTTAAGCCCCCTGGAATCAGGGTCTGAATCCACCTTTCTTATCATTATATCCTTAGCATCTACTTGAATTATATCCTTAGCATCTACTAGTATCTACTAGATGAATGAATGAGTCAGTGAAGACATGATTATTTGTTTCCCTATGAACTTCCTTCAGTAACCCAGTTCACTCTTCTGAAACTATAAAATCTAAATTTTCCTTTTTTCATTTAAAGATTTTATTTATTTGAAAGGCACAGGGTGGGGAGGGGGGAGGGTAGGGAGAGACAGAATGAGAGAAGTCTTCCATCCATTGATACAGTCTTCAAATGACTGCAATGGCCAGGGCTGGGCCAGGCCAAAGTTGAGAGCCAGGAGCTTCTTCCAGGTCTGCCCATGTGGGTGCAGGGGCCTAAGGACTTGAGCCATCCTCCACTGCTTTCCCAGGCGAATTAGCAAGGAACTGGATTGGAAGTGGAGCAGCCTGGACCCGCATGGGAGCCCATATGGGACGCTGATGCTACAGGCAGCACCTTAACCCACTACGCCACAGAACCGGCCCCAAATTTTCTTCTTCTTTGATGGATAAGCCTATGTCTCTCCTGTTCTTCCTCATATAGATACCCCACTTCTGTCCATATACAGAAACTTAACTGAAATCCATACTTCAGATCTAGCTGCAAGATCCAGCAATTAACCAAATCTCATCCTTTGAATACATCTTCCAGCTCCATTTCTTCATTAAGTTTATATTCTCTCATATGACTAATTCTTCTCTGAATTCCTACAGCAATTTCACAGTATTTTCTAGCTTTTCTGGTCTATGAGGCTCAACCTCCCAATCAAATAATGACTATAGGCCGCCGCCGCAGCTCACTAGGCTAATCCTCCACCTGCAGTGCCGGCACTCAGGGTTCTAGTCCCGGTTGTGGTGCCAGATTCTGTCCCGGTTGCTCCTCTTCCAGTCCAGTTCTCTGCTGTGGCCCAGGAAGACAGTGGAGGATAACCTAAGTACTTGGGCCCTGCACCCGCATAGGAGACCAAAAGGAAGCTCCTGACTCCTGGCTTTGGATCAGCTCAGTGCGCTAGCCGTAGCAGCCATTTAGAGGGTCAATCAACGGAAGGAAGACATTTCTCTCTGTCTCTCTCTCTCTCTCTCTCTCTAAATCTGCCTGTCAAAAAAAAAAAAATGACAATAATTAATCCATCACTGATTGCATGTCACATCCTACTGCTGATTTCCCAACCATTTTGCAAGGTAGTGTCCAGACTGGAGAAAAGAAATGGTATGGCTAAGATGACAGCTCAAGAGCAAAGATATAGGCTCAGAACTGTAACACCAAAGACTCTCCTGCCTTTCACAGCCCACTAGGCTACACTGCACTTCTCTCATGTACACCACAAACATAGTCCAATAATGGAGATGTAGTAGATGCTACAACATTTTTTACTAAAATGCTAAGTTGATACCTAAACCAGCTATAACTCCCATAATTCTACACTTCTATTTTATCACAGTATTAGATATTAGAAAGAATTATGATGGATTGAAGAGTTTCATTAACTTCACTAACTTGCACCATGCTTCCTTATTTTTGCCATACAAGAAAACTGCAAGTCAAAACACATTAACTCAAGAAAAGAGGGACTGTTAAATGGTGTTAGGCCAACTGTTCATCCATATGGGACAGAAGTACATAATCCCTTCCTTACACTGTACACAAAAAGTCCCTACGAAGTCAACTGAAGTCTTAAATGTCAGAAGCAAAAATATAAAATTTAAAATAAAAACTAAAAATATAAAACAGATGACACTTTCATGAATGGGAGGGTAAGGACAAATAATTCAAGTGACACTGGATTATACAAAAACACACAAACCATTAAAAAAAAACTGATAAATTTGTTTACATTAAATTTAAGAATTTGCAGGGAACATACAATTAGCCCAGTACTTAAAACACCCACATCAGAATGCCTCAGTCTGATTCCTGGATTGGAATCCTGGCTCCAGTTTCACGACGATGCAGGTGCCAGATGGGGGCAATGATGGCTCAGGTAACTGGGTTCCTGCCAGCCATGTCGAAGACCTGGACTGAGTTCCCACATCCTGGATTTGGCCCTCAACCCAGCCCCAGCCATTGCAAGTGTTTGCAGAGCAGACCATCAAATGGGAGTGCTATCTCTCTGTTTCTCTTCCTGTTAAAAACATTTAAGAAAATCCAGCAAAAGACAAGTCAGAAAGCCACCAGGACACTGATTCATTAAACAGAAGTGAGAGACTGAAAAGTAAGTTCTACTGTTGGATACACATACGTGGTACAGGCTACACCTGCCAGGAGTACAGGTGTGCCTGCACAAGAACAGTTTCATGCAGCCAACAGAAGCGCCTTTCTTATGTTCACCAAAAGAATCCATAAATATCAGAAGTGTCCTTAATACACAAGCTAAAACTAAGAAAAGATACTGGCCACAAAGGCACAATTGCAGGAATTTATACAAGAGGACCGGCATAGTAGCATAGTGGGTAAAGCTGCCACCTGCACCACTGGCATCCCATAGAGCTTCCAGTTCAAGTCCCAGCTGCTCCACTTCCAATCCAGCTCCCTGTTAATGGACCTGGGAAAGCAGCAGAGGACGGCCCAAGTGCCTGGGCTCCCGCACCCATGTCGGAGTCATGGAAGAGGCTCAGGCTCCTGGCTCCTGGCTTCGGCCTAGCCTAGCCCTGACCATTGCAGCCATTTGGAGAGTGAACAAGTGGATGGAAGATCTCTCTCTCTGTCTCTTTTTCTCTCTCTCTCTCTCTCTCCCTCTCTAACTCTGCCTCTCAAATAAAAAAAAAAATTTTAAAAATATTAAAAATTAACAAGAAAAACAACAAACAGAAAAATGCAATACAATCATTAACAACCCTGAGGAAGCATTCAAATTCTTAAATATCAAACAAAATGCTGAATCTCCATCAGTGATCAGAAAAAAAGCAAATCGATGCAAGACACTACCAGAGATGCAACAAATTTATCAAAAATAAACCCTATCAAATGTTAGCTATGTTTTCAATCAGTATGATGTTCATTCACTGCCAGTGGGATCAAGACTGCAAGAAACAATTCTCTTACACGTAGCATTTAAAGTTCAACCAGGCATGCCCCTTGATTCAGCATTTCCATGCCTAGGGATACAAGGCGTCTGCAACAAGCTTGCAGAAAATGCGTATTACGAAAAAGCAATTCATGAACTTCAAAAAATTTTTATAGGGTCTGGCATTCATGGTCACAGCTGCTACCCTTCCAATCCAGCACCCTGTCAAGGGCCCAGGAAAAGCAGTGGAAGATGGCCCAGATGTTTGGGCCCCTGCCACCCATCTGAGAGACCTAGATCAAATTCCAGGCTCCTAGCTTCAGCCTAGCCCAGAACTGGCTGTTGTGGCCATTTTGGGAGTGGACCAACAGATGGAAGATCTCCCTCTCTCTCTCTCTCTCTCTCTGATGCTTTCAAATAAATAAATAAATCTTAAAAAATAAAAATTTACACCAAATGTAACTTGTCGTTTTACTCCACTCTCCATCAAAGTATATGTATGCCCAGAGAACTTGCACAAATGTGGATCTGAAGACATGTACAAGACTGTACAAGGTGACACCATTTGTAATAACAAAAACTGAATATCCAAATACCATCAATAGAGTAAATAAATTATGGCTAAATAAATAATAATACAGCAGATAACTACCCCCAAAACATGAACAAAGTGCAGCTTTATATAACAACACTGAAAACCTCAAGAACAAAAATTTGGGCTTAAAAGAAGCAACCCGGGCCTGGTGATGTAGCACAGCAGGTTACGCCACCTATTAATACACCTGGGAAAGTAGTGGAGGATGACTCAAGTCCTTGGGCCCCTGCACCCACATGGGAGATCCAGAAGAAGCTCCTGGCTCTTGGCTCTTACCTGGCCCAGTACCTGGCTATTGTGGCCATTTGGGGAGTGAACCAGCGTATGGAGATCTCTCTGTCTCTGTCTCTCTCCCTATCTTTCAAATAAATAAATAAATATTTAAAAAAGAAAAAGCAACTCACCAAAAATTGAATTTTATATTATTCTATTTATTTAGAAGGTATATACAGGCAAAACTAACAGCATATGTTTCAGAAAACCATGTTTTTTAAAAGGACTGTAAAACAGGCCTGGCTATCATATTTTTAAATAGATTTTAAAAGAAGACAAATTAGGCCGGCGCCACAGCTCACTAGGCTAATCCTCTGCCTTGCGGTGCCGGCACACCAGGTTCTAGTCCTGGTCGGGGTGCCGGATTCTGTCCTGGTTGCCCCTCTTCCAGGCCAGCTCTCTGCTGTGGCCAGGGAAGGCAGTGGAGGATGGCCCAAGTCCTTGGGCCCTGCACCCCCATGGGAGACCAGGAGAAGCACCTGGCTCCTGCTATCGGATCAGCGTGGTGTGCCGGCCACAGCGCGCTGGCCGCGGCGGCCATTGGAGGGTGAACCAACAGCAAAGGAAGACCTTTCTCTCTGTCTCTCTCTCTCACTATCCACTCTGCCTGTCAAAAAAAAAAATTTTTTTTTTAAAGATAAAAATAGGCCGGCGCCATGGCTCAACAGGCTAATCTTCTGCCTTGCGGCGCCGGCACACCAGGTTCTAGTCCCGGTTGGGGCGCCGGATTCTGTCCCTGTTGCCCCTCTTCCAGGCCAGCCCTCTGCTGTGGCCCGGGAGTGCAGTGGAGGATGGCCCAAGTGCTTGGGCCCTGCACCCCATGGGAGACCAGGAAAAGCACCTAGCACCTGGCTCCTACCATCGGATGAGCGCAGTGCGCCGGCCGCAGCGGCCATTGGAGGGTGAACCAACGGCAAAGGAAGACCTTTCTCTCTGTCTCTTTCACTGTCCACTCTGCCTGTCAAAAAAAAAAAAAGATAAAAATAAAACTTAATAACAAGTAACTGTATACTCCAACTTTGGAGTTTGCACTCCGCTTAACTACGTGAGTTTCTCCCTCAGCTGCAGTCTCCTGGCTTCTTATCTAAGCCACTCTCACAGGTCTCCACCTTCAGCCACCAGGGCCCTAGCACACCCTTCAACCCCATGGTTCACTTTCGTTCACAAGCAGCGCCAGAACAAAAAGAGAACCACGTGGCTTGTTCTCCCTGATCTGCCTTGACCCATGGTGCTTGTGCTGGTCACCTCATCCCGTCACAGCTGGTTTCTTAAATGGGGCAACTGTGAACCCACAAGTTCCTGGTGTTTTCTGCAAGTTTTTCTTTCTCTGATCCTACTTTCTGTTTAGAGTTCACTTGTGATATCACCTGTCGATAATAAAAACACAGACATTTATCCTATTTTATACACTGTAGACTGAATGTTTCAATGTTTAGCATTTATTTTTGAACAGGTATCATTTTATCATTGTGAGAAAAATCCTGCAGGTTAAGTATCCCTTATGTGAAATGCATGAGACCGGAAACTTCTCAGATCTAGGGTTTTTGTGTTTTTTGTTTTGTTTTGTTTTCACATTCTGGTTTAGATCCTTTAGGTTTGCATACACATAATAAGATATCTTGAGCTTGGGATCCAAGTCCAAACACAATTACAAGTTCATTTATGTGTCACACATTCCTTATACAGGTGACCTGGAGGTGACCCTATACCAGATTTTCAGGGCATATGTGTTTTACTGCAACAAGTCACATAAGGTCAGGTATGGAATTTTCCACTTATGCAGTTATATTGGCAGTCAAAAAGCTTTGGATATTGGACTTTTCTGAATTTTAGATTTTCAGGTTAGGGACTTGCAACCCACAGAAAGTAGTTTGTTTCATTCATTCACCAGACTCTTAGAACACAGTATTTTAAAAACTTAAAATTTTTCAATTTCATAATATAGACACTCTTTTTTACTTAGCAAGACTCAAGTTGCCCAGATAAGGAGCCAGCCCCAACACTGTGGAGTCATGTTTGTAGAGCAATTAATTTTCATACTATAGAGTAACCTAACAGGAAATGTTAGGTTCTACAAATGTATACTTCCAAAACTTTTCTGTGACTGGTCCTGTAGATACAGCCCTGTACAATACCATAAATAACTCAAAGCATTGCAAAACTTTCTGTCCAAAACTCTTTTCATTTGTAAATGCCAACAGAAGCAATATGCCGAATCCACTCAGGGCTGTTCTCATATTTTGCCTGTTCTGATGACAAAAAGAGTTAAATTTGCATTTAATTGCACTTGAAATGTGTGACTTTTAAATTTAAAACCACAAAATTTAACATTATATTCTCTTTTTAGATCTATCTCATTTCAATACTTTTAGGAACACAAATATTTTTAGCTAAATAGTAAAAGCGTGTTCCATCTCATGTATGGTTCTCAAATCATGCACAAGGTTGTTTCTATTGATATATTTAAAGCTGTTTCCACTCAAAGTTAGAATTATTTTTTATGTTTTTGCTATTTTCCCATGAAAAATTTAACTAATCTAGATCCACACCTAAAGTACATTATGAACTCTGAAATTCATGGAAACCCCTAAAAATACTAGATGGCTCCATATATTTAAATTTTTCAATCAGTGCTATCACTCAGATCAAATTCTTTAACTATTAACTCCATTTTTAGAAGAGTCCCTTTTATAAAAAGAGTCTCATACATTCTCCACAAAGAGAATGATGTCCCTTATACTTTAACCATTTTAGAAATCACTGAAACAGACTATCATTTTATGAAGCAGTATTTCCAGAGTAAGGAGACTGATGAAACTGAAGCTCTGATGAACCTCAGAGTTACAACCAAAAGACAAACACAAATGCCCAACAACAGCTTCAGAAAGGATTAGCCCATCTATTTTGTAAGCTTAGTATCCTAATCCAGCCAAAAAAAAAAATCATAAATCTTTCCTTCCCCAGAATAACTTCCTTTTCTTGACCCTGTCCAGCTGGTGTCCTAACCCTCTTTGGACTCTCTTCTAAGTCCATATGGGAAGCAGTGTGTCCAAACCTATCCAGGACAGCTCTAATGATAAACCAGTGCCTTTTTCAAAGCATGAATGGGTATCTATAGCAGGAGCAATCAATTATGGAATGATGGCTGGGCTCACCTTAACCCCTGTCAATTTTTAATCAGAGAGCTAGAAAATGAATGGTGCTGGCAGCGGTGGTACACTGGGCACAATTCAGGTGCAGACGTCTACACCAGCACACTTCATTCCTGCCTGAGCACCTACCACCTCACGATGCTCCCAGGAAAAGGCCATAAACACGGGAACTGGCCCGCAGCCACGCTCTTCTCCAAGCACAGAGCCCTCCTCCACCCTGGGTTTCACAATCGTTATGGTCACTCTCCAGCACGTACACATGACTTTTTTTACATTTTGTTTAGAGTTCATATTTATACTGGAGATTCAATTTAAAGAAATGTGAGATCAAATATTCAAAAATTACAAGCTATTATGCATGAGTCAGCAAAACAACAGATACTGTTTTTGTCAACTAAAAATGTAAAATTATTATTATGAAATGTTTAAAGAAATTAATGTTTTTTAAAAGGAGGAAGAAGAGTCCATCTAAAATGCCCAGATTTGATAATGAGTTTCTAGAATGAAAATGACTGTTGAATAAGTAGGTGAATTTAGAACAGTAAAGAAGACACTGCTAATTAATAACCTTGATGGGAGGTCTTAAACAATTACTCAGAATGAAGCAGATGACAACCAGGATGGAGAAAATACCAAAGAAAGGTGTAAAAGCCAGAAAGGGCAGGACAAGCAGGTCACCATGCGTATACAACTAGCATTCCAGAAGGAGAGAAGACAGAGAATCGAAGAGAGACAACATATGAATAGACAGTGCCTTAGAATTTCCAAAGCTAATGAAAGAAACTAATCCACAGATGCAGGAAACATAACACACTCCAAGAAATACACATATTCAGGAGAAAAACTAGACTGATTGAAGAAAAACACAGAACAGCAAAGAAAAAAGAGATCTTTAAAGAAATCCAAGAAAAACTTTGAACCACTATGAAGTACTCAGATGGGAAGCAAATGTCTGAGACTCTGTAACAGAGGCTAAAAGTCTGTGGAATCGTTTGTCCTGAGGCTGAGAGAAGACTTAGCTGTCAGGCTAAAACTATGCACTCAGCAAGACTAACTTACAGGAACATTATCTTCAGATGAACAGAAACTAAGAATGTACTGCTGATAAGCCTATTAAAAAAAAAAAGTTCTATGAGATATATTTCAGGTAGAAGGAAATGTATCTTAGTAGAAAATTTGAGTTTTAAGAATAATCAGTGTAGGGGCTGGCACTGTGGTGTAGTGGGCTAAGCCTCCACCTGCGGCATCAGCATCCCATATGGGCGCAGGTTCGAGTCCCAGCAACTCCATTTCCAATTCAGCTCCCTGTTGATGGCCTGAGAAGGCAGTGGAAAATGGGCCCAGTCCTTGGACCTCTGTGCCTATATGGGAGACCCAGAAGAGGCTCTTAGCTCCTAGTTTCCAATCAGCCCAGCTCCAACCATTGCAGCCATTTGGAAAGTGAACCAGCGGATGGAAGACCCCTCTCTCTGTCTCTCCTTCTCTTTCTCTCTCTGTAACTCTGCATCTCAAGTAAATAAATGAATCTTTTAAAAAAAAAATCAGTGTAAATAAAAACTGTTGAACATATTAATTAATCTAAACAAATACTGTCAGATAAAAGAGCAAGAATGACTAACACGGGGTTAAAAGAACAGCAGTCATGTAAACAGAAAGCGCATGGTCAGGGTTAAATAGTTCTGTGCTTCTGAAATGTACAGGATGAATTAAAATATCACTCAACTTAATATTTTGTTGAGTGTGAATTCTTCTCCATATTTTCTTTATTAAAGTATGACTGACAAAAACTGTGTATAGTTACAGTGTACAATGTACTGGTTTGACCTATGTATACATTGCAAAATAATCAAAACAAGCTAATGAACACAGCCATCACCTCATGTATTCAGCATCTTATTGTGCTGAGAGCATTTAAAACCCATTCTCTTAGCAATGTTCAAGTATTATTATTGCCATTATATTAGAAGTAGTATTGTAATTATTATGTTATTATTATATATATCATTAACGATAGTCACCACTTCATACACTGGATCTCTAGAGCTCATCTTGCCTTGCTGAAACTCTACTCCCCACCACCAGCCTTGTCAAGGGCTCCTGGCAACCACCACTCTACTCTGCGCTTCTATGAGTTGAACTGTTTTAGATCCACACGTGCAGTAAGGCCATGCAGCGCTGGCCTTTCTGTGTCTGGCTGATTCCACGGAGCATAATGTCCTCCAGGTTCATCTGTGTTGCTGCAAATGGGATTTCCTTCTCTAACGCTGAACGTACTCCACTGGGTGTGTGTGTGCATACGCAAGTGTGTTTGTGCAAGTGAGCAAGGCAGGAAAGACATTTTCTTTATGTATTCATTTGTCAATAAACACTTCAGTCCTGTCCACATCTTGACTACTGTAACCCCAGTGCAACGAACATGGACATGCAGCTATCTCTTCAGCACCCTGCCTTCAGTCCCTGTGGAAATGCAAAAAGTGTACACATACATATACCGGATCATATGGTAGCTATATTCTTAATTTTTTGAGGCACTTCCTACTGTTTTTCATAATAGCGGTACCAATTTAACACAACAGTATATAAAGGTGATCTTTACTCACTCATGACATTTCTTACCTCACTTTTTTTTTTTTTTTTTTGACGGGCAGAGTGGACAGTGAGAGAGAAAGGTCTTCCTTCCGTTGGTTCACCCCCAAACGGCTGCTACGCCGATCCAAAGCCAGGAGCCAGGTGCCTCTTCCTGGTCTCCCATGTGGGTGCAGGGCCCAAGCACTTGGGCCATCCTCCACTGCACTCCCGGGCCACAGCAGAGAGCTGGACTGGAAGAAGAGCAACCGGGACAGAATCCAGCGCCCCAATAGGGACTAGAATCTAGGGTACCAGCGTCGCAAGTGGACGATAAGCCTAGTGAGCCGCGGCGCCAGCCTTACCTCATCCTTTTTATAGAAGCTATTCTATGAGTACAAAGTGAAATCTCACTGAGGTTTCAATTAGCATTTCCCTGATGCTTAGTGATGTTGAGTATCTTTTCATACACCTCTTGGTCATCTGTGTGTATTCTTTGAAAAACTGTCACTTCAGGTCCTTTGCCCATAATATGCATAATAAATATAATTTTTCTAATTGTCACTTAAAATATTTTCAATTAGACGAAAAATCTTGCATTTGTTATCAAGAGTCATACATAGAACACAAGGACAGAAAAGGATGTATCAGGGGAGTACTAATCAAAAGAAAGGTGTGGTAGCAGTGATAATAGTAAAAGAATCATTTCTTTGGAGAAGAAATCTATATTCATGATAAAGAAAAACATTACACAATGAGAAGTGTCTGAGTTCTCTGAGAAGATACAAAAACCCTAAATTTATATGTAACAGTCTCAAAATACATAAAACAAAATTTACAAAACTATAAGGAGGGCACCAGCATGATGGCGCAGCAGGTTAAGCTGCCACCTGCAACACTGGGATCCCACATGGGAGCTGGCTGCACTCTCAGCTGCTCCACTTCCAAACCAGCTCCCTGCTGTTGCACCTGGGAAAGCAGTGGAGATGGCTCAAGTACATGGGAGACACAGATAAAGCTCCTGGCTCCTGGCTCCTGGCTCCTGGCTCCTGGCCCTGCCCCAGCTGTTGTAGCCATTTGGGGAGTGAACTAGCAAATGGAAAGGTTATCTCTTTCTCTCTGTCTCTCCCTCCCTCTGTAACTCTGTCTTTCCAATAAATAAAATTGAAAATAAAAAACTGCAGAGAGAAATTAACAAATATACTGGGAAATTCAAGACCCTTCTCAAGGTAAACAATCAAAATGTAGTACAGATAACAAGCCTGATCTATTGAGCATATATAAAACATACAATCTCTAATGAAAATGTATACAACTCAACAACTGGAGAACATAGACTTTTTTTGAGTATATATGGAACATTAATGTAATAGATCCCTCAACTGTTTTCAGGCTATAAGGTTTTCCTATTCCCATTCAAATTCTAAAATACAACCCAAATCTATACAGGCTGAGTCTTTAAAATATAGCAACACTATACCTATACTCATGGTCAGCATTGAGGCGCAGTGAGGTAAGCCTGTGACACTGCCATTCCACATCAGAGAGCAAAGTTCAAGTCCCAGCTATGTTGCTTCTAATCCAGCTAACTGCTAACGTGCCAGGGAAAGCAGTGGACAACCAGGATGGCGTTCCTGGCTCCTGGCTTCAGCCTGACCCAGCCTTGACGATTACAGCCATTGAGAGAATGAACAGCAGATGGAAGATCTTTCTCTGCCTCGCCCTCTCTCTCTCTCCCTGTCATTCTGCTTCCAAATAAATGTTTTTTAAAAATACTATACTCTTTGCTTACACTGCACTTATTGTTTAAGTGAAACCCCACAGTCCCCCAGCCTCCAGGGGCTCCGTGTCCCACAGCCCCTCAGCCTCCAGGGGCTCCGTGTCCCACAGCCCCTCAGCCTCCAGGGTCTCTGTGTCCCACAGTCCCCCAGCCTCCAGGGGCTCCGTGTCCCACAGTGCCCCAGCCTCCAGGGGCTCCATGTCCCACAGTCCCCCAACCTCCAGGGGCTCCGTGTCCCATAGCCCCCCAGCCTCCAGGGGCTCCGTGTCCCACAGTCCCCCAGCCTCCAGGGGCTCCGTGTCCCACAGCTCCTCAGCCTCCAGGGGTTCTGTGTCCCACAGCCCCCCAGCCTCCAGGGGCTCCATGTCCCACAGTCCCCCAGCCTCCAGGGGCTCCGTGTCCCACCCTCCCCCAGCCTCCAGGGGCTCCGTGTCCCACAGTCCCTCAGCCTTCAGGGGCTCCGTGTCTCACAGTCATCCAGCCTCCAGAGGATCTGTGTCCCACCCTCCCCCAGCCTCCAGGGGCTCCGTGTCCCACAGCCCCCCAGCCTCCAGGGCTCCATATCCCACAGCCCCCCAGCCTCCAGGGGTTCCATGTCCCACAGCCCCTCAGCCTCCAGGGTCTCTGTGTCCCACAGTCCCCCAGCCTCCAGGGGCTCCGTGTCCCACAGTCCCTCAGCCTCCAGGGGCTCCATGTCCACAGCCCCCCAGCCTCCAGGGGCTCCATGTCCACAGCCCCCCAGCCTCCAGGGGCTCCATGTCCCACAGTCCCCCAACCTCCAGGGGCTCCGTGTCCCACAGCCCCCCAGCCTCCAGGGGCTCCGTGTCCCACAGTCCCCCAGCCTCCAGGGGTTCCGTGTCCCACAGCCCCTCAGCCTCCAGGGGCCCCATGTCCACAGCCCCCCAGCCTCCAGGGGCTCCATGTCCCACAGTCCCCCAGCCTCCAGGGGCTCCATGTCCCACAGTCCCTCAGCCTTCAGGGGCTCCATGTCTCACAGTCATCCAGCCTCCAGAGGATCTGTGTCCCACCCTCCCCCAGCCTCCAGGGGCTCCGTGTCCCACAGCCCCCCAGCCTCCAGGGGCTCCGTGTCCCACAGCCCCCCAGCCTCCAGGGGTTCCGTGTCCCACCCTCCCCCAGCCTCCAGGGGCTCCGTGTCCCACAGCCCCCCAGCCTCCAGGGGTTCCGTGTCCCACAGCCCCCCAGCCTCCAGGGGCTCCATGTCCCACAGCCCCCCAGCCTCCAGGGGCTCGGTGTCCCAGTCCCCCAGCCTCCAGGAGCTCCATGTCCTACCCTCCCCCAGCCTCCAGGGGCTCCGTGTCCCACAGTCCCCCAGCCTCCAGGGGCTCTGTAACTGCTGAATCATTGAACAGCTACTTCAGCTGATCCCAAGTACAGAAAACAGACTGCAGAATACAAAACCTGGTTGATAATAACTGAACGGAAAGATCACAGAAGGAAAATGAAGCAAAGATGCAACAACGACACAACCGTTCATAATTCATCCCCTTGGCGAACCGTAAAGTAACATTTAATCACATCCCCTAGAAGTAGATGGCCAAAGGAAACCTCCCCAAATAATCCAGCCAGTAAGAGCTCCTAGGCAGAACAGGACATGAATCAAAGACAAGTCTTTCCTTTCAATGCCTCAGAGCACAACTCAGCTGCTGCTCAGGTCTCTGTCTGGAAGGATCTGCCTCCCCCCTCTTCCTTTAACTATGTTACCTTCTTCAACAAGAGACAAATATGAGAACCATCAACCACTTCCGGGCTGATCGGACATAAAAGAGAAATATTCCTAGCAGAAAACAGCTAGTAAGCAAAGTTCCCAGGCCAGAAAAACCCTGGCAAGGACAGCCCAGTTCCCACAGCACGAGAGCAGGAGACCCGTCTCAGGTTTCTAGAAGGGTAGAGGGCAAAGGTGGATCCTCAGGGCTACAAGCAGGCGACTCTTCCTCCAGAGAAAATCAGTAACTGGGCTGCTTCCGAAAATACCAGAGAAAGGAGGAGCTCGAAACAAAACTACTTCCGATTGTCACATAATCCCTTCAGAGAGCCAGCTTCCCGCACAGAATTAACACTGGCGAAATGTGAACAGGCAGAGGTTTAAAAACCACAGTGTCACTCCAGAGTCACACCTTCAGTCAGTATGGGCAGAAGACCCTCTGTTAAGCCATTTCTGTGCACAGAGAAAATAGTCCCATCTTTAACTGCGCTGTTGGCAGCGTTCCAGTTGTGGCTGGGCTGACAGACCCTCTTCCGGAACGTTTTAACTCAAGAGCAGAGACCTCTCTTCCCGGGACAGCGACTCCTGACTCAAAAATCATGAAGGGAATGCACGTGACCTCTGACAGCAGAACCAGCTGAGGGCAAAGCCACAGGAAGATTAAAACACACAGAAACCCATGATGGGTGAACACAGCTACATATATATGCTTTGAATTAAATTATTTTCCATTCTCCTAAGTGATATAAAATTTAGCTTTTATAACTCATAGAGGCAGAAATAATAATATTCTTAAATATAATTGGTAATCAGTCTTAGGAAATTAATTTGCCTTTAAATTATCTCTGCAAATCCTCGGACAGTGAGGATATATCATGAACAAAAGTTCGTGAAGACACAATGGACTCTAATAAAATGTGACAGAAACTAGAATAATATGAACTTAACAATATATTTATTTTTAAATAAAAAAAATTAATAGAATTATATCTATTCCATAACAAATGTGTGATGTTGGGAAAGTTACTTACTTGGCCAAACTATAAAATTGGGTAATAATAGTACTAACCTCATGGAGTTAGTTTGAAAATTAACTGATTTGATAAGCCAAAATTCCCAGTAAATAGTTATTTTGGGAGCCGGCACTTTGGCATAGAGGGTAAAGGCCCCCGCCTGCAGTGCCAGCAACCCATTTGGGTACTAGTTCCTATCCCGGCTACTCCTCTTTTGATCCAGCTCTCTGCTTATGGCCTGGGAAAGCAGTAGAAGGCATGAGGTTCTTGGGCCCTGCACCCACGTGGGAGACCTAGAAGAAGCTCCTGGCTCCTGACTTCAGACCGGCCCAGCTCCAGCCTTGTGGCCATCTGGAGAGAAACCAGCAGATGCAAGACCTTCCCCCCCGCCCCGTGTGTTTGTGTGTGTTTGTGTTTGTGTGTTTTTTAGTGTGCGTCTCCCTCTCTCTTCTGTAACAATGCCTTTCAAATAAAAAAAATACATCTTTTTTTAAAAGAAAGTTACTTTCGAGGCTGGCGCAGTGTCGTAAGCGGGTAAAGCTGCCACCTGCAGTACCAGCATCCCATATGGGTGTGGATTCGAGTTCCAGCTGCTCCCTTTTTGATCCAGCTCTCTGCTATGACCTGGAAAAGCAGTCAAAGATGGCCCAACTCCTTGAGCCCCTGCAACCACGTGGGAGACCCAGAGGAAGCTCATGACTCCTGGCTTTCAGATCAGCACAGCTCCAGCCATTGTGGCCATCTGGGGAGTGAACTAGCAGATGGAAGACCTCTCACTCTCTCTCTCTCTCTCTGCTTCAGCCACTCTGTGGCTCTGCCTTTCAAATAAAATAAATAATAAAAAAAAGTTACTTTTAATAAAGAATATTTTCAATATTTGCAGTTATCACTATCATCATCACTAATTTTATTTATTAAAAATGCCCATTAAAAAGTAAATATCCAATAATGATGAGCTACCATCATTTTCATCATCATATTATTTATTACTACCATTTAATGGCTGGCAGATGTTCACTTGCGAGGTAATCAGTCCAGAATAAAAGTGAATTTAAACACTGTCACAGGCCGGCGCCGTGGCTCAACAGGCTAATCCTCCGCCTTGCGGCGCCGGCACACCGGGTTCTAGTCCCGGTCGGGGCGCCGGATTCTGTCCCGGTTGCCCCTCTTCCAGGCCAGCCCTCTGCTGTGGCCCAGGAGTGCAGTGGAGGATGGCCCAAGTGCTTGGGCCCTGCACCCCATGGGAGACCAGGAAAAAGCACCTAGCACCTGGCTCCTGCCATCGGATGAGCGCGGTGCGCCGGCCGCAGCGCGCCGACCGCGGCAGCCATTGGAGGGTGAACCAATGGCAAAGGAAGACCTTTCTCTCTGTCTCTCTCTCACTGTCCACTCTGCCTGTCAAAATAAATAAATAAATAAACACTGTCACAGAGAAATTTACAGATATTCACGGAGCAGCTACTATGTGCAATGAAAACCAGTGCTCTTGTAGAGGGGAGGAGAAGGATAAAAATAACAAGTGATGAACACTGTAAATCCATAAATTATGCAGCATGCTAAGAGATAACTGCCGTATGAAAAGGGGGCACAGACTGAGTGGCAGCCTTGGAGGACGTGCAGGAAACATGCAGGAGAGCTGTGCTGCAGGCACAGGGAGCAGCCAGCGCAACACCCACGGGGGGGGGGGGGGGGCAAGCACACTCGAGGCTGCTCAACAAAAACCCACGTAGCGACCGGGGGTGACGAGGAAGGTGGTCGGAACCACCGAGGAATGCAAAGCTGGACCCTATGGAACTTCCACATCACGATACAAATGCTGAGGATCACTGGGAGGTTCCAAGGTCAAGGCCCTCCAGCTGCTGAGGCGAGAACAGACTGGTGGGAATGTGACAGAAGAAGCAGGGAAAGAGCTAATGTGCAGTACAAGACCTGCAGACAATAAAAGGGTACTGTAGTTGGGATTCATGCTAAATGAGTCAATTTTAGCTATTCTGCAACCAAAAAAAAAAAAAAACTATAGGAGATTATATATATATATATATATATATATATATATATGTCAACATGCTTCTCTATAGTAACTGCTTTACTATCTGTATGTATCCCATGGTTGAACACCTTAACAAAAACAACAAATGAATTAAAAAGAAATGGGGATAAGCCAGATGGTAAAAATGCCATTTTAAGTGTTAAAGTTACCATGTTAACTGTTAAAATGAACATATAGATAGGATAGTTAAAGTGATCAAATGAATAGGATTAAGTGTGTGGTAATAATAATAGATAGAATTATAAAGGAGAGAATGTTCCAACATGGGAAGCAGTCCACACAGCAGACTCATGGAATGACAATTGCTTTAAGTAGCACTCTGACCTCAGAATCAGCCCTTACGGCATCCTGGTCTGGCTGAAAACTCCATGAGAACATTTCAGGCATAGGAAGCCAAGACACTGTGGCAACAAATATTGTACATGAAGGATCTCTGTGAGTAAGAGCCCAGTGGAAAGAAGTGGCCATCAAAGAAGGATGTGCTTTTTCTCTGAAAGGAAGAGAGAACTTACACTTTTCTTATGGACTTGTCTAAAGACTGACAGAGTTTGTGGATTCAAAAAGCCTCGGTCGCTCAAGTCAAGGGCCTCAGGTGATCAATGACATCATATGTGCATTAACTTCTCATGCAGGGCCTCTATCCTCAATGAGCTGTATTGACAGTTAATTGTAAAACTTGTTCTCAAACATTTGTGTGTGTGTGTGTGTGTGTGTGTGTGTGTGCAAACTTTTGAAATCTTTACTTAGTATAGAGTTGGTCTTCTTAGTATAAAGTTAACTTAAAATGAATCTTAATGGAGAATAGAACAGAGACTGAGAGAGGGAGGAGGAGGTAGGGTCGGAGGGCGAGTATGGTGGGAAGAATCATTGTATCCCTAAAGTTGTACTTCTGAAATTTGTAGTCCTTAAATAAAAGATTTCTTTGGGGGGAAAAAAAGAATTGAGGAGACCACGTTGGAAACTAGCACAGCAACTCAAGAAAGAAAAGTAAGGATCCATAAATTTGTGTCCCACAAATTACCAACACCTTTTTAAATTTTTTTTTATGTATTTGAAAAGCAGACTTATAGAGAGAGAAAAGGAGAGAGAGAGAGATCTTTCATCGACTGGTTCACTGTTCAAATGGCTCCAACAACTAGGCTGAGCCAGGGGGAAGCCTGGATCTTCTTCCAGGTCTCCCACATAGATGCAGAGTCCCAAGAACTTGGGTCATCCTCCACTGCTTTCCCAGGTGCATGAGCAGGAAGCTGGATCCAAAGTAGAGCAGCCAGGACTTGAACCTGTATGCATATGGGATGCAGGTGCTACAACCCATGACATCAACCCACTGCACCACAGTGCCAGCCCCATCAATACTTAAAGTGGAAAGAGAAATCAAGAAAACTAAAGGGACCATAGAAAGAGTTATTATCTCATTAAGAGCTAACATACTGGGGCTGGCACTATGGCATAGCGGTTAAACCCCCCACCTGCAGTGCCACCATCCCATATGGGCACAGCTTGGAGACCTGGCTATACCACTTCCAATCCAGCTCTCTGCTAATGGCCTGGGAAAGCAATAGAAGATAGCCCAAGTCCTTGGCCCCTGCACCCACATGGAGACCTGGAAGAAGCTCTAGGCTCCTGGCTTCGGATCAGCCCAGCTCCAGCTGTTGAAGCCACTTGAGGAGTAAACCAGCAAATCGAAGATCGATCTCTCTCTCTCTCTCTCTCTCTCTCTCTCTTTCTGCCTCTCTGTATCTCTGCCTTCAAACAAAATAAATAAATCTTAAAAAAAAAAAAAAGAGAGAGACAGAGAGAGATAATGTACTGGTTTTAGAGGGAATTATGCATGGCAAAATATATATGTGCATATGTGCTATAAACAAAATGCATTTAAGTTCCTCAGAGTAATTAAAAAAAACTAGACTGTGACTGGTACAGAGTAATACATAATACTTGCTGATTTAATTCAGTAAATCTGAATGTGATCACCTTTGTGGTAGAAAATAAATGCTATGCAAATATGATTTTAAATGTAAATAAACATGACACAGAAAAAACCTTGAAAAAGAAATGAGCAGCCAGGACTAGAACTGGTACTCTGATATGGGATGCCAGCACTTTGAATAAAGAGTGGCTTCACCTGCTGTGCCACAATGCTGGTCCCTGAAGAATACATACATCTTAAAGATTCAAATGTATTCAAATCACCCTAAGCATTCAGGATAATTATAGAAATAAAATACTCTGAGGCTGGTGTTGTGGCCTTGCTGCCGGCGATGCTGGCATCCAAGTGGGCACCATTTCCAGTCCCAGCCATTCCACGTCTGATACTCCCTGCTGATTTGCTTATGAAAGCAACAGGGAATGGCCCTACTGCTTGGGCCCCTGCACTCATATGGGAAACCAAGAAGTAGCTCTTGGCTCCTGGTTTCAGTCTGGTCCAGACCATGCCACTGCAGCCATTTGGGAAGTAAACCAGCAGATGGAAGATCCCTCTCTCTGTCTTCCCCTCCCTCTCTCTCTCTAACTCTATCCTTAAATAAATAACTCTGAAAAAAAAATCATATATTTTTCTTTAAAGAAAAAATGTACCCATACTACTAGCAAATCACCGTTAGATGAAGTATGTCAATGAAAGAGCAGTCATTTGGAATCTCAGTCACTGATACTGACTGCTACCTACTTAACAAAACACAGAGAAAAGTATTTCAACAATGGCCATACATTTCAAAGTATTTCCTTCCTCACCCAAAATCAACCTGCACTGTTTCCACTGCTTAAGTCTGCCAGGCATGGTAAGTTCAACTCATGCCAATGTCCTGAGGACAGGCTCAGGGGAGGTGAGAGGCCAGCACCCAGTGTCACCCAATGAATCCCAGGCACTGCCTCTGCCCTGGTTACAGCAGCCTGGGACTCACAAAAGGCTTCCCGAGACTCTTAGGGTGCTTTCTTCATTTTCTCTCCTTTCATAAAAATGTTAGGATTTATTCTCTTACTAAAAAATTCTGCAATAGAGTTACAAGTCCTTCCTCAGAGGATGTGGGTGCCTATGCTGATATCGCCTACAAAACCAACTAAGAGGCACCCAACGGATTTCAGACATCCTAACCACAACACCAACTGCAACTTCATGAATTACATTTAAAGGAGCCATGGACAACCGCTACCTTTCAGTTCATTCTATGCCCTTCTAGAAACGCCCTTTTCCCACTTCCAAGTCTTCACAAGAAACAGTTAAAAGAACCAAGGACACTTCTCCACCACCCAAGGGAAGCTATGAGAACAAGGCTGCCACTCTCCCTCCCATCATTCCAGACACACCCTTGGTCCTGAGAAAAGAACTCTGCCTCAATTAGCAGGGCCAAAGCGCCTTGCAGAAGCGGACGTGAGCTAAGAGAAGGAGCAGGGAGGAGGGTGTGCAGCTGCTACCACCTTCCAAGATCAAGCATTAAGATTAAAGTGACGGGGGCCAGCGCTGTGGTACAGCAGGTTAACGCCCTGGCCTGAAGCGCCAGCAACCCATATGGGCACCAGTTCTAGTCCTGGCCGCTTCTTTTCCAATCCAGCTCTCTGCTATGGCCTGGGAAAGCAGTAGCAGATAGCCCAAGTCCATGTGCACCCACATGGGAGACCCAGAAGAAGCTCCTGGCTCCTGGCTTTGGATTGGCGCAGCTCCGGCAGTTGCGGCCATCTGGGGAGTGAACCAGCAGATGGAGGATCTCTTTTTCTCTCTCTCACTGCCTCTCCTTCTCTCTCTGTGTAACTCTGCCTTTCAAATAAATAAATAAATCTTTAAAAAAAAAAAAAAAAGAGTAAAATGATGGCCTAAGAACCATTTAGTCCTCGCTACAGGTGGGGAAAACCTGCCAGGGAATAAAGCTCAAAAGAAGCAAAGAAGGCCGGCGCTGCAGCTCAATAGGCTAATCCTCCACCTTGCGGCGCCAGCATACTGGGTTCTAGCCCCAGTCGGGGCGCCGGATTCTGTCCTGGTTGCCCCTCTTCCAGGCCAGCGCTCTGCTGTGGCCCGGGAGTGCAGTGGAGGATGGCCCAGGTGCTTGGGCCCTGCACCCCATGGGAGACCAGGAGAAGCACCTGGCTCCTGCCATCAGATCAGCGCAGTGCGCCGGCCGCAGTGCGCTGGCCGCAGTGGCCATTGGAGGGTGAACCAACGGCAAAAAGGAAGACCTTTCTCTCTGTCTCTCTCTCTCACTGTCCACTCTGCCTGTCAAAAAAAAAAAAAAAAAAAAAAAGGAAAGAAAAGAAGGAAGAGGCTTTTCCAGAATCTTTCTGTGCCACCATGGGGTGAGCATGGATGTCCTGGCAGAAGCTCTCAAGAGCACCAACAATGCTGCACAGAGAGGCAAATCCCAGGTTCCTACGAAGCTGCGCTCCAAAGTCATCCTCAGGTTTCTGACTGTGCAAGGAAGCCTGGGTACCTTGGTGAATGTGAAATCATTAATGAGCCTCACAGGCAGGTTTAACAAGCGTGCAGTCATCAGCCCCAGACTGGATACGGAAGAATGGCTGAGAAATCTGCTCTCTTCCCACCTGTGCTTCCATTACACTGACAACTGCAGCTCGCATAGTGGGCCACGTAGAAGAGGAAAAACACACAAGGAGGGAAAAGCCTGTGCCCTCCCCACGCCCCAGGGATGCAATACATTCATATAAATAAAACGTCGCAATGGAAATGAAAGAATAAAGAGAGAAAGAACAAGACCAAAGTCTGGTGCCAACTGAACTCTTGGTTCTCACTGTTCCTGGAGCCAGAATCTCTTCTTGGACATCCCAGAAATGCAAACCAACAAGCTTAAATTGCCCTTAAACTAGCTGGGTTCTTGTCCCTTGCAGCAGAAGTAAATGCAGCCACGAAGGTCATATTGCTAATAAGGAATGGATAAAGTATGAGCAACCAAAAACTCCAGACTAGACTCACACAAAAAATAAAACACGTTCAGTTGTCACTGACTCAATCCTTCAACAAATAATTTAGGGAGCACTGATTATAAGCTAGGCCCTGTCCCAGCCACTAGGAATAGAGCAGTGCACGCAACAGACCAAATCTAACTTAAGACCAAATCTTCCATCTGAATCTAACAGCCATCCCCACACGTTACCACAAGGACTCCCCAGCTTGGGTGCACAGGGCAGATAATGCCAGAGAATCTTGAAGATGGTCAGAAGATGTAAACTCAAGTGCTGTGCATGTTTTTAAGAAGTTGCAACATATATTATCTCAGAGTCTCAAGGGGACATATGGCCCCAGAAGAGATTAAGATAAATTCTGAGAGCGTAAGCCTACCTTTGGGTCAAGATGTCTTGAAATTCTTATGGAAAACCAAGTTTCTTAACAACAAAGATGACACACACTATTCAGCAGGCACGTCACAGAAACGTGGGTCTCATTCACAGTATATTTTTATGAGGTGCCTCCCTTTTACTATGGAAACAAAACTGACAGCTGATGAGCCCCCACTAAGCTGCGGAGTGTGTTGGGTATTAGCACTTTAATTAAGGGCTGCTCAGACAAAAAGGTAAAACAGAACCTCTCCAGTGCATTGCAGTCTCATCCTCCTAGAATGCTGTTTGTGGCCAACACATAGCTCAATTCTTTTTAAACAAATGATAGAGAGCTGAGAAACTGTCCATCTCTTTTAAAAAAAAAAAAAAGTCCATCACCATCATCATTAAGTTTTAAAGGCACAATGTATAAACACTGCCCTCATCAATAGCCAGTTTAATGCATTTTTGCTTTTCCCTTTGCAACATTTTTCTTTTAGAGGAAAGGTTTATTGTCAGGTTGGGGAAGCCTATTGGGCCATTACGAGAGGGGATAAGAGAGTGTAAGAGACAGAGCACGCGTTCAGGAACAGGAACAGGTCTTCCCTTTGCAACTTAACTTGAATGACAGTCTTCCTGTTATAATTTAACACAACTACAGAGCGATCAAGTTGCAACAAGCAACATGTCAGTAACTCTACAAAGGCAGGGGGAAATTAACTACAGAAGCCTCTCTTGGGGTCACTATTTGTCACTTTCAGAATTTTAAACCAGAGACAAATAACTGTACAGACACAAGGTCCAGAAAGGTGCGCTCTGCACCCTGCCCTGCACAGGAGCGGATGGTGACCGCCGCAGGGCCCACTCTGCTCCTCCTGACACCTGTGAAGACGGCCCCCTGTTCTATTTCACACTCGCCCTTCCTGGACCCAAGAGGAAGACCACCCCCTTCTATCTGCAAAGACTGGCGCTGATCAGATTCCTCTCTGGTAAAAGAGCAACAGGAGCCAAGGTAAGCATTTTCCCTCACTCAAAAATCTTTAAAAGAGACCTCTCCACAGAATTCATTACCATCAATTTCTCACCCCAACTTCATGGAGAAATGTGGCTTTTATTCTAGCTGCTGCTACTTCTAAGCCGCCAAAAGCAGATTCCTTTGCAACAAAAACCAACCTATTTTTCAACCTCCTGCCATTCTACAGAATTAAAATGAAGACCAAGGAATCAAATATATGCAATGGATTTTTTTATCCAGTCCAAACAATTCTATTTCATATTCACCAGGTGCACACCACCTTGTCTATGAGCTGTCTCCTGAGTGATGATCAATCTCATTTGACATTTTGGTAACAGTTCCCAATCCCTCCCAAGACGCTGTGACCTTCCTGACCCCTGAGGAGAAGAAGAAAAACAATGTCACTCCCAGTCATTTTGCTCCTTGAGTAAAATCAGCTTCTGTATTTCCGTCGCACGCGCTCTCACTATTTCACTGCCTATATCTGCCTCTTTTGCTTTCTCTTATAATGTCAAGCTTCAAGTAGCTTTTCTGAAAATTTCATTCAAAATATTTTGTAAACGGAACAAAAGACTTTATGCACCAATGGTTTTGGCAACCTGATGATTTTCAACCAAACTCCTGACCTTGAAAGAGACAGACCTCTCACCACTACCTTATCTTCCTGGACATGCTGTAAGGAACAAATGTAGATTTAGTAACAGACTTACTTTCTCTCAGATTAGTACAGATTTCTGCTCTTAAGTCTTTTTTTTTTTTTCCAGCTTTATAAATGAAGTCAAGTGCCACTCATTACAAATCACAGGAGGAAAACACACGCAATAGCAGACAAATCAATCTTCAACTGTGTGTTCTTTTTGGATGGCACAGGACTCTGTCACTCAACGGCAATGCCCATGCAAGACGATGGCCACAACAAGCTGGAATTATCCTCAATCACAAAGGACAAGAAACCCTGCTAATCTCCTGGGGCCTTGGTTTCTGTCCTGTCTGAACAAGCTCTGTGAGAGCCCATGAGTCAAAGGTTCACTCAGGATTCAGAGAAAATCACCAAAAGAAACACCCCATTCCTTTTCTTGTTACTTTTGAAGTACTTTTGTGTATAATCCCCATGTAAATGGCCACCTCAAATCCTCAGAGCATTTTGCTTAATTTTCATTTTATTTGAAAAGTAAAGAGATGAAAGAGAGAAAGAGAAGCAGACGGGGATCTTCCACCCACTGGTTTCCTGCCCAAAAACACTAAACAGTCAGGGCTGGGCCAACTCAAAACTCCAGCAGCATTAGCAGGAGGCCAGATCAGAAATGGAGCAGCTGAGACCAGAACGAGACGGCCCAGTACGGACGGCAGCCATCATAAGCAGCATCTCAATGCCCACAGCAAACGCCTGCCCAATTAAGCTTGCTTTAAAAAGTGTCTTTACGTTTCAGTGTGAAATTAGTGAAATGGCAGATATCTCTTCAACTGCCTGCTTTATTCAATTTTCTCAGACACTGGATTGTCCCTACTTGTAAAAAAAGTCATGAAGAGGGACTTGTCATTTCCCCCACGTCCGTCCTTTCTGCTCAGCATGGCACCCCTGACACTCGCCCCCCTCATTCACGCCAGTCACAGGCCACCGGCCCAGCTGGCTCAAGTCTGAATTCCAGGAACACGGCCACCCAGGCCATCCCAGACTGTTGCATAGCCAGTTCCCTGCATGAGCCTTCCAAGCAAAGCCTCAAGAGCTGCTAAGTAGCAAAAGCTTTCTTAAAGGGACTTGGAATCCAAAAAAACAGGAACAGAGAGGACACGATAGGAAATGTTTTCTTTTCCTCACTTAATATGACACTTCCTCTGGTGTATGGATATCTTGATTTAGACACATAACTGCTTTGTCTCACCCTTTTTTAAAACATTTATTTTTAATTTATTTCAAAGGCAGAAGAAGAGAGGCAGAGAGAGAGATCTTCCATCCACTGGTTTACCCCCCAAATGGCCGCAACAGCCAGGGCTGGGACAGGTTAAAGCGTGGAGCCAAGAGCTTCTTTCAGGTCCCCAACAAGGGTACAGGGCCCAAGCACCTGGGTCATCCTCCGCTGTTTTCCCAGGCCATTAGCGGAGAACTGGATCAGAAGTGGAGTAGCCCGAACTCGAACCAGCGCCCACCTGGGACGCCAGCATCGCAGGCAGAGGCTGGCCCCCGGTGCCTCACTGTCTTATCTTCCTTAAACTCGGGAATTTGAAGAAACAGCTGGACTCATTTTGTTTTGTTTTTAAACAATCAACAAATTTTTAAGTCATGTCTCATCCCGTCTCTTATGTTTTCAGTCTAAAAAAAGAAGCAATAAAGAGAAGCTCCTTTAATGACCCTCCTGATATCGTGGTTCATGTTTTGAGCTGAGAAGACAACTGTAGGACAGAGTTAAAACAAGACATTTAATACAAAAATATTAACATTATCTTACTAGACATGCTGTAAGGAACAAATGTAGATTTAGTAACAGACCTACTTTCTCTCTCAGATGAATACAGATTTGCTCTTTTTTAATCTTTGCATATGAAGTCATAATGCCACTTATAATTACAAATTACATGGGGGGAAAAACATGCAATAGGAGACAAACTAAAAAAAGTGCTTTCTGTTTTCCAAAGACTTCGCTTCATCAACAGAGGCAAAATAAAAATCAAGAAAATGCTGCTATGAAACTAATTCCACATTTTCTTTTTATGTGTATCAATGCTGTGGAAATTATTTTCCTTATTTCAAATTATAGAAATCTGGAGAAAATGATATTTACATGTACAATGTGATTCAACTCTCACTAACATGTATTTGGATGACCTCATGATTTCATCATTTAAAAAACATCTAATACTCAGTTTTTAAATGTCTAGCACCTTCCAGTATAGCTTTAAATATTCAAAGAGATATAAAATCATTTCTTGCTCCATTGGACCACTGAGAAACACAGACAGGTATCCCCAGTGCATCCAAAGTAAAGACGGGGAACTAAGGCCAGAGATCCAATGATTTCCCAGGTTCTCAGAACCTCTTTGGGACTTAACAGAATTCAGACTCAAACACTGGAACAGATCTTTCTGGAAACCACACTGGCTTTGGAAGCTAATTAGCAAACACCGATGTACTTGATGAACTGACCTTGACCTTCAAATTAAATAGCATTTCTAGTCAGTCATGTCATAACCAACCAATGTCTTCAGTAGGTCAAGAGGAATCAAGTTTTAAATACTGAAGACAGAAAAAAAAAAGTTGAAGCTATTTTTAAGAGGTAGAAACATTTGACTTCTAAAAGGCTCAGAAAGATTACATTTTTCAAACATTATATATCAATTAGGAATTGGGACCACCATGGTAGCAGTGGGTTAAGCCTTTGCCTGCACTGCTGGCATCCCATCTGGGAGCACTGTTTTGAGTCCTGGCAGCTCTAGTTCTGATCCAGCTCCCTGATAACACTCCTGGGAAGGCTGTGGGAGGTGGCCCAAGTCTTGGGCCCCCGCAACCCATGTGGGAGAATAAGATGGAGCTCCAGGCTCCTAACTTCAGCCTGGCTCAGCCCCAGCCATTTGGGGAGTGAACCAGCTGATGAAAGATCTCTCTTTGTCTCTCCCTCTCTGTCACTCTGCTTTTCAAACAAATAATTATCTTTTCAAAACTCTTTGACTCTCTCTGTCTCTCTTTGCCACTGTGCCTTTCAAAATAAATAAATCATTTTTTAAAATTCAAAATTATGATTCATTAGTTCTATCAGAAACTGTATTTGTTTTACTGACAGAATTTTTACTTGGAAGCATTTCAGCAACAAAATCTTCTAACTTTTGAGATCTACAATAATTTTTAAATTTAGAAACTCTCAACCTTGCTTACATCACACTGTGCTTTGCGTTCACTTCCAACATAACAATTAATTCCTGTGTTACATACCACAATGTTGGGGCCAGCGCTGTGGCTTAGCGAGTACAGCCTCCACTGGCAGTGCCAGCATCCCATATGGGCACCGGTTGAAGTCCTGCCTGCTCCAGTCCAGCTCTCTGCTATGACCTGGGAAAGCAGTAGAAGATGACCCAAGTCCTTGGGCCCCTGCACCCGCATGGGAGACCTGGAAGAAGCTCCTGACTCCTGGCTTTGGATCAGCGCAGCTCCAACCGATGCAGTCAATTGGGGAGTAAACCAGCAGATGGAAGACGCCCTCTCACCCCCCTCTCTGTCTCTGCCTCTCCTTCTCTCTCTCTGTAACTCTTTCAAATAAATAAGTAAATATTTTTTATATTTTTTTTATTTTATTTTTTTTTTTTTTGACAGGCAGAGTGGACAGTGAGAGAGACAGACAGAGAGAAAGGTCTTCCTTTGCCGTTGGTTCACCCTCCAATGGCCGGTGCACCGCGCTCATCGGATGGCAGGAGCCAGGTGCCAGGTGCTTTTCCTGGTCTCCCATGGGGTGCAGGGCCCAAGCACTTGGGCCATCCTCCACTGCACTCCCGGGCCACAGCAGAGGGCTGGCCTGGAAGAGGGGCAACCGGGACAGAATCCGGTGCCCCAACCGGGACTAGAACCCGGTGTGCCAGCGCCGCAAGGTGGAGGATTAGCCTGTTGAGCCACGGCGCCGGCCAATAAGTAAATATTTTTAAAAGAAAAGCGCCACAATGTTTCAGCAAACAAGAAACTTGCATCTAAACAAAAGTGAGCACATTCACCATCAGATTTACTGTGAGAAGTCGCAGATGTGACTCTTTATCCAAGCTCTTTTGTGCTTAGGAGACCCTTCCCTGGGGCTGGGCTGTGGCATAGCAGGTAAAGCTGCCACCTGCAATGCGGGCATCTCATATGGGTGCCAGTTCCAGTACCAGCACTCAGGTGGGAGACCTGGAAGAAGCCCCTGGCTCCTGGCTATGGATCAGCACAGCTCTGGTCACTGCAGCCAATTGGAGAGTGAACCAGCAGATGGAAGACCTCTCTCTCTGCCTCTCCTTCTCTCTGTGTGTAACTCTGCCTTTCAAATAAATAAATCTTAAAAAAAAAAAAAAAAAGGCTCCTTCTCTACCCCCACCCCCTTTCCAAATCTTTATCAACATCATTGAGCTGTAATTTAACAATAACAAAACGCTGCCTTCCCTGGCTGACCCCTCACCACAACCCTACCCTTGATTTCCATAGAATCTTCATGAGCTGAGGCCAGAGCTAAGAGCACAGCAGACAACAAAGGCTTCACCATGGCCTGTAAACCTGTCACCAAGTAACTCTCCTTCGCGTTGGGAAGTGGGCTCTACCAGAAACAGGCCTAGACTGAAGCCCAAGTGCAGGGACCTGGAAATAAGAAGGATCCAGCATACAAGCATCAAAACAATGAGAGCCTTCAGGGGGGAGTCTGGCACAGCACTGCTTGGAACACACCCACCTCATGTCAAAGTGCCTGGGTTCAAGCCTCCCAGCTACTCCACTTCTGATCCTCTGATCCAACTCCCTGCTAAGGTGCCACCCATGCAGAAGACCAGGATGCAGCTCCTGGCTCCTGGCCTTGGCCTGGCCCAGCCATGGCTGTTGCAGGCATTTGGGGAGTGAACCAAGGGATGGGAGATATCTCTCACCAGTGTACTCTGTACCTCTCTCTCTCTTTCAAATAAATAAATAAAAGTCTAAAAAGAATTAAATACTTCAAATGTTAAGTCATGTTGGTAAGGACTTGGGAACTGTGGCTTTGTGATGGTGGGGGGAGCTGATACTAATTAGCTGCGCTGGTCACATGTTTTTTGTCCCTGCCTGTCCAGCACCCTCTGCCCTCTCCAGTCCACAGAGCCTCGACCAAAGGGTGGAGAAGACCTGGAGAGAGCTCCTCGCTCTCTCCACCCAGAGCACGATGCTGGCGCCTCTGTCATCACAGACATGCCCGCTCGGCCACAGTGGCTGGCTGCAAAGTGAGAACTTTAGCCGGGCACTTGATGCAGCAGCTACAGCAGTGCCCTTTTCTCTGGAGCTTAAGGAACCCTGGCTCTCTCCTCTCAGCTCATGCAGGAGGATGGGGTATAGCTGAGGCTGCCAGGAGCCATGGTGCTGCCAGCAACACAAGACCCCTCTGAGGATGGGGCAGCTACCAATAGCACAGGAGAATCAACGGCCCTCAGGAGAAGGTCCTGCAAGAGTGAGACTGCAGATTTTCAGAGACCTGAACGACAGCGTCCTCCTCTTTGCTGCAAATATTTAAATTGCACCCTCTGATTCTTGCAGCCAAAACATATCCTGACTGATCAAATGGTGTCTCAGACAGACGAACTCTTCGGTCCCATCCAGGAATGAGCACTATCCAAGTCTCTCCCCTGCCATCAGTGACTCCAGCGAGCCCAGCAAACTGGCTCCAACTGGCTTACCTTAGCTAAAAGGTTTGTCCAAGTTTTCTCATAGAGAGATTTTTCAAATGAGTACTTACAAAGTGGTTTCATCTTTAAAGCACTAATTTTTAAAAAAGATTTATTTATTTGGAAGACAGAGTTACACAGAGTGTGGTAGGGAGGTGTAGAGAGAGTTTTCCATCCACTCATTCACTCCCCAAATGGCCGCAACAGCTGGAGCCGGGCTGATCCAAAGCCAGGAGCCAGGAGCTTCTTCCAGGTCTCCCACACAGGTGCAGGGGCCCAAGGACTTGGGCCATCTTCTACTGCTTTCCCAGGCCATAGCAGAGTGCTGGATCGGAAGTGGAACAGCCGGGACTTGAACCAGCACCCATGTGGAACGCTGAGTTCTTTTTCATTAGGTAGAGCTAAGAAGTAGCAACAAGTTACACTCTCTAAACCTTTCCAGACCTTATGATTTTTGTCTAAAAATCATTAGTATTCTGAAGAAAAGTAAGCATCGTAATTTAGTTACTACGTAAGATCTTAAAATATTTTCCCAAACAAAAGTGTTTATCTATAAACTGAGTCACTGTCCCAACCACACAGATGTTTTCACTAATCCCTCTGATGGCCAGAAACTCAGGCAGGATAATTGGCCATTAGCATACCTCAGGGGCAGGACACTGGTACTGGCTGTCCACTAGAATTCTAGGCAAAAACTGTGTTCCACTGGCTCAGAAACACACATTTTTTTTTCCTCAATGGATACAACAATTGCTTGCTTTTATTATTATATTCTATCAAGAAACAGATAGCAATTAAAATAACACACTGGCTTTAAAATGCAACAAAACTTGAACGTTCTTAAGCCACCACCTACATCGCTAGTATCCCATATGGGCACAGACGCGAGTCCTTGCTACACCACTTCTGATCCAGCTCCCCACTAATACATCTGGGAAAGTAGCAGAAGGCCCAAGCACTTGGGCCCCTGCCAGCGACATGAGAGACTAGGATGAAGTTCCATGCTTATTTATGGCTTTGGGCTGGCCCAGCTCTGGCTGCTGAGGCCACTTGGGGAGTGAACCAGCAAACAGAAGATGGAAAATCAATCTCCCTCTAGAACTCTCTCTGCCTCTCCCTCTCTGTAACTCTACCTTTTAAAAAAATTAATCTTTTAAAAACCAAAATTCTAGTCAAGGGAGCTATTGTGTAAATGAGTAGACTTCAAAAAGTCTATGAAAGAATGGCATTAAAAGATAGGTAAATTTTGATGTCCAGAAATCTGAAATCATGCATAGCTTTTCATGACAGATTTTCATAAATTTTTTGAAGACTCCTTGTATATGCATGAGTTTCAAAACTTTGTGCACCAAAATAAAAACCTTTTAATTTCATTTTCCATGAACTTTCTGGGGTACTCTTATATATACAGGTTAAGCAATTCTGAAGTTATTACTCATACTGATATAGTTCAGGTGAATGCGTTACATCAAAAGGATAGCACACATCAAATCAGTAACAAAAGATAAATAAAAGTATCTGTAAGTTAGCAATGTGCGCTATCAAAGTAAGGGAGAAAAAAAAGACCAAAACCAAAATAAATACCAGATAAGGCAGCGCACGCCTTTGAACAGCCTACTAAACAAATACTAGCTTGAAAACTGATGTACAGCCACATTTTATAAACATAATACAGCAGAGCTTTTCACGTCAATGCAATATGAACTCAGTCTGGCTTATAGAAGAGACTCTTGCTGACTTTTCAGATATAATAAAACAAAACAATATTGGGGCCGGTGCTGTGGCAGCCTCTGCCTGCAGCATCGGCATCCCACATGGGCGCCGGATCAAGTCCCGGCTGTTCCTCTTCTGATCCAGCTCCCTGCTCATGGCCTGGGAAAGCAGTGGAAGTTGGCCTAAGTGCTTGGGTTCTTGCACCTACATGGAAGACCTGGAAGAAGCCCTTGCATCCTGGTTTTGGATCGGCCCAGCTCTGGCCTTTGCAGCCACCTGAGGAGTGAACCAATGGATGTAAGACCTCTCTGTCTCTCCCTCTTTCTGTCTGTAACTCTGCCTCTCAAATAAATAAATAAATCTTAAAAAATAATAAAAAAATATTAACAATAATAATTGCTTCCACCTATTTAACACTTAGGTATCTGAGTTTAATGCTTACTAAATTATTTATATATGCTAACTGCCATTCATCTCATGGCAATATAATAATATGGGCAATAATCCCACTTCACGAATAAAGAAACTGAGGCAATCAGTATGAAATAACTTCTGAAGATCACACCAAGAAATCAGGTTCATCTGAACCAGTAGCCCACACTCAACCGTGTGCTAAAATGATATTCATCCATTCAGCATATTACTTGATGTTAAATACATGAATCAGTTTTTAAAGGGGGCTGCAGAGAGATGATGGACGGAGCAGTTGAGACACTGTTTTAGAGGCCTGCATCCCATACGGGAGTTCCTAGACTCCAGCCCCAGCTCTGCTTCCAATTTCAGCTTCCTGTTCATGTGCGTCCTGAGAGGCAGCAAAGGATGGCTCGAGTTCCTCAGCCCCTGACACCCACCTGGGAGACCTGGATTGGGTTTCAGATACCTGGCATCAACCTGTCTCCACTGCAGCTGTTGCAGGTGTTTGGGTTGTGAACCAGCAGATGGAAGATCTCCCTGTGTGTGTGCGTGTGTGCATACGTGTGTGTATGTGTGTGTGTCAGCCTTTCAAATAAATAAGAAATAAATATTTCTTTAAAACTAAAAGGTACTGTGAGAAGCCCTGGGGACACAACGATGAACAAAATCAACAGAGTCTCTGCCCCTGCAGTTTCGAGTTTAGTGGGTAGAACAAACATCATCGAATACTCATAGAAACAGAAGCAAAATTAAGATGACTACTATGACCAATTTGGGAAAGAAAAAATACAGGGTGCTGTGTGAGCTTGCGGTGCAGGGATCTCACAGTCTGGGAGACCAAGGACAGTCCATCGCAAGAGTCACAGAGCTAAAATCTAAATGGTAAGTAGGTGAAAGGCGTGCGGGTGAGAAGGGAAATGAACCAAACCACAAAAAGCATGTGAAAAGGCCCTGTGGCAAAAGGGAGCTCAGAATGTTTTTGTAATTAGAAAGAAAGTCAGAAAAGGCTGAGGAGCAGGAAGGGGGCTTACGGCTCTGAAACCTGCAAGGCCTCACGCTGTGCTGGGCATAAGCAGGTTCTGCCCAAATGTGAGACAACAAAAGGAAAATTTCCTCCAAGTCTGTGCATACGGTGTTTAAGAGCAGTAAAGCCTCAAGAGCAATAGTGAACACTTTAATTCCTAAGTCTTCAAGGCCCAAAGTGAAACACTCATCAAAACTACTGCCCCTTCCACGGCCTTGTGACGGCTGCTCTGCTGACTCTCGGCACGGGTTGCCAACCCACATCACTGCGCCACCTCCTCCTCTGCCGCTGGGAGCCTCCTCTTCCTCTTTCCTCTGATAGGGCAAACTGTTTCACCCTCCTGCTCAATAATTCTTCAATGGCTTCGTGATGCCTAAAAGAAAGCCAGCATACACCTGCCCGGTGTATCGTGGTTACAGCACACTACAGCCAGGATTTAAGGATGCCTGCAGAACTGCAGAACTGGTCCATTCCTTGCTGCTCTGTTATTCCAAGTGTGTTGGTCCAGGACACTTGATTTCCATGCCCACGTTCAAAACAGTGGAAAGGAGATAAACACTACCCTTATAGATTTGACTGCAAACCAATAGGCTAATCCTCCAACTGCGGCGCCGGCATCCCGGGGTTCTAGTCCGGGGGGGGGGGGGGGGGGGGGGCGGATTCTGTTCTGGTTGCTCCTCCTCCAGTCCAGCTCTCTGCTGTGGTCCGGGAGGGCAGTGGAGGATGGCCCAAGTGCTTGGGCCCTGCACCCGTATGGGAGACCAGAAGAAGCACCTGGCTCCTAGCTTCGGATCTGCACGGTGCGCTGGCCGCAGCAGCCATTGGAGGGTGAACCAATGGCAAAGGAAGACTTTTCTCTCGGTCTCTCTCTCTCACTGTCCACTCTGCCTGTCAAAACATAAAAAAACCTTTCTCTCTCTCTACCTCTCTATCTCTCTGTAAATCAATCTCTTGAATAAATAAATAAAATCTTTAAAAAAAGATTTGACTGCAAATTGAATTTTGTGGTGACATTAGGCTAAAAGAGAGACTAGGAAACATAGTCTTCATCTTGGATACCCACAAACTCAAGTACTTCCATTAGTATAAGAGAGAAAAATGAATTCAGGGGAATAACTAGAAGTGTCTGTTTCAGACTTTGGAAATAACAGGTATTTTGTTAAATATGTTTCAAATTAAATGATGCAATTGATATTAAGTATTTAGAACTCACTGGATTAATTACAATTTCCATCTTGAAAAAAATGTACAATATAAATGTCAATGTATTTTTAGAAAACATCTATTGAATAACATTATGGGTGTCCATAGCCACAGAAATTACTACCTCTCAAAACATCTACCTGAGAATTTACATAAACAAGCCTTGATTCAGATTCTCCAATGATTAACAAATGATTCCCCAATGACTAATAGGGGTCAGCATTGTAGTGCAGCAGGTTAAGCAACCCACTAGTTTGAGCTCCACTTTGAGTCCTGTCTGCTTCACTTGCAATCCAGCACCCTATTAACACACCTGGAAAAGCAGGGAAAAATGGGCCAAGTACTTGGGACCCTGCCACCCCATGGGAGACCAGGATAGAGTTCTAGGCTCCTGGCTTCAGCCTGGTCCAGCCCCAGCCATTGCAGACCTTTGGGGAGTGAACCAACAGATCAAAGATCTCTGTCTCTCCCTGTGTGTCACTCTGTCTTTCAAAAAAATAAAATAAACCTTTTATGAAGAAAGGAAGGAAGGAAGAAAAAGAACTCCTGAGAGTTCCCACAGTAGCTGAGACTTTGAAATAAGCACGTGGTTTCTCCTCAACAGATAACAATGACTTCATTTGTACTGGCCAGGAAAGGACTCTTAAATCATGACTTGTCAAGTAAGTAAAGGTAAACAGAAGTCCTTTTCACACTTGTTTAACAATAAATCCTGCAGATATGTTAATTTAATAATAGTTTTAATAATTAAAATTCTGACAATGAATTTTGGTTTGACTTAAAATGCCACTTATTATTTATCACTGCTAGCCACAAATATAGGACCCTATAGACAACAAAATTCCTGTATTTTCCCCACCTACCAAAGAAACAGAGCTGAAATTACCCTCTTGGAAAAAACAGCTGAATCCAAAAATCTACTTGAAATGCAAATGTTTAAGTAGTTGTGACCCTGATACTAGCAATGACCTTGAACACTTTCTCCAAACACCAGTAACTTGGTCCTTAAATCATTAACTTAATTTGGATTCCTAAGTTAACTGTGTTTGGTGATTTGAGCACTAGGTTTTTGAGGCCAGTGTCTTTATTTGACATGTTATAATACACCAGCTGGATGTAACAAAAATGAAACAAACTGATAATACTTGGGATCTTTCATCTCAAAATTACTTTTTCCAAGAGAGTGATATTTTCAGACATTTTTTTAGAGGACTGTAGCATGTCAGAACTAGAAGAAATCAAACAACATTGCTTTATTTTTTCAAATCATTTTCACTTTATTTCTCTATTCTATATGCCAATAGCCTTCAAAGGAACCCTTATTTATACCTGTTAGAGTGAAGATTCCCACATTAAGAGTCAATAACAAGGGCCAGCGCTATGGCGTAGTGGGTAACACTGCCGCCTATAGTGTCAGCATCCCATATGGGCACTGGTTCGAGACCTGGCTGCTCCACTTCCCATCCAGCTCTCTGCTACGGCCTAGAAAATTAATAGAAGATTGCCCAAGTCCTTGGACCCCGCACCCATGAAGGAGACCTGGAAGAAGCTCCTGGCTCCTGGCTTTGGATCGGCACAGCTCTGGCCATTGAAGTCATCTGGGGAGTGAACCAGTGGATGGAAAGCCTCTCTCTCTCTCTGCCTCTCCTCTCTCTGTGTAACAATGACTTTCAAATAACTAAATAAATCTTAAAAAAAAAAAAAAAGACTCAGCCAATAGGTACAGTGTAACAATAAAAAAACATATTGACCTTAACCTATGATTAAATGTATTATTTCTTAGATACACAATCACTGAATTTAAAAAATAGCAGTTTCAAAGTATCATATGCCCTATTCTACTTTTCTAAAGTTCTATAAATTCCCCCAACTGCTGCCTGAGTTTCACATAAGCAAATTCTTGCCAACTAAACTTTTCCATCAATAGCAGTTGAAGTACAAAATGTTTCCCTGGATGTGTGATACACTATTCACCAAAACAAAGGGCTGATGTAAGTTAAGAAATGGTCTCACAAAATGCTAACAACCCCACTCTCTGCACATATGAAAACAAAACTGAACTTACAGTGGGATCAACTTTTCTCCAGTGTGGTTATGCAAACCATCATAAAAGGCCAAGTGGGTGACTCTTTCCAAAGAGTGAGTTGTATCACATGTCTGCCTGAGTGTGTGTACAGAGTATAACCCAAGTGCTTATTAAAGGACTGTTGATGGCAAGATTTAATGGCACCATAAATCCAATGACAACTTCCATAAATTGCAGAAGAACTGCCTATAGATCTCGAGGTGCTAAACAAGAAAGAATGGTGACACTAACTTGTTTCAAGAGAGGGACTGATGACTGGTTACTTGGAGATTTGAAAATACATATATCCTAATAAAAGAAAACATTCAATAAGTAACATTGGTTTAATTAAATAAGTAGACACAAAAAGACAGCTCTTGTACGATTCCAGTTATCTGAGGTATCCAGAATAGACAAATTCAATGAGACACACAAACTAGGAGATATCTGGGTATGAGAATACAGGGTTCCCAGTGCAGTTGCTGCAAATGTCCTGCAGACAGACAGTAGTGACAGCAGCCTGGCATTCTGAGTGGACTTGATACCACTGAATTCCACACTTATAAATGGTTAAAATGATCAATTTTATGGAGCCAGTATTGCAGTGCAGTGGGTAAAGCCACCGCCTGCGATGCTGGCATCCTACATGGGCACTGGTTCACGTTCTGGCTGCGCCACTTCCAATCCAGCTCCCTACTAAAGTGCCTGCCAAGGCAGCAGAGGATGGCCCAAGTGTCCAGGCCCCTGCCACTCACATGGGAGACATTGATGAAACTCCTAGCTCCTGGCTTTTGCCTGGTCCAGCACTGGCTGTCACAGCCAACTGGCAAGTGAGCCAACAGATGCAAAATCAATCTCTCCTCTCCCTCCCTCCCTCTCTCCCTCCCTCCCTCCATATAACTCTGACTTTCAAACTAAATAAATCTTTTTTAAAAATGATCAGTTCTGTGCTGTGTCTTTTATTGCAGCTGCCCAGCAGGCAGTGACACCAAGCTCATGCCCAGGCCCCTCTGCTCCTTTTCCCCCTACCACAGTGAATCAGCAGCAGGCAGAACTTAGAGCCTTGCTCACAGTGAACTCCCTGGCAGCCAGATCTGGGACTGGGACTTGCTTGCACAGACCTAAGTGATCAGTCCTGATGCAAGGCGAGGCCAAGTTCTATCACCCCATAATGGGAAACCTAAGACAGACATAGCAGCCAGGCATTGCTGGATCCAAGTATGGGGCATTGGGGGCCCACAGAGGACATCCTGCTACTGGGACCCCCAAGCCCTGCTGGGTCCCTGCACTCCCTCAGGCTCAGCTGTTGGGCTCATCATGCAGATCCTTGCTTCTCCTCCAGTCTCCTCACAACAAATCTCTTCATCGGCTAAAGGCAGCCTGAAACGGTGTCTGTTCCTTACCAACAAAGGACCCGACTTCCCACACAATACGAGCAGAGTCACTGAGTCGCAAGCTTTACCCAGGTGGGCAATGTAATACCTAAGTATCCCTTCCCTCCCAACCCCCTGGAGCCTTTGCGATCAGATCCTTAAGAATCAGGACAGCAAGGGACACCCATAAATTGTTTTTCAAGGCTCCAAGGCCATCCACTACGAAGTGTGCAAAGAGATGAATGAAACCTGAGTTGGAGAACACTTAATTCCCTGATAATTTCACAAATAATACTCTAAGTTTTGCCACTAGAAAAGTTCACAACAATTTCAAACCAGTTCTGGTGTGGGATTGTAGTTGTTTATTTAGTCAGCTGGGCTTTGGTGTGTAGCTCACATGATCCATATAAATTCTCTATAATTAGGGGTGGGTGTTTGGCACAGCAGTTAAGCTACCACTCAGGATACCACCATCCCATATCAGAGTCCCTGACTTGAGTCCCAGATCCTGCCTGTGATCCAGCCTCCCGCTAATGTAGCAGGTGAGAGGCAGCAGGTGAGAGCTGAAGTGCTTGGATCCCTGACACTGATGTCAGAGACCCAGATTAAGTTCCTGGCTTCTGGTACCAGTATGGCCCATCTCTGGTGGTTGTGCGTATTTGGGCAGCGAATCAGTGGACAGAAGATCTACTCCTCTTTCTCTTCCTTTCAAAAAAATAAACTTTTAGAAAGTGTTGAATTCCCTATAAAATTTGAAGAACTGTATTTTCCATAAGAGAAACTATGTGGAGAACAGTAATATCTGCCCTTAGCAACCGCTTCATAGTCATTTAACTACCATTTCCCAGCTAACTAGGATTTACTCCATTAAAAAACCTAAATTTCTCTAGAACTCTGTTCAGGAATTCTCTTGGATAACTAACATGTAATAAATAAAAGTCCAGCATTTTACAATCTTTCACAAACAGATTTTTATGATATACCAACAGTGACTCAAATTTCTCAGTAGCAGATGGGACCTCAACAACACGTTTGTATTCTAAGAATTTAGATATGAGTTTAGATTACATTGTGTTCACTTCCTTAGTCTTCCTCTGTGTTCACCCAATTCTATCTACCCATCTATGGCCTTATCATTTATTAAAACAAAAGGCAAAGAGGACACAGTGGACTCCATACACAGCAGAAGGAGTGTGTGTTTTCTTACAGTCATATGCAGAATGAGAAATAATACTCCCAAAACGTATAGGAATCTGCACAACTCTTAAGTTCATGACTCATGAAGAGAAATTCTGAAAACACTGGGCAAACACAGTGAAAATCAGTATCTAAAGGGACTGCATGAATTTCGCCCCAAATAACTGCCACATTTCTTCTGCTCTGGGCCTCAAAGCCCAGTTCATTATCTCAGGTCTCAGTCAACCCCGCCTACGTGACAATGATTCAAAGTGGTCTCCTGCCCAGGATCCCGATACAGATACTGAAAGAAGGACTGTGTTTAGGAGAGAATTATTACAAACAGCTGAGTGTCTGGCAGCTCTTGACACGTCTATTCCCCCACACCCAGCAAGGGTTCCGTAAATATCCACTGAATGAATTAATGACGTAATCTGCAGCATGCTTTGGCATAAACCTCATCACCAGGAGACTCTTAATTCAGGATGGAACACACTTCCAATTTTATGATTAAAGTTGCTTTCTGAACAACCTAATCTTGCAGCTCATTCTTAATTTAAGTCTGGGATCCGAAGGTGTGAGCTGGAGTGAACTAACAGGTACTGTCAACCAATTACTGACTCGAATTTTGACAGAGCTAATCCATTTCATAGACAGTCAATAAAAATACTTACTGATTTACTTCTCACCCAAAAAAAACCAGTCCTTAACAAACTACCACTAAGATGACATAGGCAGTAGCACTAGGCTTACTAAAATGAACAAGTCAGCCATGCTAAGTGTATACCATCTACATGTGTGAGCATATTTCTAAGACAAAACAGACTACGTATTTGCTGCATGAGTTAAATCAACCATCATAAATGCTCAGCATTATTGGCTAAACATTTTTCCATAATACATTTTCAAATGCCAAAAAGCACCATGAACACAATTTTAATGGCATACGTAAGGCTGTGTCTTTCAGTAATATGCAGTTTCCCAGTTTGTGGTTTTCTTCCACTATGATCAGAAAAATGCTTTATATATGCTTTTTTTTTTTTTTTTTTTTTGACAGGCAGAGTGGACAGTGAGAGAGAGACAGACAGAGAGAAAGGTCTTCCTTTGCCGTTGGTTCACCCTCCAATGGCTGCCGCGGTCGGAGCGCTACAGCCGGCGCACCGTGCTCATCCGATGGCAGGAGCCAGGTGCTAGGTGCTTTTTCCTGGTCTCCCCATGGGGTGCAGGGCCCAAGCACTTGGGCCATCCTCCACTGCACTCCCGGGCCACAGCAGAGGGCTGGCCTGGAAGAGGGGCAACCGGGACAGAATCCGGCGCCCCGACCGGGACTAGAACCCGGTGTGCCGGCGCCGCAAGGCGGAGGATTAGCCTGTTGAGCCACGGCGCCGGCCTATATATGCTTTTTAAGATAAAGATAATTAACAATAATAAGAAATGGAAGAGGCCTTTAAAAATATCATTTTCACTTTAGTTAACTTTCCTGTCTACAAAAGTAAAAGATGCTAAATTAAAGAAACACATACAAAGGACCAATGCTGTAGCGCAGAGGGTTAAACTGCCATACGCAATGCCAACATCCCATATGGGCACCAGTTCAAGTCCCAGCTGCTCCACTTCCAATCCAGCTCTCTGCTGTGGCCTGGGAAAGCAGTGGAAGATGGCCCAGTGCTTGGGCCCCTGCACCCACATGGGGAGAAGAAGCTCCTGGCTCCTGGCTTCAGCCTGGCTCAGCCCTGGCCATTGCAGATATTTGGGGAGTGAACCAGTGGATGGAAGATATCTCTCTCCTCTGTATTTCTGCCTTTCAAATACATAACTAAATCTTTTATAAAAAATCAAGAAACACATACAAAACACAGGAAATACAGGAGACATAGAAATGAAAAGATTAACCCTGACTCATCACGCAGGACCAACCACTTTTAATTTTTTTAATTAAAAGTGTGATTTTCTAAAGGAATCAATTGAAAACTTGTCCATCTAAATCAATATGGGATTTGAACAATAAACACCAAAAAAGGGTATCAATACACTTCAAAGGCACAGTTTTATCCAATGAATAAGTGAAAAATAAACATTAGTTTCATGTGTCTGATTATGACCCAGTGATCAATTTCCAAGTTCTGTTAACTTACAAAAAGTGAAACAGGCAGATACTTGGCCTAGCAGTTAAGATGCTGGCTAGGAAGCCCTCATCATGCAACAGAGTGACCAGGCTCAATTCCTGACTCCAGCTTCCTAGAAATTCAGACCCTGGGAGACAGTTGTGATGGCTCAAGAACCTGGGGTCCTGCCACTCACATGCAAGACCTGGACTGCATTCTTGGCTCCTGATTCCAGTCTGGTCCAGCTCAGCACCAGCAACCGTGGGCATCTGAGGAGTGAACCAGTCAATGAGGAAGCTCATTTCTTTCTCTCTCTTTCTCTCTCTCACGCTCTCTCTCTCCCCCCTCCCACCCCATGTATGTCTCTTTCAGCTTCTCAAATAAATTTTTTAGAAGGTCAAATTCACTATTATACTAGAAGTGTGTCATAAAAGTATATTGTTACTTCCTTTAAACTAAAGCATACTACGGTTACTTCCTTTAAACCTTGTTAAAGTTGGAGTCTCTAATATTCTAAGTTATCTACATACTAATCTGCACAAGCATAGTTTTAGAAGGCTGGCATTGTGGCACAGTTGGTTAAGCTGCCACCTACAACACTAGCATCCCATATCCAAGCACGGGTTCGAGTCTTGGCTCCTCTACTTCCCATCCAGATCCCAGCTAATACGTCTGTGAAAGTAGTGGAAGATGGTCCAAGAGCCTGAACCCCTTCCTTCCAAGTGGGAGTTCCTGGCTCACAGCTTTGGCCTGGCCCAGTCCCAACTGTTGCAACCATTTGGTGAGTGAATCAGTGAATGGAAGATCTCTCTCAACCCCTCTCCACCACCCCCACCCCTTTGCCTTTCAAGTCAATGAATCTTTAAAAGTGAGAGACAGAGAGAACAGAAGGAAAATGTGCTTGTGAAAAGTGCTAAGTATGCAGAGAGAGAAAGTTTCTGTTCTGCCTGCGAGGAAGCCAGGCAGGAAGCCGTGCGACTGCCCTCTCAACCACAGGGACACAGCCAGGGAAGGAATGACGCCCCTCGCTCTGAACTGGGCGCTGTCAGCGCCAGCGGGCATCCACAGAGGCATGGATGTCAACCTGTCTGAGCCTCAGAGAGTCCGAGGCTACAACGCTGCTCAGGGAATGACTTCCAGGCTTAAGAAAGAGCTGAAAATAGACTTTCTGCTCACCACTGCAAAGGCTGCCTTTGTACTTAAGGTTTCAAGTTCCACATCACACGTCTGACCCTTAGACTTTCCAAAATAACTCGGGCTTCCAGATTCTCTCATTGTCTGACTTGCCACTGAACACATGCAAAATGTCCACAGGATTTTTAGATATTTTTACTGCCCTATCACATGTCTCAGTCAAAACAAGGCTAAGTTTACGTGCCCAGTGACAGCAAGAAACAACAGCTATTATTTGGAAGGGCTCTATTTGGAAGATACTGAATATAACTCATAAATTACACAACAACAAAAGTTGACTGTAGCCATTCTGTGCTTCATCCAGGACTCCCCACTCCTGTTAAGGGGAAGATTTTTAAAACTATAAAAATAATAAATAAATAAATAAATAAAAGAATATATAATAAACCAAATCTGCAGACACTTAAATATCAAAAACATCCAGCAGGAAACAAGATCAGGAAGGGAAATTCAACGGACTACAACCGGGAACAATAAATGTAAGCATTCATACAGTCTTATTCACCCAAGGCGTTAAGTCAGAATCATAAACTGTGTGACCCCTGGCCACCCCACGTGACACCCGTCATCAAAGATGTAAAGAAGGGAATGGAAGAATCTGATGAACTTGGAAAAATCAAATAGGAAGTAAAAAAGGGGGGGGGGCCTCTTCTGTCACTCTGAGTAAAACTATACTGAGGCTCAGAGTCAGTGAGGGTGGCACTTGGCAGCGCGCTGAGACCTTAGCGAGTGGGTGTTGCTGCTTTTGAAACCCCAAGAAGATACCTCAAGCCAAAAGTAGCAATTGGGTAGCCATGCACATATAGAAATGTACACACATAAACATACACACTTTCCCCTCACTAACCTCTCAACAACATGGGAACTGCCAAGCCAGGAATGATACACCCCACACTGATTGTACCACACTCAATCCTCGCCACTGGCCAAGTCACTGCACCCACTGCTGTAAAATGTGCACTGGGAAACAAACCCAGGCATAGAGGAAAAGGAGGGAAGGTGGGGGGACCCTGAACACTGCACTTGAGCTCCAACAGAATATCCAAAATTCCCTCCCTCCTCTTCAAAAGAAAAATAAAAAACAACGCTAAGATTTACCAGTACAAAAACAATCAGATTACTTAAACTGCTGTTCACTATCTTTGTCTGACAGGATTTAAAGCAGTTTTCCAAAAGTCAACACAAGTATTTCCTAAATAGGTCATTAGATGAAAATTAAATCAGCAAACACAAACCCAGCCCCTGCACCTACACAAACTAAGAGAAGCACAAGAACTATAACTCACTTGTGCAACCATTCAGGACCCAGTAACAGCAGATAAGCATGGCTCAAAGGGTAATTGGGAGAAAAGGGAGAAATGCAAATCTTTGCAACTAGGCATCCACATTTTGCACAGACTGAGCAGCCCAACTGAAAAGCTGGGTCACAGGGCCTAAAAATACCCTCCCACATTTCCAGTCCGAAGAGCCAGGAGGGTCCTGCTAAACGCAAATATGGTGAAACTCCAAGGCTTTCTCGGCTGAAAAATTCATTACCTTATTGCAAAAATTCCCCCAAAGCTGCATAACAACCACTCTTCTCCTCCAGAACTTACTTACACATGGAATATTAAAATCAGGTGGAATTTTTCTGCAAAAAAAGCACCTATTCATTACTGTGAAATGCTGTATAAATAAAAGCAGTCCTCATTAACCACCCTCCAAAGTTGAATTGGAAAAACCACCAGGCTACTTACTCAAAGTGTCAAATACGTGAAGAGCTCAAACGGAAAGCAGAACTTTAACCCTGGTTTTTAGCTCTTCTGTTGAGTTTCCCATTACAGAAGAAGGAATGGTTCTGCCTAAACAGATACTAAGCAATTGTCTCCAACTCCTTTCTCTGATTCCCTGTGACAACTCATACGCCTTTGAAGAAAATCTGCTACTTCACATGTGAGAATATATGCAAAATGTAAATTTTCCTGGCAACTTTCTAAAGAAGAAATCTTTCAATTCTGTTCTTTTAGTCACTTTTCTAACACCAGCAGGGAGAAGGAGGACAGCAGCTAGACTCCTTGTTAGTCTCCAGGGTGATGTGCTGGCATGAAAAGAGAATACACGACACCATCAAGACACTGGCTAATTAGCAGCCGACCTACGACAGCTCCAACTCACAGAGGAGCAGGGAAATTCAACCAGAAATGTGTGCCCTGCCTCCCATACACGAAGGGCACAAATACTGGCCCGACAACAATACAGTAAGAAACACGACTACCGCACTGCTTTGCTTACATAGCCCTCAAACAGACCTGTAAAATAAAACATCCACAAGTGAGGGATGGCACCCCAATATTTGCCTAGAAAAGAGTTCATGAGCTATCTGAGGACAAGGTGGTCAGTTGCTACACAGGCTAAACAAAGACCTAAACATCAAAAACAAGCACAGTCATAAAAAAAAAAAAAAAAGCTGTGCAATGTCATAAAGAGAGGAAACAAAATACAAAATAACCATGTATAAAGTCATCAGTGGATTTCTTAGGAAAAATGCATCAGATTAAACCATTGTTAAATTAAATGAGAGTGTTTCTCAATCTTGGACATTTTTCATCTCTGAATTTCAGAAAATTACTTTATATACACAATCCTTAACTTTGAAAACTGCCTCCATGTTAATAAGAATCAATGACATAAGCACAGACTACATCCGTTCTAAATCACGATCAAGGGGCACGCTTTGGGCACAGCAGTTAAGTTGCTCCTGGGGCCGCCAGAGTCCCTGGGCTTGAATCTCAGTCCCACTTCTGATCCAGCCCCCCGTTAATGAATGCCCTGTGAGAGGCAGCAGGTGACAACCCAAGTACTGGAGTCCCTCTCACCTACATGGGAGACCGGGACTGACTTCCAAGCTCAACCTGGCCCAGCCCCACCTGTTACAGGCATCTGGGGAGTGAACTAGCAAATGAAGTTATCCTCTCTCTCTCTCCCTTCAGCCATTCAATTAGTAAATAGATTTAAAATAAATAAATAAAAACTAGGATCAAATATCTTGTTTAGTTGTGAAGGCCAAAAAATTTCAGTCTTAGCATCTTACCTGACAACTCCCACAGGGACACACATTTTGATGGTTGGAAGGTCAGAGCAGGGGGCTGCAGGGGCTGTGGGCAAACCTACACATCTGGGCACAAGAGCCCAGGCACCTCTGTCAAGACGTGAGACTTAAGGTCAGGAAAACAAGTCCACTCCTTTCTTCCTCAGCCTCCTGTCCTCTCATGCATGACTTTTAAATTTCATAGTTACAAGAATAGAAAACTTTTTAAAGAAGGTTCCAGATGCTTTCGGAAAGCAACTTGGTAGTTTGTGCAATGCAATTAAAATTCAGAAATGTGCATTAACAAGATGGTAATTTCAGCTTTAATTCTGCTCAATATTCCCAATTTTTAAAAAAGTCCCATGCTTTCCAAATGGCCCTTTTTCAAAGTAGAAAGGTGCTAAACTTCTGTGCATCATCGATATGATGATTGTCCTTACTGTCGTGTGAGATATCAAGCACATTCATAGCTGGCCTTGATTATTCTGTACATATTCTCTCCACCCAGCACCTGCTGAAATCCCAGCAAGCACTGGGCTGCCAGTGAGCACCCTTGGCACACCCTTCTTGAAGGCCAGGAACCTGCACGAGGGCACATCCACCATGCAGAAGCACGCTCCAGGAAGCAGGGAAGCTCATACCCAACTCCTGGCTTCTCAGGTGCTACCCAGGCGTCTGAACCTCGGAAACAGCACCCCTCCCAGCACCACGTCTCAACAACAGCAGCATCTTCAGAGAACCCCTCAATTCAGAATGAACCTGCAGGAGGAGCTGGTCACAGTGAACCGCAGCAAAACTCAGTCCATTCACAGAAAAATAATACACCGCACAACTTCCAGGTTGCTTTGAAAACCTGATGGATGTGGAATGCAAAGTTTATTTTGGTGTAAAAAGCTTTGGGTGCCGGTATTGTGGCACAGGGGTTGAGCACCCTACGATGGTATTGTGGCACAGGCGGTTGTGCACCCTACGATGGTATTGTGGCACAGGTGGCTGAGTACCCTACAATGGTATTGTGGTACAAGGGGTTGAGCACCCTACGACGATGCCAGCATTCCACAAGAGCACCAGTCTGATTCCCGGCTGCTTCACTTCCCATCCAGCTCCCTGCTAATGTCCCTGGGAAAGCAGCAGCAGATGGCCCAAGTCCTTGGGCCCCTGCACCTACATAGAAGACCCAGATAGAGTTTCCAGGCTCCTGGCTTCAGCCTGGCCTAATCCTGGCTGTTGCAGCCATTTAGGGAGTCAAAGAGTAGATGGAAGACCTTTCTCTCTGGGACTCTGCCTTTCTAATAAATGAATTAGAAAACTTCAAAATCAAAGTTTTTTTTTCATAATAAGCATTTTCTATGAACTTGCTTAAAATATTCATACATCCTAAGAAAACTCATTGAAAGTACTGGAAGGAAATACTGAACATATTTGAGAAGATTCAGGCTTGTTTTTCTCAAGGCTTAAAGATTATCTGTTATGTGTAACTGACAAAAAGCATTCCCGGCTGGTACTCTGCGGACAGGGTTTGAGCTCTGGGACTGTTTCTCGGGTGAGTCGCACCATTGCTCTCCGCTTCAGTTTCCTGATCTCTGAGCAGGGCAGATTCTACAAGGGTGAAAGCAGCTTCCTGAGATACCAACAACAGCCTTCTGCTATTCATTTTTCTAAGTCATCCTTGGGCATACAAACACATGGCCTTTCTACTATTTTGTGCACAAACACAAGGACTGCTCCGTGACAGCCTCAGATGAGATGTGCCTGCACCATGCTAAGCCCTCTACCTATCCCAACCACCTTGTTCACAACTCTGCAAGGTGGGGACATCATGACTCCTCCCAACTTCAGAACACTGGACACTGAGGCACGCGGAGAATATACAGCTTGCTCAGGGCCACCAGGTTCACAAGTGGAAGAGCCAGGATTCCAACCCAAGTACTCTGTCCCTGCACCCCACCCACCCCCCGCCTTAACTCCTGCAGCGCACACACCCGGAGTGCCTCCTTGGCAGAGTTCATCCTGCCAAGTGTTGACAGGGTCCCAAAAACCGAACCCGCACGTGCACGCTCTCCAACACAAACCCAGCACAGGCACCTGCCACTGGCAGTCTCCCCTGCACCCTTCAGCTTCACAAGTGAATAACACTGATGTAAAGGGGATTAATTAAATCCACCTGCCTCCTTCACTCATTAGGGGAATCGTCCCAACAGCAGGAACTGGGGGAGGAATGGTGACCTCCATCCAGGTCCCAGTGCTGAGCAAGCAGCAAGCTTACAGCAGAGCTGCGGTCGGCCCAGGGCCAGGGCGGGCTAAGTCAGGCTCCCCGACAACCGCGCACAGGGACCAGGGGCCTGCGACCTCCGAGGCTGGGGAGCCCGGGCGTTGAGGTCACGAGGCGGTGAGAGTTGAGCACCGCAACACGCTGCAGCGTGCAGCTCCAGTGCACGCCAGCTGCACACCGGACTTCACGACCCGGCCAGGCAGAGCGCACGGGCCATCACGGAAGTCCCGGGTCACCGCTTGGCACGCTGCTTTACTCACAGGGGAGCGCAAGACCCCGGCGCAGGGCTGAGGCCCGGGCCAGCCAAGCGAACAGCGAGGGTCCCGGCCCCCAGGACCCGGAGTGGGGAGCCCCCCCGGGGTCCCCGAAGCCGCGGCGCTGAGGGCGCCGGGCAGCGCCAAGGCCACGGCGGGCTCCTCCCGTGGGGCCACGCCACGCCGCCTCGCGCGCCGGTTTCACGTCCAAGGCCGCGGACTTCGGTGGAAGCCGCTCGCGGGAGCCGAGCACGAGGCGCTCCGCGTTCGCTTTAAAGGGCAACGCGCGCGCGCCGCGGCCCCAGCAGCCCACGGAGAAGCCGCTGCCGCCGCCGGCCCGGCCCGGCCCCGGGACTCACTTCCCCCTTTGGGACGGGTCTCCCGGCCCGCGACGGCCCAGCCTCGCCGCCGCTTCCCGCGCGCGCGGGCGCCCGGAGCGCACGGCGCTGTCCCTGAGGCACAGGCGGCTGGGGCGCGGGGACGCGGCCGCTTACCCCAGGGTGCTGATGAAGCCGTTGACCGAGCCCTCGGCGTACAGGGACACGATGTCCCCGATGTAGAGGAAGCTGGACATCTTATCGGACATGCTGCCTCATGCTCCTCGCCCGCGGGGCCGGGGGGCGCGGCGCAGCCCACACCCCGCGACGTGCGCAGCGCCGCCGCCCCGCAGGTTTCCTGTTCCTTCCCGAAGTTTTCTCTCCGACACCTTCGCTCCTCCTCCGCCGCCGCCCTGCGCTGCCCTCCCCTCTCCGCGCCCCGCCGCCGCGGTCGCCTCTGCCGCCCCGCGGGAGCTGGAGGTGGCGGAGCCCCCTCGGTCCCCTCAGGGGAAATTTTTTTTTTTTTTTTGGACCAGGTGGCGTTGCCCATTGGGCGACGGGGCGGAGAGGCGCCCGGGAGGAGGGGCGTCCGACCAATCAGGGCGCGGCGGCTGGGGGCGGAGCTGGGCCGGGGGCGGGGCCGCCCGAGGGGAAGCCGGGCAGCACCGGGTCCGCGCGGGGGCCGGGCGCTGGGGGGCGCTAGAGGAGACGCGAGGCTGCAGCGCGGGCCTGGGAAAGCGCAGAAGCCAGCGGTGGGCAGAACCCGAGGCTGAGACCCAGGCCGCGGCCGGGCGCAGAGCGGGACTGAGCCCGCCCTGCAGAGCCTGGAGCTGGAAGAGACGAGAGTGGATGAGCCGGCTGCGGCGGGGCTGCGTAATTTGCTCGCCAGGGGGAGAGGAAGGCGTGGATAGAGCAAGGAAAAAATAATAAATAAACAAAAAGGAGAGGGAGAAATAGTTCAGTCTGGAGCTTGCCCTTCCCCCGTCGCTCGGCCGAGCCAGCGGTTTCTGCATCGGCCGGCGCTGGCCGGGGCCCAGGGGGGCTGAGCTTTCTGCGCCGGAGCCGCCGCCGCACTGACGGCACTGCCGGTCTCCGTGCAGAGCTCCTCCTGCTCCAGCGGCTGCGGACGCAACCGGAGGCGGGCTGGGTCGTTCGCCCACCCCTTTTGTAGGACAGAGAGGCTGACGCCCCGTGCCGCCGGTCGCCGGCTCGGCAGAAGGCACAACAACCCGGGGCATGCAGGAGGCTGGCTGCCAAGTTGTCCAAAGGCCGAACTGTAGCTTAGGCTTCAAAGGGTGGCTGGGCTGAGGTTCGTCATCAGGGATGGAACCTGAAAGAGGAATAAACTGATAGGAGACGTGTGGACTTGTGGAGCGCACACTCCGAGGGGAGGGCAGGCAGGGCAGTGCTGGGTGTTTGCAGACGCGATGCACGTGCTGGCCCGCTCACCCTGCGGGGGACAACTCCGCTCTGCTCCCGGCGGTGCTCTGCTCCCGGCGGTGCGTGCATTTGCAAAAGGACCCCAGGAACGCGGTGACACGGCGGGAGCCTCCCACGGAGCAAGGTGTTGACCCTGGGAAGGGGAGTTGCTGCTTATTCTAAGGGGCCGTGCGTGCCATTCTGGGGCTCCCCCATGGTTCCCCCGGGCCAGGCCTCCAAGGGACGTCCAGCAATTCCTGGTGGAATCATGAACGCTCCTCTTGGTGTCCTCAAGGCACAAACCATCTGTGGAAAGTATGCAGAATGAGTGTGTGCCGTGTTAGGATGATGAACACATAAAAGCAGCAGGCCCTTTCCCGGGCTCAGGCTCCTCCTGGTGGGCTTGTCCCCTTAGCCCGAAACAGGGTCCTCCAGAACTCAGAGCCCAGCAGAGGAGCCCAATTGCCTGGCCTAAGGGGCACCCGTGATCTGATACACCCCTCAAAGCCTCAAAGTCTCCCCACCTTGCTGCTATTAACGACTGCACATCCGGAGCCTTTACCAAACTGGAAACATCCTGACACTCATGTCTCAGCCCTCCAGGGACTGGCGGTGCGCAATACATGGGAGCTGTTCCTCTGAGCATCATTATTGCCCCAAAAAAAGCAATAATGAAGCTTCCTAAGGAAGCCTGCCATAATAGAGTGACATCTACAAGAAGACTCTGAGGACAGAGCCAGCCCCAGAGCTGACTCAAGACCCCATCCTTGGCTGGGCTCACTCCCTTCTGTGAACAGTCCTGAATCAAAATAACAATTGAAATTCTGATTTCTTTCAGGAATATTTGAATTTCAAAAAAAAAAAAAAACTGCTTGGGGGGGGTGGGTGGGAAATGTCAATATTTTAACAGGAAAATTCCAGATATAACTAGGAAAACCAAATTCTGAGTTGCAAGCGCTCCACGTCCAGTCTGGCTCCACAAAACCAGCCACGGATATCATGTGGGAACTCCACCATCCACGGCCTCCAGCTTGTTCTCTCCGTGCAGAAGGGAGCAGATAAGGCCCACAGAAAAAACTGCCATCACACACCAGGGACTGTGCCAGGCTCATGGCCGATGGCCCTCGATGGAGAAGACTGCGTTCAGATCACGGTCCATCCATTCCCCCTCACAGACCCCTGTTGCCCGTGAGAAAGGCTGGTCAGAGACTCAGGCTTGAAAATCCAAATGAAGAGAGACTCCCCCTGGTGTGGGCCAGTTTCCAGATCTGCCGGGATTTCCTCTTCTAGAACTTACCTTAGGAATTTCAACCCTGTCTTAGTGAAGGCAGAGAGACCACTAAAGGCCATTTAATGCCAATGGGAACACACAGCTCGACAGCAGGCTTGGACAGAGGAGAAAACAGACCGACAAGAAGTCATCTAACATCTGAGTGACATTCAGGCTGAGTCTCTGAGCAGAGTACCCTTCATTCATCACCGAACAATCCCAGTGAGACAACTGCCATTAATAGTCCCATTCTACAGATGAAGAAACTGAGCCTTAGAAAAGTTCAGAATCCACCCAAGGTCACCCAACTAACAAGATACTTGGCGGGGAGGGGGAAGGATAGTAGCCACATAATTCAGACAAGGGTTGGGGCCAGCGCTGTGGCACAGTGGGTTAAGTTGCTGCAGGTTAAGCTGCCACCAGCGATGCCAAATCTCATGTGGTGGCTGTTGGTGTCGTGGCTGCTCTACTTCCCGTCCAGCCCCCTGTTAACGTGTCTGGGAAAGCAACAGAGGATGGCCCAACTGCTTGGTCCCTGCCACCCATGTGGGAAACCTGGACAGAATTCTTGGCTCCTGGCTTCAGCGTGGCCCAGCACCAGCCATTGTGGCCACTTGGGGAGTTACCCAGCAGATAGAAGATCAATCTCACTCTCTCTCCCTGCACCCTGAAACTCTGCCTTTCAAATAAATAAATCTTTTTTAAAAATGTTTTTTATTAGGCCGGCGCTGCGGCTCAACAGGCTAATCCTCCGCCTTGCGGCGCCAGCACACCGGGTTCTAGTCCCGGTCGGGGCGCCGGATTCTGTCCCGGCTGCCCCTCTTCCAGGCCAGCCCTCTGCTGTGGCCCAGGAGTGCAGTGGAGGATGGCCCAAGTGCTTGGGCCCTGCACCCCATGGGAGACCAGGATAAGCACCTAGCACCTGGCTCCTGCCATCGGATGAGCGCGGTGCACCGGCCGCAGCGCGCCGACCGCGGCAGCCATTGGAGGGTGAACCAACGGCAAAGGAAGACCTTTCTCTCTGTCTCTCTCTCTCTCTATCCACTCTGCCTGTCAAAAAAATAAATAAATAAAAAATAAAAAAATAAAAAAAAATGTTTTTTATTAAGCAGCAATATAAAAGCTCTGTGTTGAATACAGTCACTAAAATACAGAGGAAAAAATACAACAGTTATTACAAAAATTAAAATTTAAAATCAATGGGTAATTTTTCTACTTTCATAATGTTTCAGAGTATTACCGTTTTATGGTTAAGAATAGTTTATTAGATCAGAGTACTACTTCTTGATTAAATATAAACATACACCAATATAAGATTCTTTTAAACATGATTTATTTATTTATTTGAAAAGCAAAGTGACAGAGAAACAAAGGGAGAGAGAGACTTTCCATCCACTGATTCACTTCCCAAATGCAGCAAAAAATCAGGGCTACACCAGGCCACACCAGGAGCCAGGGATTCCATCTGGGTCTCCGATGTGGGTGGCAGGAAGCCAAGTATTTGGGCCATCAATACCTCCTTCCCAGGGTACACATTAGCAGGAAGCTAGAATTGGAAATACAGCTGGGACTCCAACCCAGGAACCCTGACATGGATGCGGGGCCCCAGTGGTGGCTTAACCTGCTGTGCCACAGTGCCCAAGCCCCAACCCCACCAGAGCATTATCTTTTATAGAGAAAACAGTTCCCAAATAAATAACAATAAGGTCTTCTTCCAATGAAGTGCACTAATGGCACAGTCAAGGGAAGCCAGAGCAGAATACGGCATTGTAAGAATAAGTTGTGCAGGCCGGCGCCGTGGCTCAACAGGCTAATCCTCCGCCTTGCGGCGCCGGCACACTGGGTTCTAGTCCCGGTCGGGGCACCGGATTCTGTCCCGGTTGCCCCTCTTCCAGGCCAGCCCTCTGCTGTGGCCCAGGAGTGCAGTGGAGGATGGCCCAGGTGCTTGGGCCCTGCACCCCATGGGGAGACCAGGAAAAGCACCTGGTTCCTGGCTCCTGCCATCGGATGAGCGCGGTGCGCCGGCCGCAGCGCGCCGACCGCGGCAGCCATTGGAGGGTGAACCAACGGCAAGGGAAGACCTTTCTCTCTGTCTCTCTCTCTCACTGTCCACTCTGCCTGTAAAAAAAAAAAAAAAAAGAATAAGTTGTGCAGAAGACATGACGGGAAATTGTCTTTTGGGGTTGGGTCTTTGTTTATTTCTTTAGCTGTCATAAATTTATTTTATCTGAAGGACGAGACCTCCTATCTACTGGTTCACTCCCCAAACGCCCACCACAGCTGGAGCTGGGCCAGACCAAAGCCAGGAGCCCAAGACTGGATCTATGTCTCCCATGTGGGTGGCAGGGACCCAGCTACTTGAGTCTTCATTTGCAGCCTTCAGGGTGGAGCATGAGCAGGAAGCTGAAATCAAAACAGAGCTGGGGCTAGAACCCAAGCACTCTGAAATAGGTTGTGGGCCTCCCAAGCAGTGCCTAACCACTGCCACATAAAGACCTACTTCTCTCTTGCTGTTCTAATTAATCTTTCACTTAATAAATATTTTTAAGAAAGTGTCTTTGTAATTAAACTACAGCAGCACCTGTACTTTTTTTAAAAAAAAAAACTGGGACAGTATCTTATATCTTGCAGAACATCTCAGTGGAAAAAACGGGTATGTGGAAATTCAAGAAGCATGTGGAATTAGAATCCACCCTTCTAGCAAAAACAGATTTAAGATTGCAATGTCGCTCTCCATGGTGACCTTATCGCTGTTTGGGGTATGCTTATTTCTGGGTTCCAGGTTCCAGGAAAGTACTGCACAGAAACTTGTTAGCATTTTTGCCGTAACTACAGGCATCGAGCTACGCAAGGATTTGGCCTTGCTCCAATCTCTGCTTATCCAACTGGAGAAGGTATTGTATTGAATAATTGAATAAGCCTTGCAAACAAATGACACAGAAGTACTGACAGAAAACGCAAGCCTCTTTCAGACGGCCCTTTCCACACATCGCCAAATACATGGGACTGAATCCGGCTCCCCAGGGTCTCTCAAATCTCCCTTCCATTCACTCGTACAAATGCCCTGAGATAACCCAGTTTTCTTCCTGGTAAGTAGGCTCACGCTAGAGAAAACAGCTAATGTCCTTTCAAGTGGTGTCCCCATCACACTGACTGCACAAGGACTTGCATTTCCCAAAAGGAAGGTGCTTCCTACCCATGTCTGTGTGTAATCTAAGAGAAAGGACTAGGGGTTTTGAATACACACTCACTTCCTTATAGACTGCTGGGGTCTGGCTTTGCAGAATTTCTAAGAAACCGTGTAATTGGCTGTGTACAGAGCTACAGGTGGTAGCAGATGAAGGACCCTGGGCTCTGTCACAGCTGTTTCATGTGGCTTGAAGTGACTCTCAGAGTCCTCCCATAATTGCCCGTATCTCTGATACGAAGAATTCTTGAAGCCAGTTTTGTGGTGCCACGGGTTAAGCTGCCACCTGTGATGCCAGCATCCCTTATGAGCGCATGTTCAAGTCCCAGCTGCTCCACTTTGGATCCAGCCCCCTGCTAGTGTGCCTGGGAAGGCAGTGGAGGATGGCCCAAGCACTTGGTCCTCCATCACCTCCATGGGACATCTCAATGGAGTTCCAGACTCCAGGCTTTGGCCTGGCCCAGCCCCACTGTTGCAGCCACTGGGGGAGTGAGTCAGCAGATGGAAGATCTCTCTCTCTCTCACTCCGTCTCTCTGCCTCTCTGTCTCTCTCTTTCTCTATAACTCTTTCAAATAAATAAATCAATCTTTTTTTAAAAAAAGAGAGAATTCTGAGTAGCTTTCCTTCCCCCTAACACAATTCCATTCAAGTTCTACCACACTGAGTTACAAATCAACATGAACTTTGCATGCTTACAGTTTTCAATCATATTTCTTGGTCATTAGTATTTGCTTCTAACTTAATATTTATCTAGATCTTTCTTTCTTTACAAATATTCTTATTTTCAGCATACTCTTTGACCACGGTAGGAGTGTGAGGAGGGATCTCATGATGTCCACTCTCACCCTGACTGCCGTGCACCCCTTCAATCCCAATTGCCTGAGCCCAAGCACCACTTGGGTTTAACACAGTGCAGGTTGCTGTAGATGCTTCACTTGTTCCACTTCTGAATAACCAGTGGTGCATTTCTTCCCCCACTGATGCAAGTTTCAGCTTTCAGCTACTCCCAAACCCAATCTGGATTCTTTGATCCCATGGTTGACTCAATTGATAGCTAATTAAGCACAGGGTTTAGAAACAAAACTAATTATGTTGCCATCTATCTGACAATGTTCTTACAAAGCAAGCAGGCATGAACATTTTAAGTGCTTTAAAATATAACCATTTGTTCAGTTAATGATACATGCTGGCAGTTATCCTACTCATTCAGCAAACATTCACAGTTATACCTACTGTGTGCCAGGCACTAGGCTAGGCAGTAGTTATACAAAAGTGAACAAGAAACTGTTTCTGCCCTCAAGAAACTCATTATTCCCTGCAAAACACCTCTCATTTTTGTGAGACATGTAAGAGTGGACAGGTATTAATGAAAAAGAAAAATTAATATTGGCTAGTTTAAGAACTATACAGTCCAATTGCAACTTGTTTAAAATTGAGCAATTGCATCTTGTTTAAAATTGAGTTCAGGCCGGCACTGTGGCTCAACAGGCCGGGCACACCGGGTTCTAGTCCCGGTCAGGGCGCCGGATTCTGTCCCGGTTGCCCCTCTTCCAGGCCAGCCCTCTGCTGTGGCCCAGGAGTGCAGTGGAGGATGGCCCAAGTGCTTGGGCCCTGCACCCCATGGGAGACCAGGAAAAAGCACCTAGCACCTGGCTCCTGCCATCGGATGAGCGCGGTGCGCTGGCCGCAGCGCGCCGACCACAGCAGCCATTGGAGGGTGAACCAATGGCAAAAGGAAGACCTTTCTGTCTGTCTCTCTCTCTCACTGTCCACTCTGCCTGTCAAAAAGAAAAAAATATAAAATAAAATAAAATTGAGTTCTGAAGTCAGAATTAAGGTAAAAAGCGATCAACTAAAAAAAATACTATTTGAGCAACAGAATCACATCAGGAACCACTAGACACACTCGATCGGTGTGATGCTCCTCAAAGGAGAGCAAATGAACACTACCTGCTCAGGCTCCGCCAGGAGCTACACCTCACAGAGGCAGACAAAATCCTCCCCATTGCTAAAATCATTATTTTCTGAACAAAAGGTTAAAGGTTAATTTGAATATGACTATGTTTCAATAGTAAAGCTTCAGGGGCCAGCGCTGTGGCGCAGTAGGTTCATCCTCCGCCTGTAGTCCTGGCATCCCATATGGGCGCCAATTCTAGTCCCGGCTGCTCCTCTTCCAATCCAGCTCTCTGCTGTGAACTGGGAAAGCAATAGAAGATGGCCCAAGTTCCTGTGCTCCTGCACCCGAGAGACCACAAAGAGGCTCCTGGCTCCTGGCTTTGGATTGGCGCAGCTCCAGCTGCTGTGGCCACCTGGGGAGTGAACCAATGGATGAAAGACCTTTCTCTCTGTCTCTCCCTCTCATTGTCTATAATTCAATAGCTCAAATAAATAAATTATTATTTTTTTTTTGACAGGCAGAGTGGACAGTGAGAGAGAGAGAGAGAGAGAGAAAGGTCTTCCTTTGCCATTGGTTCACCCTCCAATGGCTGCCGCGGTCGGCGCGCTGCGGCCGGCGCACCGCGCTCATCCGATGGCAGGAGCCAGGTGCCAGGTGCTTTTTCCTGGTCTCCCCATGGGGTGCAGGGCCCAAGCACTTGGGCCATCCTCCACTGCACTCCTGGGCCACAGCAGAGGGCTGGCCAGGAAGAGGGGCAACCGGGACAGAATCCGGCGCCCCGACCGGGACTAGAACCCGGTGTGCCGGCGCCACAAGGCGGAGGATTAGCCTAGTGAGCCACGGCACCGGCCAAATTATTATTTTTTTAAGTAGTAAAATTTAAGCTCTGAGGGCAGGTATTTGGCCTAGTTGGTTAAGACACCCACATTCCATATGGGAATTCCATATGGGAGAGCCTGGTTCAAGTTCCAGTTCAACTCTTCATTCCAGCTTCCTACTAATGTCCACCAGGGGAGGCACCCACGTGGGAGACTTGGATTGAGTTCCCATCTCCCAACTTCAGCCTGGCCCCAGCCATTGCAGGGCTCTGAGGAATGAACCAGCAGGTGTAATCTCTCTCTCTTCTTTTTAAGATTTATTTTATTTATTTGAAAGGCAGAGGCCAGCGCCGTGGCTCAACAGGCTAATCCTCCGCCTTGTGGCACTGGCACACCGGGTTCTAGTCCCAGTTGGGGCGCCGGATTCTGTCCCGGTTGCCCCTCTTCCAGGCCAGCCCTCTGCTGTGGCCCGGGAGTGCAGTGGAGGATGGCCCAGGTGCTTGGGCCCTGCACCCCATGGGAGACCAGGAAAAGCACCTGGCACCTGGCTCCTGCCATCGGATGAGCACGGTGCGCTGGCCGCAGCGCGCCGGCCACGGCAGCCATTGGAGGGTGAACAACGGCAAAGGAAGACCTTTCTCTCTGTCTCTCTCTCTCACTGTCCACTCTGCCTGTCAAAAATTAAAAAAAAAAAAAAGGCAGATAGGGAGAGGGAGAGGGGGAGAGGGAGAAACTGAGAGGGAGGTCTTTCATTGCAGGGTCTGAGTCCACCCGTACAAGGATGGACTGGATCCAAGGAAAGGTGAGTGTGCTGCTCGCCCATTCCCCAGCCTCCCAATCCCGGAGACAATCAGACGCAGCGGGGAGCCAAGTCTAGCAAGGACTCTTTTATTCCGTGCTTACCCGAACCTTTTATAGCACAAAACTGCAGAGTCATTGGGGCAGGGCAGCTTGGGTGGGGGCACCCGGGGGCAGCTGCGCATGCAGAGCCCCTGGGCCTGGCCTGGCCACGCCATGGCCGCGCTCATGCCCCGCATTGCACCTGCTGTTTCACTCCCCAAATAGCCACAATGGCCTAGGCTGAGCCAGGTGGAAGCCAGGAGCCCGGAGTTTCTTCCAGCTCTCCCACTTGGTTGCAGGGGCCCAAGCACGTGGGCCATCCTCCACTGCTTTTGCAGGGAGCTGGATCGGAAGTAGAGAAGCCAAGACTTGAACGGGTGCCCACAACGCCAGCCCAAGTCTCTCATTTTTCTCTCACTCTCTCTTTCTGTCTCTCTCAAGAAATTTTAAAAATTTACAACTTATTAAGCTGTTGACTTTTTAAAATTGTTACATTTCTGTAATTGGGATACATTTTAATGTATGTTACTAAAAAGCACTTAGCAGGAGATGGGCATTGTGGCATAATAGGTTAAGCTACCGCTTGGAACACCCACATCCCATAATCCATGTGCCTGGCTGGAGTCCCGCTACTCTAGTTCCAACTCAATTCTCTTTAATGTGCCTGGGAAGCAGTGGGTGATGGCCCAGTGGTTGACTGCCTTCCATCTTCACGAGAGGCCTGGATAGAGTTCTTAATCTAGGGACTCAAATAATTTGTTATCACTACTGTCTCCCAGGGTCTGCATCAGCAGCTGGAAGTGGGCATCCAACTCAGGTACTCTGACATAGGATCCGGGAGTCACAACCAGCATCTTAACCATTGGGCTGGGGCCAGCACTGTGGTGCAGCCAGTTAAGCCACCATGTGTGATGCCGGCATCCCATGTGAGCACTGGTTTGAGTCCCTGCTGCTCTGCTTTCAATCCAGCTTCCTGCTGATGTGCCTGGGAAAACAGCAGAAGATAATCCAAGTACTTGGGTGCCTGCTGCCCAGATAGGAGACCCAGATGGAGTTCCTGGATCCTGGTTTTGGCTGGCCCATTCCCAACCATTGAGGCCATTTAGGGAGTGAATCAGCTGATGGAAAGTCTCTTTTTACCTCTCTCCATGTTAGTCTTTCAAATAAATAAGTCTTATTAAAAAACACTAGGCCAAGCACCCACTCCAGCATATTTCTCATATAAATACAGGGACAGGCATTGTGGTAAAGCATGTTAAGTCACTCTTGGGTTACCCATATCCCAGATCAGAAAGCCTGGTTCAAGTCCTGACTACTCTGTTTCCCATCCTGCTAATGTGCCTGCAAGGCAGCAGATAATGGCTCATCCCTGTCACTTAAGCGGGAGACAGGGATGGGGTTCCCACTTCTGGGCTTCAGAGAGGCCCAGTTCCAGCTGTTGCAGGCACCTAGAAAATGACCCAGTGGACACAAAATCTCTCTTTTTCTCTCTCCCCTCTTTCTCTGCCTCTCAAATAAATTAATGTTTTTAATTAGAAGTGCATTACTAAACTTTATGTCATCTGAAAAAAATTTCCACATAAATTTGCCACAAACTGTGTAAAGATTAAATCTCTATTGCTGGCAGATATTCTAAGAAGTAATCAATCACTGTGCAACAAAAGGTCTTGCATCTCCTTGTAACACTTGACTGCGGCAGGCGACCAGGAACTCCTGATTCATCAGTTTGCTCAACATAGTTCATTACGGGAGTGGAGGGTGTGCCTAAGAGAAGTAAGACCCCAGTGAGCATGGACTTTGTATTACCCAATCTTACTCTGAGAAGTCTGAATCCACAGAATTCATCACCTCTCATTTCCCTAAGACAGCAACAATCAGATGACTTTCTCATTTAATTTTAGTTCATTTTTTTAAAATATGTAGGATTTGATTGGTGAACAAGGAAGAACATTCAGTGTTGTGGGTGCTTCTGTTGTGGTTTGCTAACCATGCAAAATGAAGAGCGACTCTCGGGCTGACCCCTGGGATAATGCAATAGCCACGTCTTGAGTTCGCGCTCAGGTGTCTGTCTTTGCTTTCCCCACTGTTGTTTTGTTTGGATCTCAATTTTCCATAGATTTTGCAGATGGAATGCTGCCAGCCTTGACAACATCTCCACTTAGATGAGTATCATTTTTTTCCACGTTGACAAATGAAGATTGAGAGCTAGGGAAATGAAGTGACTCATCCATAAATTACAAGTTCAGTCACAACCTCCCCATTCTCTTCTTAGATTATCATAGTATATACAAATCTATCTTGTCCTTAGTAATCCCAATTGCAGTAACTATACCTAGCTTTTCAAATAATATGCAAATAAATCATGCATATGGTAGAAAAATAGAAACTAAGCATTAACAATCGAGAAAACACCCATTATCCTTCCAAACGTAAGTGCTCTAATCATCTTGATATATCCTTTTAATGTGTATTACTTAGGTCTATTTGTACAGAGAATATGTTTTTTACAGAAATAGATAATCCTATCCAACCCACCTGGAAATCACCTCTTCTCACTAAGCAATAATTAATATTCTTCCATTCTGAATATATCTTATGCAGCTTGTTTCTAAATGCTTATTTCCACCATAAAGAATTGAAATAAAGATGATTCCACTTCTATTAATGCTTTTCTTTTCTTTTCTTTTCTTTTTTTTTTTTTTTTTGTACAAGCAGAGTGGACAGTGAGAGAGAGAGACAGAGAGAAAGGTCTTCCTTTTGCCGTTGGTTCACCCCGCAATGGCCACTGCGGCGGACACACCATACCAATCTGAAGCCAGGAGCCAAGTGCTTCTCCTGGTCTCCCATGCAGGTGCAGGGCCCAAAGACTTGGGCCATCCTCTACTGCACTCCCGGGCCACAGCAAAGAGCTGGACTGGAAGAAGAGCAACCGGGACAGAATCCGGCGCCCTGACCAAGGACTAGAATCAGGGGTACCAGCTCCGCAGGCAGAGGATTAGCCTAGTGAGCCATGGCACTGGCCTTATTAATGCTTTTTCAATCAGTGGGTGAAGCCACTGCCTGCAATACCAGCATGCTCCACTTCCAATCCAGCTCTCGGCTTTGGCCTGGGAAAGCAGTAGAAGATGGCCCAAGTCCTTGGGCCCCTGCACTGTGTGAGAGACCCAGAAGCTCCTGGTTCCAGGATTTGGATTGGCCCAGCTCCAACCACTGCAGCCATCTGGGGAGTGAACCAGCAGATAGAAGACCTCTCTCTCTCTCTCTGCCTCTATCTGTTTCTGCCTCTGCCTTTTTGTAACTGTCTTTCAAATAAATAAATAAATAAATATTTTTAAAAAACTTATCATTACTAGCAATAACATTCACGGTGACACTACATACACATGTAATTATTGCCACTATCACCATCATATTCCTTTATGAAATATTTTTGCTTTGATTTCTTGATGTGTAACCCATATCTCACTCATTCATTTTGCAAATATTAAATGGATACAGCTATAAATCTCTAAGCTGGGTTTTAACGTGGCCTCTGTCTTAGAGAGGAACCTCCACAGGCTTGTTGTAGAAGGGCCAGGAAGTATGGTTTGGGAGGAGCCTTCTTTTTTTTTTTTTTTTAATTTTATTTATTTTTTACAGGCAGAGTGGACAGTGAGAGAGAGAGACAGACAGAAAGGTCTTCCTTTTGCCGTTGGTTCACCCTCCAATGGCCGCCGTGGGCACACGGTGCTCCTCCGATGGCAGGAGCCAGGAGCCAGGTGCTTTTCCTGGTCTCCCCATGGGGTGCAGGGCCCAAGCACCTGGGCCATCCTCCACTGCACTCCCGGGCCACAGCAGAGGGCTGGCCAGGAAGAGGGGCAACCGGGACAGAATCCGGCGCCCTGACCGGGACTAGAACCCGGTGTGCCGGCGCCACAAGGCGGAGGATTACCCTGTTGAGCTACGGCGCCGGCCATGGGAGGAGCCTTCTGGTCAACACAGTAAGCTAGAGAGTCCAACCAGCAGGGAAAGAATTTACTAAATTTCTTCTCCTTTGCTTAACAAAGAACATCAGCCGCAGCGTTCAGTCCTGAGGGAAGGGTGAAATGTAGGAGAACATGATGTAGGAGAAACGGACAAATACCATGCTTTGCTGACACTAAGACAGCAGTGATTGTAATGTGCCCCATTATACCGCTAAGAAAGAAATAACTGTTAATTCATGTAGGGCATGGCATGCATCCCAAGACCCAGTTTGGGGGCTGGCAGGTGCATTTTAAAATGCATGAAGGACAGTAAAGAAAGGAGTGGAAAGGGGGCAGGGAAGATGCTTTGAAGGGAGTGAGCGGCTGTGACGCTCTTTGAGATCAGAAGGACCTTGGCCAGCTCTTGTTCACAGAGGAGGCTGCCTTTCAGGCAATCCCCAGGCTACAGGAAAGATGGGGTGAAAATGTAATGAGGCAGAGAAGGAAGTGTGAGACTTCCACTTGCTTCCACACCTAAGTGGTGCAGACAGAGCCACAGCGCTGGTCCCAACGGTGAGAATGAGATGCGGTGAACAGAGACCCACTGGGACTGGCACAGGCCCATTGCAGTAAATCTCTTCCCACTTGGAGGTGAGAGGATCCCACAATACCGTAGGCCAGGTACCAGAGACAGAACAGGGCAGAAATTGAGGAGGGCCACAGTGAAAAGGCACTGCTACGTCAGTCCAGGAGAACCACTGCGCTCCCTCCAAGAAAGTGACCAGTCCACGGGTTCCACCCTGGCAAACCTCAGCCAACAACACCAGCGCGTGAGCAGCAACCGGCAGACAAGCGACATTGCCAGAGAGAAAGGAGAAGTCAGGGCGAGGAGGGCACGGAGCAAGGACACCACGTGGAACCGAGCAGTCCCAACCCCCGCCCCCGCAAAGCCACAAGACCACAAAACCACATCCCGCCAGGTGAAATCCGAAAGACCAACCATTTAACCCAGAACGGATGGGACATTTACCTAAAGACGTTTAAATTTATTGTAGCGAGATCCCATCTTGAAAAGAAAGAACTGAACTCAGCTGTTTCTTGTCTGTCCAGCAGGTGGAGCCTGGTGGGAAAGAGATCAGTGTCCAACAAGGAAGCAAACTGAAGACTAACGAAGTAGCTCCAATTCCTCTGTGCCTCTGATTTGCAGAGTTAACACCTCACCCAGCACAGAAGTGAGACATCTCTCCTCATTAGTGCATGGTGTGTGGTGATGTCAAACCGCTGTTTTTAAGTAAGAATATTCTCCAAGAACCTTGCTGGGTCTCTCTGATCAGAAGCAGTCCCTTCCTCATCCGAATGTTCATAACCCATTTGCTCGCACAATGTGACTCGTGCACTATCCACGCCAGCGCCACCCGGGAACTTGTTAGTAAAGCTCCTTGTTGGCCGGCGCCGTGGCTCAACAGGCTAATCCTCCGCCTTGCGGCGCCGGCACACCGGGTTCTAGTCCCGGTCGGGGCGCCGGATTCTGTCCCGGTTGCCCCTCTTCCAGGCCAGCCCTCTGCTGTGGCCCAGGAGTGCAGTGGAGGATGGCCCAAGTGCTTGGGCCCTGCACCCCATGGGAGACCAGGATAAGCACCTAGCACCTGGCTCCTGCCATCGGATGAGCGCGGTGTGCCGGCCGCAGCGCGCTGTCCGTGGCAGCCATTGGAGGGTGAACCAACGGCAAAGGAAGACCTTTCTCTCTGTCTCTCTCTCTCACTGTCCACTCTGCCTGTCAAAAAAAAAAAAAAGAAAAGAAAAGCTCCTTGTTGGCACCCACCCCAGAGCTGCTGTGCCAGGACCCCTGAAGGTAAGACCCACCAATCCATTTTAATGAGAGCGCTTTCTGGTTTGCTTTTTAAAGATTTCTTTACTTGAAAGGCAGAGTTACAGAGGGGCAGGAAGAGAGAGAGAGAGAGAGGGAGAGAGAGAGAGAGAGAGATGTTTCACCCACTGGTTCACTTCCCCAAAGGCCATCCCCTTCTGATCTCAACAGCCGGAGCTGGGCCTATCCAAAGCCAGGAGCATCTTCTGGGTCTCCCACATGCATGCATGTGGGCCATTCTCTGCTGCTTTCCCAGGCACATTATCAGGGACCTGATCAGAAGTGGAGCATCCAGGACTCGAACCAGCACCCACAGGGGATAATGGCACTACAGGCAGCAGCTTTACCACCATGCCACAGGGCATACCCCAAGTTCTTTAATAAAAATTCTTATGCTTGCTGAAACTCGAGAACCATCATTCTACACCTCTTTCGCAAGAACTGCTCCATTCTGGAGTTGTGGTTTCTGTTCTCCTTGCGTTATGGCTCCTGGGTGTGGATGTTCAAGGCATCACACTAGAAATGTGCATTCTCGTGCCTGCTGCCGTCACAGCAGACCCAGGAATCCACCTTCTCAATGCCATGCAGATTCACCCTCCTTGCCCTCTGTCACTCTTGCTAATGCTTTTCCGGCCATAACTCAAAATGCTTTCAGTATTTATGTGAGCAGTCTTTCTCATATCCCTGCCTCTTGCTTAACCCAAATTTCCCCTCTCTGTCTCAGCCATCCCCTCTGTGAGCATGCCATTCAACCATCGCTACCAGAAATTACAGCCCATCATCAGTTGCCGAATGCTTATTCCCTCTTGGCTGTCTGCATCCTATCTTTCCACTTTGTCTCAGTACCTTAGTTGCAACAGTTTTCCACCTCCATAATCCTACTGGTCTACCATTCTTGCACGGTAACCACCGGCCGGTTTTCCCTTCTTACTCAGAATAGAATCTATCATTATGATCAATTAGCATGCATTACCTTCAACTGTTGGTCTTCTCCCTCTTTGTATTTTCACCTGGGAAACTCCAAGCCTGGTTAAATTCAGTGCTCAACCAGCTCAGCTGCACCTGAGCTTATAACCCTAGTGAAGCTGAACTATGATCCTATTACTAGAGATGTGAAAACAATACTGACTGGTCTCAGTAACGTCATGACTGCTGGACTCCATGTGAGTGTGACTGTCACAGGGCGCTCTCTCTCTCTCTCAGATAGAGTTAGTGAGAGAGAAAAAGACAGAGAAAGGTCTTCCTTCCGTTGGTTCACTCCCCCAAATGGCTGCTACAGCTGGAGCTACGCTGATCCGAAGCCAGGAGCCAGGTGCCTCTTCCTGGTCTCCCATGCAGGTGCAGGCGCCCAAGCACCTGGGCCTTCCTCCATTGCTTTCCTGGGCCACAGCAGAGAGCTGGACTGGAAGAGGAGCAACCTGGACTAGAACCCGGCGCCCATATGGATGCTGGCACCGCAGGCGGAGGATTAACCAAGTGAGCCATGGCGCTGGACCCAAGGGCATTCTCTTAAGCCATCCACAACCCTATAAGATGCTTCACACCTTGCTCCTCCCTGCCTCCAATGTCAGCCCTCCTCCCCAATCCGTATCTCATCCTGCTGATAGCCTCATTTCCTTCTTGGTGGAGAAAATCGAAGCAATGGAATCTCCACGGGTACCTGGCACTGCATCGTGCCCATTTTCCATGCCTTCCATCATGCTGTTAAGAACTCACACCTGATCCCCTCACAGAAAAGCTTCTGGAAAGAATGGTGTGCATTTTGCTGTCAGCAGCTTTTCCGCCTTCCATTCCCTATTGCACCATTTGGCTCCACCCCATTAATGCACAGATGAGCACTTGTTAAGGTCACCTGTGACCTCTGTAATGCTAAATCACTTCCGTCCTGGTCTTAATTCGACTTGCTCTACCAGCAGTATTGTGCATAACTGATGATTCTCTTCTTATTGACATGTTCTCAGCTCCCGGGAAACTCAGCTTTCCTTAGACACCACAGGTAACTGCTGCTTCCTCCTTGTGTCTCCATCATCCAACAAGGGAGTGCCCAAGGTTCAGACATGTCACTTCTCAGTCTATTTTCACTCACAAATGTCCTGCCCAACTCCAACTGCCAAATGTGTCCCACCTGGAGAGCCACCTGCACATGCTTGTCACTCACAGCTTTCAGATCTACTGGCTAGAAAGAAGCATAGAACACGAGATTTCCATGGCTGCTGTGGGAAGAAGGGATCCCAGGAGGGGCACGAATGAGAAGCGATAGCGGTAGTCTGGGTAAGAAATAATATTGCTGTGCACTCTAGTAGTGGTGGACGAGATGAAGAGAAGATGGAATCAAAAGAACTTGATGGCTTGGATAATGATGGAAGAGAAGGAAGAAGAATCAAAGATGGCTGCCACATTATGGGTTGGATGGTGTGAGAAATGATAGGGCTGCTACAACTGAAGTGAGAGACTCGAGGGAAGGAAGGTTGTGTTTTTTTTTTATATAGAGGTGGGAACTGAAGAGTACAGTTTTGAACTATTTAAGGTTCAGATGCTGGACATGTGCAGTTGAACATGTAAATAATTGATATACAAAATTGAAATTCGCTAGGCAAGACTGGATTTAAAAATATGCTGCTGAGGCCGGCGCCGTGGCTCAACAGGCTAATCCTCCGCCTTGCGGCGCCGGCACACCGGGTTCTAGTCCCGGTCAGGGCACCGGATTCTGTCCCGGTTGCCCCTCTTCCTGGCCAGCCCTCTGCTGTGGCCCGGGAGTGCAGTGGAGGATGGCCCAAGTGCTTGGGCCCTGCACCCCATGGGAGACCAGGGAAAAGCACCTAGCACCTGGCTCCTGCCATCGGATGAGCGCGGTGCGCCGGCCGCAGCGCGCTGTCCGCGGCAGCCATTGGAGGATGAACCAACGGCAAAGGAAGACCTTTCTCTCTGTCTCTCTCTCTCACTGTCCACTCTGCCTGTCAAAAAAAAAAAAAAATGCTGCTGAGGCCAGCGCCGTGGCTCACTAGGCTAATCCTCCACCTGCAGTGCCAGTACCCCGAGTTCTAGTCCCGGTTGGGGCGCTGGATTCTGTCCTGGTTGCTCCTCTTCCAGTCCAGCTCTCTGCTGTGGCCCAGGAAGGCAGTGGAGGATGGCCCAAGTGCTTGGGCCCTGTACCTGCATGGGAGACCAGGAGGAAACACCTGGTTCCTGGCTTTGGATTGGCGTAACACACCGGCTGTAGCGGCCACTTGAGGGGGTGAACCAACGGAAAAAAAAAAGAAGACCTTTCTCTCTATCTCTCTCTCTCACTGTCCACTCTGCCTGTTAAAAAAAAATATTTGCTGCTGAGCAACAAAGTTATATGAGAACTGAAAGATGTCCTTTAAATTAGGCCACTTGAGGTCAGCAATGAACTTGACAGGAGCAAGACCTTGATGTATACAAGAGGACCCAGGGTATAAGAGACTGGCTTTTCTAGAAGACGGGACCCTCCTTTTATAGAGACAGAAGGGAACGGACGGTGTTGGGTACAGAAAGGAGTGTTGATAGGATTGTTATAGGAAGATGAGAGCGGTCAGCACTTGGTGTGGTGCACGTTGCTTCTCAGTAAACTGGAATGAAAGAGGGAGACTGGGAGGGGTAAAAGAGGGAGGAAAATGTGAGTAAGTCTTCGAGATTGAGAGACAGGGAAACTTAGGAAGAATTCTCGTTTGTATACTATAAAACCAATAGACAGCCAAGTTCTTCAGAAGTGGAGAGTTTGTTAGGAGATTCCTAGGGTAATAGAGTCCATGTTTCTGCATTCAGAGTAAAAGGATTAGGCCTTATGGAAATCACATACTGTACAAAAAGAAGAAAGAAATACAAGTTTTTATCTTGAAATGCTAAGACTTTAGATTTATTACTCCAAAGCAAATAGCCATCTATTGCCTGTGATGAAAACAATAAGGAAAAAGCTAATCAGCAGGAATTCGGTTAATTGTCACTTGAGCAAAACCATTTCCTTTCTTTGAAATACATCTGGAAATGTTCACAGGGCAAGGAGTTTGCTGCAGATCTAAGGTACAAACACTCGTTACAGGACAAACAGAGGAAATTATCTCATCATAAACCTGCCAGTCATCTGCAAGGCCCGGTCAGACCATTACAAAGACCTTATCTGCTCACCGGCTCTTTCCTCTGGGTTGTCCTCACGCAGGGACGTGTGGGCACTGGAACGGTGGACCTTGGAGGGTGGGAAGGGCATTGGAATTTGCCTTCCTCAGTGCTTGCCAGCTGTTTGAGCTGCTTTTCCAAACCTCCAGGAGTCAGCGGACCATTTTCAGCGACAGAGGACTCAGTGGGTCTCGAAGGAGCGAGTGCAGATGGCACAGCTCTCCTCGCACTGACCCGAAGTCATTGCCCTGATGCTTCTGCTTCTTCTGTTCTGTTAACGCTTCCACCGCAACTAAGGATTATTCCATGCACGGTGCCTTTAAAGGTAGAAGGTGGCCATCGTCTGCCGCCCAACTTTGTCCGCCAGTGCAATCTTCTCTTTCCTCCTACCCAGGTCCTTCCACAATATCTCTATGATTGTGCCCCAGTCTGCTTACATTTTAAAATGTGGTGATCGGAGCTAAACACATTTACTTAGGTATTCTGTGAAAAGGAAGACCTCTTTCACGTACAGTATTACATTCACATAATTTGATATTTGTTGCTTGCTGTGTGATTAATATAAGACTTACATGTTGGTAAAATAACATTCTATTCAAAATATGAATGTACCCAATGACTTCATTGCTTTCTTAGCAATGACATCACACTGCAGACTGTGACAGGCCAAATAAGGTCTCCTAAACGTATCCGTATCCTAATCCCTAACACAGAGGTACATGTCGACCTGTGTTGGGCATTGCCTAAAACCTCCAGTACACATGGCGCCTGGCGGCTGCTCGAGGGGCGTGTCTGTGGCTGCCACGGTTAATCTACATAAGATCAGAACACCGGCAGGGATAGGTCCGCTTTAGTTCCGGACACGTGGACAGTGCGTGATCCCTATACTTGATTTAAGGTGCCCCAGTGCGTGCTCCACCCGTGCCTGCATGACCTTTTCGCTGATTGGCTCCCCTACTGCGCATGTCCTTCGTAAGCTTTATAAGCCTGTACGCTTCCTCAATAAAGCGGTTCCTGCTTCGACGGAATTCACGGGTGCCTGTGGTGTGTTCATCTTACCTCTCCGGTTCGCCTTGTTGGGGAGTGTCTATACTGGCCCCTGCTGTTCAGGGGCCAGCCTAGGGCTTGTAGACCCCGACAGACCTGTGTGACAGAAAGGATTTTGCAGATGTGGTTAATCAAGGAGACCAAGATGGGGAAATCCCCCTGGGTGGTTTGGGTGGGTCCGAGAAGGAGCTGTGACTCCAACAACAGTGGTCAGTGCGAGGCAGGAGCATGCGCCCAGGCACTGAGCAGCCTCCCTAAGTTACAAAAGGCATGGACACAGACTCCCTACAAAGTCTGCAGACACAACACAGCCACGACCCACTTCATCTCAGATCCAGAACTGCAAAGACAAATGTGGCATCATCTTTTATGCCACTAAGTGTCATGGTGACTTGTTGCATACTAGCTTAAGTTGACATCAGTCCTGTCCAAATACACTGTAGCTAAATACTGAGTTATACAGGAGACCCTTGGTCTCCTCCATCCAAAAATTAAATCGCCATGGACTGAAAATATTAAAACCCATTGCATCTTAACTGCACATCAACAGACTTCTTTTTTGTCATTATTCTCTAAACAATACCAAAACTGTTTACATGGCATTTTTAAAACCTTGTATTAGATCTTATAAATAATACAGAGATGATCAAAACCCATGAGACAGATACTACCTTTATACCCATTTGACAGATTCAGAAACTGAGGCCCTAGATGGTTGAGTATCTTGCCTGAGGTCACACAACTAGCTGTGTCCAGAGCCAGAATTGAAACCTAAAGAACCAGAAGCCAGAGGCTCATTGCTTAACCAATGCGTTATGCTACACTGTAAGCCACAGTTCTCACCGACTGAACCTGTTTTCTTTCACTTTCTATTTTAAGGTTTTCAGAATACAGAAACAACAGTATAAGGAACATCCATTTGCTCATTTCCTAGATTGCAAAACTGTTCTAATTTTGTCTATTTTGATTCATCTTAAAAAAAAAAAAAAAAAACCTCTTATTTAGGAGCTGGTGCTGTGGCATAGCGGGTAAATCTTGTATCCACATAGGCACCAATTCCGGTTCCAGCTGCTCCACTTCCAATCCAGCTCCCTGCTGATGAGCCTGGGAAAGCAGCAGAGGACGGCCCAAGTGCTTGGGTCCCTGCACCCCAAGTGGGAGGCCCAGAAGAAGCGCCTGGCTTTGGAGCCATTGTGGCCATTTGGAGAGTAAACCAGCAGATGGAAGATCTCTCTCTCTCTCTCTCTCATTGTCTCTCCTTTTCTTTCTAACTCTGCTTTCCAAACAAAATTTAAAAAAAAAAAAAAAAACCTCTTGTTTTTAAAACAACACAAAGTAAAACTCACAGTGTTGGTAGACAGTTCTGAGTTCTAAGACATGTCTAGATCCACGTCTGCACCATGGGCCACCATCCCAATGCGGTCACAGAGCAGTTCCATTATTCCAGACTCCCCTTATTATATCCCTTGGTGTTACCCCCCACTCCACTCATCACTCCTGGCACACACAGATGTGCTGTCTGTCACCAGGCATTTGTCTTGTTGAGTCTGTGCTGTAAATGGAATTGTAGACTTTGTCACCAATAAACACTGGCTTCTTCCCAGACGACAGCCTGCAGGGCCTATCCAAGGTGCTGCAGAATGAGTCTCCCTTCTATACAGGCATGGTTTGCTTTTACCCCCGGGTCAAAGGACACTTAGCTGATTGCCAGGCTGGGGTAGTGATGACTAGGACAGATTGAAATACTCACTTGTAACTTCTTGTTTGAACACAGATTTTATTTTGCGAGAGTACACAGCTAGTAGCCGTATGGCTGTGCCATGTGGTGACGGTTTAACTTTACAAGACACTTAAAATCTCTTTCCAGAGTGGCACCCCTGTGTTGCATTTTCTACAGCAATGTTCTGATTGCCCCACAATTTTGCTAGCATTTGGAATTACTAGTGTTCTTTTATTTTAGCCATTCTGATACGTGCGTAGTTGTGTCTCATTGGGATTTTAATTTGCATGTTTCTGATAACAAAAGTTGCTTAGCATTTTTCATCTGCTGATTTGTATTCTATATATTCTGTTGGGTATATCTGTTCAACTCTGCTGCACACATATTTTTAGAGAGGCAAAGGGACAGAGTGACCGGGAAACAGAGAGACAGACACAGAAAGAAATATCTTCCACCTACTGGTTTACTCCCTCAAATGCCTGCGACAGCCTGGGCGAGGCCAGGCCAAAGCCAGGAGCTGAGAATTCTATCCAAGTCTCCCAAACAGGTGGCAGAGACTCAAGGACTTGAGCTACCACTGCTCTCTTCCAAGGTCCACATTAGCAGGAAGCTGGATTGGGAGATGAGCTGGGACAAGAACATAGGCATTCCAGTGTGGGATACTGGCATTGTCCTAACCCGCGTCTCAACCTCTAGGCCAAATGTACACCTCACCCATATTTTTAAACTGGACTGTTTGACTTTACAGTTTTCAGATACAAGTCCTTTATTGAATATTGGATTTATAAAAAATTTTGCTGTCTGTACTTTGTCCCTTTATTTTCCTAGTAATGTGTTCTGCAGAGCAAAAGTCAGAATTTGGACAAGGTTTCATTGATGGTTTTTCTTTTGCAGATCGTGCTTTGGGTTTTATATCTGAGAACTCTTTGTCTACCCCACTTCCTGCTCATCAAACCCAAACTGGAGCTCTCTTTGTCCTCACTTCAGGCACCTGGAGTTGAGCCTATCCAACTCCAAGGTTAAAAGACTTAGGTAAGTTCACTGCCAGTTTCATGTTATTTCAAATTCTGGTCTTCTTCCCTCGTCTGCCTGTTCCTGTTTACTCCGTCCACGTCTGCCATGCGAGTGGCAGGGACCCAAGTTTTTGAGGTATCATCTGCTGCCTCCCAGGGTGCACAATAGCAGGAAGTTGTAATCAGGGTGTAGGTGGGACTCGACCCAGGCACTCTGATATGAGACACAGGTGTTGTAGCTGGTAAACCAAACACCTGGCCCTGAACCAGCAGCCTCTTTAGAATAGAATAGAATAGAATAGAATAGAATAGAATAGAATAGAATAGAAAATAAACTTTCAAAGCACATTACACATAGTAAGGGTATGTGTTGTTTTATGGCATTTTGTTTTCAGATCTGTGTATGTAACTACACAAGAGAACTTCAAAAAGTTTGTGGCAAATGGAATTAAAAGATAAGACTATTTTGGTATAAAACATGTTGAATCTACTGTTTTTCATAATACGCATTTGCTATAAACTTTTGGAAGACTTCATATGTACTATGAGTTGCAATAGAAATCTGCTTCTTATGATAGCTTGCAGTCAAGAATTCTGAACATCACAGCTTCGGAGAAAATCCAAAGTGGGTGTGTAAGGCCAGCTGGTTTTCCAGTAGACATGTGTATCCCTGCTGACATGAAGTGTCCAACAGAGAGATCCAGGTCCCAGACAGTGAGAGTGGCCAGCAGTGCAGCCGCCACTCCGCTGAGAGTCAGTTTTCCCCAAAGGCACTCGCAGTGCTGCATGGTCTGACGGAGGAGCCGCTGGAGAACCTAAGGCTAGGAACGGCAAATCGGGACATGGAGCAGGCAAGTGAGGAGGACGTGTGGAGCCTCTGGCTGCTGCCCCTGCTTACAAGGCAACAAACAGAAGGGCCGAGGTGAGAAGCCAGACCACTTCCGCGGTATCGTCTACAGAAAATGACAGAGACAGTAGGACAGCAGAGGTTGAACGCTCGGGCCCTTCAGGATCCAATCCCCGTCCACTTCCTAGGAGTGTGTGTTCCTGGAAATGCTAATCCCACTGAGCCTTGTCTTTATCATTGCTAGACTGGGAAGAGCTTAGATGTCAGTGCGTCAGTGCACACGAAGAGCTCCCAGGGCTTCCAGCCATAGCACAGAGTCAACAAGTCCCCAAATGTTTTGAGAGAGAGCAGGAAGTGACAAGATGACCAACTAAGGCAAAATCCAATGACTTTTACATGATCCTCGCAGTGTTTTTATTAGGTGGATATAACAGTATCACACGGTCCTGGAACTCCTTGCGATATTTTCTTCTTGTTAAAGACACCACTTTCTCCTCCCACTGACTTGGTTGAGTTACCTTTCTTTATATCATAGCATACAGAGATAATGAGAAATTAACATTGAGTTGAGAAATTCAATTACTGATTTTTGCTACTAGTGTCTTTAATCTGCTAAAGCTACTCTCCTTTCACACTGTCTCCTCCGTCTGGGAACATCCGTCCCCCATGCTGGGTGGCGCTGGCTCTGAAGGGACATCAGTTGTCCAGGTCAAGGGGGGTCCGGGCAGTCAGATCCAGGAAAGAACAGAAAGCAGCGAGGCTGCAGGGGTAGGAAGGCGCTACCTGTGGAGCAGGGGTAGGTGCCGGTGCGTGCTGCATAGTCAGGCCCCACATGCCAGAGAAGGGCCCTGGACAGAATGGAACAAGAGGACAGCACACTGCTGTACTAGCAGGAATGTGAGTCCACAGGGGAACAAAACTGCAGATTTCCAGCCTGGAGGTCAGATGTCATCCCCTCCCAGTCCCAGCCCCATAGGGACAACATTGCCTTTTGACTGTAACTGAGGCGTAACTAACTTAAGGGTAATGAAAGGCGTTATCATGGATCAACAGACTATTTCTTCCCTGCCTCCCAAGGGATGAGAGAATACAGACAAGACACTCTTTCTGTTTCACCTCCTTTCTATTCCCTTAGCCAAATCATTACATAAACCTGGCTGGAAAATAATATGAATCACACTTGGTTTCTTTGCTTTGCTTTGCTTTGCTTTGCTTTGCTTTTCTTTTCTTTTCTTTTCTTTTCTTTTCTTTTCTTTTCTTTTCTTTTCTTTCTCTCTTTCTTTCTTTAAATGTATTTATTTGAAAGTTAGCATTACAGAGAGAGAGAGAAGGAGAGTCAGAGATCAATCTTCCATCTGCTGGCTCACTCCCCAGATAGCCACAACAGCCAGTGCTGGGCCAGGCTGAAGTCGGGAGCCAGGAGGTTTTCTGAGTCTCCCACAAGGGCCCAGGGCCCCAGGGACTTGGGCCATCCTCTGCTCTATCCTAGGTACATTAGCAGGGAGCTTCCCAACTGGTACCCATACGGGATGCGGGCATCACAGACAGTGGCTTTACCCTCTGTGCCACAGCGCACTTGATTTCTAACTGATTATGGACCAAGAGTGATGACAGCCACTTCTTCTGTGTATCAGTTATAAGCAAGTGTCCTGGAGTTTAAACAGTATTTCAAATGTGAGCCATTTCTACTCTTCTCAAGGACATGCCTCAACTCTATATTCTGTTTTTAACATTGGACAATGGTGGTTATACCTCATTTCTTTGTGTTTACTTTTTTTTTTTTAAGATTTATTTTATTTATTCATTTATTTGAAAGGCAGAGTTAGAGAGAGGGAGAGACAGAGAGAGAGGTCTTCCATCCACTGGTTCACTCAAAATGCCCCCAACCGCTGGGGCTGGGTCAGGCTAAAGCCAGGAGCTAGGAACTTCTTCTGGGTCTCCCACGTGGGTGCAGGGGCCCAAGCACTTGAGCCATCCTCTGCTGCTTTCCCAGGACATTAGCAGGAAGCTGGATTGGAAGTGGGCAGCCAGGACTTAAACTGGTGCCCATATGGGATTCTGGAGCTGCAGGCTGTGGCTTTAAGCCACTGCGCCATAGCGCCAGCCTCTTGTGTTGCCTTTTGAATTGGGTATAAACAGCGACCCTTGGGAGGGCTGGATGTGTCTTTATCTTTTTGGTCCTCTTTACCTGAGATCATGGCTCAAACAGAAGCCTCTTTGACAACTTCCCTCTGAACTGCCCTGCCCCAGGGCCAGTCCCACAGACTCCTTAACATTCTGGCTCCAGGGGAAAGGAAGATGGAAAATGCATTTTCCAAGCACATGAGACTGTTTATATTATACACTCTGCTTCCAGTATTTATGGCTTGAATTAAACCAGCTGTAATTTGAAACCTTACTACATACGGGTGCTGCAAATAGTTCAGAGAAAATGAAAGTAAAGATCATTTTAGGGGCCAGCATTGTGGCACCTGGGGAGCCAGCATCTGATATGAGTACCAGTTCCAGCCCCAGCTACTCCACTTCCAATCCAGCTCCCTGCTAATGTGCTTGGGAGAGCAGCAGCAGATGCCAAGTGCTGCCCCAGCCATTGTGGCCATTCGAGGAGTGACCCAGCAGGTGGACGATCTCTTTCTCTCTCTGGTTTTCCCTCTAACTCTTTTAGGTAAATAATTAGATCTTTGAAAAAAATAAAATAAAATTTGGCACAAATTTTTTTGAAAACCTAGTTTTTTCATAATACACATTTTGCAGGAACTTTTTCAAGGCCCCCTGTATGCATGGACTTTCAAATTGTTTTTACACCAAAATAAATTTATCATTTAATTCCATTTCCCTCAAACTTTGTTGAAATGCCCTCATGTGATAAACATTAATAAGTCACTCCTAGAAATAGCTAACTTCTGGGCCAGCATTGTGGTTCACTTGGTTAATCCTCCGCCTGCGGCGCAGGTATCCCATATGAGTGCCAGGTTCTAGTCCCAGTTGCTCCTCTTCCAGCCTAGCTCTCTGCTGTGGCCAGGGAGGGCAGTGGAGGACGGCCCAGGTGCTTGGGCCCCTGCACCCATGTGGGAGACCAGGAAAAGCACCTGGCTCCTGGCTTCAGATTGGCGCAGTGCCAGCCGTAGCGGCCATTTGGGAAGTGAACCAAGGGCAGGAAGACCTCTCTGTCTCTCTTTCTCACTGTCTGTAACTCTACCTGTCAAATTTAAAAATAAAAAAAAAAGAAATAGCTAACTTCTGGAAAGAGTAACCTTTAAGATAATTCTGTTGCATCTTTGTGATAAATAATGAAAATTGTCCCCCTAACAAATTCTGAGGGAATATCCTATAGGAAAGAAAGTTTTCCAAGCCTCTGACATTGGGGTTGGTTTCATGCTGCCCTCCCATTGATCCATCAGTGGTCTGTATCAACAGTGATCATCAGTGCTTTGCATGGCTTCCCCGAATTCCTTATTTCAAGGATAATAGGTCAACTCAGTGCCCCATTATGTGCTGCACATTTTGTTGCTAGGTTGCATAAGGAATGCCGGATTATTTTTATACCCCTGCGCCCAATAATTTATCCTCTCAGCCTCACTCTGTGTCTACTGAGAAGCTGTTGTCTGCCTCACATTGAAGATGTGCTTTCGTACCGGCTAATTATACCAAGGAGAAAATACACGAAAGAAATTCATTAGAAATAAAACGATGAGCCATAAAAGGTGATCATTAGAGCTTTATTTCTTCAATATAAAAAGAATTTATTCTCCTCATTTCCTTTCTCTTCACAGGGGTTTGTATCTTGTTCACTAGAGCGTCGTTGTACACCACCTGTTCTCATTCCACAGGAAATGTCTCCACACGACGTCTGCTCTCTGTCAGTTCCTCTGCCTCAGCTGGATTCAACCCAGGTGGGTAGAACGTTTTTGTTTGTGTTTTGCAGAAGTTGTTCAAACTCAGCACTGACTTCTCTCACACAGAAACCACAAGTCTTAGTTTTTACTAAGTTTAAACAAGATGATTGTCCCCATCATATCAGTTGGGTTTTGTTTTTGTTTGTTTGTTTGACAGCATTAGCAGTCTCTGATCTTTCTGTTGCATAAACTTGACCATCTTGGGTGGTCACTGATGGAGCTGCCCAATGCCTGCAATGTCACCTGTCTTATCATGGAGTCGTTTCCCCTAGGAGTCCCCTGTGTACAGCAAGAGCTCTTTCCCGTCACAACTGGGTCCTGTTTTAGGACATAGAAGGGATTTCATGGAACAGACTATGATCATCCCATTAGTCCTACCCAATAGCAGCACCAGAAGTCTGATCTGAGAACCAGCCCCGATTCAATGGGAATAGTATGATTGGGCACCTGTTCCAAAATGCCTCCCGCGGGTCCCCTGGCACCTGCTAAAACCTTTGTGGGGAGGGCCCTTCTGCCTTCTGGAAACACGAAGACCCCGTGTAGCTGTAGAGGAGTGCGGGGCAGTGGTTAAGACATTTGGTGGTCTTTGCTCAAGTCCTGGCTGTACCACTTCCTGTGTAATGGCGGGCACAATACTCAACCTCTCTGGGCCTAGGTCTGTTCACGGCCTGAGTCTTCTCTGCTCTCGGGCCCTGTCCTGTGCCCAAGGGGGACTGACACGTCAAGCTTGCCCCACCCAGAAGTCTCAGGCTTGTAGCTGTTTCAACCAGCGGGAAGCCAGCAGGAAGAGCCACGGAGCCAGCAGCTGCAATGTTTACTTCCCCAACACCTCGCCAGCTGTCCGCCCACCCCGGTGGGGCCCAGCCTTCATCCCTCTGTGTGCCCTGGTGACAAAGTCTCAGTGGGACCCACCGCCTTACTGCTGGTTTCCTCTCCGCCTTCACACCCCCACATGATTTGCTTAAATCTCCCGCACACCTGTGAACAGCCCGGCCGTAAATTCTCTTCTGAATCCACCTGTGTGTCTCCTGTTTCTGGGCAGGTCTTGACCTGACACATCATACAGGGCTGGGATGAGGCTTAAGATAAGTTGACATGTAAGGAAGGTGGTTATAGCTGGCCAGGGCACCCACGGAGAGCTCTGAGATGACCAGGCTTTGCTGCTGTCGTCACTACGGGCCTGCACTTCCTATCAGTCCTGGAAGACACACCCCTGAGGCCGCCAGGCACAGGCAGGGGCTCTAATTCTAGGCAGCCCCAGAGAGCTGGAGGGCTTCTGCTGACATCTGTCCACGGGGCTGTCAGCTCAGACTTGCATGGGAAAAGCCAGCAGAGGCTGGGCAGGAGAAGGGAGGGGGGAACAGTGGGGCTCCCAACAAGTCAGCAGGACTCGGTCACTCTGGAAAGAGTTGGGCTTCAGGAATTGGAAGTTAGGGGAGTCTGCAGTTGACAGAGTACTTAGAAACTATGGCAGACTGCAGAAGATCAAACACCCAAGATAAACTTCCTCTCCTTCACAACCTGGCCCAGGGCCAGCCTGACTGCTCACCAGTCCGGAAGACTGGGTGCACCTGCATGCTTGGGACCACCAGGCTCTGGTCTCAAAGACAGCAGGATGGCAAAGTTCAAAGGGACGTGCTTGTCCTGGGGCCGGCTGCTTCAGACAGGAGCCCAGACGATTCTTTATGAACCAGACCAAGGGCATAAACAGAGCATTGAGGGAACCTGAACGGCAGTGGCTAGAACCAGAGGCTCTCGGATGGCTGGACAAGATTCGACCTCCAGCTGCGCCGCGCTCACACTCTCCAAGCCCTGCACTTCCCAGCTGTGCAAATGCCGTTAATAAGAGTCGCTTACCCTTACAGTGTAGATGAGAACTACGTAAGGGGTGTGCGCATCTGGTCTAGTGGTTAGGATGCCCATATCCAGGGCCAGTGTCGTGGCACAGCAGGTTGGGTCACCACTTGTGACACTGGCACCGTGTACCTGAGGGCCAGTTTGGGTCCCAGCAGCTGCTCTGCTGCCAGTCCAGCTTCTTGCTAATTCACCTGGGAAGGTGGCAGAATATGGCCGAAGTACATAGGCCCCTGCCAACCATCCTCCTTGGGAGTGATGCGACTTCTGTTTGTACAGAGCCTCTGAGCCGGGAGACTTCTCACTGGGGCTGTGTTTTTAAGGAGAGGATCGTTGACTTTTGAATCTTCTGTGAACCCCTGTCTGCGGTCCCACGAGAACCATGGTTGTTTTCATGGCTCCTCTCTGTGTGCGCCACACCCCACAGCAGCCCCTTTGTTCTCGCGTCTCACTTTCCCATACATCACCTGTCAGGGAGTGAGCCAGGGGTGAGCCTCCCAGAGGTGACAGAAACAAACAGAGGGTGGGTGGGTGTGTGACCACTGAGCCCATTTCTCTGCAGCTCTGTTGTGGCTTGAATCACTGGAGTCTCCCGGCAGCTTGTTGTCCCGCCTCTGTGACACACTTTGCCAGGCAGAAGGGTAGAGGGCTGCAGGAGCGAGCTTGCTCAGGGATGCAGGGAAGCCCAGCGTCAGGAGTGGGGGTGGGCGGGGAGAGGGAGGGGAGGCCCGGCCCGCCGGCCACCAGCCTGCGACCCGCAGCGCGCCAGTCCGGGGCCTGTAGATGCTTCCTCTTCTGTTCTCTTTCCTTTTCTTCTTTCTGAAATTTGGTAACTTTCCAATGGCCGCATTCATTTCTCATGTTTACAGCTCTATGTTTATTTCAAGGCAGTTCCTAATGATTACAAATACGTTTTTTAACGACAGGAGTCCTTTGAGGGGTGGGTAGGGGTGCCTGTGAGATGCATACAGAGATGGGAGAAGAAGCCAGAGACTGAATTCAGCTCAGCAGAGGCAGCTGCTAGAAGAATTTCTGTAAATGAGCGTGACTGTGAGAAAACCACACATGGAACACATCGGGTCCTCCCCATTCATAGCAAACATCACGGGACTCTGACTATTCCATAAAACAGGTCAAGGAGTTAGGATTACCAGGGCCTAAGTTCCCTCTTCAAGCTCAGTAACACACTGGCTTTTCAAAATTTTATTTATTTACTTGAAAGGCATAGAGACAGAGAGACAGACAGAAATCTCCCATCCACTTCCCAAATGCCCACAGCATCTGAGGCTGGGCCAGGCCGAAGCCAGGAGGCAAGAACTCAGTTGCAGGTCTCTGACATGGGTGGCAGGGACCCAAGTATGTGAACCATCACCGCCACCTCCCAGGGTGTGCGTTCCTTGGGAGCTGGAATCAGGAGTGACACCTGGACTTGAACCCAGACAGCCTGATACGGTAACCTCCTAAATGTTGTCTTAATTGGTGCACCGTAACGGCCACCCCGTATGCTGGGGTGTTAAAGGCTCTGAGAAGGTCTGCGACAAATCAGCTGACAGGACTTTGTTTAAGCCAGATTTTGCCAGCTTGAACCGCCTGCCTCCTGCCAGACTGCACACCAAGTTGCACAGCACAGCAGCCTGGGACCTGCAGCTACTTCCTGCTACAGATTCCTTCCAAGGTCGGGATTTGTTTTTCCTTTTTTGCCCTTACATGTTTGTTTCAAGACAGCCCCTAATGATTAAATTATGCCCTTTCACTGTTCAGGGTTCTTTGACAGGTACGTGTAAGATGAGTGAAGAAACAGAACAGGCTGCAAACTGAAGTCAGGTCAGCAGAAGAGAAAGTGGGCCTGGGTGGAACCGGTGATGGCTGATGAAGTCATTTCTGGACCCCTAGCAAGGAAAGGCCCCGGTGTCTGACTTAGGAAACAGAGACTCTTGGGTGATTTTCTAACTCAGCTGGAGGGACCAGGAGCAAATACTTGGAACATGCACCTAGATTTATATGTTACTGATACAGTGTATACAATGCCTTATACTTTGGAAAAGTAGCAGACCACAAATATATCTTGATTGGAAGAACAATCTAGAATAGTCACATAATCAAAGGTATTAATTATACATTGGATTGGCATGATTCTAAAATTATCTTTTAAAGATTTATTTATTCATTTATTTATTTACATGGCAGAGCAAGAGAGAGAGTTTGAAAGAACAAGAAAAGCGAGAGAGGGAGAGAGAGAAAGAAAAACCGTCCATCTACTGGTTCACTCCCTAAATACCTGGAACAGCTGGGAGCCAGGAACTCCATCCAGGTCACCCACACGGGTGGCAGGGGCTCAAGTACTTGAGCCATCTTCTGCTGCCTTCCCAGACACGTTAGTAGGAAGCTGAATCGGAAGCGGAGTACCAGGGACTTGAGTGGCACTTGGACATAGGATGCCAGTATCACAAGTGGTAACTCAGCCTGCTGCCCCACACTGTGGCCCCAGTTCTAAAGGTATTCATCACCCAGCCTTGCAGGTCAGAGATGTATCTGGCTCATGTCATTAAGTCAAAAACTGTTTACTGACTTGATATTGCATCCTATGCAGTTGTTTTTTTAAGCCTAAGGTTATTTTTCTCAGTCTTATTTCCATCTGTAAGGACCACATTTACAAGTGCTAATTGTAAGGTTTTGGGCTTTGTTTTGCTTTTTGTTTTTTTACAAAGCACCTTCCTGACAGCAAAGACATGGCGAGCACCGCCTATGGTGTGGGATCAGAGTTTGATTCTGATCCTGCCATTCAGTAAAGCTGTGTGAATTTAGTCCACTTGGAGAGCTTCTCTGAGCTCCGGTTTTCTCCTGTGACTGGGATCAGCAGTTCAGCTGCTGTTGGTGGACACTGCATCCTGTATTGGAGTCCCTGGGTCCAAGTCTCAGTTCCACTGCTGATTTTGGCTTCCTGCTAAGGTGCACCCTGTGAGGCAGTGGATGATGGCTCAAGTACTTACACCCCTGCCACTCATGTGGGAGACCCTGATGGAGGTCCAGGCTCTTGGCTTCAGTTTCCAACCCTGGGGTCAATGGTAGCATCTGGAAAAGAATTAGCTGGTGAGATCTGCATCTGTCTCAAATATTTCGTTAAAATGAAATTGGAATCATTAAGTGTCCAACTCATAGGACTATTCTGAGGGGCACATGATGGAATACAATGAAGTCTTCAGCCAATATCTGACATATGCTCAATAATTAATATACATGAGCAGAACACTGGGATAGATTTGGGGATGGGGGTCAAAAGATGGAAATAAGTAAAGAAACAGGGCGATGAGATATTCCGAGCTGGAGACACTAAACCTTGTCTAAGACGAAGCCAGGAAGAGCTGGGGAGGTGCTGGGAAGAAGGTATAGGGAGACAGATGTTTGACAGATGTTTCTACTTGATGTCTTAATTCAGTGCCTCATCTGCAAGGCGATGGCTAGGCTCTGGGGAAGCACAGTTAGCAAGGCTAACTGGGGAGGTAGAAAAATGATACATAAGGAAAGAAACAACAACAACAAAAACAGATAAAAATCACTTGCAGTAATAAGTGGTTACTCAATGAAAGCTGGATGAAGGGAGTGAGGAGAGATGGAGGTGTTCTGCCTGGGGAGGTCAGAACACAGGCCTGGGTAAGGAGAAAAAGCAACATGGGATCATCCTGGACTGAGGGCACTGAGCAGCAGAGCCCGAGGGGCTTATGGAAATTGCAAATGATGAAGCAGCTCTGTGTGGCTTTCAAAACCTTCCGGACCAACATAAGCCTGTCTTAATGCCAGTGTTCCATGGAATGTTCTTCTATATTCTAGACGTGAAGAAGGCCAGTGTGTCTGAGCAAAGGGAGGAGGCTGTTGCCAAAAGGTCTCCACGCTGTTCTGACGGGTGTCACCTCCCTCGCCTGCCCGCTACATGACAGGACCACCCTGTCTTCAAATATTGGCATTCTGGCAGATGATGGAAGTGAGGGGTAGAGGAACTAAACAAACTGTTACAAGACAACTGGCCTGGTTCAGGAAACAGAGGTGTTTTAGAATGAGATAGTGGTGCTGGGACGTGCTGAACATGAAACCGGTTGGATTTGGGCATGGAGTATGGAGGAGAAGAGCCTGTGCTTCCTGCGCAGGCCTTGCACTGATGCACAGATGTGCCTGGGGACACTGGAGCTGGTTAACCTGGAAACCTGACAGGAAAGAAAGGTGGCTGGCAGGCATTTGGCGCAGCAGGGAACACGCTGCTTGGGACACACACACCTTCTGCAGTGCAGTGCCTGGGCCCGAGACCCGGCTCTGCTGCTCCGTCCAGCTTCCTGCTAATGTGCACCCATGGAAGCAGGGGTGATGGTTCCTGCCGCCCACGTGGGAGGCTGGATTGAGTTCCCAGTTCTTTGTGTTCGTGTCTGTCTCTTTCTCTCTCTGCCTTTCCCATACCTAAGGAAGTACATTTCTAAAAAGGAAACAATGGCTTTTTAAAAACCTTAGTGAAAATGGCACTTGTGGCGAAAGGAACAGCACCAGCAAATCTTGAGTCTAATCAAGCTCCCTACCAACGAAGATCCCCATAAAGCGCGACATTGCATCTCATTTTCAAAGCTCCATGGGAAGCCGTGGTCCCCGGTTAACACTGAAGCCAGTTGGTGTTCCTTCTGTACAGGTGCTGGTCAAATCACCACCAGACTACAGTCAGCTAGGGCCCCCTGCTGGTGGCTGGGAAAATTGCCCCTGGAGGAACAACACCAAGAGAAGATCCTAAATTTGCTCTGAGCAGAACGCAGGAGGTAGGCCAGGTCATCTTCCTCTGTGTTGTATCCTGCCTTCCTCTTGAGACCTCAGTGCCACCAAGACTGACTGTCCCTAGCACACAGGGCTCCAACTGCAGCCCATGCACAGCTGTAACTCCCTAGGAACTCCTCAAAACACACTGTTCTACATTCCACTTGCTAAGACAACTTTTCTTAGTGACCTGAAAATGTGAGGGACCTAAAACCCCACTCAGGTACTGCTTTATACTGAATAAAAATCTTTTTTTTTTTCAGTAAGAGATAAGTATACAATTTTCTATTCTTTTCTCTTTTTTTAAAGATGTATTTATTTTAAAGTCAGAGTTAACACAGAGAGAAGAGAGGCAGACAGAGGTCTTCTATCTGATGGTTCACTCCCCAATTGGCCGCAATGGCCAGAGCTGCGCTGATCTGAAGCCAGGAGCCAGGAGCTTCTTCTGGGTCTCCCACGTGGGTGCAGGGGCCCAAGGACTTGGGCCATCTTCAACCGCCTTCCAGGTCATCGCAGAGAGCTGGATTGAAAGTGGAGCAGCCGGGACTTGAACTGGTGCCCATATGGGTTGCCGGCGCTTCAGGCCAGCACCAGCCTCAGTATACAATTTTCAATAGGATGAGAATCTTGTAGAAGATATTTTTTAAAAAAATTCAAAAGCATTTCTCATCAGGGTGGATTGCAGGGTGCCTCGCAGAGAAGGCATCTGTTAAGTCTGTATCCCAGTGCCTGGGTCCGACTGCTGGTTCTGGCTCCTGATCCTCGCTTCCTACTAGTGCAGGTGCTTGGAAGCAGAAGTGATGGGTCCAGTAGCCGTGTCCCTGCCACCCACGAGGCAGGCCTGGATTGAATTCCCAGCTCCCAACTTGGGCCCAGCCCAGACCCAGCTGTGGTAGGCATCTGGGGAGGGAACCAGTGGAAGGAAGATCTCTCTCCCTCTCACTCCCTCTCTCTGTGCCTCTCAAATAATTAAACAAAAATTTTAAAAAATCTGTTTTAAAAAGATTTCCCCTGGGGTCAGCATTGTGGCACAATAGGTTAAGCTGCTGTCTGTTATGCCAGCATCCCATATGGTGCCAGTTCAGGTCCTGGCTGCTCCGCTTCTGATCCAGCTCCCTGCTGATGCACCAGGGAAGGCAGGGGAAGACGGCCCTGCTGCCCACTTGTGAGAACCATCGGAAGCTCCTGGCTTCAGCCTGGTGGGCCCAACCCCAGCCACTGTAGCCATCTGGGGAGTAAACCAATGGATCAATCTCGCTCTTTGCCTTTCAAATAAATAAAATTAAAAAAAAAATTTCTCCTTATAGCAGGCTCCCTAGGATTCGCTACATAAAGGCAGACTTTCCCTCTGTCCACCCTTTGGCCCATGGGCTGCACTTCAGAGAGGAGCTGCGGCTGCCCAGACCTCCTGAGCTGGAAAACAAAATGCACAGGGAGGGGGCAGATGGCCAGGATCCAAGAGAAAACATGCCAGCTCTTGGCTTCCCCGGGCAAGATGCAGAAGAAAGCGTAGGCCCTGAGTCAGGCTTCCACTGGCGCATGGTGGAGGCAGGGTCCAAGCTTGGTCTCTGCTGTGGTCACCATGCAGATGGTGGCAAAACACTTCTCTGTCATACTCCAGTCTTGTGCCCAGGGCTGAAGCAAAGCAGCAGAGACCACGCACGGAGCACAGCCCTGGAGCAGCTGGGCTGGGACACCCGCTTGGCCCCGGAGCAGGTAAAGCCGACTTTCAGGTGTTTGCAGCCTTGCCACTCCAGCCAGAGTGGAGTTTTATGTAGCTTTTATCCTGGAGGAAGCCTCAACACATTAGTGCTGAGGCCACTGCCGTAGATTTGCGAGGCTGGGTGCTGATGTGCTGTATGGGCCGTTGTGTCTGATGAGCGTACGTGGCTGCGCTGAGATCAAAATTAAAAACATCAACTATTCTTACATAGGGGTTTAGTTTTAGAACTAAGATTTTAGTGTGCCTGACTACAAAACCGTGCTGAAATGTGATTTCTTTACTCTGAAACCTAAAGGTTCTTCCCTTTCTTTCTGCACTCTTGTTGAAGAGTTGCGCCTGTCTGGAGCGTCTTCCAGTGCATCATGGATTAAAGAGCTGCTTCTGATACAGCGTATGTGAAACCTCTCTGGAAGGTAAGAAAGCGTCCAAAAGTTGTCCTGCGTTCGTCGTCCTTCCTTGCTCCCTTTCCAACCTCCCCGTTAGCCAGGTTGGTTGCCAGCCGATCGCGTTACACTCTGTTATGATGTGGATCACAAAACGTTCAGTGGTATCTCAGTCTGGTTGACAGAGACATGGTTTAGATAACTGCTTCTACCACTCCAGTCCTGGCCTTCATTAAATTCTAAAGGTGGAACCGCCTCTTGTCTTGTGTCCTCGCAAGGACCGGAGCAGAGAAAGCCAGGATGGGGTGTGTCTGGTTCACTCAGAACAAGGCCAGGCCATTGGGTCGGTCAATATTTTTAACGTTATTGAAAAAGCTGCTGGTGGTGAGATCCCGCATTCAGGCATTCTGAGCAGCTGACTGGTCTCTGGCCAGCGTCCACACGGCCTGTCTGCCCGGAGCTGCTCTCCGTGGAGTGAGGAGCCGCACTTTGCCTCTTGTTGGTTTGGTCCAGGAACTCCCCCTCCTGCTGGCATCACAGTTTCTGAGAGGTACCATCAGGGATGTAGTTGTTGGCCTTCTAGGAACATTGTGCTTTTATCATCTTGCTGTGCACATTTCTTTTTTCTTAAGATTATTATTATTTTTTTTTGAATGAGTGTTCTTTTCACATGATCTTCCAAGGTGAACAATTTTGGAGCATTCTCAGAGAATACCTGGGGCCAGTGCTCTGGCACAGCAGCTGAAGGCGCCTCCTGCAACTTTTGCATCCCGTACTGGAGTGCCAGCGAGGGTCAGAGTCCGGGCTGCCACGCTTCCAGTGCAGCTTCCTGCTAACACTCCTGGGAAAGAAGCAGAAGATGGCCCAAGTGCTTCTGTACCTAGCACTGAGGTGGGAGACCCAGCTGGAGTTCCTTGCTCCTGGTTTCAGCCTGGCGCAGGCCTGGCTATTAGGAGCATTTAGGAAGTAAACCAGCAGATGGAAGATCTCTTTATCCACTCTGTGATGTTCTCTGTCTCTTACTCTCTGTTATTCTGTCTTTTGAATAAATAATAAATTTTTAAAAAGATGTATTTATTTTAAAGGTAGAGTTACAGAGAGGCAGAGGCAGAGAGAGAGAGAGAGAGAGAGAGAGAAAGAAAGAGAGATAGAAAACTTCCATCCGCTGGTTCACTCCCTGAATGGTCACCATGGCTGTAGCTTCACCAAGCCAAAGCCAGAGGCCAGGAGATTCTTCTGGGTCTCCCATGTGGGTGCAGGGGCCCAAGCACACAGGCCATCTTCTATTGCTTTCCTAAGCCATAGCAGACAGCTGGATCCTAAGAGGAGCAGCCGGGTCTTGAAATGGCGCCCACATGAGATGCCGGCACTGCAGGCAGCGGCTTTACCTGCTATGCCACAGCACTAGCCCCATTAATAAATCTTAAAAAAAAAAAAAAAAAGAAGAGAAAAAACCGGGTGCTGATGCCTGTGGCATGGTAGGCTCAGCTTCCGTCTGCAGTACTGGCATTCCATATGGGCACTGATTGGTACCCTAGCTGCTCCTCTTCCTATCCAGCTCTCTGCTATGGCCTGGGAAAGCAGAAGAAGGTGGCCTAAGTGCTTGGGCCATGTACCCACATGGGAGACCCAGAAGAAGCTCCTGGCTCCTGATTAGCCCAGCTCCAGCCATTGCGTCCATTTGAGGAGTAAACTCGTGGATCCAAGACCTTTCTGTCTCTCTTGCTTTCTGTAACTCTGCTTTTCAAATAAATAAATAAATCTTAAAAAAAAAAAAAAGAAGAAGAAGAAGAAGAAGAAGAAGAAGAAGCGATACTTGTTTTGATCTCATGACAACTGAGAAAATCCAAAGGAAAAAAGGGCAGGGCAAGAAGAATGTTCTCACTGGGCGTCAGCAGAGCACACCTGGGGAGACGTGCAGGTGGAAGCTTATGTTTCCTGACTGACCACTCCCAGAGCGAGTGCTGCACTGTGCTACAGCTGTCAGTAGGCCTTGTTTACTAATGTTACGTTACTAGGAGGGGTTTCAGCCCAGTGTCACTGAAAACTCACGTCTCACATTCCAAAGTCGATGACACAGCTCTTGGCACACTGTGTTCTGAGAACCAGCGAACGTCGAGGCCGAGAGCAGTAGCTAGAACCACAGCCCCACTTGTCTTTAACAAACTCCTATCTCTTCTTTCTGATAAACTGGATCCAAATTTTGTGGCTTTCTAGTCCCTGGGCCCTTTGGGTTGAAAAAAGAAATGAAACACAGAGTGCATTCCGCCTGGAATCCTGCAAGACTTCATCCCCAGCACTGATGCTGATTAGCTGTTCCAGAAGGTGCTCCCCGCAGCAACGAAGTGCTGGGCTGCAACGGCCTTTTCAACTCCGAGAGAGCAGGCTGGAAGGAACAAGCAGGTCTCCAACCCAAGCAAAAGCAGGCACCACGTGAGCGAGCAGGAAGAGCATTCTCTAGAGTCCTCACTACCCGATTCCCACTTCGGTGCGAGGCCAGGCACAGGAAGTGACGATTGCGGCCCAGCACAGGTGAGGAAGCTCAGCCTGGGCTCTACAGAAGTCTGCATTGCACCCAGATGCAAGGACCAAGTGAGCTGGTCTCTCTGAAGGCTTGGGAAAGAGCCCACCTGTGCCAGGAGGGCTGCTGAGAATGTAGACCCTTCACTGACCCACAGGGATTCACAGCATAAATGCACACTGCACTGTGATCAAAAAGTAAGAAAGGGGCCGGCGCCATGCTGCAGTGAGTTAATGCCCTGGCCTGAAGTGCCGGCATCCCATATGGGCACCGGTTCTAGTCCAGGCTGCTCCTCTTCTGATCCGGCTCTCTGCTATGGCCTGGGAAAGCAGTAGAAGATGGCCCAAGACCTAGGGCCCCTGCACCTGCATGGGAGACCTGGAGGAAGCTCCTGGCTTTGGATCGATGCGGCCTTGGCTATTGCAGCCATCTGGGGAGTGAACCAGCGATGGAAGACCTCTCTCTCTCTCTGCCTCTCCTCTGTCTAACTCTGACTTTCAAATAAATAAATATATCTTTTTAAAAAAAGAAAAGCTGATTTCAGCATCAGTAGACAAGAGTATGGAATATTTAATAAATTAAAAACTCAAAATATGAGGAAAGAACAAAAGATCCTAAAAACGAACACCTAGATTTTAAAAAAAGAACCAAACACAATTTCTACAAGTTAAAACTTGATCCAATAAAATGTAAAATGTTGACAGGAACAATAGCAGATTAGCTACAACTGGAGAGAACGTGCAAACTGGAAGACAAAGAAAATCAGAAGATATCTAAGAAATGAAAAATAATAAAACAGACATTCAAAGACATGGGACGTACACTGAGGCCTAATTATTCCAGAATGAGCTAGCAGAATAATGAAGAAACATTTGTGAAGATAAAGCTTGCTGATCTTTCAGAATTGTAAAAAGGCAGGAATCAAGGGGCTGGGGCAGTGGGTTAAAGCCCCAGCCTGCAGCGCCCACATCCCATCTAGGTACTGGTTTGAGTCCCGGCTGCTCCTCTTCTGATCCAGCTCTCTGCTGTGGCCTGGGAAAGCAGCAGAAGATGGTTCAAGTCCTTGGGTCCCTGCATCCACATTAGAGACCAGGAAGAAGCTCCTGGCTTCGATCAGCTCAACTCTGGCCGTTGCAGTCATTTGGGGAATGAACTAGCGGAATGGAAGACCTCTCTCTATCTATCTGTAAGTCAATCTCTCTCTCAAAAAAAAAAAAAAACAAAAAAACAAAAAAAACAACAAAAGAACATGAGGAAAACCAAATGAAACAAAACCAGATTAACAACAAAAATCCAGAGGCCGGCGTTGCAGTGCTGATAGCTGACAGCGTGTGTTGGAGCTCCAGTTAGAGTCCTAACTGGAGTCTGATTCTGATTCTGATTCTGGGAAGGCAGGAGAAGACGGTCCAACTACTTGGGCCCCCGCCACCCACTAGGAGACCCAGGGTGCGGTTCCAGGTTCCAGGTCTCAGCCTGGCCCATCCCTGGCTGTTGCAGCTGTTTGGGAAGTGAACCTGAGGACAGATCTCTGTCCTCTGCCTCTTCCCTATTACTCTGCCTTTTAAATAAATCTCTTAAAAGCAAAAACAAAAATGCACCCAACTGCGAAACACTAAAATATACTTGAAAAGCAAGCAGAGAGGACATAATGCTATAGCATCAGTTAAGCTGAGAACAGACTCTAAAGAGCAACTGTGGAAGCCAGAAGGTAGAACCTCCAACATCTGAGAAAACAAAAACTATGACTCTTTCGCCTTACCAGTCACCTCATCTTCCTTCGCAGGACACACTATCTGTACAGGGTTGGCAGTGTTTTCTAGCTTGAGATTTAAACTGTTAACGAAAATTTGAACTCTAACTCATTACTTTGTCTCTGTTCAGTCATACAACTGTTACATCTAGAGCTTATAAGTTTTCCCCAGTTGCTCTTTTCCATCACACACACACTTAGGAATTTAGGTCTTTAGCCAAATACTGTTTTCCTGAGACTACCTAAATCAGATATGATTATAGCTGGTACTACTCATGGGCTAATTTTAAGATCCTCTTCCATACTGTAATCTAAGGCTGAAAGGATTAAGAAACATGGCAACTAACAAACTGTGTGAATATGCAGAAGCAACATCAAGGCTGCAACGCACAATCGGATGGGAGAAGAGGGAGAAGAGAGTAGGAAGAAAGGAAGAAGGGCAGGCAGGACTCAGGATGATGACCCTGACCCTGGCATAGATGAAGCGTCCCCAGACCAATGGCTAAACAGAGAGGATGAAAGCAGTCTCTCTCCTCCACTCCTCTCTGGAGCTGGTTGCGTGAGACCCACATCTGCAGGGCTCCTAAGGCATACGTCTATCTACTGAGGATCAAGAAATGCTTCCCTCTTCCTTGTGCCAATCAGGTCAAAACATGAGTGCAAGAAACGAGTCAAGACAATCAAACATTTGCGTAAAGATTGTTTTCTGTTGAAACTGCTTGTTCCTTCTAGGTCAATCCAATGCATTTCCAACAAGTGTTAATCCAGTTCAATTGATAAGAGCAACTGTTGGGCACAGACTTAATTTCCCAATCCCTCCTGACACATTTATGATCAGTAACTTGGCAACTCATCACTTGCGATACAATCAGTATATGAAAAGCCTTCCTGCCCAGAAAGTTGCAAGTTGACGCCACTCACCAAATGTCCTATGGACACCACCAAGACCTGGATTTCTAGTATTTGCCGTGGGAATGGACTCTTCTGCCACTGACTCAGGGACCTGGCTGCTCCGGTGCTCCTGAGGTTTTCCTGCCACACTGACACTCTGCACAGAGCCCAGCTTCCACTCATTTATAACAAAGGACTGCAGGTTAGAACATTTTTTGCTAAACTCATTGCAGTAACCTGAGCAGACTGTATTAACAACCCTGGGGTCAGGGTCTACTGTTATAGCCTGGCATGATACAGCCTTATGCTTAGCCAGTGTACAAAGTTCTCAGAAATGACGTCCTAACACACACACTCGGGAAGTTAAGGTTTCACCTAAGGAGGGCTGATGGAGAAGTCCAGCCACACTTTGCGTACGCTCTATCGCCTGAATCCCAAAATAGGCACAATCGAGGACATCACACGTAGTGTAATCTGCCTCACTCTGGAAGCCAGGTGAGTTAACTGAAAACAGCACTCCAGCCTCATCTAACACAGAACATCACCCGTGGGTTAGAAATGTTCTGTTGGCTCTGCTCTACGAATATGCACGACTGTGGTGGAGGCAGCAACAAAGGCAGCTTACTCTTGAATGCTGACCAGACCCAGCAAGCTGCCCATCCCAGTGTGAGGTCGCCCTGCCCTCACTGATGGGCAGGGACACTGCTGGCTTCTCTACCTTCTGGAGAAATGAAGCCCATCTCCAAAACATCGACTCCCATTCCTCATGAAATGGATCTCATTAGCCAAACAGTAATGCTAACCATAAACCCAAATAGGGCTAACTGGTTTAGAAATTGGATAAAAACAAGCAATTGCAGACTTTAATTGTCAGGACAGGTAATAATTCACCCTTGGTGTTGATTTATCACATCCTACAAATTAATTCTATCTACTTCCCCTGCCCCTGGGAAGTCCAGAGTCAACTGTAAATTCGTCACACAGGCTGGTACTATAGACAAACAGGTTCATGGCTCATCCACTATGGCAGTTCCACCACTGACACCAGCAACAGTGCTGCCAACTGCTCATCAAGGCTCTCATGACAACATACGGCAGAAAGGAATGATGAACAATCAATACTGCAGTGGGTTAGGGTTCTGGTAGGCACGAGCAAAGAATTAGGGAATCTGCCTCTTCATTGTGCTTCAGCTCACAAGCTCATCACACTGATACAAACAACAAACACAGCCTCAAGTCTGTTCTATCATGTATCCCACAGGCCAGGACGCCTTCCCTCTGAAACAGCTGACAACACGCACCATCTTCTACTTCGAACTTCAGTCAAGCAACATATTAACGATGACAGAACTTCCACTCCCACCACACCGTGGATATGGAAGTCATTACGGTTCATCCAGAAGCTGGTCGCAGCCTTCTGTCTTCCCAGTGCTTCTTCACTCCTGCCTCTCTGACCTACTTTTCCTTCTTTTTTTATCCCACTCACCAAGGTCCCCAAGGCTTGTCCCTGAACTTGGGTTAAATCTGTAAATTTTATTGTGACATCCTCAGTTTTGGTGTGGCATTGGTTGTAGAATACCAAAACCCATGGATGCTCAAGTTCCTGACAGCAAATACTTATACAACACAGTATTTGCAGACAGCCTACATATACCCTCCTGTATACTTTAAATCTTCTCTAGATTACTTATAACACCTAATGCAATGTAAATGCTTTATAAGCATTTGCTATACTGTACTGGGCAGGAAACAATGACAAGAAAATGCTACACATGCTTAACACAGGTGAAATTAAAAAATATACATCTGAGCTTGACAGAGACAGAGGGCTGTTGTATTTTACAACAGTATTCTCTTTCAATATTCTAAATAGTTTATTGTTTTCTACCCAACTGCTACTAAGAAACAATTATGGGGTATTTAATATCACCTCTGCTTCCATCAATCTTTTCAACATTCAGAAAAGTTGTGGAATTCTAATTTCTAATTAGACACTGTTTGCACCTTCCTCTAGGATAAACTTTTCAATATACACAAGCTGTTAAATTTCATTTCAAATAGAATATAAAAACAAATAAACAGATTAAATCACATGAAATTGCTAATGTTCAATTATATTTTGTGGATAAAAATGGTAATTTTCTATGGTCCAATCTCATGTGTTCATTTTCATTAGTGAAACAGAGACCTCAATGAACTCAAACTTGGTAAAGTGTCAGATCCTAGCGCCTCCTGCATTCAGTGCAGTGCCTCAGATCTTGATAATATGGAATTTCCAGACTTGCTCTCCAGCAGCACCCCTCTAACCACATAAGCACTGAGACGCCCGTTCTCCCCGCGTGTGCAACCGACGGTAACTGCCACGTGCCAGAAATAACACAGCAGCAAACTCAGCACCTCAGAAAGCAACCTCCATTTTGTCCTTCGTTCAGGCTGATTCCCGATTTTCTTTGGATTTTTCAAAATTACTCAGAAATGCATTTTGCAACCGTTGAAATCTTTACGTAATATGTACTAAATTGATCTTCTGTGTATAAAGAGATTTGAAAATGAATCTTGATGTGAACAGAAGGGGAGAGGGAGCGGGAAAGGGGAGGGTAGCGGGAGGGAGGGAAGTTGTGGGGGGGGGGAGCCATTGTAATCCATAAGCTGTACTTTGGAAATTTATATTCTTTAAATAAAAGCTTTATAAAAAAAAAATGCATTTTGCAGTTGAGTTTTCTGACCTTGTGCTTGTAACTTCCACACCTTCACACCGATTTTCTGCTCCTTGGTAAGAGAAGTGTCCTGGGTCCTGTCACGGACACCCTTAGCACACATGAAACCACCACAGGCCTTGCTGACCTGGTTTTTCCATCTTGGACAACCTCTGAACTTGACACCTCACAGCACAAACCCCTCCAAGTCTGCAGGGGCACCTGCCCGGTGCAGACTGTGTTGCTGTTACAGCCTTCTTGGTTTAAAGGTAAATAGGGACTGGGGGACAGCTTGACTTTGTTACAGGATGTTTCGCAGCACAGTCTGCACGGTTTGTCAGTGCTGGATCAGTTATCATCCCAGAAGAGCCAGGCTGACTGCAAATACTATGTGAAACACCAATGCCAATCAGCACACTTATCAGTAATTGTATACAGGGTTGTAATAAAGGTTGCATGTATGCCTATCGTCAACTCTGAACAATATTTAAACGCACTGGAACTTTCTGGAATAAAATCACACGGTACTTGTGATTCTGTATAATACTTGGTCAAACATATCATGTGATAATAATGGGACTGTAAGGGCTGGCGCTGTGGCATAGTAGGATAAGTCTTGACTTGCAGTGCCGGCATCCCACATGGGTGCCAGTTTGTACACCAGCTGTTCCACTTCCAGTCCAGCTCTCTGCTATGGCCTGGGAAAGCAACAAGTGCTTGGGCCCCTGCAGTTGGCACGGGAGACCCAGAGAAAGCTCCTGGCTCCTGACTGGCCCAGCTCCTGCCATTTGGGGCCTGAACAGTGGATGGAGGACCTTTCTGTCTTTCCCCTTCTCTGCCTGCAGCTGTCTCAAATAAATAAGATCTTTAAAAAAAAAAAAAAAAGGAGGGGGGGTTTAAAACTTTTTCTTGATAGTTCAGTTATCACCGTAAAAGAGCTGAGTCAATATAACTGAAAACGCACCTGTTCTCACAGCGTGATTCATCCCTACACGGCTCTGGACCAGAACGTCCTCACACTGGACCCTCGGCAGGGGCGAGGTGGATGCTCAAAGATCTTGGAGAGCAATGGAAGTGTCGCCGGGTGGATGTGGGAGCCTGCTGAACCCCTGCTTAAACACCAGTTCCTTTTTTTAGTAGAAAATACTGACTCTGTGTATTTGAACACAGAACATTCCTCTTATCTCATAAACACTCCAGGAAAAAATGACAAACCTAGAATCAGCACTTAACACGGAGATAGCCTGTTTCTTCAGAACAGGAAGACTCACGAAACCCTCCTGAGAAATGGGCAGCAGATGAAGATTCCATCCAAGTGTCACAACAAATGCCCTAGTGACTTTCCTTTCCCCTTAGGTTGTGACGAAACCTCCTTCATGCTCTCTGAATATGAAGGGTGAATAGTTATAAATGTCAGCAGAAAGAAAAAGCAGTATTATCTAATACAAGTAAATATCAGCTTACCTTAAAATTTTGCTTCAAAATGGATACATTGCCTACATGCATGCAAGATAATTTAAAATCAATAAAACCAACACTTTTTTTTTTTTTGAAAAGAACTACATATGATGCAGATTAGTCTGCAAGAATTTGTATTTCAGAATTGCAAATCTCATCTAAACTCAGATCAAGCTTTTTGAAAATGTCTAAAGGTTGTTTTCAATTGTTAAATGAGTGTTGTCTTCAGAAAACATTCTCAGGGCTGGCACTGTGGTGTAGTGGGTGAACCTGGCACCTGCAGTACTGGCATTCCATATGGGCGCTGGCTGCTCCACTTCCAATCTAGCACTCTGCTGTGGCCTAGGAGAGCAGCAGAAGATGGCCCAAATGTTTGGGCCTCTGCACCCATGCAAGACAACCAGAAGAACCTCCTGGTTCCTGGCTTTGGATAAGCTCAGCTCTGGCCATAGTGGCGATCTGGGGAATGGACCAGTACATGGAAGACTTCTCTTTCTCTTTCAAATAAATAAATCTTTCAAAAAAAAAAGCGAAGAAAATATATTCTACTATTTTGTATTTCAGGTATTTTATTTATTTTATTTGGCAAAGAGAAGCCTAAGAATTTTTTTTTAAAAAACACTTCCAGAGAGAACACCTTTTACCATAAAATAAACCTGTGTGATTTGGGAGGACAAATCTCAAATGTATATTTTTGACTTATGTGCCAATTTTATAATTAGTACAAAAAGTTAATTAGCTCAAATATTTTAAAAATGTAAAAACCAGTCCAGGCAACATAACTATATAATCTTGCTGTAAAAGTACTTATATCAAATTCCACCCAAAATATTTATGCATTATACTAAATTTAGTTCCTCAAATCATTCTTCACTGCCGGCTGGCTTTGCCATTTTCTGTTGTCTCCATTCTGAAAAACAGGAGGAAAAAACTGAGTGGGTAAAAGAAAACAATAAGCATTCATGGTTTTTCTCCCAAATTATCTTTACATGAAAACTGTACTGTGCCACACTGCTAGAACAGAAGACTTCAGCACTTTAGCAAAGGACGGGCTGTTAGGATTCCTCTCCTTAGCCAAGCTTGTTTGTAGAAGAGGGGAAGCGGAGGCCCCATGAGACGCAGTGGTGTGCCCAAGGTCAATGACAGAGGCAGCCACCCTTTCACGGCCCCACTCTCCCTCTCCAAGGCAAACTGAGAAAACAGCCTCTACCATTTAGCCCAGGATTTACTTCCTTTTGCATAACTAAAGAAACTCCTTGCCAGTATATTTGTAGAGAATTTTTACTAAAATGTACATTAAAACAAAATAGACTTGAGACTTACTCTATTACAAGCAGTATCCTTCATACTTTATACTTACTAGGAGAATATTTTCTCCGAGTATTCTAGATAGTATTAGTATTGCACACTAAATGCTTTCTGTAATTCTTTTTTCCTTCTATGATGCTTCCTAAGCACTGGGGGAAGAAGGGTATGCTCAAAAGAGTAAATACTTTCTGGGATACAATCAACGTAATGAGCCATTTTACAAGTATTGAAATTAAAGAAGTCAACTTATCTTCTCCTGATAGGTTCCTAACACCAGCAATACAGAACTGCTGTGGTGGGCGCTGTGGCACAGCAGATCAAGCCATGCTGGGATGCCCACATCCCATACTGGGGTGTGAGTCTGCCTCCCAGCTACGCTGCTTCTGATCCCTTTCTGCTACTGTGCCTGGGGAGCAGCAGATGATGGCCTAGGTACCTGGATCCCTTCCACCCACGTGGGAAACCCAGATGGAGTTCCAGGCCCCCAGCCCTGCCTATTGTGGGCATTGGAGAAGTGAACCAGCGGATGGATGTGCTTGTGTCTCTGTCATTCTGCCTTTTATGTAGGTGAAAAACAAGACTGCTGAACATGACGAAGAAGTCGTGCCATTAAGATGTAACACAGCAACCAACAGAACCAATTTGCACAGTAAAGAACACTCACCCATTTTCTTCTTTAAGATGTTGATATAACTCAGCTCTGTTATTAACAGAGTTCAGTCGCCCAGCAAACTCCTGGTGCTTTCTGGAATTGGCAGTATTGATTCTATTACTCCACAAGGAGAGTAAGGACACTGGCCCTGGTGGTGTACATGAAAGAGGAGAAAAAAGGTAGAATAACTTATCACCTCAAAATTTATAAATTTAACAATAATTAGGCAATATCACCTTTCTTTTACATGTAATTTGGGGTCCCTGAGACCACCTGCGAGTTTGGTAACTCACTAGGACTCAAGTGATGCAAGGTAAAGGTACGCCCATGGCCCAGGGAGATGACAGCAACACAGTCAGGATGTGTGGCCAGAGCAGTGACAGAGACAGCATGGGCATTAGGCGGAGACCAGAGGAGTCTGCCTGCAAGTCTCCCAGGCGCTGGCTGTCCCTGCAGTGAGGGGCCACCCAGACCACCCACTCCCTCCAGAGGCAGAAATGCAGCTGTGTCTGTGCAGTATTTCTGCCAGGAAAACCTGCGTGAGGCTCCAGGGTCCACAGTTTTTGCTGGGAGCTGATCATCTAGGCACTCTCTGCTTAACCACAACAGAAATCGAGGACCCAGCAGAAATTTAGGTTCAGAGGTGATGCAAAATAACCTCACCATCTGGGGAACACTTCAAAACACAGATGTTTCCTTGCTGGATGTATGACACTACTTTTTTTTTTTAAATAATGAGAAATATTCACTGCCTATATGTTTTCAAGCTATAAACAGACAATCTCCTAAATAAAATCCAGGAGCAGTGAGGAGGTCTTCCTCACCCACACAACATGAAGTGACACTGCACAAAACAGTGCAGCTGGGGAACGCATTCCGAGCACAGTGGCCACGGCTCTACCTTTGGACTTTTCCACTTGAGGAGCTTCATCCACTTCTACTAGGGGCTTCTTGTTGGGAGGTTCTGGGGAGTCAGGCGAATCTTTTATGATCTCAGCCTCAGCCAGCTCTTCTTTTCCACGTTCTAAGATGCCTTTTAATCTTTTAGAGGACAAAAAAGGAAATGTAGTTTAAATACTTGAAGTTCAAAAAGGGTTCAATAATTAAACTGTCCATATCATTCTCTTTAAAAGATAGCTGAGCACACAAAACAGACCTTGGGACTACTCAGCAACTTCAATCTAAAAGCAGTTAAGGGAATTTAATAAAGTAAACATTTTCCCCTTTTCTTTCATAATGATATTAAAATAGTTCAGACATTAGTCTGCAGTAAAATATCAAAAGATAAAGGAAAACAAACTAAAATTAAAAAGATGAGAAATAAAGGAATTTCAGAATAAATTTCACAATTTTAACTTGAAGATATGTACAAAACACTTTCAAATTCCAAGCAGGTTTAAGAAATTTGGGGGTCATGTGTTGTATCTTTGGTGGAAATATACTTATGTTCCACAAGTTAGGAGGTTCACTCTAAGTTTTTACTGGGTCTCTTCAGGGAAGGAAAACCATTCCAGTACAATCAGAGGTGTACGTAAGCTTACTGAGACCTGAATCTGAATTCCTTCTGCCTCCTCCCACAGTGGCCAATTCTGGTGGAGAAACTTAGCAGCTCTAAGGAAGAATTGGACTTCTAAAGTCCAAGAGAAGAAGGGTGCTACGTGTTTACCAGTGAAATGACAGTATTTCCAGAATTAGCTTCTGAAGACTTCTGTGCAGGTGGTGAGGGAAGTGGAAAACATGAAACGAGATCTGCCATGAACTGCAGCTTCTGACGGTAGACCAGGGGTACCTATTGACTCTACTGTTATGTCTGGAATTTTCTGTAATAAAAAGTTCTGTGTTGTTTTTAAGGAACTTAATTCAATTACAGTGGAATAGTGACTCAGCTGTTCACCTGATTTCTGGCAAGGAGTTATACATGTAGCCAGCTGGTAGGTTATATATGGTATTTTTATTTATAAGCCTTTATAACTTTTTGTTTTTTCAAATTTAACCTTGATGTCACTATATAAATCACAAACTAAGGGAAGCAGGTGTATGGCTGAGGAATGTCTTCAGAAGTAGGACTGCAGGGCCAGTCTTGTGGCATACTGGGTTAAGTCACCACCTACAGTGGCGGGCTGGTTCAGGTCCCGGCTGCTCTACCTCTGGTCTGGCTCCCTGCTGATATGCCTGGGAAAAGCAGCGAGGGATGGCCCAAGTGCTTGGGGCCCAGCACCCACATGTGAGACCTGGAGGAGATTCCGTGCATGGGACCCACCCAGCTCTATCCATTGGGGGAGTGAACCAGAGGATGGAGGACTCTCTATCTATCCCCCTGTGGCCCCATAACTTTTCCTTTCAAATAAAAAAAAATCTTAAAGCAAAAAAAGTAGGACTGTTTACTCTTTCTGTGTGTCCTGAAGGGCTCCGGTGTCTCATTCTATAACAGTACCTTTCACACTGTGCGGCGGTAACTGATTTACTTGCCTATCTCAACCCTAACACTGTCTGGGGCAGAGATCCTGTGCCAAATGCCTGGCATATCACAGGCATTCAACAAATATCTACTCTACAAATGACTAAGGTTACATCTTTGGGATTCATAACAAATAAAACACAGAATGAGACACATGTCAGGTATGGATTTTCTTACGTTAATTAGGATAAACTGACATTATTTTTGTCCCAGCTGTCAAAACTCATAATACCTTTTCATGCTCAAGAGAGATCTAGATTGTAAGGATGACAAGAGTCTAGCTAAGCAGTGAGTGCCACATGCTAAGTGGAGTCTGGGTGTCTGGATGTGCTGTTTTCAGATGTGAGACGCAGGGGCACCAGGGGGTGCTATGAGTGGCAGGAAGTCACCTTTCTGAATCTTGCCAAGGCTTTTCCTGTTCGTAATCTTTCACTGCTTTCTCAGATTTGTCCTCTTTGTCCTCCCTCTTTCGCCCTCGTTTCTTCCGTTCTTCCTCCTCTGGGGGTTTGCTCCTACACGCCATCAGACATTCCAAGACTCTCTGATGTTTCTCTGAGTTGCTGATGTGGGCCCTGACGAGGGTCTCCAATTCGTTCCACATGATACGGTACTGTTCGTCTCTGCAGTGAAGGGTGAGATGGCCCCCTTAGAAACATGCTCAGTTATAGTGCAATGTCACCTGCTATGGGTGACGTAAAAGGAAATCATTAAACAAGGACTTCTTTCCCCTTCATATTTCATGATGGAATTCCAAACTACAAGGTATCCACTTCTGCTATCCTACATTATTTCACCTGCATCATAAGCATGTATATGTGCACACCCTCATATATAATTTGCGTAAGGAGTAAGTTACCCTAAAAAACAACATATATCATATAAATGGGATATATAGAAAGAAAGGGGAAAAAAAAAAACCTACCTTTTAGGGCCCTTTCCCCTCGTACCAACTGTGGAAATAGGCAGAGGATCATTTTTTCTTTCCATATCAACTAAGTTGTATATTGTTTTTTGACAGTTTAACACATCTTCTTCTGTCAAAGATTCTTTCACAATAACACTGGCTAATGGGACTACCTGTTAGTTTTTTTTTTAAAAGAAAAAAGAAAATCTGTCTTGAAAAACAACTATCAAAGCATCTAGGCAGAACTTGCTCTAACAGCTGATTTTATAGGTCCCAACGCCGAGGGCATCTAGAACTATCCCTTCACAGTTTCCATTACTAATTCTTACTGTAGCACGCTCACACATTTCATTCTTGGCTTGAGAAATGTTATGAATTACCGATTTCCTCATATGTTTCTTTAAGAATATGTAACTAATCTAGAAGAAAGGCTGAGACAACGTAACACTCACCGCTTGCATGTTGAAAATGGTGGTCTGTGAAATAATCATGGGCCAGTAGCGGGTGTGTTTTTCTAACTGATCTTTTGCCCGTTCCAAAGGTACCTCGAGACTTCCATCGATTTTATATCTGGGGTCTAGAAAAGGAGTTAATCTGTTTTCCCTCATAAATTCACCAAAATCCTAATGATAACCAAATAAGATAAAATTAGAAACTCTTTCTAGTGGTTCAGGTGGAGACATGCAAAAGTCTGCTTCCCTCTGTCTTCTGTCCTGTGATCTGCAGCATTTTCTCTCCCAGCTCCCCTCCCCTCACTACTGTTATCCCCTTGTTTTTGAACTTGAAACCCTATCAGCTTCTATACAATGGAGATGAGGAAAGCTTCAAAGACACATACACTGAAGGCACTTTCTAACCCTTTTTAAAAACCAAGGAATGCTTGAGTTTTTTATTTTCTATATTCAACTCTTTTCTATTTCAGGTAAAAGAATGAGCAAATCACATTTGAAGATCAACTTGCTGACTGCAAAACTGCCTTGACACGACATCAAATGGTAAGTACCTTCAAATGATGAATTACAGGTCATTTACAGGTTTTTTGTGGTTTTTTAGATGTCTTTATTCTCTACATTCCTACAATGAATGCTGGCACTGATTAGTTTTCTCCTTACAAAAATAGTCATGGAAATACCAAATATGAAAGAAGGGAAGGAGAATCAGAAGCTAAAATCACAACAATACTATTTATACTGAAAAGAGACATAATTTACTAGTGTATCTGTTAAAATAATACAAAAGCCTTTTATTTCAAAATAGCAACAACCCAAATATCCAAGTTTCTGTTTTCCTTTTAAGTTACTAGGAATTAAGTTCTCCCTAAAATACTAACCAATTTTCCTATATTTTCAGTGTGTCGATATAATTCAGAATCTTCCAGGTAGCATAAGGAAGACTATATAGTGATAAATACATTTTTTGAACAATTATTACAGCAAATTCACCTAATCAAAATCATAACCCATCTCTTCCAAACCTTTATTTCCTGGATCTCGGCATATAACCAGCACTCAATGACTATGTGCTGAATGATGACAGACTAAGAACAGAATGTGTAGATAGCAGAATCTTACTGTAATCCGGTAGTCAGTAACTCTTCCTCCACATCCTTCACTAATTGAAGGCGGGTCTTCTAGAATGGACCGAGAACTGCTAAGGACGTGCAAAAAAATCTCTCCTCCGTGGCTACTAAGCATGTGACTAATGACCTTAGAACCTGACTTTCGCGGCTGTTCCAATAAAACAGAACGACCTGTCAAAAACAAGATTAGATCGTCAGCAATCAAAAGGGCTCTTGCATATTCCCTGAAGATTTATGTCCAGAGTTGTTCACTGTATTCATTCACTCCTGTATCTCAACCAGTATTAATTCAGTAGATCAACATTTCAATTCTTAAAAATCTGGATTCTAGCCTTTGCTTTTGCTTAATTACTCCGAGATCACACAGGTGATACACAGAGTTTCCGACAAACAAGTGCAGGGTCTCTGCTATAATGGGCTTGCTTATATGGCCAATTCAATTAAGTTCAGAGAAAATCTTTTCCCTGGACATTAGAAACAAAAATGAGACAGCTCCTGGATAACCTCAAGGTTATCAAGGCTACAAAACACAGGGGAGAAGCCTCATACTCAATTCACTTCTACAACACCTCCTCGTCACTGAAACTGCTATTTCTCAGGCCCAAATGTTGTTACTACGGATTTAACTTGGGCTCATAACCACAGTGTACTCAAATATAACAATGAAATTAACCTTACAATAAAGATACATTGACTCTAAAGAATTTTTTAAAGAAAAGTATTATTCCATTCATTTAAAAGGCAGAGTAACAACAGGAAGAGACAGAGAGGGACAGAGAGATCTTTCATCTGCTTCTTCACTCTCTAAATCCCTACCACAGTAGGGGATGAAGCCAGGAGCCAAGAATTCCATCCAGGTCTCTCATGTAGGAATCTAAGTACTCGGGCCGTCATCTGCTGCCTTCCTAGGTGTATTAGCATAAAGCTGGAGAGGAAGTGGGGGAATCAGGACTTAACTAGCACTCCTATGTAAGATCTGGGGAATCCCAAGTCACAGTTAACTCACTGTACCACCACCACCCACACTGACTCATTAAATCAATGGTCTCAAAATCTAATTGATATTATACAACCAGAGGAGATAAAATTCCGGCTTAGTAGACAGAATAAATTTAGACTTGCAAAAATTTTCACACAAGGAAACCACAGCTTTGAGGTCACATGTAAGTATCATATGATGTAATATTTTTTTTAAACAATGGGTTTTTTTAATTTATTTTTTTTAATCTTTGACAGGCAGAGTGGACAGCCATTGGAGGGTGAGCCAATGGCAAAAGGAAGACCTTTCTCTCTGTCTTTCTCTCTCACTGTCCACTCTGTGGGGCTGGCATTGTGGCATAGGGGGTTAACGCACCACTTGTGTGGGCACTTGTAGCCCTTGCTCCTCCAATCCAGTTCCCTGCTAATGTGCTTGGGAAAGCAGCAGATAATGGTCTAAGCACCTGCTCACCTGCCACCCACATGGGAGATCTTGATGGAGTCCCAGGTTCCTAGCTTTGGCCTGGCTCAGCCCTGGCCATTAGGGCCATTTGGGGAGTGAGCCAAATATGGAAGTTATTGCTCCTCCCTCTCCCTGTCACTTTGCCTTTCAAATAAACAAATCTTTTTTTTTTTTTTAAAGATTTATTTATTTACTTAAAGGCAGAGTTACAGAGAGGCACAGGCAGAGAGAGAGAGAAAGAGAGTGAAAAAGAGAAAGATAGAGGGGTGTCTTCTATCTTCTATCTCCCCAAATAGCTGCAATGGCCAGAACTGAGCTGCTCTGAAGGTAGAAGCCAGGAACTTCTTCAGGACTTCCATCAGGCTGCAGGGGTCCACTGCCTTCCCAGGCCATAGGAGAGATGGATGGGAAGAGGGGCAGCCGGGACTCGAACCTGTACCCATATGGGATGCCAGCACTGCAGGCAGCAGCTTTAGCTGCTATACCATAGTGCCAGTCCTGTACACACATCTTAGGGTGAAGCTGCCGCCTGCAGGCATCCCATATGGATGCCAATTAGAGCTCTGGCTGCTCCACTTCCAATCCAGCTCCCTGCTTATGTGCCTGGGAAAGTGGTGGAAGATGGCTCAAGTGTTTGGGCCCATGCACCCACGTGGGAGACCCAGAACAAGCTCCTGGCTCCTGGCTTCAGATTGGCCTGGCTTCAGCTGTTGCAGCCATCTGGGGAGTCAACCAGTGAATGGAAGATCTCTGTATATATTTCTTCCTCTCTTTTTAATTCTGCTTTTCAAATAAATAAATCTTAACAAAGAAACTGTATTTGTGATAAAGGTATGGGGTGGGCATTATGGAAGCTCACATCCCATAGGAGAGTGCCAGTTAAGAGTTCCAGCTGCTCGACATCCAGTCCAGCTCCCTACTAATGCATCCTGGGAAGCACTGATTGACATTTCAAGAGTCTGGGTCCCTGCCACCCTTATGGGAAACCAAGATGGAGTTCCTGGCTCTTGGCATCAGCCTGGCCCAGTACTGATTGTTCCAGGCACTTGTGGAATGAGCCAGCAGATGGAGGATCTGTTTCTCCCTCCATTGCTCTTGTTTCTTTCTTTTCTTTTTTTAAAATTTCATTTGACAGATTGACAGATAGAGTTAGACGGTGAGAGAGAGACACACAGAGAAAGGTCTTCCTTCCGTTGGTTCACCCCCAACTGGCTGCTATGGCCGGCGCTGTGCCAATCCGAAGCCAGGAGCCAGGTGCTTCCTCCTGGTCTCCCATGCGGGTGCAGGAGCCCAAGCATTTGCACCATCCTCCACTGCCCTCCTGGGCCACAGCAGAGAATTGGAATGGAAGAGGAGCAACCGGGACTAGAACCCGGTGCCTATATGGGAGAGGCGTGGAGGGTTAACCAAGTGAGCCACGGTGCTGGCCCCATGCTCTTGTTTCAAGTAGACCAAAAGTATAAATAAACATTTTTAAAAAAATATATACTGCTCAAGAAAAATGAATTCCTTAAGCTACTACCTGTGACACCAGCATCTCACATGGGTGCTGGTTTGAGACCTGGCTGCTCCATTTCCAATCCAGCTCCCTGCTAATGGCCTGGGAAAAGCAGGGGAAGATGGCCCATGTGTCTGGGCCCCTGCCATCCATGTAGGAAACCTGAAAGAAGCTCCTGGCTCCGGGGTTTGACCTGGCCCAGCCCCGGCCACTGCGGCCATCTGGGAGGTGAATGAGCAGATAGAAGATCTCTCTCTCTCTCTGTCTCTTCCTCTCTCTCTTCCAAACAAATAAATAGATTTAAAAAAATAAGTACAATTCAATGGATCAACGTAAATAGTCTCTATTATTCTAGCTTCCAAAAATGCCAAAAAAGGAATTTAGATTATAAAAAATCATTCAAAAATACCTAAAAATACATGATAAAGCTGTCTCACATACAATGACATGAAAGTCAAACACAGAGATCTTATTTTTTCCACCTAACTGTTAATGGATATTTGTAATTACTGAAGATTAACACACATTTGTGGCAGATAAACATTCAGACCTATATTAACAAAAACAGGTTTCCAGAGTTCATGTCACAAATGATAGCACTTGTAATAATTTCAGTCAAAATCGATGAAAGTTACCATTTAGAAGAAAATTAGTAAGGCAGGAGGAAGGTCTACTATTTACATCGACAGGTGAGATTCGGTAAGCTCCAGTACAATAGTGTAATTCTGAAATAGAAGAAAACACTAATTTGAAAGAATATAAAGAAATATTCTCACAATAAAAAGGAGAAAAAACTTTGGTTACTGGCCCTCTGTTGCAATGAAAAACATGCGATACTTGGTACAATGTTCTGCAGACAATACTTTTCAGAACTCGCTGATTCAGTATTTCCACCCTCCACGGTTTTTAAATACCTACCGATGTTGTTTGTCCTCGGCGTGCACCACTTCAATGTTATCGTTTCTTTAAACGGGCCTTCTCTGCTGCTGCCACCTAAGTGGGTGTCACCTTTAAAAATGTCAGAGAAACATCGACATCACTCAATAGGGCTCAAACTTCAAAGTGTTTGCACAAGATTTCCAAGAGTTTAAGTTCTGTGAGAAAATATCCCTGAGAGAACATTGGTTTTTATAGAGATCTTAGAAAAATAGCAAATAGAGTATAGATATCAGATATAATTAAAATAAAAATGCAATTCTCCATCAAATAACCCCGCCATCATATGATTTAATCAATGAAAGCCGCTGCACTGAAAATCAATAGCAAAAGTTTTAAGATTTCAAGCATCTACAACTATTCCCCTATGCCAACACCACTAATGATAAACTAACACAGTTAAGTGCGCCAAGCTTAGGGCATCTAAAATGCACAATCAGGCATGAATGCTTAGCCTAACAGCTAAGATGCTGCCCCGGCCCAGTTCCAGCTTCCAACCCATGCAGGCCCTGGGAGGTGGCTGGCAGTAACTCAAGTAACTAGGCTTTTGCCACTCACATGGGAAACCTGAATTTAGTTCACAGCTCCCGGCTCTGAGCCTGGCCAAGCCCTGGCTTTTATGGGCATCTGGGAAGTGAACCAGCAGGTGGGAGCACTATTAGTCTTTCTGCCTCTCAAGTTAAAAATTAATTTTTTAATGCAAAATTATCTACAGTGAATCTTTTTTAAAAAGATTTATTCATTTATTTATTTGAAAGTCAGAGTTACACAAAAAGAGGAGAGGCAGAGAGAGAGAAAGGTCTTCCATCCGTTGGTTCACTTTCAGATGGCCGCAATGGCCAGAGCTGCGCCGATCTGAAGCCAGGAGGCAGGAGGCAGGAGGCAGGAGGCAGGAGCTTCTTCCAGGTGTGCCACGTGGGTTTAGGGGCCCAAGGAGCCGATCTGAAGCCAGGAGGCAGGAGGCAAGAGCTTCTTCCAGGTGTGCCACGTGGGTTTAGGGGCCCAAGGACTTGGGCCATCTTCCACTCCCTTCCCAGGCCATAGCAGAGAGCTGGATCAGAAGAGGAGCAGCTGGGACTAGAACCGGCTCCCATATGAATGCTGGCGTTTCAGGCCAGGGCATCAACCTGCTGCGCCACAGCGCCAGCCCTACAGTGAATCTCTTTTTTTTTTTTTTGACAGGCAGAGTTAGTGTGAGAAAGAGAGAGAGAGAGAGAGAGAGAGAGAGAGAGGGAGAGAGAGAGAGAGAGAAAGGTCTTCCTTCCGTTGGTTGGTTCACCCCCCAAATGGCTGCTACAGCCAGCGCCCTGCGCCGATCCGAAGCCAGGAGCCAGGTGCTTCCTCCTGGTCTCCCATGAGGGTACAGGAGCCCAAGGACTTGGGCCATCCTCCACTGCCTTCCCCGGCCACAGCGGAGAGCTGGACTGGAAGAGGAGCAACAGGGACAGAATCCAGCACCCCAACAGGAACTAGAACCCCGGGTGCCGGTGCCGCAGGCAGAGAATTAGCCAAGTAAGCCGTGGCACCAGCCCCTACAGTGAATCTTTTTTTTTTTTTTTTTTACAGGCAGAGTGGACAGTGAGAGAGAGAGACAGAGAGAAAGGTCTTCCTTTTGCCGTTGGTTCACCCTCCAATGGCCGCCGCGGTCGGCGCGCTGCGGCCGGCGCACCGCGCTCATCCGATGGCAGGAGCCAGGAGCCAGGTGCTTTTCCTGGTCTCCCCATGGGGTGCAGGGCCCAAGCACTTGGGCCATCCTCCACTGCACTCCTGGGCCACAGCAGAGGGCTGGCCTGGAAGAGGGGCAACCGGGACAGAATCCGGTGCCCCGACCGGGACTAGAACCCGGTGTGCCGGCGCCGCAAGGCGGAGGATTAGCCTGTTGAGCCACGGCGCCGGCCTACAGTGAATCTTAATTAGTTTATTTAGAAGAAGCATAAACCATACATCAAGAGATCTAGGAAGTAAATATGTAGGAAGTAACTGTGGCATTTTCTGTATTAATGGGGTCCACAGTCAACAGACATTGGTCAAACACTAATAACCACACACAAAACTGCAAAGTCTGAAAAACTCTTCAGGAGATGTATACAGTGCTACAAAAGCCTATACAGAGAGATCTGACCTACTGCAAGGTAACAGGGACACCTTCTGGAAGAGTGAGGATGGGTGTGAGTTTTAAGAAAGTGGCAGTGACGCCGGCGCCGCAGCTCACTAGGCTAATCCTCCGCCTGCGGCGCTGGCACATGGGATTCTAGTCCCGGTCAGGGTGCCAGATTCTGTCCCGGTTGCCCCTCTTCCAGGCCAGCTCTCTGCTGTGGCCCGGGAGTGCAGTGGAGGATGGTCCAAGTGCTTGGGCCCTGCACCCGCATGGGAGACCAGGAGGAAGCACCTGGCTCCTGGCTTCGGATCAGCGCGGTGTGCCGGCCGCAGTGGCCACCGGGGGGGTCAATCAATAGAAAAAGGAAGACCTTTCTCTCTCTCTCTCACTAACTCTGCCTGTCAAAACAAAAAAGAAGGTGACAGTGACGAATGGTGTCTGTGTGCCTGGAAAACACAGCCGGGCTGAGTTGTGAGAGGAGAATGGAAAAACGAGAGCAGACACTGCAGGGCCTTGTAGGACACCCGAGCACTTGGGTCACTCAGAGCAACAGGAACACTAGCGAGTTTCAAGCTACTGGGAACGTGAGCAGGCTTAGCTTTCTGAAAGCCACTCCAGCAAGGACAGCAGGAAGGACACCCTCTGCTGGATGAGGGAAAGGGTAATGGGAGCAGAGAGGCTGAGGGGACATGTGGCAGGATGGTGATCATTGCTCCAGCTGTGAGGAATGCAGTGTCTCAAGGCCCATCCCAAGGTCACTAATGTCACTGAAGTCTAGAAGTGCACGACACTGCCGTTCCTTTAAACTGTTAGAGCGCCGACTCAAGTGCAGGAACGTGCAGGGCTTGCTGGCCGGTGGCAGCGTTCATTCACTCCTCCCCGAGCCCAAGCTGACCTGGTCAGAAGCCTCGGTTTTAAAGCTGAGACCACTGGTTGAAATGTTAAAAGAAATCTAATTACAATTTCAAAATCTCTACACAGGCTGGATGGACGAGTCCAGCACTCTTTTCCATATGCTGCCATTCTTTCCCTCTGCCAAGGTCACCTGCCTTTCAAAAGACAAACTCCAGCAGGAACCTGAGGAACACATGGTTGGCTTTCTCAGAGTGTCCTTTGAGCTCAGTCTTGCCCACAGTCGATGCTACAGGGCACCAGCTGCGTGGCCAGTACCAGGAGAAACCCCAGGAGAAGTCTGGAAAGGGACGAGCTACTCAATCATGCTGGCTGCAGAAACCTTCTCAGAGCTGTCGCGAATGTAACTTCACCCGTCAGGCCTCACTCAGGAAGTCTCTTACCACTTTTCAGGAAGTCTACGTGTGCATCTTTGTGATGAAGCAGCTCCACATCGTAGTTGGCAGACGTGTTAGCGTGCTGTTCTTCCTTGAAGCAAAATCGAAAGCATTTAAAATAACCTAGTTTCGCTTTGAAAATAATGAATTGTCACTCTGCTTTTTTGTTTAAAGTGAGGTCGAATATATTCAACAATAATTAGCAAAAATAAAGGAATAGTGTACTCAGTAATTAATCTATTTAAAGATGCAACAGTTTTCCACAGTAATATAAACTCTATTTTAAAAAACCACTAGCTCCACAGGTAATAAAATACTTAGTGATTTGTGTATATTTTGTCAGAAATAACAGATGACTGACCCAGAAATTCTGGAAATTTTTTACTCCAAGGCACTGACTTGCCAGTGCTTTTCTATATGTAAATATACATGTAACTAAAATACTTTACATATATTCAAGTGGAATAGCCGTTAGAGGAAATAGCATCTTTAAATACCTACAGCGAGTAATAAACACCAGTTATGTAAAACAGCCAATACAAACTGATAAACAAGTTCAGTAACTTGTTTTCACAAAACAGTAATAGGCGTTTCAACATAATCTATTTACCAAAAAAGACAAAGATCGAAGAGAGTCACAGCAGTAGCACACAAAGGTTGTCGAGTTTAACAAACAAGGTATCTATTACCTCACAATCTTTTTTGTAATTCATGAAATGATATATCCTCATATTAAAGTACACCTGCTATGCTATTTTACTTGTTAATTGCTTCTGCATTCAAAAGATTCTATAAAATAAGCCTAAAATTTCTAGTTAAGAACCAGCCAAGAGTATTAGGAGGAAATTAATGAAAGGATCGTATTTCTCATGCAACTTAGTATTCATAATGAAGTAAAACTAATTTTTAGATGCAGGACTATTTTATATTTTTAGACATAATCTATTTAAATTCAACAGTACTCAATAATATTCATTTATAGCTTCCTATGGATGAGGCTTTGTGCTGGTCCGAGACAACTTCAGGATAACACTTGCGTAATGACAGTGAACAAGCGGCAATAGATTCCTGAGAACAATCTATTATTAAAACCATAGAAATCATATCTATGGTTTTCCAGCTACAGAGTAACAAACTAATTTAAAACTATGACTTATTTTTCCCTCTTTAAACCTACTAGTCATAAACATTACTGGATGAGTAAAAACAAAAATATAGGAAATAAAAGATGCACTAAAATACACAAAGTAACTAAATCTAGTAACACAGCTGGCAGGAGAAGAATCACAGAAGAGTAATGCAAAGCAGAGGTATATCCTGCTAAGAATCAGTGTGACTGTTAAAGTTCATGTGACATGTATGTTGCTAAGAATCAGAGTGACTGTTTAAGCTCATGTGACGTGTATGCTGCTAAGAATCAGTGTGATTGTTAAAGTTCATGAGACGTGTATCCTGCTAAGAATCAGAGTGACTGTTTAAGCTCATGTGACGTGTATCCTGCTAAGAATCAGAGTGTAACTAATTTCATGTGACGTGTTCTCATTAGGAAGCAGAGGGCAGCGTTCTGTGATCCTTCCTTGCTGCTGTTCAGTACTCACTGACCTGCTCAGAGGCACTGAATGTGGGCTAGCAAAACAGAAAACGCAACGTGGGGAGAAAGAGTCAAGGTTCAATTCAAATAAACTATACGGCTCAAACACATATTTAAAAAGCAAAGCAGAACTTTCAAAATAGCAAGAGGAATCACCTACCTTCATTGGAATATTCGTAATCGTGGTCGAAGCCAGGTCGAAATGCTGCTGTACTAAAATGTTCAATTTGGTAGCAAGATGCCGCCCTGCACGAACACTGTGAACCTCGCTGGTTAAAACTGGCGACAACTACAGAAAAGTACACAAGAAAAGCGACCCACAACATCAGTTCATTCTAACTGAGGACTAAATATTTCACTATAACCCTGCAAATTAAGTGTTTTTAAAGTTTAGCATTTGGGAAACAAATCAAAACGGTCCACTAATTAATATATGAAATTAACCTCTTTTTTATTCAAGTATATTTTTATTGGAGTGTACTGCTTTTCTAATAAGGGAAAAAAAATAAATAAGAGATGAAATAATGAAAATAACTGAAATGTGGAGAACAATACAAACTGTGAATGGTTTTGCAAACCTTTTTAAAATAAAGAAATGTCAACTGGCAAACAAGACAGAAAACACTTCGAGATCCACAATAACACAAAGAACCAGCTGTGAAGTTCTGCCATCCAGGTTTGATGTGAAAGCTAAGTATTTTCTTGGAAGACGACACTGGTAATGTGATCATTTCAATGCTAACTCTGCTCAGCACTCATTGTGAACAACTCCTAGTACCTTTTCTTTCGCTGCTTCCACGCTTACCTCTTTTTTAGGACGGTCAGATACAAGGCTGTCTTCACCAACTGGGTAGGTATGGATCAAGACCAACTCACATTTTTGAATCTGCATAAGACTTAAAGAGAAATTTCACTTAAAAAAGTAGGAGTGAACATTATGCAGAGAATTCAGGCAGGTAAACTATTAACATCTTTATATACCAACACAATGCATTGATACAATCAAATATTAGTTAACACAAAAGCTAAATATTTATAAACAGTATATAATTGCTGAACTTGTATGAACACTTAGCAATTAATTTAAATGCAGAATTGCTAATTTTATGTGTTTGAAGCATAAAAATAAGGTAAAAAGTATTATATAATTAAGCATAATTTTCAAGAGCTAACTGCCACACAGAAAAATGAATACATTATGTATTACTTTCCCCATACAAGTGTTTTTTAAGGACAAAAATCTGGCAATTCTAACCATCATCTATGACTGGTTATTTACAAGAATATAGGGTGGGCAATGCTAAAAATTCTCCCAACATTTTATTCTGAAATTCTCAGACCTAAGGAAAGTTGCTGTACTACTAAATGAGCACCTGTATATAGTCCCCCTATCTATCCCAGAGAGATGCACACTCCTTTCTTATTCAACTATTTGAGGGCCTATTCCTGAGTATTTCCACATGCCTCAGCAGGTGAGAACAGACCCACCAGTAACAATAATACTGTCATGCCACCCAAGAAAACAACTGCTCAGAATGAAACAAAGTCCACAATGCAAATGCCCCAAACCCGTCCTTACTAGCCGTAACATGGTAAGAAATATGTACCGGTCTCTGCCTCTGGTTCTCTGCACACAGTGTTCTAAGCAACACTGATGGCAGGGGCAGCCTATGCTGTTGGTATTTACTCTCTGACCCCAGTCCTTGACACACAGCCCCTATATCCCTTGCCATTGCCTGGGTGACAGGAGTATCCTGTGTTCCAAGGAAGCATCCTTGGTGGGCTCCTCCCTAACTCCTGGGAGGGAGCTGATTTGATCACCGGAAAGACCATGCTAGGATGAGAAGCTCAGCAGCCTTTAGGCATATGTCCTCTTCCGGCAGGAAGGGAAGGGAGCTGGGGAATGAGGTGGTAATCAATCATACCTATCTGAAGCCTCCAGAAAAATCCCAAGTTAAAGCTCAGAGTCTGCAGGCTGGTGAACACCGGCACGGGCCCCGATTCACAGGGACGGAAGCTCCTGAGGCTGCTGCTCTGCGGACCTCACCCTAGGTTCCTTACCGTGCCGCTGTGCATCCACATCCTTGATCACACCCTCTATAATCAACTGGTAAAGGGGTTTCACTGAGTTTTGTGAGCTGTCATGGCAACACAGGAGGTAGTTGTGGAAGGCAAGTCAGACTTCAGCAGGGGTAACCTGAGGAGGTTGGTATCTGAAATGGGGGACAATCTTACGAGACTAAGTGCATAATCTGTGGGGTCTGCACTAACTTCAGAAAGATGAGTGTCACAATCGAACTGCTGGTATCCAGAGAGCTGGACAATGGTTGGTGTGGAAAAACCCACGTATGTGGTTAAACTTTAAGTACTGGCACCAAGGAAAAAGTTTCCCTTTTCAGTAGAGTGATTCTTCAAAAAAAAAAAAAAATCAAGTAACACAGTTAATTGTCTGTTTTAATTCGGTACATAATAAATAATGCCACCAACAATTTATGTACTCAACAAATTTCTAACAGAAACTCTGTGAACTTTTAAACAAATATGCATCATATGTTCATAGACTATGATGTTCTTCTGATTATTTTTCTTCTGGTGGGAAAATAAATTTTTAAAGTGAAAAGGAAAATGGGAATAACAAATTGCTGCTCAGCCATATATTTTTGGACAAACTGGTTGAGTCAGTAGAGAATTCAAGTGTATATCACTTTAAAATCATTGCCAACAGCTAATGAAATACGTGCAACCACAAAATCAAACATTTACTTCATTTACAGATTATACTCACTGATCTGAATTTGCAGCAAGCTTGTTGTGTTCATGAATTGTTTCCTGGACACAGTCTTCAAGCATTCGCACGTGGCTGTCACTGCAGAGTAAAAAAGATTTAGCAACCTTCAAAGAACAGACAGCAAGAGGAAAGTGTAAAAACACTCATCAGTTATGTGGCCTGGTTAGACACTTAAAGTCATTTCACATAGTACCATCTCTGGTGTGCTCATCCCCAGTACTCAACAACTAGCTGGAAAGCTAATGTGGACAAAACACCAGGCACACGGAGGGAGGGCATGTGGAGGAGAGGTTCAGTCACTGCATGGGATGCCCACATCTCACACTGGAAAGCCTGGATGAGTCCCGACTACACCACTTCAATCCAGCGTCTTGTTGATGTGTACTCGGGGAGGCAGCAGCTAAGGGGTCACATGTTTGTTATCCATTTGGGAGACCCAGGCTGAGTTCTGGGATGCTGGCTTCAGCCTGCCCTGGCATTTGGGGAGTGAACCAGCTGATCAATGATCTCTGTCCTCCTACTTCTCTCTCTCTGCCTTTCAAAAAAGATGAAAACAAATAAAAGTTCAAAAAAGCCAAACGGACTTACATGACAATCTAAACCGTTTGCATTAATACAATGAGTCCATATATATATATATATATATATATATATACATATATACATATATATATTTTAATTTGACAGGTAGAGTTACAGACAGTGAGAGAGAGAGAGAGAGAGAGAGAAAGGTCTTCCTATCCATTGGTTCACTCCCCAATGGTCGCTGCGGCCAGCACACTGCACTGATCCGAAGCCAGGAGTCAGGTGCTTCCTCCTGGTCTCCCATGGGGTGCAGGGCCCAAGCACTTGGGCCATCCTCCACTGCCCTCCCAGGCTACAACAGAGAGCTGGACTAGAAGAGGGACAACCGGGGCAGAATCTGGTGCCCCAACCAGGACTAGAACCTGGGGTGCCAGCACCACAGGCGGAGGATTAGCCTAGTGAGCCACGGCACTGGCCAATGAATCCATATTTAAAAACTGGAAAAACTCAGCCTCAGGATTAAAAGGTGAGAAGAAAAGGAAACCCAGAAAGACCACTCATGGCATCAGGCAGTCCCTCCCTTTTTGAAAGTGCCTCAGAGAAGCATGGCTGTGCCGGAGGCCCCACCTTTTTGCATTAGTGATGCAGATGATGCGGCCTCTGTTGCCCACGCGCTCCGCGTTCTCCATGAGCAGAGTGCGAGCCTCATGCTGGTACTCGGTGATTTTGCACAGGGTTTCCACTGCCGCCACGAGGCCGTGCAGAATACTGCAGCACTCCGGGTCTGCACGAGGATTAGGAGGCCCAACGGCCGCCAAGGCTGCCATCAGCTAGTCACAGGGAAAGACAACGTTGTTGACCAAAGTATGCTCAAGTTAGACAAACGCATAACAAGAAAATGACAGCTCAACCTCTCTGTTAAATATGGACACAAAAACTGTAACAGGATATCAGCAAAAAAATCCAGCAACAGACAAAAACAGAACCACACAGCATGACCAAGCATAATGTAATCTATAATGTCAACAGAATACCCAGAAAAAGCATTTTGCAAAATCTAAGAATCTTTCATGATAGAAATAAAACCAAAACTCAATAAACAAGGTATGATGGGAATGTCCCCAAACCTGTACAGGGCCTCTGGGAGAAGCCCACAGGCGATATCACACTGCACGGTGAAGCAGTGAATGCATTCTCCTGACACGGAGTCGTGACGAGCAAGGTCACTCAGTGTGCTGCAGGGCCCAGGCCAGGGAAATCAGGGGGAAAAAAAAATCCAGAGCAGACTGGGAGACGATAAGTAAAAGTGATTCTGTGTTGTAGATGGTTATGATCTTGTATACAGACAATCCAGAAGAACTCGCTAAAAACTATTAGAAATAGTAATTTCTGCAAGGGTGCAGGATACAAGATCAATATCAAAAAACAATTCTATTTCTATATAACTGCAATGAACAATCTGGACATGAAATCAAGAAAACAGTTCCATTTATAACAGATTTAAAATACAACACTTAGAAATAAATGTAATAAAAATACGTACGGCTTATACCTGAAAACTACAAAACATTGATGGAAGGAATTAAAAGTATGACAAATGAAAAAAAAATCCTATGTTCATAGACTGGAAGACTCAACACTTCAGATTCCAGTGTCACCCAAATTGATCTACGATTGATTTGCATCAACTGGCAACCTGATTCCAAAATTCATATGGAATAGCAGGGGATGCAGAACAGTCCAAACAATTTTGAAAAAGAACAAAGTAGGAAGATGTCACTTTCCGATTTTAACAGTTATTACAAAGCAGTGGTAACTGAGACAGTGTGGTACTAGCACAAGGACAGACATACAGATCAATGGAACAGAATTAAGAGTCCAAAAAGAAAACCATGTGCTTATGGTCACTGACTATCGACTAGGGAGAAAATACATGAAAATCCTATATTTGATAAGAGACTTGCATCCAGAGTATATAAAGAACTCGCAACATCTCAGAATAATATAAAGGGACAAATAACCTAATTTTAAAAGAGCAAAGCATCTGAGTAGACATTGTTCCAGTGAAAAAATACAAATGGCCAATAACAGAAATAAAAAACACAATGCGGGCCGGCGCCGTGGCTCAAAAGGCTAATCCTCCGCCTTGCAGCGCCGGCACACCAGGTTCTAGTCCCGGTCGGGGCACCGGATTCTGTCCTAGTTGCCCCTCTTCCAGGCCAGCCCTCTGCTGTAGCCCAGGAGTGCAGTGGAGGATGGCCCAAGTGCTTGGGCCCTGCACCCCATGGGAGACCAGGAAAAAGCACTTAGCACCTGGCTCCTGCCATCGGATGAGCGCGGTACGCCGGCTGCAGCGCGCCGACCGCGGCGGCCATTGGAGGGTGAACCAACGGCAAAGGAAGACCTTTCTCTGTGTCTCTCTCTCTCACTGTCCACTCTGCCTGTCAAAAAAAAAAAAAAACCACAATGGGATCACAATGTATCACTAGAATGATGAGCATCAGAGGGAGTAACCAGTGTTGGCAACAAGAAGACAAACAGGAGCCTTCCTTCATTCACTGCTGATGACAGAAACGTAGAATGGTGCATCCAATTGGGCAAGCAGTTTGGCAGCTCCTCAAAATGTTAAAATCAGGTTACCAAATTAACCAGCAACTCTACTCCTAAATACATACCCAAAAGAAATGAAAAATGTCCACACAGAAAGTTGCACAGGGGCTGGCATGTTGGCCCAGTGGGTTAAGCCACAGACTGCGATGCCAGCATTCCATATGGGAGCAATGTTTTGAGTCCTAGCTGCTCCACTTCCAATCTGGCTCCCTGCTAATGCACCTGGGAAATCAGCGGACAATGGCCCAAGTGCCTAGGCCCCTGCCACCTATGTGGGAGACCCAGATTGGGAGTTCCAGGCTCCTGGCTTAGGCCCGGCTCAATCCTGACTATTGACCATCTGGGGAGTAAAACAGCAGATTTGGAACATCTCTCTCTGTCTCTCCCACTCCCTTTGTCAGTATGCCTTTCAAATAGGTTAAACCAAAACAAACAAACAAAAAAACCTTGCATAAAAGTATTTATAGCAGCGTTTTCATTAATGGCCAAAAGAGAGGAAGAACCCAAGTGTCTATCAACTGACAAATGGATAAACAAAATGTGGTATAACCACACAACAGGATATAATTCAGCCATAAAAAGCAATGGAGGGGCCGGCGCTGTGGCGTAGTAGGTAAAGCCACCGCCTGCAGTGCCAGCAATCCATATGGGCACTGGTTTGAATCCCGGCTGCTCTCACTTCCCATCCAGCTCTCTGCTATCACCTGGGAAAGCAGTAGAAGATGGTCCAAGTCCTTGGGCCCCTGTACCCATGTGGGAGACCCGGAAGAACTCCTGGCTCCTGATCGGCACAACTCTGCCTGTTGCAGCCATCCAGGGGGTGAACCAGCGGATGGAAGACCTCTCTCCCTCTTCTCTCATTCTCTCTCTGTGTAACTCTGCCTTTCAAGTAAACAAACAAATCTTAAAAAAAAATAATAAAGCAATGGAGTACTGAGAAACGTATACTACAACATCGATTAACTGTGAAAATGTATGAAAGCTAAGTCAAAGAGGCCATGTCTTATGATTCTATTCATGTAAGTATATTTCAAGGAAAATGGAATTAAATGCTAATGTTGGTGCAAAAACTTTCTGCAACACTTGTAGTGTTTTCCTAAGACACATTTTCCTTGAGCTTTCTGGAGAGGCCTCATATGAAGTCTCCAGAACAGGGAAAAGTACAGAGCCAGGAAGTTTACAGGACAACTATACCTTCAAGTATCAGAAGAATTTATAAAATGTCAACATAAGGCAAAAATGTCTAACAGTCTTATTCCATATTAATTTCAAAAAAAGAAACAATCTGATCCATGTTTCTTCAAATAAAACAAAAACAACGCAAGTTCAAAGATAAAGTTCCCCATTAACACTTAAGGAGAAATCTGAAAACTTAAAAAAAAAAAAAGGAAATATTCTGTTACCTATCATGATTAGAAAAAGCGATGTTTTTTTAATGTACTTGAAAACTTTATGAAGCTTGCAGAATATTCAGTCATCTTTCAATATTCATGCAAGATTAGTCCCAAATTCACCCAAAGATACTAGAATCCACAGATTCTCAAATCCCTTATGTAAAATGGTATCGTTTTTGCATATAATATATGCACATACTCCTGTATACTTTTTTTTTTTCAAAGATTTATTTTATTTATTTGAAAGACAGAATTATAGAGAGAGGTAGAGACAGAGACAGAGAGGTCTTCCATCCGCTGGTTCACTCCCCAGATAGCGGCAATGGCTGGAGCTGTGCCCATCCGAAGCCAGGAGCTTCTTCTGGGTCTCCCATGCTTCTACTGCTTTCCCAGGTCGTAGCAGAGAGCTGGATCAGAAGAGGAGCAGCCGGGACTAGAACCGGCACCCATATGGGATGCCGGCGCTTCAGGCCAGAGCTTTAGATCGCTATGCCACAGTGCTGGCCCCTCCTGTATACTTTAAATTATCTCTAGATTACTTATAACTGATACATTGTAAATGTTATATAAATAGTTGTTATGTTGCATTGCTTAGAGAATAATGATAAAATAAACAAAGTTTATATATGTTTAGAACAGATGTAATTTTCTCCTGGTATTTTCCATTCACCCTTGACTGGCTCCGTGGATGTGGAAGCCAAAGATTCATAAGGTTAACTGCAGTGTTACCTGAAAAAACTAACAGGCAGAACTCTGTGCAGAATTTATAAACTTGTGTGTCAATAAGAGGAAAGATCAATATTTGTATTTCTTTGTCTATGCAAAAAGACATTCTGGCAGGTCCTATAAAAAACTGAGAGGGGTAGGGAAAAGCCGAGGAGTACTATGGGATACTGGTTCCCAAATAAAGGAAAAAAAAAAAGTTCTGTTTGTACTAATTTCTAATACTCCCATCTCACCCAATTTCAAACTCCAACTGCAGTATCACCGAATGAGAAGCTAGTTAGATAGACTCAGCTCTTACACTGGTATGAGGAGGTACCAGCATGTTGCTCACTCAGGGGATGCAGAGCAGGAAATGTTTCAAGATATACCTTTTACTTATAAATGCAAACATATATGTGTGTACATATGAGTGCATGTAGGCACATATATAAAAAATTTAGTTTTATGTTACATGGGTGTGGTCTATTCATAAAATGTGACCAAAATAAAAGAAACTACTATTCGAAGTCCCTGATACATGGGAAAAGCTCAATAAAAAGCTTTCTAGGAGAAGAGTTTTAAGGTCCTGGGGAAAGCAAGAGAAGACAAATTTAGCTTTGTGAATTCGACAGACACAGACTGAATTCTGGCTCTGCCTTTTATTAGCTGCCAGATCCTTGACCACTTCTTCTGGCCCTTTTCCTAATCTCGAAACTAAAAAGAAAAATTATGGGACCAGAGTTGTGGTCCAGCAGGTAAAGCTACCACCTGCATCCCACCTGGGCGCAGGTTAGTGTCCTGGCTGCTCCACTTCTTATCCAGCTCCCTGCTAATGCCCTGGGATGGCCCAACTGCCTGTGCCCCTGCACCCACTTGGGTGAACTGGAAGAATTTCCTGGCTCTTGGCTTCGGCCTGGGCCAGTCCTGGCTTTTGAAGCCATTTGGAGAATGAATCAGTGGGTGGAAGGTCTCTCTCCCTCTCTGGAATTCTGACTTTCAATTAAATAAATAAATCTCTAAAAAAGAAAGAGGGAAAGAAAAATAGTAATACTAGAACCTGTGCTATCTTGGTGTGACATTTCCAAACTTCATTTAACAAACAAAAACAAGATCGAAACCCTGAAGTCTGACAGTTCTTTGTAATGAAAGCTATCATGTGTAGGCTGGAGTTGCAGCCTCTAATGGAAAGAGCCTTCGACCAACCGCATAGGTCAAACCATCTCAGGACTCGGTAAAGCTCAATTCCTTCACATGCACAAGGAAGGAGTCAAAGCAAAAGGCATCCAGGATCCTTCCAGACCAAACATTTTGCCATCAGTCTGTGCACCTGCTACTCACAATCACTCACAACCAGTGAAAGGTCCCTAACAAGGACAGCCAAAACTAAACAGTAAATGCTAACAGAAACAAGACTAAGCACAATTTATACAAAATGTCTTTTCTATCTGTTTGGACACCAGTGACGAACTACAGAACTACCTTCACAACTGGCATTTCCCTCTGCTCACAATCTAAAAACAAGGAGTGTAGTAGGACGTGGCTTCACCTCCAAAAACAGGAGTAGTCATTCTTTATGACCAGCACATCTATCACCTGAAAACCTCTACTGCATTGCAGCTGTGCATTAAGGAAGATTTATATAGATTTGCACTTATCTTTATTCATACATAGCCTGAGAGGTTTCAAGCTTTTCACAGTACCTTTGAAAAACATATGAGACTCTATCTCATAGTACTTCAAAAAGGCAACAGAGGAGGAACATACGGAATTCTAATAGTCATTTTTCATTAACAGGTGCGGGGTAAAGTTGGATAGAAGCAATAAACACAGGGGCCTGCACTGTGGGACACTGGGTGAAGTCACCACCTGCGATGCCAGCATCCCATGTGAGTGCCAGCATCCCATGTGAGTGCCAGATCAAGTCTGGCCGCTCCACTTCCAATCCATCTCCCTGCTAAGGCACCTGGGAAAGCAGCAGGAGATGGCCCAAGTGCTTGGGTCCCTGCTACTCATTTGGGACACCAGGACAGACTTCCAGGTTCCCGCCCTTGGCCTGGCCCTGCCCCAGTTATTGCGGCTATTTGGCAAGTGAACCAGTGGAAAGACTTTCTCTCTCTCTCTCTTTGTCCCTCTGTCTCTAACTCTGCCTATCAAATAAATAAATCTTTTTTTTTTTTTTAAAAGGAGTAACTTTAAATGCTCTGTAGCATTTACAGTAACTATTATTGACAACAAGTAATTGTATATTTCAAAAGAGCTAGTAAAGAGGTTTCTGAATATTCCTAAGACAAAAAAATGATCACTGTTAGATGTGACAGCTATACAAAATCCCTGATTTGATCATTCCATGTGGCTTACACATACTGAAATGTCACATGGCAACTTTTAAGTACGTACAATAATTGTCAATTATAAACAAATTATTTGAGGCCGGCGCTGTGGTGCAGTGGGTTAAAGCCCTGCCCTGAAGCACCAGCATCCCATATGGGCACCGGTTCTAGTCCTGGCAGCTCCTCTTCCAATCCAGCTCTCTGCTATGGCCTGGGATAGCAGAAGACCCAAGTTCTTGGGGCCTTGCACCCATGTATGAGACCGGGAAGAAGCTCCTAGCTTCAGACTGGTACAGCTCCAGCTGTTGAGGCCATCTGGGTTGTGAACCAGCGGATGGAAGACCTCTCTCTGTCTCTACCTCTCTCTGTAACTCTTTCAAATAAACAAAAAAATAAATCTTTTTTTTTAAAAGATATATTTGTAAAAAAAAAAACGAAAAAATAAACAAATTATTTTTTAAAAGAAAAAAATATTTTTCAAGTAATGAGAGTACTAAAACATTCTGGAGTGATATAAGCCCCAAGCCACATCAGCACAACCTACCCCTTGAGTGACCTTTCACAAAAAAGTAAAAGCTCAGATGTAGTTTCACGCTGTAATACTAAGCAAACATTTTAAAACCCAACACTGTGATAAAATAATGGATTCACTTCTATTGAAGAGCATCCATTAACCAAAAAAATTTAAAGTATTCCACTAATGCCTGTCTCATGTTGTTCAGTCTGTGGAGTGTGGTAGACTGAAGTCTTCTACCCACTGAATGACAGCAACGAGCAGAAGCCACCAGAAACTCCGTATCCTCAAATGGTAACAAAATAGCAGCTTATAACTTGAAATGACTTTATTTCTGCTTCCTCCATTAAAACTGTAGTAAAGGAATTTAACTTTTAGAAACTGTATGCAAACCAAAGCATACAACCCAAAAGACGAAGAAAACTAACAAGAGCTATCAATGAGAGAGGCATGAAAATGAATGACTGAACGGTGCAGAACTTAATGAGGACTTCAGCTGAAATCCCAGTGCACACAGGGGAAAAAGGCCGTCCAATACAGATGTGTCGCTTGAAGAACTCAGGAGGGGTTCAACAACTGGTGGGGCCCAGCATCACACAGAGCAGGACTGAGAAGACAGTATAAGGAGCAGCTGACCCCCAGAGCCTCATCCTGCCCGTCTAAGTCACCACCTCTCCCAGATCTCCACAGACATACAATCACGCTCCCTGGAGGAACTGAACCAGAAGGGTACCAGGCACAGATCCCACACAGCATGGCGCGGGGAAGATGAGCCCCCAGGGCAGTGCTGCCCAACAGAACATTCTGTTATGATGAAAATGCTCTCTACCCACAGTCCCCACTACGCGACCACTATCTCTGTGTGGCTCCTGGAGCTTATGAACCTCAATTGTTAGTTGCATGTAATTTAAGTTAAAATAACCACCCATAGCTAGCAGAGACTGTACTGAACAGCCAACTACAAAGATGATACAACAATCAGGAAAGCCTGCCTAGTGAGTGTGAGAGCCCACCCTCTGTGGATGGTCTGAGAGGGCTGAGAACCAGGTGCAGAGCGCATAGACAGGAGAGTGGCAGAGTTTTTCCAGGGAACCCTGGGGCTCTGGGAGAGCCGATCTGCCCACTCCGACATCCTGAGGCTTCACCCACAGTGACGTCCAGGCAGCAGTGCCTGCTCCTCAGCACAGTTTTCCAATCTTCCATCCTGTGCATTGCTTTCTAAGGTCACACAGTCAAAAAAAGCAGGCATTTAAGAAAAGCCTCAACATGAAAAGAACCCTTGGGGACACAAAGGGATGGAAACAAAACTTCAAATAAACCATAATACCCTCAGGTAAAAAATTATACCCACAGAACAATAAAGACAGGACAAAAATGGATATAATTAGAATACAAGTACAAGTTCTTGGAAAATGAAAATATAATCAGTTAAAAAGCTCCCTAAGAGGGTTATAAAGCTCAAAAACATAGGACAATGAGATGGATGAGAAAAAGAGTTAGCAGAGTAACTCAGGAAGTCTCCCAGGTACCCCACAAAGACACTCCATCGAGAGACAAGAACATGATCAAGGAACCAAACACAGGAAATCTGTCCTGAAGAAAGGCCAGGCACAATGCATGCAGAACAATCAACAGCAAGGCACTTCACTCACTGACAATGTTAGATCATGAAGGTGGAGAGGGATTCCAGAGACTCTCAGGGAGAAATTACGAAGAATGATGCTGGACTTGCCAGTAACACCAGTTCTTGAAATTATGAGGACAAAGTTATGTCCAATATGGTACTTTTTATACCCAAAGTATCAATAAAGGGTAAGTTACAGGAATTCTGGAAGTTATATTCCAGCAAAGCCCAAGAGAGCATGAAGGAAAAGAAGGGGCGAAAATGGGATCTGAAAGGCAGGGACAGAAAAGGATGAGAGCAAGGCGGTGGCCCAGGAGCAGCCAGCTCAGCCGCGCGCAGCCAGTGTGTGGGGGAACGCACACCCATGGCTCAATTACCCAGCATGCTCTCGGCTGAAAAACTGAGGCGGGTTGTGAGATACAGAGAGAACTATGCAACTGCAGGGCAGAAGAAAAGGAAATGATAAGTTCTAGAAATAAACAAAAAACAAGGACATAATCACATGTACCACTTGCCATTACAGAAACACCTTATGTAGACTTTATAATGCAAATATGGAATTGTGAAATAACTACAAATTCTGAGTATTACTTGTACTTCAGAGCCTTACACAAATACTTTCTGGACAAAAAAATTTTTAAGCATTTTAAAAGTCATACATTTAGAAAATTTTCAAAAATGACCACAGCTCAAAACCCAACCATACCTCCTGCAAATTTTGGTCTTCTTGAGTCCAGGAATTTAAAACATGAGCTCCAGAGTCACTCACAATGAAATTCACCTACATGACATCAAAGAGACAATCAGTATTGAACTCTAATTTCACTTAATCACACCCCCTTCTAAAATAATACGCAATTTCTCAGGACGGTTTGCCATGTGACTGACTCATTCATCTCACAGTTGTGGAATGCTCATTCACGCCAGGAGCTATTCCTGGCCATGTGGATGTGGGAATACAGTGGTGAGTAGACACTCCTGTTACTCACAAGGTGGGGGGAGCCAGGGGTGCAGAGTGTATGAAGATAAAGGGCAGTGCAGGAGGAATACAAATCAATGAACCAGATAATCTTGCAGAATGGCAAAAGCTATAAACTAGGTTGGTTATGTGGTCTTGATAGCATGGTCAGAGATGAGCTCTCTAGGGGAGAGGCAGTGGAATGGAATCCACAAGGACCACAGAATGTGGCCACTCACAAGCCAGGGTGAGGGAATTCCCGGCACAGCCAACAGCGAAGGAAAGGCCTCTAAATGTTTCCCTCTAAAGGGTTCAGGTCTAAGCGGGCACGGGCATGGGGGAGGAGGTAAACTGGAAAACACAGGCAATAGCCATAGCCATAGCCATAGCGTACTGAAAGTTACATAACAGATTCTGACTTTCTTCTAGGTGTTAAGTAAGATACAAACTTAAACATACCACAGGGTAAGATAACAATGAGGAACATAGTAGAAGTATCAAACTGTGAATCCTGTTCCTTCTTGGGAGGAGGGTGAGATTTACATCTTCTCGCTAGACAATATGATCTAAGCCATGATCTTTTTTCCTGTACCCAAACATGAAGTTTCCTTCCCTTAGGAAACAGGTTGATAATTGATCTCTCCTAAGGCTTATCTGACAGGGATATATTTTACTTGGTACTTTACACAGATTATCTCACTTAAACCTGACAGCAACAAAGTAGGTATTATGCTTACAAGGGCAAAAAGAGCTGGAGAGATTTAGAAACAGGATCCAACTCGCACACTGGTAGCTTAATATGCCCGATTTAAACCAAAGCCTAGGCCCCAAATCATTGTGTTACCCTTCCTTTCATATTTTTTACCTGTTAGAATGCACAAGAATTGGAAGGGCTTATGTCTTAATCTGAAATACACCTGTACGTGTAAGGACTCCAACGTTCACCTTTGCTGCCGCCGCCTGCCTCTGCCAGTCCCAGCAAGAATCAGCCAGGGTCTAGCCTCGACGGCTCCCAGTGGGAAAGCAAATCACCTGCTTCTGGCTAGGCAAACGACGTCCCCAGGAAAACCTGCAATTTCTATCAACTGCCAGTTCCTCATTGTACTGATAAATCATTCCTACTTAGCGTTCTTAAACACATTTCTTTCTGAGATGACCAAGCTCTATAGCAGTTTAGTTTACATTCAGTAAAACTGCCAGGAGCCAGCGGGCCTAGGTTCAAATTCTGGCTCTGCCTGTGCCTGGTGAGGTGATTCAGACAGGTTTCCTCTCTACCTGTGTCTGCATCTCCAGCGTGGCAGCACTAAAGGAGACGGACAGCCGCTAGCACCTACCCGCAGAGAGCCTACAGCCAGCAGCCATCCTGCTGCTCGGGTTGCCAACTGTCCTCAAAGGCCAGTGCTGTTCCGTGCGGGTTGTGACACACTTTGAGCACTGCCCCAATACTTACGACATCCATCTCATAGGACTCTTGTGAGCAACAAAGGACTTTTAACAAACATGAAGCATTCTGGAACATGCCTGCGCTCAGAAATGATGAGCTGCTATGATTACTACTGGCTCCAAGTAGATACTCATGATAGTCATCCTTGACGGCAGATTCACGTATATTTTTTTAAGTAGTAAACGAACAATGCTAAATCAAGCCTACAATAAGCTTATATATGTAAAAAAATTCTTTCCACAGCTAAGTGCATTCACAAAACCATGACTTAGTACTTCGCACTCACCAGCTTCTTGAAAGGAAATATATCATACAGTATCCTGCAGTACTCCATGGAGGACTCCACTGAGCAAGTCCACAGTGACTTGGATATGGGGGCCAGGGGGATGATTCCCTGGGTCCTGTTCTTCACCAGCATGTCGAATTCCACGTGCTGTCTGCAGGATTCTGCCATGTACGGGCAGTGATCCACGACAAAGACTGTTTTATGAGACTCAGAAAAAATCTTCATTTTGTTGCAACCTGCATGGGGGAGGGGGGGGCGGGACATATCAGCCCAGTGTTTACACCCAACAGTAAATGCCTTATGCTATTTCTAATTAATGCATCTTTTCCTCAAAAGGATTTTGGTAGGGAACAAGAATACGCTCAGGAAAATCTGCCCAGGAAAACACAGAATCGAGGGGGTCACGCGAGGGAGCCAAGGCCCTGATTCCAGGGGCGTGCGCCACCCGGGTACCACGCTGTCCCCCCACCAGGCACAGGCGGAGCCACGGTCCACACACACCGCTGAACCCAACATTGGGAGAACACCCTGTTTTTGTTTTTTTAAACACAAAGGCGTCCGACGGCCTTGGGGGCGCCGCACAGAACCAACTACTGTTCCAACACTGTGATGATCCCAGCTTATGTGACATCTCTACGAGCTGGCATTTCTGGGCTTCCCTTCCAACCAAAAACAAAACAACAACACCACGCAAGAGTTCTAAAAAAAAAAAAGAAGAAGAAGAAGAAGGGGTGGGGTGGGGAGGGGAGGGCTGGGGGATCCACAGGAGAGAGAAGTGACAGCAGCAGCGCCTCGGAAAGCTACAGAGCGGGTGTCCCCCGCGCCATTCACCCCGAAACTTACTTGCTACCGCCCGCCCGGCGGAGACGGGGCACTTTTACAACTTTTCCTCCTAACAGCACGGCTTCCCTAACACAATCTTCTCCCGGACAGCCCGTCCGCGTTCGCGAGGCACATGGGAAGCGGGGGCGCGGCGCTCATGGAAACGAACCGGCTTCTCGGCGCCCAGCGACTGCCTTCCCCGGCTTGCAAACACATCGCCCCCCCATGCACGACTCCCGGGAGAACCCGCCCGGGCGCACCGGGCTGCAGCGCGGGGGGTGCGGGGTGCACGGCGACTGCCGAGGAGAGACCTCAGGGTCGACGTTCGCTTACTTTCGTGCCCGCCCGGTCCTGCAGGGAAACGAACGGAGGCTACGGACCGCAGCCACCGCCGGAGACGAGAGTCAGCGCGCGATCGGGAGCGCCCGGCACCACACACCGGCGACCGCGCTTTCCCGGCTCATCGCCTGGCACGCCGGTCCCTCTCAGGCCTCCCGGGCGCGGGCGCGCGCCCGCGCGCGCGAACTCACTCACACACGGGCTCGCGCGTGCGCACAGCGCGCACCTACAGCCCCGCCCAGCTTCCCTTCCCCCGCCCGCCCGAGTCGCCCCCACAGGAAGAGGGCGGAGCCAAGGAGAAAAAAAAAAAAAGCCTCCACCGCTTAAGATTTCCTACCCGCTAATTTTCCCAGTCACCCATTGGGATGAACGATCCGGGAGACCTGAGTGCTTCCCCACCCGCGAAGTATCGACTCTGGCACCGGCTTAAACCAGCCACAGCCCCCTAACCGTACGGCCCACCCGCCCGCTCTCCCCTGCTCGGTCTCTCCGCCTAGGCCAGGTTCCCCCAGAAAAACTCGCGAGACTCTGCGAGAGGCCGACCGAGAGCCTGGGAGTGGATAAGTAGGGAGGGACCTAGGAAGGCCACGCCCCTACCTCGCGTGCCAGTCGGCGAGTGGTCGGCTCTGCCCCACGGTAACGCGGGGGAGGAAATCTCGCGAGGCCGGGGCGCTCCGGGAGCGCTGGTGGCCGGCGGTCGGCCGCGGCTTCCCTGGGGCCAGTGAGGGGCCCGAGCCCCCACCGGCTCCCCGGCCGCCTCTCCGGTGGCTCTGCCCGCTTGCGCGTCTTCTCGCTGAAGAGACTGACGGGGTTGCGTAGGTCCGGGTTGGCGGAGGCTTGGAGTCCCAGTCTCCACAGCTGACGGCTGCGAGGGACTGAGAGCCGAGTAAGTGGACGGAGCGCAGGGCGAGGCGAGCGGGCAGCGCGCTCCGGAGCCGCCGCGGCGCGGGCAGCTCGCCCTCGGAGCGCCCTGCTCCCCGGGGCCGACTTCCTGGTCCCCTTCCCGGAGCCGAGGCGCGCGAAGTTGAGTGAGCAGCGCTGGCCCTGGCGCTGTGGACACACCCTCCGCCTCGCCCACGGGGCGCCCCGGGCAGGGGAGGGACGGACCCCCGGCCGACCCCCGCCGCCCCTTTGCGGCGCCGGACGCGCGCGGCCGTGGCCTCTAGTCCTCCTGGGGGCTTTCCGGGTTGCTGGCTGGCTGCTGGCCTGCCTCTGTGTCCGTCCTGCTGTCCGCGCCAGGACCCCGTCCTCGGCTCTGCACGGCCACGCGCAGTGCACTGCGTTGCTTGGAGTTGCATGATGAGTGCGGTCAGCCCAGCCACCCCTCACCCAAGGCTGGTGGCTGCCTCCCCTCGTCCGCCCGTAGGCTGAAACTTCACCAGCGACCCCTCCAGACACTCGCGGTGTCCACCCTTGCCAGACTCCTGGCTGGCTGCCCGGGCTCGCCGTGCGGTTTCGCACCTCGGTGCGTGTGCGCCGCGCCTTCCCCGTCTCCCCCCGGTGACGCCGGGGATCCCTCGGAGCTCCCCGAGCGCTTGGGGCGGCTCTGCCGCGTGTATTAGCTGGTGCGCTGTGTGCGTCTGTCTGTCCTGCCGGGGTGAGCTTGAGTCGGGGGTCGTATCTCACTGCACCTTCAGAACAAAAGCTGGTGCAGTGCTGGACGCCGGTGCTGGTCCACAGGCATTCGTGTGCCTGTTTATACGGGAGCCGTCGTCGGCGACCTCGGGCCTGAACGTGCAGGACCACGAGGTACCTCGTGTGCTCGCTTCACGCCTCTCGACCTTGCAGCACAGGTGGAGTTGGACTTGCGCTGGACTGAGATTCTGTGTAATGGCGAAAAGCTAGCATGCTCGTAAATGGTCCTGTGTTTATTTTACTGCTACCTGTTAATATTTGGAAAATAATGGCAGACACGTAGGTGTCTTAGATTGCAGACGATGCTCAGCGTTGGGTTCAGGCAGCTCTTGGGCGGACTTCTTGGCTGTAGATGAGGTTGGTTTCTTCTAGAAATGTCATTTGCTTGAACATATGTACGTGCAATTTATTTTTAACCACAATTCTAAGGGAACATGTGTAACCTGAAAAAGAATCTTCCAGTGCCCCTATTTACAGCTGCTGTTCCTTCCGACTTTAAGAACTCATTTTCTTCAGAAAGCTGCTCCATAGAGCTCCAGGCATCATTCCACCGATGTCAAGGACACTGGAAATTTGCTGTTTTCGAATGCGGTGATGGGCCTGTATAAGATGCTTGCTTTTGTATGTAATTCACGTGCATTCTTTCTTGTTCTGTTAAGAATATAGATCTATAGAAGCCGTTAACTATGCCTTTTGTTTTTCTGTTTTCATATGTGTCATTTAATATTATCCATTAATTAACGTTAGAGGCACTCGCCTGATCAGTAAGGAAAAAAAAAGTTAGGCTAGATGTAGACATGTTGGAGACATCCGGGTTTCTGTAAGGTTCACCTATAGGACAGTGGATCTGCGGATAAAGGAAAAAGAGTGACTTGGTGTTTTTCTTAACCCAAATCTAAAAGTAAGCAGCTGGCAGTTGCCATCCTGGGTAGGTGGTGGTTTCTCTTTCATCAGCTGCAGAATGTTCTGAACCTTCTGCCAGGAGTCTAACTGCAAATGTCTTTGGGTGTAAAGTGGGTGAGAATATGGCTAACACAGCGAAAAAGAAAAAAACACTGGCCTTAAGAAAAATTCCCCTGTAATTTGGACCTATATATAGAAAATAATGTAAGTATATTTTGATTAAACAGGCACTGTAAAAATGAATTGATAATACCCCTGTTCTGCTGGAGTCTATTTTTAGAAATTTGGAACTTATTAGAAGAATTGGAAAACACTCTGCCCTCTACTTACCAAAAATACTAGAAAAGCACCTCGGTTCTCACAAAAGGAGGCAGACAAACTGCAGATTAGAAAGTATTTTAAACTTTGTGTGGTTTCACATACAGGAAATGAACATGCAGATTCTTAGAAACTGTGTGTGTTTTTTTTTTTTTTTCTTTTTTGACAGGCAGAGTGGACAGTGAGAGAGAGAGAGACAGAGAGAAAGGTCTTCCTTTGCCGTTGGTTCACCCTCCAATGGCTGCCGCGGACCGCGCAGGAGCCAGGTGCTAGGTGCTTTTTCCTGGTCTCCATGGGGTGCAGGGCCCAAGCACTTGGGCCATCCTCCACTGCACTCCTGGGCCACAGCAGAGAGCTGGCCTGGAAGAGGGGCAACCAGGACACAATCCGGTGCCCAGACCAGGGCTAGAACCTGGTGTGCCGGCACCACAAGGCGGAGGATTAGCCTGTTAAGCCACGGCGCCGGCCTGAGAAACTCTGTGTTTTTCTGAAGCTGTTATAATTATGTTTTGAATTACCTGCTATTCCGTATCCTGAGCAAATAACTTTTGTTACAAAACAAATTTTAAGTGTAGTTCATTGTGATAGGACTTCATCATGTAATCAAGAGAGAATGTTTTTTAAAGTGGATGTTAATTATAATTTTAAAAAGTTTAGTAAACGTTCTTGAGTCTTATAATTAAATGATGCCTGATTAAATTGGTTGCTAGACTTTTATTGGTTATATGAAAAAATATTTGAAATTCTGTTATTTTAAAATTTTTTTCTAACTATAATCATATAATATCTTCATTTATTTCCTGTATTTTAATATCATGGATTTCAGGATGGGGTCAGGGAGTTTGCTCTGTCCATTAGAGAGGGAGAGATGGGGTTTGTTTAGGAAAAGCCCTGTGGATCCGATGAGGCTTGAGAATAGAATACTAGCCTGGGGATCAGGCATTCTATTTCTGGTATAGCCTGCTTGCTTGGTTGTGGCACTGTCACTTGGCTCCTGATGGGAGAATTTGGACTCTGCATCTGTTCCCTCATTGATGACATGGGAATGGCATCCTGTTGCTAAATGATGATATGAAGAAATATTCCATAGGTTTGGAAATTTACCAACAGTTTGAATTAATTAAAACTATTGCCTAGCAGTTTGATTTTACCCTAGTGTGTTCTAGAAATCCATTTGTGTTGAATTATGTTGGAAAAAAGCCCAAGAGTGGTAAAGGAAATTTGAAGAAAGAAACTGACTTGCCATAATTGGGTTATTGTTATTTTTGAAAGATTTTTATGTAATCTAGATACAAGTCCTTTGCCAGATACATGATTTTAAAATATTTTCCCAATCTATAAGAATTCTGTAATTTTAATGAAGTCCAGTTTATCAAATTTTTCTTCTATAAATTATGCTTTTGGTATTGTACCTAAAATATTTTGCCTAACCCTGTCTTAAATATTTTTTCATTTTTTTTCTAAAAGTGTTCTTTTTTTTAATTTTGTATTTAGATTTCTGGTCCATTTTGAGTTAACTTTTGTATAAAATATATAAATTATAGATGTCCAGTTATGCCAACACCATTTGTTGAAAAAAACCTTTTTCCCCTTGACTTGCATTTTTTTCCAAATACCTATTGGCTGTGTTTCCATGTGCCTATTTCTGGATCTTTGTTCTGTCTCTGTCAGTACTTCACTGTCTGGATTGCTGTAACTTTATACCAAGCCTTAAAATTTGATTGTGTGATTTCTTGAGCTTTATTTTAAAATTGTTTTGGATAGTTTAATTACTTTGCATTTTCATAGAAATTGTATAATTGTTTAATTCTTCAAGAAATCCTGCCAGGGTTTTGATTGGAAGTTACATTTTTTTTTTTTTAGCTATTGTAAAGGTTTTGCTTTTTACATTTTTTGATTTCCAACTGTTCCTTGCTAGTTTATAGAAAACCAATTAATTTTTCTGCTTGGAGCTTGTGGTGTCAATATAATCACATATTAGTTTTAACAATTTTTTTTTCTTCTCTTGGATTTTCTCTAGAGACAACAGTGTGGATTGTGAGTAAGATCAGTTTTATTTTTTTGCAGTCTATATGCCTTTTTCCTTTTTCTAGCCTATTGTACTAGTATCTTGAACCAGAGTGGTATTTGGGGACATCTTTGTTCTGTTCCTCATAACAGGGGGAAATATCCAGTCTTTTATCATTAAGTATCATGTCTGCTGCAGAATTTTTTGGAAGTGTGTTTTCTCAATTTGAGGAAATCCCCTTTTAGTCCTAGTTTGAAAAAGATGTTTTACTATGAAAAGATGCTTAGTTTTTTCTGATGTGCCAGTTGATAGGGTCAGGCAGTTTTCTTCTTTGGTGGACTACATTGATTTTAGAGTTTTGAGACAGTCTTAAATTCCAGAGTGAAACTCTGCTTGGTCATGGTGTGTGGTTCTGTAGCCGTTTCTGAATTTGAGTTGCTAATATTTTATGAGGGTTTTTGCATTTATGTTAGGAGAGAGACTGATCTGTAGATTTCTTTTTTGTAGTATCTTTTGTCTACTTTGAGTATCAGGGTAGCAATGTCATGGCTTTAGAAGTAATCCTTTTTCTGAGTTCTTGAGGAGATTGTGTAATATTGGTGTTATTTCTTCTTTAAATTGTTGGGTTCCGTTTGCTATATGTGCCTGGAGATTTTTTGCAGAAGATATTTACACATTCAGTTTCTCCAGTAGTCCTAAGAGCACCATAGAATAGTTACAAGACTTTAATAGTTAGAAACTCTGCTAACTGTAATTAATAGTCAAGGGACTGTTAGTAGTTAACTGTTTCATCTTGCTTGACTTTGTGACTCGTGGGTTTTGAGAAATTAGTCCACTTTATTTAAATTACCTAATTCATGTGTATGGAACTGTATTTGCCTGTCCTTTGAATGAATTAGGGGTCTGTGGTGCTAGTACTTCTTTCATTGCTGACACTGACTGTTTTCTCTTTTTTTCTTGTTCAGTTTTGCTGGAGATTTACCAACTTTATTGATCTTTGAAAAGGACAAGCTTTTGATTTTATCAGTTTTCCTCTGTTGCTTTCCTGGTTTTGATTTCATTAATTTTACCTTTATTACTTTCTTTCAGGATCTTCTTTTCCAACTTTTTTTTTTTGGACAGGCAGTTAGAGAGAGAGAGAGAGAGAGAGAGAGAGAGAGAAAGGTCTTCCTTCCATTGGTTCACTCCCCAAACGGCGCGGTGTGCTGATGTGAAGCCAGGAGCCAGGCTCTTCCTCCTGGTCTCCCATGCGGGTGCAGGGCCCAAGCACTTGGGACATCCTCCACTGCACTCCTGGGCCACAGCAGAAAGCTGGACTGGAAGAGGAGCAACAGAGACAGAATCCGGCTCCCCAACCGGGACTAGAACCCAGCGCCCATACGGGGTTCCGGCTCTGCAGGCGGAGGATTAGCCAAGTGAGCCGCGGCGCCAGCCCTTTTCCTACTTTCTAAATAATGAGGCTTAGATAATTCACTTGAGATCTTTGTAATCTAATAAAAGCATACATACATGCTAAAATTTTAGATATATTTCAAGTTTATTTAGATCAAAATGTCTTCTAATTTTCAGATGTTTACTTTTGACTCTTGAATTGTGTAGAGGTGTGTTTAACTTCCAAATATTTGGAGATTTCCTGATTATATCTCTCTTTATTTTAGTTTAATTTCTTGTGGTCAGAGAATATCATTTTTATAATTTCAATTCTTTTAAATTTGTTAAGGTTTGTTTTGTGATCCAGGATATGATATTCCCTAGTGAATATCATGTGCTTACAAGTAATAGACAGGGGCATAGCAGGTAAAGCTGCTGCCTCTGACGCTGGCATCCCATATGGGTTCTGGTTTATGTCCTGGCTGCTCCACTTCCAATCCAGCTCCCTGCTAATGATTTGAGGAAGCCCCTGCCACCCACTTGAGAGACCTGGCTTCCACTTGGCCTCTTGCTGGCTGTTTTGGCCATCTGGAGAGTGGACCAACAGATGGAAGGTCTCTCTCTGTCTTCATCTCTCTCTTTTCCTCTCTCTAACTCCTTCAAAATAAATTAATTAAAAAAAAAAATAGGTAGTTCCCACTTAATGATGCAGCATACGTTCTAGGACTCCCAGTGCCTGAAACTTCAGAGAATACCAAACTTTATATATACTAGGGTTTTTTACATGCATATAAAAGGTGATAGATTTTAATTTATAAATTAAGTACAGTAAGAGGTTATCAACTGAAAATAACAATTATGATGTATGTAATAAAAGATACGTCGATATAGTCTCTCTTAAAAGTACAGCTTTTGTTTTGGGGAGCACATGGGTTTCTTTACTTGGTACCCTTCACCTGATTTTATCTTGTACCCTGGGCATCTTCTAAAAGAACCAGGTTTCCTCACAATTGAAGACTTGGATGTATCCGTTCTCCTTAATCAGCTTACTTCAACTCTGCTGAAGATAATGTGGCCTTTTCTTCAAGAGCAAATGCAGTCCCTTGAGAAATTTTCATATTTTTCAAGACAAACATGTTCCTGAATCTGCAGCCATCCCTTAGCAATGAAGAGCTTGGTGCCGTGCATTTCAGAGGATCCCTTACTGAAATCTTTATTTAGGCTCAGTGCTTTCTGGGACTTGCAGTTAGAACATGCTTTCTGTTAAGATCTTCCACCCACAGACGTAGTGCCTTTTCCATCTAAGTACTTATGCACTGTGTCTGTAACTTTTGCAGTTTGAGCTGTGCAGCAAACTAGGAAAAAATAGTTCTTCCTTCAATTTCACAGATGCAGTTTTCTTACTGTAGATCTTAGCGATTTCAGTGCATGATTTGTTCCCCCTTCCTATTAAATGGTTACTTTTCATTAAGGAAGTACTTATGGCCTGAATTTGGCATATCCAGATTGCCAGCATGGCTACTTTTATGATTTGAGACTATCAAGTAAATTAAGGGTTACTTGAACATAAGCCCTAGGATACCATGGTAGTCAATATGATAAAGGATACAGCTACTAAGTGAGTAGTGGGCAGGTAGAATACATAGCATGGATAACACTGGACAGAGGGCTGGTTCATGTCCCAGGCAGGGCAGACCCATGGGAGATTTCATCATGCTATTCAGCATGACATAATTTAAAACTTAAGAATTGTTTATTTCTGGAATTTTCCATTTGATGTTCTCCAACTATTATTGAACCCAGGTAGCTGAAACCTTGGAAAGGGAAACCAAGGGACTGTTCTAGTCTGCTAATGGTGGTTGTAACGTTTCAGAGATACAAATTTGATCCTCTTATTTGATCGTATTTATTTCATCTGTATCCTTGTTGATTTTCTCTGTACCAGTTATATCAACTGCTAAGAAGGGAGAGTTGCGTGGATATATACTTCTATCCTTGCAATTCTTCCAGGTTTGCGATATTTTGAAGCTCTAGTTAGGAACATATCTGCCTAGGATTCTTTATCTGCTTGGTGAATTGGCCCTTATATGGTGCTCCTCTGTCCCTGTTAATGTTCTTTTCTTTGAAGTTGATTTCTTCTGATTTTCCTCTTCCTCTTCCTCCTCCCCTCCTTCTCCTCTTTCTTCTTCTAGATTTATTTATTTATTTATTTGAGAAGTAAAGTTATATACAGAGATGGAGAGAGAAAAGTTTTCCGCCTGCTGGTTCACTCTCCAGATGGCCGCTGCAGTTGGAGTCTTTGCATACTACACCACAGCACTGGCTTCCGGCTTTTTTCTAATATTTATGGCCACTTCAGCTTCTTTAAAATTATTCTTTTTTGGAGACATATAATTCACACAGTATACTATTCACCCATTTAAAGTATATATTATATTTTTTAATATACTCAGGATTCTTCAGCAATCACCAGAATCAATTGAGGACATTTTCATTACCCCCAAAAGAACCTGTATGCCATTAGTAGTCACGTCTCTGACTCCCTACGGTTTCCTGATTCCCCAATATCACCCCCGCCCTCAGCAGCTACTAACCTATCTTACACTTTATGGATTTGCACGTGTCTGGACATCATCCTCAGCCCTTGATTTCTTTATTTTTCTGTCCAAAAATTCCACTGTATTAATATACTACATTTTATTCACTCATCATTTGATGGATATTTTGGTTAAGTTTACTCTTTGGCCATTATGAATAATATTGCTGTGAACACTTGTTTCTAATCTTTTTAAATTTCTTGGTGTATACCTAAAAGTTGAAATTGCTGGATTATATGTTTAACCTTTGAAGGAAATGCCAGACTGTTTTAAAAATGGTTACACCATTTTACATTCCCACCAGCAGTTTATGAAGGTTTCAGTTTCTGTGGTAGCTAACACTTATTTTTCTTTTTTATTGTAGGCATCCTAATAGATATATCTCACTGTGGTGTTGAATTGCATTTCCCTGGTGGCTGATTATACTGAGCATAGTCTCATGTGCTCATTAGCATGCTGGCTTTCTTTTGATGAGTATTTGTGTAGTGTGTCCTTTTCCCATTCTTTTATCCTGCCTCTGTCATACTTGGAGTTTCATGTAAACAACATGTAGTTGGGCCTTCTTTTTAAATTTGTTCTGATAATCTACCTTTTTTTCTTTTCTTTAAAGATTTATTTATTTATTTGAAAGAGTTACACAGAGAGAGGAGAGGCAGAGAGAGAGAGATCCTCCACCTGCTGGTTCACTCCGCTATCGGCCACAATGGCCAGAGCTGTATCGATCCGAAGCCAGGAGCAAGGAGCATCCTCCAGGTCTCCCATGTGGGTGCAGGGGCCCAAGGAGTTGACCATTTTCTATTGCTTTCCCAGGCCATAGCAGAGAACTGGATTAGAAGTGGCTCAAGGCTGGCACCTCGGCTCAATAGGCTAATCCTTCGCCTGCAGCACTGGCACACCAGGTTCTAGTCCCGGTCGGAGTGCCGGACTCTGTCCCTGTTGCTCCTCTTCCAGTCCAGCTCTCTGCTGTGGCCCTAGAGTACAGTGGAGGATGGCCCAAGTCCTTGGGCCCTGCATCCGCATGGGAGACCAGGAGAAGCTCCTGGGTCCTGGCTTCGGATCAGCATAGTGTGCTAGCCACAGCTCACCAGCTACAGCAGCCACTTGAGGGGTGAACCAACAGAAAAGGAAGACCTTTCTGTCTGTCTCTGTCTCTCACTGTCTACTCTGCCTGTCCAAAAAAAAAAAAAAAAATGTTGTACTATGTGAATTAACGGTAAAACTACTACTCAAACAGTACTTTACACTTTGTCTATCTGTGCGGGTGCAAACGGTTGCAATCTTTACTTAGAATATACTAAAGTTGATCTATGTATAAAGATAATTGAAAATGAATCTTGATGAAGAATGAGGTGGGAGATGGGAGGGAGGTTGTGGGGGGAAAGCCACTGTAAACCAGAAGTTGTACTTTGGAAATTTATATTTATTAAAAGTTGAAAAAAAAAAGTGATGGTTTAAGCCGCTGTACTGCAATGCAGCCCTGATGAAGTTTTTAGTGCTCTGGTATTGTCTGGTCGCCATTCTGCTTATGTCTGTTTTTATCTTCATGGATTTTTTTGTTTAAGGTTGATTAATTTTGCCTTTCAAATAAAAAAATCAGAGAGATTGGGAAAGACATAGATACCTTCCATCCCAAAATAGCCAGCATTGGGCCAGGCCAAAGCCAAGGCCTTCATCTGGGTCCCCCTTGTGGGTGGCAGGAGCCCTAGCACTTCAGGCATTCTCCACTGCCCTCTCAGGCACATTAGCAGAGAGCTGAGTTGGAATTGGAACAGCCAGGATACGAAGCAGCACCCATAAGGGATGCTGACAGGAGGCAGCTTAACCTGCTGTGCCACAACACTGACCCCAGTTCTCAAGGATCTTACAGCCTGACCATGCTCCATTTCTTTGGAATTTGACAGGCAGATGTTGTGTATCTATGATGGCATATTTAAACTTCTCCATTGATTTGTTCTAATTTTGTTGTTTCATATGAGGCCTATGCATAAGGACTTGCGTATTTTATTCCTACTCTGTATCTACTGCTGTGCCTGCCATCACTTCAGTTAAAATCAAGCCATCACAAAGTTAATGTACTTGTTTATTATGGGCTTTCTGAGGGTCTCTTTGCTTTATAGCATTTTAAAGAAGTAAATATTCAAAAAGTGCACCAGGAGCAGGTGTGCCTGGTTGGGGCACTCACATCCTAAAGGTGCCTGGATTCTGCTCCTTGCTCTGGCTCCCAATTAGCTTTTTTCTAATGCAGACTCTGTTAAGCAGTGTTTGATGGCTCAAGTGATTGGGTCCTTGCCCCCCACATGAAAGACTCGAATTGAGTATCAGGCTCCCAACTTCATCCTGGCCCAGCTCCTGCCTTTGCAGGCTTTGGGGAGTGAACTAGTGGATGGGGATATAACATATGCTCTCTCTCTCTCTCAAATAATAAATAAATAATAACAGCATGTGAGCTATAACCATGTATATTTTCATTTCAACAAAATACTTTTATCCTGGAGGGCCACAATTAAGTCATTTGATTAGTTTGATTTGTGTTTTAAAATTGAGTTCATCAGTGATAAAACTCAATTATTCTGTTATAAATCAAGCCTGGTATTACCACTTTATTTTTAATATAAAACCAATTAACAAACAATGAAGTCAAGATTTAGTACCAGGGAGACCACAAGTTTCATTTGAGGCTTGTATACTTCCTGAATGACAGAAACACAATCTTGAAATTTTTCAGTAGGTAAAGACTGCTGGTTAAGAGTATCACACCAGCAGATAGTTACATGAAAACAAGAAAATAGCAATAGTCATTCAAAGGTAGAAAACTGGGGGTGTTTGCCTTTAGTCATAAGCATTTTTTGTATATGGCAGCATTAGGTTTAAAGGTCTAGTATAGAATCTGGATACACTTTGATTAATTTAGTCAAGGTCTGTGACTGCTTTGAAGCAAGGAGGCTTCATGCTCCATGAAGAAAGCCCCTGTCCAGACTAATGCTGGGCTTCAGTAACTCTCTGTCTCTGGATTCTTTTGCCCAGAGGACTCTGGGAGTGTGAGCTTTTTTCCCTCCATGCAGCTTCCTGAATTATATACAGAATAAGGGTTCTGATGTCTACATGAGCTTTCATCTGATCGTATCTAGGAAACCATAGCACATTTTATTTGGAAGTAGGTCTTGTCCTCAACACTTGTACGTGTTGTAGTTCAACACATAAAGAAGTGTTTCTGTGGTGGGGTCACATGGCTTCACTTATCAGATGGCATCTAGGAGAATTAGAGGTTCCTGGGACTTAGTGGCTCCAGTAAATCAAGATAAACTTCATTTCCTCTTGCTCTAGACTTGAAAATTTGTCTATTATTATTTTCTTAAAGCCAGTTGTTTTTATAAATAATATTTTTTCTGTTTTTTTTCTTTTTACTTATGACAAGTCAGTTTGCCCTCCAACTGTTTTCTTTCTTTGCCTTTAGAAACAATTTTAAATTTATTTTAATTTTTATTTACCAGAGAGGCAGAGACAGAGAGCACCAAACCACTGCAGATGCCCACACAGAGCTGGAGCAGGCTGAAAACTAGGAACCGGAAATCAATCTGAGTTTCCACATGGATGTAAGAAACCCAGCTGCTTGAGCCATCACCTGCTGCCTTGCAGGGTGCACAGTAGTAGAAAGCCAGAGTCATTAGTAGAGCCTGGAGTAGAGCCTACATACTCCAGTATGGGACACTGGCATCTCAACTGGTGTCTTAACCATGAGGCCAGACACCCACCCCAACAGTTTAAAATGTTTACTTTGAAGGAGCTGGTGTTTTCTCATAGTGGAATTAATAGGAGTTACAGTGACACTTATGTAAATAAGAAAGTTTTATTATTGTCTGTGTAGAGTTTTGAGTAATTCCTCCTGCAAGTTCAGGAGCAGGGCAGGGCATGGCTGGAAAGAGGCATCTTGGAATAGATTTTGTATAGTCACCCTTTGTGTTTGAGCCACTGTGGGACATTGGTTGCTTTCCTGGCCCCTTTGCTTGTCAAATGTTTAAGCACCCTTATCTAATCCCCCAAAATCTTAAGAAACAAATCTTTTGGTCTTATCTACAAAGCCAAAAGTTGCATTGTTTTTTGGCTTGTTTAAGTCTTAAAACTTGCTGGGAATTTCTAGTGATACATTGGACATTTTCTATATCGGTAGTCTTACACTTTAATTTACTTTGTTTGATTAAATCATCTTATTGAGGCTTGGATCTAGTTATTACAAGAAGACAGGGCAGGCCTTTGAGCTTAGCAGTTGGGATGCCTAAATCAGAGTGCCTGCATTTGAATTTTGGCTCAACTTCTCATTCTAGATTTCTGCTACTATGTTCCCTGGGAAGCAAGAGATGTTGACTCAAGTATGTTGGTCCCTTAAATACACAAGGGAGACAAGGGAGTTCTGGGTTCCTGGATTTGCCCAGGCCTAACCTAGGCTATTGTGGGCATTTGGGTACTGAGTTCTCTCTTGCCTTGCACATGCTCTTGCAGTGTGTCTGTCGTGTGTGTTTGTGGGGGTGGGTGTTTGCCTGCTTTTCAAATGAAATGAAAATAATTTTTTAAATATGACCAGGAGAGACCCATGCTGTGGCGCAGTAGGTTAATCCTCCGCCTGCAGTGGTGGCATCCTATAAGAGTACCGGTTCGAGTCCCAGCTGCTCCTCTTCCTATCCAGCTCTCTGCTGTGGAAAAGCAGTAGGAGATGGCCCAAGCACTTGGGCCCCTGCACCCACGTGGGAGACCCAAAAGAAACTCCTGACTTCAGATCAGCCTAGCTCCAGCTGCTGCAGCCATTTAAGGGAGTGAACCAGTGCATAGAAGACCTTTCTGTCTTTCCCTCTCTCTGTAACTTTACCTCTCAAATAAATAAATAAAATATTTTTTAAAAGTAACTAGGAGTACTATTTGAACATTTGTGAAATATATTTTTTTCTTTATTTAAAATTTAAATTTACTATTTGAGAAGCAGGGAATGACAAAGACACAGAGTACTCCCTTCCACTAATTCATTTCACAAATGCCCACAACAGCCAGGGCTGGGCTGGGCCAGGCCAGAGCTGGAAACCAGGAACAGTGGAACTCAATTACTTGAGCTTTCACTGCTGCCTCCCAGGATCTACATTAGAAGAAAGCTAGTCAGGAGCTAGAACTGAGAATGAAACCCAGGCACTACAATGGGTTAAGATATCTTACCCAGTAGTTTACACAGTTTTTAATCTTTGTTAAATATAACATTAAATTAAAGTTTTCTAGAATTGCCTGAATTATTTTTTAAAGTTTTATAAAATTTATAAAGCTGGGCAATTGAAATCTTTTCTGCTTTGCTGCATTTTTTTTTTTTTTTGTATCTGAGTGAAAAAGAAGTATTTGACCTTTTTGTGCAGATCAGTAACATTTAGAAAAAGCCTGAATTGTCTAACAAATTTGTCTTAAAGTTGATGAAAGTTCTGGGGCCCACACTGTGGCACAGTTGGTTAAGCCCTGCCTGGGATGCCAGCTGCTCCACTTCAAGTCAAGTTCCCTGCGAGGGCACCTGGGAAGGCAGCAGAAGATGACTCAAATACTTGGACCACCTCTTAGCCTCATGGGAGACATAGATGAAGTTCTAGGCTGCTGGATTCCGCTTGATCTGGCCCTGACTTGAATCTGTACAAGATTTTTATTAACTTTTATAAACCTAACTTTTGGCCTTGTAATTTGTAATGAGATTTTTTTTAAAGGAAACTCTTGAAGAAAGGTGGTTCATATAGAAGGGTGGGTAAAACTTAACAGAGAATTTTAAGGAGGGAAGGTTTCAGAAGAATATCAAGTTTTTGAATATGCCAGTTTTAAAATTAAAATTTTGAGGTCTCCATACACCTTTTCCAAAAAGCTAACTATTGGCTATTTGGTGTTTTGTCTCTTATTTTTTTTTTTTTTAAAGACTGTATTTAGGAGGTAGAGTTATTGACAGTGAGAGGGAGAGACAGAGAGAAGGGTCTTCCATCCACCTGGTTCACTTCCCCAGATAGCCATAACAGTTGGAGCTGAGCCGATCCCAAGCCAGGAGCTTCTTCCAGGTCTCCCAGTGGATGTAGGGGCCTAAAGACTTGGCCCATCCTCAACTGCTTTCCCAGGCCATAGCAGAGTGCTGGATTGGAAGATGGGCAGCCGAGATTAGAACTGGCACCCACATGGGATGCTGGCACCAGAGGCCGAGGATTAACCTACTGCGCCACACACCAGCCCCATTGTCTCTTAATTTTTTAAAACTAACATATCCAGAGTTTCCCATAATAGCCACTGCTTTGACTCAGAATCTGCCCCCCCCCCTTTATAAAGAATGTGCAAGAGTTGAGATTATAATGCAGGTTCATATAGAAAGCAAAGGTTTCCCTAAGAGGAGGTTGAACTTTGCTGTAGAAGGACATAGTGGCCACTTTGGCTGCAGTGCTATGTGTTTGTGGGTAGTGTCCCAGGTCAGACAGTCAGGCTTTGGGGAGATCTTAGACCTGCCTGGCAGTCATTGACAGGGATACAGACTGGTAAATAGGATGACCTTCAAAATGACAAGCTGCAGACTGCCCTCGTGAAGAATACAATTTCTGTACAATGTAACATTCTATGAGTATTCCTTGGAGATTGACTTTTTTCCCAATATAAATTCAGGATATTTTAAATATGAGGGTACTTCAAAAAGTTTGTGGAAATGGAATTAGCACGTGTGTATTTTGGTACAAATAAATGCCTAGTTTTTTTTTTTTTTTCCCACATACAAACTTTCCATGAGCATTTCGGACGTTCCGTATGTGCATAGATTTCAAAAAAATTTTGTGCCAAGATAAACTTACCTTTTAACTCCATTTTCTGTGAACTTTTTGAAGTATCCTCGTATGTTCTAGATACATCTGTGAATCATTTATATGTTCTAATGTTTTTTTGAAATACTATACCCTAACAGCAGCAAAACCAATAGATAGTCTTGGATGGTTTCTTTCTGAATGGTGAACAGTGCTGTGACACAGTCAGCTGAAGAAGCCTATCTCTGTTAGCATGCAGCTGGAATAATGTGGTAATTCTGACTTTGAGTCTTACTTTTATTTATAGGCATTTCTTTAGAAATGAGTTGCACGATTGAGAAGGCGCTTGCTGATGCTAAAGCTCTTGTTGAAAGATTGAGAGATCATGATGATGCAGCAGAATCTCTGATAGAGCAAACCACAGCTCTCAACAAGCGGGTAGAAGCAATGAAGCAGGTTTGATTTCTTTCATCTTGATTCAGTTTCACACAGCCATCATTGGCATTTCTGTATTGCTTGAGTCGTAAAATGCATCTTACTTTGTACTTATTTTTTTTTGTTAAATTCTCCATAGTTTTAAAGTAGCTTGCCTTGTACATTTTGGTTTTACCTTAAGGATATAATTTTGTCATATTCAAGTAATATATACAAGGGAAATTCGGTCATGGACAAATGGTATTAATAGTTAAGTTCATTTTGGTGCAAAATTTTTGAGAACCTTGCAGAATTTTTTCATAATTTACATTTTCCATGAATGTTTTGAAGATGCCTCATATATTTATGTGTATTCTAAACCTGTTGATGGGCTCACTTATTTTTCTTACAGATTTGAGTTGAGAAAATAAATGAATTTGTTAGATCTAGATATATTTGACCACATGATACCTTTTGCTGGGCCACATTTTTCTCTTATGTAATGTAGAAATATTTATAATTTTCTTTTTAAAAGTAAATAGATAGGGCCGGCGCCGTGGCTCAACAGGCTAATCCTCCGCCTTGCGGCGCCGGCACACCGGGTTCTAATCCCGGTCGGGGCACCGGATTCTGTCCCGGTTGCCCCTCTTCCAGGCCAGCCCTCTGCTGTGGCCCGGGAGTGCAGTGGAGGATGGCCCAGGTGCTTGGGCCCTGCACCCCATAGGGGAGACCAGGAAAAGCACCTGGCTCCTGGCTCCTGCCATCGGAGGAGCGCGGTGCGCTGGTCGCAGCGCGCCATCCGCGGCGGCCATTGGAGGGTGAACCAACGGCAAAAGGAAGACCTTTCTCTCTGTCTCTCTCTCTCACTGTCCACTCTGCCTGTCAAAAAAAAAAAAAAAAAAAAAAAGTAAATAGATAATGCTATTTAACAGCAAAATAGCTTCTTAAAAATGGTTTTAATGATGCACAGTTATCACATTCATACATTCTACCTTCTTTTTCATTTAATTCTATTATCAAAGAAATTAGTAGAGCTTTACTTGACATTATATAACAGGATCTCCTAGTAGGCCATGGAGTTTAACTGCCACTTAAAACTCTGCTTTGGCTGGCACCATGGCTCACTTGGTTAATCCTCTGCCTGCAGTGCCGGCACCCCGGGTTCTAGTCCCAGTTGGGGCACCAGATTCTGTCCCTGTTGCTCCTCTTCCAGTCCAGCTCTCTGCTATGGCTGGGGAAGGCAGTGGAGGATGGCCCAAGTGCTTGGGCCCTGCACCCGCATGGGAGACCAGGAGGAAGCACCTGGCTCCTGGCTTCAGATCCGTAGCGGCCATTTGGGGAGTGAACCAAAGGAAAGGAAGACTTTTCTTTCTGTCTCTCTCTCACTATCTAACTCTGCCTGTCAGAAACAAACAAAAAACAACAACAACAACAAAACTCTTTAACACAAAATTTCAGGTTTGTAAAAGAACTATAAAATTTCTGATATGATCAAAATCAGAGGGAGAAAATGTATGTTCATAGACAACTCTCTTCTGTCCTCTCATTTGGTGAAAAAGAGTAACCCTGGGATAATACTTGTAACAAAGCTCCTGGAAATAGTGTAGCAAGTTTGTTTATTTTGTTTCTAACAGTTACTTTAAACAGATTAGAAGCCTCCCAACTAAGTAGTTTTTATTATGGAACTCCAGTAAACATATTCGGGATACTAATCTGTTAAAAAAAAAAAAAAAGAGTGACATCTGAAGTTAAGAACCAGGGGTGATGTAATGGCATTACTGTCTCTTAAAAATACTTTGAAATTAAAATAAGTACAGTTTTAAAGTTAAATCTTTACCTTTAAAAAATACAAACTATTTTTTAAAAGATTTCATTTATTTATTTGAGAGCTAGAGTTACAGACAGTGAGAGAGAGACAGAAAGGTCTTACTTCTGTTGGTTCACTCCCCAAATGGCTGTAACAGCCGGAGCTGCGCAGATCCGAAGCCGGGAGCCAGGAGCTTCTTCCTGGTCTTTCATGCGGGTGCAGGGGCCCAAGCACCTGGGCCATCTTCCATTGCTTTCCCAGGCCACAGCAGAGAGCTGGATTGGAAGAGGAGTGGCCGGGAATAGAACCAGTGCCCATATGGGATGCCAGTGCTGCAGGCCAAGGATTAACCTTCTGCGCCATGGCGCCAGCCCCCAAACTACTTCCTTAAAGATTTTTTATATTTCTTTGGCAAATGTTCTTTATTATTAATTGAGATACACTTCACTTCGTCTACCACAAAGCCTAGCTTATAAAAGGGTACAGTTCATTGGATTTAGTATACTCACAGGTTGTATAACTAGAGCTTTTAATTCTAGATCATTTTCATCATCTCAAAACTCATAGCCATAAGCAGTCACTCCCTAGCTGCTGCTTCACCAGTTCCTAGCAACTACTAATTTTCTATCTCTAGGGTTTTACCTGTTTTGGACATTTTATATAATTGGAATGATACAATATGTGGCTCTTTACAGTTAGCTCATTAATGTAATTTTTTTGACAGGCAGAGTGGACAGTGAGAGAAAGAGAGACAGAGAGAAAGGTCTTCATTTTTCTGTTGGTTCACCCCCTAATGGCTGCTGCAGCCGGCGAACCGCGCTGATCCGAAGCCAGGAGCCAGGTGCTTCTCCTGGTCTCCCATGCAGGTGCAGGGCCCAAGCACTTGGGCCATCCTCTATGGCACTCCTGGGCCACAGCAGAGAGATGGACTGGAAGAGGAGCAACTGGGACAGAATCCAGTGCCCCGACCAGGACTAGAACCCGGGGTGCCGGCGCCACAGGCCTGTAATGTTTTTAAGATGCATCTGTAGGGTCCGGCACTGTGGCATAGCAAGTATAGCCACCACCTGTAGTGCCAGCATCCCATATGGGTACCAGTTTGAGTCCCAGCTGCTCCACTACCAATTCAGCTCTCTGCTATGGCCTGGGAAAGCAGTGGAGGATGGCCCAAGTCCTCAGGCCCCTGCACCCGCATGGGAGACCTAGAAGGTCCTGACTCCTGGCTTTGGGTTGGCTCAGCTCCAGCTGTTGGCAGCCATCTAGGGAGTGAACCAGCAGATGGAACACCTTTCTCTTTCTCTTTCCCTCTGCCTCTCTGTAACTCTGCCTTTCAAATAAATAAAATAAATCTTTAAAAAAATGCATCTATGTTGTAGCATGCATCAGTAATTCATTGTCACTGTGGTAGCCAGCTTGCCTCCATTTGTTTTCACTGAAATGAAATTAAAGTTCAGAAAGATGAAAGCAGGGATAGTAAAGCAAGCCTAATACATTATGTTTATCCATTCATCAGCTGATGAACATTTAGATTGCTTCAGTTTTCAGCTATTACAAATAATTTTGCTATGACTATTTGTGTATAGGTTTCTGTGTATACATATGTTTGCATTTTTTGTTTTTTCTTAAGATTATTTGAAAGGTAGCGTTAGAGACAGAGAAGGAGAGACAGAAAGATTTTTCACTCCCCAAAGGGCTGCGATGGCCAGAGCTAGACCGATCCAGAGCCAGAAGCTTCTTCTGGGTCTCCCATGTGGGTACAGGGGCCCAGCACTTGGGCCATCTTCTACTGCTTTCCCAGGCCAGAGCGGAGAGCTGGATCAGAAGAGGAACAGCCAGGACTCAAACTTTACCTGTTACGCCACAGCACCAACTCTGTTTCCATTTCTTTTAGGTATATACCTAGGAGTAGAATGCATGGATCATATAATAACTGTGTGTTTAACTTGTTCAGGATCTGCCATGCTATTTCCCAGAGAACTGCACCATTTACATTCTCATCCATGTTGTGAAGGTTGCTGTTTCTCCACATCTTCACCACTTGTTATTGTCCTTTTTTTTTTTTTTTTTTTTAGTGTTTATTTTCATCTGCTTTAGCGTTGGTTTAGTCCCTGAATGTGTACAACAGCCAGGGCTGGGTCAGGCCCAAGTCAGGAGGCCAGAACTCAATCCTGGCCTCCCACCTGGTTGACAGGCTCAAACACTTGACTGTCTTCTGCTGCCTCCCAGGATGCATTATCAGGCAGCTGTGTTGGAAGTGGAGTAGCCCAGACTCAAGTCAGTACTCCTGTATGGGATGTGAGGGTCTCAAGCAGTGGCTTAACCTGTTGTTCTAAAACATCTGCCTTTTGTCTTTCTTTTTAAGTTTTATTTGAAAGGCAGAGTTACAGACAGAAAAGGACACATAGAGACCTTCCATCCATTGATTCACTCCCTAAATGACCGCAATGGCTGGGGCTAGGCCAGGCCAAAGCAAGGAGCTTCATCTTGGTCTCCCATGTTGGTGCAGGGTCCCAAGGACTTGGGCTGTGTTGTGCTACTTTCTCAGGTGCATTAGCAGGGAGATGGATAGGAAGTGAAGCAGCTTAGCTTGCTATGCCACCTAAGTGGTCTTAAGTCCTTTAACTTACAGTCATCCTAGTGATTGTGCAGTGGTATCTTTGAATTGCCTTTCCCTAATGACTAATGATGTGAAGCGTCTTTTCATGTACTTATTGGCCATTTGTCTATCTTTAGAGAAAAACTGATACAAATTCTTTTTCCATTTTTTTTTAATTGGGTCCCTTTATTTTTTTTTTAGTATCAGGAAGAAATTCAAGAACTTAATGAAGTGGCAAGACATCGGCCACGGTCCACATTAGTAATGGGAATCCAGCAAGAAAACAGACAAATCAGAGAGCTACAACAAGAGAACAAAGGCAAGACAGTATCTCTTTGAATAGCACATCAGAAGAGAACTTTAAAATTATACTATTGAGAACAGTTAATGTTTTCAAAAATGGAAAATGGACACCCAAAGTTCCTGTTTTGAATGACGCTGGTCTCATTTCTCGTCCATGTAGCTAAACCCTGTTTGGCTCTTTATCCCATTATACATTGGCATGTCAGCCCTGTTGGGCTTCATCTTAGATTCTTCCCCTCAGTATCCAGTGTTTGTCATTGTTTTACCTGTGAAATAACTAGCTTTGTTCTCTGTGGCCCACTGCTTTGGCACCAGCTTGGGTGCTTAGACTCTTACCTGAAGTGTCCTAAGTGGTCCCTTGGTTGCAGTATCTTTTCCTCTCCAATCCATTTTACCACAAGCACCAGTTTGATTTTTCAGAAATAAACCTGATCATATTATTGCGCATAAAACTTTGGCTTTTTTTTTAAAGATGCAAACTTAGCCCATCTAACACTAGCTTTTTTTATTTTTCCTTAACATTTTTATTTATTTGTTTGAAAGTTAGAGCCACAGAGAGATCTTTGATCTACTGGTTTACTCCTCAGATGGCTGCAATGGCGAGGGCTGGGCCAGGCCAAAGCCAGGACCCTCATCTGGGTCTCCCACGTGGGTGGCACAGGCTGAAGCACTTGGGCCATCTTATTAGCAGGGAGTGGAACCGGAAGCGGAGCAGCTGGGACTTGAACCAGCACTCATATGGGATGCTGATGTCACAGGCGGTGGCTTTATACACTATGCCACAACACTGGCCCCTGCTATATCCTTATTTCCTAGCACAAGGACCTTCTAAGTTTGTTTCCAATTTTCTGTTCTTTTTCCCACAGCTGCCTTCTCCACAAACCCTTTGCTCATGCCATCTCAAAACAGTTCCTAACCACTTTACTTTCACGCCTCCCTGCTTACACTGCCTTTCTCTTCATTTTTCAACTCTAGGAACTCAGTTCCGTACTCAAATTCTGTATTTGAGTAACACTCCACTTTGCACTTACTATTCTTTTTTGCACTAGAATCTGAGATCTGTGACCTTCTGGTATTCTTAATACAGAGAGAGCATTGTCTGATATTAAGTTGCTGTTCAGTAAATTTTTCTTGAAATGATTGTCAAAACGTGATTAAAATGGTCATTTAAGAAACTAACAAGAAACTTCATTTGGTGTCATGTGTCTAGGTTTTTGTGTTATATTTTCCTTTTAAAATACCCTATATATCAGTTGCTTTTTTGATACATGTGGCATTGACGGGACTATTCTGTGTGTCTTTAACTCAAGAGAAAATAAAATACACTGTTACTTTTAACAGAATTGCGTACATCTCTGGAAGAACATCAATCTGCCTTGGAACTTATAATGAGCAAGTATCGAGAACAGATGTTTAGACTGTTAATGGCTAGCAAAAAAGATGATCCTGGTATAATAATGAAGTTAAAAGAGCAGCACTCCAAGGTAATTTATTCTATAAGTGTGGCTTGAATTGGAAAAGAGGAATGATTGCTTGTGTTCACATTAAAAAGAAAAAAAATTACAGGTATTTTAGTAATGCTATTTTAATATGTTGATATTGAATAGTTCATCTTTTTAAATGACATTTTGTGCTTTTCTTTATTTTTTCATTTCTTGTTATATATCATTTTTTGTTTGATTTACTCTTCTAACTCCCATTGCTCCCTAGTTACTTTAATACATGTACTCAAAAATAAAGTTTGTTTCGGGAATAAAGGTAAGTATAGTCAATTCAAAATATTTTATAAGAATATCTGACTTTAGAAAAATTCTAAAATTTGCATATTGACATCTATAACAAAAATAATAATTGAAAGGCTGAAATCTTTTTCTAAATCTGAAAGCAGCTAAATATAGATTTTTCTTAAGACTGTTTTCTGAATGAGGCCAGTACATCAAGATTATAAGTCGACCTGATAATCACAGCAGGACCTTGGGGATGGGGAAAGGGAAAGAACTAACATATTAAACTTGCAGCGTTGCAGACCAGTTGATATCATTTTTAGAGACAGAATGGAAGGGGTTAAAAAATTAGTGGTTTTACTGCTGCTCATCTTGTCCTCCCTGTGTCTGTTCCCTTTGATCTGTCCTCATATTGATTGGCAGCTGCTATGAAGATAAGTAAAATAATCCTTTCTAACTAACATTTTATTTTAGACTGAGTTTTACTGTTGATGTGAAATAAAAAGTTAGATTAGATTGTGATAAGTAAGCCATTTTCTTTTGTTGAATAATAGCTGTTATTAGTTATTACTAATATTATTTAAGAGGTACAAATTGTGATTGTTACAAGACATTTTTATCTTTCTCAATTACTGAAATACGTTTTTAGTTTTTTAAAAAATTTCTTCCAGTTTGGTGTTTATGTTTTAAAATTATTAATTCTATGCGTATTAGAATTAAATACCTAGTATATAGCTTTATGTGACAACTGTACATATTAAGGAACTTAATAATGGGTATTTCATGTACCACTTAGTAAAACAATAAACTAATAAAATTGGTTTCATATTATCTAATTATGCTGTTCATCTCCTAACCAAATAGAAATCCTTGAATATTTAACTGATAATCTGTAGACTATAAAATATTTTCATTGTTAATGAAACTATCATAAAATCATTTAAATTTAAGTATATAAGAATATCCTTTTAAAGTATAAACAGGAATGTTCTATTTTAAAGTATAAACCTATTTTTCTGTCAGATAAATGCAATCTTGAGAAATTTCCAAAGGCCCTTGCGTTCTTAAATCTAAAAAAATAAAAATTTGAAGACTTAAGGTGAAGAATACTGTGACAGAAAGTATATGAAATAAGATTTTGTGGCTTGCTGGTCTCATCTGGTAGCAGCTGTGACAGGAGCAAGTGCTTTCTAAAGCACATGAGATTTTTACCATTCACCAGAGCTGGTTAATTAATTAGCAGAGTTAACCATTTCTTGAGTAGCTATAAACTATCCGTTTTCATTAGGTAGAATGAATTCGTCATTTAAGTGCTGACCCTTGCCTTCCATAGAATGACTATTCAGTTTCTTGTTATTAATTCTAACTAATACATATTAATGTTTGTGATTTTGATTTTTCCCAAAAAGGAGACACTTGTGGCTCAATTAAAAAAATATTAACACTTGCATTGGGTTAATTATTATAGGTAACAGTAAGGTGAGTGAATGATGAAGTTGCATTACCATGTGAGCTTGCAGTGCAGTAGGAGGTACAATCACAGTCATATCTAGTGCAGGGGAGGGTCTGATGAACCCTAAATTAGAGATAGGGATTGTTAGTACTGGAGAGAGAAAGAGTAGTTCCCATAAGGAGACTTTGGAAAGGTGTCGGTGAAAGAAAAAAAAAATCCATCTAAATCCAACCCTGAGTTAACAGAGTAGTCAACAGACAGAAGTGGGTGAGCAGAGAAACTTGTATGATAAGCTGCAAAAGAATGGAATTCTAGAGTGTGTTTAGGCACTAATGCTCTGATATGCCTAAATACAAAAATAATTTTATAGCACATTCAGGGGTAAAGACCCTTTTCAGACTGTTGTTATATAGATTTTATGACACCAGATGTCTTTGTGCACACTTTTAAAACCCAGTAGAAAGTTTGAAAACTCATTTACATCCAGATACTCATTTTTTACATTATTTTTGAACAGAAGCCTTTTTGGAAATCTTAAAAAAACAAACATTTCAAACAGTTGGCTAACACGCATGAACTAACACTCATTCAGTTTTTAAATTACGGATAATGTCCGTATTAACATTATAATGACTCTGTACTACAGATTGACATGGTACATCGTAACAGCTCCGAAGGATTCTTCCTTGATGCATCTCGACACATCCTTGAAGCACCTCAACATGGACTGGAGAGGAGGCGCTGGGAAGCAAATCAGAATGTACACTAAATAAAACAGTCAACTTTGGGGTGTGGATGGAAGGGGGGGTTCATGTAAAAGTTCTTTTACATGGAGTTTTCCTCCTGGATTAGGTCAGGAAAGAAATGAACTCTGTTACAGAATGCTGTGTGTTTGATAGCTGTACTATTCATATAGAAACTTTAAGTGCATTCTCAAACAGAGAATTGTGTAAGTGCAGCTTTTAAAGACCGCTTAGCCCAGTTCATTGATTTGCTCTTTATAGCTCTTGTAACTTTTGTTTCCACAAAACTGTCATTCTCTTTCTGGACCTCGAAGACATTTTCTTGGCATTGACTTTGACTTGATTTTATAAAAATTTTAGTCAAGCTATTCAGTTGAAATGTTTTAATTCAGATTTTTGATAGATGTAGTCCTTTGAGTTCACAAATAAACATGCCTTTGTTTAGATGTTCTGAGTAAACATAGTAGTGCTCTTTCCACTGTTCCTTTATTCTGCTCTTCTTTTTTAAAACTCCCTTGTGGCAGGTCTTTATTCAGTACAGCAGAAATGAATCTGGACAGAAGCTGGAGGTGAAATGTGTTTTGAAATAGTTCAAGGATCTCATTGCTGACACTTGTTGCCTTGCACAGTTTTCAGGGCACAGGCCTTTCCTCTTCTGCCCCTTTAAAGGTCTGTGCTACGTCCATTAACATTTTATACTGTGTAAGTGAACCATTAACTGGGCTGGTGACAATACCATTCTGTTTTAAATACTGGGTTTTTCCTTGGGATGATCTTGTTAGCAGAGCCTCTGTCCTAAAAACATTATCTTGTTTTATTCCATCTTAAAGGCAAAGACTTGCATATATATATATATATATATATATATATATATATATAAATTTATTTGAAAGGCAGAGTTACAGAGAGCAGAAGCAGAGAAGGACAGAGGTCTTCCATCTGCTGGTTCACTGATCAGATGGCTGCAACAGCCAGAGCTAAGCCAATCGAAAGCCAGGAGCCAGGAGCTTCTTCCAGGTCTCCCTCATGGGTGCAGGGGCCCAAGGACTTGGGCCGTCTTCTACTACTTTGCCAGGCCATAGTAGAGAGTTGAATCAGAAGTGTAGCAGCTAGGACTAGAACCAGCACCCATCTGGGATGCCGGCACTGCAGGCATTGGTGGTTTTACCTCCTACACCACAGCACTGGTCCCCTTATTTATTTATTTATTTATTTTTTGACAGGCAATTAGACAGAGAGACAGACAGAAAGGTCTTCCTTTGCTGTTGGTTCATCCCCCAGTGGCCGCTGCGGCCGGTGCGTTGCGGCCGGTGCACCACACTGATCCGAAGCCAGCAGCCAGGTGCTTCTCCTGGTCTCCCGTGCGGGTGCAGGGCCCAAGCACTTGGGCCATCCTCCACTGCACTCCTGGGCCACAGCAGAGAGCTGGCCTGGAAGAGGGGCAACCGGGACAGAATCCGGCACCCCGACTGGGACTACAACCCGGGTGCTGGCGCTGCAGGCAGAGGATTAGCTGTTGAGCCACGGCGCTGGCCCCCTTATATAGTTTTTTAATTTATGACAGTGCTGTAGGACTGACCAAATCATAAACTGAGAACACTATGGGAGTTCAAAATTTGTACTCCTTACCCTTATTCAGTTTGCTGCTGCACTGGTCTCTACTTACTTGCTTTGAAGCAGAGTGCTCCCCTTACAGTGGGAGGATTAAATCCTTTTAACTGTTGGCGAATATGGTAACTACTTGTCTTAGTGTCGTTCTCGCTACCATCATTGAATCCAGGGCTGCCCAGTACAACTTTCTGAAATGATAGGAATCACTTTCTGTATCTGTGCTTGCCGACATGGAAGCCATAGCCTCATGTGGTAACTGAGCACGTGCATCGTCACTGAGGCAACCAAGGGACAAAATTGTGACTTTTTAAGAGTTACCTGATTTTAATTAAATGGCATGTATTGGATAGCATAAATTAGCATTTTATTGTGACTTCTGAGAACTAACATTGTATAGATTTCTCCATTAAAATAAAACCTGCTTTTTTTTGTTCATTAAGAAGATACACAACGTGGTTTGCCATAGAGATTCCTGAATTTTTTTCTCCATAATTTCTTCCAGTTTACCATTTTTGTGGATTTGGGGGCATCTTGTTCACTAAAATCTTTCTGACAAACATACAACTATTTCAGAGACTTAATGTTTATCTGGAGAGTTACTTTCATATTTAAGTTTTGGCCTTACTATAATATCCTCCATTGCCAGTGAGTAATGATTTGAATTGAGAAATTGATTACTCTCTAGTTTGTGTTGATTTTCAGCCTTGTTGTCTCTTATACTAGACCATATGCTCCTGCAAATCAGGGACTGTCATAGCAGGCTTCGTATTCCCAGTACCGAGCACCTTGCCAGGCACACGAGAGATGTGCAAAACAACTAAGTAATGAGATTGGAAGAATTTGTGTTACTTGGTGCGCCGGACAAATGGGGATACATGTAAATAATATTTTCAGCTGTTGCCAGAGAAAGCCATGTAATATTTTAACACTTAAAAGCAGAATTATGTTCATTTTGCTAAACATTAATTTCACATCAAACACTATAAAAGGCAGATAAAGAAGTAAACAGTTCCTGTTCTCAAAGTGAATTATCTAAAACAATTTCTAGATCAAGAAATTGTAGGTATGGATAATACAGGAAAGATTGGTAAATCATGGGGACTTGAGGGAGAAAAGATTGAGTGTTCCAACAATTTTTATCTTTCCCATTACTTTGACCAATAGCATGAATGTAGATGTAAAAAACAAAGTTGCTGATCATTGTGGTGAGAGCAATCTGAAATATAAGTGCTTTTGTTGTGGCTGGGTTTAGTTATATTTTACTGATTATCCTTAATTATAGTCCTAACAGAAATCTGATTTCTAAAAGCACATTTGTGGTCAACCAACTTTGTTGTGATATATTACATTCCTATGAAGTGATAGTTGAGATTTTATAAAAGGAGAGAATCCAGGAATAGGAAAGTGTTTCACTGATTCCCCACTCCCTTCCCTTTTTTCCAGGAGTTACAAGCACACGTGGACCAGATAACTGAAATGGCCGCAGTGATGAGGAAAGCCATTGAGATTGATGAGCAACAGGGGTGCAAAGAACAGGAACGGATATTTCAACTTGAAGTAAGTTTTGTAGACCCAAAATAATCTTACTCAGACTAAAAGGTAAAAAGAAGAGCTTTATTTTCAAGAAAAACAACCCATAGATTGGGAGAAATACCATTCAAGAGCAAAGCAAAGTATGCTTCTGTCCACCTTACAAAGGGACCAAACTTAGAATGTAAGTCGAGAGTGATGTTTACATATTCACAGAAATTGTAGAACTCTATTGCTTGTCATGAAGCACAGCTGTACAGGCCCATTTGACAGCAACAAAGTCCATACATACATCACATGTGCACATTTGGGGAGCGGAGGGCATTTACTGGAGATTTTGGCCTGTGTGACCTCAGAAGTTGATTCCTAGGTTAGGGTGGTGATTAGTGGGCAATCTCTGTACAGTGACCGGAGCTGGGCTTGGATCTGTTCCAGCAAGATGTGTTTTCTTACCTGTCAGAGCTTACAGAACCTGGGACAGGGCAATTCCTTGCAAATGACAGGAAGTCGGCTCTTATGTACATACTCCCAGGAGGTGTTCCTTTGTGGTTTCTTTGGTTGTCTACCAAATGGACTGTAACCCAAGGTTTAAATTTTGGTCATCTTTTTCCAAGAAGAGTCCATCATACAGTTTTACAGGGTATTTTGTTACTAACTTCTACACTCCTCCTTGTAGGTTAGAGTCCGTGTGACAATACAGTACTCCTGACCAGTTGGGATTAAAGAGCAAGTGGTGTTGGCCACTGCTTCCATATGGTTGCCAGAATGGTGTGGCTGCTTGCTCCAAAGCTGGTACTCTACAGATTGAGTCACCATTTAACAGGACTTTATGTTCTAGAAAAAAGTTTTAAGGAACTAGTCCAGTGTTGGAAATCATTGGAGTTACAGATAGAAGAAGGAGTCGTCAAATTCCCCAATAAATGAGTGCATCATATGGCACATTTAATATGGCATCATGAGAAAAGGGTCATGAGAATGGAGTCAAACCATAGGTCTGTCCTGGCCATTCTCCATGGGTCAGGGTCTTGTTTGTAGTGAAGTGGTGTGTAATGGGGCTTAGTAAGGTTTCCCAGTTTAATCAAGCATAGAATTCTTTTTTTTTTTTTTTTAAGATTTATTATTAATTTGAAAGAGTTACACAGAGAAGGAGAGGCAGAGAGAGATGTCTTCCATCTGCTGGTTCACTCCCCAACTGGCCACAATGTCTGGAGCTACACTGATCCGAAGCCAGGAGCTTTTTCCCGGTCTCCCATGCAGGACTTGGGCCATCTTCTGCTATTCTCTGAGGCCATAGCAGAGGGCTGGATCAGAAGTGGAGCAGCTGGGACTTGAACTGGTGCCCATATGGGATGCTGGCACTGCAGTGGCGGCTTTACCCGCTACACCTCATTGCTGGCCCCCAAGCATGGAATTCTTGTTCCAAAGTTGGGAAGGTAGAATTGTCATTGAGAAGTTTAAAATCATTAAAATTAAATAAGGTATGTCAGCCTTTGAGGGAGTTAAGCCAAGAGAGAAACCAGAAATCCCAGACAGATCCTTTGGGTTGCCACTGAAGCTGTCATAGCCTTGGAGATCTTCTGTAGGGTGAAAGGATACCTGTTGGATGAGGAACAGGATGATGAATTTCAGGAGAGAAGGCCAATATTGGGGACTTAAAAATGGTCACAAGTATCAAAGTAATTAAAAATAGGCAATCTAAAATAAAAAGGTATCCTGGCTGTCATAATGTTACGACTGCAATAAAATAAGTATAAAGGTACATAATATAATCTAGACAACTAACAGAAAAGGTTATATATATATATATCATCTGGAAGGACTGAGCCAAGCCATCAGAATAGTGTGTCTGTTGTCTGTTAAGGTGAGGGGCTTGTAACTGGACTGGTTGGTGCCTTGGGGAGCAGGTATTCTTTGTAGATTTTATCTGTATCTTGTCCTTGAGAGGGTATCTGGTTAACCTTAATAGCCAAGATGGGATGAGATGACAACCAGGTGGTGTTTGTTTCTGATTTTAGTGAACAGCAAGTGTGTGGGCATGGGTTGCTTCTCTCAAATGTGAATGCCAGAGTCCACGCCTTGTAATTCACCTGTGTGGTGCTTAGTTAGCAATACCAGATGCAGGACCTGTCAACAAGTTTGGAGGGAATCTTGAAGATGATGTTTCCAGTAGAAAAACTCACCAAACTGGATTCTGTGAAATGGGAGGTCACTGTAAAAAGATGGTTTCATTAAGGAGCCATTTTATTAACATTTTTAATTAGCTCTTGATAACAAGTAAGAATTCTCCCCATATGGCTTGAGAGTCTAGGGCTACAAGAACTAATTTTATTCTCCTTGATGTTTGGTTAGCAATCTACTGTTACGGTTGCAGTTACCGGAAACCTGTATTCAGTAAAAATATTCTAGGATTATAGTTGCTTGTAGAGACCTTTTACGCATTGGCGTAAAGAATTTTAACTGAGGACAACAGGACTTAAAATGAGCATGATTAAAGATATACAATTCATTATAGTCAGCAATTAGCATTAATCAGAATTGTAACTATTAAGTTGTACCAAAACATATCAGATTTTTAGGAACCCCTTATAATTTTGAAACATTTTAATAAGTTTATATAACTCAAAAATTAATTTACAAAAACACTTCTGATTTGACATTTTTCCCATTTAATTTAGCATTCCAAATACCCCCCTTTTTTTTAAGTTTACAAAGTTTTATTGATACCTTCAGAATAACAGTAATAAATAAAATAATAATAGAAGATACTACATCCATAAGGATTATAAGGTACTACTGAAAAAGGAACAATGAGAGGATGGGCCAGCATTGAGGTGTTTTGGGTTAATAAGCTACCATCTGCATTGGGTGCTGTTCTAAGTCCTGGCAGCTCCACTTCCGTTCAGCTCCCTGCTAATGTGCCTGCAAATGCAGAGGAAGATGGCCAAAGTAATTGGGCCCCTGCACCCACATGGGAGACCTGGAAGAAATTCCTGGCTTTAGCCTGGCCCAGCCCTGGTTGTTGCAGCCATTTGGAGAGTGAACCAGTGGATGGAAGATTCTCTCTCTCTCTCTCTCTCTAGCTCTGCCTTTGAAATAAATACATCCCTCCCCCCTCAAAAAAAAAAAAAAAAGGATCGGGCATTTGATCTGGTAGTTAAAATGCAGGTGCAGACCCTCCCATCCCATACTTGAGTGCCTTGGTGGGTTCCTGACTCCAACTTCCTGCCACTGAGATGTGATTGGCAGCAGTGATGGTTTAAGGATTAGGATTCCTGCCCCTTAGATGGAAGACCTCGATTACATTTCTGGCTCAAGTGAGTCAGAGATGGGAGTGCTTGCTTGCTCTGTCCCTCAGTCTTTGAAATAAATACATTTTTAAAAATAAAAACAGATGGCCGGCACCACGGCTCAATAGCTAATCCTCCGCCTGCAGCACCGGCACCCCGGGTTGTAGTCCCAGTCGGAGGGGCCGGATTCTGTCCCGGTTGCCCCTCTTCCAGGCCAGCTCTCTGCTGTGGTCCAGGAGTGCAGTGGAGGATGGCCCAAGTGCTTGGGCCCTGCACCCGCACGGGAGACCAGGAGAAGCACCTGGCTTCTGCCATCGGATCAACGCGGTGCACTGGCCACAGCGCGGCGGCCATTGGAGGGTGAAACAACGGTAAAGGAAGACCTGTCTCTCTGTCTCTCTGTCTCTCTCTCTCTCTCACTGTCCACTCTGCCTATCAGAAAATAAATAAAAATAAAAATAAAAACAGACAAAGTCTAACTGTAGGAATATAAATATAATGATAGGATTAAAATACTAATTCATAAGTTGTTTTTTTTTTTTATAAAGGTATAGTTATTTATTTGAAAGTCTGAAAAACAGAGATGCTCCATCCACTGGGTCACTCCCCAAATGCCTACAACAACCAGAACTAGACCTGGTCAAAGCAGGAGCCCATAACTCCATCCACGTCTCCCACATGGGTGGCAGGGACTCGTGTACTTGAGCCATCTGCTGCTCTCTTACCAGGGGCATTAACGCAAAGCTGTATTGGAAATGGAGTAGCCAGGACTCAGCAGCCACTCTGGTATCTTGGAAGTCCTGTTAGAACATCAGTTGGCTGGCGCTGTGGCTCAACAGGCTAATCCTCCGCCTAGTGGCGCCGGCACACCGGGTTCTAGTCCCGGTTGGGGCACCGGATTCTGTCCCGGTTGCCCCTCTTCCAGGCCAGCTCTCTGCTATGGCCCAGGAGTGCAGTGGAGGATGGCCCAAGTGCTTGGGCCCTGCACCTGCATGGGAGACCAGGAGAAGCACCTGGCTGCTGGCTTCAGATCAGTGCGGTGTGCCTGCTGCAGCGGCCATTGGAGGGTGAACCAACGGCAAAAAGGAAGACCTTTCTCTCTGTCTCTCTATCTCACTGTCCACTCTGCCTGTCAAAAAAAAAAAAAAAAAAAAGAAGCTCAGTTACCCATAACACCCCCCTGATGGAGGCATCTTTTCCCTTGTGAGTGCTGCCATGTGCACACATCCGCATACTTTGAACTCTACCCCTAAGAACCTGATGGGGCCCTGAAATGTAGACCAGCAAGGAAGATGAGGTCTCTAAGACTCAGACCAATGCAGGGAGGTCTGGATCCCCAAATGCCCTACCTGAATTCCTCCCAGCACCATCAGAGGATCCAGGGAGCCCAGGAACTCATGATGTAGCTACCATGATGCACTGATTTCACAACACTGGGGGAGACAGGGTCACTGAAGTTCTCATCTTGTCACCAGAAAATAATATTTGGTCAAAATAATATTTGTCTAGCAAAAAGGCAAGCCTTAATATATTTTTTTTAATTATTTGAGAGGTAAAGTTACAGACTGAGAATGAGAAAGGTCTTCCATCCGCTGGTTCAGTCCCCAAATGACTGCAATGGCTAGAGCTGAGCTGATCTGAAGCCAGGAGCCAGGAGCTTTTTCCCGGGTTCCCATGCAGGTGCAGGGGCCCAAGGACTTGGGCCATCTTCTACTGTTTTCCCAGGCTATAGCAGAGAGCTGGATCAGAAGTAGAGCAGCTGGGACTCGAAGTGGCGCCTGTATGGCATGCCAGCACTGCAGGCCAGGGCTTTAACCCACTGCGCCATAGTACCAGCTGCTGCATTTTACATTTTGCTCCCACATATAAGGGAAAACGTGTGGTATTTTGTCTATGTGTCCAGCTTATTTCACTCAATTTCATGTCCTCCAGTTGTATCCATTTTGATGCAAATGGTAGAATTTCTTTTTGATAGGTGAATAATATTCATTGTGTATATATATCACATTTTCTTTACCTGTTCCTCTGATGATGGACACTTTGGTTGATTCACAGTTTTGACTATTGTGAACTGTGATGGTATAAACTGTGATGGTGGTGCAGGTATCTGATAGAGTATGTTCATGTCTTTTGGGTATATACCAACTAAAGGGATTGCTGGATCATATGGGAAGACTATTTGTAGTTTTTTTTCCCTTAATATTTATTTATTTATTTATTTATTTATTTATTTATTTATTTGAAATGCAGAGTTAGGGAGAAATTTTCCATGCACTGGTTTACTTCCCAGATGGCCACAGTGGCTGGAGCTGGGTCTGGCCAAAGAAGGAACCTGGAGCTTCTTCCAGGTCTCCCACATGGTACAGGGGCCCAAGCACTTTAGCCATCCTTACTTGATTTCCCAGGTGTATTAGCAGGAGCTGTATCAGAAGCAGGGCAGCTGGTACTCGAACCAGCACCCATATAGGATGCCAGCATCACAGGCATCAGCTTTACCCGCTGAGCCGATCCCTATTTGTTATTGTTTTTGTTTTTTTGTTTTGTTTTGTTTTGTTTTTTGACAGGCAGAGTGGACAGTGAGAGAGAGAGACAGAGAGAAAGGTCTTCCTTTTGCCGTTGCTTCACCCTCCAATGGCTGCCGCGGTCGGCGCGCTGCGGCCGGCGCACCGCGCTCATCCGATGGGAGGAGCCAGGTGCTAGGTGCTTTTTCCTGGTCTCGCATGGGGTGCAGAGCCCAAGCACTTGGGCCATCCTCCACTGCACTCCTGGGCCACAGCAGAGGGCTGGCCTGGAAGAGGGGCAACCGGGACAGAATCCGGTGCCCCAACCGGGACTAGAACCCGGTGTGCCGGCGCCGCAAGGCGGAGGATTAGCCTGTTGAGCCACGGCGCCGGCCATTGTTTTTGTTTTTTAAGAAATCTCCACACTGTTTTCTACAGTGGCTGCAGTTTACATTCCCACCAACAGTGTGTAAACGTTTCCCTTTCTCCACATCCTCACCGTGTTTGTTATTCTGTGTCTTTTGGATTTTAGCTGTTCTAAAAGGGGTGAGGTAATATCTTATTGTGGTTTTGATATTCATCTTCCTTAAGGCTAGTGATATTGAGCATTTTTTCATATGTTGGTTGGCTATGCTCTTTTGAGAACTGACTGGTGAGTTCCTTTGCCCATTTTCATCTGGATTGGTTGTTTTGTTGTTACTAAGTTGCTGATATATTCAAGATGTTAATCCTTTGTTGAATAGGTAGCTCACAAATGCTTTTGCATTCTGTTGGATGTCTCTTCACACTATTGATTGTTTCCTTTGTTGTACAGAAACTTCTGAGTGTGATATAGTCCCATTTAGTTAGTTTTGCTTTTGTTGCCTTTGCTTTGGGGGTCTTGTACAAGAAGTCATCACCTACATTGATGTCTTGAAATGTCTCCCCTACATTTTTTCTAGCAGCATCATAGTCTCAGGTCTTAAATTTAGGTCTTTGATCCATCTTGAGTTGATTTTTGTGTATGATGAGAGATATGGTTCTGATTTCTTTTTACATATATACATCCAATTTTGCCAGCACCATTTGTTGAAGAGACTCTGCTGTATGATCTGAGCTCTTTTGTCAAAAATCAGTTGGCTTTATATATGTAGGTTCATTTCTTGGCTGTCTGTTCCATTTATCTCTGTGTCAATTTTGAAGTCAGGTATTGTGATGCCTCTGACTTGGTTTTTTGTTGTTGTTGAAGATCCCCTTGGCTATTCTGAATTTTTGTGGTTCCATATGAATTTTAGGATTCTTTTTTCTAAATCTGTAAAGAATGTCACTGGTATCTTGATAAGGATTTTCTTGAATGTGTAGTTTGCACATTTTAATGACACTGATTCTTCCAATCCATGAGCAAGGGATATCTTCCCATTTATTTTGTGTGTCCTTGATGATTACTTTCATTAATGTTTGATAATTTTAATTGTACAGACCTTTCACTTCTGTGGTTAAATTTATTCCTACATATTTGATTTTTGATACGCCCATTGTGTGTGGGATTTCTTGATTTCTCTCTAGGTGAATTCATCATTAATGCATAAAAAGGCTTTTTTAAAATGTTCTGTAACCTGCAACTTTACTGAATTGGTTTGTGAGTTCTAACAGTTTTTTTGTGGAGTGTTTAGGTTTTCCCATATAACGTCATGTCATCTACAAACATGGATAATTTGACTTTATCTTTTCTACTTTGGATGCCTTTTATTTCCTTCTCTCTCCTAATTGCTCTTGCTAAAACTTTCAGTACTATATTAAGTAAAAGTAGTGAAAGTGGACATCCTTGTCTTGTTCCAGATAACTGGAAGTGTTCAATAGGATACTAGCTGATGGTTTGTCATATACAACCTTTATAATTTTGATGAATAGTTCCTCTATACCTAATTGGTGGAGAGTTTTTAACATGAAGGTATGTTGAATCTTATCAAATGCTTTCTCTGCAACTATTGAGATGACCATACAGTTTTGTTCTTCATTCTTTTGATGTGACTTGTGGTGTTTATTGATTTGCCAATGTTTAACCACCCTTGCATTTCTGGGATAAGTCCCACTTAGTTGTGATGCATGATCTTGATTTGGTTTTGGATTCAGTTTGCTAATATTTGTTGAGAATCTTTGCTTTTATGTTTATTAAGGAAATAAGTCTGTAGTTTTTATGTTTGGTTTTGCTATAAAAGTAATGTTGGCCTCATAAAAAAAGTTTGGCAAGTTCCATCCTGTTCAATATTTAGAATATTTTGAAAAATACTGGAGTTATCAGTTCCTTTTTAAATGTTCAGTTGAATTCATTAGTGAAGCCATCAGGTCCTGAAGTTTTCCTTGATGGAAGACTTTCTATTACTGCTTCAATCTCATTGCTTGTTATGGGTCTGTTTAGATTGTTTGTATTTTTTTATTTAATCTTTGTAGGTTATATATATTCAGGAGTCTATCCATTTCTTTGAGGTTTTCCAGTCTATTGGGATATAGTTTTTCCTTGAAGAAAAATAAAGCTGTTATTTATTTATTTGAAAGCAGAGTTAAACGGAGAGAAGTAGAGAGAGAGAGAGAGAGAGAGAGAGGTCTTCTGTCTGCTGGTTCACTCCCCAGTTGGCCACAACAGCCAGAGCCGCACCATTCCTGAGCCAGGAGCTTCCTCGGGGTCTCCCACAAAGGTGCAGGGGCCCAAGGACTTGGACCATCTTGTACTGCTTTTCCAGGCCATAGCAGAGAGTGGAATCAGAAGAGAAGCAGCCAGGACTCGAACTAGCTTTACCTGATATACCACAGTGCTGGCCCATGGCATAAAGTTTTTCATAATCATTTCTTATGATCCTTTGCATTTCAGTAGTTTTAGCTGTAATGTCTATTCTTTTTCTTGGCAGGTCTGGGTAGAGCTTTGTCTGATTTAACTTCTCAAAAAAACCAACTTTTGGTTTTGTTGATCTTTTATACTTATTTTAGTTTCAATTTCATTTTCTTTTCGCCTCCTGCTGATTTGAGGTTTGATTTGTTCTTGTTTTTCTAAGTCTTATAAATGCATCATTAGATCTTTGGGACGTTTCTTATTTTTAATGTGAGCACTTGATGCCATAAACATCCCTCTTAATACCGCTTTTGCTGTATCCCACAGGTTTTGATATGCTGTGTTTTCATTTATTAATGTTTTTTATTTCCTTTTTAATTTCTTCATTCACCCATTGACTATTCAGTAGCATGTTTAATTTACAAGTATTGATGAGTATTGTTCTTGCTGATTTATAATTTTATTCCTTTATGAGAAGGATAAGATGATGAGAAGATACATGATAGGTTTTCAGTCTTTTTAAATGTACTGAGATTTGATTTATGACCTAATATGTGGTTCATCCTAGAAAATGTTCCGTGTACTGATGAGAAGAATGCATGCTCTGGGTAGAATGCATGCATTGGTAGAATGTCCTTTTTTTTTCTTTTTTTTGACAGGCAGAGTTGGGGTGGGGGAGAGAAAGGTCTTCCTTTTTCCATTGGCTCACCCCACAAGGGGCCACTACGGGCAGTGCACTGCGGTCCAAAGCCAGGAGCCAGGTGCTTCCTCTGGTCTCCCATGCGGGTGCAGGGCCAAAGCACTTGGGCCGTCCTCTACTGCACTCTCGGACCACAGTAGAGAGCTGGACTGGAAGAGGAGCAACCGGGACTAGAACCCGGGGTGCCAGCGACACAGGCAGAGTATTAGCCAAGTGAGCCGCGGCGCAGGCCCTAGAATGTCCTATAAATGTTTGTTAGGTCCATTTGCTCAGTGGTACATTTCAACTCCAATGTATATTGATTTTTCTGTCTGGATGATCTGTGCATTAAGGAGAATGGTATGTTGAAGTTGCCCGATGGATGAGTCTGTTTCTCCATTTAGGTCCAGAAGTATTGCCTGTGCATATCTGGGTGGTCCTGTGTTGGGTGCATTTATTTATTTATAAGATTTATTTATTATTTACTTGAAAATCAGAGTTACATGGAGAAAGGAGAGGCAGAAACAGAGGTCTTCCATCTGCTGGTTCACTCCCCAAATGGCAGCTGCACTGATCTGAAGCCAGGAGCCAGGATCTTCCGGGTCTCCCACAGCTCAAGGACTTGGGCCGTCTTCTACTGCTTTCCCAGGCCATAGCAGAGAGCTGGATCATAAGAGGAGCAGCCGGGACTAGAACTGGCACCCATATGGGATGCTGGTGCTTCAGGCCAGGGTGTTAAGCTGCTGAGCCACCGCACCGGTCCCTACAGTCATTACTTTGATTTCTGTTTTTGGCGTAGATTCCCTGCAGTTCCGCATCTAATTCTGGAGTTCTTTGGGAGGTGTCATGCTACCTTGCTTCTTGTTTCCTGTGTCCCTACACGGACATCTGTGCCATCATTCCTTCTATATGGAGTAGGCCTTATTGGAAAAGAGTGTAGGATATCACTTGCCTTAGTGCTGTGATTGATGTCATTTGTGTGACTCACACAGTGGTCTAGTCTGCTGCATTCACAGTGATAGAAGGATTTCCTAGCATGTGTATCTTCTGTCTACGCAGAGTTTTAGGTCAGTCTCCCTGGGAGTTAGGATAGGGCCTTATTCTTGGTGCTGAGGGAGACAAAGGTGGCTTTCCCCTTGTCACAGTGACAAGCCTGACACTAGGGCTTGTGGCACAAATTGGGTGGCTCATGACTGTGTGTTGTGGAGGGGCCTTATGGGAGAGTCCAACTGGTACTGTGGCTTATAACACTTGACAGTCCTCGTCCTGGGACTAGGGGGCATGAACTGAACCCCATCCAATCCCACAGTGTGACTACAAGGTGTGCAGGGGATTCTGCTCTGGCAGGTTTGAGCTCAGGGAGGTAGAAGACAGGTGGGTTCTTCCCTAGGTCCAAAGGGTAGGTTCCAGTGGGATTCAGAAATTCGGAACAAATTGTTACAGTCCTCGTGTTGCAGGGTACAGTGGCCCAGGTCTCCCGGAGCAGCAGCAGATTTCTTTACAGGCTGCTGCTTGTGCCAGCCTTCAGAAGCTAAGAGGAGTGTCCCGGCTCATGTAGAAAGAGCATAGCTCTGGGGCTGTTGCCCCAAAACTCGCACTGCTGCAGGAGGCAGGAAGTCTGTGCTTTGCCTCACAGGTTGTCCGACTCCAGCTGATTGGTTCTGATAGGAGAGGAACAGAGGACAGCAGTGGGGCTTCCCTTCTGCAAGCCTAGCAGCTGCTCAGACCCTCAGCGTCCCAGGGGAGTAACAGCCAGGGGTGACTGTGGGATTCCCTCTCAGCGGACACATCAAGTGGTGGGAAGTCAGGCAGTTTCTTCCTACCTTGACTGGTAAGATGGTGGCTCACGGCTGGCTGCCATGGTGTCTTGTCTCCTCTTGGTTTTAGCAGTTCTATGGTACAAGACTGCATGGTAATGCAAGAATTTATCATTTGTAACTTATACCAGTAATTGATCCTATATTGCTTTATTTGTGCTATTAGAGGTGAGGAAGGGAAATATTCTTTCAAGCCGCAAGTAATTTTTGGGGGGCACTGCTTATTTTTTAGGGACAGTAAAAGCCTTTGTAGTCTGATCTGTCCTTGATTTTTGTGATATCAAAAGTGTAAGTCATTGTTGAGCAGCTCAAGTCAATGGAACAGGCTTCCTATGTCATGAAGTTTCTTCATTTGCAAACTGCAGTGGGGACATTGCCGACAGAGAACCACATGCGATTTTTCACTCTGAGCTTATGGTGTTAGTGCATTCCACTTTACAATCAAGTTCTTACCTACTCACCTCTGCTGTTGTAATTCAAAACCAGGCCTAGCCCCCACCACAAATTTATCTACAAAAAGTGTTAAGGTCAGGCCCTTGGCTGGCGCTGCGGCTCAACAGGCTAATCCTCCGCCTATGGCGCCGGTACTCTGGGGTCCATTCCTGGTTGGGGTGCTGGATTCTGTCCTGGTTGCTCCTCTTCCAGTCCAGCTCTCTGCTGTGGCCCGGGAGTGCAGTGGAGGATTGCCCAAGTGCTTGGGCCCTGCACCCCATGGGAGACCAGGAGGAAGCACCTACCTCCTGGCTTCGGATCAGCACAGCACACCGGCTGTAGCAGCCATTTGGGGGGTGAACCAATGAAAGAAAGACCTTTCTCTCTGTCTCTCTCTCTCACTGTCTTAACTCTGCCTGTCCAAAAGAAAAAAGAAAAAAAAGGGGGGGGCAGGCCCTGGTTTGCTAATCTCCACTTTACATCATTGAAACTTACAAAGTGGGACTGAAAATAAAATGGTAGACAATAAATTATAAAAGCAGAAAAAAAAACAGCATTGTTTACCAAGAACAGATTTGGTCAGTTATTTTCCTTTTGAAAAGTATCCTGGCTGGCGCTGTGGCTCAATAGGCTAATCCTCTGCCTTGTGGTGCCGGCACACCGGGTTCTAGTCCCGGTCGCTCCTCTTCCAGTCCAGCTCTCTCCTGTGGCCCGGGAAGGCAGTGGAGGATGGCCCAAGTGCTTGGGCCCTGCACCCCATGGGAGACCAGGAGAAGCACCTGGCTCCTGCTTTCAGATCAGTGTGGTGCGCCGGCTGCAGTGCACCAGCCGCGGTGGCCACTGGAGGGTGAACAAACAGCAAAAGGAAGACCTTTCTCTCTCTCTCACTGTCCACTCTGCCTGTCAAAAAAAAAGTATCCTGTACTCAGCCAGCACTGCTCTCAGATTCCATCGAGGAGAGAAAATCACAGGTCTTGTGCTGCATTCTGTGCTGCCACTCTAGTCCCCAAACCTGTTCACTGGCTCCATGAGTTACGTAAGTGTAAATCCAGATGTTACCTTCATCTCCGCTGTGACTACAAAGTAAGGCAATTTCTGAGTCACTGAGTTACGTCTGCAGTGGTGGAAAATACTGCACACGTTTCTTAGCTCGTTATGAAGTTCTTTCGACTCCAGTTGTCAGTGCATGCATCCCGTAGCACCGTAACGCCAAGTGACAGAACTTGCTCTCTGTTATGTCTGTCCTCTGGTAACTGCCCTGCAGATGGTAACTGCTGCTTTGTGCTTGCCTCCCTTTAGCAAGAAAACAAAGGCCTGAGAGAGATCCTTCAAATAACTCGAGAATCGTTTCTGAACCTTAGGAAAGATGACGCATCAGAAAGTACGTCACTGTCAGCATTAGTGACCAACAGTGACCTGAGTCTGAGAAAGAGCTGAAGAGCCCCCACGTCTGCACTCACCTGGCTCCCCAAGGTCACTAGGACCGACCTATGCATCACTGAATGAATGACGGAATAGACCACTCAGTCTTAATCAATCATTTGTTTGTTTCTAACATGTATAGTACACTGGCTAAGAGACAGCAACAAAAAATGTGTAGTTAATGGTTATGACTTTATTCCAAACAGAATGAAGAAGTAGAAACTGAACCCTGTTAGCTGGGGATGAAAGGTTTCCACGACTGCTAAGCATATCAAGAGCTTAAACTTGAATATTCCCAGTAAATGGGAATACACAGAATTATCTCAATTTAAAATATTTATTTTTGCCATACTTCTTCAAGTGGAAGATCCTATTAGTAAATTTTACCCTTTTTGTTTGGTGTCAGAAGTTAAAAAGCTTATGGACCATGAGACTTCAGCTTAAATAATTTCCCCTTAATTTCAGTTTTTGTCTAAGAAAATTTGGTTTTAAAGGATGTGGGAATGTTTTACATGTACCTTAAGAGAGGCGACTTAATTTTGTCCTGATACTTACTTAACAATTGTCTATAACTTGCTTAAGTGTATGAAATGTCATTTCAGGAATGAAAGAGGAAGGAATACTACTTTCTAAGAAAGAAAAATCTTATAATAAACATTTAGTAGGTTAAACTACTTCTTGGAAAGAATAAGTTTTGGTTATAAGTCAGAAACGAAGATGAGATTTTTCTCTGGTTGATCTTAAGGATACTACATAGTTCATTTATCTAACAGAGTTGAAACGTGTAATAGAGCAAGATAAGCCAAGTAATTTCAAAGTAAGTTGGGAATTCCTCTGGCTCATAGCACCCTTTTATCAAATCAAAATCTCAAAATTTCTGAATCAATTTTTAAGCTTGATCTGGTCTTGGAACCTGTAAGACTTTTCTTATAACATTTCAGTTGAAACAAAGTCTGTGGATTCAGAAATACGTTTTCTGTTTTTTAAAAAATAACAGATACACAGTATGTAAATTTTTAAAAAACCACCAGATATAGAAATGAGCTTTAACAATAGCTGAAACCTAAATTTTTCATACTATGTGGTAATTATAGAATAAAAGGATGAGTGTCAGATATAATTAAATATATTCATTTATAAAAATACATGTTAAAATTAGCACAAGTAGAGATTCTACTTTGGAGTATATAATTTGTTAAACAAATATTACTTCCCATGGTAACTTTTATGTAAAATTTCATATATTGGTACAATGCAAAACTACTTTTTGCTTCAGAATTTTTCTATCTTAATGTTGGGGGAATGGGGCTCATTGAATAGGAAAGGGCTAGTGGCCCAGACATTAATGGGATTTCTGTTTTCATTCAGAGGCCTTACTTGATATTTTATAAATAAAAGGCACTTCTTACTTTTAAACTTTTGTATTGGTTTTGGGCAAATATCCCTTAATTTGACGGCTCATTCACTGAAAGTTTTTATCCCAAGTAAGGATTAAAGAAAATAAGCTACACAGTTGAGGTTAAGTCTGAGGCAGTACATTGAGGCAGCTCTGTTAACAAATGTTACTTGATAAATACTTATTTTTATAAACAATTAAGTTAATTTATTCTTGGTCTTCTTGCTTGGATACCTTTATGGTCTTGTTGTAAGACATTTACTTTGTTTTTTGTGACAGTTTTCCATCCTGTACTTTTTTTTAAACTGAACCTTAAATGTATATCTTGAGCGTACATACTGCATAGGAGCCTATTTTATCAATAAAGATGAGTAATTAAAATTGATATGGTCTCCAATTTAATTTGAAAACAATGTTCTTATGTATTTAAAGTCTCAGCACAAAACTAGGAACTCAGAAACTATGTCTTAGGAATAGAGTTTCTTAGCCACTTTCTGATCCTGCAAACCTTTTTATCCTCTGTAGCAGGTTGATACCAGGTCTCTGCCCCACAGCTCCCGAGAGGGAAGTCCAAGATGTAACGTGATTTCCTGGAAGTGTGTGGCCCTCTCTGGAATATGGCCTTTGCAGATACAATTAAGGGTCCCAGACAGGATCACCTTGGATGACTGGTTCCTTAGAAAAGCAGCAGAGGATATTATTGGAAAAATTAAAAAGGAGGAGGGAGGGAGGGAAGTATCACTGTATAGAATTGTGTCTATGAAATACATGAAACCTGTTCTCTTTATGTTAACAATAAAAACAGCAGGAGATTAGAAGCCCAGAGATTTAGAGAGGAAGCCATGGGAGGGCAGACTGTTGGAAGCCAGGAACCCTGAGGGTTGTCAGCCCCCCGCAGAAGCCAGGAGAGAGGTTCGGAAGGCACTCTCCCTGACCACCGGACTGGACTCTACCCCTGGAACTGTGAAAAGCTACACCCAGCCTAGGAGACAGACCATCTGTTATTTCTCATCAGTCGGCTGTGTTTTTTATTTCCTAGAATGAGTATAGTTATCAGGAAAACTGCTCAAATATATTCTGGTAGACTTTAATATCTGGGTAACTTCCAGTATTTTTAATTTTTAAACTGTTTCAATGAAAAATGGAAGATCTCAGATCCCTAACTTAATTTGGGGTGGCTACCACTACCTCTTTTTGATTGCCGGAGTCAAACAGGAAACAGTTTTAAGGAAAATACTCATGAGATCACTTCTAACTGGAACCTGAGGGGACAGCTTCCTTCTGCCTCATTGCCTGTTCCTTTCTGTTCCTTCATGCTCTCTGCCTTCTACGCTAGAGGACTGCCAGGCTAGGTCATCCTGCCTGTCCTCTGCTCAGACTCCTGGTGGTCTCTCCTAGTCTCATAAATTTAAATAGCATGTTGGAGCAGGAAGACTTCCCAGTGTACAGTGTTGGCATAAACCTGTCATTAACTCAGCCACCTGTGAGTGTCAGGTCTCAGAGTTAGCATGCCCAACACGAAATTCCCAGTCTTACTCTTAGACCCTCTCCATACCCTGTCCCCATTCCAGCCAGCAACAATTCCATCTTTCTAGCTGCTAAGGCCAAAAACCTTGGTGGCGCCTTGTGACTCCACTTTGTCTTTTCTCTTGGATCCAGTTCATCAGCAGATCCTGCTGGTTCGTCAAGATCTATTGGAAACCTGCCATCTCTTGCCATCTTCATTGCTACCTCCTGATCAAAGCCCACACTCTGGTAGGGCGGGAGTGGACAGAGTGGATTCCCCCTAAATACCTGCAGTAAGGTAATAGTTATTTTATGTGCATACTATGGCTTGAAGATTATAGCAAGGGGAAGAAAATAAGCTTGTGTAGTAAATTAAAAGCTTAATATTAAATTACCCAAATACATTACTTTCAAGTTGATGTCTCTTGGAAATTTTTTTCCATTTGAGGAAAGAAAGAAACCTGTTATTTTAGAGCCATCAAAGCCTTTCAGAAAACACAGCCTATAGAAACCAATATTAACAGAATGTAACCAGAATAAAACAGACTCTGTTGAAACTCGGGATCTGTTTGAGTCTGAGACACCTAGGAAGACTACAGCTGGGCTTTCTCAACACTACAAAGCTGCAGGCTGGGTGGTGATTGTGGCTGTCCATCACCCAGCTGGTTCAAACAGGTCGGCCTCCCCTCTCCCCCTCAGACATGTAAAGTGTCACCAGCACCCCAGACCTCAGCATCTTCTGTTTCTACCTGGAGCTGAAGACGCCTGGTGCTGGGTTTGGGCTACTAGAACGCGCACAAGATCTGACCACAGGTCTCAAATTGCAGCAGCACCCTGGTCGGGTGCTCAGTGCTCCAGGTTACTCCCCATGAATGAGTGAACGAGCTTCTGAAATGCTAACTCTCCTTGGACTAGGTTTGTCTTACGACCTATCTCAGACAGCACAAAGGGATTTTGTTTCTAATTCATGCAAGACCCTAGACATACGCAGAAGGCCAAAATACTGTTCATTCAGCAGGAAGAGAACCACTGGTGTGTGTCACTGAAGGAATTCAGACGTGGAGCTGGTTTGCAAACATAGATGAGCAGCTATAATGTGGAACAGAAGGCTGTCCTGTGTAGAAAAAACCTCAGGCATTGAGAAGCATGGTGACAGATGCTTTTACAGAGAAAGGCAGTCCTCAGCACTGCCCCTGAAATTATTCCTTTAGAACCTAGACACATTCCAAACAGCACTCCTTTTAATAAAGAGATCACGATGCAAGGAAGTTCTCCCCCAAAAGGAGTTGAGAACAGGTGTTTGGCCTAGCAGTTAAGATACCCTCGTCCCATGTCAGAGTCTAGGATCCATTCCCAGCTCCAGCTTCTTGCTGAGACTTTGGAGGGGCAGAGATGGCTCCAAGTTGTAAGGTTTTTGCCATCCACACAGGAGACCTGCATTGTGTTCCTGGCTCGCAGCCCCAGCCCAGCCCCAGCTGTTGTCATTTGGAAAGTGAACCAATGGATGGGAGCTCTGTGTTTGTCATTCTCTCACCCACATACATACTTTTTTTTTTAAAATGATAAAAGTAGTTGGGCCTGATTCAATTGGCAAAAATAGCAAAGGGCAACTGGGGAACAAAGGCACACCCAGCAGTGTCTTCCGGCTTCCAGATACACCAGATACAGGCGTCCAACCCCTCCCAACGCATGTCTGCTGCTGCGAGGCAGGCAGGTCAGAGCACAGGAGAGCAAGTCCAGGCAGCAGGAAATCCATTAACAAGAGCCAGCAAGTGTATGAGAGCTGAACAGGCCCGTTGCCCCTTGAAGACTCCCAGGAGGAAAGGTAACTGCAGCCATTCTTCAGTCTCCTGCCCAGGACAGCTGTTCCGCCTGGGGACAGTAGGAAGACTCAGGGAGAGAGAAGCACCTCCCAGGGAGCAACTGCTGCATGCCAGGGTCCTGGGAGGAGCAAGCGTCCTCTGGGCAGTTTCATGGAAGCCCGACAACACCTGCTTACAGGGCTAACCCAGTGGGAATGGGGTCCCACCAACTGCCATCAGGAAGGGCTGGGATGGCCCAGGGCCTTCAGGTTCTGTGTGTGCTCCGCCCACCACTGGCTGCTGCTGCCCCACTGTCTCCCATGTCATCACCTCAAGGAATTCTTGCCAGCACCCTAGCTCCTACTCCCACCCTGTCTGTACTTGCACATCTTAGTATGCGTCTCACTCATGACACTCCAGACTGAGATCAAAGAGCATGCCTGGTCCCCTGCCACCTTCCTCCTCGTGCCCCAGGCAATGCCTACCGTGCAGGCTCTCAACAAGTAAAGGTGTGGTCGCCAGCTTTGCAGTCCTGTAACAGAATACCTAAAGGAGAATGGCAGCTTTGGCTTACAGTTTTGGAGGTTCAAGTCCAAGACCAGGCGATCCCCCTGGCGTGGACTCTGATGCGGGCAGATGGCAACGGCAGAGCGTGAGTAGAGTAAGGCTCACGGGGCAGCCAGGAGGCTCACACAGGCTTTCCAAACAACCCTCTTCCAAGGGCACACTTCCAACAACCCAAGGAAGGACTTTGCGCGAGGCCCCGCCTCCCAACAGCACCATTCTGGGGACCATACCTTTACCACATGGCCTTCAGGGCCAGTCAACATCCAAACTATAGCACAAGTCAAAGGCCACTTTATATTATATTGATTATATACTACAGTACATTACAACATATATTAAATTTTCTTTTATATGCCTCTTGTGCTGGTATAGCTTTATCCAGACCTGCCACCCCTCCCAGTGTAACAATTACTGGAAGTCCTTGAATAACTCCCGAATGTCCACTAACTTGAGCAGCTCGTTATGTCCATTTCAGAAAGAGCGGTCCTCGTACATACAGCGGCCAAACTGCCGAGAGGCATTCAACCCCCAAGTAGGACAGACGTGTTTGAAAAGGGCGTTACTGTGCGAAGGCTACCAGAGTGAAACGGCTCAAACAACAGAATCCAGTTCTTCACTGTCCATGACCAAGTGCCGGCGGTGCCGGCTTCCTCCGAAGCTTTTCTCCTCTGCTGCAAGTGGACGCCCCCCTGCTGCCCTGGCCCAGGGCCCTCTGGGCAATGGTCATGAGGTGGCCCTGGACATCCCATCTCAGAGACGCCGGTCAGACGAGTGCATGGCCCAGCCCCAAGACCTCAATTTATGCACCTCTTTAAAGGTCCCATCTCCCAATCATACAGTTGCATTCTGAGGTTCCAGGCGTCAGGATTTCAACTAATTAACTTCAAGTTTGAAACACAGGTAGCCACCCTCCTAACAAGGGCCAAGGCACCATTCTAAGAAACTACAGCCAATAATAGAGGCTACTAAGAGATATGAAGCGCATCACCAAGGAGTGACCTTGATACCAAAATGTTCTATGCAAAAGCTGCCATGGAGATGTTCACGGATATTGGAAATTGAAATGTCTTGTAAGTACCGGTCATTCGAGGTAAGTAAGAAATAGTTCAGCATCTTAGCAAATTGACTTGGAAAGCCATTTTCACGCTGTTTAAAAGTACTAATTCCCAACCTAGACACCACAGCAATAGCTATGACCATTACAAGTGTCTTCCTAGGCTGGTGCTGTGGTGTAACAGCAGAGGTTAAGCCTCTGCCTAGGTGTGGCATCCCATATGGGTGCAGATTTGTGTCCCAGCTGCTCTTCCGACCCTGCTCTCTGCTTATGGCCTGGGAAAGCAGTGGAGGATGGCCCAAGTGCTTAGGCCTCTGCACCCATGTTGGGGACTGGGAAGAAGCTCCTGACTTTGGAGTGGCCCAGCTCTGGTTGTTGTAGCCATTTGGGGAGTGAACCAGTAGATAGAAGACCTCTCCCTGTCTCTCCCTCTATCTCTCTGTAACTCTGCCTCTCAAATAAATAAAGATTTTTTTTAAAAGAAGTATCTTACCAATTCAGTAGAAGAAAACTGGAAAGACTTAGCTATGTGTATCTTCATCATCAAAAAGTATAAAATACATTTGGAGAGAAGAATCAGGCATCTCATTTTGGTTTGGGAACAGGTATTTCATTACTCTATGACTCACAATTAACTCTGGGGTCACTAATTTTCCCAGACTTAAAATAAAGAGGTCAGATAATAGCTATTCAATCCTCTGCTGGTCTAATACACTTAAAAAAATTACTTACTTATTTGAAAGGCAGAATTAAAGAGAGGCAGAGACAGAGAGAGAGAAAGAAAAGTCTTCCATCCTCTCTTTCACTCCCTAGATGGCCACAACTGCCAGAGCTGGGCCAATCCGAAGCCAGGAGCCAGGGGCTTCTCCTGGGTCTCCTACATGGGTGCAGGGGCACAAGCACTTAAGCCATCTTTCCACTGCTTTCTCAAGCCAGAGCAGAGAGCTGGATAGGAAGTGGAGCAGCCGGGACTTGAAGTGGCGTCCATATGGGATGCTGGCGCTGCAGGTGGTTAGCCCCAGAGTTTTCTACCGCACCTTCTACAGAAAACCAGCAATGGTAGGAATTACCTTGAGTATGAGTTTTGACACCAAGTAAGTACCCGGCACAGGCTACTTAAGAAAGATCGATTGTGGCTCATGGTTTTGCAAGTTCCCAGTCCAAGACTGGCAGCCACATGGGTCTGGCATCTGATGAGGATGGTGGATGGCAGAGCAAAGATCACAGGGCAAACCGGGGAGCAGAGGCAGGGAGCACACTCGTAGACATCCCCGAGGTATCTCCTTACAAAGCTACAAAGATTCACTGCCCACACGACACAGTGCCTCTGAGCACCTCCTGAAGACCCTGCTTCAGACACCAGAATCTAAGCACTTCCCGAAGACCCCACTTCAGACAATGGAATCTAAGCACTTCCCAGATACCCCGCTCAGACACCGGAATGGGATTGAGTCCCGGCCATGCATCATTAACACGAAACCATTAACAGCAGACTGTGGGTTCCAACACCTGGGTCTTTGGGGGCACCCAAACCAGTATCCGCACCTTAGCAGCCGGCACAGTTTGGCAAACTGGTACAGGGTGTCCAGGGAGCCACCTGTTCAACAGAGGTGGATCAGCGGGTTAATCAGAGCTTTGTGAAAACATGCAAGCATAATCTACCTCTCTTCAGTGTGATGCGCCTGAGGTGCTGGGCACCGACACACACTCATACACCAGAAAGGCTCAGCTTCCTTCCAACCGGGAAGACAAACGCCAGCCCACCGACCTGGAGCCCCTTGCTTTCCTAGTGTTTTGGTTATCCATAAATGGATTTTTACAAATAAAGAACTGTTCACTTAATTTTGTGTTTATAGCTATGAACTGTCTCTTCTACCTTGCTGCTGCGGTACAAATACAACCAGCTTTAAAAATTATAAAAATATCATCATGAGACTGTAGCATTTTTCAAAATAGGAATTTATTATAAAATTATATAAACTGCTTTTTATTACAAATTATCTGGAAATTTCTGGAACAATGTGAGTCCTCCCCAGGAATGCATGTCCTCAATAGGAATGTGTTCTGACAGTGTCGCAGACAACTCACAAACATTCCACGGCACTTTGTTGGAATGAACAAACAGCGAAGCCGGAGTCCCTACAATCATGCAAAAGCAATTCCTCACCCAGTCTGAACGTCCGTCAAGACACAGACGCTAAGAATTACAGGATAATTGAGTCACATTGGTTTTCAACAGCAAAAGGTGCTCATCTTCTGGTCTTTAAATTTTTTTTCCTTCCCAAAAGGCTTTAAAAAGCAAAAGCTTGACAATTTTTCTATTACCTTCCAAAGTCGGTGGTACTCTGAAGACGCTCTGAGCAGCAGCAGTTTGCTCACCGATGCGTACGGCACAACCACCAAGCACCTCAGCTCCCGCAAGCTTAACCCAGCTCACAACCACCCAGCGCTCTGCCTGCTGGGAGGGAGGGCCCCGGCCCTCAGAGCAGGATGGAGCCCAGGGACTCTCCTGGGGTGCGAACAGGGGCCTCTCCTTGCAGAACCCAAGGTGCTAACCGAGTGCAGCCCTACAAGTCCCCCAAATCCTTCCTGCCTCTCAGGCCATCACCGTGAAACACAGACGGCCCAAAGGCTTCGCCCAGAAAATCGGTGATGACAAACTCCATCTCCCACCAGTGCTAACACAGCCAACTCAGCACAAGGAACTAGAAAGGCAACCTTCCCACGGCTTCCTTGTTAAAGACGCTACAGGTGAAGAAGGGACGGTCACCTGGCTGTCCTTGAATACAGTTCAAGGTAAAGATCACCAGTCAACACCATCGCAAAAGGGCTCAAGGGGGGGAACCAACAACAAAATCGCAGAGGCCCTTATTTAGAATACAGATACTTCTTCCACAGAAGACTCCTCTCATCAACATAAGCCAGCCCATTTTCAAACAACTGCAATCACTGATCTATTTAAGCGATCGTTTTCAGCAATAAAAGGCAAAAACAAAGGGGACCTACTGAACTGTGTACTTAGAAACGAGTCAGGTGCTAAGTTCCATGTGCATATCACAATTTAAAAAGTTGTGGCTGGCGCCACAGCTCACTAGGATAATCCTCTGCCTTGCGGCGCTGGCACACTGGGTTCTAGTCCTGGTCGGGGCACCAGGTTCTGTCCTGGTTGCCCCTCTTCCAGGCCAGCTCTCTGCTGTGGCCCAGGAGTGCAGTGGAGGATGGCCCAGGTGCTTGGGCCCTGCACCCCATGGGAGACCAGGAGAAGCACCTGGCTCCTGCCTTCGGATCAGCGCGGTGCGCCGGCCACAGCGCGCTGGCCACGGTGGCCATTGGAGGGTGAACCAACAGCAAAAAGGAAGACCTTTCTCTCTCTCTCTCTCTCACTGTCCACTCTGCCTGTAAAAAACAAACAAACAAAAAAAGTTGCAATAAAAATACCAGGAAACACACAAAAGGTACCTTTTCCATAAGGTAGGATACGAACAGACACGCAACTCAGAAATCAGGTTGCCGCGGAAAGAAAAGGAGTTACCGCTCTTGTCGTCCCCTGGTGTCCAAGGCCCTGTAGCAGACCCCTGCAGCTCCAGGCAGGACGGCCGGTGCAGACCCAGCCTAACTGCAACACCCCTCCAGCTCAGACTCGCCTAACGTGCAGCTCCAACACCCCTCGAGCTCAGACAGACTCAGGCACAAGAGCTGTCCAAGCAGTTACAAACCACCCGGGAACTCTGCAAACAGTCAGTGTTTTTCCAGTTCATTTTGTAGTTTTCTTTAGTGTATCTATTTAGTGGAACACGTTGCTAATACATTTGTGAAAAAGGTAATTTCTCCCACGTTCAGAAATAAAGGAATGCCTCTCCCCCACCAACTTTTGGGTGACCTTCCTCACTCTTCCGCTTGGGGACACCCTAACTATCTAGAACACACTTACCCCGTGGTTGCCCATTAGCCGCACGCAGGCGACAGCTGACCCAGCCAGGCCTGGGGACCAGTGCGGCTCACTGGCCTGGCCCCCGGGGCTCTACAGAAGCAGCGGTGTTCTCTCCCCAGCAGGCTGTTCCTTCCGGAAGAGCTCTTTGATCTGTGCTAGACGGCTGGAGAGCCTCTCTCTCAGGGGAGGGATGTGGTAGCTGGGGTCCAGAACGTTCGTCACCCTGCGCTCTCTCTCTTGCTTCCATAACTTGTACGGATGCGGAGGGAAAAACGGCCGCCCTCTCTCTCTTCGGATCTGTAATGTGATTCCACTTACAGCCAGCATCCCCCACACTGCCAGGACGATGAAATCTGAAAAACAGTGGAGAAGCACAGTGTGAACCACTGTCTTTTACAACCTAACAGAGAGCAACACACTCTGCATGGGACACACTGTCTTCCACCATCAGACTTCAGGATGAGTCAGTACAAATGTGTATTTCCTTTCCTACAAACCAAGGAGGAACCAGCGGAGTCACCACACTCATTTCTGAAATGAGCAGTTTTCTGTTGTGGGCATCAGAAAGCCCAGAGACGCTCAAAAACACCCTGTGAATGGCTCCTTGGCTTTCATGGCCGGTGGGCACGGGCACGGTGCGTGGAGCGTTTTTGCAGAAGGGCACTGTAGCAGGAGGGGCTGCTCTGCACTGTGGGGAGCACCAGACAGCACCACCTCACCCCGGCCCACATCCCTGTCTGTGGAGCCCGCCTCACCCACCCAGAGCAGACACAGACACCCATGACCACACTCAGCAAATCCTGCCCAGCTCTGAGGAAAAGGCTGGGTCAGACACCGTCAGGCACTTCGTGGATTTCAAGTCTCTAGCACCACCCTCTTCTCCACACATACAGCTCTGGACAGCAAGGTAAAGACGTGCCCGGCCCAGCCTCAGCGACCGCAGGTGTCCGTGTGGTACAGAGCCTCAGTTCCGAGGTGCCTGCTTCCACCCTCCATATCTTTTTTTTTTTTTTTTTACAGGCAGAGTGGACAGAGAGAGAGAGAGACAGAGAGAAAGGTCCCCCTTTTTGCCGTTGGTTCACCCTCCAATGGCCGCCGCGGCCGGCGCGCTGCGGCCGGCGCACCGCGCTCGTCCGATGGCAGGAGCCAGGAGTCAGGTGCCTTTCCTGGTCTCCCCATGGGGTGCAGGGCCCAAGCACCTGGGCCATCCTCCACTGCACTCCCGGGCCACAGCAGAGGGCTGGCCTGGAAGGGGGCAACCGGGACAGAAACCGGTGCCCCGACCGGGACTAGAACCCGGTGTGCTGGCGCCGCAAGGCGGAGGATTAGCCTGTTGAGCCACGGCGCCGGCCTCCCCTCCATATCTTAAAGTTTCTGAAACCAACGCATCTTTCAAACTCTGCAGACACGGAATGTGGTAGTCATTTTTCCCTTCAAAAGGTTCATGGAAAATCTATAATTGAATCATACACAAAGGGAAAAACAATACACTAGCTGAAAACCACCTCCACTCTCAACTGGCAAAGTATATGCATCATTAAGGCAAGGGAAACAAGGGAGTAACAACAAAATCAACCAGGTCGACACCCTCACCCTCGCCCCACACTGCATATCCCATAAACCGCCAGTGGAGAAACACAGTGTGTACCACTAACATTTTCCACTGCACAGAGAACTGACCGCCTACCGCTGAGAATCCTGGCTTAGAAATGTCCTAGTCAAGGTCATCTAGATTTTTAGAAGATGACCTTTAAGCACCTAAGAAACTTACATTCTTTGCTCCCATGACCCTAGGCCATCAGCAGAAGGCACCCAGTGTCTTTACACGGTGGGTTTCCTCTTTTTACCCCAGCTGACTCTTCTAATCTACTTACAGGGTGCTCGCTACACCAAGCGGGTCAGTACTCCTATTGGACCATTACTCCAGCTTTGGGGCTTAAGAATCTTCCCTTGAGTTCGAATTGTTTGGGCTTAAGAATCTTACTGGGCTGGCACTGAGGCACAGCAGTTAAGCCACTGCCTGAGAAACCACATCCCCCATCGAATCGCCAGTTTGAGTCCCAGCTGCTCAGCTTCCGATCCAGTTCCCTGCAAATGCACCTGGGAAAGCTGTGGAGGATGGTCCAAGTGCTTGTATCCCTACACCCATGTGGGAGACTGGATGGAGCTCCTGGCTCTGGCCTGGCCCAGCTCTGACCATCATGGCCATTTAGGGAGTAAACCAACGGATGGAAGATCTCTCTGTCTCTGGGACTCTGCCTTTCAAATGAAAATAAATAAAAACATCTTTATTAAAAAGCAAAGACCCTTACCAGTGGTCTGCAAAGGCACACTTGTGAAAGCTCTGCGGAAACCCGGGCTGAGCGCTCTCCGGAGAACATTCAAAGTGATGTGGGAAAGGCTCGTGTACGAGTAGCTGTCAACGGCCAGCACCACCGAGTAGGAGCCAAGGACTCCACAAGCCAGGATGTTCAGCTGCGGAGGACGGGAAGCGTTAGGCACCACGCTGCTAACTCAGCCACCAGAGTCAATACACCTCCCTCACAGCTTGTGACACGGGACTAAGCCCCAGAGCCCAACAAAGGCTACCCCGAAAGATAACTGAACGCAACCTCCGACTTCACGGTGTGTTCTTCAAACAATCTAGGAGCCACCTTTTGGTGTAGCAGTTAAGACACTTGGGTGGGACCCCAGAATACCCTGGCTCAGGGCCAGCACTGTGGCATAGTGGGAAAAGTCTCTGCCTGCAGTGCTGCCATCCCATATGGGTGACAGTTCAAGTTCCCGGCTGCTCCACTTCCAATCCAGCTCTCTGCTATGGCCTGGGAAAGCAGTGGAAGACGGCCCAAGTGCTTGAGCCCCTGCACCCACATGGGAGACTCGGAGGAAGCTCCTGACTCCAGGCTTTGGATAGGCGCAGCTCTGGCCGTTGTGGCCAACTGGGGAGTGAACCAGTGGATGGAAGATCTCTCTCTCCTCCTCTCCCTCTCCCTGACTTTCTGTAACTCCTTAGGATAAACACATAAATCTTAAAACAAAACAAAATAAAACACAAAAACAGAATTCCTGGGTTCAAGTCCCGACTCTGTACCAATTTCAGCTTCCTGCTAATGTGCACCTTGGGAAGGCAGGAACTAACTGCTTAAGTACTTGGGTCCCTGCTACCCTTGTGGGACCCTCAACTGAGTTCCTGGCTACTGGTTTCAGCCTGGTCCAGCTCCAGCCACTGCAGGCATTGGTGGAGTAAACTCATGAATGGGAGATCTGTATCTATGCTTTTCAAATAAATAATAAAAAGAGTCAAGCCTCTGAAAATACTATAGGAAATATCTTCCCTGGGAAAGAACATCAACCACAAAATTGAGTTGGATGAAGAACCATTCTTCTGGAGAGCCAGGTAAAACAGGGTTACACCTGTTTAACCTGGTCTACCCCCCACGTTAAAAGTGTACAAGTCATGACGCTCCATTTGGTAAAAAACAAAAAACGTGTCATAAACCAGAAACACAGCTCCCTTTGCTTGTAACACAAACATGCTGTTTAGCAGTCATCCGACACAGAATGTGGCACAGCGTCTCCTGACGAGCCAGATGGCCACCTGACGCACAGGCGATCAGCCGCAGGTGCAGGACAAGTGGCCAAAGCTTGCCTCTGATGAAGCACTTACTATCCTCAGGCAGCCTATGAAGACGGCGGGAACCAGCACAGCCACACAGGAGAAAGTCACCCAGAACACACCATCATCGCGAAACACCTGGAAGTTTCCTGACAAAGCAGACAGAAATCAAGAGTCAGTGACAGCATCACCAAGTTCTATTTCATTTCCCCAGTATCTGGACACAGACACACACTGGAAGTTTAAGGTAACAAGCCGGGGGTTTGCTGGCAGCTAGGGGTGAGTTCTGATTTTCTTCATTTCACTATCAATGTACTCCCTTTAAAAGAGGGTGTGCCGGCTGGTGCCACGGCTCAATAGGCTAATCCTCTGCCTTGCCGCGCTGGCACACTGGGTTCTAGTCCCGGTTGGGGAGCTGGGTTCTGTCCCGGTTGCCCCTCTTCCAGGCCAGCTCTCTGCTGTGGCCCGGGAAGACAAGGGAGGATGGCCCAAGTGCTTGGGCCCTGCACCCCATGGGAGACCAGGAGAAGCACCTGGCTCCTGCCTTCGGATCAGCGCTATGCGCCGGCCACAGCGTGCTGGCCATGGCGGCCACTGGAGGGTGAACCAACGGCAAAAGGAAGACCTTTCTCTCTGTCTCTCTCACTGTCCACTCTGCCTGTCAAAAAAAAAAAAAAGAGGGTGTGCCAGTTGGGGGGGGGGGACCCTAAACACACACATCAGAATAATCCAGAAGAGGCCACAGAACTCCAAGCTCTTCTGCCCACTCGTTCTGTGAGCCCAGGCCCCAGGTTCCTGACTCACAAGAGGAGAACACTGAATTTTAGCAATTGCCAGCTCGAACTCAGTGCCTCTAGCTCCAAATTCTTAATGTACCCATGACTTTGTTCTGCAGAATTAAGATACAAGTAAAAGGCATTCAGAGTTACCAACCGAGACAAGTAACAACATCCACTCCACAGACTTAAGATTTACTGATTTATTTATGCAAAAGACAGAATGAGAGGGAGAGGGAAGGAGAAGGGGTTTATTCCTCAAATGGCCACAATAGCTAGGTCTGGCCCAGGCCAAAGCCTCGAGCTAGGAACTCCATTCGGGTCTCCCACACGATTGGCAGGGATCCAAGCTCTTAGGACATCATGCCTTGCCTTCCTAGGCACATAAGCAGGAAGCTGGATCACAAGCAGAGCAGCTGGGACTTGAACCAGCACTTCGCCAAGAAATGCCAGCATCCCAAGATGCGGCTCAGTTCCCCCTGCAGATTCCCACCACGGAGGCAGGTCCCGCGTAGCCACTACACACTGCAAAGTGTGCTTCCTTCATGACTAAGGGCAGACAGGAGCTCAGCACCTGCCTGCTCCCATCCAACCCTTGTGGGATGAAGGATGCCAAGAGGCAGCAACCCTTAGGGTGATGCAGAACCCAAGTATGAGAACTCCTTGAGTTTGAAAAGATCACGAGCCCACCATCAACACTGTCCCTGGCACCCTACAGATGGATCCTGTAGATGGCCCATTTCTCAGGACCCACACATCCTGGACAAAGTAGGAGTCCACGGTAATGCGTCTGACCTTGGGACCCACATCCTCTGAAAGCCAAGTGGGAAGTGCTGCAGTGAGGTGACTGGGGTGTCACATATTCTGCTGAACTCCACTAACCTTCACCAAACACCCATGGCTGCTTCCTACAGTCAAGACATCCAGGGACTGAACAGTGGGGAATGATGCAGCCACGTGAATGGACCCTTTCAGAGCACACACCCTTTGCTACCCACATGAGGGGTAAACAGCCATACCCTGAGATCTAAGGGGCTAGTGGCCAGCGCTGTAGCACAGGAGGTAAGGCCACCACTTCCGATGCTGGCATCTCATACTGGAGGCCAGTTCAGGTCCCGGGTGCTCGGCTTCCAGTCCAACTGCCTTGGAAAGCAGCAGAAGACGGCCTAACTACTTGGGACCCCAACTACTCACATGGGAACCCAGACAGAGTTCCTGGCTCCAGGCTGCAGCTGGCCCAGCCTTGGCTGTTGTGGCCACTTGGAGAAAAAACCAGAGGATGGAAGATTCATTGTCTTTTTCTCTCACTCTACCTTTCAAATAAATAAAAATATATCAATCTTAAAGAAAACAGTATCTGAGATGATAGCTAACTATTTTTCAAATTTTACTGCTTAAAAATATGGGTTGCAGGGCTGGTATTCTGGCCTAGGTTAAGCTGCTACATGCAACGCCAGAATCCCACACAAGCACCAGTTCGTGTCCCAGCTGCTCCACTTCCGATCCAGCTCCCTGCTAAATGGCTTACGAAAAGCAGCAGACGATGGCCCAAGTGTTTGGGCCCCTGCTACCCTTGTGGGAGACCTGCCCAGATGAAGTTCCAGGCTGATGGCTTGGGCCTGTCTCAGCCCTGGTAGTCACAACTATCTGAGGAGTGAACCAGTGGATGGAAGATCTGTTTCTTTCTCTCCCCACCCCCACCTCCTCTTTTAAATAAGTCAATCACTCTTAAAAAAGAAAACAGGGGTTTGCACCCACTAGCAGTAAGGATATATTCACCCTAACTGTCCTTGAGCCAGGAGACAGTTAGAAGTAAACACACGTACAGGGCCTACGCTAAAACTATTTTTACTACAGAAGCAGTTTGTCATAGGATTTAGAGATGCCTGCACTAGGCTATTGCTCTAAAGATGAAAATGAAGAGATCTCCTGCCGACATTGCTGGCTGTTCACCTCTACTGCATCAGACAGCTGCACAGATGATGAATCCAAGCTTCGGGACCTTGTCCCAGGTTATAAGCTGGGAACAGAGCCTGAAAGCACACACAGGCTTCCTCCTGGCTTCACAATTTCTGCTCATGCTACCTATCAAGAGCACAGGAATGGGGCAGGCATTTAGCCCAGGGGTTAAGACACCGGTGAAGACACTGGCATAGCTTATTGGAGTACCTGGGTTCAATACCTGCCTCTGGCTCCCGACTCCAGTTTCCTGCCAATGTCAGACCCAGTAGGCAGCAGTGGTGGTTCAAGTAACTGGGTTCCTGTGACCCACGTGGGAGATGTGGATTGAGTTCCCAGCTCTCAGCTTTGGCCCCCACCCAGGCCCCATTTCAACCACTGCAGGCCTTTGGGGAGTGAACCAGCCGACAGAATCTCTCTCCCTCTCAGATCATCTCTTTTGAAAAAGCACATGGACTACTAGAGATTATAACTCATGGTGGAAAACGGCATTAAAAAGTGAGATGATTTTGGTGCAAAAAAGCTTGAAACCCATGTAAGGTGTTGTCATGGCAATGCATTTCCGTGAACTTTTACAAGAGCCCCCCCCTGCCCCGCCTCCATCCGAGCGGGAGGGGACATCAAGCACCACAGGAATCAGCTCACTGAGCAGCACTGCTCAGGCACTTGCGTTCCAGGCTCCTGCCTTCAGCTGGGTCCAGCCCTATCTTTTGTAGCCTTAGGGTGTGGGGGAGGATGGGGCGGGGAAGACACCAGATTGGACATTTCTCTCTCTTTCTCTTGGGTTTTTAAATAAAATCGAGGTTTAAAAAAATAATAAAGTGGGGCTGCTGTTGTGGCACAGCCGTTTAACCTGCTGCCTACAGCAGTGGCATCCACACGGCTGCTCCACTTCCCATCCAGTTCCCTGCTAAGGCTCCTGCAAAACCAGCAACAGATGGTCCAAGAACCTGGGCCCCTGCCCGTTACACAGGAGACCTGGATGGAGCTCCTGGCTCCCGTGACTCCGCCTGGCCCAGGCCTGGCTGTTGTGGTCATTTGGGGGAGTCAACAGCAAACACAAGATCTGCGTGTGTGTGTCTCCTGCTGCTCTTCCTTTCAAATGAGTAAATCTTTGTAAAAATGAAAATTAATCAAGTGCCACAGCACCACTGCATTTTCAGTTCTATAGGCAAAGGTGGTGCTAGTGACGGCAGCCCAGGGCCAAACCCCTCCCCCGGCAGCACTGGAGCCCGCCGAACCCACGCTCCCGCCGCACGTCTCCTACCAAGTGGAGTGAAGAGGACCACGGAGGCCACGAGCGAGCCCAGGGCCAGCCCCACACACAGCATGCAGAGCGAGAGGACTCCGAATCGCCACCACACCACTGCCAGGACAAGGCCCCCGACGCTGCCGGCCACGGCGGTCAGAATCAGTCGCACTGGACAAAGGGAGGAGATGCACCGTGAGCTTCCAGCATGTGTCCACCTCGTGTACACACAAGGCTACTCCCAGGGCCAGCCTGAGCACCCCCCATGGCTAGTCCAAGCCCCCCATGGTCAGTGGTGTCCTGAATCCTGTGCGGCACGGCCTGCTTCAGGGGTCCTGGAAGCTAGCCAGGCACTGCACTCCACAGGTCTGGTGACAGGTGTGCTTTGTCAATAAAGTGGGACTGAGGCAGAAAAGGCGACTACCAGCATCTGTTAAACAGGATGTGTGGAGGGGTGGGGGGGGGTGGGGGGCATGTGTATTTCAAACTAAAGGAAACCTAAGTCTTTTCATTATATATTTTAGGTCTTCACTATATACTGTAACTGGAACACAAGTTTATAATCAAAATGGTCCTATCTTCACTAAGGACAAAGGAATTCACCACACTGAGTCAAAACCCAGATGAGACGGTCTGAATGCAAAGTTCATGCAGGTTTGGGGCAGGCGTGGCTTAGCGGCTGAGATGCCAGCCTGCCGTGTCAGAGTGCCTGGGTTCAATGCCTGGCTCCAGCTTCCTGCCAGCACACACCCTGGGAGGCAGCAGGAGATGGCTCACGTGCTTGGGTCCCTGCACTCCCGCCTCCCAGCTCCAGCCCCAGCCCAGGCGTGGCTGTGGCAGGCATTTGGAGAGTCAACCAGCAGATGGGAGTTCTCTCTGTTGTGTGCACACACTCTCTCTCTCTCTCCCTTCCAAATAAATACAAATTGAAAAATAAAAGATGTTTGGAGCACCAGTGGCCCAGCGTTTTAAACACACCACAGGATATCACTCACAAAAGGTCACACTGTAGAGGACAAGGCAGTGAACCGCAGCACCTTCCCTCTGCACGCCCAGCGACTCTCTCTCCACTCACCATCGTACTTCAGGGGCGTCAGCCTGGCGACCAGGATGTAGAAGAAGAAGCCCATGAAGATAAAACCTATGAAGAATAATTCTAGGGACAGGAACAGGGCAAAGCAACAATGGTGAGGCTCTTTGTATAGTGCAATTTAGATTTTGATTACATGATATGCTGAAGCTCCAAATTTTACACATTATAGCATCTGGAAAAGAAAAACAATTATCAAAAAGGCAGGAGAAATTCAGAAGTCATTGAGAGTCATTATTAGTGAATGGATACAATACTACAGTAGCAGCCACAATATACAATTTCTTGTTATGGAGGTCAGCTTCAATGACTAAACTCTTAATTGATAATTTCAGAGCTCATTTTAATACATTTATATTTTCTTCTTAAAACAAGAACAGTACTTTTATCACTCGTGCCTGACCTTTTGAAACTACACACTAAACTTTAGTGCCTACAAAAGCAAAAATAAAATGTGAAAGGTAAAAGAAATAGAAGGAAGTATTCCACACTACAGTGTGACTTTCTGATCTTCCTTCAATTCATCCCCTCCTGGAATGAGCAGTTACCACCTTCATCTGTTGAAGTACTTGGTAACGAAGACCTAAGAGAACTGGAAACTTCACTTCTAACTAATCAGCCTGATCCTGACTCTGCGGATGAAGGTCTACCTACATTCTTAAATTCTTCTCAGTTGCCACGGGAGATCTGCGCACTGCATCTGAACTTTAACGCTTACATAATTACATACATCAATATGAAAACGTGTTTGGAGCTGGCAGTATCTTTGGGACCATGTCCACAGCTTAGCAATGAACTTGTCTGTTACAGAATCACCCTTGACTTCCAGGAACTGCTTCTTCACACTACTCTCTTCACAATTAATAGGGAAAACTGAAGTAAGGCAGGGGAAGGAGTTGCTACTTTAACAATTTATTAGGGCAAGTGTAAGGTGCTTCATAAAAGGTAGCCTAAAGAATTCAAACCAATTCAGTGAGCGGATTTATGTCCACTCTGCCCATGTCTCACGGGCAGGGATTCTGCATCCCCTTGGGCCACTGAGCCTCCCAGGATGGGGCAAATTTTTCCACTTCATTGCAGCCCCACAGCCGGATGCACCTGACATCAGGCCCATCACCAACACCAAAACCCAGAAGTGTTTTCATGCAGACATCCCAACTTCTAATCTCAGCTCTCTTTAGTCCACTAGGAGATCTGTCCACGGAAGATGTTCATTGCATAGTCTACTTTTTATTCTCCCCTCTTTAAAGAAAAGATTACAATCACAATTAAAATGATACATCTAGCAATGGTTCAAGAGACCTGGTAATGTCTTTGTATTTCAGATTCACTAGAATCACCAGTAAAGTAAGTGGTCACAGCCCTCCCAGATGACCAACTCCCCAGCAACATTTAAGAGCAAAGACCACTGACACGTGATTTACAACAGCACCGGCTGTACTACCTGTTTTCCAGAATCTGTGTCCGAAGAAACAGATGAAGAGACCGAGCAGGGCGAAAAGAGTGAAGAACACTTTAGTAGAGACTCTTCCTGGAAAACAACAACACAATGGATATCACGCCCCCTGTGACACGTATTTCATTCAGAAAACACAGCTTCGTGGAAAAAAAGGGAACTGGATTCACAGTGATTTACTTCATACACGTGCATTGTAAATTCATCTTAAAATACCCTCACCGCCCAAATGGATTAATCTTTGTAGGCAATGGATTTGGGTGGCTACTGCTGCAACACAGAGAAAAAAGAGAAGGCATGCTCCCCGCAGGGAAAGGGGAGCACACCTGTGACGGAGGCTCAGGACCCGCGAGGGAGGCTCAGGGAATGGCGGGGAAGGAGGAGCAGAGATGGCACTGCTTCAAGAACCAGGGACGGAGGAGCGGGGGGGTGGGGGGGGGAGTGAAGACACACATCAGCCAAACACAGTAGCAGGCCTCGTCTAAAACTTGATTTGCACAGGCTGCAAAATGACAGAGACGATTCAGGAAACATGAGGGGATTTCAAAACGATTGTGCAAAGTGGGATGAAAAATTCTGGTACAAAAAATATGAAATCCACAGTTTTTTTTTTTTTTTAATAAAATGCATTTTCCATGAATTTCTGTCAGACTCTCGTATTTTTCTGACTTGGAAATTTTTTTGTACCAAAACTAAGTCATCATTTAATTCCACTGTTCCACAACCTTTTTGAAATATGCTTTTGTATAAACTCATGCTATTAATTTGATATTAATGAATGATCTTAAATACTTCTAACTGAAAAATGTGTTAATTATACTGCTGTTATTTTAATATCTAACTTACTGACTTCAGAGCAGCGTGACACAGAGACACAGAGGTCTTCCATCCACAGGTTCACTCTCCAAATGGCTGCAACAGCCAGAGTCAGGGCAGGGAGAAACCAGGAACCTCATCCAGGTCTCCCACACAGGTGGCAGGGACTCAGCACTTCAGCCAGCATTCGCCGCTTCCCAGGTGCATTAGCAGGGAGCTGGATCAGAGGCAGCGAAGCCGTTATTTGCAACATGCTTCACATGGGAACACCAGCATCCCAAGTGGTGGCTTAACCTGCTGAGCCACGATGCCAGTCCTTGTGGTCTTTCTTTCCTTCTCTCTTTCTCTTTCTCTCTTTCTTTCTCTTTCTCTCTTTCTCTTTCTCTCTCCCTCCCTCTCTCCCTTTCTCTTTCTTTGTCCTAGAAATTGGTGTTTATGTCCCATCAACCTCCTTTCTGTTTGTGCAGAACCTGTGGTTGATTATCATTCTAGGATTTAATTATCGCACCAAACATGGAGTTGGCAGGTGTAATTCTTTCAAGTGAAAATCTGGCAGGAGCTTCCAGCCAGTACTATCACCAAGGTATCAAGGTGTTCCAATCCAATAAAAACTGACACCTTCAGTTATTCTTCACTGCATCAGAAACTTAACAGGCTCCCCTGTCACAGGGGAAGAAACACATAAGCAAAATCAGAGGGTGGCTGTACAGGTGCCACAGCATAGTAGGTTAAGCTTCTGCCTCTGGCGCCGACATCTTCTACAGGCACCAGTTCTAGTCCCGGCTGCTCCTTTTCTGATCCAGCACTCTCTATGTCCTGGGAAAGCACTGGAAGATGGCCCAAGTGCTTGGGCCCCTGCACCCATGTGAGAGACCCACAAGAAGCTCCTGGCTCCTGCCTTCGAATTGGTAAAACTCCAGCCATTGTGGCCATTTGCAGAGAGAACCAGTGGATGGAAGGCCTCTCTCTCTCTCTCCTTCTCTCTGTATCTCTTTCAAATAAATAAATCTTAAAAAAAAAAAAAAAAAAAAAAACCAGAGGAAAGGTTTCTCTTATAGAGGGCAGTGATGACGTGAGAATAAAGGCAGACAATTTGAGGGCAGGCAAGATGAAGGATGATGTGGAACAGGATGGGAGAGAGTTGAGGTTTCCAGCATTTCTGACCATCACAGCAGCACAGGCCATGGATTTCAACCACACACCTTATGGGTGGACCCTTCCCACCCCATTTAGTTGCCAGTTCTGGTCCTGGCTGCTGCATTTCAGACCCAACTCCCTGCTAACGCTCACCCTGGGAAAGCAGTGGAGGATGGCCTAAGTGTTTGGGCCCCTGTACCCACATGGGAGATGCAGATGGAGTTCCAGACTCCTGGCTTGGCCTGGCCCAGCCCTGGCCATTGCAACTATTTAGGGAGGGAACCAGCAGATGCAAGATCTTCCTGGAAGGCAAGGAGGGAAGGAGGGAAGGAAGGAGGAAAATGGAAGGAAAATGGGACTGTCACCAAGAGGTTTCACCTTTGGGCAGGCAGAACAATCGGATGAGAGCCTTCCTTGCCTCAGTCTAACGAGGAGGCTCCTGAGGGGGAGGGGTGCTCTGGGGTGGAGGAACCCAGATGGGAGACCAGCTAGCCACTCAAAACACCTAACTCACATTTGCCTGGTCTCCGACATCGCCCTTCTCAAGGACGATAGGCGTGAGTGGCCGTGGAAGACGGGGTGGTGACAAAGCAGCTTTACTCAATCACACTACAGTGTGATTGAGGAATCACACTCCTGAGCCCTCTCCTAGGCCTACCTGGGTATGTCCTTCCAAAAATCAGAAATCCAGCCTCAGCAAGGACTCTGCTAAGTCCGTTAGCAAAGATCCCCTCATTCTGCCCAAGTATCTGATCAGGATCCGCACTCCCCAGCCTATCCAAGTATCTGATAGGATCCTCACCCCTCCACACCCCACCTTCCCCGGGGCCTGACCACCCTGGCCCGCCTTCAGCAAGAACCCTGTATGGTCAGCTGAACCAGCTGCTCCGACCCCGACAATGTCTCCTGTCCATCATTTTTCACCTACCACCCACAACCTGCTCCTTGGCTGTAAACCCTCACTGGCTGTGCCGCCCTGGGAGTGCAGCCACGCTCCCTCTCTATGGCAGAATTCCACCACAGTGGTCCCTGCGCCTCCTGTACCACTTGCCTCGAATAGACTTCCTCCCTGTGCTTTAACAGCAATCACCGGGTACATTCTCCTTCTCACACTGTAGAGTATGTACGGAAGGAGGGGTGTTCCCTGTGCAGAGTCCAGGAAACTAACGAAGATCCCCGCATGCAGGCTGAGAGGGAGCTACCAGAGCTGTCAAAGGGGAAGGATGGCTTCCAAGCCAACGAGAGGCAGTGATTGGGGAAGGGAGGGGTCAGCTGTGTCAGATGCTGGGCAGGTCAGCAAACAAAGGGACTGAGAAAGGACCCCAGGATCCAGCCCCACAGAGACCACTGGTGCCAGCGAGGGTGGTTCCAGGGGGCGGTGGGGTAGGAGCCACATGGTAGGAGGCGCGAGTGCTTAGTGCTGTGACTAGGATGCCACTTGGGACTCCAAACCCCACGTCACAGTTCCTGGGTTCAAATTCCGGCTCTGCTCCCATTTCCAACCTCCTGCTAATGCGGCACCCCTGGAGGCAGCCAATGATGGCTAAATGGTTGGGACCCTGCCACCCACGTGGGAGACCGAGAATGACTTCCAGGTTCCAAATTTGGCTTGGCCCAGCTCCAGCTGCTGTGGCCATTTGGGGAGTGAACCAGGAGACAGAAGATCTCTCCGTCCCCCAAATCTTTTAGATAAATTAAAACCAAACCAAAGCAAACGAAACCTCAGGCATGCAATGATCAGGTCTGGGACAATGGGAACCTGAAAATAACAACTGTGTGGATCACAATCCAGAGGATAAGAATCTATAGGTGTGTGTGCACACCCATGTATGTATGTGTGTGCATACATACATGGGTATGTAAAATGAAGACAAGGGAGAACGGTTCTTTATAAGGGAATGCCAACTAATAAGCACAGGAAGAATGACAGAACTAGAAAAACCACCTCGTATTAAGTTTTTCAGCCAAACAGCACAGGAACCTAAAGTTGGCAGGCGAGAGCTTGTGGATGAGACTTTCACAGCTGCTCAAAGCATCGGCCCTCAAGACACTTCATCTAAAGGAGGACACAGTGGGAAAGCTGGCAGACACCACTACCCATTATCAAGGTCATCACCACCATCCAGAGGACAAACAGACACCGCGCAGCTCAGGAGAAGGACACATTATCACTTCCTCTGTCTTCCTGCCAAAAACTCATCATCAGAATCTACTACTCAAACTAACCCAAATCAAAGCCATTACCAACATCAGTTCCTAGTTCAGGGAAAAGGTGTTTATGTCGCCAGTGGCTCACAAAGAGAGGACTGTGTGTGCAGACGCAGAAAGAGAATGAAAAGCACACAGATCAGCATGTTCAGTGCCTGAGGCATCTGGATGGAGACCACGCAGAAACTGTGCACACTCCTTTTACATCACCTGCACAGATCCTCGCCCTGCTCGGAGCACTTTGTTCTCCTTAGGCCAGCGGCCCACCGCACCCCTGGGCCACAGGGGCTATGGAGGAGGAGACCTGGAGAGAACTCAGCACTTCCTGCATCGCCAAGTCACTTACGTGCCCCAGCGTCTGTGCGCGAGCCAGAGAAACGGGGGGTGGAAACAGAACCCTTTTGTTTTTAACCTCTACAGACTTGCATACCCACAGCTGGGCTCCCTGATGTCTCCTGTGCTGGGCACATGGTCCCCTACCTCGCTGTGGCTCCTGAGTCAACCTCTATAGTCATGTGCTCAGCACAGCAGCCTGGGTCCCACTACCTCAAATACAGCCTGTGACAGCTCCCTCTCCTCCTCGCTCCTCACTTGCTCACATACTGTGTATCCTACAAATCCATCTTGTCTGTCTCGATTCCCAGACTAAATAAAAAGCCTGGGGTGGGGGGGAGCAGAAGTGCTTTGGCTGTTTTATTTCCAATTGTATTCTGGTGCCCACCCCTCAGAGCAGATGATGGGAAGGCTCACTGGGCACTTGCTGAATGAATGAATGATTGAATGGATGCAAACTTCGGGAATGGCTGACCCAGATCTGCCAAGCCAAGAGGCTCAGATGCATCCACTCACCGAGAGAGGCACAGCCACCGTCCACAGCCTCAAAGCTGCAAGCGTACGTGTGGGCAGGAACGTAGGCAGCGGAGGAGTTGAGGAATGGGTCCCGGACGATGACGTTGTAAATGACACCTTGTCCCCGGATGGAGGAGAAGGAAACTTCTGTCTTATCGTCAGCTGTCAGGGTGACCACCTGAAGACGAAAATTACATGTGATTACTGTTTGGATTCTTTTTTTAAAAGCTATTCTAACCTCACCAATGTTTTCTTATAGTGCTAAATATCAACACATTACATATAAGAAATGCATAAATGCAAACAGGAACAAGTAAAACATGTTTTCTTTATTTTTTTTTTAAGACACTTATTTGAAAGGCAGATATAGAGACAGAGACAGACAGAGATCTTCCATCCACTGGTTCACTCACACCCCACTGTTTGGATTCTTTTTTTAAAAGCTATTCTAACCTCACCAATGTTTCCTTATAGTGCTAAATATCAACAGATTACATATAAGAAATGCATAAATGCAAAAAGGAACAAGTAAACCATGTTTTATTTTTTTTTAAGACACTTATTTGAAAGGCAGAGATATAGTATAGAGACGGAGACAGACAGACAGAGATCTTCCATCCACTGGTTCACTCACACCCCAAATGGGCACAACAGTCAGAGTTGGGCCGATCCAAAACAGAAGCTTCCTCTGGGTCTCCCACATGGGAGCAGGGTCCCAAGCATTTAAGCCATTCTCCTCTACTTTCCCAGGCCATTAGCAGGGAGCTGGAAGTGGAGCAGCCGGGACTCAAACTGGAGCCCATATGGGATGCTAGCACCACAGGCAGAGGCTCAACCCACCATGCTATGGCACCAGCCCCGTTTCTTATGTTTTAAACAACCTAAAAATGGGAAGGTGTTGTGGCACAGCAGGATAAGGTGCTGTTTGTGATACCACAACCTGTATCAGAACGCCTGGTTTTAGTCCCAGCTACCCAGCTTCCGATCCAGCTTCCTGCTAATATGCCTGGGAAAGCATTGGAGTCCCTGCCCTTGGTGTGGGAGACTCTGTCTCTCTGTCTCTGTCTCTGTCTCTCTCGTTTCTATTTCCTCAGGGCTCTCAGCCAATCACAATCCCTTTTGTTGCTGCTGTTGATGTTGCGTCATCGCAAGCCTGGCCAGGCCAAGTCCTTCCCGCAGGCCCCGAGCCTCCCTGACAAACTCTCCAGCCTCCGAGCGTTTTTGCATATTCTAGCCAACAGTATCTTTGTAATACAAAGTGAGAAAGTTAAAAAGTAACCTAACATAACCTATTACCCAAGTCTTTATATTCTTCATAAGAATAAAAAAGATGTCAAAAATTTATATCAAACTAGGCAGCTGATTAAGTTTCCAACAGAGCTTCCTGGAGTGTGAATAAGCACTGTGAGTTTTCTCATGTTAAGGCTCTCAGAGGGGAGCAATGCCCAGTGGGGGCAATGACATCCTAGGGGAATCAGCAACAAAAGAGCCAGCTGTGCAACAGACCATGGGAGGACCACGCCAGGGACAAGCACCTACACCCAATCTCAGTCTTCCTGCTGCACAACCTGATGACCCATCAGTCCCCTGGGAGGCCTTGGAGCAGCCTAGAAAGATGCCACCCATCAACTGTGAGACGGAGGGTGGCCTCGCACGTCCTGCTGCTAGTGGGCTCCTTTCGAGACAGATGGATAGAATCCTGCCCTTCGAAACAGATGATCCACATGTGTGAGTCTCAGGTGTTCATACACACAGGAATCACCTAGGACGTCCTCTAAAATGCAGATTCTGATTCTGTACTCTGGGCTACAGACTAGGACTCTGCACCCCCGTGATGCAGAGGTTGCCACTCCCTGGTGCACACCTACAGTACCGAGGGTTTACAGGGACTCCGGAAGTCAGAGGAAATATCTGCCCCATCTTAGAAAGCTGATATTAACGCCAATATGTATAATATGTATAACCGTAAGTGGTTTCTTATTTTTTACAGCATAACCTTTTCTGAAGTTTTTAATCAAATGGTTTAATAGTATACAAAAAATGACCACCTACTCTCATCTATGTCTACATGGAAAAATGGAATTAGAAGATAAGTTGATTTTGTTGCAAACAAATTTTGAAATCCATGCATAGTTTTTTTTTCAAATATGCATTTTTCTTCTTCTTCTTCTTCTTTTTTTTTTTTTTTGAGAGACACAGAGAGAGCTCCTGTCTGTTGGTTCACTCCGCAAACACCCAGAACAGCTGAGACTGGACCAGGGCCATAGCAGGAGCTGGGTGGCAAGAACCCAATCACTTCAGCCATCATTGCTGCCTCCCTGGGATTTCATTAGCAGGAAGCTAGAGTCAGAATCTGGAGCCAGGACTTGAACCCAGGCACTCGTGTGGGATGCAGGTGTCCTAGTGAGCGTGTTAATCACCGAGCTGCACACCTGCCCCGGTGAACTGTCTGGACCCCTCAGATGCGTGGCTGCAGCTACAACTTAGCACCCTTTACATGCATCTCCTTAATAACCAACATCACTGTGAAATACCACCAGTGTGATAATAAGAAAGATGCTAAGAAAGTAAGGGAGAACAGCAATAAACCCCGAAGGCCCGAAGAAGCAGCAAACACACCAGCTCCGGGTGGTGTCACCCTCTCAACGCTCCCAAAGCCTTTGCGATCGACCCGACAATTCACAAGACGGGCACTACCTTGACGGCACTGGCCTTGACCTGCGACACCTCGGCCATTCTCTGCAGGTGCAGGAGCAGCACCTTCTCGGCAAGGTCGTTCTCGGGCAGGAAGTACTGGTAGACGTCATACTGCAGCCTCCACCTGGAGTCCCGGCCTGTCCCAACGTCACACGACGGAGGAGTTGCACCCCTACAGCAAACCAGCAACACCAAACGTCAGCCTCTCGTGGTGCAATCCCAGCCTCCAAAGCTCCGAGTTCAAACTTCTGAAACAATTCCAGTGTCACAGCTCCCCTTCTGCAGGGCAACACGTGGCAATTTGAAGACAAAGTAATGCATTGTTAGGGGCTGAATGTCTGTGTCACCCTCCAAGGTCATACGCTGGAACTCTAACCCCCAACATGGGAGTGGGAGGCTCTGGAAGGTGACAATGTCATAAGCGTGCAGCCCTCATGCATGGCGTCAGAGCCCTTGGCAGACACCTCAGGAAGAGTTGGCCAGGCCCCTGGCGTGGGCGGCAGCAGTGAGAGACGTCGGCAGCCTGCACCCAGGAGGGACCTCACCAGAGCCCATCTGCATTGGCTCCCAGATCTCAGACACCAACCTCCAGGGCAGTGGGGCACACATACCACTGCTGCGTACAAGCCACCCAGTCTCGGCCACCTTTTTAGGGCGGGCCAAACAGACCCACATGCACAACGGGACAAAGTTTTGATTCAATAACCAGATTACGCTGTCAGTCAGGCCTGGAGTGAGATGCCAGCTCAGCTGCCTGTTAGCTGCGAGCAGGTTGGCAAGTCACTCAAACCCCACTAAGCACGACGGCCTCTTCTTCATGCAACTGCTGATATTAAATGACAAAGAACTTACAGCACTCAGCACCACCGCTGGCACACAGGAGGCATTCCAAGGCCAGCTTGCTTAACTATTAATGTACAAATTGCAACAGAGTTTCTTAATTAAAGTAATATAATCCCTAAAACACTTAAAATTGAAGAGGCATGTCCAAGCTCACATGAGACTCACATCAGGATCTTCAAACAAAGAGTTCATCAGGATGGAGGGGAACCTATTAACTATAAATGACAGGTCAAAACTTGTAATGAAGTTTAAATTATATCAATTCCCCAGGACACAAGCCTGTCTGCTTTTATAGATTTCAGAGTGTGCTGAATTACCTAACAGTTGGGTGTATATGAGGGTACTTCAGAAAATAAAATGAGATTAAAAGATGAGCTAACTTTGACGTGTAAGTTTGGAAACCCACACACAGTTTTTTCATTATACACATTTCCACAAACTTTACGAACACACTGTGGATGATCCCAAAGCAATGTGAGGAGATGAGAGACAGACAAACGTACCGTGCATAGCCGAGGTTTGCTGGGGCAAATTTGACAGTGGTTTCAAAGAAATCATACTCCACATAAATGTTGGGATCAATATCTAAATCAAACTCCAAGTTACAGCCTCCAGGGATAGGATCTGCATAGGAAAAAGGGAAGTGACTGAACAAAGAGTTCTTATACATTCACATCTCTTGGGAAATCAGAACTCTGTGCTTACAAGGACTTCCCATACAGAAGTTAAATGCTATCCCAGAGCTTCTGGTTTCTTACTGTCTCCTGTACTAAGCTTCAACAGGGTGAAGTAGGGGCCGGCATCGCCATGCAATGAGGTAAGCCACATCCTCCCACGCCAGCATCCCGTTACTGGGGTGCCAGCTTAAGTCCCGCCTGCTCCACTTCTGAGAGAGCTGCCTGCAAATGCACCTGAGAAGGTGGCAGCAGACGGCCCAAGCGCTTAGGCTCCTGCCACCCACGTGGGAGATCCGCATGGAGCCCAGGTTCCTGTTGTGGCCACTTGGGGAGTAAACCAGCAGAGAGGTGATCTCCTCCTCTGTCTCTCCTCTCCCTGTTGCTCTGCCTTTCAAATAAGTTTAAAAAAATTAATCTTGGGACCAGCACTATGACATAGTAAGCCTATCCCATATGGGTGCCAGTTCGTGTCCTGGCTGCTCCACTTCCATTACAGCGTGCACAGCCTGGGAAAGCAGCGGAAGGTAACCCAAATACTTGGACCCCTGCACCCGCGTGGGAGACTGCAGGAATCTCCTAGCTTCAGATCAGTCGCACTCCGGCCACTGCAGCCATTTAGGCAGTGAACCAGTGGATGGAAGACCTTTCTCTCTGTCTCTCCCTCTCTGTGACTCTGCCTCTCAAACAAATCTTAAACATCTTTTACAAAGAGTGAGGAAGAGTAGAAAAGCTGTTTTAAAAAGAAGGAAACAAGTTGTAACAAGTGTTCTGAATAAGATCCTTTTCCATACAACCTCCCCAACACGTCACACACGCCAGGGAGCGGCAGGGAGTCGCAGACAGAAGGTTACCCGTTTCCGAGTAGGACAGCGGGATGGCCACACTCTGGACAGGCGCCGCGGCGGCAGTCTGCAGGTACCAGGAGCACACACTCTGCTCCGGTGTCAGAATGAAAGCCAGGCCTCCGTCAGTGCCCGTGGCCGAGGAACTGGGCAGGAAAGTCTGCGATTAGAAAGAGACGCCATCACCGATGGGGAGTCGGACAGGGCGCATGCGCGACAGAGCTGCTCTAGTGTCTACGTCCTGCTCCAGACCTCACAGAGGGAGAGCCGCAGCCCTGCCTGGACAAACGGAAGAGTTCTTTCCGTCTCTAGACTGTGTGCTCCACAAATGCTCCTGGAAGGAGAATTATTTCAGCTCTGTCTCAGCCTGCTCGGGCTGCTGGGACAGAGATGGGGTGGCTCCCAAACAACAGGCATGTACGTCTCAGGCCGGAGATAAGGGTGCAGCAGGGTTGGGCGGCGCCTGGGGCAGCTCCTCACTCAGGCTGCAGACAGCCACGCCCTCGCTACACCCTCCAGGGCAAAGGGGACGCCACTCTCTGGGACCTCTGATGGTGAGGGTGCGGATCCCACTCAGGAGGGCTCTGCCCCCATCACCTGACACCTGAGATGTGGGGAGGCACAGTTGCTGACAACGACCTCTGATCAGCAGCAGCACACACAGTCGGTTCTCGGTGCCCTCCACTCCCCTGCCTGAGGATGCACTGCGTCATGTCGCATTCTCAGACTAATGAGGCAAAACCGTGAACCCTGGCACCGAGGAGTGCCAGCTCTGCAAGTTACTGAGTTACAACTGACATCAGCTACCATCCAGTAACTGCTCAGTAGGTTTTCACACGTGAGACCCCTGTGAAGCCATCACCATGATCAGGATGGCGGCCAAAAAAGCATCCCACCGCCTGCGCTAATCCTTCCTCATGCCCCCCCCCCAAGACAGCCTTAAAAATCTTTTTTTTTTTTAAGTTGAAAGGCAGAGAAGCAGACACCAACGAACTCCCACCCAGCGGTTCACTCCCCAAATGCCTACAACAGCCCCAGACCAGAGCCAGGAGGCAGGAGCTCCATCCAGGTCTCCCACAGGGGCGGCAGGAACCCAGCTACCTGAGCCTTCACCAGGAAGCTGCAGTTAGGAGCCAGCACCAGGACTCAAACCCAGGCACTTGGGTGTGGGACACTGGCATCTAAACCACCAGGCCAGACACCTCTTGCCTCTTGCAGAGAGCTGTGTTGGGAGCCACTGTGCTGGTTTCCCTGTATAGGCCTTTGTTAGATTCACCTTCAACTGTGTTCCAGTAAGGAAGATTCACTAGAGAATTCCATTTGTAGAGCTCATTGATATGGTTAGCACTTCATAAACAAGTCATAGACAAGTCAGGGTCAGTCTTGGCTTGTGGAATTCCTGGGGGGGGAAAAGGTCACCATGCTCTAGGAAAATGATCAAAACAAAGGCACTCCACTTAAATTAACTATGTTATGACTGTGTTACAAAAAGCCTGATAAGTTGCTTGCGTGTGTGTTGTTGACTTCTGTATTGCCTTGAGTTGCAGCTGGTTATGTATAAAATAACACTAAAATGCTGGAATAAACGAGACCTTGATCAGAGTACTGTCTTGGTCTCCCTTCTTGTGTCTGGTTTGTCTCTCCATTCAGGTCTGCCCTCCTCATGTTCTAGTTGACTACCCTGCAGGCGGGGCAGAGCTGTATCAAGAAAATGCTAAGCTAAAAGGTAACAGGGTCCAAGTTTTTCTTAAAACTATGGAAATAGGGAGGAAAGGTCTGAGCTCGACTTCAATTTGGCAGGCACGAGGGAAAACTAGTCAAATATTAATGAAAAAGGCTGCCAGCTGCAAAACACCACAGCATGACCCCAAAATCCCAAAGTGCCAGGCACCAAAGCAAGGGCACAGGGCACAGGCAGCTCCTCTCCCTGGCCAGGGCTCTGTGCAGCTCCAGCCACACTATTCTTGTGGGAGGAACTGCGGTAACTGAAGGTCACGCAAGAGCTGAAAACGAAGGGCCAACTGAGACCCTTTCTGTGTGGGAACTGAAGCCCCGGATGCCAGTCAGCTGGACCTCTGTGTCACTTACTAGTTACTCTGACATCTCGTCATGCAAGCACAGCAGTGGGCATTTTAACTACCCTGTGCGGCTGCTGTAAGATGGAAAACCAAGCACACAGTGCTTAAGTAGGGTCCAGAGGCCCTCATGAAGGTATCCACAAACGAGGATACTCCCAAAATCCTGTTGAAACATGGGATTTAAAGGTAAGCTTAGGAAGGCATCTGGTGCAGCAGCTCAGACGCCACGTTGGATGCCCGTATCCGACATGGGAGAGTGCCCAGCTCTACTTCCAACTTCAGCTTCCCGCTAACATATTCCCTGGAAGGGAGCAGGTGATGTGGGGCAAGTATCTGGGACTCCGTCACCCACTTGGGAGACCCAGGTTGAGTTCTTAGCTCCCAACTGCAGTCTGGCCGAGCCCCATCAGCTGAGTCATCTGGGGAGTGAGGGCAGGCAGAAGGTCTCACTGCCTCGCTCTCTCCCCCTCTCAAATAAAATGAAAATAAATCTTAAAAAGATAGTTTGTTGCAGAACAAATAACTGTGCAACCTATATATAGTTTTTTTCATAATACATATTCTCCATGAACTTTTTGAAGATTCCTCATCCTTCCCCACAAAATGATGTATTTGGGGGCCCGCAGGGTGGCACAGTGGGTTAAGCCATGGCTTTTAACACCAGCATCTGAAACGTGTGGCAGTTCAAATCCCAGCTGTTCTACTTCCCATCCAGCTCCCTGCTAATATACCTGGAAAGGTAGTAGAGGATGACCCAAGTAATTGGGCCCCTGCACCCAAGTAAGACACTCAAATGAAGCTCCTGCATCCTGGCTTCAGCCTGGCCCACCCCCAGCTGTTGCACAGTCATCTGGAAAGTGAATCAGCAGATGGAAGATCTCTAATTCTGCCTTTCAAGTAAATAAACAAAAAAGTATGTGTTCTGCTGGGAGACAGGGATACACTTGAGCAGTCTACAGTCCCAGGAGCTTCAGAACCACTGGTCGAGCACAGAGGAGGCATGCAAAAGCCAGAAATGCCTTTTCCTTAGCTGCTCTTTTTCTCACAACTCAGTCTCTGAGTCATGTCATTAAAAGCGAAGTCACTGGGGCCAGCACTGTGGTATAGCAGGTAGAGCTGAGGCCTGCAGTACCAGTATCCCACATGGGCATTGGTTCAAGTCCCGGCTGCTCCACTTCCCATCCAGCTCCCTGTTAATGTGTCTGGGAAAGCAGATGATAGCTCAAATACTTGGGCCCCTGCCACTCATGTGGGAGACCAGAAGAAGCTCCTGGCTCCTGGCTAGCGCTTGGCCCAACTCCGGGCATTGCAGCCACAGGGGAGTGAACCAGCAGATGGAAAATCTCTCTACCTCTTTCTCTCTGAAATTCTGTCTTTGGGGGGAAAGAAAAGAAAAAAGATTGAAGTCATTTATTTAATTTTTTTTAAAGATTTATTTAATTATTTGAAAGTCAGAGTTACATAGAGAGAGGAGAGGCAGAGAGAGGTCTTCCATCTGCTGGTTCACTTCCCAATTGGCTATAATGGCTAGAGCTGTGCAGATCCAAAGCCAGGAGCTTCCTCCGGGCCTCCCACGTGGGTGTAGGGGCCCAAGGACTTGCGCCATCCTCCACCGCTTTCGAGGCCATAGCAGAGAGCTCAAACAGAAGAGGACCAGCCAGGACTAGAACTGGCGCCCATATGGGATGCCAGCGCTTCAGGCCAGGGCATTAACCCACTGTGCCACAGTGCCGGCCCCAGATTGAAGTCATTTTATTATTTGCCAATTTAAAAACACTTTAAAGAGAGCTAGTTTTAAAACAGGGAAAACGAGAGGGACATCATCTGCGTGCCCTTTCACGAGGTCTCCTGGGAAAAGCCTGAACGTGAAGTTCAGCTTCAGTGCCAGGAAAGCCTTGCCCCCGCTCCCCTTCCAGGATGGGAAGCTTCTTCCTTTCTCAGAAAGTTAGGAAACAGAAGATGGTTTTCTATCTGCCCCAACAAAACAGTGTGTGAGCAACGCCTCTAACAATTAACACAACGTATTCCTTCCTCTTTCTCCTTGGCTGAACTCTTCTAGTTCCAGCCTAGAAACTTACTTCCCCTTCACCCCAGCGTGCACACACACACACACACACACACACGTGCACACACACATGTGTGCACACACACACAATTTCGAAATTAAGGTAAGAGCAACAGACAGAAATAAGACAAAATTCTTATTAGGATACCTGAATTGGGTTTAGACAGTTTTGTGTGTCAAACTCCAGGATACTGCAAGATAAACTTATGACAAATATGAAGTAGGTTAACTCCTTACAGGGTGAAACCCATTTATTACTTTATAGGTATGTAAATTAACTAAAACAGATTCATAGAAGATTACGTACATGGCAGGACGTTAATAGTTTAAGCTAATTCAGGGCATTTACAAAAGTTTCCAGGGGCAGGGCACTTGGTGCAGAGGTTAAGATGCCACTCCCATATCAGAGGGCCTGGGTTTGAGTCCTAGCTCCACCTCCCACTCCAGCTTCCCGCTGCTGCACACCCTGGGAGATAGCAGGAATGGCTCCCCACCACATCTGATCTCTAATTCTCTTTCAAACAAAATAAATAACCAAAATTAAAAACAAAAGTTTTCCAAAGCTGAGGCTGAGACTAAGGGGTTTAGTGGTTTAACATCTGTACGAACAGAGTCCTTAGCCCTGCTAGAACCAGCACAGGGCTGGACACCCAGAGGGGTCTAACTCTTCTGTCTGCAACAGAGACTCCAAAGGATACAGATGATCCTGCATGGTCCTTAGCTTCAGTGATGAAGAGCTAGACAATAAAGGAACCACATGAAGGTGTGTTTTCATGTAAAAGTCATTAAGGACTACGAGAGTGAGTGAAAGTGGGAGCTCAGGAGGAAAACCTGAATGCAGAGAGAAGCGTGCACCCCCACCAACTCAGCTACGACCCCTGCTGACTCAGAAGCTGCCGCATCGGGAAAGGCCAGGGACACTCACCTCGTGATCGCCAATCACCAGCCTGACAATACCCAGTTTCGATTTTTGTAAACTCATCACATAAACTCACAAACAGAGAGAGACTCCAACATCTAATGCTCATCCCATACCTAAGACTCAAACATCCAGAAATGGTTCGCATGGAGACGACACTCTGTATACTCACCGGAGAAGAAGAGACGGTTGTGTTCTGGGACTGGGAGTGTATTTGGAAAATGAGAAAGGTCACATTGCTGGAAATATCACGCAATATCGCTTCCTCTGGAGCAGCACTGCTGAGCTCCAAGTATCTGAACTTCCCCACAGAGAACTCAAGGAAACCTACGAAGAAAGGAACTGCATTAAAATACCGGACCCTCCAACACCAACCGGGAGAAACCCCCTTCATGAACAGACGTGGAAGGCAGCTGGATCCTCGGGAAGACTCCTGGAGGGAAACACTGTCACCACCCCATCTCGCTGACGAGATGTGCATTGGGCCACCCACGCTGGAAACATCAGAACCGAGAACGCAATGGGAGAAGTCATTTCCAAAGCTGCCAAGGATGCTTGAATGGAGGATGGGGTCCCAGGGCCAAAAACCAAAAACAATTCTCTCCGGCACAGAGCCGCTGACTTCTGGGATAAACCACCTATAGGCTCAGCGTCAACAGTGGCCCCTGGGGAATTCCAGAGCGCAGCAGGTGACTTGCATTTATTCCCAGTTCACCATGTGACCACAGCCAAGTTTCTTCATTCCCTTAGGCCTCTACTTGCTCACCAGTCAAAGGGAACCGCCCTCCCAAACTCACTAAGGAAGTGTCACCAAATCAGCAGAAATGTTTGTACAGTGTCCACACCGGGAACTGCACACATCATGGTGACCCTGGCCTTCAGGGGACTGGAACCCTCAGTTTGCTTAAGGATCAAGGTCTGAGTCCAACATACAAGAGGCTAGAACGAGAATCGTCTTCCAAGGCCTCTCTCTGGGCCTTCCTCACCTGGTAGTGCTGAACGTACTCTGTCCTCCGTTCTCTGTGCCCTCTCTCCCATACTCACACTGGTTCTTTCCTGCTCTGATATAATTCTCTAACAACGCACTAAGTCAGGCTGCTTCTTCCTTCACGTGGCTCCCACCTCACCCCACCCTCAGGCCAGTTTATCTCTGCACAAACAGCAGAGGCTCTCCCAGACACACCAGGCATCTCAACCTGAGAAATCAAAAACTTTAAGACAGAGGCAAAGGCGCTACTGAAAAAAAGACTATAATTCATAATTAGCCCCAGAGTGGAACAAGTGTATTTAGTGAGAGAGTTACTGTTTATTTGAAAGACAGAGACACTGGGGTACTGTAAGCAAGCACACCCATTCACTAGTTCATTCCCCAAATGCCCACAGCAGCCAGGGCTGCACCAGGACAAAGCCAGGAGCCAGGTCTGCCACGCAGGTGGCAGGGACCCAACTACCTGAGCCATCACCAGCTGCCTCCCAGGGTGTGCGCTGGCAGGAAGCTGGAATCAGGAGCCAACCTAGGCCATGAAGCCAGGCACTCCAATAGGGCATGTGAGTATTCTGAGTGGCACCTTAACCATTAAACCAAATGCCCACCCTTCACATTTTATTTTAGAAGAAAGTTGTTTTTTAAAGTTAGAACACATAGAAAACATTATCTCCTCCAGTAGGAACACCGTGTAGAAATCACTTCTGTTTGGCAAGTCTTTTAGGACCTAGGAAGATGCTCACATACATGTATCCATGTAAATGGGGGGTGAAATACATGTTTGGTGTAGCCCCTTTCCTAAGTCTTCAATATCTCTCCATGTCAACATAGATGTGTCTAGCTTTACCATTTTAGAAGATTTCTAAGATTCGATTCTGTGTACAAACCACAATTTTCAATCAATCTCCTAATGACCAACAGAGGTTGTTAGCATTCTAGCAGAATAAGATAGTTACAGGAAGAATCATTTCTTGAAGAACACTCTAGAAAGTATTTATGTCGAGGGCCAGCACTGTGGCATAGTGGGTAAAGCCGCCACCTGTAGTACCAGCATCCCATATGGGCACCGGTTCGAGTCCTGGCTGCTCCACTTCTGATCCAGCTCTCTGCTACAACCTGGGAAAGCACTAGAAGATGGCCCAAGTCCTTGGGCCCCTGCACACATGTGGGAGATCCAGAAGAAGCTCCAGGCTCCTGGCTTCATATCGGCACAGCTCCAGCCATTCAGGCCAATTGGACAGTGAACCAGCAGATGGAAGACCTCTGTATGTGTAACTCAGACTTTCAAATAAAATAATCTTTTTTTTTAAAAAAAAAGTATGTATGTTAGGGCCAGCATTGTGGCACAACTAGTTAAGCCACAGCTTATGATGCCTGCATCCCTTGTTGGAGTACTGGTTTGAGTCTCGGCTGCTTCACTTTTGATCTGGCTCCCTGCTAACGCTCCTGGGAAAGCAGAAGGTAGCCCAAATACTTGGGGGCCAGCCACATGAAAGACTGGATGGATTTCCTGGCTCTAGTCTGGCCCAGCCTTGGCTGTTGTAGACACCTATGGAATGCACCAGCAGATGGACTATTCCCTCCCTTTCTCTGTAACACAGTCCTTTCAAATAAAAAAACAAGTATTATTTTTAAAACAAAGTATCCACATTAGATAATAAACTGATCTGACCAGGTCCTTGCTGCAACCGTCTAACCGACGGCCTTTGATGTTAATCAGTGCAACTGCAGATAACAGCCTTGCTTCAGCTTAAGCAATTCAGATATGAAAACAAACAGTCCACATGGGAATACATAGTGATCAGGACCAAAAAACTGAAGCTGTGGACTCTGCTTATGACTTCTTTCTTAGGGAGAACACCATGCACTTCAGGGTTTGTCAAAACTTCCAGAAAACTGCAAGATGACACCGCACTCACCCTCTTTCCCCAAATGCCTGCAGCAAGAAGCAGGTGGAAACCAGGCAACAAAATGGAGAAATGAGGTATTTGTATACATTATTTAAAACCCGGTTACTGCGGCGCCGGCACACCGGGTTCTAGTCCCGGTCGGGGCGCCGGATTCTGTCCCGGATGCCCCTCTTCCAGGCCAGCCCTCTGCTGTGGCCCAGGAGTGCAGTGGAGGATGGCCCAAGTGCTTGGGCCCTGCACCCCATGGGAGACCAGGATAAGCACCTAGCACCTGGCTCCTGCCATCAGATGAGCGCGGTGCGCCGACTGCGGCAGCCATTGGAGGGTGAACCAACGGCAAAGGAAGACCTTTCTCTCTGTCTCTCTCTCTCACTGTCCACTCTGCCTGTCAAAAAAAATAAATAAATAAAAATAAATTTAAAAAAAAACCCGGTTACTGGAGAAAATCAGTAGAAGAAGTAGGAGCAAGTATTTCTACAGGTGTATTTAAAAATGATTTTTTCCTTACACATTTTCTGATTTTTCAAATTTTCTACAGGGTTCGTGAGGTATTCTTATCAGGAAAGTGTAATATACACTGGGTGTTACATATTCTGACCTGCAGGTGATTTTTTTAAGTACTGTTGTCAAGGACACTCTCCACACCACCTAAATCAGAATGCCTGGGGTAGGGTCCAGGTAGCAATTAAACAGCAAATATTCATTAAAATAACAGGCAGAGAAGCACACAAAGTCTACACACCCAGGAAACTGCCACGTGAGTCAAGAACCAGCACTCCAGCCCTGGAGCGCCCTGGAGCCACTCCAATCACGACAGCTTGAAACTTACACACGAGTTCTTCCGTGTGTGGCTTTTTAAAAAAAATCACCGTAATATGAGTAAGGCTCAGTCGTGCTGCTCTAAGTGCGCACAACCCATGCATCTCCACTGTGGTGTCCTGCATGCATGCCCCACTGCCTCTCCTACTGCTAACACACACTGGATCGTTCCTGGTTAACTCCACGCACTTTCTGTGCCTGCCTTTTGGTGCACAGATGTACACATTTCTGCTGCAAGTGGAATTTTCAGGTAATAGAGTAATTTCGTGCTCAGCTTTAGTAAGCGCTGTGAGCTACCCACCCAGGGAAACACTCAGCACACCTGGTGTCATCAGAGGGCTCTGCTGGGGCTTCAGGGGTATCTGGCCTGAATTCGTATTTCCCTAATTACTGAAGATGTCAAGAGCTTTTTGTTTTGCTTACTGGCCACCTGGATTTCCTTTCTGTGTGTCTGTTCAGGTTTTCTGCCTTTTTTTTTTTTTTTTAATTTGTCAGGTGGAGTTATAGACAGAGAAACACAAAGAAAGGTCTTCCTTCTTTTGGTTCACTCCCCGAAAGGCTGCTATAGCCAGCGCTGCACTGATTCAAAGCCGGAAGCCAGGTGCTTCCTCCTGGTCTCCCATGAAGGTACAGGGGCCCAAGGACTTGGGCCATCCTCCACTGCCCTCTGGGCCATAGAGAGCTGGACTGGAAGAAGAGCAACTGGGACCAGAACCTGGTGTCCATCTGGGATGCCAGTGCCACAGGCGGAGGATTAACCAAGTGAGCCACAGCGCCAGCCCCTTCTGCCCTGAGAGGCAGCGTTAGAGAGAATGAGAGGACTTCCACCTGCTTGTTCACTCTCCAAATGGGCACAACAGCCAGGGTTGGGCCAGACTGAAGCCAGGAGCTTCTCCCCAGGCTCCCAGCTGGGTTGCAGGAGTCCATGCACTTGGGCCACCTTCTGCTGCTTTCCCAGGCCATTAGCAGGAAGCTGGAACCGGCGCCCAAACGGGTTGCTGGTGCTGCAGGTGGCGACCTAACCTGGTACACCACAGCACAGGATCTGCGCCTTGCCCATTTTTACAATCAGGTCATCCTTGAATTTCAGAGTTCTTCACACATCACACACCAGTATTCTGCTGGAAATGTGCACAATCGTCTCCCTCCCGTCTCACATATTAACACGTTTTAATTTAACAGAGTCCAGTTTTCCAAGTTTTTCCTTTATGATTGTTTCCATGTCATTTAAAATAATAAAAACTTCCCCAGCCTATTCCAAGACCACAAAGGTGCATTCTCCATGCTGACATCTCGAAGTTTATTTCACCTTTCATGCTGGTTTTTATGTACAAAGTGAAGCAGGGGTCAGGGTTCACTTTCCCTTGGCTTCTAGCTGACAGGAATCTTTGTTAAAACCCCACGTTCTCGTGGCTGCTTCCCTTCACAGGACTCAGTGAGAATGTGTCCTAGGGTCAGTGGGCTCCACTGGTTTAACTGTCCTCACACCAGTATTACATCACCTTCATCCCTGCCCCAAGTGTGCTCTCCTCTTCAGAACTATGTCTGGCCCTTTTCATTTCCATATATCTTGTAAAAATCACTTTGTCAATGCCCCCCCACACCCACAAAAGCAAGCTTGAAGAGATTTTAATTGAGATAGCACTGAAAGAATAAATTTAGTTGGGGGAGAAATGCTATCTTTAAAACAGATTGTTTGGGGCCTGTGTTGTGACAAAATGGGTTAAGCCTTCACCTGGCTGGTATACCAGCATCCCATATGGGTGCCGGTTTGAGACCTGGCTGCTCCTCTTCTGGTCCAGGTCCCTGTTGATGCAACTGGGAAGATAGCCCAAGCCCTTGGTACCTTGCACTCATGTGTAAGACCCAGATGAAGCTCCTGGCTTTAGATTCGTCCAGTTCTGATCACTGTGGCCATTTTGGGAGTGAACCAGCAGATAAAAGATCTTTATGTGTCTTTTCCTCTCTCTGTGGAACTCTGATTTTGAAATAAATTAACCTTTACAAAAAAACACAGAATGCTTAAATCCAAAATGCTGTAGAGTTTTTCTCTGCAGATGTCTTAACATTTTTCATTACCATGAACCCTAAATATCTGTATGTTGGTGTCACTATAAATTTTTTTCTCCTGAGTTCCCACTTCTAGATGTTTCTTAAACAATATATTTTCTTAAAGTTCTCCAGATGCTGCTATTCCTAACACCACGGTAATGAATCGGGGAGGGGGGGAAATAACTGCATTTTCTTCTAGTCTAGTTATCCTTCACCTAACTTATGTGAGAAAATACCTTGGCAGCCCTACAGCCATTTCACAATTGTTACAGAAGATTACATTTGAACCAAGCCAGCTGTAGGCTGACCCTGGCAGGGCAGGGCTTGGGCATGTGCGATGCTGAGGTGCCCAGTGCATTAAGTGGCTGCAGAATGACAGCTATGCTACGGGACCTCAGGCAAACTGGAGACAGCTGTCTCACACAGCAGGTGGCTGCTGCAATTCTCCAAAGACTGGAGCTTGCAACTGCCCAGCGCAACATAATGAAACCCATTATTAACTTCCATTAGCTTTTCAACGCTTCAGAGATCAACCCTCACCTCCCCAGTTCATTAAACAGGAGCCAGGGATCCTCAGAATTAGTCTGCAAATAAGCTCTTGGAAAGAAAGGGACACACACACATGCACACAGCGGGCATTCATAGAAATGCCTGGCACTGGCCGGCGCCGTGGCTCAACAGGCTAATCCTCCGCCTTGCGGCGCCGGCACACCGGGTTCTAGTCCCGGTCGGGGCACCGGATTCTGTCCCGGTTGCCCCTCTTCCAGGCCAGCCCTCTGCTGTGGCCCAGGAGTGCAGTGGAGGATGGCCCAGGTGCTTGGGCCCTGCACCCCATGGGGAGACCAGGAAAAGCACCTGGCTCCTGGCTCCTGCCATCGGACAAGTGCGGTGCGCCGGCTGCAGCGCGCCGACCGAGGCGGCCATTGGAGAGTGAACCAACGGCAAAAAGGAAGACCTTTCTCTCTGTCTCTCTCTCTCACTGTCCACTCTGCCTGTAAAAAAAAAAAAAAAAAAAGAAATGCCTGGCACCTCATTAGCACCAGGTTGAGAAAGAGATTTCCACAGACTGACCAGGAAAAATACTGCACGGTGCTGTGGTTAAGCCTCGGCTTGGGACGCCCACGTCCTAAGTAAGAGTGCCTGGTTCGAGTCCTGCCTCCTGTGTTTCTGATCCAGTTTCCTCCCGGGAGGCAGCAGGTGCCTCAAGTGGTTAAGTCTCCAGCATCCATGTGGGAGACCCGGGCCCTGCCTTCAGCCTGGCCCAGCACCAGCTGTTGCCAACATTCTGGGAGTGAAGCAGAGCATGGAAGAGGTGGGTACTCTGCCTTTCAAAGAAAATCAACAAAGACACTGCAAGTGTGGGAAGAATAGCATTTAACTCCTCACAAAAACAGACTTGGCAAAAGATACAAACTCAAGATGCATCACGCAGAAGTTCACAGGAACTTCACCTCTAAGTCATTTGGAACTTCACCTCTAAGTCATTTGGAAAACGACTCACTGGATGCAGTTTATGAGGCATAATTATGTCTTGTGACCTGGGAGTGGGAGGAAAAAAGACAGCGCCTCACATGACCATACAGCGCCAACGGCGAGCACCGGGTGAGGCTCTGACTCAGCCAGCGGCTCTCCTCCAGAAGCAAGGCCTACTTTTTCTGCCAGAAATATTTTTCGTAAAGCAAGCCTTCGGCCCAACAGTTAAGACACCTGCATCCCATCGAAGTGCCAGGGTTTGATTCCGGGTTCCTGACTCCAGCTTCCACGGGAAGCAGCTGGGACCCAGCCACTCACATGGGAGACTTGATGGAGTTCCCAGCTCCCCCCTGCAACTGACAGGGGAATTTGCAGAGTAAAGGAACAGATGCGGGGTCGCATTCCAGTGCGCTCCCCCACCCCTGCTCAAATAAAGAGGTAAATGCAATTAAAAAAAAAAAAAAAGTTCTTTGGCCATCTGACCCGGACAAGCGTTTCTCTTATTTTTCCATACCCATTCTTTTGCAGCATCACTTTTCCAGTCTAAAAAGAACATCCGTATTCTAATCCAGCAATCTTAAAAATCCCCAACTGTTGCATCTTACTTGTTTACTATAATTTACTTCCGGGGCCAGTGCTATTGAATGAGGTTAAGCCTCCACCTGTGGCACCAGCATCCCATATGGGGCCAGTTTGTGTCGCAGCTGCTCCTCTTGGATCCAATTCTCTGCTTATGGCCTGGGACAGCAGTGGAAGATGGCCTGAGTGCTTGGGCCCCTGCACTCGCATGGGAGACCTGGAGGAAGCTCTTGGCTTCAGCTGCTGCAGCCATTTGAGGAGTGAACCAACAGATGGAAGAACTTTCTGTCTGTCTCTGATTCTACCTCTCAAACATTTTTTAAAAAGTTACCTCCAACATCCCCTTCATTCATGCTTAGACACAACAACCACATTCAAGGAGAGACCTGTGAACATGTAGTCTAATTCCCTACCAGGAGCGTATCAGCAAGAAAACTGCTTCAGCTGTTTGTACTGGCGGGCACTGGACTACCCCTCCCAATTGCATGTTCACCTTTTGAGGAATTTTTATCAGCCCCAAAGGCCAAAAGGAAACACAAGCGCACATCCCACCTCTCAGACACATTTGAGAGAGAGATTGCTGGTCACAGCCGCCGCCCACCACCTTCTTACAGCGCTAGGACACACCATGGAAGGTCCCCATGACACCCTGCTCACCATGTCCTACGTATTAACATGCTGAGGGATGGAAACCACAAGAAAAGGGAAAACCGTTTAAATGACCAATCCTCCTGCATGCCCAGCGGGCCACAGACTGCACCTGCCACAGACGTACTGAGTCCAGATCTGCCTCTGTCCAAGATTCAAAGGGCACTCAAGTCGCTACTTGAGCTGTGCAGTGACCGATAAATCCCCAATCACCACAGCTGCTCGATTGCTTTGGTTCGGACCAGAGCAGAATCCAGGCATTTTCAAGAGGAGGCTGCAAGCCTTGAACTGAATCTTTCCTTGTTTTCTGACTTTTATCTGCTGCTGTAGAGAATATTTATTCACTTATGTGAAAGGCGGAGAGAGAGAGGTAGAGAGGTGAGAGGTGAGAGGTGAGAGGTAGGAGGTAGGTAGGTAGGTAGGTAGGTAGGGTGGTTCACTTCCCAAATGGCAGCAACCACTGGACACGGACACAGGAGCCCAGGGACCCGGGACATTCTCCACTGCCCTTCCAGGCCACAGCAGAGAGCTGGATCAGAAGTAGAGCAGCTGGGACTCGAACTGGAACCCATATGGGATGCCAGCACAGCAGGCGGCAGCCCCACCCACCACGCCACAACACGGGCCAAGAGACTATCAGCTTTTGCCATCACACAGCAGTTAAGTTACCACATGCCACCCCTTCCCTGTGCAGAAGTAACACTCATGCAATGAACACAGTGACAAATAGGGAGGTATCAGGGCTGCCATCAAAGAAAGGGGTGGCGGGTGCCTGAAAAAAATACTAATTTCTCTGGCCTGGCTGTTGTGTGCAGGTTAAGCCACCAACTGTGATACAGGCATCCCACACTGAGTACCAGTGCCAGTCCTGGCTGCTCCACTTCCGATCCAGCTCCCTGCTAACAGTGTGCGAAGGCAGCAGAGGAAGGCCCTTGCGCTCGGAACCCTGCCAGCCACAGGGAAGACCCAGCTGCAACTCCTGGCTTGGCCTGGCCCAGCCCGAGTCAGCTGCTGCCATTCGGGAAGTGAACCAACAGATGTAAGATCTCTCTTCCAAATACATAAATCTCTTAAAAACTAATTTCCCAGGTTATTGCTCAAGTTGTGGTGCAAAAATTCCCGGACATGAAATACTAAGGCAGTGACCTAGCAATAAGGAGAGGGGGACCCCAGACGGCCTGACTCAGGGGCCAGCGCTGGATCAAGGACAAACTCAGCCTCTGTCGCTCACCTCTTGTTCCTCCTCCTCAGGCTATTTTGAGACGGGCGGGCGAAATACACAGCAGCACCGTGTTAAATGGAGACGGCACCTGGGGTACCCGCCCCTCGATCCAGGCTGCGCGGCGAGCCCCTGGGCCGCCAGGTGAGGCCAATCAGCGCATTGCAGGGTTCTGAGGATTACATCTGCAGGGTTCTGAGGATTACATCGGAGCGTGCCCGGGGAGCACCTGGCGCACCCTGCGGCGTGTTCGCTGCTAACCCGATTTCTTTTTTCTTTTTTTTTTTTTTTATTCCAGAAATACAATCGCCCGGCTCAGCTCTGGCCTGAGTCCCAGGCCAAGATCCTGGCACTCACTCTGCACGCGGGCTTTGCGGGAGCGCCACGTTTGCTAGAGCCGCAACCACAAGCTCACCTCACCGAAACGCACGCGACCCGCAGCTTGGTGCGACGCGCGCTTCGGACGTGCGGCGGCCGCCAGCCTGGAGCCGAGGGAACCGCTCCACCCGAGTGCCGCGGCCCAGTCACGGGGACCCCCGGCCAGGCTCCGCGCTCCAGAGCGCGCCGGGACCACCCCACGCAGGACGCGAACACGGCGAGCCGGATCCTTCCCGCCCATCTCCACAGCGCGCATCGGAGGTTCTGGCGCAACCAGGCGGACCCCGACCCTGACCGGGAAAGCGCCAGCATCCCGGCGCTGCGAGCGCGCCCCACGCCATAACCTACCCTGGCTGGCGTTCCCGACGGCCTCGGCGCCCGCGGCCACGCCGCGTCCCCACGCCAGCAGCGCCAGCGCCAGCAGCCGCCGGAGCCCCATCGCCGGCGCGCCGGGCCCACGCCGAGCTCGCGTCGGGACGCGGCCGCGCGCTCCGGGCTCCCGCAGCCTCCCCGGCGCTACCCCTGGGGGCACCATCGCCCGCCGAGGGCACGCGCCGCGCACCTGCCAGCCCCGCGGTCGCCGGCGCGGCCCGACCTCCGCGCCCCGGAGCGGCGGCCTCTTCCGGCGACGGAGCGGGCGGCTGGCGGCGGCGGGGCCCGGGCGGGGCGGGGCGGGGCGGCGGGCGCCCCCTGCCGGCGCGCGCGGAGCTCGCGGCGCGGGGCTGTCCCGGGAGGCGGCGGCGAGCGCTTCCCCGCCGCGGGCGGACGGAACAGCTCTGGCTACGGCCCAACAGCCCCAGGCGCCTGTTCCCGCGCGTAACGGTCCTCTGCGAAGAAAGAGAGAAGAAAGAGAAACCGACGCCTTCCTCACAGCTGCGGGTCGTTGCCCCCGGGGCCAAGGCCTGCCTGCTCCCGGTTCCCGCACACCCCGGGGGTTGGGGTCTGCACGCACGCCGCAGTGGATGAAATCCAGGGAAGGTGACAAAGAAATGAAATGTTTAAAAGATCTGGTCTGTGTCTTCGATGTAATGATTCCGTTTTTACATTGAAGTGTGGCGATTGGATACAAATGCAAAAGTTAGTGCATAGAACGGTTCATCAAAGTGTCGTTAATAGGAGAAACAGCCACCGCAACCTAAATGGCCAAGGAGAGGAATTCGCTGAATAACCCCTGGAATCTCCACGTAGTAGAACCACGGGGCGGGGCGGGGGGGGTTCATTTGTTTTAGAAGGCAGAGTTAGAGGCAGAGGCAGACGGAAGTCTTCAATCTGCTGGTTCACTCTCTGAAGCCAGGAGCTAATTCCAGGTCTCCCACATGGCTGTAGGGGCCCAAGAACTTGGATCATTCTCCGCCGCTTTCCCAGGCCGTTAGCAGGGAGCTTGATCGGAAGCAGAGCAGCCAAGACTCGAACAGGTGTCTGTATGGGATGCCAGCATTGTAGTCAGAGGCCCACAACACTGGCCCCTGAGTGTTCATGCAAAGGCAATTTATGAAGCAGTAAATGTTTGCAAAATGGGGCTTCCTTGGTATTTTAAAATACGCCTTCATGGATCTGTGCCTGCCTTTCCTGCTGCAAATAGCTCATGGTCTGGTCAGGGGAGGGGTGGTGTGTGGATACAGGCAGGCACCACACAGGGACACTACTGTCCCAGACAGAGCACACAGCACCTCAGTGCCACAGTGCTACACTGGAGCTGAACAAGTCCTCTAGCCTCGAGACCCTGCAGCTGGGTTGACACTTTAGCACACGCTTTCTCCCTGCTGTGGGGGTGCTGGTGTGAACAAACCTGCACTGCCAGTTGTATACAGGCACCGAAAGTGACAGTGGCAATCCACCAACATTACTCTTTTTAAGATTTTATTTGAGAGGTAGAGTTACAGAGAGTGAGAGAGAGAGACAGAGAGAAAAGTCTTCCTTCTGTTGGTCCACTCCCCAAATGGCCACAAAGGCCGGAGCTGTGCCCATCTGAAGCCAGGAGCCAGGAGCTTCCTCCCAGGCTCCCACATGGGTGCAGGGGCCCAAGGACCTGGGCCACAGCAGAGAGCTGGACCGCAAGAGGAGCAGCTGGGACTAGCACCAGTGCACATATGGAATGCCAGTGCCGCAGGTGGAGAATTAACCTACTACACCACAGTGCCAGCCCCCAACATCACTTTTTTTTTTTTTTTATCATCAGCTTAGGGCACACTCCAGCCTCTTAAAAAAGTCTGCTGCAGCGGCAACCTTGTGTGTCTCAGGTTACAGAGTCCGTGATGGCTTCGCTTCCTGTTGCTCTCGATTTAACCTCACGCTGTTTTCTGTGTTGCGGCCAGAGGAGCAGTAGTGGCACTGTGCAACCCAGGTGTGAAGGAGGCGGTACTGCTGGGTTCATACGAGCACAACTCTGTGATGTCTGCAAAAAGAAGTCACCTCACAACGTGTTTCTCAGAATGTTGCCGCCTGTAAGGGACCATGACCGTGACTGCACTCAGAATGCCACGTGCAGCACGGAAGGTGCAAGGAACAATTCTACTAGGATGTGGGAGCGGTGTGGGAGAGTTCCCGTATGCTGGTTCATTCTTCCAGATCTCACAACAGCTGGGGCTGGGCCAGGCTGAAGCCAGGAGCCTGGAACTGCATCTGAGTCTCCCATGTGAAATGGCAGGGGCCCAAGAACTTCAGCCATCACCCACTGCTTCCCAGGGTGCACATTAGCAAGAACCTGGAATCTGAAGTGGAGCCAGGGCTCCAACCCAGGCTGTCACCAAAGGCTGGTCCCTCAGGGAAGTTTTAGAAAGAGATGTTTACAATAAGGTTGGAAGCCCGAGTAGACAATCACCAAGGGAACAAAGCGGAGAGGGAGGTGGAGGCGAGAAAGAGAATTGTGTGTGCTTGGTGTAGTGTGCACTGAAGTGTGGAACACAACAGCAGGATCAGCACAGCCAATGCTCTTCTACAGTGCTGCAGCCTAGAGCTCACCAGGTAATAAAGCTAGTTAAGGGGTTAAGACACCAAGTTAAAAATATCTTTTTCTGAAAAACTAGAGTTACTATAGATTAAATAAACCAAAGTACTGGGGGTGGATGTTGTGGCACAGAGGGTTAGGCAGCTGCTTGGGATGCCTACGTACATACTGGAATGCCGGTTCACATCCCACCTGCTCTGCTTCTGATCTGTCTTCCTGCTAATGCACCTGGGAAGGCAGTAGATCATGGCTCAGGTACTTGGGTCCCTGACACCCCTGTGGGAGACACAGATGGAGTTTCTAGCTCCTGCTTCAGTCTGCCCCTGCCCTAGGTGTTAAGGGCATTTAGGGAGTGAAACAGTGGATAAAAGTAATCTCTCTGTCTCTGTCTCTCACTCTCTCTCTCTCTCTCTCTCTCTCTCTCTCTCTAGCTCTGTCACTCTGCCTTTCAAATTAAATAAATTGTTAAGAAAAAAAGTACTAATGATGACATTGGTTTTGAGTTGATAATTGTTGAACTGGGTGATACCTACATGAAGGTTCACTACTCTTGTGTATGTTTGAAACTTTTAATAATATAAAGTTTAGAAGAAAGTAATTACCCAAATTAGCTGTTTAAAAGATGATACATATAATACTGGGTCCCTCCTCTTAAAACCACATGTCATTCAGCTCGTGGTAGGGTGGGGCATGTGCAAGAGAAGCATATCTACATGGACTCTACACATTCATGAAATGTACATGCGCTAAGTAAGATTTTGTTGAAGGCCAGGGATTCGCATGGGGTACCTGAACTGGTTGACCCACTCAGCTGTCAAGTTTAACCACAGTAAGTCATTGTTGGGTGGCTGTAGAAGGCCCTGTAGTCAGTTTAACACATGAAGCTGTAAACAATTAGTCAACTAAGCTGTAGCCAATTGATTGGTACAGAAGCTGGTTGTTACAGAAAAAGTTATTCAATGACACTGCTAAAGCATGGTGAGGAAGTCTTTACCCAGGCCTACCAAGATAGGTACCAGCACCACAACAGGGTCTTGCAGAGCGGAGGAGAGCTTGGACTCAAGTCTGAATGCAGCATGGACAAGAGGGGATGTGCAGCCAAGGAGCGGGGTGGGGGTCGCAGGGCGGAAGATGTCAGAGCATCGACAGGAACGAAGCAGGCTCTGTAAAGTGATTCATACAGGGCTGACTCGGGAGAATGTGAGTGAGCAGGCCAGGGAGACACAAGCCCAGTGACTTAATGAGTCTTGGGAAGTGTCCCAATGTGGTCAAATTCTGGTCGGAACATAAGCATCCATGACAGAAGATACAATGGCTTGGCCCAAAGTTGCGGGCTTTAGGTAAGTGGAGGGTGAATTCCTCATGGGCTGGAGACAACATTCTTCTTCCTTTTTTAAAAAGTATTTATTTATTTATTTATTTGAAAGGCAGTGTTACAGAGAGGCAGAAGCAGAGAGAGAGAGAGAGAGGTCTTCCATCTACTGGTTCACTCCCTAAATAGCCGCAGTGGTCGGAGCTGCACTGATCTGAAGGCAGGAGCCAGGAGCTTCTTCCCAGTCTCCCAGGTAGGTGCAGGAGGCTAAGGACTTGTGCCATCTTCTACTGTTTTTCCAAGCCATAGCAGAGAGCTGGATTGGAAGTGGAGCAGCTCAGACAGGAACTGGTGCCCATATGGGATGTCGGCACTTCAGGCAGTGGTTTTACCTGCTACGCCACAGTGCCATCCCCGACAACATTCTTTACAACATGATTGGTTACAAACACTGGCTCTGAAAAGAGGCTGTGGCCACAGTGGTGGCACAGCGGGTTGTGGCACGTGCACCATCAGCAACACCAGCATCCCACATGACTAATGGTTGGAGTCCCGCTGCTCCACTTCTGATAAAGCTCTCTGCTAATGGCCTGGGAAAAGCAGTGGAAGATGGCCCAAGTGCTTGGGCCCCTGCACCCACATGGGAGACCTGGATGGGTTCTAGTCTTTACTTCTGCTTTTATCAAGGTCAACACTCTAGTTCAGGCCCTATTCATCTCACATTTGGGCAAGTGTAGAACTCCTAGGAAGTCCCTGACCTTTTGCCTTTTGCAAACGCAGCTCCCATGGTACAGTGCAACATTTGGTACAGTACACTCTCAACTGGTGCCAGAAAGCTACAGATTGCTCCAAACTACAGCTAAAGCAAATTAGAGTCACTTGGCATTGCTACTATGATATGGGAAGTGTCTCACCTGTGTGGTTCCCCCGGCAGGTCAGGTCTATTGACGCAGAGGTGGGGCTTCCCAGAAAGGGCTGGGCTCAGTCCTGCAAGCTGAGTTCCCCAAGGACTGTCTCCCCCACTGCCATGCTTTGAATGTGTCTGCCGCATTCACGTATCTAAGGAATGCACCAGAAGGAGCTGTCATACCAAGTCATTTATCTGCAGCAGATGAGGAGGCCACATGGAGTCATTTCCAAAGCCGTGATTCTGTGAGCAGGGGAGAGGGAAAGATGAGCAGGTAAGAGGGAGGTTCTGATCACACCTGGGGGTGGGTACAGGTCCATGAAGGTACAGTTTGGAAGAATGCTCCAACAGTGGCTGCACAATACGGCAGCACGGCTCACACTCCCCCTGGGGTGGAGCTCTTAGTGTTAACATGAAGCAAAAGGTGAGGTGTGGTTACCCTGTGACCCGCCTGCGCCGGCCTTGCTCCTGCAGTAGGGTCCCGAGCAGTCCAGGATAGCTAGGGAACTGCATCTCTCTCTGGCATGTGACAGAAAACCTGAACTACATCAGGTGCCTTTGAGATTTGCAAGTAGAATTGAGTCAGTTGACAGTTTCTGAGCTGTGCAGGGCAGTGATAGGGAAAGGTGACTCGGCCCTCCTGAGTGGATTAATCCACTGGATTACCGGGGTAGCCCTGGGCAGGCGGTGGGGGTGTGGCACGGTGGCTAAGGCACTGCTTGGGCTTGCATCTTAGGACTTGAGTTCGAATCCCAGCTCTGCTCCTGATTTCAGTTTTTGCTTGGGAGCACCAGATAGGCAGCAGGTTATAGCTGGAGTGGTTCCCAGGTGGGAGACCTGCACTGAGTTCCAGGCTCTGGCTTTAGCCAGGCTCAGCCCCTAGTTGCTGCAGGTACTTGGAAAATCAATCAGCAGATAGAACTTAATCTGCCCCTCTAATAAAATGACAACATATAAATAAATTTTTAAATACATGGGAAAGTAGGACAAACCACTAAATAATCCCACAGAATTCAACGATCTCGGTAAACAGCTGACCATCTCACCACCTGGAGGGGAGCCCAGTCGCGCAAAGGATGCCGGGCCTTGGCCACTGCAGGTCCAGGTAGCTCACCCGGCGTTCTCCCTGGCACCCGCCCCTCTTCGCGGGGCGTGTTCTCCCTGACCCCACCCCTTCCGGAGAGCCGCGCTCTGATTGGCCGTGACCCGTACGAAAGCTGGCCAATCGCGTAGGAGCAGCTGCTGCAGCGTCTCTGCGTGCGGGAGGAACATGGCGGACCGCCTCACACAGCTGCAAGACGCCGTGAACTCGGTAGGCGCTCGAATTCGCTTACTTGCGGTCTGCCTCATTCCCGAGGTAAAACGGGGGAGGAGAAGAGGCCCGAGACGCAGCCCTCGGCGGTGGCGAGCACATGGAGGCGGTGCCTCTGCGAGTTCGGGGCGTTCGAGGCCGGCCGCGGCGGCGCGGGGCCGCGGAGGGAGCAGCCCCTTCGCCTCACGGGCCTCGCCGGACACTGTGCTGGGGGCGGGAGGAGAGGAAAGCAGACGCGGTTCTTTGCGTTACCTCGGGCCCGGGGCCCTGGGGACACTGCGTCTCGGCGCGACGCCTTAGCCGGGCTCCGGTACTTTGCGGGGCGGGAGCAGGAGCGGTGGCGCCTGGAGAAGTCGTGTTCGCTGACGTCTGGAAGCTCGTGAACTCGTGTTCGGCCGTGGAGGCCCCTGGGTTTGAGAAGCGGCTCCCCTGGCCTTGTCCCTGGCCGTGCTTTGTCCCTGAGAGTGCGCGCGAGCCCTCGTCCCCGGGCTTGCAGCGGCCGTGACTGCCCTGCCGGCTGGGGCCGCTGTCCCCGGGCAGGTGCCTGGGCGGGCGCTGTGACTGTGAACCCCCCAGCCGCTGACGCTGCCGAGCCGAGCGCTTGCAGAGTGTTGGGAACAGCGCGGGGGCTTGCGAGGCTGAGCGGGCAGTGTGGGTGACAGCCTGCCTTGCCAGGCCCTCGGGGGGCTTTTACAAGTGCTGGCGCTGGATGGAAGCGTTCCTTCGTGGCCTGGCCCCGGGAGGCTAGGAAGGGTGGAGGGAGTGTGGCCTCTCCCCCGAGGGGAGGCCTGCTGGGCGCTGGGGTCTTCAGGGTACGCCGTGAGCGCCTGCTGTGTCGGAGCCCAATCGTAGCTCCAAAGGGACAGCCTGAAGGGCATAAGGATGATGTCACCTACTCGGGGGACATTTACATGATGTAAAAACACTATGGGGTTAGGGAGCTAGAATGAATCCGGTGTTGTCAGCTGTCAGTGCTGAGTAAATTGGAATATGGAGCCATGTACACTGAAATGCTGCATTATCGTAATCGTAATTATTCATGTCGTGTTCACCATATTTGTTTTATGGCTGTTTGGTTTATGTTCGTTTCTTGCCGTGGAGTTTTTTTCAATCACTGTTTGTAGAATGAGAGTCTAAGTGGATCTTGAAAGCTTGTGAGGGACAGTACAGATAGCCACTATGTTGAAGGTTTTTTTGTGCGTTTCCACTGTTTCTCCGGTTAATCAAACCAGGATTAGAATCTAGGTTTATATAGCTTCCAAGCTCTTACCCCTCCACTGAAAATAGCAAACCAACAAACTGATAACTAGCGAGTAACTGTGAGGGAGTAAAATGTGAAAAATGTTTAGGAAGAGCTGGTTGAGATTATTACTGAAAAGTTGGAAACAGCTTGCTGAGCGCAGTGGAGTGAGCGGACGGTTTTTGTGCAGGGTGGAATAGGATGGTTAACGAGAGAACAGTGAGGGTGCGATTGCAGTAATTCTGGCGGGAGGTAACTGATGCAATGGAAGGGGAGAATGTACCATCGGCGGGATAGGAAGCTAGAAGGCATCAGACTCTGGAATGAGACTGGTTGGCTAGGATGCTCTCAAGACCAGTTAGATACTCATCAGTGGAGCAGGTGACTTCGAGTCCGGCCATTGCAGTCATGGCGGAGAAGGGCAGTGGAAATGCTTCCTCACTGATGGGAAATAGGACTTGAGATCTGAGAGGTCAGGCCTAGTGAGAGGCGTTGGTCCCTGGTTTGCAGATGGTAAGGGACTGGTTTCTCAGTCTTGAGGGCTGCTGAAGGAATACTTTAACAATGCGAGCCTTAGCACTGCATTAGGAAAGGCACCTTATTTCCCCTATTTCTTTGCCTTATGAACATTGAGATCTCAGAAAAGGAATTGTATATGAATAACACTTTATTAAATAAAATCTGGGGCCATACATGGAAAGAAGTCTCGTTGCCTGCAATATTGGCACAAAATTGTCTTTTCATTCTGTAAGCTTCAGAAGACAAGAAAGATGATACAAGTTTGCATGGGCTGCAAAACTTTTTGCACCAAAATACATTTATCTTTTAATTCCATTTTTACTGTCTCATCTAGATTGATATCAACACCACCTAGGTTGATACTAAGTTTATTTGCATGGTTGAACTATCTAATCGTTGTTAACACACTGGCTTGTTTTATCCAAAATTACTCCTTTCTGATTCACTCCCCTGCTAGGAGAGCATTGTTTTGGGAAACTTGTTGCCATTACCAGCAAAAGCTTTAGACTTGATAAACTTTGTATAATCCTCACCTGTTTTCTCCGGCCCAAGCTTGCAGATCAGTTCTGTAACGCCATTGGAGTGCTGCAGCAGGGTGGGCCTCCTGCCTCTTTTAACAACATTCAGACAGCCATTAACAAAGACCAGCCTGCTAATCCCACCGAAGGTAAACAGGTTTTCTTGGCTTCCCTTTATGTGATTCTCAGACTTGGTGTAATCCTTTAAATTAGATTTATTGAGAAATTCACCCTGTTGCTTCTTTATACAGATGTTACTGAGGTACTACTAGATGTTTTGTCTGCCATACCAGAAATTATTTATTGTAGTTAACTTGTATAATACCGTAATTCTTCTCATGTCATACCAGATTGGTGCTCTTGGAGAGAATTAGGAATTTGGCTGTACTTTACTGACGGACCCTGATACTTAAGGCATCACATGTACAGATTCATTGATTCTAGTGTCTTCCATATTATCCTAATACATGAAGTGACATGCCTTAGGCTTAATTCTCTGAGCCTGTATTAAGTTAAATATGTAACAGAACTGGTGCCTTAAAATTGATTTTTTTCTTTTAAACATTTCTGTTTGAAAGGCAGAGTGATAGTGAGGGAGAGACAGAGAGCATGAGAGAGATCTTCCATCTACTGGTTCGTTCCCCACAGGGACATAAAGGCCGGGACTGAGTCAGGAACTCCATCCAGGTCTCACACCGGTGGTAGGGGTCCAAGTACTTGGGCCATCTTCTGCTGCCATCCCAGGGACATAAACAGGGAGCAGGATCAGAAGCAGAGGAGCCAGGACTTGAACCAGCACTGGGACATGGGTTGCCGGCATTATGATTAGTGGCTCAACCCAGTACATCACTACACTGACTTATTAAAATAACACTTCAATCATTGGAATTCTAATAATAAAAAGTTATGTGAAGTTTCCTGGTTTCATTAACTTGAATCTAATTTCTGTTTGTGTAAACCTGATATTTCCTCATTCTAATTGAGTAGTCTTTCTGCAGAGTATGCCCAGCTTTTTGCAGCACTTATTGCACGAACAGCAAAAGATATTGATGTTTTGATAGATTCTTTACCCAGTGAAGAATCCACAGCTGCATTACAGGTAACAACCTTTTTTCTTAGAGAATTTTACTGGTAGCAGAGAATTTTGAATTGAAGGAGATAGATTTATTGACTTTTGTTGTAATATTCAGAACTATTTTATGATTAATTTATTTTTAAGGATTTACTTGAAAAACAAAGTAAGAGAGGGAACCGGAGAGAGAGAGATCTTCCATTCACTGGTTCACTCCCCAAATGGCTGCCAGTCTGGCCTGGGTCAGGCTGAAGCCAAGAGCCTGGAACTCCATCCGGGTCTCCCATGTGGGTGACAGGAGCCCAAGCAGTCATGTGGGATGCTGGCATTGCAGGAGGTAGCTTAACCAACTGCATCTCACAACACTGTACCCAACATTAAAGTTTAGTTTCTTTTTTAAAGATTTATTTTATTTCTAAATCAGAATTAAAGAGGCAAGGAGAGATAAAGAGATAAGTTCCGTCCTCTAGTTCACTTCCAAAATGATCACAGCTGGACCAGGCTGAAGCCAGGAGCCAGGAGCTTCTTCCAGGTCCCCCATGTAGGTACAAGGGTCCAAGGACTTGGGCCATCCTTTGCTGCCTTTCTAGGCACATTAGCAGAGAGCTGGATCTGAAGTGGGGCAGCCAGAACTTGAACAGGCGCCCTTACAGGATGCTGGTATGGCAGATGATGGTTTACCGTGCTGTGCCATGATGTCAGCCCCTTAAGATGGGAGTTTCACTAATTCAGTGCTAGTATTGTCTGTTGAAGATTGTGCTGAATAGATTCACAATAGTTGTCCAATTTTGAGTTAGAAGGAAACCTTGTATGTTCTAGTTTATCTTTTTCTAGCAAAGAAGGAAAGGATGGTGGCTTTCTGAACGAGGAATAAAATAATGGATAGCAAAGGCAGTTTGGAACAGAGTCATACTAGATAGTAAGATCTCTCATTGAAAATCCATTACTTCATAATCATATGGAGGAACTTAAGTTACGTCACTTTGAGAATTTCTCCTATTAAAACTGTATCACTGATTGCAAAATCACCCAGATTTAAAAATAAATACCTCTACTGCAGTCTCTTCTCCACTCTAAAGATTGTCAAATTTATGTCTTAAAAGGCTGCTAGCTTATATAAGCTAGAAGAGGAGAACCATGAAGCTGCCACCTGTCTGGAGGATGTTGTGTACCGAGGGGACATGCTTCTGGAAAAGATCCAAAGTGCACTTGCTGACATCGCACAGTCCCAGCTGAAGACGAGGAGCGGCACCCACAGCCAGACCCTGCCGGACTCATAGCACCGGCACGTGCTGGCGGCTAAGAACTGTCTCAAGGCCATTAACAATTCTACCTTGGATTAAATGTCAGCCTTACCAGCAGTTACAGAAACGTTAAACGTTATGACATGTTTTACCTTTGTAGCTGTTTTTAAAATCTTCTATTTTTACTCTTGATAAGCATATAAAGTTGTGATTGAACCAGCTTTAAACTGTCCTTAAACTGTCAGTTTTTTTAAATCTGAGATTACTAAGGCAGATACTGCATTTGTGATCAAAATACAAATAAACATGCACTGTTCTTTTGTGACAAAGTTTGTATGTTGTTTAAAACTCAAATTTCTGTAATAGTCCTGGAGCCAGCACTGTGGGTGGCAGGTAAAGCTACTGCTTGAAGTGCTGGCATCCCATATGGGCACTGTTAAGAATCTGGGATGCTCCTCTTCTGATCCAGCTCTCTGCAATGGCCTAGGAAAGCAGTGGAAGATGGCCCAAGTTCTTGGGCCCCTGCATCTGCATAGGAGACCCAGAAGGAGCTCCTGGCACCAAGCTTTGGATCCGCCCAGCTCCGGCCATTGCAACCATTTGGGGAGTGAACCCGTGGATGGAAGACCTCTCTCTCTCTCCTTTTTCTCTCTCTACCTGTGCCTCTGCCTCTCTGTAACTCTTTCAAATAAATAATCTTAAAAAAAAAAAAATCAGTAGTCCTTTCATAAATGAAAACAACCCGGAAGCCAGAAGAGACATTGTCAGTGCAGAGGTGGATCTTTCAGTTTGGGCTGGTGTCTTTCTGCCACTATGGAGGTGGCGTTGTATAAATTTGGAGCTTTGAGAATGGAAGTTTCTGAAACTTTGTCACTTCAGAAACCTGAAGTGATAGTGTGGCTGGGTGAGAGTAGGTCACATTGAGGCAAACCTTGGCTCTTCCAGAACCTCACGTCCCTGTGAATTCACTCCATGTTTGCTTTAACTGAGAAAGCCTCTACTCAGTGAAATTCCCAGCCTCTGTGAGTGTTCTTCATCCCGATTGGCTTGGCATCGCAGTGAAGTATAGTCTTGATTTCATCTTGTTCTCTTTATCCACGGGTCTGTATTCTGCTCTCATTAACCTCGTCCCCCCTCCCCCACACTAAGAGGGCCGTCCTTCCATAGCAGTTATTTCAGAGTTGTTTCCTCCATCCCTCCTCAGTGTGTCAGCATTGTCAACGACAATGACTGATGCAGCTCTAGGGTCTCCTGCAGTCCACGGCATCTGCCCAGAAATCCGAAGTTGAAATATCTTCCACACTGTCCTGAATCTCAGAGTCTCTAGGACTTCACTTGAATCTTGCTATCCAGAGCTGGCTTTCCCAGAGCGCCCTCAAGGTGGTCGTCTGCTGCTGTTTTCACTGCAGCAAGCTTTCCCACAGCTCTTGAGAAACAAGAGCACCTGCTTGAGCAACAGAAGTGGCGGCAGTTTACTGCTTAGGCATAGAAGTTCTGGACTTGGAATCTTTGGAGGGTGCTACAATGGAAGGGTACTAAAAATACTTAGTGGGGTGGATGTTGTGCAACAGATTGTACCACCCACTGGGATACACGGATTTTGTATGGAAGTGCTTGGGATGGAGTCCTGCCTCTGCTTCCAATCTGGATATTGGCTAACAGGCTTAGAAGGCAGATGATGACCCAAATACTTGGGTTCCTGCTACCTTTGTGGGAGACCTGGAGGGGGTTCCTGGTTCCTGGCCTGGCCCTGGCTGTTGAAGGAATTTGGGGAGTGAACCAGTGGATGGAAGATCTCCCTCTCTGTGACACTGAACCTTTCAAATAAATTCCTGGGGTGGGGGGAACACACTTTGCCAGGCATTTAACATTTCAATGCTATTATAAACATTCTGTAGTGAACACTCTTCAAAGAAGTAAAAAGACAAAGTCCTAACTGAAAAATAAAAGATACAAAGAGGAAAATGGAAATTTTAGAATAAAAATACACAGTAACAAACTCACTGGTTAGTTCAATAGAATGAAGATGTATAGGGGCGCGGGGGGGAGGGGGGGGCAATGCTGTGGTGCAGCAGATTAAGCCGCCACCAGCAACACCAGCGTCCCATATGGACCCCATTTAGAGTCCCCACTGCTCTGCTTCCAATACAGCTTCCTGCTAATGTGCTTGGGAAAAGCAGAGGAGGATGGCCTGAGTAATTGGGCCACTGCACCCACATGGGAGACCTGGATAAAGCTCCTGGCTTCTACTTTGTCCTGGCCCAGCCCTGTCTTAAGGACATTTAGGGAGTTAAACAGCCGATGGAAGATTTCTGCCTATCCTCTCTCTCAAACAGATAAAACTTACAATTATGTAAAGGAGAAATCAGTGAACTGGAGGACAGATTGAGAAACTACCAACCTAAACAAGAGAAAATAAATTGAAAGAAAATGAGCAAAGCATCAGGTACCTATGGGACAATAAGAAAAAAATATCTAATATTCACACAAGGAGAGAGCAGAGCTAAAAAATCATTTAAAAAATAACCTGAGTGAAAGCAAAGCCTATACATGCAAGAAACTCAGCAAGACCCCAAGCCAAAAACAAATGCGGGCTGGCGCCATGGCTCACTAGGCTAATCTTCCACCTGCGGTGCCAGCACCCCGGGTTCTAGTCCCGGTTGGGGTGCTGGATTCTGTCCTGGTTGCTTCTCTTCCAGTCCAGCTCTCTGCTATGGCCCGGGAAGGCAGTGGAGGATGGCCCAAGTCCTTGGGCCCTGCACCCGTGTTGGAGACCAGGAAGAAGTACCTGGCTCCTGGCTTCAGATCAGTGCAGTGCGCTGGCCGCAACGCGCCGGCCATAGTGGCCACTTAGGGGGTGAACCAACGGAAAAGGAAGACCTTTCTCTCTGTCTCTCTCTCACTAATTCTGCTGTCAAAAAAATAAATAAATAAAACATATGCGAAGAAGTGTACACTCAGGTGATTCATAATCAAATATCTGAAAAGTAAAGTTGTTGAAAGCAACCACAATGAAGTGACATGTTGTCTGTAAGGGAACAAAGGCCACAAAATAACAGTATATTTCTCTGCAGAAACCAGAAAGTTCAGAAGGAAGTAGCACATTTTTAAAAGGTTTTATTTGACAGAGTAATGGTGTGGGAGGGAGAAAACATGAACAAGCAAGAGCGGTCTACATGTTCACTAAGTGCCCACAACAGCTGGGGCTGGGCTAAGCCTAAGCTAGAACTGAGGAACTCCAACTGGGTCTCCCATTGCGGGTGGCAGGAATCCAAAAACTTGGACCATCATCTGCTCCCAGGCACATTAGCAGGAAGCTAGATTGAAAATGGGGGAAGGATCTAATCCCAGGCACTCTGATATGGGATGCAGGCATTGCAAGTGGCATGTTGTGCCAAAACACCTGCTTTTTTTTTTTTTTTTTTTGGACAGAGTGGACAGTGAGAGAGAGAGAGAGAGAGGTCTTCCTTTCTTTCCTTCCGTTGGTTCACCCTCCAATGGCCGCCGCGGCTGGCGCGCTGCAGCCAGCGCACCGTGCTGATCCGATGGCAGGAGCCAGGTGCTTCTGGTCTCCCATGTGGGTGCAGGGCCCAAGCACTTGGGCCATCCTCCACTGCACTCCCTGGCCACAGCAGAGAGCTGCCCTGGAAGAGGAGCAACCGGGACAGAATACGGTGCCCCAACCAGGACTAGAACCCGGTGTGCTGGCGCCGCAAGGTAGAGGATTAGCCTAGTGAACAATGGCGCTGGACTGCATATTTTTAAAAAGATTTGTTTGTTTCTTTGAAAGGCAGAGTTACAGAGACGGAGAGCAAGAGCAATGTCTTCCATCCACTGGTTCACTCTCCAAATGGCTGCAATGGCTGGAGCTGGGCCAGTCGGAAATTAGGAGCCAGGAACTTAGTCCAGGTCTGCTGTATGGATAGCGGGGACCCAAGCACTCAAGCCATCACCGATTGCTTTCCACAGTGTACATAACCAGGAAGCTGGAATTGGAAACAGAGCCAGGACTTGAGCCCAAGCATCCTGATGTGAGATATGGGTATCCCAAGTGCTGATTCAACAGCTAAACACCTCCCCAAGATTATCTACATGCAGAAGCATTTTATTAAATGCTCTAGGCAAAAAATAGACAAAATGTGTTTTGATGTATAAAGAGTATTTGCAAAACTAAGGCAAACATTCTGAAAGATCAAATGCATTCCTTTTAAACTTGAAAACAAAGGTAGTTGCTGTATCCCCATGTAAGCATAAAAAAGAAATTAGATTTTTAAAAAAGAAACAAAACGTTTACTATTTAAAGATAGTATAAGTACAAATAGAGAAAATCATAGAGTCCATAGATAAGTTTTGAGAAGGTCATTGGACGTAAAACCAATGTGCAACATGGCAGCAACAAGAGGTAGGAAAAACATATTAAAAAGCATTTTCAGGGCCGGCGCCGTGGCTCACTTGGCTAATCCTCTGCCTGCGGTGCCGGCATCCCATATGGACACCAGGTTTTAGTCCCAGTTGCTCCTCTTCCAGTCCAGCTCTCTGCTGTGGCCCGGGAAGGCAGCGGAGGGTGGCCCAAGTGCTTGGGCACCTGCACCCGTGTTGGAGACCAGGAAGAAGTACCTGGCTCCTGGCTTCGGATTGGTGTAGCTCCGGCTGTGGCAGCCATGGGGGGGAGGGGGGTGAACCAACTCTGTCTCTCTGTCTCACTGTCTAACTCTGTCAGATAAATTAAAAAAATTTTTTTTCAATTGCATTAAAAAGAGAGATCAGAATAGACCAATGTGATTTAAAAATGGGCACATGACCAGAACAGAAATTTCCAAAACAAACAAAAAAAAAATACAAGTACAAATGACTAATAGATAAGTGAAAAAACTATTCAGAATCACTAATCAGGGGAATGTAAATCAGTGAGATGGCCTCTCTCCTTTTAGATGGCTATCATCTAAAAGATAAAATATCAGGGGTGGGCTTTGTGGCGTGGTTGGAATGCTGGCACCCCCTGTGAGTGCTGGTTTGTGTCCTAGCTGCTCTACTTCCTGCTAACATCCTGGGAAAAGCAGTGAAAGATGGCCTAAGTGCTTGGGCCCCTGCCGTCCACGTGGGAGACCTGGAAGAACCTATCAGTGCCAGGCTTTGGCCTGGCCCATTCCCAGCTGGTGCGGCCACCTGGGTAGTCAACCAGCAAATGGAAGATCTCTGTTTCTCTCCCTCTCTCCCTGGAACTCTGGCTTTCAAATACATAAATTTTTTTCTTTTTTTAAAAAAAGGAAAAATCACACATGCTAAGGAGGATGGGGAGAAAGGGAAACTCATGCACTGTTGGGAATGCAAATTAGTACAGCCTGCAGCCGCTGTGAACAGTATGGAAGTTCTCACACCACTAGTAACAGAACTACGGTATGATCCAGCCATCCCACCACTGGGTGGGTCTATGTGGTTACTTCAAAAAGTTCATGACAAATGGAACTAAAACATAAATTTATTTTGGATGCAAAACAGTCTTTGAAATCCCTATTAAAAAATACTATGCCTGGATTTCAAAATTGTTTTGTACCAAAATAAATTTGTTTTAGCTCCATTTTCCATGCACTTTTTGAAGTGCCCTTGCATATTCAAGGAAACTGAAGTCAGTATGTTGAAAACACACCTGCACTCCCATGTTTACTGCCACCCTATTCACAACAGCCAAGACAGGAAATCCACCTGGATGTCCACCGACAGATGAATGGAAAAAGAAAATGGGAAAAAGAACAGTGGTTACCAAAGCCTGGGAAGAGTGAGGGGGACAGGGGAGCAGAGGCAACTGTTAGTGGTACAGGAAGCAGTTGGAAAAGAGGAAAGACTTCTGTTCTTTCGAGCGGTTGAATAACGATGGTTGCTGACAATTAACCTGATATTTCAAAATAGCTAGTGGAGAGGATTTTGAATGTTTCCAACACAAAGAAATTAGAAGTGTCCAAACTGATAGATAGGTCAGTCATCCTGCATTTGATCAGTAGACTAATGGAAGAGAACAGAGAGATCAAACCCAGATCCATGTAGAGTAGAAAACAAAATTTGGGACAGATGAGGCTACAAGTCCCTGGAGAAAGAGCAGAAGTGGTGCTGGAACAGCCCATTACGTACATGCCATGTAAGTGGTTATGTATGTACTGAACGTTAAACCTCAGCACCTACTGGGTTGTGCCAGGACTGATGAAAATGTTTTAGAATTAGTGGTGATGGTCGCATAGTTCTGTGACTATGTGCTGAACCGCTGAACCGTCTATCTCAAAAGAGTGACTTAGAGTATGTGAAATATATATCAATAAAACTGGTTTTATATATATAACTGGTTTATATATATATATATATATATAAAATCAGTTCCTGATCCATTAAAGCCTTATGAGCAGCAAATATCTGAGAAGGGCAAAGAACAGCCTTCCACCACAAGAGGGCAGTTTGACTTTGAACGTTGGCTCTATCCTGGACAAAGCTGGCTGGAATGTCCCTGGAGTTACTGGCTTGGCAGCAGTGACCACAAGGGCAGATTTCCCTGCAGTCCACTCCAAGCTACCACTATGTATGACTGTTATTTGAAATACAGTCTTCCTGGACCCAGTAACTCAAATATGGCAACCAAATGTCATGTATTCTCATCTGAGAAGCAAACAGAAGGATTTGCTTACAACTTCATAGGATGAAAATTTAGGCCCAGCAGAGAAGTTGTTAACCAGTAATATCAGTCACAAAGGCAGCTAGGTGAACATTGTGTGTGCTAAATTATTTTCCATGTGTGCATGCGTGTGTGTGTATTTATGTGCATTCACATTGGTTTTCTTGGACAGATCACCCATTAGAAGGATGCCGCTTTGTAGCTCAAGGACAACCCTATATGGAGAGCAATATAAAAAAGTCATCGAAGCTGTGGACTCTTGCTGTCCCTCCTACGCACTGCCCCTTAGCTGTGGGACCCTGAACGAGTACCCAGGTCGCAGTGCAGCTGTAGAGTGGGGAGTGACCTCCAGGGGTTCTCATGTAGAGTGAATGAGATCCTGCAGGTGCAGTAGTCCAGCAGGGACTGCTAGAATATGTCTGCATTCTGTGGGACCCCACAGGGGAGTTAAGTGGGGGATGTGATAGTGATCAGAGCATCTGCATCTTTCAGGTCTTTGAGGGTGATTTCTACCTTTGCCATAGTCTCAGGCATTATAGCTTTTTTATTGATAGCTTTATTTATAATATTTACTAATTTTCAACTATTTTTCCAAGAGTTACAAGAGCAAGAGCCTCCTTTACTTACAATATTGCCAATGCGATACTGGTGTCATTTTTTTAAAAAAAGATTTATTTATTTATTTATTTGAAAGAGAAACAGTTACACTGAGAGAGAGAAGAGACACACCGAGAGAGAGGTCCTCCATCTGCCTGTTCACTCCCCAATTGGCCACAGTGGCTGGAGCTGTATTGATCCAAAGCCAGGAGCCAGGAGCTTCTTCTAGGTCTCCCACATGGGTGCAAGGGCCCAAGTGCTTGGGCCATCTTTCACTGCTTTCCCAGGCCATAGCAGAGAGCTGGAATGGAAGTGGAGCAGGCAGGACTCGAACAGATGTCCACATGGTATGCCGGCACTGCAGGCGGTGGCTTTACCCACTATGCCACAGCACGGGCCCCAGATACTGGTTTCTATTTACCGTCTTGGCTGAGGCAGGGTGGTAGGGAAACTTGGCTTTCTCCTCCATCAAGGATTAGGTGAGCAGTGTAGGGGCTTTTCAAGCCACAAGGCCCAGTGACAGGGGAAAGAACCACCAGATGGGCCGTGATACCAGCGACCCTACTGTGCACAGGAGCCGTGCCAGCAACCACCACTTCCTTCCCCAACAGGGCTGTGCTGATGCTTCCCACACACAGGTGGGAGCTAAACTAGCTGCTTTTTTTTTTTTTTCATGGAACATCATTTGTTAAAGACTGAGACAAACCACAGTTATTCAGAATTAGGTAACTGGAGATATATTCTGAGAAGTGAGCCAATAATCCTGTCACCTCCAGCAACACAACAGAGAGTATTTGTAGCCAATGAAAAAATTTGTGTCTTCAAGTGAAAATTAGAATTTTGGAAAACTTGTATCCTCTCCATGAGCTTGACAACTTCCTGACACTCACAGACTTTTCTGGTAGTTCTCTCATGAGACTGTAATGGTATTAACAGTTTTGATCTTTATAACACTGTTTAATGAAATTTGTCAACAAGATTGGAACAGCTCATGAAACCATTTTTTTGGTTACCACTTGGTCAGTGCATGATGGTAACAAAATCCTTCATGACTAAAATATCCACTCAAATCTCAATGGACTTTATGTAACATGGTGGGGAAGTCCACTAATGATGGTTTTGGACTCCACATGGCAATACAGCTGCCAATAGTTGACTCTTAGTGAGTATTGAGGAAGGATATCCACAGCTCTCTGAAAAGGCTACTAAGATATCCCTCCCCATTCACACTGCATATGCAGATTTCCTTCACACACTCAACCCAAACAACCTATCAGGAGAGATAGAGAGGGGGCAAGTGTTTGTTCGACACTGCAGTTAAGACATGGCTTGGGATACCTGCATCTTTTATTAAATAGCTTTGAGTCCATCACCCATTCCAGTTTCCTGCTAATGTACATCCTGGGAGGCAGCAATCGGAGCTCAGTGGTCGGGTCCTTGCTGCCCACATAGAAAACCTGGATTGAGTTCAGGCTCCCAGTTCCAGCCAGGCTCAGGCTTGGTTATTGCAGACAGTGGGAGAGTGAACCAACAGATGGAAGATCTCGGTCTTGAGGATTAATTAATTTAAAAAATAATGGAATGAAAACTGAAAGCTATGACAACCCAGCATTTGAAAATCTTTCTATTCTCACAATTATTTTTCTCTTTTGAAAAAATGTAGCGAATTCCCCTAAAAGATGCCTTAATCATAATTACATGTAATATGATCATTTGAAAATGAGTTAACATTTTATGGGGCCAGTTTTGTGGCACAGCAGGTTAAGCCATTGCCTGTAACACCAGCATTCCATATGAGTGTTGGTTGGAGTCCCGGCTATTCCACTTACAATCCAGCTCCCTGCTAATGTGCCTGGGAAAGCAGTAGAAGATGGCCCAAGTTCTTGGGCCCCAGCCACCCACATGGGAGACCTGGGTGACATTTCAGGCTCCTGGATTTGGCCTGGCCCAGTCCTGGCCCTTGGGCCATTTGGGGAGTGAACTGATGGACTGGAAGATCAATCTCTCTCTCTCTCTCTCTCTCTCTCTCTCTAACTGTGCCTTTCAAACAAATAAATAAATCTCTTAAAGAAGAAAATATAAAAATGATGTGACTTTTAAAAAATGGCAAATTAATGCTTGAATAACTTCTGAGTTTTTCTAGAGATGAGTCACGTGTCCCACAGTTCTCTGGTGACCAGTAACAGTGCAAGGGGCTGATCATGGAGAGCTCTGAGAGGTGCTTCCTGGGAAGAAAGGGGATGAGGAGTGTGCCTGTCCCCTGCCTAGGCTGGCGAGGGTTAGGGAAAGGGCCCAGAGACCCCCGTGGCACATGGCAGGGCAGACATGATCATTGAGCCTCAGTGATTTTCTTTTCACTTTTCCGTTGAAGTCTATTATGGGCTGCCATTTTGTCTTGATTATTTAGGATAAAACAGGACAAATCATGACAGAATGAGTGACCCTTATCAATCACAAAACCTCGTGAGAACAGAAGAGATTCATTCTCTTGCCAGAGGTATCCAGAGTTTACAGTGATTACATTTATCTTTAAGATCTAGAATTCACTCAAGTTGGATAATTCTTCTCAAATTATAATTTTCTTCTGCCTGAGCTAAAAATTTAAGAAGATCCCTAGATACCATGGTCATCTCTCTGATCTTCAAATTATGATGCTCAACACACAACAATGAAATTACTTTTTGGAAACAAGTCTTCTCCAAAGGAAAAAAATCCAATAAGAGATCAAATAGGCACAGTAATTCTAAAAGACAGTTCAGCTCTATCAACCTGATACAGTGCCTTGTGTGTTCTCTCAGGCACTGGCGTATTCCATTAATGCTTCAGCAGATAACGCACAAGAGTACAGTAAATCCCCATTCCTCCCTTGACCACTGCTGGAAGACGTTTCTCCCTAACCCTGGTGAAGGCGCTCTTTCTTTATTAGATCAGACTTAATTCCCTTGATTTGTAGTTATTCTTTCTAACAGTTGATACACAGGAATTCAGAAAGGCTTTTTTCAGATTTGAGATGTAAGTTCAATGTCAGCCTTTTTCCAAAACAAAGGAAGAGTTGCCAGCTAAAGCATGCGATGCAGAATGCAGGACATGTGGTGACTCAGCACTGGGTTTTGCTTGCCTGGTTTTGCTGGGGAAACGAAGCTCTGCAGAATCACAGAAACATAGCGATGACTTTAGGCTCAGCAGAGTGAGTTCAGGAAAGGCAAAATCTTACTATCCGGGCTCTGGCTATTGCTGCCAAAACTTCTTGGATCACTGAAGTAAGATAAATCACTCAAATAGCATTAAAATTTTTTTTCTTGAAAGACAGAGAGAAGTGTTCTAACATATGTCACCCCCCAGATGCCTGCAACAGCTACAGCTGGGTCAACCTGAAGCTAGGTACCAGGAACTCCATCCGGTCTCCTACATAGGTGGCAGAGACCCGATAACTTGAGCCATCATATACTGCCTCCCAAGGTGCACATTAGCAGGAAGCTAGATTAGAAGTGGAAAAGCTGCTACTTGATCCAGGTATTATGATGGGGTGCAGACCTCCCAAGAGGGGATTTCATTATTGCACCACACGCCTACCCCCTTGAACATTTTACTACTTGGAAAATATAATACAATGGTTTTGAACACAGGGTACACTTGAACTTCAGCTATACCACTTCCAATCCACTGTATCCTGGATAAATCCCGTTATCACTCAGTATCTCAGTTTGCATAGCTATATAGTAAGAACAGCAATAAACTACCACATACAATTATGTGGCTTTTATTAATGTATGTAAAGTATTTAATCTGATACAAAGTAACCGATCAATATTATTTACTTATTTATTTATTTTTGACAGGCAGAGTGGACAGTGAGAGAGAGAGACAGAGAAAGGTCTTCCTTTTCTGTTGGTTCACCCCCCAAGTGGCTGCTGTGGCCTGTGCATTGTGGCCAGCGCACCGCACTGATCCGAAGCCAGGAGCCAGGTACCTCTCCTGGTCTCCCATGTGGGTGCAAGGCCCAAGGACTTGGGCCATCCTCCACTGCCCTCCTGGGCCACAGCAGAGAGCTGGACTGGAAGAGGAGCAACCAGGACAGAATCCGGCGCCCTGACCGAGACTAGAACCCAGGGTGCCGGCACCACAGGCGGAGGATTAGCCTAGTGAGCCACGGCGCCCGCCGATCAATATTATTTATAACTGGTTTGCTTTCATTCCTTAAGCTTCGCAGCATCCCTGTGGTTATTGTGGGTTAGGTATCCCTAAGGCTACACTGAGTTTACCTGTCTGGCAGGTGCTCTGATTCCAAACAGGGCAAATTTCCAACATGCCATCATCAATCTACAAATTTCACCTATTGCTTATAAGTATAGGACTCAGAATCATCATTAAAATGTGATCTATTACATAGTCTTAGATTCCATGTATTCAATTCAAAGGATTTGTAGGATTCATAAGTATTTAAACTTGCACTTTGAACCTTTTTGGCCAAAGTATACATTAGTTAATTACTGGTTTTATTTCATTTTCTGTTGACCATGCATTTGTTGCTTTACCACCTTCATATGCTAGCTAAATCTGTCCTTCTCCCATAGCTGTTTATAGATTAAAACTCCTACCCCAGGAACACTGGCTCACACTGGACATGGTAGTATCTCAGAGCTGTAGAGGGCAGAACCCCATGTGAATTCAGCTCAGTGGGTTGTGCAGCTGAGTCCACTCAGAGAGTTGTACAATCATTCACCCAGCAAATACTCATTATACCCCACCCATATGTAGGTAGTTCCCTGGGAAATAGCACTGAATGAGTCAGACTATGCCCCTGTGGTGAACAGTTAATCAGTCTATCCATGAAAAAGAGAAATTCAGGGGTGAGCATTTAGCCTAGCACTTAGGATGCCAGCTGAGATGCCCACAACCCATATTGCAGTGTTTGGGTTTGATACCAAGTTCAGGCTCCTGACTCCAGGTTCCTGTTAATGCAGACCCTGGGAGGCAGAGGTGATGACTCAAGTACTTGGGTTCCCGCCATCCACATACAAAACCTGGCTCTCTACTGTAGGCCCAGCCCAGTCCTGGTCATTGTGGACATTTCAGGAGTCAATCAGTGGATGGGAGTGCTCTCTATCCTCCTCTGTTTTTCTGTCTTTCAAAGAAAAATAAACTTTTTTTAAAATTTTTTTTTTTTTATTTTTTGACAGGCAGAGTGGACAGAGAGAGAGAGAGACAGAGAGAAAGGTCTTCCTTTGCCGTTGGTTCACCCTCCAAAGGCCGCCGCGGATGGCGCGCTGCGGCCGGCGCACCGCGCTCATCCGATGGCAGGAGCCAGGTGCTAGGTGCTTTTACCTGGTCTCCCATGGGGTGCAGGGCCCAAGCACCTGGGCCATCCTCCACTGCACTCCTGGGCCACAGCAGAGGGCTGGCCTGGAAGAGGGGCAACCGGGATAGAATCCGGCGCCCTGACCGGGACTAGAACCTGGTGTGCCGGCGCCGCAAGGCGGAGGATTAGCCTGTTGAACCACGGCGCCGGCCGAAAATAAACTTTTTAAAGGTAATTCCAAGAGCTGGCATTTTGTGGTGGAGTGGGTTAAATTGCTTCCTGTGATGCTGGCGTCCCATATGAGCACGTTTGAGTCCAGGCTGCTCTGCTTCCTATTCGGCATTCCTGCCAATGTGCCTGGGAGGGCAGCAGAGGATGGGCCAAGTACTTTGGCCCCTGCCACCCGCCTTGGAGATCCAGTTGGAATTCCAGGCTCCTGGCTTCCACGTGGCCCAGCCTGGGCCATTACAGCATTTGCAGACTGAACCCATGGATGGAATCAATCTCTCTCTGTCTTTCAAAACAATCAATCAGTCTTTTTAAAAAAGGTAATTCAAGATGGTATAAATATGGACTAAGAAGATGATAAAATGGGCTGATAGGACAGCTGGGAGATGGCGGGATGGCTGCCTGGGATGACCCATCTGTGCAGGTGGCATGTGAGCCGTCCTCTGATCTTCAGAGCAAAGGAGTTGAGCGGAGAACTGGGGCCCAAGCAGTGCTGCGGTGGGAAGGAGCTCTGTCACTTTACTGGGATAAAAGAAAGCAGAGTCACCAATTATGAAACTAAAACTCCTCTTGAGGCCTTTTGTTCATTTTTAAAAAATACATCCCCAAAATAAAAAAAAATACATCCATGGAGTGAAAAGTCAACCTATAGAACTGGAGAAAATTTTGTAAACTCTTCCTCTGACAAAGAATTAATAGAATAGATAAAAAACTAAAAAATAAATAAAAATAATCCAACTTGAAAAATGGGCACTTCTCAAAGTAAGAAATTCCAGTGGCCAACAGATTTATGAATAATAATCAACACCATCTGCCATCAGGGAAATGCAGATGAGAAATACAACAAGATACTGGCTCACCTCAGTCAAACTGGCTATCATCAAAAAGAAAAATAGTGAATGGTGGTGAGGATGTGGAAAAAATGGAATTCTTATATATTGTTGGTGAGAATGTAAATTAGTACAGTCATATGGAGAACCAGCATATATCTGCCATATGATGCAACTTTCCCTCTTCTGGGTGTCTGTTCAAGGGAAAAGAAATCAGCCCACCAAAGAGATACTTGCACTGTCAATGTTCTCACAAGCACTGTTCACAATAGCTGACAGAATCAACCTAGATGCCCATCAACAGATAATGGATAAAGAAAATGTAGTCTGTATATACATAGGGAATATTATTCAGCTGTAAAAAAGAACAGTGCCTCATCAATTTGCAGCAAAATGGATGGAAGTCAAGGGCTTTATGTTAAGTGAAGAAATTCAGACGCAGAAAGACACACACTACATGCTTTCTCTCATATGTGGAAGCTACATTTTTTTTTTTTAAAGAAATAGGTCAATCTGAACCTAGATTAGTGATTACTGAAGACTGTAAGTGGGTGGGGTTGGGGGGAGGTAGGAATAATGAGTACCAGACCCCATCAGATAGAAAGAGTCGGTTCTGGTGCTTTACAGGGCTATAGTTCACACTGACCTGTAACACATTTTATGAATGACTACAGGAGGAGCTCAGATTCTCCATCAGGGAGTGGCACTGGGCAGATGTTGGTTGCCCCTGTCTGGTTAGAGCACACTGTACATTTGTGTGCGTGTTAGAGTGTCGCATTGTACCCAAGGCATATGCCATTTTCATGTTAATCAAAAATTTATTTTACGTTTAAGGAAATGGAAATGCCAACTCCTCTATTTGATCCTTCCACATTGTATACATGTAAAGTATCACCATGTCCGCAGAAAAAAACACACAACACAAAGAGAAAGAGGAGGAAACTACAGGCTTTGCATTACCAAGTGTGTTAGTCACCTTTATTTGCCTTCTAGAAAAAGGCACAGGAGTGGCCGAGGTGCACATTTCCTTTGTAATGTTTTCAAGAGAAAACCAGCTTCAGCTCACTGGCTCTTATTCCGGTGCTAAAATATGTACTAGTCTTTCTTCAGCAAATCTGTCTCAGAGCCCAGACTTCTACACACAGGAGCCCTGGCACATCTATCAACTGTTAGCTCTTTTCATGAACTTCATCGAAGACTTGGAATGCAGCATCCCAGTTTATCACGCTGATCTGGACGCCTACGTGATTTTCCTTGCTCAAGAAGACACTGGATCTTTGACTCCTCCCTACTCTTTATCTCTTCCCCCTCTCCTCCCTCACTGTGTTATTCAGAAGTCCCCCTTTATGCTTTCTAATCTCTTATATATATATACACAGGTAATGCCATGCCTGTACCCACTGCATGCGTTTCCCCAAACACGTACAGGCAAATCCACAGTGACAGGAAGCAGGTTAGTGTCTGCCCAGGCCTTGGCTGGGGTGTGTGGGGTTTCTTCCCGGGATGAGAAAATGTTGTACAATGAATTGTGGTGACGATGCACAACTCTTGGGATATACTAAAAGCCATGCAAGTGTATACTTTCAACAAATGAATTGTGTGGTGTGTGAATTCATCTCCATAAAGCTGTTTAAAGGCTAGTGGAGGGGCAGGTGTTTGACCCAGCGGTTGAGATGCCTGCCTCCCAGATGACAGGACCTGGGCTTGATTCCCAGCTCCAGCTCCTGATTTCAGCTTCCTGCTGATGCAGACCCTGGGGGCCACTGGGAGACCTGGACTGCGTTCCCAATCCTCAGCCAGGCCCAACCCCTGCTATGGCAGCCATCTGGGGAGTGAAGCCGAGGATGGCAGCTCTCCTTCTGTGTGTCCCTCTGCCTCTCAAACAAACTTTTTAAAAGCCGTTATTTAATTTATTCAAAAGGCAGAGTTACAGACACACACAGAAAGAGAGAGAGAGAGAGACAGAGACAGAGAGAGACACAGGGAGGGAGAAGAAGAGGGAGAGAGAGAGAGAGGTAGGGAGGGAGGGAGGGAGAGAGAGAAAGAGAGATTGATCTTCCATCCACTGGCTCACTCCCCTAATGGCTGTAACTGCCAGAGCTGGGCCAGACTGAGGCCAAGAGCCAGGAGCTTCTTCCAGTTCTCCCATGTGGGTGCAGGGGCCCAAGCACGTGGGCCATCTTCCACTGCTTTCCCAGGTGCATCAGTAGGGAGCCGGATCAGAAGTGGAGCAGCTGGGACTAGAACCAGCACCTGTATGGGATGCTGGGGCTGCAAGTGGCAGCTTTTACCCGCTATGCCACAGCACCAGCCATTTAAATAAATTTTTAAAAATACAGAAACAGAAATGGAGAAGGCAAGAATAAAGAAGGCAATTGTAGAGGGAAAAAAACTGGGGGCTTTAAGTGATCAAATATTAAGACTGACTTTAAAGTGACTATAAGATAGGGTAACGTTTGTGCAAGGACAGACACACAGAGGCTGGATCAGATTGTAAGTGCAGGAAAGAGCTGCTTAGATGGAGTCCCTAGACTGACGAGAAAAGCTACTGCAGTTCAGCAGGGGCAGGAGGGGTTTCTCAACGGATGGTGTGTTGGCCATACACATGCCCTACTACACACCATGAGAGATCCATTAGAGATGATCAAAGACCTAAATGTAGTCCAAATAAAGCTCCTGAAAGACAGTAGTACAAGGCTACTTGAACATTTTCTTGGAAAAAAAATTAAAAGATAACTTTAGGGGAGCAAAACACTCATGAAATGCATGCATAATTTTTCCATATAGGCATTTTCCATGAAATTTTCTTTTAGAAATTTATTTGAAAGTCAGCGTTACAGAGTCAGAGGAAGACACAGAGACAGAGACCTTCCATCTGCTGGTTCACTCCCTAGATGGCTGCAACTGCCAGGGCTAGGCCCGGCCAAAGCCAGGAGCCAGGAGCTTCATCTGGGTCTTGGGCCATATTGTGCTGCTTTTCCCAGGAATCATACCAATGCCAATATGGGTTTCAACTAAAATAACATATTGGTTTTAAAATGTAACAAAACTTGAAAATTCTGAAGGGATGCTCTAACACTGGCATCCCTTATGAGCGCTGGTTCAGGTCCTGGATGTTCCACTTCAGACCCAGCCCCTTCCTAAGGCTCCTGGGAAAGCAGCAGTAGATGGCCCAAGTGCTTAATCTCCTGTCAACCAAATGGGAGATCTCAATGGAGTCCAGGCTCCTGGCTTTAGCCTGGCCCAGCTCTGACTACTGCAACTATTTGGGGAGTGAACAGTGGGTGGAAGATCTCTCTCTTTCTCCTTCCTCTTCTCTCTGTAGTCCTGCCTTTCAAATAAAATAAACAAATCTTTTTTTAAAAAGATGACGTACTATGTGGTGATACCAGAGCTGTCTTTGTGTGGGCACAGTCCATGAAATGACACAATGGTGAACTGCTTATGAACGCTTCTCAGAACACGTCCTCAACATTAAACCACGCAAGGATGAATAAACAAAGGACCAGAAGAAGATCTTTCCAGTGTGTGCATATGTGTGTGTGTGTATCTGACAAAGAACTCATACATAGAATCTCCGAGAATCTTCCAATTAACAGTAAAAAGACAACCCTGTAATTTGAAATGAGTAGAAACGTATCCCTCACAGAAAGAGAATACCCATATGCCTGGAAGTTTGAATGGTGTTTGCCATGCTTGGAGATCAAGAAAACACAGATGAACCACAGTGACTACCGCTGAGCCTCCACCAGCATGTCAGCACCACGCTGTGGCGAGGATCTGGAGTGAGTGGACCATTCCTACCTTGCTCACAGGAAGGGAGAAAACTTGGGAAAACTTCTTGGCACTCTCTACTAAAGCCAAACACATGGATACCCTGTGACCCATCCTACATTTGCGTAGGTACCCAGCAGAAAAGAGTGTTTATGCCCACTAAAGGCCATGTGTAAGGATGTTTACAGCAGCATTAATGGCCTGGTAAAATTCAAACATGCATCATAAGCTGAATAAATAAATTGTGAATGAGTGAAAAGTGACATCATAATAATGCAGAAATTAAAAGGAAGAAACCATGACATTCAACAATGCTGGTGAATCTCATAAAATACTGAAAAAGTCAGAAGAAAAATATGTACTGCATGATTCTACTTTTACGAAGTTTGCAAACCAGCAGAACGAATATGTGGTAGGGCTCAGAGAATCATTATCTTTCATGGAGTTATTTTTTAAAATGCTTTTTAAAAAAGATTTTATTTATTTATTTGAAAGTCAGAGTTACACAGAGAGGAGAGGCAGAGAGAGAGAGAGAGAGAGAGAGAGAGAGAGAGAGAGAAAGGTCTTTCATTCGGTGGATCACTCCCCAATTGGCCGCAACTGCACCAATCTGAAGCCAGGAACCAGGAGCTTCCTCCAGGTCTCCCACATGGGTATGGGGCCCCAAGGACTTGGGCCATCCTTTACTGCTTTCCAAGGCCACAGCAGAGAGCTGGATTGGAAGTGGAGTAGCCGGGTCTCGAACTAGTGCCCATATGGGATACCGGTGCTTCAGGCCAGGGCGTTAACCCGCTGTGCCACAGTACTGGCCCCTCATGGAGTATTGATGGAAAAGCATGAGGAAGCTTTCTGAAATGCTTGGAACGTTCTAGAACTTCAGTGGATGCTTACATAAAAATGCATCAAACTGTACAATTTGGGCACTTTACTGCATATGTTATCTCAAAAACAAATGTGTTGCTTGAGAATGGTATCTATGCAAAAGATGGATTGATGAACAAAGTAAATTTGATATTTGATTCAATAGCAATGTGGATAGAACACATATGGAATTTAAGTAATATAAAGCTACTTCAAAAAGTTCACGGCAAATGAAGTTAAAATTAGTTTAGGGGCCAGTGCTATGACTTAGTAGGTTAAGCCTCTGCCTGTGCACTGGCATCCCAGATGGGTACCAGTTCAAGTCCAGCTTCCTGCTGATAGACTAGGAGGGCAGTAGAGGATGGCCCAAGTGCTTGGGCCCCTGCACCTACAAGGGAGCCCCATAAGAGGCTCCTGGCTCCTGGTTCTAGATTGGCCCAGCTCCAGCCATTGTGGTCATTTGGGGAGTGAACCAGTGGATGGAAGAGCTCTCTCTCTGTCTTGCCCTCTCTCTGTAACTCTGCCCCTCAAGTAAATATATACGTTTTTTTAAAAAAAAGTTCATTTGGGGGCAGAAAACTTTTAAATCCACGCATAGTTTTTACCTAAAGTACATTTTCCATAAATTTCTTGACTGTCCCTCATACTTTGGTTTAAAAAATTTGGAATATAAGGGATACTAGCTCTATGAAATCAAATTACTCTCCTAAAATAAAATAAAATAAAAAATAAACAGCAACTGGGAAACAGAAGAAAGGCAAAGAGGATCTGGGCTGTTTGCATTTCCTAAAGCCACCTCATCCTGCACAACACTGTCCTCACAGTAGAAGTCATGTCTCCTGGGCTGGCGCCACAGCTCAATAGGCTAATCCTCCGCCTGCAGTGCCAGCACACCGGGTTCTAGTTCCGGTTGGGGCTCCAGATTCTGTCCCAGTTGTTCCTCTTCCAGTCCAGCTCTCTGCTGTGGCCCAGGAAGGCAGTGGAGGATAGCCCAAGTGCTTGGACCCTGCACCCACATGGGAGACCAGGAGAAGCACCTGGCTCCTGGCTTCGGATCTGCGCAGTGCGCCTGCCACAGCGGCCATTGGAGGTGAACCAACGGAAAAGGAAGACCTTTCTCTCTGTCTCTCTTTCTCTCACTGTCCACTCTGCCTGTCAAAAAAAAAAAAAAAGTCATGTCTCCTGGGGAGAACACACCGTGTTTGTCTATTCCAGTGTCTACTGATAGAGACAGCAACAACTGCAGGCGTTGCTAACACAGAGACCTGTCCGCAGAAGTGAGAGGGGCCGATGGGGCAAAAGGCTGAGTGCACACAACCCACGTGGCTGCAGGAAGCTTTGGCAACCACAGGAAGCTGACAACTCCTAAGGCTGAGGAAGCGAAAAGGGAAGGAGTGGTGCCCACATCCCAGGAGCTCTGTCCTGCTGAGATATCTGCCACTACCAGTGCCACAGCTGCTGCTGTTGGAACCTTCTAGGTAGGAAGCCAGGAACGCAGGGCCAGTTCTGCACTCTGGAAGACACAGTCCCAGGTTTGCTGAGGCCTGCAGCTGCCAGGGCAGGTGACAGTCCTCTGCAGCTGCTGCTACAACTGGGCCACGGTTGCAGCAATGGGCTGCCCTGCTGCTGTCCAGGCCACCACAGAACAAGGGACACCTTGTCCTCCTGCTGCTGTCCACCCTCTTAGCAGAGCCTTCTGTTGGCAAAGCCCAAACAGAAACCACCTGATGAGCCATCTGGGAAATGCAGTGCTCAGCTTTCCAGCATTACAGAAAGGATAGAATGGAGCAGAGGATCAACAAATAACCAGAACAATCTGGAAAAGCAAAGTTGAGCTAAAATTAAATCCATTTCTTTATTCCAAGATTTCTCAAAAGCCTTTAATATGTGACTGTGCTTTGAAAATGTTCAAAAGGCTGTTACAGTGTGTGGTGCATCTCAACTTTTATGACTAAAGACCTATTTCCCCCCCACAGAACCCATTGCCAATGTCCCATAAGACCTCAGAATAGGATAAAAACTGGGACAAACAAAAGCGCTATTGTTGTTGGAGTATAACAAGAGCATGATAAGACCGTTTATATAAAAGGTACTTCTTATTATAGGTTATAAAAATTGTAGGAGAGCAAGTCCAATACACCAGCATCCTGAGAAGTCTACTGAAAGAATATCACTGGCAAATCCTCCATTTCTTAGATCTCTTTCTTTTTTGAAGTTTATTTATTTATTTTCATGTAGTTGAAAGGTAGAGCAATAGAGAGATGGAGGGACAGAGAGACTGATTATCTCTCATCTGCTGGTTCCCTCCTCAAATGTCTGCAACAGCCAGGGCTGGGCCAGGCTGAATCCAGCGGCCTGGAACTCCACGGAGGACTCCCCCACGGCTGACCCTTGAGCCACCCTCTGCTGCTCCCTAGGATGCAAGAGCAGGATGCAGAGTTGCTCGGACAGAGACCAGCACTCCAATGTGCGATGTGGACATCCCATGTGCTGGCTCCACCTGCTGTCCCACAGTGTCCCCCTCCTCCACCCAGTGCTTTTTCTAGTGGTCATTTATTACTTGGGAGAATCACAGTGGGGAGAAACAGAGACCGGAGCTTTCTGCTTGCAGAGGGCAGTGGAGGTGAACGATGGCTTTCTTCTTAATTCTAGTAATTAGAGTGTGCCACAGTAACCTAAGTGCAGTCACCGTGTCTCATGGAGACTCCACGAGTTCAGAGGCACAGCTGTGACTCTACGGCAGACTGAGGCAGTAGCAGATTCTTTTTTATTTTTTTATTTATTTATTTTTGACAGGCAGAGTGGACAGTGAGAGAGAGAGAGAGAGAGAGAGAGATAAAGGTCTTCCTTTGCTGTTGCTTCACCCTCCAATGGCCGCTGCGGCCAGCGTGCTGTAGCCGGCGCACCGCGCTGATCCGATGGCAGGAGCCAGGTGCTTCTCCTGGTCTCCCATGGGGTGCAGGGCACAAACACTTGGGCCATCCTCCACTGCACTCCTGGGTCACAGCAGAGAGCTGGCCTGGAAGAGGGGCAACCGGGACAGAATCTGGCGCCCCGACCGGGACTAGAACCCAGTGTGCCAGCGCCTCAAGGCAGAAGATTAGCCTGTTGAGCCACGGCACTGGCCTAGTAGCAGATTCTACACAAAGCACAGATCCTTTTGGAAGCATCTTGGCTGTGCTTTTAGGTTCCTGCCTCCTTGCCTATTGTGCAACATTTAATCCCCCCAAAATCAACCTTCTGATTATTAACCAAACCAGATTTATTTTCTGTCTGCAAGCAAGAATTCTAATGGAGACATTCTTAGAAAATAGAGAAAGCCAAAGACAAACCAGTATTCTATTTTTTCCCCAGAACAAACAAGAAGAGATTGTTTATATGGAAGACAGTCACCATGAAATAACAGAAATCTCAGAGAATGTACCAGCTTTAGAAAAGCAGGTTCATAAAGATTCCGAGAAACCCCACTGTAACAGAGACAAGCGGAAAGCTGTAACATGGAATATGTTGAAATGTGGAAAATCCCAAAGGAAAAGAAGGAGCAGAGAATCGAGAGACACTGGGGTGACTGCAACAGGGTGCTCTCTCATTGGGCCTGATTCGTAACAATGAGAAAAGGATGGAAAAGAGAAGTGTACCCAACATCCATGTCTCTGCGGAAAATGTGGGTGTTGTGGCCTCCACTGTAATCCCATCTGCACAGTCAGCGTACTCAATCGCAGACTGCCAGGAGCACTGGCTCACAGGTGCATGCCTCACCTGGAATCGTCTTTGACTGCAGGGACTGTCATGTTCCTAAGCCACACCTTCTCCCCAATGTGACTGAGCTGGGAAGAAGCTTGGTCCCTTGTCTCAAACTGAAAAACTCTAAAGAACGCCTGTGCAAGTGTGGCCCTCCTTCCTTCCTTCCTTCCCTCCTTCCTTCTTTCCTTCCTTCCCTCTCTCCCTCTCTGTTTCTTCTTATTTATTTGACAGCTAGAGTTAGACAGCGAGGGAGAGACAGAAAGGTCTTCCTTCCATTGGTTCACCCCCCAAATGGCCGCCACGGCTGGAGCTACACCGATCTGAAGCCAGGAGCCAGGTGCCTCCTCCTGGTCTCCCATGCAGGTGCAGGGCCCAAGCACTTGGGCCATCCTCCACTGCCTTCCTGGGCCACAGCAGAGAGTTCGACTGGAAGAGGAACAACCGGGACTAGAACCCGGTGCCTATATGGCATGCCGGCGCTGCAGGTGGAGGATTAACCCTGTGAGTCACGGTGCTGGCCCCAGTGTTTCTACTTTCTACTTGTTGAATGTTACAGTCAGTGGTGCATTCAGCCTGTGATTATAGAAAGGACTGAAATTATGTTTTTACAAAAATTAAAGACAAACAAAAGGCAAACAGGAAGGAAGGGGGTTGAGGGAGTACCTTCTTACAACTGTACCCAGGAAGCATGTGAAATCTCTTTATGAGAATTTTATTTATTTATATATTTATTTATTTGAAAGAGTTACACAGAAAGAGAGGGAGAGGCAGAGAGAGAGTTTTCCATGTGCTGGTTCACTCTCTCCAACTGGCCACAATGGCTGGAGCTGCACCGATCTGAAGCCAGGAGTCAGGAGCCTCTTCCGGGTCTCCCATGCCAGTGCAGGGGCCCAAGGACTTGAGCCATCTTCGTCTGCTGTCCCAGGCCATAGCAGAGAGCTGGATCAGAGGAGGAGCAGCCGGGGACTCGACTGGGACCCATATGGGATGCTGGCATGGCAGACTTTACCTGCTACACCACAGTGCCGGCCCCTATTGGTGAGAATTTTTAAAAAAGAGTACAACTGTAGAGCTGGGATATTGGATTCAAAACCTGCTTGACACTCTGTAGTCCTAGTGCTTTGGCAAATTACTAAACAGGTGTGTGTCACACACTTGTATATGGGAGTACCACCCATCCTCTGAGGTTTATGTGAGGATCTAATGACTTTTTTATTCATGTAAATCCAGTTTATCTGATATAAACATATTACATTTCATGTGACTGTCATTACTGGTGATAATGATGTTGTATACAGAGCCACTGTACCTCTGAGGTTGATGATTTAGAATGCATCTACCAGGGCCAGCATTGTGGCATAATAGTGTAGGCCACTACCTGTGATGCCAGGATCCCATATGGGCACTGGCTTGTATCCTGGTTGCTCCAGTTCCAATCCAGAGCCCTGCTCATGGCCTGGCAAAAACAGCAGAAGATGGTCCAAGTGTTTGGGCCCCTGCCGCCCACTTGGGAGATCTAGATGATGTTCTTGGCTCCTGGCTTTGGCCTGGCACAACTCTGTCTGTCTTGGCCATCTGGAGAGTGAACCAGTGGATGGAAGATCTCTGTCTCTGCAGCTCTTTCAAATACATACATACATACACATATACATATACATGTACATACATATACATATATATATGTGTGTGTGTATATATATATATATATATATATATGTATGTATTTGGAAGAAAAGTGCTCAGCTCCAGAGAAATCTGCAGGGTCATTTGGGGTCTGTTACAACCGCTGCCCCCATTCCTCCCAGTGCCCAATTCTGCCTTCTGTGCTTCTGTCCAGATGTGTCTCCCAAGATCCGTCTCCAACGTACCTGGTGTAAGGAACACCTCATCTCCAGGACTGTTTCTAGGGAACCCATCTAAGACAGAGATGAGAGTCTCTGTTTACAAGGTTACATTTGTATATCCTGGATGCAAACAGAAAGACATTCAGCCAGGCTTTGAACCGGAAGTGAGGGGTGGGGCAGCACACTGGGAAGGATGATTAAACAAACGAAGGCGGAGGGAGCCCATGCACCAGATGACTGGCAGAGCAATCAGCCAAAGTAAGGAAATGGCGTCTAATTGAGACAGGCAAGATAATCCGAGGGCACAGCTGCATTTCTAAATGAAATCACTAGTTCAACAATGGTAGACGCTCACTGTGAGAGTGTGAGCTGCATCAGTGGGGCAATCTCACCCGGAGTAGAACAGAATGCAGTCAAGAAGCCGAGGGGCCAGTGTTGTGGGGCCACAGGTTAAGTCGCCACCTGTGGAGCCAGCATCCCACAAAAGCGCCGGTTCCAGTCCTGGCTGCTCTGCTTCCAATCCAGCTCCCGGCTGATGTGCCTGGAAAAGCAGCAGGGGATGGCTCAAGTGCGTGCTCTCCTGTCACTCATGTAGGAGACTGAGACGGAGTTTTGGGTTCCTGACTTTGGCCTGTCTCAGCCCCGGGTGTTGGGGCTACTTGGGGTGTGAACCAGCAGACGGAAGATAATACACACACACACACACACACACATGCTCTTTCTCCATGTATAACTAACTGCCTTTCAAATAGATAAATGAATCTTTTTTGAAAAGCTGAAAAAAATTGGACGTGGAGACAAAGAGGAAATCCTGGAGACCCAGGCCTATTAGATTGCAGCTCCATAACTGCCTTTGTGATGAAGAAATAAACCCACTCTTGTGCTAAACCGAGGTCCAGTTGTTGAGTTTCTACTTTCAGTGAAAGTAGATGAGAATTCTGGTTTTTATATTTTTAAAATTTTGTTTGAAAAGCAAAGAGACACACACAGTGAAAACCAGACAGATACAGAGAGATCTCCCATCTGTGGGTTCACTCCCCAAATACTTTTAACAGTCAGGGCAGGGCCAGGCCAATGCCAGGATCCAGGAACTCAATTTGGGTCTCCTATGTGGCTGGCAGGGACTCAACCACTACTGCCATCACCTATTGCCTCCCAGGGTGCACATCTGCAGGAAGCTGGAATTGGGAGCAGAGCTGGGACCCAGACTCAGACGCTCCAGTAGGGGATGTGGGTGTCTCAACCATTGTGCCAACGGCCTGCCCCCAGATGAGAATTCCAATATGCAAAAAAGTAAAGCAACTCACCCACGTTGCAGGCAGCAAGCAGAGGGCCAGCCTTCTCACTGAGCAAGGACTCTCCACTCTCCCTCCACGGATCAGGAATTCTCTGTCAATTCATTGTCTGCTGGCAGCCTCTAGGTCCTCTAGGCGAACCCCCCATGCAGGTTTTATCCCTGCTCCCAGTTACCAGTTCTCCCAGTAGGAGGAGCGCCTGCATCCTGACAGTGCGCCCCAGGGCAGGACATGCGTTTCTGCCTGCTGTGCTCACCAGGGCACTGAACTCAGCACTCAGACTCACGACACTACCAGAGACCACTTGGCATCAGACTCATTGTAGGATCCCCCACGTCTGTGTCCTGCTCCCCACTTTCTTTGTGTCTTGACCAAACATGGCAGAATGCCTTGGCCGCCTTGTGGGAACTCCTCGGGCACAGCTCTTGGGGTGACTCCAGCTGCAGGTTTGGCAGGGACAAAACATTCTCTCAGAAGAACACAGGACAGTGTTGGGTGTCTGTTCACTCTACTCCTCTTTGTGGAACATCAAACCACACAGCTGTCCAGAGACCTGCACAGCAGGGAGGTGGGTTATGCATGGGGCAGGTGCAGGAGCCTTCCTGCCTTGTAGTCTCATTCCCCACAGCAGCAGCATCTCCCTGGAAGAACGTCACAGATGCAGCACAGTTTCTGTCCACCCTCCCAAGTCCAGCAGTGGCCACAGTGAGGGCCGCTGAAAGTGACAGAGGCATCCCCTAGAGCAGGTGTACAGCACCTGTCGCTCCAGTGTCACTTCTCAGCAGAGATCATTATGATCAACAGCCACAAGGCTGAGTCACCTTGTCCACACAGTGTAGTAGTCTATTCTGGTTCCAGCAGGAGAGAGCCAGCAAGTTAATCAAAGTCCAACTCCTGGGCAGCATAGAAAAGACTAGTTGAGCATCTTTGCCCAAACTGCCCCACTGATGCTGGGCTCTTCGATTTGCTTTGACCAACGGGACACAAGTGGAGGTGACTTATGCCTCCTTGAGTGGAAGCCTTAGGTGCCGTTGCAAGATCTGCTGCGCTTCCCTTTCTTCTGCTATGAGACGAGGACCATCTCCCCCAAGAAACATCTGGAGAAGAGCCACAGAACAGAGCTGGAGCATATCCCCAGCTGCGTGAAGCCCCGACGGCAGATCAAGATTTATTGTCATGAGTCACTCCTGGTACTGCAGAATAACCCGTCTCTGATGGAAGCATCCATGTTGGAAAGACATAGTCTGGATTTATCATCCTCCTGCCTCCAGTTACTAAGTAGAACCTACCAGCTGAGCCAGCTGCGTCTTTAATGTCTCACGGCTTTAACTCTGGCAATGACCCCCAACCCCAGAGTCTGGATTGGGGATCCATCAGTTCCTCCTGTTTAATGGTTGTCTATTAGGACTATCCAAGTAATGCCTGGAAAAAAAGACGTACCTAACTTGTGATGTTTTCCTGCTCTGATTCATCTCCTCTTTGTACCAGTCAGGGTTCAGTCCAGAGAAACCACACAAAGCCACCTAAATAAACACTAATGTAAAGAATTGCCAACGCAGCATAAAATTGCCAGCTCCATAACTAAAAGAGTAAAAAGAGAAATTTGAGCTATGAAGACACAGCAACCGATGGAAACTGGTAACAACCTCTAGGTTGCAATCATTAATAGGTACAGCAAGGAGTGCCTGGATGGAGCTGCAAGGCAGATGGCTGAAGAGAGGTGCCACTTACCTGGTGCAGGTGTCTCCGTCCAGGGGGTGCCTCTTAGAGCTGCGACCTGCCACTGAGGAGTTGGGGGGTGGGGTGGGGGAGGAGCACAGCCAGCCCTGCAAGTGAAGGAAAATGGCACCGTGGACCCAGTGCTGTGAAGGCAAAGCAGGGTCACCAAGTACCCCTGACCAATACCAAGAGCAAACCAGAGGCTCATGGGAAGGAGCAAAACCCTGCTTCCTCCGCCTGCCATGGGGGTGCCCCCTAGCGCCTCCTATTGTCACCGGCCAACAGGGAATCTGCTGGGAATGTGGACAGAGGAGAACCAGGGCTCAGGGACACCTGGCCAAGAGGGGCCTGTGGGGTGTCGAGGACCAGGGGCGGGGATGGCTGCCCTCCAACCTGCACTCTCAAGGCCCAGCGTCGGCCTTGTGTTGGGGCTGTGCCAGCATGAAGCCATTTGTCTCTTACTTGCTCAGCCGGTGGCAGGTAGGTTAGAACACACACGATGGACACACTGTCCATCACATCTTCCTCCTGCCTTCTGACTGGCTGTGGAAAGCTTGCATTTCTTACTGCAAAGTTCGAGCCAAACTTACACGGCATCAGCACGCAACCTTCTGCAGTTTCATATAAAACCTCCCCTCCCCCTTATGTGTCATTAAACATTTATATGAACTTTGAATTTGGCTCCACATATTTTTTTGAAAAAAAAAAAAGATTTCTTTACTTATTTGAAAGGCAAGGTTACAGAGAGAGAGAGAGAGAAAGAGAGAGAGAGACAGAGACACAGAGAGATCTCCCATTTGCTGGTTTACTCCCCTAACAGCCAAAACGGCCAGGGATGGGCCATACTGAAGTCAGGAGCTTCATCCAGGTCTCCCACATGGGTGCAAGGGCCCAAGCACTTGAGCCATCTTGCACTGCTTTCACGGGTACATGAGCAGGGAACTGGATCGGAAGTGGAGTACCCATTTGGGATGCTGGTGCTGCAGGTGGCAGGTTAGCCCACTACGCCACAGCGCTGGTCCCTGATTCCCTGACCTACCACCATTTCTCACAGGTGCAGCTTTGGATGTGCACTGTGGCTCGGGTTCCCTCCTTTCTCACATGCTCGGCTTCTAGCTGAGAGGCCACTGCGCAGTCTCTGTGTCCCTAAGTCTCTTTCTCCTTTTTCCTTCTGTTGTTTTTGCTGGAGTCGTGAGTCTCTTCTCCCATGGCCAACATTCAGCCTTTTTATCAAAGATTTAAATGAAGGGTTAGAAGAACTTCATTTTCAAATTTGTTGATGACATAGGAATAGGAGATCTAGATACAATGGCAAGTTACAAAAATCAAGATTCCTAATGACTTCTTATGGAAAGAAATGCTGTGTTGGTAGCAAAAGATAAGATAAAGGAAAATGGTTTAAAATAAGGCTAAGAAAAAAATGACATTAAAATTACTGAAAGAAACACAAATCTCTATTTTTAAAGCCTGGTAGCAATACATTTATGTGACAGCTTTAGAAAAGAAAATGTGATTTTTATAATAGGCACACAATAGCTATTCAATGAATGTTTACATAACTTAGTATATGACAAATTCATGGAAACGGATCATTAATTTAAATCAAAAAAAGTCTTGCCAAGGCCAGCATTGTGGTGCTGCCTGCAGCACCAGCATCTCAGATCAGAACCCTGGTTCGAGTCCCGGCTGCTCCACTTCTGATCCAGCTTCCTGCTAATGCAACTGGGAAAGCAGCAGCAATTGAACCAAGTGCTTGGGCCTCCTACCACTCATGTGGGAGACCTGAATGGGGCTCCTGGCTCCACCCTGGCTGAGGCCATTGTGGCCTTCGGGGAGTGAACCAGCAGATGGAAAATCTCATTCTCTTTCTGTCTCTTCCTCTGTCACTATGCCTTTCAAATAAATAAGTAAATTTTTTAAAAGTGCTGTCATTTTTGCTTACTTAACCACCTCATGAAACTTCTGAGGGAATAGTGAACTATACGTGAATACACATGTGTGTATGTATACAACAAACATTAATGATGGTTATCTCGGGATCAAGACTAGTAAATAATACTAAAAATCTTTTCTTCTCTACTATATATAAACTTACTTTGTAATAAAAATAAACTTAAAGGGGTCGGCGTAGTGGGTAAAGGCACCGCCTACAGTGCCGGCATCCCATATGGACTCCGGTTCAAGTCCTAGCTGCTCCACTTCCGATTAAACTCTCTGCTGTGGCCTGGGAAAGCAGTAAAAGATGGCCCAAGTGCTTGGGGCCCTGCACCCACACGGGAAGACCTGGAAGAAGCTTCTGACTCCTGGATTCAGATTGGCACAGCTCCGGCCATTGAGGCCATGTGGGGAGTGAACCAGCAGATGGAAAACCTCTCTCTCCGCCTCTCTGTAACTGCATTTCAAATAAATAAATAAATCTTTAAAAAAAAAAATAAACTTAAAAAATATACAACTAAATGAAAAATGACCAAATATATTTGCAATGTTAAGAAACTTCTGATAAAAGATATTTTTCCTTATAATAATTTAAAATAGGTACTAAAGCAACAACTGGAAATAAAAATTCTCTAATGTTCTCTATTCAATGAAACATAAGTGAGGAGTAATTTGATGTGTAGCTACAGATTCCAAAGTGATCAAAAAATAATAAATTGTAAATCTGTAACAGCAGTATTTTAGAACTAATTTGCAAACAAAAGTCCATGAAATACCATGTATATGTATATATATATATTTATACATACTTCTCTTTTTAAAAATTTTACTTATTTATAGGAAAGGCAGAGTTACAGAGAAAGAGAGGTCTTCCATCTGTTGGTTCACTCCCCAAATGGCCCCCACAGTCCAGGCTGGGCCAGGTTGAAGCTGGGAGCCAGGAGCTTCATCCAGGTCTTCCACATATGTGCAGGAGCCCAAGTACTTGAGCCACCTTCTGCTGCTTTCCCAGGCACCTTAGGAGGAAGCTGGGTCAGAAGTGGAGTAGCCGATACTTGAACCGGCACCCATAAGAGATGCCAGCATTGCAGGTAGAGGTTTATCCTGTTGTGCCACAACCTTCGCCCCTAGGATATATTTCAAAAGGATAATTTATTTGACAGAAAAACAAAATAGTGAAAACACACTAGTCTTTTTCCCCCAGCTTTTTTTTTCCCTATTAAGTTAATTCATGAAAATAAATTCACGGAAAAAAATAACCCTAAAACGTATAATTCCTCAATAAGACATGATTCACATTTCTTATCAGATGAGCAGAAGTACTTTTGGTCAGGCAAGTGGGTCACTATGAAGTTTTGGGGACAGGCGTTTGGGGTGGCAGTTAATACCCCACTGAGGATGCCTGTGTCTCAAATCAGAGCGACTGCAGTCCGATCCCAGCTCTGGCTCCTGGCTCCAGCTTCCTGCTAATGGGCACCCTGGGAAGCAGTGCTGATGGCTCAAGTGCTTGGGTCCTTGCCACCCACGTGGGAGACCCGGGTTGAGTTGCAGTCTCCTCACTCTGACCTGGCCCAGACCTGGGTGTTTCAAGCATTTAGGGAGTGAACCAGCTGATGGAAGATCTCTCTGTCTCTATGTCTTCCAAACAAAGAAATAAGAGAGAAGATGAATTTTTGTTCTTCTCACTTTTAGAGTTAATACATTGTACTTATGGAAGAAGATTAACCCCCAGGCTATGGGTCCAGTCTGATTGCGTTTGTTGATGTGCTATGACTCCCCAGAGATGCCTCTCTTGCCCCTAGTCCCGGGAAGGGTCCTATTGTTTGCCCTCTCTATTCAAGTCTAGATTGTGATTGTTAGAGTAATATCTCAGAACCCCCTGGGCTCTTAGCTCTGTTACAGAGTGGGCTGCACCTGGTCCTACTCCATGGCAGCCCCAGACCCTGACTCAGTGACTCCAACACTGCAGGCTCGCAAAAGTACTGCTGGATAAATGAAGACAGGGGTGCCTGGAAAAGTTCACAGGAAAAGAGAATTCAAAAGAAGTGTTTGTTTCAGCATAAAAATTTTGAAAGTCATGTATAGCCTTTGTGGGTTTTTAAGCAAAATTTGTTTTCATTTTATTTGAAAGGCAAACACACACACACATACACACACATGCACACACCCCTTCCATCTGCTGGTTCACTCCCCAACTGCCAGGGTGGGATCAGGGCAGAGTCAGTAGCTGAGAGCTGAATCTGGGTTTGCTACATGGGTGTCAGGGACCCAAGTACTGCAGTCCTCACCTCCGGCCGCCCAGGGTGTGCATCAGCACGAGGCTGGATTGGAGTCAGAGGCAGGGCTCTATCCCAGGCACTCTGATACGGAGTGCAGGGGACCCAAGTGGGAGTTTGACCAGAGTGCCACAATGCCTACCCCCATTTTTTCCATTATAATGCATTAGTCATGAACTTTTGTCTTTTATTCCATGTTCCATGATTTTTTTCAAATACCCTTGTAAATGGATGAATAAACTATTTTAAGTATAAGTAATTAGAATGGATGCCTGAGTGGCAGCAATGGGGAAAATTGAGAGTGAAGTTTTTAGTCCCTGTCAGAGTACGTCTGTACGTTTTCCTTGTAGAGTTGACACCAGAAGATAAAGAACCAATAACTGTAAGTGGAACAGTATCTTGGTCTATTTCTTTGTTGTTGTTGCTTTAACAAAATAACTCGAACCCTGACTCTACCTAAAGAAAACTGATTTGTAGAGCTCCTGGTTTTGGAGATCACGCTCCCCATCTGTGCAGCCTCTGGTGAGGGCCTCAGGCAGGTGGCACCATGGTGGCTGGAGGTCTAGCAGAGAGATCATGTGGAGAGACAGGGAGCAGAGGGAGGCATGGGCCAGGCTTGCTCTGTTGATAACAACCTGCTCTCTGTGTGAGAGTGAGAATCTCCGTCCCAAGCATGGGGGGGGGGGGGGGCGGGAAATGACCTAATCACGAGGCCCCGCCTTTTAAAGGTCCCACCACACAGAGGACTGAGCTCCCAGCTCAGGAGTCCCCGAGCTACTCACTCAGCTCTCACCAGAGCACAGAATGAGCATATCAGAAAGAGCAAGAGAAACCAGACACTTCTAGTATTTTTCTCCCCTAAAATGCCTTGTATTGACCAGTTTAATATTCTCTATCCAGAGCTCTATTTGAATGTTTTGCTAAAATATCATTCCCTTTATCTATGGCATAAAAGAGATGTTTTTTTGAGTGACATTTTCCTAACATGTCACTGGTTAATAAAATGTCCTGTAATGTCAGATTTGGAAAAGAGTACTACATGAACCCCACTCAGTAGACAGACAAACTGGATTACAAGAGAGAGACTTAACATTACTTTTTTTTCCTTTCAAATCTTTTTGTAGTTTTTTGGATTTATTTTATTTTTTCTTTTTTAAAAGGAGTATTCATTTTTTGTTTTTGTTTTTTAAGATTTATTTATTTATTTGAAAGAGTTATACAGAGAGAGAAGGAGAGAGAGAGAGAAAGAGAAGTCTTCCATTTGCTGGTTCACTTCCCAATTGCCACAACAGCCAGAGCTGCACCGATCTGAAACCAGGAGCCAGGATCTTCTTCCGGGTTTCCCATGTGGGTACAGGGGCCCAAGGTCTTGGGCCTTATTCTGCTGCTTTTCCAGGCCATAGCAGAGAGCTGGAATGGAAGTGGAGCAGCTGAGTCTCGAACCAGTGCCCATATGGGATGCTGTCACTGCAGGTGGTGGCTTTACCCACTACACCACAGCACCAGCCCCTCCCTTCTGGGTTTTTTAATACAGATTCTTGGTTGGCAGATTTTTCTACATAAAAATTGTGATATCTTTTAGACCACATTTTTAATACTTGTAATAAAAAATTGCCTCTTTGCCCTCCATATTATAGCTTTGGTGAGAAAAATACTGCTAGACCGCCACTGTGAGCAAAGACAGTGTTTGTTTGCTCTGGAAAACTGGGTCACCTTCTTTTCAGGGCCTCTTTCCTAGATGGGAGAGCAGATTTAAAAGAAGCAAGGCTGGAAGGTTTCCACAATGGAGGCAGAACTCCTGTTAGGGGCCAAAGAAGCAAGGTGGCAGCAAAGGGTGGGTGCTCAGCTTTGCTTTTCCAAGGCTTAAGCAGATGTGGGAGCAGGTGCACAATGCATTCAATGAGCAGCAGAAATCGGCTTCTCAGTTCTGTGCAGTAATGAATTCAACCGTCTTCCCCCAAATCTGAACCTTTAAAATCTATCAATCTGTCACTCTCCCAGCGTGGTGTTTCCTGGTGACTTTCAACTTCAGATTGTTAGTAAGAGCTAAGAGACACAATCCTATTTGCATGAGGATTTTACTGAAGCCACAGATGAGACTGGAAGCAACAAACGGCTCAGCCTGAGGAACAAAGCCACCCTTGAAGACATGAAAAGAGCAGAAGGAGCCCTGGGGCACCCCCTGACAGCTGGCACAGTTAGCTAGTATGCTTTGCAATGTTCCTCTCCATTCTTGGGAAATTTATCCAACTTAAGAAGTCAGGGCTGGTGTGGGGACCCATGGATAGGCTTGCCATGGGACCCCCCCATGCTGGGCTTGGCTTATAGCAGTAATGTGGATGTAGCAGCTGATTGAACTTTCCATCTAGCTGAGGATCGTGGAAAACAAGATGGCGCTGATGCCCTGCCTGCTGCGTGACTCCACAGCTGATCGTGATCAAGTGCCGGATTGGAGAGCTCTGTGCATGGACTGTAATTGATTGACTGTGATTGGTTGAATTCTGGATATAAGCGGAGAGCGAGAGAGAGAAGGGGGCTCGCCAGCTTTCCCCCTTAAGGAACGTGCGTGCCATCTCCATCTCTTCCCCCTTCTCCCGGTTCCCCCACTCTCTTTCCCACTCCTTCTAAGTAAAAGTCTTTTGAAGACCGATTAACTGCGAGCAGCGTCGTTCCTTCTGCGGCCGAAGGAGCGACAGGCTGGGCGTTGGGCTTAGGTGTGAACACATAGGTTGGGGCCCACAATGATGTTGGAGAGCCTAGGCTGGAGTCCAGTTCCACTCCTGGTGCCAGCTTCCTGCCAATGCAGATCCCCCGAGGCAGTCATGACAGCTCAAGCACTTTGGTCCCTGCCATGCACACAGGAGACCCAGACTGAGTTCCTGGCTCTTGGCTTTGGCCTTTCCCAACCATGGCCTTTCAGGGCAACTGAGGAGAGAATCAGCAGATGGGAGCTCTCTCTGTGTCATTCTCTCTCTGCCTTTCAAGTAAATAAAATAAATAAAAACTATTTTGAAAGGTCATCTGTCTTGCCACAGAAATAATCCCTTCACAGTTTTCATTTTGGGGGCCCGGTGTTGTGGAGAGTGAGTTAAGCTGCCATCTGTGACACTGGCATCCCATATGGATGCCGGTTTGAGTCCTGGCTGCTCCACTTCTGATCCAGCTCCCTGCTAATGTGCCTGGGAAAGCAGCAGAAGATGGCCCAAGTGCTTGCGTCCCTGCATGCATGTGGGAGACACAGAAGAGGCTTCTGTCTCCTGGCTTCAGCCTTGTCCAGCTCTGGCTGTTGCAGCCATTTGGGGAGTGAAGCACAGAATAGAGAGACCCAGATAGAGTTCCTGGCTCTTGTGCTTGTGGCCTGCTTCCCATGTAGGATCATTCTCTTCTCTTTAATTCTATCTGTTGTTATTAACAGACACTTGCTCTTTATTTATGTGATCCCTTTGACACTTAATCCTATTATATGATCAGTTACACACTTAATATGATCACCTTAACATGTAAGATGGCATTAGTACCTGCCAACTTAATGGGATTTGGAGTGCCAAGGCAAGCTTTTAGCTTTACCTTGGGTGTAAATCCATGTGATTGTGTGCTGAACTCTGTATCTCCTCCCTCTCTTATTCTCACTCTTATTTTTAACAGGGATCAATTTTCAATTGGATTTAAACACATAAGAATCTCTGTTAAGAGTTCAACCAACCAATGGTATTAAATAGAAAAAGAAAATACTAAAAATAATAAAATAGTAAGCTGTTCCTCGACAGTCAGGACAAGGGCTGATCAGGTCACTGCTTCTCATAGTGTCAGTTTCACTTCTACAGGATTCCTTTTAGGTGATCTGTTGTCACAGACCAGAGAGAACATCTGATATTTGTCCCTTTGGACAAATTCCTCCATTTTGTTGAAAATGACCGGATTTCATTTTTTTTTTTTTTTTTTTACTGCTGTGTTGTATTCCATAGAGTACATAGCCCATAATTTCTTTATCCAGTCTTCTGGTGATGGGTATTTAGGTTGATTCCATGTCTCAGCTATTGTGAATTGAGCTGCAATAAACATGGAGTTGCAGATGGCTCTTGTATTTGCCGATTTAATTTCCCTTGGGTGAATTCTGAGGAGTGGCATGGCTGGGTCGATTCTGAGCATTTTCTCATGTGTCTGTTGGCCATTTGGATTTCCTCTTTAGAAAAATGTCTAAGTCCTTGCCCCATCTCTTAAGTGGGTAGTTTGCTTTGTTGTGGAGTTTTCTGATCTCTTTGTAGATTCTGGTTATTAATCCTTTAGCAGTTGCCTATCTTGCAAATAATTTCTCCCATTCTGTCAACAAACCAGTGTCTTTCAAGGTTACCCCCAAAAGAAATGTTGTGGGTGACATTCCCTGGTCAGCTTGTACCCGCTTCCCCACACTTACCACTGTGACTCATGCCTGGGTATTCCTGCCTCTGTTGGCCCCAGGTGAGAGCCAAGGAGATGTCAGGGCCACAGCAGGGTGGTCCTGGGGCCTGGGCCCCCTTTTCTGCAGCTGGTCCTGGGGCCTGGGCCCCCTTTTCTGCAGCTGGTCTGTGCCTCTGTTCCTGCTCAAGCCCAGGGTCAGGTGTACCTGCATCTCTCTTACAGTAGGTTGCTGCTGGGTCACTTAACCTCTTCCTTGGAGCTTTGAGAGCATGTGGTTCATGATGAGCTGTTCTGGGCACAAGGCCACTCAGTGTCCCATGGTGAGCTACTCAGACTGTCTCAGAGCCAGTAGCGTGCGGGGAGCTGCCGTGTGAGTGACATGCAGACCTGGTGGAGGACATGGCAGGCCTTGAGAACCCTAGGGACCTGTGTTGCACTGCTCCCGTTGGACTAAAGACTCCTGTGACGTCTTATTCTCCCACAGACACCGCTGGCACCATGGGACTTGCTGGTTTGCTTGGCCCAAGAAGCAGGGCTACTTTTGGTGAAAACTGGACTTGATGCAGAGTGCTTCCTTGCTTGGTCTCCCCTGCACAGCTAGCAACCTCGAAAGACACCTTATAATTGAATCGAAGCAGTGCCTGGCAGTACAGAACATTCTGCGAGCAAAACCTAAAGAAGCCTCACCTGTGGAGTGTGTCTCCCTTGCAGGTAGGTAGGTAAAGGTGCCCTTAACTTGGAAGGGGACCACCGTGCGTGACCAGCTCTGATGGGGTAGGCCCCTGGGACTTTCATGGGGTTAATTTCTCATCCTCTGAATTGTAGATGTACTGCAAAAAGTTCATGGAAAATGGCGTGAAAAATAAGTCTATTTTGGTTTGAAAAACTTGAAATCTGCGTTTGGTTTTCTCATAATACAAAATTTCTTTTTTTTCCCCCCAGAAACCTTTCATTTAAGGAATACAAGCTTCATGCGTTTCGTAATTACAGCTTTAGGAACATAGTGATTCTTCCCACTGTACTCACCCTCCCACCCACACTCCCACCCCTGTTCCTCCTCCCTCACATATTCCCTTACTTATTTTTTACTAAGATCTATTTTCAGTTAACTTTATACACATATGATTAACTCTGTGTTAAGAATTCAACAAATAGTATGGAAAATAACCATTCTGCAGCAGTCAGGACAAGGGTATTCAAAGACATTGCTTCTCAAAGTGTCAGTTTCACTTCTATAGTTTGTCTTTTAGGTGCTTCTATGGTTTGACTTTTAGGTGCTCTATTAGCTATCACAGGTCAGGGAGAACATATGGTATTTATCCTTTTTTGGACTGGCTTATTTCACTAAGTATGAGTTTTCCAGATTCACTGATTTTGTTGCAAATGATTGGATTTCAGGTTTTTTTTTTTTTTAACCGCTGTGTAGTATTCCATGGTGTACATATCCCCTAATTTCTTTCTTTTTTTAAAAAAGGATTTTTATTTTATTCATTTGAAAGAGTTACAGAGAGGTAGAGACAGAGAGGTCTTCCATCTACTGGTTCACTCCCCAGATGGCTGCAAAGGCCAGAGCTGCCCTGATCTGAAGCCAGGAGCCAGGAACTTCTTCCAGGTCTCCCACGCGGGTGCAGGAGCCCAAGGACTTGGGCCATCTTCCACTGCTTTCCCAGGCCATAGCAGAGAGCTGGATCTGAAGAGGAGCAGCCAGGACTAGAACTGGTGCCCATATGGGATGCCAGCACTTCAGGCCAGGGCATCACCGTGCCGGCCCCCTCCTAATTTCTTTATCCAGTCTTAATTAGACCAGTAGAGGACTTTCAAAAATTCGTAGTAGAGGCTGGCACTGCGGCTCACTAGGCTAATCCTCCACCTGCGGTGCTGGCACCCTGGGTTCTAGTCCCAGTCGGGGCACTGGATTCTGTCCCAGTTGCTCCTCTTCCAGTTCAGCTCTCTGCTGTGGCCCAGGAGTGCAGTGGAGGATGGCCCAAGTGCATGGGCCCTGCACCCACAGGGGAGACCAGGAGAAGCACCTGGCTCCTGGCTTCAGATCAGCGCGGTGTGCCAGCCTTAGCAGCCACTTGGGGGGGTGAACCAACAGAAAAGGAAGACCTTTCTCACTAACTCTGCCTATCCAAAAAAAAAAAAAAAAGTCCTCTACTGTATGACTTGTCAGGACATCTACAGTATATACCACATCCTTCTCATTAACAGGTGTCCTCAAAATAGTGAACCAATGGAATTTTGGTACAGTGTCCAGTAATAGATGGTTCTCTCGGGACAGAAGTGGCGTAGTTCTGGGGCAGTGGTGTGAACAACGCATACTGCTGTCATTTCCTGGGACTGGAAGCAGTTTCCATCCTCCTCCTGATCGGAATGGACTGCTTGTTGAACATACTCACTAGATCCACAGCTCATATGACACACTTGCAGCTGTGTTCATTTTCTGGAGTGAAGATGCAGCAGGTGCAAGCTGGGCTGTTCTTTTATGAAGCTCAGGTTGTGCACAGTCACCCGTCATCTGGTTTTGTCGATGTGAGATTGGTCAGTGGCCTGGGAGTCACCACCCTGCATCCTTTACATCTCTCAGGATAACTCTAATTATCTAACACTGATAGAGTTTTTATTCACCATCTCTCTGCATGGGAAGGAAGGTAGTTTCAGAGGCTTCCAATGGGGCTTTTCAACCACCATTGTTCTTACTGGAGGAGAGAGTGACAGGTGGATGTTTGGTGCAGTGTTCAAGATGCCTGGACACCTCATGCTGTATTGGCGGAGTATCAGGGATCCAGTCCTAGCTCTGCTCCCAGTTCCAGCTTCCTGCTACTAATTCACACCCTGGGAGACCACACGTGATGGCTCAACTACATGCATCCCTGCCACTCACGTAGGAGATCCGGATTGAGTTCCTGACTCCTGATTTTGATCTCGCCCAGCCCTGGCTGTTGTGGGCATTGGTGGGGGAGGGTGAATCAAATAAGCGGAATCTCTCTCTCCCTTTAAGATAAAATAAAAACAAATCTTCCAATAAAAAGGAAACTTAAGTTTCCCCGTATTCTAGTTAGCAAGAGAGTCACGCTTGGAGAACTGGGTATGCTCAGCACTGTAGGAGGCGGGGCCCTGCTCAGCCTTTCGACCCCACTTTGTCCCGCAGCTGCGGCCCAGCGGCTCACGTCTGCTACTCTGCAAGGCTGTTGCTTTCATCCTGGAAGCTTCCTAGGGGTGGCCAGCAGGAGCCTTCAGCAACCTTCGTAGCCCAGCTGTCCAGTGTGGAGCCTGGGACTAGGAGGGACTCAGCAGCCTTGGCCAGTGGGCGAGGGGGCCGAGGATGAAGCCTCCTCTCTCACATCCCTGACTGCTCTCAGCTCCATTGCGTGTGACTCTATACCCAGAATTCTAGGGACAGTCCCTGGGCTTCCCACAGCAGAGGCCATCCCTGGAGTTGCTTTCCTTCCACTTACATCTCACTCTGCTCCATCCCCTCTCCTGTTCACTTAAAGACGGGCTCGCAAATACAGCAGCTTGGTGTGGCACTTTTAAGTAGAGCGGGTAAGAGTGAATCGATGAGTGGAATTGTGTGCGTTACAGACAATGTAGCACCTGGAGGAAAAATTCAAGCAACATTGCAGCAGCAAGAAACATTCTAGACTGTTCCGGAGGCATATAGGGGTAGTTAAACATAGATAGATAGATAGATACACACACACACACACACACATTCAACTGTGTTTTACTTGTTTAAATGATTTCAAACATCTATTCATATACTTCTGGTGCTTTTTAAAAAAATGATCATGTGTAGTGTTCTATCTCTTGCCACCCCAGTGGACTCGCCTGCTTTCTTGCATGTGCACATCACAGTGGTTTCCTGGCTGTGTTATTCTGCAGCAGTGCTGTGGCTTAGACTCAAAGCCTCATGGTGGTGGACAGCACTGGCTCTGGAGTCAGGCTCATGGCGTAAAAGTCTGCCTACTCTTTCTGTTGTTATATAACTTTTTTTATTTTTTATTTTTTGACAGGCAGAGTGGACAGTGAGAGAGAGAGACAGAGAGAAAGGTCTTTTGCCGTTGGTTCACCCCTCAGTGGCCACTGCAGCGGGCGCGCTGCACTGATCCGAAGGCAGGAGCCAGGTGCTTCTCCTGGTCTCCCATGGGGTGCAGGGCCCAAGCACTTGGGCCATCCTCCACTGCACTCCCGGGCCATAGCAGAGAGCTGGCCTGGAAGAGGGGCAACCGGGACAGAATCCAGCGCCCCGACCAAGACTACAACCCCTTGTGCCAGCGCCGCAGGTGGAGGATTAGCCTATTGAGCCGCAGCGCCAGCCTATATAACTTTTTTTTTTTTTAATTTATTTGTCTATTTGAAAGGTGGAATTATGGAGAGGCAGAGGCAGACAGAGAAAGAGCTCTTCCATACACTGGTTCACTCCTTAAATGGCTTCCATGGCTAGAGATGGGCCAGGCCAAAGCCAGGAGCCTGGAGTTTCTTCTGGGTCTCCCATGTGGGTACAGGGGTCCAAGCACTTGGACCATCTTCTGCTGCTTTGCCAGGCCATAGCAGAGAGCTGGATTGAAAGTGGAGGAGCCAGGACTCAAACTGGTACTCACATGGGATGCCGAGACTGCAAGTGGATGGTTTACCTGCTACACCATAGCGCTGGCTTCAGTTATATAATTTTTTATACAAATAGCTTCGCTTCTGTAAATCTCAGCCTCCCTGGGTAAAATTGTAATAATAATGGGCTATAACAGTAACAGCATTGCTGTAAACATTCGCAGTCAATTTGTGCGCACACTTAAAGTAGTGCCTGGTGCATCATAATGATTCAATAAAAGTTAGCCATTATTGTTGATTATTTCCTTAGGAAGAATTCAAGTACTTGGCCAAAATGTATGTATTTTTGAAGTTTGGATATAAGTTACCAAATTCAGCCTTACTGTTAATCTATTACTAGAATCACTGATATTTTTGTAGGTACAACTATGTGTATTGTTTTTAATACAAGAGTATAAACATAAATATTCTTTTTTTAAAAAAAATTATTTACTTGAGAGGCAGAGTTATTGAAGGGGAGAGGGAAAGACAGAGAGAGAGAGGTCTTCCATCCGATGGTTCACTCCCTGAATGGTGTCGACTGCTGAAACTGCGCCCGTCTGAAGCCAGGAGCCAGAACTCCTTCCAGGTCTCCCACTTGGGTACAGAGGCCCAAGCAATTGTGCCATTTCTAGCTGACTTCCCAGACCGTTAGCAGAGACCTGGATCAGAAGTGGAGCAGCTGGGACATGAATGGTCCTGCAGGCAGAAGCTTAGCCTACTATGCCACAGCACCAGCCCCAACATGCATATTCTTTAAAAGCACATGTTTTAGATTTAGGTATAATGACAGACGTCATCTCTGGGAATAATGAAGGGAGTCATCGGGTTCATCTATGTGTATGAGGATCGGCCAGCATGTGGTGTGGTGATAACAATCCCATAGTCGCCGTCATTTAAGGCTCACGGGTTGGTTGTCGTTCACACTGTCTGTCTGGTTGGAGTGTGGAGGTGGGGGGGGGTTACCCTCACACGTCATGGTTGTGGCTGCTCGGGTTCTTCCTGGACGCTTCCATGGTCCGTGAAGTGGGAGAAGGAAAAGTAGAAACTCACGCCCCGACTCTGAAAGCTTCTGCCCCGGTCAGGGTCACGTCAGTTCTGCTCACGTTTAGTTGGTCAGATAAGACACGTGACTACCCCTAACCTTAGCAAGGTCAACCAGTGTGCTCTCAAGAAGAGGAGAACTGGGGTTCTTGTCAATATTCCTAATGACGACCACAGACTCACGTGTGGGTTTTTTTTTATTGGCATATTTTCTTCTTTCAAATGTAAATGTTATTTATTTTTTGAAACAGCTAATTTGCTCACATGGTCTGAAATTCCAAAGGAATGAGATGTTATAGAGGAGGAGTGTACACCCTTCCATCTCTCTCCCTTCCCAAAGCCAGCCACAGTTAACAGCTCTGCATGTGTCCTGTTAGCAGGTGCCATGTGTGTGTGTGTGTGCCAGGTATTCTCTATTCACCCTCACGTCAATCATCCGCCTCCCATGCATCTGGGCCACAGCAGGTTGACACCCCTGGACGCATCTTTGTGGGAGGAGTATTATCTAGTGATAGTCCTCTCTGTCCAACAGCATACTGCCGCCGTGACCCTGGCCCCTGAGGGAATACCTTCACCACAGAAATCGGAAAACGGTACAAATTAGGTTGTAGTGTTTTGTCTTATTGTCTGTCAAGACTCATGAAAATGATAGTTAAAAAGGCCAATATTGCAAATGCTACCTGACAGTTGATCAGTGTGAATAGAACAAAAAATGGAGAAGACTTCCTTCCAGGATTTGAAGTCGCTCTCGAGTTCAGCAGAGAAGTCACACACATCGTTGCTCTATCAGTGGGGCTCTGGAATATGTCTTGTCACCAAACATTCACAGAGGTCACCTGGGCACTGGTTATTGAACATCCACCAGTGTAGCATTGTACATGCACACGCACATAGACACACACACATACACACACACACACACACACGCACAGAGCCTGGAAATCATTTCACATCACCAAGAGAAGTTTCCCTGTAATTTTTAGGTTTATAATTTACAAAGTCCATGGGGAAAAAAGTAGATTCTGAAAAAAAAACTCTCTATAGATTTCAATTTTTGCACCAAAATCAACTTATGTTTTAAGTCTGTTTTTACACAAATGCTAGAAATTTTTTTTATTTCTGTGAGATGCAGAGATGACCTTTTCAAAGTACCCTCATAGGGACTTCATGGATAGACATTCAGACTGCAATCTTCTGCCGTCGCAAAGTAATGCTTCAGTGACTCGTTTGTGAATCATCTGTAAATGCATTGATAACTCCAGTAGTTATTGCCAAATTGCTCCCTATGAAAAGTTTTGGCCACTGATACTCCTACCAGAAGTATTACAAGAATTCTCTTTTCCCACACCCTCGCACTATGATATGCATGAAATGTTTTTGCATTTTGCCATTTCATCATGGTTAATGATTGTTCATAATCCATCTAAAACTTTTTCGCGTGCTCTCAGTTCAGAGGATGTATTCATTTTTTTTCTTTTTTCTTTTTTCTTTTTTCTTTTTTTTTTTGACAGGCAGAGAGGACAGAGAGAGAGAGAGAGAGAGACAGAGAGAAAGGTCTTCCTTTGCCGTTGGTTCACCCTCCAATGGCCGCCGCGGCCGGCGCGCTGCGGCTGGCGCACCATGCTGATCCGATGGCAGGAGCCAGGTGCTAGGTGCTTTTTCCTGGTCTCCCATGGGGTGCAGGGCCCAAGCACTTGGGCCATCCTCCACTGCACTCCGGGCCACAGCAGAGGGCTGGCCTGGAAGAGGGGCAACCGGGACAGAATCCGGCACCCCGACCGGGACTAGAACCCGGTGTGCCGGCGCCGCAAGGCGGAGGATTAGCCTGTTGAGCCACGGCGCCGGCGGATGTATTCATTTTTGCATTTAATAACTTGTAATTGTGCTGTAGGTAATAATGTCATAGTGATTTGTTTGAGAGACAGTAACATTTACTCTTCCAGACGCAGTGTGGGAAGTCACCTTTCTTAGCAGATAGATCATGCCAAGGAAATAAGACCTGGCAGCTGGAAAGAAATGTTTGTAGGTAGCCTGTCTGGGAGGTGGAAGGGCATTGCACCATTTTCAAGATTTCTGCCAAGAATAGGATAGGATAGATAAGCAATGAATGTTTTGGCTCCTTTTCTTCAAAAGCTGGATGGGGGTATCTTTCTGTGAACTCTGGAAAAAGTAGAAAAGGAATGTTAGCTTATGGAAGAAATATGCAGGGCCAGGCATTGGTTCAGAGTTTGGGACACTGGGTAAGAAGCCTGCATCCTGAATTTAAGTGCCTGGGTTCAAGTCTCTGTTCAAGTCTCTGTCTCCAAGTTCCAGTTTTCTGCCAGTGTAGACCCCAGAAGGTAGCAGGTGACAACTCAAGCGTTTGGGGCCCTGCCACCTTGGGAGACCTGGATTGATTTCCTGGCTCCAGCCTAGGGTCAGGCCAGCTGTTGTGAATATTTTGAAGAAAACCAGCAGTTGGAAGATCTTTTTCTGTCTGTGTCTCTCTGCCTGTTGGATATTTAAAAAAATTTAGGAAAAAAATCCGTATCAATGAAAGAATTGCATGGGAGTGTCTGACAGTCCTTCCTCCTGTCCCCTGTGGACGGTAGAGGGGAGAGCCTGGCAGAGAGTGTTGTCTCTGTTGGGGTGCAGCCGTATACCTCTGCAGCACCGGTGGGCCTCTGAGCCCAGTTTCCACGTAGCCACACATAGCTGTAGCTGAGATGCAGCCAGACATCTGTTGTTCACACAACTGGACTTCGTCAGCGTCTCTCTCTTTTCCATTCCCTTTTCTATTTCAAAAAGAGAATTTTCCGTAGATACACCTGATAAAGACTCAGCCTTGGGCCGGTGCTGTGGCTCAACAGGCTAATCCTCCACCTTGCGGCGCTGGCACACCAGGTTCTAGTCCTGGTCGGGGCGCCGGATTCTGTCCCGGTTGCCCCTCTTCCAGGCCAGCTCTCTGCTGTGTCCCAGGAGTGCAGTGGAGGATGGCCCAAGTGCTTGGGCCCTGCACCCCATGGGAGACCAGGAGAAGCAACTGGCTCCTGCTATAGGATCAGCGCAGTATGCCGGCTGCAGCAGCCATTGGAGGGTGAACCAACGGCAAAGGAAGACCTTTCTCTCTGTCTCTCTCTCTCACTGTCCACTCTGCCTGTCAAAAAAAAAAAAAAAAAAGACTCAGCCTTTTGGAACTTAAGTCTTTGGGCTGGGCCAGAAACAAGTGCGTAAGCACAGGGTCCGCCCTGTCTGGCACAGTGCTAGTGGGCTGGGCAGCCTTAGCCTCACAGCTCAGTGCTCAGTGGTTCTGTGGCCCTGGAGAGGCACTTGACCTTCTGAACTTCAACTTCCTCTTATGTAAATGTCAAGGGATTATTGTGAAGAAATGAGGCAATGTATAACATACAGAGCTCTGGTTGACAAGTGCAAATTTATTGTTCAGTATTAGAAAATTGTGTTGTAAATTGCATTCACTCTTAGAAGGCAGTTCAGTCATTCACTAGAGATTTAAAAAATATTTATTTGTTTGAAAGGCAGAGTTACAGAGAGAGAGAGAGACCTTCTGTCTGCTGATTCTCTCCCCAAATGGTCACAGTGTCTAGGTCTGGGGCAGGCCCAAACCAGGGGCTTGGAGCCTCATCTGTGTTTCCCACGTGGGTGGCAGGGGCCCAAGTACTTGGACCATCTTCTGCTGCTTTCCCAGGAGCATTCGCAGGAAGCTGGATTGGTAGTGGAGCAGCCAGGACTTGAACCAGCACCCGTATGTGCTGCTGGCTAGCAGGAGGCGGCTTAACCTGCTGCCCCACAGTGCCGGCCTCCACTGGAATCTCCTGTTGCCTTGTGAAGCCCTGAGTGAAAAAGCTGCCTGCACATTCCCAGGCAGGGGTCAGAGGGGATGCAGCTGTTTCCTGGAGTGAGTGAGTGAAAGTGAGAACTCGCTCTGCTGGATGAAGTTTGCTTCCCTCTGGCTTGACACTGTGCTGTGCCGGTGCTGAATCAGGCCTAGATCTAAGTAACCATTGATTTTGCTGAACAAAATGAGAGCCTATATGCCTCTACCATAACGTATGCTCATGCTCTAGTTCATCTGGGAGAAGCAGCTTGCTAAATGACGCTCAGATATCAGAGAAGTGCTCCCTTAACCCCACAGAGGAGGTTAGAAGGCCAGATTCCTTCTGGTGATCCTACATTGGCATCTAAGTGACTGGGGCGGGGCGGGGCAGGGCAGGTGTGTGGCAGGTGTTGACCTAACAGCTAAGATGCCCGTGTCCCACAGCACGTTGCCTGGGCTCTATCCCTGCCTCCAGCTTCCTGGAGTACCCAAATGCCAAATACCCAAATGCCGACCCTGGGGGACAGCAGGGGATGGTTCAAGTGATTGAGTTCCTATTGCTCACGTTGGAGACCTAAACTGAGTTCTCTCCTCCAAGCGTCAACTTGGCCCTGCCCCAACTATTTCACACATATGAAGATGAACCAGGAGATTTGACCTTTCTTTCTGTCTCTCTACCTCTCAAATAAAACATAACTAACTTAAGGACATTTTATAAAAGCATCGGACTGTTTTGCCTGCAGTTTAATTGGGTATAGTATACGTAATTAGAGTATCAAATAAGTTTAAATAAGGACACAGTAGAAAATGGCAAAGGACTTTGCCACAAATGCCCATAAATGGTTCAAGATCCAATGAGCCAACGACAAAGATTGTATTTCTTTCGAGGTCTCTTTCTTGTTGTAGGTAGCAAAGCAATTGGAACATTTGTTGAACACCTGATGACCTGCAAGGCCCTGTGCCAGGTAGTGTGAAGAATGGGATGGAGAAGGTGATGTTGCTCCCCTAGGGGGACCGGCAAGGGCAGAGCGGATGGTGACAAAGCATGGGGAGAGCCTTGCCAGTAGATCAGAAACGTTACAGAAGCTTCTGCCCCCAGGGTGGCGCGAGGAGGGTCCCAAGGCAGGTGGTGCAGAAGTGACATTGGAATTGGACTTGGGGGGACGGTTCACAAGAGGCAGAGTGTGGCGAGATGAGGAGGCAGGAGCAGGGGCAGAGCCGGTCAGTGGTGGCAGTTGAAGAACAAAAGCTTTTCTGATGCCAGGTTTTGGAGTCTCTGACAGCAAAGGAGAAAACGGTAGGTTTTGGCTGGGGCAGGGACCAGAACAGGTGTTGTGTGCATTAAGGTCGCAGCACTGGCCGTGCTGTGGTGTGGAAAGCAGGGAGATACGCTGGTGCACGGGGCCACAACGGTAGCTCAGGACAAGTGGAGAACAACCGAAGCAGGCTCCGAAGCAGTGAGCTTCAGAGACTCCTGAGAGAGCAGGGAGGAGGCGTCAGCAGTGGCGGCCGCTATACAGGGTGCCGGGGGGAACGAGCAAGAGGATCCATGCGCCAGAGCCACTCATCCCTTCTTAGCGGTTCTCAGAGACCCGTTTGAGCGGAGCGAGCGGGGTGGAAACCAGAGCCGGAGTCAGACGTGGACAACTGTGTCCGACATCCAGGAAATGCCGGGGTAGGCAGGCGCTGCTGTTGCCTGTGTCAAGGAGGGCGGTGTCGAAGAACGGCGGATGGAAACCATGAGAAATCGGGAGCTGCGAAGGTCTGAGCCCCCGGACCAGACAGAGGAGAGACGTGTGCGGGTGATGTCATGCTGCCCCCTCGGGTGATTTCACTGTTCCTCCCGTGCTCGGCCCAGACTGCATGAGTCAATGCCTATATTTGGGTATAAGGAGAACTCCCTTTTGAGCCATGTGCCAGTTCAGGAGTCTGTCTGTGCTAGTCTGGTTTAGCTCTTGCCAGATTATTTTAGGCTCTGACCTCATCACCAGCCCTTGGTGTTTGCTCTGTTTAATATCACCCAACTTGAATAACAGCCCTCTGATTTGTCAGCCGTGGAATCTCACTTGGGGCTTTCCCCCTTTCATTTGGAAGGCCCTTGGTTTCTATTTGCAAGTACATTGAGAGCAGCCGTGGAAATGTCAGATGCCACCAGAAATAGATCCGAGAGCTTATGTAGATTACTGGACATGACCAGAATAAGAGTGATAGCTTCCATGGGTTCAGTTCTCAGTGTTTGCCAGACAGTTTTCCTATAGCCCTAGAATGTATGACTTCCAGGGCGAAAAGATTAAGTCACTTGCCTATGTTCGCTCAGACAGCAAAAACAAGAGGTGGGATTCAAAGCCAGATCTGACCCCAGAGCCCGTGACCTTCTATCACCCTGTGCTCTCTTCACAATGTCCTGGGCCCATCACCGCAACAGAAAAGTCAAGCAAGTCTCACCCAGCACATTCACAAGTAGTGGCCCGGCCTCTCATTTCTAGATGCTATTACGACACATAAATTACGCTTCCACTTTCATCTGGAGGTCAACATTACACCATACGTGTGGTTGTCCCAGCTGAACAGTGAGTGACTTCCTGTATACGGTGGGGGATTAGAACAACGGGCAAGAGAAGAAAGAAGACAGGATCATACTCAGCGGAAGCTCGGCTCGGAGCGAGGGTCCACGTTTCTAAAGAGCTGCACATGGGCTCTAATAAGATCTTATAAGTCATAACTTTTCTGAAAATGCTAACTGTAGTGATTCTTTTCCTACATTCTAATGAGACTACTTACCACAATTTTATTTTTTTTATATACTGTACTCTGTTCTATGGCCAGCATGCAAGTGTGCCATGCAAGAAACTGCCAGTTAGTGAATACCTATCCCAGTGCCTGGTACATAGTTGTTGCTCAGTTACTGTGAATGAATTAATGTCTACCTTGTCTCACACACTGTGCTGTTGTCTTTGTTGTGCAGAGAGAGAGGGTTTTACACCGAAGTCAAGGAGAGGGACATGGAAGCACTGACTTGGGGTATTTTAACCTGGAATATTGAGTAATCCAACGTATGATGTTTGACACTTTCGTGTGGCTATTCCCCAGGGAAGCAAACCAATCTAGAGATTATTTGGGGGAGAACATGAGGACAGGAGATGTCAAAGGGGAAAGCGAAGGAGGGAGAGCACGAGAATGTTGCTTCTGCATTCCAGCACCCAGCACAGCACCGTGGCTGCTGTGAGGGAGGCTTTTGGCAGACATCTGCATGTGTGCTGTCAGTCAGTTCATTACAACGGGAGTCAGGTGCCCGCCATCCTGTGTTTCAGATCATGTTTTCCTTTATAAACAAGCAGTGGCACCTTCAAATCCTTGTCCCACTTGGTCAACACAGCCTCCTTCTGCTCAGCGGTTTATCCCCACACCCACCGGCACAAGGCAGGTGTCCAGTGACTGTTGGGTGATTGAATGAATCCTGCATCATTATAGATGCTGTCTCCAGCATTTCTTTTTTTAATTAAAAATTTTAATTGAATTATTTTCATCTATCTGAAAAGCAGAGAAATAGAGGAAAAACGATAAAAAGAGATCTTCTGTTTGCTGGTTTACGACTCAAATACCTGCAATGGTTCTGATTGGGCCAGGTTGAAATCAGGAGCCAGGAATTCAGTCCAGGTCTCCCAACCGGTGGCAGGGACCCAAGTACTTGAGCCATCACTGCTGCCTCCCAAGGTGTGCATTAGCAGGAAGCTAGGATTGGGAGTGGAGCCAGGAGTGGAGCCCAGGCACTCCAGCCTGGGATGTGGGCATTCCAGATGGCATCATAACTGCTGCATGAAGCGCCTACCCCTGTCCCCAGGCATGTCTCAGGAGGACACCCGGGCAGTCCTGGATTTCAGCGTCCCTCAGAGTGACACTGTAGATCAGTCCTTGTGTGTGCCAGTGGTGTCTCTGGGCTGTCGCGATCTCCTCACACAAGCTTGATTGAGTAGGGACCAAGATACACTCTGCATTTCCTGAAGTACTTTGTAGGAGGCTCTCCTGGTTTAACAAATCAGACTCATCTCTGGAAGATTAAACGAGGGACAGCATTGGAAACGAACTGAAAATTGCAGGTGCAGATAGCATTGCTTCTAGCATCGCCAGGACAGGACTCCCAGGGGATCCCCACGCACTGACTTCCTCTTTGGCCCCCAGATGGCCCCATGCTGCTGGGGTACGTGTCTCCCTCTGACGAGGAATTCAGTGGATTCTGTCTGGTGTGGATTGGGTGGTGTCCCCTGCCCCCAGTTCTCTACCCAGCTTGTGTGAATCTGACATCAGATGGGGTAGAGTCTTTGCAGACACCTGCAAGTCCAGATGAGGCCATGTTGCAAAAGAGTGAGTGCTAAATGTGGTGACTGGAGTCCTTATCAAAAGAGAGCCAGCTGGACACAAAGGAGACCCAGAGGGGAAGGCCAGGCAGACGTTAGGGGGCCTCAGGCCCAGGCAGGTTTACTGGAAACTCCAGAAGCTCTGTCAAGGTGGGCGAGCAGCCCTCTCTAGATTCTTCAGAGTGAGTGGGGCACAGCTGAGCACTGGATTTTGTCTGCAAAGTCCTAAGAGCATAACTTTGTCATGGTTTAAGGTCCTGCTTTGGGATGGTTTGTTAAGGTAGCCCTTGGGCAAGTACACGCTCTGTGTGCTTCCTGCATCCGGGGCCCATGACATCTCTGCCAGCACCCGGCCAGAAGAAAGGAGAGGAGGAGACGAAAGAAACCAGCTCTCATCCCCAAATCCTGCTGAAGAGCGTTTTCTGCCCCTGCTGCCAGCGAAAAAAGCTTGGAGCACGTTTCTCCCCAGCCAAGACGAGTCCACTGCTTGTGTGCCTCAGGCCAGGTACTGAAGCCGTGGTCTTTTACAGAGAGAAAGCTGACTGTGAGGAGGCCGCACAAAGAGTTGGCGGTATCACTCCAATCTGACTCCCCAGGCAGGAGTGGCGAGAGAGGCCGTGGGTTAGGAAGGAGGGAGCTGGCATGCACGAGGCCTGAGGAGGCAGGTTCTGAGTGGGGAGCTTGGAGTCAGGCCAGCGCAGCGCCTTAGTGTTCTTGGGAGGTCTCCTAAAAAAGCAAGGATCGGCCAGCACCGCAGCTCAATAGGCTAATCCTCTGCCTGTGGCGCCAGCACACCGCAGCTCAATAGGCTAATCCTCTGCCTGTGGCGCCAGCACACCGGGTTCTAGTCTCAGTCAGGGCACCGAATTCTGTCCCGGTTGCTCCTCTTCCAGGCCAGCTCTCTGCTGTGGCCCGGGAGTGCAGTGGAGGATGGCCCAGGTGCTTGGGCCCTGCACCCCATGGGAGACCAGGAGAAGCACCTGGCACCTGCCTTCGGCCATTGAGGGGTGAACCAGTGGTATAAGGAAGACCTTTCTCTCTCTCTCTCTCTCTCTCTCTCTCTCTCTCTCTCTCTCACTGTCCACTCTGCCTATCCAAAACAAAAACAAAAACAAAAACACAAAAAACAAGGATCTAAAAAAATGTGTGACTGTGAGGGAACTTGCCGGAAAAAAAGGGGGAGACATAGCAGAATGTTTTAGAAATGTTTAAATGTATTTGAAAGGCAGACACAGAGAGAGAGAGAGAGAAATCTTCCATCTTTTGGTTCATTCTCCAAATGCCTGCAGCAGCCGGGGCTGAGCAAGGCTGAAGCCAAGGGCCAGAAACTCAATCTGGGCCTCCTACGAGGGTGCAGGGACCCAAGCGCTTGATTCTTTACCTGCTGCCTCCCCGGGTGCTCATTAACAGGAAACTGGAATTGGGAGCAGAGCTGGGACTCGAACCCAGGCCCTCCAAGCGATGTCTTCACCCCTGCACCACATGCCTGCCTCACCAAGAGGATTGTGAGTTCGGGGCAGCCATGGGAAACCTGGTTAGAGGGGGCGGGCTGATATCAATATGACAGTATTACGGAAAGTTTGCTTGTTCTTCTCATTTCCTACCCCTACCGAGCTGGGTGCAAGGGGCTAACCTCCAGCAGTTCCCCAGACATTCCCTGCTCTGGCACTGCGGTGGCTTCTGTTCTCTTCATAGAAGTACTTGAACCTAGCTTATTTGCTCATTTTTTTGTTGTTGTTGACTGGCTCACCTACACTGCACTTAAGTTCCCTGAGAACAGATTAGGTGTCTTTGGTTCACAGCTAATTTGAGTGCTCAAAAGAATGCTGAAAATATCAGTTGCTGAAAAATCGTTTGATGACCGACTGAATGAATGAACTAACATTGCCAAAGGCAGGATAATGTGAATCCTTGAGGTCAAGTGATCTTCACCCAAGATGTAAATCCTGTACCTCTTAGTGAAGATGAACAGTTCAAAGGGGAGTGAGTGTTGATCTTAATAGGAAGATTCAAAGATGATGTGATAATAAGAAATATGTTTTTGTTCTTGTCCCTAGTCCCTGCCATTAGCCTTCCTAAATCCATGTGATTTCCTGAGTGCTGGGGTGATGGAGTGTCTGGTACGCAGGTAGCTCTTGGAGAACCCCTGGGGAGCTTCAAGATGGCAACTGGTCCCCCATGTGATTAGAGGGTGAGAACTCTCAGCCCCACCCCGCTCTCTCACCTCCAGGGCACAGTGACAGACTGGAGATTTTCAGTCCCAGGCGTACCTAGCTAATGAAACATTAAAATCCCTGACAGCAGGGTTTGGAGAGCGTCTGGACTGGTGGAAGTGCATGGAGGTGCTGGGGGGATGGCGCACCTGAAGATGCAGCCTGCCCCACAAGCCCATGCCTTGCCCTCTGTATCCCTAGCATCTGGCTGTTCCTAAGTCACAGTCAGGTGGTAGCAAAGCCCGGCCCTGAATTCTTTGAGCCACTCCAGCAGGTGGCTGAGCCTGAGAAGCTTGGAGGAATCCCCTGGCTCTGTAGCCCCTGGGTGAGAAGTCACTTAGGGAGTAGTGTCAGAGCTGAACTGACCTGGCTGGTGTCCAGACTTAGAGAACTGACTGGTGTAAAGAAAAGAACCACACGTGCACTGTCAGACACATGGTCAGCAAAACCCATGGCGACATGGCTTCCTACAGACACACAGACCGGGCTGATTCTCAGGATCTCTCTCCCTCTCCTGAGTAAGGAGTAACAAACCTGTATCAACCAAGCCGGTGATTTAAGGCTAAAGAATGCTTAGTTCACAGCTTATGTTCACCAAAAGAGCAAGCACGTGGGCACTGTCAAATGCTGTGCTGAACAGATGCAGGTGCCCCAAATGAATTACTATTGACACTGACCTGTTGTTGGATTTACTGTTGTCCACACTTTATTCCTTTAGGTCAGAATTTTATTTATTTAATTTATTTGAGAGAGAGAGAGAGAGAGAGTGAGAAATCTCCCATGTGCTGGTTCACTCTGCAAATGTCTGTAGGAACTGTGACCAAGAGCTGGGGACTCAATAGGTCTCCAAAGTGGGTCACAGGAACCAACTACTTGAGCTATCACCTGCTTCACTCTTCCCTTCAGAGTATGAATTAGCAGGAAGCTGGGATCAGGAGCAGAAGCAAGACTGGTTCTCCAGAGCCAGCAATGTGGTGTAGCAGGTAAAGCCACCACCTGCAATGCCAGCATCCCATATATGGGTACTGGTTCAGGTCCCGGATGCTCCACTTCTGATCCAGCTCTCTGCTATGGCCTGGGAAAGCAGTGGAAGATAGCCCAAGTCCTTGGGCCCCTGCACCCTGGAGAGACCTGGAAGAGGCTCCTGACTCCTGGCTTTGGATCAGTACAGCTACGGCCATTGTGGCCATCTGGGGGTGTGAACCAGCGGATGGAAGACCTCTGTCTCTCTCTCTATCTCTGCCTCTCCTTCTCCCTATGTGTAACTCTGACTTTGGAGTACATAAGTAAATCTTTAAAAATAAAATAACCAGGTTCTCTGATAAAGGACATAGGTGTCCCAAGTGGCAGCTTAACTCCTGTAACCATCTATCAACCCCCATGTCAGACTTTTAGAACAATTCTGAATAGACAGAAGTTTTTATCCTATTAGGGTCTTTTGATGTGGAATATCTTATCAGCTGTTTGAGCTGTGTGTGCTGGGGTGTTTCAAAGAGACAGAAATAAGATCGTTGGGACTGCAGCTTTGACATGGCCGGATGCTCTAGTCAGATTACCTTTTATAAAGCAGTCCCCCCACCGAGTGAGAAACCACAGGACAGTCTCCAAGAGAAGTGATGTGTGAGCTCACACCTTCCCTTTAGTTCTAAGACCTTCCTGCTTCTTGCACCAAGGGCAACCTCCGACGCTTTTGGACAAGTCTTCGAGAAATACTATCTTTCTAGTGAAATATGGTTATTATGTTGCTGAATCCTGGGAAAGTGCCCACATAAAATGTACAGACTTTTCCACGGCATTTTTTTAATGTTGAGAAATTTTCCTAACTAGTCATCCATGCATTTTAACCAGAGATGCACAAGGAAATAATGAAATGCAAAGAAGCTAAGTGAAAGAAAGCTATAGGTGTAACCAAAGAGGAAAAGTTACCATCAGAACTGGGCTTTTAGACAGCAGACTCCATCCTTTGTTTTAGCTGATGCTATAAAGCAGATCACCCTAAAACTCTGTGGCATCAAGCAACAACAGTCATTTACCCATTTGGCCAGGGTTCGGTGAGTACAGTTCACCTCTGTTCCGTTCTGTGTCATGTGGATGTCTCGACGGCTATGGGACATACAAGATGGCTGTTCATGTGGCTGGCGAGGTGGCGCTGAGTGCCGAGGGCCGGCTGTGATGGGTGTCCTCCCCCTGCTTGGCCTTCCTCACCATGTTCGAATCCTGGCTCTGCTCCTGATTCCAGTTCCCTGCTAATGCGCACCCTGGGAGGCAGCAGGCAAAGGCTCCAGCACTCGGGCCCCTGCCCACCAAATAGGAGACCTGGGTAGAGTTCTTAGCTCCTGACTCCTACCCGGCCTAGCCCTGGTTGTTGAGGACATCTGGGGGAGTGAACCAGTGAGTGGAAGATAGATCTCTCTTTCTTTCTGGGTCTCTCTTCTTCTCTATCATTCTGCCTTTCAAATAAATTTTTTTTTTTTGTTCTCACAGCTTTAGAAAGTGGGAAATTACAGGAGTACACATGCGGGCACACAGGGCATGGAGTACGATTGTTATGTTAGAGCCCCAGGTGACGGACAGGGCATGGAACTGAAGAGACCAACACCAGAGCCAAAGAACCCCTGGGGACAGGTAGAGTGGTGTGGATGAGAGAGAATCAGTGACAGGACCAGGACCAAGGAGAAGGCAGCATGGATTGAGGCAATACCCTGGGCATGGCGTGGCTATGTGGCTAGGATCTGTGAGTGCTTAAGTATGTAATCGGCGTAAAGGGAAGAAACAGTAAGCCATAGTGTGCCCCCTATCACTTAGCTTTCCACTCAGACCTAGAATTCGTTTGTGTGTGCAGTCTGGGTAAGTGCAAAGCAGAAACCAGACCAAGCCAGCCAGATTACTGAGGTTAATCTGCACAGTGAGACAACCGGAAGTGGACAGAGAAGAGCAAGGAGTGGGCCAGGGGTACTGGTGGCTTTTAGAGAAAGTGGAAAGAGGTTAGGGTAGACGGGAGCTGTCAGGCTTGAGGCATGGCCGTCCATAAAGGCAGGCGAGCAAAGCAGGTGGCAAGAAGCTTGGCTGTGCATGCATTCGCCCGAACTGCTGCTTTCTGAGGTGACCCTGTGGAAGGACTGTGTTGCTGTTCAATCCTTTGTGTTGTCAGACGAGTGTTTCTTGGAATGCATTTGTCTGTTTGGATGGAACCATGGGTGGCTCAGCATTTGCAGCTTACAACTGCACAAGGGACATGCAGGAGGAAAGAAGACAGCGGGTCAGGGGTCTCGCTGGAGTTCCTCAGTAGCCGCATCGACAGAGAACAGAGGTGGGGGCTGGGGCACAGTAACTCGCAGGGTCTGAGCTGAGAGGTTCCCCTGGGAACGCTGAGCAGGGGCTTGGACTGGAGAGTCCGAGGGTTCAGGTGGAGGATCAGGCGTGGGACACTCAGCACTCAGGTAGCTGTTAAAGCTACAGTGAGATCACACATAAGGAGAGAGAGAGAGAACACTAGGGACAGAGCTGGGGAGAACATCAGTGCTTAGGGAGGGGGCAGTGGGTGAGGAGCAGCGGTCACAGGAGGTTAAGGGAAGGATGTGGTATCACCAGAGCCAAGGTCTGAGCCCTTCCAGAAAACGGTCTCCGGTATTGCATTCAGCACAAAGACCCACTTAAATAACAAGATACAGGCACAAGAAGGTCACCGAGAATTCTTTTAAATTAACTGATTAGAAGAGAAGAGGGGGAGTTCCTGTCGACTTCACTCCGCAGATGCTCACAGTGGCTGACACTGGGCCAGGGCCAAGGCCGGGAGGTGAGATGCAATCCATTCTCCCATCTGGTGGCAAGGACCTAACTGCTTGAGGCATCGCTGCTGCCAGCCAGGGTTTGCATTATCAGGAAGCTGGAATTGAAAGCCAGGGCTGGGAATGGAACCCAGGCACTCAGTGTGGGATGAGCCGTCTTAACTGGCATCTTAACTGCTGGGCCAAACCTTCTGTTACCAGTGACCTTCTATTGAGAAATACCCTGGTAGTCATAGAGGAACGGTTGAGACAGAGCCGAACGGGAGGTAAAGCTGCAGACGACTGGCAGCTGTAATTATCTTTGACAAACCCATGAGATGGAGGAGGAGACCGATGGTGGAGGAGATAGGAGGGGAAGGTTTGCGGTTCTTAATACTTGCTTATTAGAACAAGGTCATTTCAGGGCTGGTGCTGTGGCATATTAGGCTAAGCCGCTGCCTGCAGCACCAGCATCCCATACGGGCGCTGGTTCATGTCCCGGCTGCTCCCTTCCCCATCCAGCTCTCTGCTTATGGACTGGGAAAGCAGTGGAAATGGCCCAAGTGCTAGGTCCCCTGCACCTAGTTGGGAGAGCCAGAAGAAGCTCCTGGCTTTGCATTGGCCCAGCTCAGGCCGTTATGGCCATTTGGAGAGTGAACCAGTGGATGGCCTTTCTGTCTTTCCCTCTTTCTGTAACTCTGCCTCTCAAATAAATAAATAAAATCTTAAAAAAAAAAAAGGATACTTTCCCTCTTCACTGGGAGCAAAGAAAATCCAACAGCACTATCCAAGGCAGTGCCCTTGTAACTTTGCTGAGGAGTTGGTGCTGTGCACAGTAGGTTAATCCTCCGCCTGTGGCACCAGCATCCCATATGGGCGCTATTTCAAGCCATGGCTGCTCCACTTCTGATCAAGATCTCTGCTATGGTCTCAGAAAGCAGTAGAAGATGGCCCAAGTGCTTGGGCTCCTGCACCTACGTGGGAGACCCAGAAGAAGCTTTGGATAGGCTCAGCTCCAGCCATTGTGGCCACTTGGGGAGTGAACCAGTGGATGGAAGACCTTTGTCTCTGTCTCTCCCTGTCTGTGTCTGTAACTCTACTTCTCAAATAAATAAAAATTAAAAATCTTTAAAAAATAAATTAATTAAAAAGAAAACATTGCTCTTCCAAAATCTATCTATGAATGTGAAATGTTTCCACAGACTTCCGCTGATGTCTGCTCAGGAAAGGTAGATGACTTTTGGGGAAGTGTGCATATTTAGAACTATTGGAATCTTTCAGTTCTTGGGTCTTACTAGGTTTTGTAAAAATAAATGTTGGAGCAAACGCTGTGGCGCAGGTGGTTAAAGCCCTGGCCTGCAGCGCCAGCATCCCGTATGGGCACCAGTTCAAGTCCTGGCTGCTCCACTTCCAATCCAGCTCCCTGCTATGGCCTGGAGAAGCAGTGAAGATGGCCCAAGTGCTTGGGCCCCTGCACCCACATGGGAGACCCAGAAGGAGCTCCTGGCTCCTGGCTCCTGGCTCCTGGCTCCTGGCTCCTGGCTTCAGATCAGCTCAGCTCTCACCATTGCAGTCATTTGGGGAGTGAACCAGCAGATGGAAGACCTTTCTCTGGGTCTACCTCTCTGTAACTCTTTTAAATAAATAAAATAAATCTTTAAAAAAATGTTATTGTCTATACTGAAAGTGTATAACACAGTGTTATATGTATAGATAAGTAAACAGATTCCTATAGTGAAGCAAGTTGACTTATCCATTTTCTCATATAATTACCCCTTTGTGCTAAGACCAGTTAAATCTATTCCTGAGGTATGAATTCCAGTTACAGCAGTTCTGTTACCCAGAGTGCTCGTGTGCACACCGGGTCTCTAGACTTGTTCATCTTGGCTCTCTGCTGCTTCATACCCTCAGACCGAGAGCTCCCCATCCCTGCACTCCCCTCTGCTCCTGTAACCCCTGTCTTGCGCTTGCTCTTGCTCTCCCACTCAGGGCGTTTGAATCTTATCAAAATTCCACGGATCAGAGGGATGGTGCAATATTTTTATTTCTGTGCCTGGTAATTTCACTTTATGTAAGGTCCTCCAGGCTCATCTAGATTGTGGCAAATGTCAGGGTCCTGCTCTTTAGGGATGAATAGTATTCCTTTGTGTGTAGACCATGGTTTCTTGATATATCTATCTGTTGGTGGTCAATTAGATTGTTTGCATATCTTAGCTGTTGTGAATAATGCTCACATGAACATGGGAATACAGATAGCTTTATGAGTGGTGATTTTATTTTCTTTGGAGGGATTGCTGGGTCCTGTAGGAATTCTTTTTTAATTTCTTTAGGAGTCTTCGTATTGTTTTCCATAATGGCTGTACCAATCTACATCCCTTTCAGCCGTGTGCGGGAGTTCCCCTTTCTCCACATTCATTTTATTTCCTTGTAAGATTTTCTTATTTATTTTCTTATTATGCTATGAGAAGCAAACATTGGTTCATTTTCAAAGTAAGGTGTTATCTGTGAGTAGGCAACCAGCTGGCATATCAGTTAGGTTACATGCACCTCAAAGTCCTTGGCAAACAGGATGTTAGTGGCCGAAACATCAGAAGCAAATACTGTGAAGACTGGAACCCTGTAGTCATTTAGCCAATGAAGAATCGGGGAAGGGACCTACGTGCTAGGAAAGACGTAGCTGGCTGTACACTACCCTGGGTGTGCTGGCCCACCAGGTGCTCAGTCTTGAAAAACTGTTAACACAGTTTTACTTTTGCTGCACTTTCTGGGTCTGAGTCCAAGTCCATCCCTGAGCACCCTGAGGCTGATTGTCCAGGATGGACCAGCGTTGTGGCACACTGGGTCAAGCCGCTGCTTGTGCTGTCTGCATCCCATATGGGAGTGCTCGCTCCAGTCCTGGCTGCTCTGCGTCCCATCCAGCTCTCTGCTATGGCCTGCGAAAGCGGCAAAGGATGGCCCAAGGACTTGGGCCCCGTACCCATGTGGCAGACTAGCTTGGAGATCCTGGTTCCCGGCTTCAACCCGGCCCTCCCTGGTATTGAAGCCCACTGGAGAGTGAGTCAGTAGCTGGAAGACCTCACTCTTCGTCTCTCTCTCTCTCTCTCTCTCTCTTTCTCTCTCCTTCTCTACCTCTGTCTGTAACTATGCCTTTCAAAAAAAAAAAAACACATCTTTTTAAAAAATTCAGATTGTATAATTTTCATTGTGATCTGAATCTTGTAAAAAGAGAACACATATTGGTATATATAAATTTTAAATTTCCTGGAAATAAAACACATTTTAATATTCAGTAAGCTGCTAATAGTTCAGGTGGTTCCAGGATAGATGATTTGTGTTATTATATACTTTTTGTCATTTCTGCAACATGTACCATATTCATAAGGAAGAAAAAAGTTAAGAAACAATGGCACACGTATGGGGTCTGATCTGAAAACCCTATTGCCTATGAGCCCAAACCCACTAGGTTCTAAGTCATGGGGGTTCAGCCCAGGCTACCTGAAGCAAAATGCTGGAATGTCACCTGCGTACAATGCTGTCCTTGGGAGCTGGTCAAGCAATACTCCCAGTTTGTTGGGAAGCAGCATTGAGAGGGGCCAGCTTTAGGAAGTTTAGATCATTCTGTTTAAATTCACGGAGTGTTGGCATCTCAGTTCATCACACAGTGTTGACTGGAGCGAAGTCATCTCAGCAGATGTTTGAGAACAGCCCAGAGGCAGAGCTAAGCCTCGGACCTTGGTGACCTCTTATCACTCTCCTTCACATTTTTCACGTCCAAGGTCAGAGTGCTGATGACTTGAGTACCTGTGAGAATTGAGTTTCCTTAGAACCCAGCCACTTCAGGCAACTGGCTAGTCATGTTAACCCTTTAAGTTTGAGCAGAATTTTGTTTCCAACTCATTTTGAAATGTAGAATGAGGAAACCGCCGTCTGTGTTGTGAGGTGTGGATGCGTGTGCACGGGTTTCTTGTTTCCTGATCACAGCATCTAGGCCTTGTTATGTGTCAGGCTCTGTGCTGTGTGCCCAGCCAAGGTGCCTTCCTTGACGCCCACAGCCCCTGGGGCTGATTTATTTGTTTGAAAGGTAGAATTATAGAAAGGGGGAGAGAGAGATTTTCCATTCTCTGGTTCACTCCCTAAATAGCTTCGATGGCCAAAGCTGGGCCAGGCTGAAGCCAGGAGCCTAGATCCCCATCCGGATCTCCCTTATGGGTGGCAGGGGCCCAGGTTTCCCAGGTGCATTCGCAGGGTGCTGGATTGAAAACTGGCACTCATATGGAATGCCAGCATCACAGGCGGGGGTTTAACCCATTGTGCCACATTGCTGGCCACTGGGGGACAGCATTGGTGGACACCGACTGGGCTGCCTTCAGGCACCCTGAGTTAAGCTTGCCATGGCTTCTCAGGGTGCTCTGTAAGATGTTCACACACACTCGAGGGGTGATTTTCATCATAGCAGGACTTGAGAGCTGAGTCAGAGTACCCAGATTCCAGTCCTGCCTCTGTGCCTCAGTCACCTAGCAGCTGTGTGACCGTGACAAAGCTGCCTGAGCTCCCTCAGTCTGTTTCCTCCTCTACACGATGACATCTGCCTCCCAGGGTCTTCCTGAAGCTTAAAGGAGAAAGTGCTCGTGGAGTGTGTGTGAAGCACAGTGTGTGATCGGTAGGAAGATGCCCAGTAAGGATTAGCTCTATTGCCGCACTGAGCCCGTCTTCCTCGTGTTAACTTAAAGTCACGTGGCTCCTCCCTGCCTGCCTCCCTTAGCTCTGGAAGCTTTAGACTGAGACACTGGGGCCATCAGGACTGTGCTGAGAAATGCCTGCTCAGGGTGACTGATGTCACTTACCACTGCCAGCCTGCTCTGCATTCCAGGAGGGTGTCCGAGCCTTGTGTCTCCATCTTTGCTTCAGCCCCCCTGGACGAAGCCCATGTCCCATACCACAGTTCCTCCTGTCTACTGTGCTCCCTGAACGGGCCCTCCAGCCTGTCTCAGCAAGGAGCAGCCCCTGTTCTGATTGCTGGGCCACTGCTCTGAGTCGCACTGCCTTTGCCTTGTGCCTTTGGTTGTCTGATCTGTAGTTCAGCATTCACACATCCAGGACCGAACTGTTGAGATCCCCACGCTGCAGCTCCATCCCAGTGGATGCTTGAAACATTCTTCCTGTTGCTCACGGCCACACTTAGTGACTGCCCTTTCTCTCACACTTTGAGTCCAGCCCGACGGCCTGCAACTTCTCCCCTCTTCCACCAACACCTCGCAGTCCGCGACACATCCCTTCCCACCTGCACTCCACTTTCTCTCCCTAAACAGCCTCCTGCAATGTAAAGCCGGGTGATGTCCCCTCACATCCCGTCCTTTCTGATGGCCTACACAGCCCTGCATGATCTAGTCGCTGCCTGCTTCTCTGCCCTCGTTGCCACACCTCCAAGCTGCTCTGGCCTTCCCGCACACCATAAGTGTGCTCCTGCCTCAGAACCTTCGCACATGCTGTTTCCTTTGCCTAGACTTCTCTTGCCTCTAGATAGCTGCTCGGTTGGCATCCTCACCCCCTTCTGGTCTTTGTCACGTGTCATCTCCTCCAGGAGGCCTTTCCCCACCTCCTGTGTGGTCTCCAGGGTGGTGGAGGTGAAGAGGTAGAACCTGAAAGAAGCAGAATGCAGTGCAAGGTGATTAGCTCAAGGGAGCACCACCCTTGGGAGGCACTAATTCGGGTCTCATGGAACTAGATGAGGTCTCTGAGAATGGGTGGTCGTCAGTGACCTGAATCCTGCTCTTCATGTGTCACTCTGCACTCTCACAGTGTTCCCGCACCTGTGACCTCCACCAGGAGGCCTTCCTCCCTCCCCAGAGCCGAGCACACACTGCTAATCTGCACTTCAACTTCCGGGACTCTGAGCTAAATAAGCTGCTTTTCTTTAAAAGTACCCAGCCTCAGGCAGTTTGTGAGAGCAACACAAAAGGGACTAAGTCACCTCCCTATTCTTTTTTAAACCCATTCTTTTTTTTTTTAAAGATTATTTATTTATTTGAAAGTCAGAGTTACACAGAGAGAGGAGAAGCAGAGAGAGAGAGAGAGAGAGGGAGGGAGGTCTTCCATCTGATGATTCACTCCCCAATTGGCCACAACAGCCAGCGCTGCGCCAATCCAAAGCCAGGAGCCAGGAGTTTCCTCTAGTTCTCCCATGTGTGTGCAGGGGCCCAAGGACTTGGGCCATCTTCCACTGCTTTCCCAGGCCATAGCAGAGAGCTGGATCGGAAGTGGAGCAGCCGGGTCTCAAACCAGCGCCCATATGGGATGCCAGAATTTCAGGCCAGGGCATTAACCTGTTGTGCAACAGCGCTGGTCCCTAAAAAACCCATTCTTATCACTATTTTCTTAGTAGTGCTTATTATCACAGGACACTGTAGTACATTGGTTTACTATCTGTTGCTCCTGCTACATGCAGTTGCTATGTGTACATTGTATTTTCAGCATTTAAAAAGAATTTGATTCATAGTTGGCATTTGATGCATGATTTTAAAAGTTTTATTGCTTTCTCTATCTGCAAGGCAGAGTCACAGAAAAAGAGGGAGAGACAGATAAAGAGGCAGATCTTCCATCTGCTGCTTCACTCTCCAAATGGCCACAATGGTCAGGCTGAAGCCAGGAGCCATAACTCTCTCCTGGTTGGCAGGGGACCAAGTAATTGAGCCATCCTCCACAGCCTCCCAGTAGCATTAGCAGGAAGTAGAGGAGCCGGACTTGATCCAGGTAACTGATATGGTATGCTGGTATCCCAAGCAGCAGCTTAACAGCTGTGCCACAATGCAGGCCCTGATACATATTTTTCAATTGAAAAAAATTAATAAAAAATTGCTTTCCACATGCTAGGCAGAAGCCCACACGCTGCATGAATTTCTATTCTTGGTGGCGGCTTTACAGATCCTGTAATTATATCTCCTTTAGTGAGGAAGGAGAATCTCCCTTCCCCACAGCCGAGCCTGCTGAGCCATCACCCTTCTCTCGAACGATGCACAGGATCCTTGTGGAGTGAGGCCTCTTGTGGATGCACTGGTCCAGTCCCAGCCAAGAGAGCTTTTCTGGGGGAAGATCACTTTGGGGAGAGGGCATGGCAGATGGAGTGAGTTCTGCTACTTCTGAGTTTATGAAGTTTATTGTGCAATAAACCACATCTTGCACAGAAACTGAGATGCTCGTGGGCATGAAATCATACCCTCTTTGCACAATAGTTGTGATGTTTCTGAGTTGGATCATTTTCAGTGGTCACAAAGAAAGCAAGACCTCAAACCAAACAGACAGATCACAAGGGCAAATATTGTGTTCATGAAGTTCCTCTTCTTCTTTTTTAAAGATTTATTTATTTGAAAGATAGTGTTATAGACAGAGAGGGAGAGACAGATCTTCCATTTGCTGGTTCACTCCCCAGTAGTCACAATGACCGGAGCTGGGCTTATCTGAAGCCAGGGGCCAGAAGCTTCTTCTGGGTCTCCTACATGGGTGTAGGGGCCCAAGGACTTGGGCCATCTTCAGCTGCTTTTCTAGGCCATAGCAGACAGCTGGATTGGTAGTGGAGCAGCCAGGACTTGAATTGGCATCTATATGGGATGTCGGCACCACTGGTGAAGGCTTTGCCTACTACACCACAGTGCCAGCCCCTCATGGAAGTTCTTCAAATGGATTTCAGGGTTTTTTTTTTTTTTTAAGATTTATTTATTTATTTGAAAGACAGAGTTACACAGAGAGAGGAGAAGCAGAGAGGGAGAGAGAGAGGTCTTCCATCCAATGGTTCCCTCCTCAATTGGCGCAATGACCGGAGCTTTGCCAGTCAGAAGCCAGGAGCTTCTTCTAGGTCTCCCACATGGGTTCAGTGGCCCAAGAACTTGGGCCATCTTCTACTGCTATCCCAGGCCATAGCAGAGAGCGGGATCGGAAGTGGAGCAGCCAGGTCTCGAACCGGCGCCCATATGGATACGGACGCTTCAGGCCAGGACATTAACCTGCTGTGCCACAGTGCCCACCCCCTTAAAATGGATTTCAGTCCACTGATACCTGGTGCGTCCTGCTCAGTGCCCTGCATTTCTTGGCTCGATTCCATGACCACCTGTACCTGGGAGCAGACCTTGCTGATGGCTCTAACTGCTTTGCTCCGAGTCTGGGCTCCAGGGAGCACTGACTGGTAGAAGGTGTCTGAAAAGTCAGTCTCCCTCCTTTCTGAGACCAATACATCTGAAAGGTACACTGATAGCCCTGCCCTTCCCATGTGTGCCAGAGCCTCTCTTTCTGGAACATTCTGCTCCTCTACACTATTGGGTTTGCTAGCAGTCCCCTCTTAGGATTATCTGGAATCTTTTGATTTGCTATAAAAGTAAGGGGCAAAGAATTCCACGTTCCAGATACACTAGCCACGCCTGTCACAGCCGTTGGCATCATGGGTCAGTTTAGTGTTTTTCTGTTTTTTAAACACCAAGTGCTTCTAGAGGTGATGATGTCATCTATTGGTTTTTCCACAAAGTGTTTATGTTTTTTGGTATTTCTCAAACTCATTTACAATTTCCTGTGGGATAGGATTTTGTCCTGCTGCATTTCTATTTGTAGCATTTTTCCTATTAGTTTAAAAATACACACTTACACACAGAGAGTCTGTCTCCCACTGCCTGCCCGGCTCTCAGTGTCCATCAGCTTTGGCTTCCAGAATGTTCCAGAGTGGTAGACGGACCTTCCAGCTCTGTCTCGCTGTCTGACTGGTTGGGGTGCCCATGCTACAGGAAAACATCCTGGGAGATGGGCAGCTGTTGCAGAGCTGAGCTTAAATGTGTGGGAGTGTGGGGCGGAAGTGGCCGCTGGGCTGGTAGCCGGGGGCTGGCTTGGGGCAGGCAGGGCGCCCCCGAGGTGGTTGCTGGCTGCAGCTGCAGTGAGTGGGACAGGGCCGGGGCAACTGGAGCAGTCACTGGGATGCAGGGCACTTGACAGTCCACGTCCAGTCCTGGTGCAAACCTTAGTGGGATCTTTTCAATTCCCTTCCTTTCCCTGCTCTCTTTCCTCTCTCTACTCCCCAGGCAGGGCAGCCTGTGCCTGGGTCAGGAATGCCTTCTCCTTAATTCCAGTCCAAGGAGAGGGGCAGAGAAACCCCACTGGGAAGTGAGTCTGCTCAGATGCACAGCCCATCGCTGTTTCCCCAAGTTTCTTTCGAGGCGAGGCTCGTTTTTAATTTTTTTTCCCTGTTATTCATGCTCCATGCTTGCTCCGTGCGTGTTAACTGCCAGGTTTGGGTGCTGGGGAGATCGTGGTGGTTGACATTAAAACATGACTGCCTGCATGGACCAGCCAGGAACAAAAGCCATGGAAGTAACTGCCAGTGTGACGAGTGCTACCCAACAGTGTGTTAAGGATACCATGGAGGCAGACACTTAGTCTACGTGGTAAGACAGCTGCGTCCTGTGTCGGCGTGCCTGGGTCGGATGCCTGGTTCTGACTCCTGATTCCAGCTTCCTGCTAGTGCAACGCTAGGAAGTAGCAGGTGAGGGCTCTGTTTTATCGGTTCCTGCCACTCATGTGGGAGACCTGCCTGGATGGCATTCCCAGCTTCCAGCTTTGGTCTCAAGCTGTTATGGGTATTTAGGGAATGAATGAGTAGATAGGAACTCTTCTTCATCTCTCTCTGCCTCTCAAGTAAATGAAAAAGAAATAGAAGATACTGTGGAAGCACCCAGGGAGGAGACTGGTCTGATCCCCTTTACTTGTAGGCTCAGCCTTGCCTTCAATATCTGCCCTTGCTCCCCTGGTGACTGTTAGAATTATCTAGAAAGCCCCGGGCATCCACGTGAACCCCGACCCCCACCCAGACACAGCCTTCCTGGATCACCAACCACACTGCCCAGCCAGTCTGGCCTTGACCTCAGTCCCGCTGCTCAGCACTGTGGTCCTTTTCTGCCACTTAACCCTTGAGTCCTGTCTCGTCCCTGCCATGTTCCTTCCCTATGGGACCAAATCTTTTCTCCTGTGCCCCCTGCCACTGACTGGGTTGTGCCTTCTGTCCCTCTGACTTGGATTCTATCACCTCTTCCATTCCAGTCCAGGGACCCCCAGTGTCAAGCTCTGCCCCCTCCTGCCTGGACCATCCTGCTCCAACCAAACCCCTGGCCTTGGACCATAGAGAGTCCCTGAGCTCCTTTGGCTGACCCTCAGTCCCTGCTCTTTGGATTCCTGGTGTTTTCCTCCCTCCTCGTTCATTTTACTGCGATCCAGCAGGCTTGGTGGCCAACCCTGCGTTGTGACTTTGTTACCCAGGTGCCCTGGGCTTGGTGGCAGTTGATGATCTCCTGATTTGTCTTCTCCCTTTGCACACGGTGTCAATATTGCCTATTCATTCCACGAAAGCTTCCCTAGAGCCTGCCTTGAACCAGGCACTGTTCTGAGCCTGAGCAGACCCCAGTGAACAGAACAAAGATCCTTGAACTTCAGAATGTGTCCAGTCTGTGTGTGCTGTGGAGGTGGAGCTTCAGAACCGAACACACTCTGGTGGGGGGTCAGCTGGGATCTCTACCTGATGTACAAGGCACTGTGTGCTTCCAAGTCTCCAAATCACCCAAGAGGAGTGGTCTGGGTGCTGCCCTAAATCCTCACCCCTTTCATCCTGCACTGAAAATGATTCCCACGGGGACCGTTTCCAAACCACACTCCTGAAGCATGACGTCAGCTCTCAAAGTGCCGGTCCAAGTTTATAAATTACAACTGATAAGTGAGTTTCGGGCTTGGAAATCCGATAATGGCCCTTGGAGACTAGCAGGCAGAGCATACCACCATTCATGTTGACACAGAAATTCTGAGCTAGGGTTCCTCACATCAGACGCTTCATCCGAGCTACTTAGGGGAACACAAACTTGACTTTTGCTCTAATGACAACTTACTACAGTAACATGGATCACGGATGAATAAATGCTCCCTTATTTCCCCTTCCTGCAGTAATTATGATTTGGTGGGACACACACACACATGCACATGCATGCACACATGTATTCTTTGCAGAGCTTGGAGCCCTAAACATACGTGTAGCTACTTGTGCGATTTCTCTCTCCACTTTCTTCTGTGTTTTCAGACTTCTCCTTTTGACTATGGTGATTACTGAGCAAATAGGACCTATCCAGGAGACTTACCATGAAGCAGAATTTAAAAATCAGCCCTGGACAGGAAACATTCCTTGGGCCTTGCAACAGATGCTAACCACAGAGGGTTGAGGTCAGGATGGTCTCACTGGGGCTGCCAGCGTGGGGTGTGCCCGTCTTGGGAGGCAGGGCGAGTCAGCCATCGGATAGGTGGAGGGGGTGACTGGCCATGTGGTGTGATGTGGGAGAGTCCCCGGGTTGCTTCCTGTCTGCTCCAGACCGGGGCTGGGATTCCAGGAACGAGCATGAAGTAAGTCTTACCACTCCCACTCCTAGCCTGCTTCTGCCAACACCTCGGTCAGCAGGAGGTAGGCCAGGGAGGAGGCCCCTGTCCTCAGGTCCCTGGCCGCCGGTGTGCACCTCGGGGGTAGCGTGGTCTGCCCTTGAGCCCAGGCTGCTGGCTGTGACCTCCGCCCGTGGACTCTGCCTTCCTGTCTTCCATCTTTGCTTTCCCAAATATTTAGCAATGTTTGGGTTTTTTCTTTAACTTTTCTTTTTCTTTGAGAGGCAGAGAGAAACAGCCATCTCCTATCTCCTGGTTCACTCCCCAGGTGTCTGCTACAGCCAAGGCTGGACCAGGCTGAAGCAGTGAGCAGGGAATTCATTCTGGGTCTCCCACATGGGTGGCAGGGACTCAAGTACTTGAGCCACCACCTCTTGGTTGCCTCCCAGGAAGCTGGAATTAGAGCGGAGCCAGGAGTTGAACCCTGACACTCCAGTGAGGGATGGCAGGCATAACAAGCAGCAGTTTAACCACTGTGCTAAAAGTCTGCCCCAGCATTGCCCTTGACACTGAACACACAAAGCCACATGACATATGTGTCTCTTCTCTCAGGGATCTTGAGAATAATAAAAAAAAGGAACATCAAAAAATTTGCAAACAATGGCCAGCACTGTGGCTTAGTGAGTAAAGCCGCCATCTGCAGTGCCGGCAACCCATATGGGAACCGCTTCAAGTCCCAGCTGCTCCACTTCCCCGGAGGAAGCTCCTGGCTCCTGGCTCCTGGCTCCTGGCTCCTGGCTTTGAATTAGCCCAGCTCTGGCCATTGCAACCACCTGGGGAGTGAACCAGTGGATGGAAGACTTCCTCTCTCTCTCTCCCCCTCTCCCCTTCTCCCCCTCTCCCCCTCTCCTTCTCTCCTTCTCTCCTTCTCCCTCTCCCTCTCCATCTCTCTCTCTCCATCTTTCTCTCTCTCTCTCTCCCTCCCTCCCTCCCTCCCTCCCTCCTTCCCTCCCTCCCTCCTTCCCTCCCTCCCTCCTTCCCTCCCTCCCTCCTTCCCTCCCTCCTTCTGCCTCTTTGTAACTCTGCCTTTCAAATAAATAAATCTTTAAAAAAAATTGCAAATGTGTCATCTGACCACCCACATCATTTCAACTTCCTGCTTTGCTACTGTGTCACGATTACATAAATGTGACCATCAGAGGACATGGGTGGAAGGATGCAGAAGAACTCTTTGAATATCTTTGCAACTTTCTAGACCCAGGATTATTTCAAAATGAAAACATTTTTTGACAGACTGGGGAGTAGGTGCTTTGATTTCCATTTTATTCTCAGGGATATATGACTTGACCAAGGTGAAAGAATTGAGTGTGAATTGATCAAATGCCTGTTTAAATTTGGAGTCCAAGGGAGAACAGGGCAGCTTCTGTAGATCCAGAAATGTCATTGCCTTGGTGTGATGATTGGAGGTGTGGATGTGGCTGAGATCATGGGCAGAGAATATTGGACTGCTGGGAACAGCGTCGCTGATGAGGTGGACAGAGACTGAGCGGTATGGACCGACAGACAGGAGGAAAACCAAAGGAATAGCAGTCTTGGGAGCCCAGGGGACAAACTAACCTGCAGTGTGTAATCCTGCCCAGGGCGCAAGAGGAGCGAGGGCTGGGGTCTTGTGACTTCCAGCACAGAGAGAGCTCTGTGGCCACGTACCAGCCATGAGTGGAAGGAGACTGGGGGCCACACGCGTGAGATGCTCTTTCAGCAAACCTGGTGCAAAGAGGAGGGGATGCCGGACCTTAAGGTGAAAGGGAGGCAGAGTCTGGGGACGGTTGTTTGTTTACTGGAAGATGGGAGAGAGGGGAAGAGGGACTGAGTCTGAAGACTCATAGGAAAGAGAAAGCACTTGATTGAGGAGAGTCTCTCGATGGATGAGCAGGATCACGCACAGGCTGAGAGGCCGTCATAGCTAAGGGGAGGACCGCCTGTTTCACTGGAGACAGGGTGAGGGGCGTGGCCATGCTGGGATGCTGGAATCATCCACAGGAACTCGGTGGGTTCCTTTCTGAGCTCTTCACGGCTTCTCTGTGAATGAAGAGGTGCGACCACCGCCTGAGCGAGAGGGCTTTGGAAACGGTTGTCATGAGAGGAGACGAAGGTGAACACAGGGTCACATGATAGGGCCACGGGGCCACGTGGAAGCCACAGCTGGTGCTGTTGATGTCTCACCAGTATCCCTGGGCACTCACACTTAGGGTGCACATGTGTTGATCCCTCACTGCAGGCACCCACAGCTCCCCGAGAGGGTTCTGTCACTGGGTGCTTCAGTGACTTGTCCACCAGGCAGCCTGGAATGGGAGGAAGTCGGTGCCACTGACAGCTGTCCTCAACCAGTGGCAGAGAGGAATAGGGTGGACGAGTCACATGTGGGCTCCAGAGTCTCAGCCCCAAAAGGGACAGATCTCCAGCTGCCTACCGTGGTAACTTGCTTGTTAGTGTGCCCTGTTTTCGTTCTCCCTCCACACCTCTATCTTCCTCTGTCTCTCCGTTCCCCTCCCTCCATTCATTCCCCTGCTTGGGATAATCTTCAAATAAGACATTTGCATTCAGATGCTTGTCTAGGGCTCTGCCACTATGGGAAGTGAGCCCAAGACGTTAATGAATAGTAATTTGTAGAGGTCCCCATCTGCCCAAATGAGATACTCCAGCAGTGCCTGATAGCCTGGCAATGGGAAAGAGGGTTGGTGGTGTTGGGGGGAAGGGACAGGATATTTGGCAGCAGGTGCAATGGGAAGAGTGATGCAAAAGCATCCAAGATAATTGCAAGAGAATGTTTGAAACCATCAGTCATAAAGTGTGCAGTGAAGAGCTGGATTCGAGGACCTGAAGTGGGCAGAGGGCAAACGCATCATGAGAGCAGAGCATGCCACTGGAGCAGAGAAGAGAACGTGTCCAGAGACACAAGCAGCTGACTCCGGGTGTGTAGAGGTGGGGCATAGCATGCCTGATGCAGACTGGAGCCTCGTGGCTGTATAGTAGCCGTTGCTTGTGTTTTACTGGAAATAGGAATTCAGACTTCCTGAGACTTGAGATGGGACAGTTTGTCCTCATAGATACTTAAGGAAGACTAGGAGCTAGGTGCTAAAATCTCCGATCAGTGAGGGTGGAAACTCTGGTGACGAGGAAAGTAGGCGTTGCTTGGGTCTCAACCATTGGCGGCCTGTGTCTGAGTGTAGATTTGCATCCCTCCTTTCCAGGGCAGTGCTATCTTCCATGGATGCTGCGTCACAGGTACATTCAGATTGTTTCTAGTTTCCAGAGTTATAAGCAAAATATGAGTATGTCTTTTTGAATCTGTACATTATCTCCTTGGAGCAGAGCCCCTACATGAAGAATTGATGCCCTGCAGAATATGTGATCTTATACTTCAGTGCTTCCTGCTAGATGGTCCTGGCATATTGCATCTCATAGAAAAAACAAAACAAAACAAAACAAAAACACAGTGTGTGTTTCTCTCAACCCTGGCAATGGTGAGTTTAAATCGATTTTTAGAGATCTTTGCCAGCCTGGGTTTAAGCCACTGCTTGAGATGCCGCATCCCTTATCAGAGTGCTGGTTTGAGTCCCAGCTGCTCCACTTCCAATCCAAATCTCTGGTGATGCAGCTGGAAGGCAGCAGAAGATGGCCCAAGCAGTCATCTGGGAGACCCAGATGGAATTTCTGGTTGCTGGCTTCAGCCTGGCCTAGCCACCTGGCTGTTGTGGCCATTTGGGGAGTGAACCAATGGATGGATATCTGTTTCTACTTTCCTCTTTGTTACTCTCTCTCTTTCTCTTCTCATTCTGTCTTTCAAATAAATAAATAAACCTTTTTTCAAAAACACAATCTTTGGCAGTCTAACAAGTGACAGTTATGTCATTGTTATCTTAATTTGCCTTTATGAATATCAATGAATTGAACATTTTTCCATATTTTAATTGACCATTTATATTTTAAATTTACCTGTTTGCAACTTTTCCCCATTTATTTTTCTTATTGAGTCTTTTTTTTTTTTTTGACAGGCAGAGTGGACAGTGAGAGAGAGAGAGAGAGAGAGAGAGAAAGGTCTTCCTTTGCTGTTGGTTCACCCTCCAATGGCCGCCGCTGCTGGCGCACTGCAGCCAGTGCACCGCACTGATCCGATGGCAGGAGCCAGGTGCTTCTCCTGGTCTCCCATGGGCTGCAGGGCCCAAATACTTGGGCCATTCTCCACTGTACTCCCGGGCCACAGCAGAGAGCTGGCCTGAAAGAGGGGCAACTGGGACAGAATCCGGCACCCCGACCGGGACTAGAACCCGGCGTGCCGGCGCCGCAAGGCAGAGGATTAGCCTAGTGAGCTGCGCCGACCTTATTGAGTCTTTACTTTTTCTTGATTTATATGAGTCCTTGCATTATTACTGTGAACATTCACCCTTCACCTTGCATAGTGTTGTTAATTTCTTCCTCCGTTGGTCATTAATCTTTCAATCTTGGACCATAGAAATTCAAAAGACTTGTGGGAAAATGAGATTAAAAGATGTTTAGTTTGGTGTGAAAAAAATATCTGAAATCCCTGCAGAGTTTTTATGTAAGATGCATTTTCCCTGAGCTTCCTGAGACCCCTCAGGGGTGGTTTATTTTTCCCACATATTTTTAATTGATTGCCCTTGAAGTTATTTATTTGCTATCACTTTGTCCTTCCTAGATCCTTTTGCTTTCATGTTTAAAAATGTTTACAGTTGAGTCTTTGATGGATTGTCTACAATTCCTCTAGATGCAAACATCTCTTATTTTCCTCCTATTCCCAGCCACTTTCCCCAGCATTTTTGAGTGGCCCTTCTTGGTCTGCAGTGGTATGAATGGCACCTATGGTCACCTACACACACAACTAGTACCCATTCTCCTTTCTCTGCTGTCCTGGGACACTTGCCTGGTGCCAGAGGATACCATGCTGCCCAGCCCTGATTTAGGAAGCAGCAGGAGCTAGAGCAGTGTCTGCTGGAGTCCAGGGAGCTGGGGAGCAGGGTGGGGGAATGGAAGCTGCATTGCAGCAACACTTGGGGAACGAGACTATGACTCACACAGAGGCTGGGATGTCCACGGGCGGCTCCTTCGAAGCACAAAAATAAATGGGTATCTGACAGCAAATTGGCAGGATGCCTGGGCACTTATCCCAGGACTGTAGCACCAGGAGGATGGCTCCTGCTCCCTGGCCATGGCTTCAGGTGCTGGTGTACTGGCCATTCGCCAAAGTCCTGTCCCTGGTTGAGAGCCTGAGGTCACCCTGGGTGAGCGGTCATCTCCAGCTCCAATCAGAAGGTGCACCCAGATTCTGGTGCACCCCAGATGCTGCGTATCACCTTCCCTCTGCTTCTTTCTGCTTTAGGGTACCATCAGTTTGCTTTAGGGTACCCACCCAAGAGAGATGGATTCTGCCCTCTTCTGGAACAGTGGGTGTGGCTTTCTTCTAAAGAGTTGCTGTCCCAGGTTCTAATTCCAGTTGGAGTGCCGGGTGCTAGTCCCAGTTGCTCCTCTTCCAGTCCAGCTCTCTGCTGTGGCCCGGGAGGGCAGTGGAGGATGGCCCAAGTCCTTGGGCCCTGCACCTGCTTGGGAGACCAGGAGGAGGTAACTGGCTCCTGGTTTCGGATCAGCCCAGCCCCGGCCTTAGCAGCCATTAGGGGAGTGAACCAATGGAAGGAAGACCTTTCTCTCTCTCTCACTATCTATAACTCTCTTCGTCTCTCTCACTGTCTAACTCTGCCTGGCAAAAAAAAAAAAAAAAGAAAAGAAAAGAGTTGCTGTGTCTGCAAGCTTGAATACAACCATGTATGAGTGCATTCCTAAATTCTGTTATTGTTTTTTCTAAGGATAGCTTCTGTAAATCCTGGTACAATCATGCCCTTCAAAGAGAGATGTTGGGTAGGGCATTTGGTGCAGCAATGGAAATACTGCGTGGGACACCAGCATCCCATACAGGGCCTGGTTCCAGTTTCAGCTACTGTGTTTCCAATCCAGCTTCTTGCTAATGCTCACCCTGGGCCAGTGTATTGATTGATTGATTTACTTGAAAGCCCGGCCAAAGCCAGGAGCCAGTAGCTTCTCCTGGGTCTCCCTCATGGGTGGCAGGAGTTCAAAAGCCTGGGCCATCCTCTGCTGCTTTCCTAGCACCATCCCCAATAAATAAAAAATTTAAAAGACCTATTCTCGTTCTCTCTCTTTTTTTTTTTTTTTACAGAGTGGACAGTGAGAGAGAGAGACAGAGAGAAAGGTCTTCCTTTTTCCGTTGGTTCACCCCCCAACGGCTGCTAAGGCCAGCGCACCGGGCTGATCCAAAGCCAGGAGCCAGGTGCTTCTCCTGGTCTCCCATGCAGGTGCAGGGCCCAAGCACTTGGGCCATCCTCCACTGCACTCCCGGGCCACAGCAGAGAGCTGCACTGGAAGAGGAGCAACCGGGACAGAATCCAGTGCCCCAACTGGGACTAGAACCCGGTGTGCTGGCACCGCAGGTGGAGGATCAACCTAGTGAGCCCTGGTGCTGTGGCTCACTTGGTTAATCCTCCACATGCGGCACTGGCATCCCATATGGGCGCTGGGTTCTAGTCCCAGTTACTCCTCTTCCAGTCCAGCTCTCTGCTGTGGCCCAGGAGGGCAGTGGAGGATGGCCCAAGTGCTTGGGACCCTGCACCTGCATGGGAGACCAGGAGAAGCACCTGGGTCCTGGTTTCAGATCGGCGTAGCTCTGGCCGTAGCTGCCATTTCGGGGTTGAACCAGTGGTGAACCAGTGGAAGGAAGACCTTTCTCTCTGTCTCTCTCTCACTGTCTAACTCTATCTGTCAAATAAAAAAAAAAAGGAATGGAAAATTTTATTGTCTGTCAAGGTGTTCTGCTATATAAGTTCTTGAGGAAACTAATTTTAATTGGGCAAGACTCAGCCATGGGGCTCCTCACAGGTGCTCCGTGGAACCTTCCTGGCAGTGCAGTGAGGCAGCGGGGCCCCTACCATTGCCTGGCCAGGGTGTGATGCTGGTCTCTCTGCTCCCAGACATCTCGACTGCACCAGCACCCAGAGGTGGGCTGGCACCCAGAACGTTCAGCCACTGTTGTCATCCCTGCTACTGCCTTCAGCCCCCAGCCCAAGCTCCCACGGAGACTTTAGACTCGCTGAGGTTGGAAGTCTTGCTCTGGGGAGAAGTGGCAGCCCACCTGCCTCCCTCTGGGTAAGCCAGGGCCGCTGCTGGGACCTGTGCAGTTTGGATGCCTGGCTGAGAGACAAGTAGGAGCTGACAGCCCTCAACACAGGAACCTTGGCATTGGGCCAGGAGGTGAGTGGGTGCTGACCCTGCCAGAGGAAGGCGTGGCTTTCTCATTTATGTAAAGGCTCTGTAGGGACTTGCAGAAGTCACTGGCAGCTCAGAGATGTGGCCTTTGGCAATAGGAAAATAGACCAGGTCACTCATGGTGGTTACCAGGAGGTTCCTGTGCTCCCAGCACAGCTAATGAGTTGTCAATGTGCTGCCATTCTAGCTCCTTCTAGGAACTGTCTCTCCCCTCCTACCTCTTAACCCCACATTGTGTTGCTGTGTCTGGAGCTGGTCCGTTGGAGCCACCCTCCACTCCAGCTGTTCTCTGGGGTTTTTCTAATGAAAATTGAGAGGGTCTGTCTCTCTAGGAGTCAAGCTGTAAGGTTTGCAAAGTGAAAAGCAGGAGTTGTGTGTGGTTAGGTTTCTTTCCTGGTAGAGAAGGTTGATCTACGGTGAGCAGGAACAAAGGTAGTGAACAAAGGTAGCCTCATTGAGACAAGCAGAGACTCCCAAAGGGAGAAGGGTGAGTCTTGGCAGCCTGCCAGCCCCGGCTTCCCATTGTTCCCAGCGCCCAGCTGCTTCCTGATTTTCCCCGTTGGGTTATGCAGTCCCTTCTCCTGTTCTGTGCCCCAGCACCCTCCATTTCCCCACCCTGTTTTCAGGAGGCTCATTCAAGCTCCATCTGTATCACTTTGAAACCAAGAGCTCTGCTTTATAGAAAAGGCAAAGAAAGTGTCCCAGGATAGCTGGGGTCCTCAGGGACTGACAATAGATGTCACTTCTCCTAGGGGAGAACCAGAGGGATCTGGGCTTCTTCGTCGCTGGGACCACTGAATAGGACTTAGCACCTGCTCTAGCCTTCCAGTGAGTTGTTAAGGAAACAAGTCTAGAAGGACTTCTGGTTCACAAGAATGCCCGTTTCCTGAGGATCCCTGGCCCCAGACAAAGCACTTTTCTTTTTCAAGAGAATTGTTTTGTTTTGCTTTTAAACAACAGACTGCTATTGTATAAAAGGCATTCTTGGGATGACTTCTTTGCTGCACACGTGTGAGCAAATTAAATAAGGGTGTGAACAGAAGAAACGGTATTAAAAAAAGTACAAGGGGACTTTACAAGGTACAGGGGGAAAAATCAGCATTTCAAAATGAGTTTATTTTGATATAAAAATGTTTTGAAATCCATGCACCGTTTTTTCATGATGCGTAGTTCCCATGAATTTTTGAAGTCCCTTGTGTGTGTGAGATGCAGTGTGAAGACTCTACTGAGGTTTTGGCCATGGATCATAAGATTCATGTTATTGTCTATTTTTCATGCTTGTGTTAATGATATTCCTTCCATCACACCTGCCTTGAGAAACCAGGGAAGCAACAGAGTCAAATGAAAGAGGTTTGAACTCAGAGTGTTTTTAGCCTTATCTGGACTTGTGAAAGTAATGCAAGGCCAACTGAAATAGATGCCGTTACTGGGAATGAAGCTGGCTGGAAACATTAAGAGAGACTCATTTCAGCTCAGGTGGGAGGCAGATTCCTCTCGTAGTAGCAGAGTCACCCTAAGCCACCCTCAGAGAGAGGATCCCCAGTCCACAATGTCAGGTTATTGTCTCTCAATGGAAACTGTTTCTAACAAGGATCTGGACACTTTGTACGTGAGCTTCGTGTGTGTGTGTGTGTGTGTGTGTGTGTTAGGGGGTCCTTAAGCTGCTACCTGACAGGTACCAAGCAAGATTCTACCTTGTAACGCGTATTTCTCAAGATATTTCACAATTAGAATGCTCTCAGAGTTTAGGACGCAAGAAGAAAGGCAGTGAGTGGTTGAAAGGATCGAGTCTGAAGAAGAAATTTCTTCTCTTACTAACCGTGGACAAGAGTTGGCGGACTTTCTGCAGACGTTTTCTGCGAAGGGCCAGCTAGTAAGGATTTCCCGGCACAAGGACTCAGCACTGACTTCAGAGCCAGAGCATGGGCAATGCACAGGTGACGGGCATGGCTGTGTTCCAATACAGCTTCATTTACAAAAATTGGTAGAGGCTCCATTGGACATGCAGGATGCCATTGGCGACCTCTGAACAAAAACAAAGGGGAGTGGTTATGAGGATTTAATAAAGAGAACCAGGTAGTGCCGTGTTGTACATTGTGGAGAGAGGCCCAGATGAAACATTTTTCAGTGCTCAGGAAAGGGAAGACGTATTATCTTTTGTTGTTGATGGGAACATTCACAGGAGCAACCTTTCCCACATGCAGTTTGTGGTTTGTACAAAATGTCTTTGTGCTCAGCATTTTTATTTTTAGAAAGTTATTCTAAAGAATGATTGGGCAAGTCCAACAATATGGTGATGTTAACTGCAGCATTTTACAGAGACTAACATAAACGCCCAGCAGTAGACTCATTTAAATAAATTATGGTACATCTTGATGATATATATATATCATTCTAGCAATAAAATTAATGTTTTAGAGAATATCTAATAGGGTAGGAAGGAAAATATATTGAATGCGTAAATTGTGTACAAAATAGTGTGATAGTATGCTTATAATTTTATTATAGAATATGTGTTTTATATAGATATTTACTTTTTTAAAAAAATGATTTATTTATTTATTTGGGAGGCAGAGTTACAGGGAGAGAGGTAGACACAGAGAAAGAGGTCTTCCATTCCCTGGTTCATTCCCCAAATGGCTGCAACAGCTGGAGCTGGGCCAATCTGAAGCCAGTAGCCAGGAGCTTCTTCCTGGTCTCCCACGTGAGTGCAGGGGTCCAAGCACTTGGGCCATTCTCTGCTGTTTCCTGGGCTATAGCAGGTAGCTGGATTGGAAGTAGAACAGCCAGGACTTGAACTGGTGACCATATGGGATGCTGACACTGTAGGCCGAAGCTTAACCTACCATGCCGTTGTGCCAGTCCCTAATATTTACTTTTAAAAGACTAGTACATGTATTTATATGTATGAGTGTGTGTGTGTGTATGTATAGATTTCAAAAATTTTTGCACTGAAGTAAGCTTACCTTTTAGTTCATTTCTCCATATATAGAAGTATGTGCATATGTTTTAAAATATTTTATGTATTTTACTAAAGGACTGTAAAAGAAGTTGTAGTATATCAAACCATGGACTATAATGTGGCTATTAAATGAGGATGATCTATATGCTGATATGCAAAATGTCCATGCTATATTATTAAATAAAAAAGGTTTTGTGCTAAGAGGCATAGTATAAACTTATTTGTAATTTTTTATTAACTTACACAGTGATTTATTTGAAAGCCAGAGTTACAGAGAGAGGAGAGACAGAGAGAGTGAGAGAGGGAGATCCATCTGCTGGTTACTCCGCAGATGGCTGCAACAGCTGGGGCTGGGCCAGGCCAAATCCAGGAGCCAAGAGCTTCTTCTAGGTCTCCCATGTGGGTGCTGGGCTATCTTCCAGTACTTTCCCAGGTGCAAAAGCAGGGAGCTGGACCGGAAGTGGAGCAGCCGGGTCACCCATAAGGGATGCTGGCATCACAGGCAGAAGCTTAACCCTCTATGCCTCAACACCTGTCCCTGTTTTTTTTTTTTTTTTAGTTTATATACTCTTTTTTTTACTTTTTTTTTTTTTTACTTTTTTTTTTATTGTGACAGGCAGAGTTAGTGAGAGAGAGAGAAAGGTCTTCCTTTTCCGTTGGTTCACCCCCAAATGGCCGCCATGGTGGCGCGTTGTGGCCAGTGCGCCAATCTGAAGCCAGGAGCCAGGTACCTCCTCCTGGTCTCCCATGCAGGTGCAGGGCCCAAGGATCTGGGCCATCCTCCACTGCCTTTCTGGGCCACAGCAGAGAGCTGGACTGGAAGAGAAGCAACCGGGACAGAATCCAGCGCCCCAACTGGGACTAGAACCTGGTGTGCCGGCGCCACAGGCAGAGGATGAGCCAAGTGAGCTGCGGCGCCAGCCAGTTTAAATACTCTTGACAGGGAGTAGGCATTTGGTCTAGCAGTTAGGATGCCTGCTTCCCACACTGGAGTACCTGGATTTGATTCCTGGCTCTGGCTCTTGACTCTAGTGTCCTGCCAGTGCAGACCCTGGGAGGCGGCAGGTGAGGCTCAGGTAGCTGGGTGCCTGCCAGAGCCACCCAAGTGGGAGACCTGGATAGAGTTCCTGGCTTCCTTCTTCAGCCCTGGCCCAGCCGTGGCTACTGTGGGCATTTGGGGAATGAACCAGCAAACAGAAGCTTGCTCTCTCTCTCTCTCTCTCTCTCTCTCCCTCCCTCCCTCTCATATAAATAAATAAATTTTAAATGAATCTTGAGGGGTGAGCCAACAGAAAAGGAAGACCTTTCTCTCTGTCTCTCTCATTGTCTAACTTTGCCTTTAAAAAAAAATAATAAAAAAAATACACTCCCAACTAACAACTGGTGTTATATCTTGGGTGAGACAGGAAAGGGAAACTGCAAATGTGGTAATTAAAGAGCCAGTATTTGTGTTAATTCTTCCTGTCTGTGTGGATCAGGAATTTGGGAGCTGCTGAGTGGATGGTTCTGACTCCCCAGCTGGCCTCAATGGCAGGGGCTGGGATCCTGGTGCTCCATCCAGATTTCCCACATAGGTAGCAGGGCCCAAGTACTTGGGCCATCAGCTGCTGCCTTCCTAGGCCCATTAGCTGGAAGCTGGATCAGAAATGGAGCAGCCAGGACTCAAACCAGTCCTCCCACATGGGATGCCTCCATTGCAGGCAGCATCTTAACCCACTGCACCACACAATGCCAGCCCTGTTCTCTTTTTTTAAGTATTAATTTATCTACTTATTTGAGAGGCAGAGAAAGAGAGGAGAGAGAGCTCCTATCTGCTAGTGCATTCCCCTGGACTGATGCCAGGAGCAGGGCGCATGATCCAGGCCTCCTGTGTAGGTGGCACAAGCCTTATTACTTGCACATCATCTGCTGCCACGCAGGGCCCGTATTGCCAGGCGGCTGGAGTGAGGAGCTGGGGCTGGGAGCTGAACCCAGGTACACATCCACTAGTCCCAGTGTCTGTCCCTGCCCTCCTCCTAATATAATCACATCACCTTTTTTGTTCCCACGCTGGTTACCTTAATATAGATAATTAAAACGGGGCTAAATGCTATAAAAGCAATAAGACAGGACATCCACACAGGAGGAGGACCCACAGATTTAGTCCATAAGTCAAGGTGACCATATCAGATTTCATTTGTCTTTATCGTCTGTTGGAAGTAAATACTTCGCTCTCACAATTCACCTTTTAAGGGAAACTTCAGATGCATGGTGGAGTTTATTTTATGGCTGGAAGGAAAATTGTATTAATACTGGAGGTGACATGATAATGCAGGAGGTGGGGAACCTCAGTGAAAGCTAAAACTGGCTACTTACTCCAGAGATTCACGAAGAAACATGGGTTAATAGATGGAAGACCAAGCAACAGACAAAACCTGAGGGCTCAGCACAGCAGAGACTGCGCCTTGCTACTCAGCTTCCGCTTAGAACACCCTGTTGTTGGGTGTGGAAATGTCTCTAGTGAGATAAAAACATGAGAGCTGGCAGCCTAGCAAGTAAAAATGCATAGCACTAGTTAAAGTTGCATTTCAGTAACAATGCATCAATGTAGTATGATCCATGCAAGTGTTGACCCAACAGCCCTTGAAGGTGTTTACCAGTCTCCCTTGCAGGTGATGTGGTCAAAGGGAGGTCAGAAGAGCCACTGGGGAAGCCCTTAGGGAAGTCCTCCCCTGGTGGGCACCTACTTGTCCCTTTCTTTGCCTGGAATGCTCATGACCTTGAGGATGGAATCCACCACCATGGACAGGACTGCAGGCAGAGCAGGGAGACTGAGGACATCACAGGGCAGCTCCACAGCCTGGACTCATCTTCCATGAGAAAAAATTGTCTTTTTTTTTTTTTTTAAATTTATTTATTTGAAAGTCAGAACTACACAGAGAGAGAAGGAGAGGCAGAGAGAGAGAGAGAGGTCTTCCATCCTCTGGTTCACTCCCCAATTGGCTGCAGTGGCCAGAGCTGTGCTGATCTGAAGCCAGGAGTCAGAAGCTTCTTCCAGGTATTCCACGTGGGTGCAGAGGCCCAAGGACTTGGGCCACCTTCTACTGCTTTCCCAGGCCATAGCAGGTAGCTGGATAGGGAGCAGAGCAGCCGGGACTTGAGCCAGCTAGCGCCCATATGGGATGCCGGCACTGCTGGCGCTTACCCGCTATGCCACAGTACCATCCCCAGAAACTTGGGTCAGCTAGTTATTTGGATCTTCTGTGTTAGGCACTTAAACTTAACCCTGACCCAAACAGCCCATGTGCCATTAGCAAAAGGTCAGAACCACTGAAAGTACCAATCATCTCTCCACAAGCAGTGTGGAAAAAGATATCCACAGAGGGCAGAGTTACTGGTAATCAGCAAAGACCCACCCAGTCAGAGAGGCCTAGAAACAGGCATCAGAGACCTCGTCAAGCAGCTGGAAGTCTAACCCTCATGAAAAATGTGGGTGGAGGAAGAAGCACCCTCCAATGGGGTGCGGTCATATGGCCAGACCATAAAATCAGGTCAGACAGACTCAAGACTACCTTGAGGGGCTGGGAGTTTAGCCTGGCAGGACAACTGCCTCTCATTTCAGAGTGCCTAGATTTCACTCCCAGCGCCGACTCCTGACTCCAGCTTCCTGCTCATGCAGACCCTGGGAGGCAGCAGGTGGTGACTCAAGTAACGGAGAGACCTGGACTGACAACCCCATTGTTGCAGGAATCTGGGGCCAGGGGTGTGAATCAGCAGATTAGAGCTGTCTCTTTTCTATGTCTACCTCTCTCCCTCTGCCTTTCTGCCTCTCAAATAAATAAAATATTGAAAAAGGAATAACATATGAACTCATGTAACAACCTGGGTGGATTATCAGTGAGTTACATTGAGTGAGAAAAAGCCAAAACAAAAGGTTACCTACTATGTGGTTCCATGTATTTAATACTAGTAAAATAAATAATTAGTGTGCAGATTAATGGTTGGTAGGGGATAGGGCAGGAGGCACTGGGAAGGAAGTGGCTGAGATTTAGCATGCAGGAGTGTGGAGTCCTTGTGATGGAGCTGTTGGCCCTAGAGGCCACACAGACCTGTACATGTGATAAAACTGCAAAGACTGCACCTCCTCCCCTCCCCCTCACACACACACACACACACACACACACACGAGTCCCTGCACAACTGGTGAAACTGAAAATAGGTTGATGCATTGCCTCCGTGCCTGTTTTTTGGCTGTGAGATTGCACCACAGCCCTGGAAGACGTTATCAATGGGGGGAATTGGAAGAAGGTTTACAGTATTTCTCTGTGTTGCTTCTCAAAGCTGCAGGTGAGTCTGCCATAATCACAAAACCAGAAGTTACCACAAGAAAACCTGGGTCGCCCTGGGACACAGAGCCCTGAGCGTGCGTTTGAAGACAGAACTCCCTCACTAAGCAGAAGAGGGGAGCTGAATAAGCAAATACCAAGGGTTCTTCTGTTTAAGATCCTTTGATTTCTTTTTCCTTCTTCTTCACATTTCTTTCCATTTTCCATATACCAAGATAAGCCTTAGGCTTCCCACTGGAACCCGTGGTCATTGTTTCGGTGATGAAAGCTGAGAGCTCCTTGGCCCCAAAAGCCACCGTAATGTAGTCTCTGCCCAGTTCTGTTCTGTGTAGTCCAGAAAAATCAAACGCTGGATGCTCTTTTGCCTTCTATGCCCAAGCCCCACCCCTACTGTGCTCTATTTCCACTTGCCTTTCCCTGGAAGATTCCGTGAGAGTTCTTGATTTCACTTGTTCTACTTTCAGCTGACGCACCCTTTGTTGGGTTCCCCAGTCAGCCAGCAAGGCTGGCATGTGCAAGTGGCACAAAGCACACCTGAAAAGAACTGGAAATTTGGTGCTGGTAAACCTAGACTTTGTGCATCCACTACTAAGTGGAGAAACCAGACTTAGTGAACTCTTACTTTAGTGTATGTAATAATCATTATTTTGAAACCATGTAAGAGGAAAACTTTTTTTTTTTTTGACAGGCAGAGTGGACAGTGAGAGAGACAGACAGAGAGAAAGGTCTTCCTTTTGCCGTTGGTTCACCCCCCAATGGCCGCCATGGCCGGCGCACTGCGCTGATCCAAAGCCAGGAGCCAGGTGCTTCTCCTGGTCTCCCATGCAGGTGCAGGGCCCAAGCACTTGGGCCATCCTCCACTGCACTCCCTGGCCACAGCAGAGAGCTGGCCTGGAAGAGGAGCAACCGACACAGAATCCGGTGCCCCGACCGGGTCTAGAACCCGGTGTGGCGCCACAAGGCGGAGGATTAGCCTATTGAGCCACGGCGCCGGCAAGAGGAAAACTTATTGTTAATAATCCTTCACTGACTTTGAAGGAAAATGGATCCTAATTAACTAGAAAATCAATCTGAGGGCCTTGGGCACCTGGCATAAGGAATAGCAAATTGCTGCCATGCAGCTTTGGAACCAATGACTGGGTAACAACTAAAGTGTTTGATGTGAGACAGAATTTGGTGGGGGGGATTCAAGAAGGCAGGGAGGGTTTTCAGGAAGGTTTAATGCGAGAGGGAAAAGGTGTTTTTAAGGACAAAAATCGATTTTGAAAGAAGAGATTAGCCATGGAGTCAGCCTCTCTCTCTTGCTCTCGTTCTTGCTCTCTCTCAATAAGCTGTTCTATTGCCCAGTGGAATTTTAAAAAAAAAGCTGCTTGAATGAATAACAGTTTTGTTAAATGGAATTTTGTTCAAGAAGAGCTTAAAGAAGAGAATGGCATAAAAGTTAGAAGCAGAAGCATGAAGACACAAAAAATATTTCAGTTTGCAGAAAATCAGTTTATTCCTTCAACTGTAAAGGGGACACAGTTGAGGAAATACCATTAAGATGCTAGTTTGAAGGGGCACCGAAGGAGGAGCTTATCCGAGCGCACAGCTGCCCTGTGCAACACCACTCTGTCCTGTATGCAAAGCCTGTCCTGCAATCAGTGCAGCTGGTGGAAGGGTGAGTTCATGGGCACCGTTACTGTTCTTTTTTTTTTTTTGACAGGCAGAGTGGACAGTGAGAGAGAAAGGACTTCTTTTTGTTGTTGGTTCATCCTCCAATGGCTGCAGTCAGCGCGCTGTGGCTGGCACGCTGTGCTGATCTGATGGCAGGAGCCAGGTGCTTCTCCTGGTCTCCCATGAGGTGCAGGGCCCAAGCACTTGGGCCATCCTCCACTGCACTCCTGGGCCAAAGCAGAGAGCTGGCCTGGAATAGGGGCAACCGGGACAGAATCTGGCGCCCCGACTGGGACTAGAACCCAGGGAGTCGGTGCCGCAGGCAAAGGATTAGCCTGTTGAGCCGCGGCACTGGTCTATTGTTCTTAATTAATAGTTTGTATAACTTTTAGCATATTTTATTTATAGCTTGACCTTCCTATTTGATAAAAATCAGTAGGAACCAGTACAATGAAAACACTGATACTTTTCATAAAAATACGGATCCATCAATTTAATGTAATTGAGAAATGAGGTCCAAAAGATAGGAGATCCAAGAAGAAAATGACCAACTGGAGCTTGTCAGCCTGTACCCAGAGAATAGCCAAGCTGGGGGCGGAAGAGGTGGCATTTGCCACAGCAGGTATCTGCTTGGGACGTCTTCATCCAACATGGGAGTGCCTGGTTCAAGTCCTGGCTCCTTCACTTCTGTTCCTGGGCTCCTTGGGAAGCAGCAGAAGATGACCTGAGTCCTTGAGTCCCTGCCACCCATGTGGGAAACCCTGATGGGATTCCTGGCTCCTGGCTTCGGCCTGGCTTGACCCTGGCTGTTGCAGGCATTTGGGGAGTGAACCAGTAGATGGACGCTCTCTCTCCATCTGTCTCCCTGTATATGTCTGCCCTCTGAAGACCATGAAAATAAATTAATTAATTTTGAAAAAAGATTGTAGCAGAAAAGAGAACGCTCCTAAAAATATCCACAAGGGAGAGGTGGGGGGACTAGAGCAGGCAGATAGGAAATCCAAAGTGGAGTCGTCGAGGAAACAAATGGAAGGCACTGAATGATGATGCATCTGGTGTTTGGAAAATAACTCTGGCTAGAAGCACAGTAGATTGATAGGAAAAAATAAGGATTATGAACATGGAAAATTAAGCGAAATGAAAAGGAATGAGACAGTGACTAACTCTAGGAAAAATAAAAAGATAAAAAGCAAACAGAAGCCTGCATAATTAGAATACACCACTCATCTCACTAGTAAACAACAATTGCAGTGATAATAATGAGTCCTATTGATTTACCCCGAATTGTGACCTGACTCTGCTGAGGGCATAAACCTGGAGAAGCAGAGTTAAGTTTTATCCTCCATGAGAGAAGTCAGTAGGTTTCTAAAACTGATAGGTCAAGAAATAGCCCTAGAAGTATATCATTTAGCAATGCGTCAAAATAATCAGGTAGAAAATGGAAGGCAGCTGTTAGGACCTGTGTTGGGGACGGCTGGAGAGTTGAAACAGAAGTTGCTGTTTTCCTTACAAGTCTCTTCACTATGTGATTGTTTTGGCTGAATGTATATTATTTTTTATAGAAATTTAACTCATTAGATTAAGAGTTTTAAAAGCAGGGGACTGGCCACGCCTCTCACCTGTGTTTGGGGAGGGTTAAGGTACCGACTGCTACTTTGAGCCACTTTACCGTGTGGAATCCGTGACACTGACAGAAATCGTGACTGAGCTTCTGAAGATCACGTTTTCACCGCCGGGAGCCAGAGTGGGTATTTCAGGACCTACCTGCGGGGATGCGTGTGGTGAGGCAGCCCACCTGCACCGAGCTAATTTTCACTCCTGCCATGCGTGGGGACTTCTGCCTTTCTCTTCTGACTCCAGCCGCTCAGCTCAGACGCTTCTGTTAATTCCAAAGTGCGATGGTTTTATCAGCGCAGGGTGCTTTGGCTCGGCTCCGTGAAAGTCTGTTTTCTTTGCTCGGCCTGTGCTAAGTTTACCTTCTCATCTTTCTGGAAACCCGTTTTCCTTTCCAAAAAAAAAAAAAAAAAAAAAAAAAGCCCGAAACTATTAGTTCAGCCAACAAGCATTTTGTAGGCCACTGCAATGGGTCAACTCTTACGTTGTAAGCTGGAGACACAGAACAATCTATGAGTCCATTTGGGCAGAGGGGCTAGGCTCCTAAGCCAAAGTTTGGGTTTCTTTTAGGGGCAAGGGTGCCAATGACCATTTTTTCTTCTAGGAACACACATGGAATGATGATGCAGCAAAGAGAGAGGACTTGGACTCCTGTCCTGATCCAGACAGTGGCCACCCCCCACATCCCAGGTAAGGCCGTGGAAAGCTGGGTGTTAGAGCCTGAGTACTGAGTCTGCAGGGGCTCCAGAGGGGCTTCCTCCCACACACTCTGGTAGATCTAGCTTCCTGCATGCTCAGACACCCTGTTGTGAAGACACCGGCAGGGTCTTGGAAACAGATCACGTGTCTACTCACCCACTCCACAGGCCAAAGCAAGATGGAGCCCCCCGGGTGCCTGCCACGCCCCCAGGCAGGGAGGCAGAGTCTGCCAACCTGAACTTGGAAGGGAAGGAGTAGGCAAGGTGGGAGCATTGACATTTAGCCTTCAGCAGGGGTGCAGCTCACCAGTGAAACTGGCCCAAGCCACGTCAGCTCAGTCACTCCTGTGAGGAGCAACCAAAACGGGGCCGAGCGGAGAGCTGGCAGAAGTGCTCGGGAGTGCCCTCTTCCCTGGGCTAAGGCACACGGAAAAGGAGGACGGTCCCTCCCTCTCAGCCTTCCTAACCCACGGATGTTCTTTCTTCTTTTCTTTTTTTTCTTTTTTTATTTTTTTGACAGGCAGAGTGGACAGTGTGAGAGAGAGACAGAGAGAAAGGTCTTCCTTTGCCGTTGGTTCACCCTCCAATGGCCGCCGTGGCCAGCGCGCTGCGGCTGGTACACCGCGCTCATCCGATGGCAGGTGCCAGGTGCTTCTCCTGGTCTCCCCATGGGGTGCAGGGCCCAAGCACTTGGGCCATCCTCCACTGCACTCCCGGGCCACACCAGAGAGCTGGCCTGGAAGAGGGGCAACCGGGACAGAATCCAGCGCCCCAACCGGGACTAGAACCCAGTGTGCCGGCGCCATAAGGCGGAGGATTAGCCTGTTGAGCCACGGCGCTGGCCCTTTCTTCTTTTCTTAAAATACTCAGAAACACAGAAGTAGAAGTGCTCGGTGTTCAACTAGATCATAATTAGACACATTTCCCGATATTCGTTAGCTTATGAAAATACTGAAAAAGCAAATCTGTTAACATAAATGAACATATGCCCCTTCCCCCTGGAAAGTGCATACTTCAGGGATAATTGACCTCAAGGTTTTTGGGAGCCCCATATTCTTAGCCCTATGGTCATATCACATAATCTCACTGGGCTTTTGAGGGAATTGAATGAATTTAAAACCTATAAGGTGGGAGCTGGTGCTGCGGCTCACTGGGCTAATCCTCTGCCTTGCAGCGCCAGGACACGGGGTTCTAGTCCCGGTTGGGGTGCCGGATTCTGTCCTGGTTGCTCCTCTTCCACTCCAGCTCTCTGCTGTGGCCCGGGAGTGCAGTGGAGGATGGCCCAAGTGCTTGGGCCTTGTACCTACATGGGAGACCAGGAGAAGCACCTGGCTCCTGGCTTCGGATCAGTGCAGTGCGCCAGCCGTAGCGGCCACTGGGGGGTGAACCAACGGAAAAAGGAAGATCTTTCTCTCTGTCTCTCTCTCTCTCACTGTCTAACTCTGCCTGTCCAATATATATATATAAAAGGTGGGGAAAATAGCAGCTGGCCTCTAGAGAGAGCCTTAGCCACTGCTGTTACTATTAGTTTGCATTTGTGTTTTGTATCACCAGAACCGTCCCGTTTGCTGTGCATGACGTCCTGTGGAGAAGTGAGGCACATCTCATTACCCCCTTCACAGACCGAGTAGCCCAGGATGCCATGCCTGCAGCTTGGGTGCTCTGATTTCCAGTTCAACACCCTTTCTACCACCACGTGTGCTCGCTTCCCATACTCTGTAACTTATAAGACTGTGTATCTCACCTTCTCTGTGGAAACTCCCAGATGTTGACAAAGGAGGAATTCAGAATTGTCCTGCTCTGCCAGGGAAAGTCTCTAGCTTTACACAGTATTTGGCTTTGCAGTGTCTGTCCCAGATCACTAAGTGTGTTATACAATGGATAAACATGGGCTTTCTGTCTTGCACACAAAATGTCCCACCTGCTGCTTGCTCTATTCCTCAAAGCATTATGGGAGAAGGAGAATGAAGGGCGCAGAGATTGGTTTGGCCTGTTGGGCTGGGTAGGGGCTGGGCCAAGAGTCTCTGCTTCTCAGGCACATCTTTCTTTCTTTTCTTTCTTTCTATCTTTTTTTTTTTTTTTTTGACAGGCAGAGTAGACAGTGAGAGAGAGAGAGAGAGAGACAGAGAGAAAGGTCTTCCTTTGCCGTTGGTTCACCCTCCAATGGCCGCCGTGGCCAGCACGCTGCGGCTGGTGCACCGCGCTCATCCGATGGCAGGAGCCAGGTGCCTCTCCTGGTCTCCCATGGGGTGCAGGGCCCAAGCACTTGGGCCATCCTCCACTGCACTCCCGGGCCACAGCAGAGAGCTGGCCTGGAAGAGGGGCAACTGACACAGAAACCAGTGCCCCAACCGGGACTAGAACCCAGGGTGCCGGCGCCGCAAGGTGGAGGATTAGCCTATTGAGCCGTAGCACCGGCCCTCAGGCTCATCTTTCATCTTTAAAGAGATAAATGTGTACAGTATAGGTAAGAACGTACATACCTAGAAGATACATCTGTGTCCCTATGTATGCGCACGTGCACACACACACACACACACACAGATGTAAGTACATAATTGTACTACATCTGCATTGTACTACACTCTGCAAGGTAGTGTTCTTGCTTAAGAACATGCCATGAACGTTTTCCTAAGTCCCACTGCAAACCTGGCGTGTCAAGGCCTATCCAGGTGAGGGGATCATTTACTGCACACAATAAGGAATCCAGAGGTCAGCAGTCCAAGGCCGGTAGCTCTCTTCCCAAAGTCTTCCCAGACCCACGTGTCTTCCAGGTTGTCACTCTGCCTTCCTTAGCTGTGGCTTTACACCTAGGGCTTATCACCTCCTTGTCACAAAATCACTGCTGTAAGAGGGGAAAATGCCAGGTGCACAAGGCCCATGTCAGCGGACACTGCTGACGGAAGAGCTCTCCCAGAATCCCACCTGTCTAGTCCCACTGTCTCTCTCCCAGCCAGAACCGCCCATGTCAGTGGTCACCGCTGACGGAAGAGCTCTCCCAGAATCCCACCTGTCTAGTCCCGTTGTCACTTTCCCAGCCAGAACCGGGTCACATGGCTGCCAAAGCCACCAGGGAAGCTGAGTGTCACTGGCTGTGTTTGTCAGGAGGCAGGTGCCGAGATGGGGTTGGGTGTGCCAGAGGGTTCAAGGAGGCTAGCAGGAAGTAGATGTGAGCCGGGAGAAGCACATACAACGTCTCTGCCAAAGTCTCGTCTGCTCAGTGTGTGGCTCCAAGGCAGAGATGAGCCATTAGGGAGGTCCTGTGCGGGGCGGAGAGGCTCGGCCTTGGCTTAGTCATCGACCCAGGGCTGCTTTGCAGTGGCCAAGGGCTAATAACTAGATGCTACCTACTTACCCCAGGACATAGTTTTTTGTTGTCATTGTTAGTTTTAAGATTTTGTTTATTTGAGAGGTAGAGTTACAGACAGAGGGGGGAAAGAGAGAGAGAGAGAGAGAGAGAGAGAGAGAGAGAGAGAGAGAGGTCTTCCATTTGGAGCTGTGCCTATTTGAAGCCAGGAGTCAGGAGCTTTTTCCCACACAGGTACAGGGCCCAAGCACTTGGGCCATCTTCTACTGCTTTCCTAGACCACAGCAGAGAGCTGGATTGAAAGAGGAGCAGCAAGGACTCGAACCACTGCCCATTTGGGATACAGGAAGAGGCTTAGCCCAATACACCACAGTACTGGCACTGGGAGATACAGTTTTGTAAAATTTATTTTATTTTATGTGTTTAATTCATTTGAGAGATAGACAGACAAGACAGAGAGCTCCTATCTACTGGTTCATTCCCTCAAATGCGTGTAATGGCCAGCGCTGGGCCAGGCACAGCCAAGAGTCAGGAATCTAGTCCAGGCCTCCCACATGGGACTGGCTGGGATTCAGCCACCTGAGCCACCACCTGCTGCTTCCCAGAGCGTGCATCAGAGGAAGCTGGACTCAGGAGCAGAACCAGTACTGAAACCCAGGCACGCCCATATAGGGTGCAGGTTTCCCAGGCAGCATCTGAACTGCTGTGCCCAATATCCACTCCACTCCACTCCAGAAATGTCGTTTTTAAGTTGGGAATGTTGCCACCCTAGAGAAATGTAGAGTTTTGTTCATTAAGAAGGATAAAGGGAGGCGGACGCTGTGACGCAGCGGGTTAACGCCCTGGCCTGAAGCGCCAGCATCCCATTATGGGCACTGGTTCTAGTCCCAGCTGCTCCTCTTCCGATCCAGTTCTTGGCTGTGGCCTGGGGTAGCAGTAGAAGATGATCCAAGTCCTTGGGCTCCTGCACCCACGTGGGAGACCTGGAAGAAGCTCCTGGCTCCTGGCTTCGGATTGGCACAGCTCCGGCCATTGCGGCCATCTGGGGCGTGAACCATTGGATGGGAGACTTCTCTCTCTCTCTCTCTGCCTCTCCTCTCTCTGTGTGTAATTTTGACTTTCAAATAAATAAATAAACCTTTAAAAAAAAAAAAAGAAGGATGAAGGGACACTGTGTGGGCTCCTGTTGTGTCTGGCAGCTTTTGTTCAGGCTCCTGCTCGGGTGACAAGGACACTCTTGCCAGTTACAGATGTTTGTTGAACAGGTTTTTCCTTGTGTGTCTCATGGTGGAAGGGTGTTCAGTAGAGAAGTGCCTTGTTTAGTAGATGTTGGGTAATTCAGAAAGTAATGGGCCCAGGACTGAGGTGAAATGCTGGACATAGGCCACGACGGAAATGAGGAAGCAAGAAGCTTGTTTTTTGTCCTTGCTCCTAAAGTGTCTACCTTTTTAGAAGTCTCTGGCATCGTCAAAGCTTTCCCTCTGGGTTCATAAAGACTTATCTCATTGATGTGTGGTGGATAAACTGGGGAGAGAGCCATTACGCAATCTTTTCTCCTGCGGCTGGATCATGCAAAGTCTCATTCAAAAAGGGAATTCTGCAGGGGAGACAGAGACCAGTGGAGAAAAGGATTTAGGAGCTGTAGGTTGGTTCATTTGGGATGTTGACTGTTTTCTGTCTTACTGAAGTCGTTTCTGCTGATATGAATATGACTAATGCTATCGAGGGAAGTTCCTGTCTACAGTAGCAGACAGATGCATCTAGACCTCTGCAGACATATTCAAGAGTCATTAGGAAGTTCGGCAAGAGCACCGACTTTCGGGGCCTGTGCCTTGAGCATGGAGCCGGCTGGTTGGTTAAAGCTGAAAGTTAGTGGTATACATACGAATAAAACCTCAAAATAGGGAAATCTGACATAACAGGGAATACATTTGGGCCTTGGCTAATCTTAGAAAACTGATGAATCATTTATTCTCCTAATTAGTTTCTTTAAAGTGTAACCAGGGTTTGCTGTCTATCAGTAATTAGTACCTGCATTCAACTCTTTCTCTCACAGAGAAAGAACAAGATCAGTTTTAAATTGGCAGTGAGCAGTTAGAGGTTTTTCAAAAATGCTTTTAATTTTCAATAACACACATTTCCTGCAGGATAGAGAATGAATAAAATCACCCCTAATTTCATCAATTAGAAGTAAGCAACATTATAAACTATATTCTTTCAATCATCCCTAACATGGACACAAATTGTTTTATGTAGATGACAGATCTGTATAAAAAAGTTCTGTACATATATATAGATGAGCTCCCATGTACATATACTCTTCTAGATAATATTTTTTAAAGATTTATTTATTTATTTATTTATTTGAGCTCAATAGGCTAATCCTCTGCCTGCGGCACTGGCACACTGAGTTCTAGTCCTGGTCGGGGTGCCGGATTCTGTCCCGGTTGCTCTTCTTCCAGGCCAGCTCTCTGCTGTAGCCCGGGAGTGCAGTGGAGGATGGGCCAAGTGCTTGGGCCCTGCACCCCATGGGAGACCAGGATGAGCACCTAGCTTCTGCCATCAGATCAGCGCAGTGCGCCGGCCACAGCGCGCTGGCCGCGGCGGCTATTAAAGGGTGAACCAACGGCAAAAGGAAGACCTTTCTCTCTGTCTCTCTTACTGTCCACTCTGCCTATCAAAAAACAATATGTATTTGAAAATCAGAATTACAGAGAGAGAAGGAGAGAGAGAGAGAGAGAGAGAGAGAGGTCTTCCATCCTCTGGTTCACTCCCCAATTGGACACAACAGCTGGAGCTGCGCTGATCCGAAGCCAGGAGCCAGAGCTTCCTCCAGGTCATCCCACACGGGCGCAGGAGTCCACAGACTTGGACCATCTTCTACTGTCTTCCCAGGCCAGAGCAGAGAGCTGGATCCGAAGTAGAGCAGCCGGGACTTGAACCAGTGCCCAAATGGGTTGCTGGCACTGCAGGTAGTGGATTTACTTGCTATGCCACAGTGCTGGCTCCTCTTCTAGATAATTCACTGGAACCATGCACCCTGTTGCTACACCTGACAAGACAGCTTGAACATTTTTTCACGCCATTGAGTTTCCCCTGCAGCACACTTTTCGAAAGCTTCATCGAGTTCCAACTCATTCAACCAAACCCTCATTACTGAACACTTAATTCTTTCTGCAGTTTTGTTATTGAAAGCAATGATGGGTAATCTTGTAACTCGTGCCCCTCCTGATTTATTTTGCCAGGGTAAATGCATAGGAGAGGATGCACACTCTTGGGCTAGCCCTTGCTTCCACCTGCCCCAGAATTCCTTGCCTTTTCAGGTGACAGAACTGACCTCCTGCCCCAGTCACTCATTTCCTTGTAGGAATTGCCCCTCCCCAAGCTGGGAAACTTTTCTCTCCATGGCTGGGAATGATCAGAGTGCCGTTTTACCCAGACACATGGCTGGCCTGGGCACAGTCATAGGATCCAATAGGGCCAATAAGAGGGGATTTTTGTGTGTCTGATAGGGGTGCTTGGTTAAAAACATATCCTATCTTCTGAAATGTTTAAGTGGCACCCGAGAGTGTGTAAGATTGGCACCAACAAGGTCTCTTGATGCCTACACAGGGGAAAGCAGAGCTGAGAGGCAGCTCCTGGTTCCAGCCCAGAGCAAAATGCTCCCCTAGACTTGTCCAAGTACTTGACCTAATCCATTTCCCTTTTCCTTTTTCATACTTTGAACTGCCTGTCTGTCTCTAGCAACCAAGACTCTGACTCATAGAAACACTGTTAAGCTTTTGGTTCATATTTCAAATGACCTCCCAGAACAATATTACCAAATATACCTGTGGAATGGGGAATTTTAAGTTGCACTGATGTTGATACAACTACAAGACAGCGTACAACTACAATAGGAATTAGTCTTCCCTCTGCTTTCCACACCTCCATCCCCTTCTGACAGAAGAAAGCACTTTGATCAAATCGTTGCATTCACGTGTGTAAGGTGAGAGTTGTGAGGCAGAGATTGAGCTACAGTATTTGTACATCAGGCTGAGTAAAAGCCCTTACCATCAAGGGGGCAAAGGGAAGTCAATGTTCCTGCAGCTAGTTACGTAGTGGGTCTGTGTATTATTCAGCTTTTTGTTACAATAGCAAAATGCCTAAGACAAGTGACTTATGAATAAAGAAGGATTATTTTGTGTTTTTTTTTAAAAAAAGATTTATGTATTCAATAGGTAGAGTGACAGAGAGGGGGAGAGACACAGAGAAAAAGAGAGATCTTCTATCCATTGGTTCACTCCCCACATGGCTGCAGCAGCCAGGACTGGGCCAGGCTGAAGCTGGGAGCTAGGAGCTTCATCTGGGTCTCGTAGGGGCACAAGCACTTGGGCCATCCTCTGCTGCTTTTCCAGGCACACTAACAGGGAGCTGGATCAGAAGTGGAGCTGCCCGTGAGCTGAATCAGCACTCTGAAATGAGATGCCAGTGTCACAAGCCATGGCTTAACCTTGCCAGCCTCAAGCAGGTGCATTTCTGCTCACATTTTGGATGGCTCACAGTCCCAGATTGGGTGGCCCCACCGGCTTGGTGTCTAGTGCTGGCATTCTTGCGGGGAGTCCTGAGTTTGTGCAGGGCATCACACAGCACGAGAGAGAATGTGTGTGTGTATTCATGTGGTCTCTCTTTATAAAGTCACTAAGATTTAATCATGGGGCCTCCACTCTAGCAACCCAATCCGATCCATTCACTTCTCAGAGATGGCACCTGCAGGCACCAGAATTGGATCAAGTTTCCATCCTCTTAGTACCTTTATCACGGGACTCTGGGGACCAAGCCTTGAGCACATGGGCCTTTAGAGATACCTGAAAAACAACCACACCATTGCAGTCTCTGACACTTTATTTTCTTTCCAACCTCTGAAGGGAAAGGTAAGAGAAGGGTGAGTTTCAAGAGAGGAGTTAAATTATTCAGGAGGAAGCTGTCAACTTCCAGCCACTGAGCTGAAGCAGAGCATTTCAGAAAGAACCTATGTACCCAGACTAGGTGGGACCCAAGTGTTGGGACCAGATTAAAGAGACAGGCCAGGGAGCAGCTGGGGGAAGACGTGGGTGGGGAGGCTAGAGCAACACTGGGAAAAACAAGTCAACTCTAACTCATCGCTGGGCGAATGGAAAGCAGCGTTTATTACTCCAGTTTTCCTGCCAGCTCCTTATGGAGCTGTGCAAGTGGAAATCGGTTCCAGTCTCACTGAAGGAGTTTCCGTCCTGTTAGATGAAATGCACAGGAGGCCAAGCATTTGGGCTGAACTCCTGTGCCAGGTTCACCAGACCCAAACCAAGATGGAGTCACTCATGCTAAAGGGCCAAACTTAAAATAAGTTGTTCATTTGATCTCCCAAGAGATCTAGAGATGGAAAAGCCAAATCACTCAATAGGCCAGTTTTAGCCAGTTTGTAGGAAAATCGCTTCTGCCTTAACCCTATAAGGAAAGTAACTTCAAAGTTACCAAAATACTTTTTGTCCCTTCTGTCTGCTTTATTTAGCCCCTTTCTGCTCACAAAACCCACATCCTCTGCTGAGCTCTCTAGAACACTTTTCTAAATTTTTGGAAGAGGTTGCTGCCCCAAATCAGGCATTGCAAGCAAAAGCCATTCTATTGTTTCGTTAGCTATACTGTAATTTCATCTTTTGACTGTCCTCAGAGGGAAATGGAAACAGTTCTATTCATTAGCGGTGGACCATCTAATATGATGTTTCTGAGACGCACATTGTGCCAGTGGCCAGCTGAAATTCCTGCATCGCTAGTGGACAGCCTATTGTGTTTTTTTTTAAGCTTTATTTATTTATTTGAAAGTCAGAGTTACACAGAGAGAGTAGGAGAGAGTGAGAGAGAGAGAGGTCTTCCATCTGCTGGTTCAATCTCCAATTAGCCGCAATGACTGGAGCTGCACCAATCCAATGCCAGGAGCCAGCAGCCTCCTCTAGGTCTCCCATGCAGGTGCAGGGGCCCAAGGACTTGAGCCATCTTCTACTGCTTTCCCAGGCCATAGCAGAGAGCTGGATTGGAAGAGGAGCAGCTGGGACTAGAACCGGCGACCATATGGGATACCAGCGCCACAGGCTGGGGTTTTCACCCGCTGTGCCACAGTGGCAGTCCCACATATACTTCTTCAAATTATAAAATTATAAAAGAAAATTATAAAAAATTGTAATTATAAAATTATAAAAGAAAAAATTATAAAATTATAAAAGAAATTGTAAAATTTCTCATAAAATTATAAAAGAAAAAAGTGAGGAGAGAAGATGAACTTGAGAGGAACAGGAACAGATCAGGAAGTTGTGAGGGGAGTATGTTCTGTTCTTTACCTAATGGAAGTGAATTACTAAGAAGGGTTATTTCTACTTAAGCTTTCTATTGATTTTTAAGAAAGGAAGTCCTTCGTATCATGATCCAATCAGTGTTGCAGGCACATTCGTAGTACCTTTGCTTGTAATGGCTGCTGGAACGGCCCTCCAGTGCTGGGAGGTTGGCAGCCAAGGTCACCCCCCGACCCACACCCAGATTCCTTCATTTAAAAGATGTCTCTCTACAGAACAGTTGAGTAAGGACCAGCCAGCTCTGCATTAGAAATGTTGGAGGCATTATCCAGAGCTCTGAGAATGGAAAAACATCTCCAACAATCCATAGCTGTTTGGGCAAAGAAAGCACAGGGATACAGAGAGGAACTAATAGCCAAGAATCAACACAAGATCTGGAAACTGGCCAAGGAGCTCCCCATCTCTCACTTCCACTGGCTGCCCTTCTAGGTGACTTGACCTGAATGCAAATTTGATCTGATTTCTAGCTCTGCTCAGTTCAGGCTGGGACATCACAGAGAAATTAGGCCTGTCCACGAGCCTCTTCTCCTAACTCTGCTCCTCCAGTGGCAGTAACTAAAACAGAACACAGGTGTGGCAAGACGCAAAAAGCATATTTAGAAAATCTGAACGAATCAACAACAATGACAAAAAACTGGATTAGTTCAGGATATAAACTTTATATTCAAAAGTCCATCTCTTTCTTATAGACCGACAAGGAACAAGTGGAATTTGAAATAACAGTGCTGTTAAGCACCCCTCAAAGTGATATACTCAAGTGTAAATGTAGCAATATGTACACAAGATCCATACTTGTTCTTAGCCAAAAGGCCAAGAAGCGATTGTACACAAGATCTAGAAAGGAAACTATAAAACTCTGGTTTGAGAAATAAAAACATAACTAATTGAATGGAGAGATACTCCATGTTCCTGGATAGGAAGATTTAATATGGTCAGCATCTCAATTCTTCCCAACTTAGCTTCAGATTCAATGCAATACCAGTCAAAATTCTAGAAACATTATCTGTGGGTACCAACAAACTGGTTCTAAAGTTAATGTGGAGAGGAAAGATATCCAAAACCGAGTTGCAGGGCTGATACTGTCTGGCTCTGAGATTTACTGTAAAGCTACAATAATCAAGACAATGTGATTTGATGAAAGAATAGACAAATCAATGGAACAAAATTAGGGACTCTAGAAATAACTGATATAATCAACTGAACTTTGACAATGAAACAAAGGCAAGAAAAAAATTAGGTTCTCAGCAAAATATGCAGGGCCAACTAGATTTCCACATGCCAAAAATATATATATATAGATAGACCTTATACTCTTCAGAAAAATCACTTCATAGTGGACCATAGACCTAAAGTAAAATGTAAAAAAAAAAAAAAAAAAAAAAAAAGAAAAACATGAAACTCCCAGAAGGTAACATTTTATAAAAATCTGAATGACCTTGGGTATAGCAGTGACTTCTAAAATGCAATACCAAAGTCAAGATCCACGAAATCAGTTGTTAATAACCTGGCCTTCATTAAAGTTAAAAACTACTCTTGGCCGGCGCCGTGGCTCAACAGGCTAATCCTCCGCCTTGCGGCGCCGGCACACCGGGTTCTAGTCCCGGTCAGGGCGCTGGATTCTGTCCCGGTTGCCCCTCTTCCAGGCCAGCCCTCTGCTGTGGCCCAGGAGTGCAGTGGAGGATGGCCCAGGTGCTTGGGCCCTGCACCCCATGGGAGACCAGGAAAAAGCACCTAGCACCTGGCTCCTGCCATTGGATGATCGCGGTGCTCCGGCCGCAGCGCGCCGACCGCGGCAGCCATTGGAGGATGAGCCAACGGCAAAGGAAGACCTTTCTCTCTGTTTCTCTCTCTCAGTGTCCACTCTGCCTGTCAAAAAAAAAAAAAAAACTACTCTTGCAAGAGCATGAGAAGACAAGCCACAGATGGGAGGAAATTTTGCAAAAGACGTATCTGATAAAGGACAGTTACTGAAGATACCCAAAGAGCTCTCAAAATGCAACAATTGGAAAATGTACAACCTGATTTTAAAAATGGACAAAAGACATGAACAGATCTGCCCCCCCCCCCAAAGAAGACATACAGTTGTCCCAAAATGCACGTGAGAAGATGCTCAATGCCATTTGTCCATAGGGGCTTGCATCCTAATGAGAGGCCACTGCATGCCTGTCAGAATGGCTGAACCCGAATTCGCTGCCAGTGCTTAATGCTGGTGGTGTAGCCGGAACTCTTGGTGTTTGCCAGTGGGAAAGCAGAGTGGAGCTGCTGTTGTGGAAGGTAGTTTGGCAGCTGCTCACAAAACTAAACATACTGCAGGGTGGGCATTTGGCCTAGCAGTTGGGATGCCCACATCTCATATCAGCGTGCTTAGGTTGCTTAGCTCCCAATTCCAGCTGCCTGTTGGTGTGGACTTGGGAGGCAGTGGGTGATGGCTTGAGTAGCTGAGTCTCTGCCACCCACGTGGGAGGCATGGATTGAGTTCCTGGCCCCTGGCTTTCGCCTGGTTTAGTTCTGGCTATGTGGGCATTTGGAAAGTGAACTAGTGGATGAGATCACTGCCTTTCTCTCCCACAACCCTCAGTCTTTCTCTCAAAAAAAAAAAAAAAAGAAAAATTAAACATGCTCTTACCATAGGATCTGTAACTGCCCTGTTGATACCTAAATGAGGTGAAAATTCCATCATTTGAAAACACCGCTCTTGGATGTGTAGGCACCTTTAGGTGTGGTGCTAAAACTGGGAAGCATCCGAGATGTTCTTCAGTACATGAATGGATAAATGCTGTATGGTACGTCCAGATAATGTACAGTTAGTGCCAAAAGACAGGAGCTATGGAGCCATGAAAAGACATGGAAGAGCCTTAAAAGCTTATATTATTAAGAGAAAGAAGTCGGGTTGAAAGGCTATGTATGATATGGTTCCAACTGTAGGGCAGCCCGGAGAAATAAACAATTAAAGAGGCACTGAAAACATTGGCGGTTGCCAGGAATTAAGAGGAGGAAGAGGCCGGTGCCGTGGCTCAACAGGCTAACCCTCCGCCTTGCGGCGCCAGCACACCGGGTTCTAGTCCCAGTCGGGGCGCCGGATTCTGTCCCGGTTGCCCCTCTTCCAGGCCAGCCCTCTGCTGTGGCCTGGGAGTGCAGTGGAGGATGGCCCAAGTGCTTGGGCCCTGCACCCCATGGGAGACCAGGAGAAGCACCTGGCTCCTGGCTTCGGATCAGTGCGGTGCGCCGGCTGCAGCGCGCTGGCCGCGGCAGCCATTGGAGGGTGAACCAACGGCAAAGGAAGACCTTTCTCTGTGTCTCTCTCTCTCACTGTCCACTCTGCCTGTCAAAAAAAAAAAAAAAAAAAAAAAAAAGAGGAGGAAGGGATACCTTGGCAGAGCACAGAGGATATTTTAGGGCTGTTAGTTTATTTGCATGATACTACAATGATGGACACACTTCATCACACACCCTCAAAAACCCATAAAGGTACTGTGCCCAGAGTAAACCCTAACAGAAACGACTGCCGGGGCTATAGTGATGTGTCCCAGTAGGCTCGTGGATGGTAACAGGTGTGTTACTCTGGAGCTAGTTGTTGATTGTGGGGGAGATTGTGCTCGTATGTCACAGGACTTCTCTGTACTTTCTCCTGAATTTTAAAATAAACTGAAAACTGCTCTAAGAAATAGTTACTGGCCGGCTCTGCGGCTCACTAGGCTAATCTTCTGCCTGCGGCACTGGCACTCTGGTTTCTAGTCCCAGTTGGGGAGCCGGATTATGTCCCGGTTGCTCTTCTTCCAGGCCAGCTCTCTGCTGTGGCCCAGGAAGGCAGTGGAGGATGGCCCAAGTGCTTGGGCCCTGCACCCGCATGGGAGACCAGGAGAAGCCCCTGGCTCCTGGCTTCAGATCGGCACAGCATGCTGGCCGTAGCAGCCATTTGGGGGGTGAACTAACAGAAGAAAGACCTTTCTCTCTGTCTCTGTCTCTCTTGCACTGTCTAACTGCCTGTCAAAAAAAAAAAAAAAAAGGAAAATAAATAAGGTTACTAAAATTTTGTTAACAAAAAGAAGTCTAAGCGGCAAGTATGAGAGAGAAGGATGTGTGTCGAGTAGCAGAGGCTGGTTTCCAGTGATTCTGCCCAGTCAGGGAAAGTTGGCTTCCTTCCTTGGCATCTTCCACTGCATCCCTACCTCCACTCCTTCATGCTGTGCCACTGCGTTTCTCTCCATGTGCTCATGTTATTGGTTTCTGATGCCATATTAGTATTTCTATAGGTTGACAACCTAGACCGCAGACTGCCCAGGCTGACCTAGTCACAGAGGAATGGGCTCCTCCCTAGCTTAGCACAGTCCTATCTGTCCCCTCCCCTCCTTCCTTGCTGTCCCCAGCTCCTCTGGATCTGGCACCCATGGGGCCCACAATGTAGTAGATGCGCTGGGCTAACTGGGAAGTCCCATGCTTCCAAGTTTCTTTTGCTGTCACCAACTCAGGCATGTAAGTGTGACCTTTTGGGTGGAAATAGGGAGACAAGGAGATGTTTAATGCTTCTTTACCCCCACCAGCCATTTGAGGGTAGTTCAAAAAGTTTGTGGAAAATAGAATCAAAAGATGATTTTAGCAATGGGCATTTGGTCTGTTGGTTAAGACACTGGTTACGGGGCCTGCGTCCCATATCAGAGTGCTTGTGTTTCAGTCGGGCTCCATTCCTGACTCCAGCTTCCTGCTGATGCACACCCTAGGAGGCAACAGTGATGGCTCAAGGGCTCCAGTCCCTGCTGTCCACATGGGAGACCCTGTCTGAGTTCCTGCCTTTCACCTGGTCTGGCCCTGGATGTTAGAGGCATTTAGGGAGTGAACCAGTAGATGGGAGCTCTCTCTCTTTCCATCTCTAAAATAAAAAAAAAATAAAAATAAAAAAAAAGCTTTACAACTTTGTTTTGATACAAAAAAGTTTTGATATCCATCCACAGCTTTTTCAAAATATGCATTTCCATGAATTTGTTGGAGGCCCCTCTGCAAATGGATTTCACAAATTTTATGCACCAGAATAAACTCTTCTGGCTCTGTTATCCACAGACTTTTGCAAGTACCCTCGTATGCCATTGCAAAGGGCTTCACCAACTCATAAGAAGACTTGCTCCTGCACAGTTTCTCAGTGGGCATGTCAGTGACAAGTGTCTGTGTAGACCACTTAAGATTTTGAAGTTCCTTAAATGATTTCAGAACTATTAACGTTTTACAGTATTTAAAAATTGCACTTTTATAGATAGTAATTATATCATGCTAAGAAGACAGGTTTCCATCAAGGCTCCTATAGGCTCTCCCCAGTGCCTTCTGGTTGCAAATGGTATTTGAGGAATTGAACTACCAGCCCAGAAGTGAGCACACTGGAGTTTAAACTCAGCTACCCAATAGAGTGTGTGAGGTAATTCGTATGAACTTCTTCAAGTTTCAGTTTCGCTATTAATTTTTTAGTTTCCTCACATACACGGAGAGGGGAGAGATGCACTTTAGAATGTTGTGATTTCCAGCTGTTAGTGCTGCTATGGATGACGACTGTGCAAACCATCTTCCTGTATCAAGGCAAAACCTACAAGTCTCCTATGAAAGACCACGTTTCTGATGTCATCAACTCCCAAAACCGATTGTCTGATCAGAAATTCTCTTGAACCGGGCAAGTCCCGACTTGTACACGCGTTGTTTCCACTCAAATGCAGACACAGTTCTTGTGGAAAGAGTAGAGGAGGCTGGGCAGCCAGCGGCCCCATTCCGAAGGGATTGAAAGGGCTCCCAAGACAGCCACTCCCAAAGCAGGCTGTTTCTGGGAGCTGTTTCCTGCCTGGACAAACAACCCCTCCCAAGCCCTGGAGGCTGCCCTGGTTCAGGGACCACCCTGTGGGATCCAGGTCCACTGCCATGGCCAGCAAGCCCTGGACAAAAATAAATGTGACTAAAGTGATCGCTGGGGCTGGGCTCCATGGCAGCCCCAGCAACAACATGTTTTTGTTCAGTCTGATAATAAATAACCGAGCCTGTGCCAAACCTGGAACGCATTCCTGGTCCATCCTGGTTTAGACTTGTGAATGTTGAGACAGACAGGAACTGCTGTGCCCCTGGGAAGCTGCAGCCAAGACTCTACAGGCTGTGCAAGGCTGGTGCCTGGGCAGATGGTGAGTTGCTGGAGTCCTGCTATGTCATCTTTGCTCCAGGTTCTTGTCCCCACAGAAATAAGACTCCAGAGCAGAGGTATCCATATGTAGTGCACACGTGAGAGCAGGATTTGAAAAAGAGAGAGAGAGAAGACACATTCATGCATGGCTGTGGGCCACCCCACATAAGGAGATACCTGACATGAGTGGGCCAGACGGTTGCCTAGGAGGACAGAGGAGGCCAAGAGATCCAAAAGCCTCCCCAAGCATGGTCAAGGGCAAAAGATGGCCCCTCCCCTGCTGTCAGTCTTTTCTTATGAAGTAGGCAGTGTGGTGCCTTAATTCAACTAACAAGTGGAGACAGGGTCTCAGGGTGCCTGAAGCCTTCTGGGATTTTCTTGTTTTTATTTTTAAATTTTTTTTATTTTTGACAGGCAGAGTGGACAGTGAGTGAGAGAGAGAGAGAGAGAGAGAGAGAGAAGGGTCTTCCTTTTGCCGTTGGTTCACCCTCCAATGGCCACCGCAACTGGCGCGCCGTGGCCGGCGCCTTGCGCTGATCCAAAGGCAGGAACCAGGTGCTTCTCCTGGTCTCCCATGGGGCGCAGGGCCCAAGCACTTGGGCCATTCTCCACTGCACTCCTGGGCCACAGCAGAGAGCTGGCCTGCAAGAGGGGAACCGGGACAGAATCCGGCACCCCGACCGGGACTAGAACCCGGTGTGCCGGCGTTGCAAGGCAGAGGATTAGCCTATTGAGCCGCAGCGCCGGCCACCTTCTGGGATTTTCATGGTGCCTCTATGTGGAGTTTAACTTCCATGTGGCCATCATACTTCCTCCTTCTTCCTGGTCCTGGTTGAGACATCCTGGGAAGGTGGGCATATCAGATTGACAGATGAAGGGGTAAATTTACCCTTCAGGGCTGGCAAAAATTCCAACTCAGCTCTTTCCATCTAACTCCTTTCCTAGTTTCCTCCAAATACTGCCTAACGTTCTTTTTTTAAAAAAATAATTTTTAAAAAAAAATTATTTATTTTTCCCAAAAGAAGCCATTTATTTAATGAGTACAAATTTCATAACTACGATTTTAGGAATATAGTGATTCTTCCCATCATACCCGCCCTCCCATCCGCACTCCCACCCCAGCTCCTTCTCCCTCTCCCATTCCCAGTCCCATTCTGCATTAAGGAAAAAAAAAAACACCTATTCCTAGACAGTCAAGACAAAGGCTTTTCAAGTCATTGCTTCTAAAAGTATCAATTTCACTTCTACAGATTTCCTTTTAGATTCTCTGTTATCACAGATCAGGGAGAACATATGGTATTTGTCTCTTTGGGACTGGCATATTTCACTAAGTATGATGTTTTCCAGATTCATCTATTATTTGCAAATGACAAGGTTTCACTGTTTTTCATCACTGTGTAGTATTCCATAGAATATATATCCCATAATTTCTCTATCCAGTCTTCAGCTGATGGGCGTTTAGGTTGATTCCATGTCTTACCTATTATGAATTGAGCTGCAATAAACATGGGAGTTCTGATAGCTCTTTTATTTGCTTATTTCATTTCCCTTGTGTAAATTCCTAGGAGTGGGATGGCTGGGTCATATGGCAGGTCTATATTCAGATTTTAGAAATATCTTCATACTGTCTTCCATAATGGTTTTTACTACAAACAGTGAGTGAGTTAGTACCTTTTCCCCCACATCCTTAACATTTCTTTTAAATAGCCAGGTGTCCTGTAATTAGGTTCATATACATTTATAAGTTACATCTTCCTGTTGAATTGATCCCTTAATCATTACATAGTGCCCTTCTTTGTCTCTTTTAACAGTTTTTGTGTAAAGTCCATTTTGCCTGATAGTAGTGTGGCTACATCAGCTTTTTTGGTTTCTGTTAGCATGGAATATCTTCTTCCATCTTTTCAGTTTCAGTCTGCATGCATCTTGGTTGGTGAGATGTATTTCTTGTAAGCAGCAAATAGATGGGTTTTGTTTTTGAATCCATTCAGCCAGCCTGTGTCTTTTAACTGAAGAGTCCAGGCCATTTACATATAAGGTGACTATTGATAAGTAATGGCTTTGCCCTGCCATTTTTCCATAAATATTCCTATTTTTTACTTTGGATTTCCTTTGTACTTTTACTGGAAGATATTCTTCCTTTATCATCTTTTGTAGTGATGATCATATTTCTGTGTTTCTGTGTCTGCACATCCTTAAGCATCTTCTGCAAGGTTGGTTGGGTGGTGACAAATTATCTCAATTTCTGTATTTTACCTTCATTCATAAACGAGAGCTTTGCAGTTCTTTTCTTTTAATACTTGAACTGTATCTCACCATTCTCTCCTAGCCTGTAGGGTTTCTGGTGAGAAGTCTACTGTGAGTCTAATTGGAGATCCTCTGAAAGTAATCTGGTGTTTCTCTTGTGCACATTTTAGAATCTTTTCTTGATTTTTTATTGTGGAGAGTTTGATTACAACGTGTCATGGTGAAGATCCTTTCTGGTCATGTCTATTAGGAGTTCTATGTGCTTCATGCACTTGGATGTCCCTTTCTTTCTCCAAATTGTGAAAATTTTCTGCTATTTCACTGAAAAGGCCTTCTAATCCTTTCTCTATTTCCATGTCTTCAGGAACTCCTTATGTTGGCTTGTTGGATAGTATCCTGTAAATTCCCAACAGTGTTTTTCAGTTTTCTGACGTATTGTTGTGTTTGGTCTGACTGTATAATTTCCTGTGCTTTGTCTTCTAAGTCGGATATTCTTTCTTCAGCCTCACCGATTTTGTTGTGAAAGCTTTCCATTGCTTTTTTTAATTTGCTTTATTGAAATCTTCATTTCCAAGATTTCATTTTGATTTCTCTTTAAGATCACAATCTCATGGGAACATTTTTCTTTTGTGTTATATACAGATTTCATTAGTTGATGCATTTGCTTCTGATTACTTCTAAGTAATCCAACGATCAGTTTTTTTATTCTATTCCTGGCATTTCTTCAGTCTGATCATCTTCATTTCTAGTATTGAAATGTTGTGTTCTTTTGGGGGTGTCATGTTGTCTTCCTTATTCTTGTTTCTTGAATTAGTGCGTTTGTTGTTCTGCATTTGTGGAGATACTTGTTGGATGACACAGAAAGAACATAAAGTCCTGACATTCTGCCTCATGGGTGGAAGAGGGGAGTGATGGCTCTGTATACACATGGTTGAATAACCACACAATTCCATTTAACTTCCCAATCCATGGCAGCACAACACTGAAGAGTTCTGGCCAGCTAGACCCAGAGCTTCTGTACATGTGATACAGTAAAAAAAAAAAAATGGTATTTTTGTCTTTTCCACAGAATCTATTGCTCCTCACATATCCAAGGGGCCTATAGATGGTTTTCTGACACTTAACATTTTCCTGGAAAGCCTTCATGGTATGTAGCTTTATTTCTGTTAGGAATTCTAAGATTGGGTCACAAGAAGATAGGCACAAAATATCATTCCTGCAGCTGGCACTGTGGTGCAGTGGGAAAAGCTGCCTGTGGAACCAGCATCCCATATGGGTGGAGATTCATGTCCCAGCTGCTACTCTTCTGATCCAGCTCGCTGCTGGCACTGGAAGATGGTCCAAGTGTTTGGACCCCTGCACCCACAGGCTCCTGGCTCCAGATCGGCCAAGCTCCAGCTGTTGCTGTTATTTTGGGGAGTGAGTCAGGGGATGGAAGACCTTTCTCTTTATATTTCCCTTTTTCTGTCTGTAACTAAGCCTCTCAAATAAATAAATGAAATATTTTTAAAAAGTCATTGCTTTTGTATCACTACTTATGTACTGACTTCTTAGAAAAAGTCAAGTTAAAATATTTGGTGGAGAATGCCAAAGTAGATGTAAATTGCTCTTTTATAGAACAAAGTGAGAATTTAAGTCCACCAACACAGCACACCAGTCTATACTTTATTGCTTAACTAATAGAACCTTTAACTTTGATCAAGTTTTATTAATGTAACTTGAAATAAACACAGATGGTATAATCAAGGTAACTGTTATGGTTTGCCTAAAATTGAGGGAATTCCTAGGACACAGAATTTCAGTGCTAAAACCAACAAAATTGGAGGCCAACTAGCATGAGTTGATCGCCCTAGAGACATGTGTGCAACAACTAGAGGTATTAAAAATAGTTATATAGGGGCCAGCACTGTGTGTAGTGGGTAAAGCCACCACCGCAGTGTTGGCATCCCATATGGGCGCCGGTTCAGGTCCCAGCTGCTCCACTTCCAATCCAGCTCTCTGCTATGGCCTATGAAAGCAGTAGAAGGTGGCCCAAGTCCTTGGGTCCCTGCACCCATGTGAGAGACCTGGAAGAAGCTCCTGGCTCCTGGCTTCAGAGCTCTCAGCTCCAGTCATTGTGGCCATCTGGGGAATAAACCAGCGGATAGAAGACCTCTCTCTCTGCCTCTGCCTCTCTGTAACTCCTCCTTTCAAATAGATAAATAAATATTAAAAAAAAAAAGCTGTGTAGAGGTATTAAAAATAGTTAATTAGGTATTAAAATAGTTAGAGGTATTAAATATAGTTAATATTTCCTAGTTTGAGTGCTTAAATTGTTTTTAAATTTATTTCATACCCTATATAAGTTATACATTCTTATATAGGTGTATCTGTGTATGCATATGTCTGTTTATCTATTCTTTCCATGTTTCCTTACTAGAATAGTCTTTTTTTATGTCTTAGTTTATTCATTTTAAAGGCAGCAAGAGCAGGAGAGAAGATATTCTCCAGCTGGTAACTAACATGCCAGCAGCAGCTGGGGCTGGCCTAGGCCAAAGCGGAGCCAGGAACTCCATCCAGATGCAGATGGGTGTCTCCCAGATGGGTGCCAGGGGCCATAACTTGAGCCATAACTGCTGTCTCCGAGGGTGTGCATTAGCAGGGACTTGAACTGGGACTTGAACCTGAGCAGTACTTTAACCATTGTGTCCAACACCAGGCCATCGAATCATCTTTAAAATAGACTACTGGGGGGGGGGGGGCAGTGCTGTGGCGCAGCAGGTTAACACCCTGGCCTGCAGTGCAGGCATCCCATATGGACTCCAGTTCTAGTCCCAGCTGCTCCTCTTCCCATCTAGCTCTCTGCTGTGGCCTGGGAAAGCAGTGGCAGATGGCCCAAGTTCTTGGGCCCCTGCACCCGCGTGGGAGACCCAGAAGAAGCTCCTGGCTCCTGGCTTCAGATTGGTGTAGCTCCGGCCATTGCGGCCATCTGGGGAGTGAACCAGTGGATGGAAGACCTCTCTCTCTGTCTCTAACTCTCTCTGTAACTCTGTTTTTGAAATAAATAAAATAAATCTTTAGTAAAAAATAGATAGATTACTAGGCAGTGTGCTCAAACGTGTTGACTTAATGAATGATTATATGTTGTGTTAGAGTTCTTTGATGAAAACGCTCATTGTGAAAGGTTCTAGCAATGTTTTTATTTTATGTAGATGGTTGCAGCAGGATTCAAAGTATTTTACTGACTGAACATAGAGTACCTCATCATTATTTAGATATTGCCATCCCCATGGAGGTTCATGAACAACATTTACCTAACATGGAAGTAGTTTGCAACAAATTGTTCTTTTAAAAAACATATCAGAGGCCGGCGCCGTGGCTCAACAGGCTAATCCTCTGCCTTGCGGTGCCGGCATACCGGGTTCTAGTCCCGGTCGGGGCGCCGGATTCTGTCCCGGTTGCCCGTCTTCCAGGCCAGCCCTCTGCTGTGGCCCAGGAGTGCAGTGGAGGATGGCCCAAGTGCTTGGGCCCTGCACCCCATGGGAGACCAGGATAAGCACCTAGCACCTGGCTCCTGCCGTCGGATGAGCGCGGTGCGCTGGCCGCAGCGCGCTGTCCGCGGCAGCCATTGGAGGGTGAACCAACGGCAAAAGGAAGACCTTTCTCTCTGTCTCTCTCTCTCACTGTCCACTCTGCCTGTCAAAAATAAAAAAAAATAAAAAAATAAAATAAAAAATAAAAAACATATCAGAGGCCAGAGCCACAGCTCAATAGGCTAGGCCTAAGTGCTTCGGACCCTGCACCCACATGGGAGACCTGGAGGAGGCTCCTGGCTCCTGGCTTCAGATTGGCCCAGCTCTGGCCATTGTAGCCATTTAGGGAGTGAACTAGCAGATGGAAGACCTCTCTCTCTTTCTCTCTGCCTCTGTGTAACTCTGCCTTTTCAAATAAATAAATAAATCTTTTTTTAAAAAGTAAAAAAAAAAGAAAATAGGATCATGTCCTTGTAGGCACTCTAGGTAAACATACTTTTCTATGACATGTAATTATTCCTAAAAATTAGTTGCTGAAAATATTATGTGCTCCATTCATAGATCTGAAGTTTTTCCTGTGAGAAAATAGGTTCATGGGACTATTTGACATTAAATTAAATATTACTAAAAAATTAAATAGCAGTGTTTAAATGTATTTTTAAATGCAAATGTGTTTCTTAAAAGCAAGAATACTTTCTTATATAACCACAGAAAAGTGAATTAAAGCCAGAACATTTATATTAATATTATCTTATTATCTAATTTATAGTTCTATATATATTCTATATATACTATATATTATAATTTATATTTAATCATGTTTTTCCAATTGTCCCAGTAAGTTTCTTTATAGTAAATAATAATAGATTATGGTTTGGGATTTAATGTTGCATTTAGGTGCCTTATCATTTTAGATATTTTAAAACCAGAATGGGGGCTGGTGTTGCAGTACAACTGGTTAAGCCGTTACTTACAACACTAGTATCCCATGTCTGAGTGCCAGTTGGAGTCCTGGCTGCTACACTTCATATCCAGCTCCCTGCTAATGTGCCTGGAAAAGCAGCAAATAAGGTCCAAGTAGTTGTGTCTCTGCCACCCATGTGGGAGACCCGGATGGAGTTCCAGTCTCTTGGTTTTGGCCTGGCAAAGCCTCAGCCCTTGTGACCTTTTATAGAGTGAACCAGCAAGTGGAAGATCTCCTTATCTCTCTGTCTCTGTCTCTCTCTCACTCTGCCTTTCAAATAAATAAAATAAAATAAAGATCAATTAGTCAGTTTTTTTCTGACATTTACACTTTTATGGTATGGGCCAGTTCATTTGTAAAAACTTACTATCACTTTGTGTTTGTCTGCTTTTTCATAATTAGACTGAGGGTAGAAAGGAGAGCATCAGAGAAGAGATCAGGAGGAAATGGAAGCTTTTTAAAGAGATGAGTTTTTAAAGAGTTTTCTTGGTACATGCAATATGAAAAGTCTAGGATAAAAGAGCAGGTGTTGAAGCTATGGGCTGCTCAATCTTGGACTGGGAACCTCCAGAACCATAAGCCAGACTAAACCTCCCTTGTTCATATGTACATTCTCTTAGGTGTTTAGTTATAGTGTCAAAAAGCTGACTAATACAATGGGTTCCAAGAACCCACGTCCAAGTCCCTCTGCAGGTATTGCCCTCAGCCAAGTGAGCTGTCTCTCCTTCATCCCAGAGCTGGTTGAACTCAGGGCTGAGAGGCCAGCCTAGTGCCTCTGCTGGGACAACTCTGAAGGGTCTTCCTGACCCGAGCACTCCTTGTGGGACAGACTGGGCAGCTGCATTGCAGTTCAGCCCTTCCCTCTGCCTAATCCTGCCATCTTCTCTCTCTCTTCTGAGTTATTCCAGGGAACACTCCCAAGTCAATCTCCTGCGTGTTAATCTGAGCATATCAGATTCTTTCTCCTGGAAAACTGAGCTAGGACTAGGCTGTTTTACATATCTGAATGGGTCTTTTAATAAGCATTCCAGGCCCTGAAGCAGGTCTATTTATAATCATTTTGAATGTATTAAAAATCATTAAGGTAGCATGCATATGCATAGTCCTATTATAAAAACATCAGTGCATCATGATTCCTATAGGAACTGCTGCGCTCAGACAGCAATACCTTCCAGAGCTAGTGTCTGGATTGCTCACAACAGCCAGAGCTTGGGGCTTAGGTTTGCATATCCAGAAATTTAACTGTGTCAGAAGTGACCACACTCAGAGAAACCAGTGTAGAGTAAGGATAACCTAACTGAGAAAAGTACACACAATGATTGGCATACTTTTCCCCTGTAAGAAGAATCTATATAGGAAGTCAAATCAGGACTTCACTTGATGACTAAGATGATTTATCTGTTTCTGATTTATTTAATTTGTCATGATCTGATCTTATTTCTATCACTTAGCCCTGGTGAGACCAACAGTTAAGCTGGATAGTCATTTCTTCTTCCTGAGATGGAATAGTTTATAATTCACAATTTAACTCTTAAAAATACAAGTCCCAGCCTCCTACTGGACCATTAATATCCACTCTCGCTCCCCTTCTAGTGGGTCTCCAAAACTAGTGTCCAACTATTTTTTAAATGCAAACTTGACCATGTGAACCCTCTACAAACTCTACCATAGTTTGTAGTACCTGTAGTAGTTTCCTATTGGTCTTTCATGAATATAGGTTGACTTGACCTTGTCCAGAAAGCTGTGTGTGGTCCAACGACAGGAAAATCAAAATCAGTTCGTGGAAAGCCCTATAGGCATTACTTTCTCCAGGAAACCAAATCAGCATGAAATACAAGAGGCTAACCATCTGAAAACAACAACCTGACTCCTGGGGAGGCTGTAGCTGTAGCTGATCTTGGAAAGTCCTGTCCCTTCTCTGTCACAATCCCTCTCTGTCGGTTTATAAAAATCATTCAGCAAAACGAACATGATCAGCTCAGCAACAGCCAGCGCTAGGAGTGATTTTGCCTGCTCCAGAGCCTATGAGGGCTCTCCGGTTTTGTGAAACTACTTCCCTACCTGGCTTTGTCCTCAACCTTAGCTCCAGCACTGCAAGGAAAAACTTGGACTGTGAAGTCATTTCACACAGACCCTACCTCATTTAGCTCTCACAGTGACTCCACCAGATGGATAGAGAGAGAGAGTCCTCTTCATCTGGGTACCTGTGGTCCGGGTTCCTGCTCTCGCAGGACTGTGCCAGGAAGTCAAAGTTGCAACAACATGGAAATAGTCACTAACCTATTGGCCTATGTGATGAACTACACGCAGGCTTCCCTCCTGCTTAACACTTGGGTCTGCCGCTCACTCTCACATCAAGATCTTCATCTTCCTTTGGCAGGAGTAAAGATGTGGCCCAACCAGACTGTGAACAAACATGAATTTTCGCACACTGCTGCCTGGTGGCATAGAAATTAGAGCAACTCCGGGTGGTAGTTTGGTCACAGATTTGGGAATGTAAAATGTGCACTGCCTTTACCTCACTTCTAGGAATTTGCCCCAAAGTTCAGTTTCTCTTAGTGGAGAACTGAGAAGGAAGTCCAGCTGACGTGAGATAGTGAAAACTGTTGCAAATAAAATAGTTTTAGTATAGAGATATTATATATTTATATTATAGAAATATATTATATATAAATCTATTTATATAATATACAGAAATACATTTATATATTATGAACATTTAAATATAAATGTAAATTTATAGCTATATAAATATAAATTTTATATATTTATATTTCATGCATTTATGTAAATATAAATATGTAATGTCTTATAAATATTATATATTATATTTATAAATATAGAATAATACAGTTTTAATATAGAAAATTGTTAGTAGCCAAAGATCTTAGGTAACATAATTTTTCAAGAGCGACCTCTATATGATTGTGCTGTAATGCCAAATGTGAATAGAGGGAGTTCATTCTTTCCTTTTAAAGATTTTATTTATTTATTTGAGAGGTAGAATTATAGACAGTGCGAGGGAGAGACAAAAAGTCTTCCATCTGCTGGTTCACTCCCCAAAAGGCCACAATGGCTGGAGCTGAGCCAACGTGAAGCCAGGAACAAGGAACCTCCTTCAGGTCACCTCGCATGGTGAGCCCAAGCACCCAGGCCATCTTCCACTGCTTTCCCAGGCCACAGCAGAGAGCTGGATGGGAACAGGAGCAGCTGACTAGAACCTGTGCCCATATGGGATGCTCGCGCCACAGGCAGAGGATTAACCTACTGCACCACAGCACCAGCCCCTAGAGAGATTTCAAGTCATAAAATCATATACTCATATCAGAAAAGTTTTGCTAAAAACAATTATTGATGTGATTCAGTCTTTTTTCAGTTTAAGTACTGCATGGTCACAACTATAACTTAAATGTAAAAAAAAAAAAGTATTTTCATATGGTAAGCCTTAGTTTTCAAGACAGAATTCCTCCCTAAACCATAAGTGTTTCCTATTCAGTATAAAATATTGGTCTTCTTTCCAATTAGAAGAAAAATTTTTTTGATAAAAATTATCCTTTGACAATAGACCCTTCTAATTTACCCCCATTATAGATGAGTAAATTAAGGGTTAGAGAATTTAAGGAATGATCTTAAGACTATAAACTCAGGATTTAGGGGTGGGCATTTGGTGTAGCTGTTAAGATGTGGCTTGGGACACCCACATCCCATATCAAAGTGTCTGAGTTCAAGCCATGGCTCTACTTCCCATTTCAGCATTGTGCTAATGTGCATCCTGGGAGGCAGCTGTGAGGACTCCTGTGGCTGGGTCCTTGCCCCCAACATGGGAGAGCTGGGTTGAGTTTCTGGTGTCTGGCATCTGCCTGGTCTAGCCCCAGCTGTTGCAGATATCTGGGGAGTGAATGGGTGCATGGAAGATCTCTTGCCCTCAGTCTCTGGCTCTCTCTCTCTCTCTCTCTCTGTCTCTCTTTCTCTTTCTCTCTCTTTGTCTCTCTGCATTTCAAATAAAATTAAAATACTAAAATAAATAAGAAAAGCAAACAGGGTTAGGACTTGCACTTGGGATCATTGAATAGGGTAGTTATAAGGCAAGGACAGAAATACCCACCAAAACAGATGGGACGTATAAAAGGAATCCTCAAACTCTCCTAGGTGGTAGATTTTTTTTCTTTTTTTTTTTTTAATATTTATTTGTTTGAAAGTTAAAAAGAGAGGGAGATGCAGATCTTCCATTTGTTGGTTCACTCTCCAAATAGCCACAGTGGCCGGGGTTGGGCCAAACAGAAACCAGGAGCCAGGAACTTCTTCTAGGTCTCCCACGTGGGTGCAGGGGCCCAAGCATTTGGGCCATCCTCCACTGCTTTCCCAGGCACATTAGCAGTAAGCTGGATTGGAAGTGGAGCAGCCAAGACCAGAATCAGGATTTGAGGCAGCATCTTAGCCCATGATGGTAGATTTTCAGAAACCTGACACCATTTCTAAAAAGGCAGTTTAAAAAATCAAGCAGACCTTAAAGTGGAGTTAAAATCAGTTATATAAAAAAGCAACTTTTTTACATATTGTGTGTGAAACAGGCTAATAAGTGGCAGAGGAAGAACCAAATAAAGTATAGGAGCTCTAGTGCAGACCCAAAAACCAAAATGAAGGCACAACTATAGTATCCCTGAAATTCCGTTTATAACTGGCGAGTGATTGCTTTTTGAAGGTATGATGATCTTAAGTGGTATAATCACAGAATATTAAGAAAACAAAGAGAAATAATAATTTCCTAGAATTTATTCAAATTATTATATCTTTTCTTAGGCTGCCCACATTAAATATGAATGGGTTTTGATAAGTTGAATTTCACTGTTCTGAAGAAAAGAAGTCTTTTGGGGAATCTTCTTTCTCTTACTTGAGAAAATGGAAGTTTTGGACTTAATTCTAAAACTAGAAATGAGATGTGGAAATTTCAGAGACATTTTTAGTTGTAAAAAAGAAAAAAAGTTTTCTTAACTTTGAGTTATAATGTTAATCATGAATTTCTAATGTCCACGAAGATTTAGGAGACAGGGAGGCATCAAACAGAAATTTATTTTTCAAAATATTATGCTCTCTTACATTTTTCCTCTGTGAAGAGCTTAAATGTCAGATTTTCTAAAGGGGTGGAGGAAGCCTATCACATAGTGTATAACATTTGGACAGTTTCCCACATATACAACTTGTAGGAGTCATTTGTACTGCTGCCAGATAGCTCTGGTTTTCTCTCTTTCCTGCCTTTATTTATTTATTTATTTATTTTGTCACCAGACTGTTGTCTTCAAAGCTTGTTTGGGGCCATGCAACTTCTCTGGCCAATGTGTTATGAGTGAAAGTGTCAACTGGAGACCCCAGGCTTACCTTTCCTACCTACCATGGAGATGAGCAGTGCTCAAGGTGAGGGCCTGCATCCCCAGGCGACTCTGAGGAGCAAAGTGTTCCTGCTGGCCAGCCAACGACATAGGGTACGAGCACCAGATGAGCCCTTACCATGAAAAACCACACGGCCACTCTGTGATCATCTGTTACTGCAGTGTCACTGAGCCTCAGCCTGTCACACAGATGGGAAGTCATTTGTGTCTGTCTCTGCTAGTATCTGGAATTTAGAATTAACGGCTAGTAGATAAGAATCAAAGCAAGAAGAGGGGGTGGGTGTTTGGTGCACCAATTCAAGTACCTGCTTGGGACACTAAATCCTCAAGCAGAATGCCAGGGGTGCCTGGTTTGAGTCCCAGCTTCACTTCTTTTTTTTTTTTTTTTTTTTAAGATTTATTTATCTACTTGAAAGTTAGAGCTACATAGACAGAGGAGAGGTAGAGAGAGAGAGAGAGAAAGGAAGAGAGAGAGGTCTTCCATCCACTGGTTCACTCCCCAAGTGACTACAATGGCTTCCTCCAGGTCTTCCCATGTGAGGCAGGGGCCCAAGAACTTGGGCCATCTTCCACTGCTTTCCCAGGCCATAGCAGAGAGCTGGATTGGAAGTGGAGCAGCCAGGACTTGAACTGGCGCCCATATAGGATGCTGGCATTGTAGGTGGTGGCTTTACCCGCTATGCCACAGCACTGGCACCAGTTTTCCCATTTCAGTGTCTGTTCCAAGAATCACATTTTGATTGTTCTTTGTCAACTTCAATCTTTTATCTTCTACTGAATTCATTTCTGCTTTTATTTATTTTTATTTGAAAGGCAGAATTACAGAGAGAGGTAGAGACAGAGAGAGAGAAGGAGAGAGAAAGAGAGATGTCTTCCATCCACTGGTTCACTCCCCAAATGACCACAACAACTGGGGCTGGGCCAGGCCAAAGCCAGGAGCTTCTTCCAGGTCTCCCATGTGGGTGCAGGGGCCAAGGACTCAGGCTATCCTTTGCTGTTTTCCCAGGTGCATTAGCAAGGAGCTGGATCGGAAGTGGAGCAGCTGGGAGTCAAACAAGCACCCATATGGGATGCCGGTACTTCAAGCTGGGGCTTTAACTTACTGTGCCACAGTGCTAGCTGCTCTGCTTTTATCTTTTAAAAATGTATTTGAGGGCGTTGGTAATGCCGTGCAGCAGGTTAAACTGCTACTTGTGACACTCACATCCCACATGAGTGCAGGTTCGAGTCCAGGCTGCTCCACTTCTGATCCAGCTCAATGCTAGTGTGCATGGGAAAGCAGCACTGGATGGTCTGAGTGCCTGAGCCCCCGTCCACCCACCTGGCTTCAGCCTGGCCCAGCCCTGAACATTGCAGGGCTGAACATCCATTTGGGGAGTAAACTAGCAGATGGAAGGTCTCTCTCACTCTCTCTGACTCCACCTTTAAAATAATTAAATATTTAATGCATTGTATTTGACACTATTAATCATAGCAGAATTTCTGTATGTTTGAAAAACACAGGCATATATGAGAGAAATTGTAAATTTGATTTGGATTACTTGGAACACATTAGGCTATGAATCCTTTGAGGGGCTCTTGCTCTCATTTTTAGATCTTTCTACTTTCCTTTGATTTCTTTTATTTTCTTTTTCATGTTTCCTGAGTAGAAAGCTTAGTTCATTTGTTATTCAATTTTGCATTTTCTGTTAATTGTATGCACAATGGTAAGTGATCCTCTATATGTTGCTTTGGCTATACTGCATAGTTGCAAAGTTGTAGATACAGAAAAGCAGCTTTGGCTCCGGCACTGTGGAGCAGTGGGTAAAGCTGCTGCCTGTGGTGCCAGTATCCCCTATGGGCACTGGTTCATGTCCGGGCTCCCCATATCCTATCCAGCTTCCTGCTGATGCACCTGGGAAAGCAACAGAAGATGGCCCAAGTGCTTGGGCCTCTGAACTCATGTTGGAGACTGGAAGAAGTTCCTGGCTCTTCGCTTTGGATTGGTCCAACTCTGGCCGGTCCAACTCTGGCCATTTGGGGAGTGAATCAGCAGACGGAAGACCTCTCTCTGTGTCTCCCCCAATCTCCTGTAACACTGCCATTCAAAAAAATTAATAAATCTTAATAAAGAAAAGCAGCTTCACTGACATGGTGGAAGGATTTTATTACTAGATTTCCCTCCATTGTCATTATCCTGCCATTTGGCAGCCATTGGTTATTTGCCATGTGGTTGGTCCAGGAAAGGAATAGGATCCCCCAAAGACCCTCCATGGCTAGGGTGCTCAGAGTTCATGAATGAATACAAAAATGAGCTGAACAGATCGCTCGGTTTCTCTCACTCTTTCTGGCCTCCAATTTTAACTGGTCCACCTGCATTTTGCTCAGACTTGGAGATGTGGGAATAAGTGCAGAAAGGAGATGTAAGTTCATATTCAATTGCAGTTTATTAAGGTGGGCCATGGCAATGGTGTGTATTGGAGACCTGGGTTTATTATTGTTTTAAATTTTTAAGAGTTCTTTTCAAAAAATGTATTAAGATTTTTTTTTCCCTGAACATATGATCCCCTGATGTTTCCTGTTGCATGTGCCTAAGTTACCCTTTACATCTAATTGATCAAATCAAATACTGAATGGGAAGAGTCTTTCATATTCTTGCTTTTAATTCCTAAGCGGGCAGTAGCTAGTATTTCCACTTTGATGTAAAAGAAAAAGCATTTTGGTCCAATAATCCACCCACTTCTGGGGGATATTACCATTTTCTGTTGGGAAGATGTATCACCAGTGTCTTGAGTGATGAACTTCCCCAGGGCACTGTGCTCCCCTAAGTATAGAAGAAACTGCTTCACAGCAGAATGGCATTGTATAGGCACTCCCCTCAGGATACTGGCCAACACTGGCCACATTTTCCCAGGCGGCAAGTGTACCTCAGCTTAAGGATGCTCAGTTTACAGGGTCACGCAGAGGCTCGCCCCACACCTCCACCTGCAGACCCAGCTGTGCCCCATTACAGGAATTATGAATTCTAACATCTGAGAGAGTTGGTGATAAGTTTTGGAAATCCTTGCATATGAACTATAATGTAGATCAAAGTTTCTTAACCTAAGTCTGTGAACTTTGGTGAAATAATAAACATATGTATTTGTATATTTTATAAATGTAACATGTATACTTACATTTTAACAAATATGGACTTTTATAGTATCTGGGCAGGGGTTTAACCTAGTGGTTAAGACAGTGGTTAGGATGATTTTATCCCCTAAGAGTACCTGGGTTCAAGCCCCAGATCTGCTCCTGATTGTAGCTTCCTGGGACGTAGCAATGATGACGTAAATACTCAGGTCTCTGCCACTCACGTGGCAGGTTGAGTTTCTCACTCCCAGATGTAGCCTGGCCCATCATTGGGCACCTTGAGCATTTGACAGGTGAGTCAGTGGATGGGAGATTTTTTCTTTCTTTCTCTCAAACAATAAATAAATTTTTATGTTATTTTTACTAAGCCCTCACTGAAAGTTAGCATTTCTTTCATTATGAATGTAGGCAGCAAACCACAGTCATCTTAGCCACACCTGTAATTTTGCCCTGAGTAGAAATCACATGCATTTTCTGCTACACTAACATTGGTACAGATATCTCGAAATATTGTGTATATTTTTTCTATGACTGCAAAATCACTGCAGTCTTGATCTTGTTATTGAATGCATTATTAAAGATGCAGATAGCTAATTGTTTTTGTTATCCATTGCTGTAGAACAGAGTACCCAAAAATTATATGGCTGGCTGAACACAACAAATATTTATTATCTCACGGTCTCTGTGGGCCGGGAGTCCAGGCTTGGCTGAGCTGGCTTTCCAAGCTCAGGGTCTGGTTACAAAGCCGCAGTCATCCGAAGGCTCAGCTGGGAGAGAATCTGCTTCCAAGCTCCTCACGTGATATTGGCAGCCGTGAGTTCCTCAGGGGCTTCTGAGCCTCATTGCTTGGTGGCTGATGTCTGGAGATCTCTCTGTTGTACCACAAAGCAGGTCACAACCTAGGAACCGGCTTCTGTTTGAACAAGTAAGAAAGCAAGAGAAAGCAAGCAACATGGAAGCTGGAGAGTTCTGGAACCAAATCGTGGAAATGACATCCCATTGCTTCTGTACTGTATTCTGGGTGTTTTGTTTTGTTTTGTTTTAGAAACAAGTTACTGGGTCCAACCCACACCCAAGGGAAGGGAATTACATCAAGCAGGAAGATCAGAGGGTGAACATGATTGTGTACTGTCTTAGAAGGTATCTGTCACACAATATCAAAAACTCATGATGTAGTATTTGGATAACTCTATGTTAATATAATCTATCTCCTTTATAGCAATAGGTGGTTTATTTTATGCATTTAAGGATGCGATTTTGACAAGGGTCCATAGTCTTCACCAAACTCCCAAAAGGGTACAGAGCACTAATTTCTTTTAGTTTGGGTGTCTTCAACAACTTCCTGGGGCGTTTGTTTTGAAAGATCTCAACTTAAAGGACAGGGCGTTTGGTCCAGCAGTTAGGACACAGGTTAGAATGCCCACGTCGCACATCGCAGTACCTGGATTCGATCTGCAGCTCTGATTACTGATTCCAGCTTCCTGCTAATGCAGACCCCAGGAGACAGTGGTAATGGCTCAGATAATTGGGTTCCTGCCACATGTGTGGGAAACCTGGCTTGCTTTGCTGATCATGCATGGGCTTCCGATTGGCCCAGGCCCAGCCATTGTGGACATCAGGGAAGTGAACCAGCAGATGGGGAGCATCCTCCCTCTCTCTCTCTCTCTCTCTCTCTCTCTCCATTTCAAAAAAAATTTAGAAAAGAATGATCTCAGTGTAAAAATTGAAGGTCAAAGCTGTAGCCCACTGCATACCTACTCTGCTACTGGAGTTCTCTATTCTAGGCACACCCGAAAATACAAGTTTGCTGTGAAACAAACCATAATCTGTTCATGATCCTGTGCACCTGAATTTGGATGTGTGTAGAATTGAACTTTGTATGCTTATACATGACAACTGTCCCTTGAGCCTCAACCCTACCACTTGAGTGGAGCCGATTTCCCCCAAAATACATGAATTACTGCACTAGCGGTCTTCCCACTGCCAAGCCGTGTATGAAACAGAGTGTAAGACCAGAGAGAGGAGGGTGTCATGATTCTTTCCCAAGTCTTTTGCACGCATCACCTCCTCTTGGGAACTTAAAGCTAACAGCTGTCATTTGTAAAGGACGTTTCCTCCAAACTCAAGTACTGGCGGCCTATATAGTCTTAATAGCCTGAAAGCGAAGGGTATTTTACAACACCTCCCGTTGTCAGTTTGCGGATCGATTTGTCAGCAGTGTGCGGAATGATTCTCCTACGCTGCTGGCCCAAGGGCCAGTCTTCTCCCAAATTGCAAACCGCATGGTTTCCCCCGAGCCACGTGGTTTGAGTCATCCCCCAAGGAGGTGATTTTCCGCATAACTCTCCTGTCCTAATGATAAAGCAACCCTGTACCGTCAGATAGTTGAGATTTTCCAAGACAACCCAAGCAAGTTTTGCTAGCATGCTGCCACGTTTGTTGCGGGATTTCCAAGCCCTCCTTCTTCCTCAGTCTCTCCAGTCCAGACATGGCCAAAGAATCCGTAACCTGAGTGCTGCCCACACCTGCCAGGCAACCTGCTCAGCCAGTCTTTGCTGACCGCAGCTTGCCAATGTGCAGATGCACCTGCCTCTTCCCAGATCCACTATTCTTTGTACCAAGAGGTGAATGACTGAGGAGGAATTCTGATGACGTTCAGGTCATGTGACTGACGTGGCAACCACCGGGGGCCACTCCCAAGAAAGGCCTGAACCAGTTCTGAGACAGGAGGGCCGCGAGCTGCGGTTGGCGAGAGATGGCCCGGACACCAGCCAGGGCTCACGGAGGTGGGTGGGGCCGGGGCCCGCGCCGGCGTTGACGACAGAAGGCTACTTCCGGCTGAGGTGCGCATGACGTCACGGCGAGTCGGAACGGCCCAGCCACCGAGAAGCCGAGGAGGGAGGGCTCGCGAGAGTTCAGGGAGGCCGCCCCGAGATTCCGGCGCGGCCGCGGGTCCCACCTCCCGGGGGCGGGGCGAGGGCGGAGCCGGGAGAAGGGAGCGGACGGGCGCCCGGCCGGCTGCGGTCCGTGCGAAGGCTGAGCCGGCCGCGGGCGCGATCGGAGGCAGGTGAGTGCGCGGATGCGGCCGCGGCTGGGGGGGCTCGGGCTCGCCGCGCCCGGCCCCGCTGCGCGAGCTGGCGGCGCGCGTCGGCGCCTCGGGGCGTCCGGGGAGAGCCGGCTTCCTTGCGGCGCAGGGAGCGTCTCTCCGGGAAGCCTCGGAGACGGCCTTGGCCCTCTTGGTCCTCGGGGGGATGCCGGCCTGGAGCCCCGGCGGCGCCGCTGTGCGTCCTGCCCCGTGGCCCGGCCGTCCTCGGCCCCGAGCCCCGCGCCGGTGCCCGCCCGCGCCTCACGGACGACAACCAGCGTCGCGGTGCGCTCCCGCCCCGGCCCCTGGTCGCGGGCCCCGGGAGGACGGTCGGGTGCGGCGGGGGCTGTGCGTGTCCGGTCCGCTGGACCGGTGCGTCAGAGGCCGAGCGTTTGGCTCGGACGGGGACAGCGGCCGGCGCCCCGGGACCCCTCCTCCCGGCGCCTTCGCCCGGGCACCTGTCGGTGGTGCGGGGTCCCGGCGCGGCCGCCCGAGTGGGCGCCGTGTCTGTCACCTTCGAGAAAGTTGCCCGGGTGGGTGCCAGCAGCAGAGGGAACTTTATTTTCAGAGCCGCGGGCCTGGGTCCACGGAAGCCCCCTTTGTTGTGAGTCTGGGCGGGGGGCGGGAGGGCGCGCGCGGTCCCGGGCGGTCCAGTGCGTTGCTGCGGTCCCAGGTCTTGCACCTGACCGGGGGCAGCTTCTCAGAGGGGCCACTTGCTTCCCCTTATGCCTCCTGGTTGTCAGGTAGGGATTGATGGATAAAGCCTTGTCCTTTTTGGCCCGAGGGCTTTAGTTTCACAAAGCAGGATCTATGTTCTTAAGCTCAGTTCCTCTTGCCTAATGCATTTTTTTTTTTTTAAGAAAGTTCTTGATCTCAGCCATATAAGTGTATAAGATGCAGGAAACCTCTTTGAGTTTGACTGCCTTTCTCTCTGTGCCTCAGGGTATATAAAACAATTAACTTTATTATACCCTCCCGCCAGCAGTGGAGAGGTAGTGCATGTGGATTAACGCCTCTAGGACCATTTAGGGAGAGAAAAATTGGTTCAGCTCTGATGTTAAATGCTGCTAGATGCATAGGTTCGTCGAAGTACTTGAATCTGAGAAATCCCGATCTGAAAAGAGGTGCAATGGGCACAAAGGATTTCCATTTGACTTTGTTTTCTTCCTCTTGGTACAGTGGCTTTATAGCGTTTCTCATTTGGCTGGGATGTGTTTAGAATGAGAAGCAAGGTTGAGTGTAGTTTTTGTTCTTTGTAAGACACTGCCACTGGGGAATGACAAAAATTAGGCTTAGAAAAACCACATTAAATGGGCACGGTTCTCCATCCTTTTGTTGTTGCAGTTTAAGGTAAAGTCTAGAGATTTCTCATTATTTCAGCAGTCTTTCATGCTGAAAAATTAATTTCAAAGGGAGGATGCTCACAACAAAGGAAAAATTATACTTTCTAGAAAATGAAAACAAAGCAATGGAGTCAGTTCAACAGTTTGTTTTCAGAGAAGTCTGTTCACAGAGTAAGGGCTCAACATCATTGTTGGGCTAAGGTGAACTTGGATAACATTCTTTGGTGAGCCTTGCCAGCGATCTGGAATAAGTTGGAGGCTTTGAGGAGAGGGTGCAAAGCCAGAAGGATCTGCATCTCACTGTTAGGTTGAATGATTTCATTTTACAAAAATACTGGGTTCATCAAAGAGTTCATGGAGAATGTGTTATGCAAACACTGTGCATGGATTTCCAAAGATTTCTGCACTAAAGTAAACTTATCTTTCATTCGATGTTTATAAGCATTCCGAAGTAGTCTCGTGGTGCAGGGCAAATCCAAGAAGCGCGTGTCATCGTAGGATCTTGGTCAATCAGCAGATGCACAGGTAATGACTAGGTTACGCTTGATCTATGCAGAATTGTGTTGCTACACTTTTAAAAAGCACTGTGGGTTATTTGAATGAGATCATGAAAGTATGCTATGAATGCATGAAAATTTGGATAAATAAAAAATAGATGTCTTTGCTGAGTAATTAAAAATATAAAGTGATGGCCGGCGCCGTGGCTCAACAGGCTAATCCTCCGCCTTGCGGTGCCGGCACACCGGGTTCTAGTCCCGGTCGGGGCGCCGGATTCTGTCCCGGTTGCCCCTCTTCCAGGCCAGCCCTCTGCTGTGGCCCGGGAGTGCAGTGGAGGATGGCCCAGGTGCTTGGGCCCTGCACCCCATGGGGAGACCAGGAAAAGCACCTGGCTCCTGGCTCCTGCCATCGGAGGAGCGCGGTGTGCTGGCCGCAGTGCGCCATCCGCGGCGGCCATTGGAGGGTGAACCAACGGCAAAAGGAAGACCTTTCTGTCTGTCTCTCTCTCTCTCACTGTCCACTCTGCCTGTCAAAAAAAAAAAAAAAAAAAAATATATATATATATATATAAAGTGAATCCTCTTTTCCTCCTCCATTTTGCCTGGACATTTTTGTTCAAACCTTAAGGGAGTAGATAGCAAGTCTGACCAGCACCCAGTATAGGCTACAGAGCCTTTGTCTCCAGGTAAAGGTGTGCTTATTGGCAGGGTGTTAAGAACCTTTAGAGGCAAGAGAGCAATGGGCAACAATGACGAGTGTGTGTTGCCTGGTACGCCTAGATGAGCTCTGACCTCTGCCCTCAAGGAGATACCATCTCATGGGAGGGAAATGTCCCCACCCAGATAACTGTAACACAGCGTTCATTATGTGAGGAAGCCAAGCAGAGTGGGATTAAATCCTGCCAGACCAATTAAGGAAGACTTTGAGTGGGCAAAGACATTTGTATAGCCCGTTTGTTAGATCTAGTCATATGATAATGACAGTGAGCAAATACTTTATGTAATGCTACTTGCCACCAAACCCTTTCCTTGTTTATCTGAGCTTAATGCTCCACAACAACTGTATGGAGTTAGTATTTTTTAATTCCCATTCTGCAGATGGAGTAACTGAGGTACCGCGGTTGGATAGCTAGTAGGTGGTAGAACCAGGATTCCAGTCCTGCTGCTCCAGCCTGTCTGTCCGTAGCTGAGATTAGCTGCTGTCAGGATTTTCTCTCCCATTCGTGGTGGTCTTTCTCAGGTCTGTAGTATCAAAAGAATTGATTTAGGAAAATACACTCATCCAGCATCTAAATTTTGGGATCAGTTTTCTAGAAAGAGCTCCAAAATGATGAAAATTCAGGAGTTATTTTTTTGACATGTTTGTTGTTTGAATACATTTTTGGAAATTGCTCAATGCAAATTAAATTTAATCACCTGCCAGTACCCATACCGACTTAGAACTGAGGAGTTGTGACTGCATTAATTCCTTTCCTAGTGGAATCCTTGTGTCATTGTGTATTTTGTTGTAATTTTTTCAGCCGCCTGGCTCAGGGTGTTTTTTTGGATTCAATTCTTAAGTTAATGATTGAATGTCGGTCCCAGCCCTTTTAGTTTTTATTTCCTCAAACAGCTGTGCTTATAATGGCTGAAAAGAGGTTTTGAACAGTGTGTTATACATGTATAAAATGAGAGAAGTTCTTTCGCTGGTGCTTTATGTTGGGACAACTATGAAAGTTCTTTGGGATTGTGAAGTAGGAAAACCGCCGCAGAATTGCAGTGTGCCTGGTAGGGACTACTCAAGAAATGCCTGTTGAAAGAGTGGTCCAACTGATTTTATTTGGAAATTTCAGGAACGGTCCACATTTGGTACTAGTTATCTAAGCATTGGAATCCCAGTGAAGTCTGTTGCGGTGAGCGGTGGTAGAAGTGCTGCCTGGCCTTACCCGTCCAGCAAGATCTGGACTTTGCATTTCCTTTGTGAGTGCTGGGATTGACCCTCTGCCTCGTTCTACTCGAGCTCTGGGGGCTCAGTCTCTCTAAGTGAATGTAATAAGTACTCTCTCCTTGACCTGGTGGGGTAGGTTCATTTATGGCTGATGAACTTAAAACCTAGTGGGACAAGTAAAAGAGCTAAAATCAAGAATTGAAGCCTGCATATTGATATTATTAAAGTAAGGTAAAGATAGGAAAACAAACAAGAAAGCAAAGTGGGTTTTTCCCTAGTGCCTTACAGTAGTACCAGTGGTGTACTGTTTCCATTTCCCCTCCCCTGAATGACCCAGTTTTCAGTATCTTTAGCCCTGCTCTCATGGAGATGCTTATAAGTCCGTTTTATTTTGCTATAAAATATTTACAAGTTCCTCTAAGTACAGTTTTTTTTTTTTTTAAGATTTATTTATTTATTTGAAAGGCAGACCTACAGAGAGAGGTCTTCCATCTGTTGGTTCACTCTCCAAATGGCTGCAACAGCCAGAGCTGAGCCAGGAGCTTCTTCTGTGTCTCCCATGCAGGTGCAGGGATCCAAGCCCCTGGGCCATCTTCTACTGCTTTCCTAGGCGGTGGCAGAGAGCTGGATCAGAAGTGGAGCAGCCTCTAACCGGCTCCCACGTGTGATGCCAGTACTATAGGTGATGACTTTACCTGCTACACCACAGTGCTGGCCCCTGGGTTTGGTTTTGAAAAGTTGTTTTTAGTAAAAAGGAGTGTCAGTTGGTCCATCAGAGGGAACCCAGACATCCTGTCACCTCTGCACATAAAAAAATTTTGGGAGAATCCTTCCCATGAGAGAATACATCTGTGTTGAAAATCCCCTGGGACAGGTCGCCTCCCGCTGCACAGACCTGGAGGAGGACCCTGGCAGTTGCAGGTTGCAGGGCGGTGACCTGACTGTTGGCGGTGACGTGTGAGTGCAAGCAGGTCTCGGGCCTGGTAGGATTCTTGGCTTCTGTGTTCTTGACGAAGCCCCCTGCCTTGGTCAGACTTCACACCTGACCAGTTAGCAGCTCACACGGCTGCAGCTCTCCGGCCACGGACACAGGAGATGTCTGGTTCTCCCCGTCGTGCTGCTCTGCCTGATTTCTCAGGCGAACTTTTCTCGTGTTCGAGTGCGTAAAACCTCGGATCCCGTGTGCCCGGTGGCTGCTGCTCACCTGTTCTATGGATGTGCTGTCTCTGCGTCTGACTTAGGAGGGGATTTATCCCCCCTTTTCGTAATTCTTGAGACATTTTACTGCTATGTGTGTTCTCCATAGGCTGATGTTACTGATGTTTGGCACCTCAGATCAACCACAAATCCAGCATTCTTCCCGTTCCCGAGACTATAGAACAAGATGGAGACACCGACATGACTGGGTGCGATTACTGGTGCCAGCTCCTTCTGACGTGCAGAGTGGCTGTGCCTTTGTGTGGAGCCCCACTTCCATTCTCTTTAGGAAAGTGGGAAAACTGCAAGTTGGGAGGAACTTCGTGTAGCCGTTAATCAGCACTGTTTTGGAGGGGATGCTGTGTTCCTCCATTGCTATTCCACTTTCATGACTCGGATGTTGTGACCAGTTTTCTAGATTCCTCGGCAATCCTGAAGAAGTGTTTTTGACATGTAATATGAAACATGCTTTGTTCATCTGTATTTCTTGAACTTTGTCTTCCCATGGTAATACATAAGTTTAGCTCTCTGAAGTCATCTTCGTCTCTAAGTATTCGTGACTCCTTTCTTCTTTCAGAATGTCACCCAGCAGAGTACAAGTCTCATGATTTTGTCAACAGCAGTAACTGTTTCCTTATCACTTGCTGTGTGCCATTGTACTAAGTTCTTTGTGCATGTATTATCTCATTTAAACCCCACAACAACCCTGTTAGTCATCTTTATTTACACCTGAGGAAACTGGGACTTAGGTAAAGTGATGTGGGTGGATAGGAAGTGGTGTGGGTAGATAGAGTGATCCTTAAGGGCCAGCATTGTGGCTCAGTGGGTTAAGTCACCGTGCTTGTTTGAGTCCTGGCTGCTCCACTTTTGGTCCAGCTTCTTGCTAACGTGCTGGGAAGGCAGTGGATGATGGCTCACGTACCTGGGCCCCTGTCACCCATGTGGGAGATACGGATGGAGGTCCTGGCTTCTGGCTTGACCCTGGCCCAGCCCTGGCTGTTGTGAACATTTGGAAAGTGAACCAGTGGATGGAAGATCTCTCTGTCAGTTCTTCTGTCTCTTCATTTTTATTTTATTCTCTTTATTTTACATAAATAAATTCTTTTTTAGAAAATGTGATCCCTAAGATGCAGATGCTTTCTCTTGGATTGCTTTAATTTATTGTGAAAGTTCTGCTTTGCTGTTTACTTAGCTCTCTCTTCTGGTCCCTCCTGAGTTTTCCTTCTCTCTCTTCCTGCTCTCTAGTTATTTTTCCTTTCTGCTATTTTTTTTTTAAACTCAGCCCCCCCCCCCTTTTTTTTTTTTTACAGATTTATTTTATTTATTTGAAAGACAGAGTTACACAGAGAGGTAGAGACAGAGAGGTCTTCCATCTGCTGGTTCATTCCCCAGATGACTACAATGGCCAGAGCTGCGCAGATCCCAAGCCAGGAGCCAGGAGCTTCTTCCAGGTTTCCCCTCTGGGTGCAGAGGCCCAAGGACTTCTGACATCTTCTTTTGCTTTCCCAGACCATAGCAGAGAGCTGGATCAGAAGAGGAATAGCCAGGACCAGAACCAGCGCCCATATGGGATGCCTGCACTTCAGGCCAGGGCTGGAACCCACTGTGCCACAGCACCGGCCCCTCCTTTCTGCTTTGCTTAAAGTTTTGCATGTCCAAACACAAATTTTCTTGGGATAAGCACTCAGAAATACAGCTATAGTCATATTTAGATTGCTGTCTTATATAGGGGAACTTGCTCTTGATCTGTTTCGTGAATAACACTAGTAGTATCTTGTTTTGTGCTTTAGAGTTCTCTGAAGTACTTTTACATGTTTTCTTCCGTAATCCTCCTGGCAGTTGTGTGATGTCGGCAGTGAGGGTGTGACTGTTCCACCCAATTACAGGTACAGAGAAAGGAACTCAGATTAAGTGACTTGTCTGAGTTCTCAAAAATAAGAGAAGGAACGTGAATTTAAACTCAGGGCCTTTGGCTCTTGTATGAACACTGTTTACCACGCCAGTCTTCTTGGTAGATTCAAAGCTATGATAGGTAGAGTGTTTATATGACCAGCGCCGTGGCTCACTAGGCTAATCCTCTGCCTAGCGGTGCCGGCACACCGGGTTCTAGTCCCTTTTGGGGCGCTGGATTCTGTCCCGGTTGCCCTTCTTCCAGTCCAGCTCTCTGCTGTGGCCCGGGAGTGCAGTGGAGGATGGCCCAGGTCCTTGGGCCCTCCGCCCGCATGGGAGATCAGGAGAAACACCTGGCTTCAGCAAAGCACGCTGGCCATAGCGGTCACTTGGGAGAGTGAACCAACAGAAGGAAGAACTTTCTGTCTGTCTGTCTGTCTCTCTCTCACTGTCTAACTCTGCCTGTCAAAAGAAAAAAAAGGTAGAGTGTTTACTAAGGACTCTGTAGATGAGTTGATGAGGCATAGTTCTTGCCCTTAGCAGTTTTGATGCTGAAATAAATGAGATAATCAAATGTTATGGCTTCATTCAAGTCAGTGAGGAGCAGATAGATATCATTATGGGCCAGCCTTTTTCATAATGGTATTAGTTTTGAGCCTTGAGCTTTGTTTTTTTTTTTCCCCCAGTATTGAGAAGCTAGAATTTTCACCCTATTTAATCATGAAATGTTTGGATCCTTACTTACGTTGCTGTCTGCCTCGTCCTGTGTTCAGTCGCTTGCATTCTAACTAAGAGAGAAATGATGAGCAATGGGGTAGAGAGAGGGCAGGTGTAAAAAGTGAAATTGAGGAATTGGACCCCAGAACAAGGGCTTGATGAGGTAGCCCTATTGTAGGCATTGGATGTGAAGAATGGATACGCCACAGCATTCACCTCTGGGAAGTTGTATTATTTAGAGAACAGAGGGCGTATTTTAATGATGTGTTTTGGAGCTGTTCTCTTGTGCTAGTATCGTTTTTCATTTAGATCTCACTGGCTGTTGATATTGTTCCTGAGCTTAGCGTTTGCCTGCTGTGGAAACACCACACGATGCCTGCCCCTCACTTCTCTGCTTCTCAGCGTAGGCTGACTGCCTGGTTAGTAGCACTGGGGAGTTGCCCTTGATTGTCTTTGTAACAGAGATCCATTTCGTTGGGATGCTTCTTTCAGATCTGGTTGAGGCTTTTCTCCATATGTCAGCTGTTATCTAGCAGATAAACAGAATCGATTTTTTTAAGACTGTTTTTGTGGCTCAGAGTGGAGAAATTTTAGTACCAAATGGCATGTATCTGACCCATTGATATTCTTCATAGTGGCAGGTCCTAAAGGAATCACAGAGTCATGTTTCCCTGAGGTTATTCATCATAATTCAATATTTATCACCTGTTTGCAGGGTGCTGTGTTGGAGACTAGGCAAAATAGAGATGAGTTAGAGGTATCGCCCTTCCACTGAGGAAGGTTCAGTCCAGTGAGAGGCCTGACCTGTGATTTAGCTAGAAAGTGCTAAGTGAGTAACAGGGCGCTGTGGGCGTGGAGGAAGGAGAGACTGCTGGCTGGACAGAGTAGGGGAGCCTCCGCTACATAGCAAGTACAGACTGGTCATTTCGGGGCAAAGGCGTGCCCGGTTACCCTACAGAAGACGATAAACTGTATGTCATTTTTTTTATTTTTTAAGGTTTGTATACTTATTTGAAGGTCAGAGTTAGGGAGGCAAAGTTTCCATCTGCTGGTTCACCCTCCAGATGACTACAATGGCCAGCACTTGGCCAGGCCAGGAGCAGGGAGCTTCATCTGGGTCTTCCGCGTGGGTGACAGGGACCCAAACTTGAGCTAGCTTCTGCCCCTGTTGCCAGATGCATTAGTAGGGAGCTGGATCAGAAGTGGAGCAGCGGGGCTGGCCTGTGGCATAGCAGGTAAAGCTACTGTCTGCAGTGCTGGCATCCCATATGGGTGCTGGTTCAAGTCCCAGCTGCTCCACTTCCAACCCAGCTCTCTGCTATGGCCTGGGAAAGCAGGGGAGGATGGCCGAAGTGCTTGGGCCCCTGAACCCTCATGGGAGACCTGGAAGAAGTTCCTGGCTCCTGGCTTCAGATCAGCTCAGCTCTGGTCGTTGTGGTCACCTGAGGAATGAACAGTGGATAGAAGAAAGATCTCTCTGCCTATGCTTCTCTGTAACTCTATCTTTCAAATAAATAAATAAATAAATCATAAAAAAAGAAGTGGAGCAGCTGGGACACAAACTGGGGTGCATAGGGGATGCCCGTGTCGTAGGCGGCAGCTTTGCCTGTTATGCCGTAATGCCGAGAAGTTACTTAGTGCTCTCTGCCCTGTTGGATTTCAGCCCATTTTGCTTGAAGAGTGTCTGTTTTTCAGCATTTCATCTTCTATATCGTCAACTACTCAACCTGATATATTTAATCTGGTACAGCTTGATGTTCTGAGTTACCCGTAAGGTGCACACTACACCAGGAGGTGCTGAGCAGGAAAGCCCACTGCTTCTTGAGAAAGGAGGCAGGCTTCTGCAGACTGGCACTCACAGGGACTGCCATCAGGCACAGCTGCCACAGCCAGGCACAGCGAGTGGAGCAGCCAGGGAAAAGGAGCGCCTGTAGGGAGCAGGAGAGCAGCTTTCCACGGAGGAGGCAGTGTTTGAACTTGGGCCTGAAGGGCAGGTCGGAGTTTTCCAGGCCACCAAGCCTCAGGAGCATATCGTCACAGAGTGATGCAAGAGACTGAGGTGTGTTTAGGGAGCTCCAGGAACCGGATTCAAGGCTTAGTGATGGGATACTGGGCTGAGAAGGATCAGTGAACTTTCTGTTCGAGCCAGGACTGGTGCCTGCACAGGATGCTGGCACTGCAGGCAGTGGCTTTACCTGCTACACCACAGCGCTGGCCCCAGGAAGTAATGCTCTTGCCTCTGACAGCTCAGTGGAAGCATGTCTGCTGCACTTCCCACTCCTGGCCTGCCAGTGGCAAGTTGTTTCTTCCATTCTCTGATGACTGGAGCTACTGAGATCGTTGTACAGAGAGAATGCCGCATCAAAGCAAAGCTTCAGGGGCCCCTGAATTAAGGGAGGGGGTTGTGGGAGGACCATGATTATTTTTCTTTCCAATGGGATTTTATAGAACCCTTAAAAATTCCCCAGAACTTGGGCCCGGCGCCATGGCTCACTTGGTTAATCCTCTGCCTGCAGCGCCGGCATCTCCTATGGGTACCAGTTCTAGTCCTAGTTGCTCCTCTTCCAGTCCAGCTCTCTGCTCTTGCCCAGGAGTGCAGTGGAGGATGGGAGACCAGGAGGAAGCACCTGGCTCCTGGTTTTGTATCAGTGCAGCACTGGCCATGGCGGCCATTTGGGGAGTGAACCAATGGAAGGAAGACCTTTCTGTCCGTCTCTCTGTCTCTCACTATCTATAACTCTACCTGTCGCCGGCGCCATGGCTCAACAGGCTAATTCTCCGCCTTGCGGCGCCGGCACACCGGGTTCTAGACCCGGTCGGGGCGCCGGATTCTGTCCCGGTTGCCCCTCTTCCAGGCCAGCCCTCTGCTGTGGCCCAGGAGTGCAGTGGAGGATGGCTCAAGTGCTTGGGCCCTGCACCCCATGGGAGACCAGGAAAAAGCACCTGGCACCTGGCTCCTGCCATCGGATGAGCGTGGTGCACCGGCCACAGCGCGCCATCCGCGGCAGCCATTGGAGGGTGAACCAACGGCAAAGGAAGACCTTTCTCTCTGTCTCTCTCTCTCACTGTCCACTCTGCCTGTAAAAAAAACAAAAACAAAAACAAAAAAAACAAAAAAACAAAAAACAAAACCTCTACCTGTCAAGTAAATTTAAAAAAAAAAAAAAAGAAAAAATTACCCAAACTTAACAACAACAACACAAAATATTCCCCAGGCCTATAGTACCTAGTCCAGAGGTCCTTATATCTTGGGCTTAGCCTGGTTACTTTTTTCATCTTCTCTGCTCTAGCCCTAATTATAATTTAACACAATTTAATAGTAGGCTTTAAAAAGATTTCTTTCAAAGTCTCACAGAATGGGGTGGGGAGAGAGAGAGAGCTAAAAGGGAGAGATCCATCTCTCTTCCGTCCGCTGGTTTACTCCCCAGATGGCTGCAAAGAGCAAGGCTGGGCCAGGCCAAAGCCAGGATACAGGAACTTCATCTTGGTCTCCCATGTGGATGGCAGGGGCACGATAACTTTGGCTGTCTTTTGCTGATGTGCCAGGTGCATTAGCCGGGAGCTAGATTGGAAGTGGAGCAGCCATATTGGGCACTGGTGTTCTAGGAGCTGTCTTAACCCTCTGCATCACAACAGTGGCCACTGGAGAGACGTTTTTGTTACTCAGTGGCCTGTATCTGATGATCACAGCTCTGAACTTTGTGTTATCTGCAAGAGGCTTCTGGAGCAAAAGCGTCCTTCAGGTTGCTCTTCACGTGGGTTTGCTTTCCACAGTGGTTATTATTACTTTTTCTGTCCTGTGACTTTACTACTGAAACTCAGCCAAGGTGTTTTCTAAGGACAAGCTAATGGTAGCCTCCAGTGAGAGTTCTGTCACTGGTATTTCTAGGCCAACTGGCAGCTGTGTTAGCTTGGGTGCTGTGACTGTAGGCAGTAAAAGTTCACAGGCACTGCTAGGAGGAAAGTGGAAGGCACGAACAGGAGACAGAAGCAGCTTTCAGAGTGTGGGATGGCTAAGGAGTTAGGGCAGGGGAAAAAGGGCATCTGATTAAAAGAGGTCAGGTACCTCCCACACCTGTTCAGGTGCCATTTGGCAGGGCTGGGGCCATAGTTTAGGATCAAGTCTAACTGCCAATGAGCCTGTCTAAAAATATACTGGTGCGTTGCTAGGCCTTGGCAGTTTGTTTTAATCAAACATTTCTGCATTTAGTTTTTAAACTTTGTGTATGTCCCTTTGTCTCTCTATTTTTAGAATTGAGCAGAACAAGAAACAGAAACCAACGTAAATATTAGTGAAAATTAGAGGCACATTTCTGAAGTGTAGTAAAAGCTTTTAAGATCTAAATCTGTAGGTTATGTACAGCCTCAGTCAGACAGCAGGTGGTAGAGTGTGAAAGGCTGAGTAAGTGGGAACATGTGACGGAGTTTTACCAGTAGTAAAGCTTCATTCTTTAAAAAAAAGTTTATTTTAGGGGCTGGTGCTGTGACGCAGTGTGTTAACGCCCTGGCTTGAAGTGCCAGTCTTCCATATGGGTGCTGGTTCTGGTCCTGGCTGCTCCTCTTCCGATCCAGATCTCTGCGATGGCCTGGGAAAGCAGTAGAGGATGGCCCAAGTGCTTGGACCCCTGCGTCCATATGGGAGACCCAGAAGAAGCTCCTGGCTTCAGATCAGCACAGTTGCGCCAATTGGGGAGTGAATCAGCGGATGGAAGGTCACTCTCTCTCTCTGACTTTCAAATAAATAAATAAATCTTTAATAAAAAGTTTATTTTATTTGTAAAGCAGAGTTAGACACACACAGAGAGAGAGATCTTGCATTCACTGGTTCACTTCCCAAATGACTACAGTGGTTGGGGCTGGGCCAGATGGAACTCCATCCAGGTCTCCTGCATGGGTGGCAGGGGCCCACGCACTTGGGTCATAGTCTGTGGCTTTTACAGGCATAATAGCACAGAGCTGGATCCGAAGTGAAGCAGCGTGCACTTGAGCCAGCGCTCAGCTGGGATGCTGGCATTTCAGGCAGTGGCTTAACTGAACGCCTCAGCGCTGACCTGCCCTCACCCACCCACTTTATGTTCTTGAGTGCTGGTTCAAGTCCTGGCTACCTCACTTCCATTCCAGCTCCCTCCAGTGTGCCTGTGAAAGCAGTAGAAGATGGCCAAGTGCTTGGGCCTCTGCCACCCATGTGGGAGACCAAGATGGAGTTCCAGGTTCCTTCTACCTGGCCATCTCAGCCATCGGGACCATTTGGGGAGTGAAACCATGGACTGAAGACCCATCTCTCTTTCTCTCTCTCCCTCTCTTTTTTTCTTTCTCTGTAACTCTGTCTTTTAAATAAATATAAGCAAATCTTTAAAGAAAAATAAAGAACGTAACTAGGCCCTCAGAAGGGAAATGAGGGTGAGAAATAGATGTGGAGCCTGCAGTTTCCTGTCAGGTAAGCCAAGACTCTGCCCTCCCCTCTCGGAAAACAACACGATCCAGCAAGAAAACATCGCTTTCTTCAGGATCTTTTCTCATCGTGGGGCTGACAAAGCCAAAAATGAAAATGCCCATGGCTTTAGCTCTTCTGCAGTGGTGGGAAGAGTCGTTCCTCAGCTGGTAAGGGGCACTGTGTTGAATCCAGGCTTTTGGTGCATTTTCAGAGTCGAAGCTGCTCTGGAGGCAGTCCAGTCTCGTTCCCTGCTGTGCACTCCCTCTACATCCTGCTCAGCGATTGCGCGGCTGCTCCTTGCCTAAATATTTAAGTTCCGAGCTTCATAGCAGATCGCACCATCACTACTTTCATTCCCTTAAATGGTTGGCGTTCTGCAGCCGAGTGTCCTGTGTCCTCTTCTGTCTCCACGCTCTCCGGAGGGGGTTGTCCCGTTCACTGGTGTCCTCAGTGACCCCTGTGCGACCATGGCCGTTCCTGGTGCCCAGTTCTCTCTCCTGAACACGAGACTGTTCTGTGTTTTGTTGTTCCGTCTGTCTCCTGGTATCACACTGTGGTATGTTCCACGGATAACAGAGTTCAGCTCACCCTGAACTGACATTATCTACTCACTTTCCAGAACATTTCTCATGCGGCTTACCTCTGCCAGGGCTGGAGATGATGCTCCTGTTGCCTTCGCTGCAAACCTGAATGTCTGACCCCCTTTCTGAAACACAGGAGTAGGTGACGTGTGTAGAGCGGAGTGTGTGCCAGAACTTCCTGAGCTTTACTGTAGGCCAAGCATGGAACAGTGTTCATTGATAAGTTCTTCCTTTTAAGGATAATTTCTTAATGCCACAAGAGGGGTTTTTGAAGATGGCTATCTTTTTTTTTTTTTTTAATTAATTTATTAAAGGCAGTTAGAGAGAGGGAGAGAGAGAGGTGAGGTGAGTATTTTGTATGTGCACCAGACTGGGCTGGGCAGGCTCAAAGCCAGGGGTCTGGAACTCATCCTGGACTCCCACGTGCTGGCAGGCACCCATGTTCTTGGCTGTGTGCCTTCCCAGGCATAGTAGCAGGGAACTGGATCAGAAGTGGAGCAGCTAGGACTTGAGTTTCAATGTGGAATACTGTCGTTGCAGACAGCAGCTTAACCTGCTGCTCCGTGAGGCTGCTCCCAAAGATGACTACTCCTGTCTTCACTGTTTCAGTCTAAGCATCTTCATTTGACTTACTCAGATGTCAGGAGTTCCAGATGTTTTACCTTCCTTGCCCCTCCTCTCTAAATCTGTCGTGTTTGTTTTCTCTTTTAAAATGTTTGGTTCAATTTTAGATAAACCAGAGTTGTTATAAAGAAAGGTGGCACTTCACAGATGTATGGAATCTGTATAGGAATTGTCATATATAAGCCATAAGCCTCATTTTCTAAGTCCATATTTGTGAATTTTTTGTGTATGTCCAGAAATCATCAGGATTCTGAGAATTTACTTACATTTAGCAAATGATCAAGTTGACATGAAAAGGGGAATGCCAGTTAGTGATATTTAGGTTAGTTCGATCTAACAGGAAGGAGGAAGAAAGCATATCACTGGGTCAGCTCACGGCCCCCCCCATCCCCCTACCCTCTTAGGAGAATCCACATGGAGGCCATCATTCCAATCAAACAGATAATCTCAATAGGAAGTGTCACTAAGCCAGGATAACCCGGGGAGCGCCTGCCATTGCGGCTGCACATGGGGTCAGCGTGCCTCCCGCTCTGTTGAGGACACACAGGCGGTCTTGCTGGTGCACTCCTGCTTTCCTTACCCAGATTACTGTAGCCCTCTTCCATTAAGCGTCTTTTCTTTAGCCAAAAGAAAACACAGCGGCCAAGGTTTCCGTTTTCTTAATTCACATTCCAGCTCTGCCTCCCAGGCTGCATCCTTCCCACTTGTGACGGGGCTTGGGTACCTCCAGGACTTTGAGCCACACATTTTCTTGGAATTACCACGGTTGATGACTTGGCCACTCTGTTGGGTTCATGTGGTGTTACTCCCAGAGCGTGGATTTGTTCTCACATCCTGCAGGCCTTTACTGGGCTCCTTTGTGGGACTGTAACGCACTGCCAGGTGCTGAACACTTACTCTGGGCGTGAGCTGGCCAAAGCGGTGTGCAGCGTGACATTCACTGTTCTTGTTCCTGAGCTTCTACATCTGTCAGCTCAGCCCAAGGTGACGGTTCCTTAAATTTTAGGGACAGCCATCTCACAAAATTAATTTACGTCAAATTTTTATTCAACAGAAGTCTTTGTTTTTTTTTTTTTTTAAAGATTTGTTTATTTACTTGAAAAGCAGAGTTGCAGAGAGGCAGAGACAGAGGCAGAGAGAGAGAAAGAAGGGTCTTCAGTCCATTGGTTCACTCTCCAAATGGCCGCAACGGCTGGCACTGGGCTGATCCGAAGCCAGGAGCCAGGAGCTGCTTCTGTTTTGTGGGTGCAGGGGCCCAAGGACTCAGGCCACCTTCTGCTGCTTTCCCAGGCCAAAGCTGAGAGCTGGATCAGAGGAGGCGCAGCTGGGAATAGAACCTGTAGGCACCACGGGCAGAGGCTTAACTGACTGCACCACAGCACTAGTCCCTTTTCCTACATTTTGATAAGGATGTTGTCAAAATTTTTTTCCAGCTCATTGGTAGCTGTATTGCCTAAATGGAGTTTGCAGAACTTACTTATGAGTGTTCTGAGTTCTGTTGTGTAATCAGTTATAGATACAGTCTTTAGCCCATTTCTCCCCCAAAAGATCTGGAGACTGGAGCTTGCAGAGAGTCGCATGGATGTGACTTACAGCTTTGCTAACGGAAGCAGAAGGTACTCAGCAAGACTTCTTCCTCCTGAACCCATGCCAACCGTTGGTGATCATCCCTCCTTGTATATTCAGAAATTATGAGTTATAATCTGTTCTGGAATTTTCCTCCGGCTGGAAGATAAACACAAAAGTTGATATGTATTTTGAAAGATAGTATAATTTGTCTCCTGTCTTTAAGCAAAGCTCTGTGGTCTCTCTGATTTGTTGTACCTAGAGCAGAGAATTCACGTTCACAGTTGGCTGAGGACAAAGATCTGCAGTGCGTTGTAGGCAGCTGTCTAGTGGCGCCTTCCCCGTCCTGGGCTGCAGTTCTGTCATCACAGCGCTCCACCTGTGCCCGTCAGTCACGGCACTCATAGGCTGAGAGTAGAGGCAGGGCTTGGAGGGGGCAGCAGGGCTGTGGGAAGGGCACAGCGGGCTAGGCATTCTCCTTATAAAATAGGCTCATACCTACCCCTCAGGGTGTTGTGGGATAGAAATATGTAAGAGGTCTTTGTGAATTGTAAGGTGGGAGTAAGTAGTAAGTTTTTTTTTTTTTAACATTTATTTATTTATTAAAGAAAGGGAGAGAGAGATTTTTCCATCTGCTAGTTCACTCCCCAGATGACTGCAACCACTAGGGCTGGGCCAGGCCGAAGCCAGGAGCCAGGAGCTTCATTCTGGTCTCCCACATGGGTGGCCAGGGCCCATGCACGTGGGCCATCTTCTGTTGATTTTCCCAGGCACATTAGCAGAGAGATGGATTAGAGGTGGAGCAGCCAAAACATGAGCTGGTACCCTTATGGGAAGCCAGCATCACAGGTGGCAGCTTTACCTGCTACCCTAAACGATGGCTCCAAGTGTTAAGATTTTTAAAAAGCAAATTAGCATTGTGGTCAGCATTGTGGTGCACAAGGTTAAGCCTGGATATCAGGGCACTGGTTCAAATCCCAGCTGTTCCACTTCAAATCCAGCTCCCTGCTAATGCACCTGGGAAAGCAGCGGATGATAAAAGTGCCCTGGCATCCACGTGGAAGACCTAGATGGAATTCTAGCCTCCCAGATTTGGCCTGGCCCAGTCCTAGCCATTGCAGACACTTCAGGAGTGATAGTGGATGGAAGATCTCTGTCTCTCTCTTCCTCTCTCTGTCACTCTGCCCTTCCAGTACATAAATAAATAAATCTTCAAAACAAAACAAAACAAAAAACCAAAAAACAAATTAGCAGTGTAAGTTTTTCTTCCTCCCCCACCATGTATTAATTCCATCATTTCCTTAACTATTGTACCTGGCCTTCTAAACATTTTCTCTTGTAGACATAAATTCAGAAGCCCGTTTTGTAGTGTTTAATGGCTTTCTGGAGTTCAGCTTGCTGTGGACATGTCGGTTCTTGTGTCATCCTGGATTTCTTTATGAGTGTCCAGGTTATGTATTTCCCTGTGTTTTTGTGTGTTGTAACGTAAGGGCTTATTGATGATCTCTTTGCCCAGTCTTCTCAGTCACTCTCTTTTCTGTACATGTCCTTTGCAGTTTGTAGCCAGAATTTTTTTTTAAAGACCAAATGACTCCTAGGTGGAATCTTTTCTAGAATGAATAGGAGCAATACTGTTTGGGTATTTTTTCCCCCTAGTTTTCTTTTCTTTTTCTTTTTCTTTTTTTTTTTTTTACAGGCAGAGTGGACAGTGAGAGAGAGACAGAGAGAAAGGTCTTCCTTTTTTGCCGTTGGTTCACCCTCCAATGGCCGCCGCGGTCGGCGCGCTGTGGCCGGCGCACCGCGCTCGTCCGATGGCAGGAGCCAGGAGCCAGGTGCTTTTCCTGGTCTCCCCATGGGGTGCAGGGCCCAAGCACCTGGGCCATCCTCCACTGCACTCCCGGGCCACAGCAGAGGGCTGGCCTGGAAGAGGGGCAACCGGGACAGAATCCGGTGCTCCAACTGGGACTAGAACCCGGTGTGCTGGCGCCGCAAGGTGGAGGATTAGCCTGTTGAGCCACGGCGCCGGCCCCCCCTAGTTTTCTGACATAGTCTCTGATTTAGTTTCCCTTACCCCTCTCCCTGGTGATACAACTTCAGGAATTATTTACTCTGATGCCTGAAAGTTTAAATCTGGCATTTTATCAGTCATTTATAGTTAGAGAACATGTCCCTTGTTATTTTCAGTTTCTAATTTAGTTTCTACTGAATTTAAAATGAACATTGTCTTAAGGGCAATGGTCATGTTTTCTATTCCTTTGTGTTTTCCTCACAACACCTGTTGAAAGGTATTTCTTTTTTTAAATTTTTTTTTAACGAATACATTTTTACATAGATACGACTTTAGGAATATAGTGGTTCTTTCTCCCCTAACCACCTACCCCCCAGCTCCCATTCCACCTCCCTCTCCCTCTCCCATCTCCTCTTCATTATGGTTCATTTTTTTTTTTTTTACAGGCAGAGTGGACAGTGAGAGAGAGAGACAGAGAGAAAGGTCTTTCTTTTTTGCCATTGGTTCACCCTCCAATGGCCACCACGGCTGGCGCGCTGCGGCCAGCGCACTGCACTGATCCAATGGCAGGAACCAGGTGCTTCTCCTGGTCTCCCATGGGGTGCAGGGCCTAAGCACTTGGGCCATCCTCCAGTGCACTCCTGGGCCACAGCAGAGAGCTGGCCTGGAAGAGGGGCAACCAGGACAGAATCCGGCGCCCCGACCGGGACTAGAACCTGGTGTGCCAGCGCCACTAGGCGGAAGATTAACCTATTGAGCTGCGGCGCTGGCCATGGTTCATTTTTAGTATGACTTTATATACAGAGGACCAATTCTATGCTAATCATAGACTTCAACAATTTGCACTCATGCCCACACACAACATATAGAATACAGTTTGGGAAAAGAATTTGCAGTTGATTCTCATATTACAATTCAGTAGGGACAGAGGTCCTACATGGGGAGTAAGTGCACAGTGACTACTATTATTCCTTTAACAATTAACACTCCTTTTTTGTGATGTCAGTGATCATCCAAGGCTGTTGCCATGGACTGCCAAGGCTGTGGAAGCCTTTTGTGACCATAAACTCTACAGTATTTGGACACTGCCATAAGCAAAGTAGATGTTCTCTTTTCCCTTCAGAGAGAAGAGAGCTGAAGCCAGGAACCCAGAACTCCATCTGAGTCTCCCATGTAGGTGGCAAGGTCCCCAGTAGTCAGACCAGGTCTCAAACCAGGACTCGGATGTGGGATACTGATGTGGTCACTATGCCATGATATGGTCACTGTGGCTATGCCACAGCCCCTTGGGCACACTTTGTTCACTTCATCCATGCTTCCTTGGTAAAGGAGACCTTTCTAGCTGACCTTATTTACATATTTGTTCTTTAAAGATTTTTTTGTTGTTGTTGTTGTTCATTTGAAAGTCAGAGTTACTGAGATAGAGGGAGAAACAGAGAGAGAGATCTCTTACATCTCCTGGTTCACTCCCCAGATGACCACAATGACTGGGTCCAGGCCAGGAACTCTACATTTCTACTGCTTTCCCCCTTTTTTTTTTTTTAAAAGATGTATTTTATTTATTTGAAAGAGTTAAAGAGAGAGGTAGAGACAGAGAGAGGCCTTCCATCCGCTGGTTCACTCCCCAGATGTCTGCAATGGCTGGAGCTGCACCGATCCAAAGCCAGGAGCTTCCTCTGGGTCTCCCACGTGGGTGGAGGGGCCCAAGGACATGGGCCATCTTCTACTACTTTCCCAGGCCATAGCAACCTGGGACTAGAACTGGAGCACATATGGGATGCCGGTGCTTCAGGCCAGGGCTTTAACGTGCTGCACCACAGTGTTAGCCCCTTTTAATAGATCTTTCAGTCTCTATATTTTCTTTCTTTTTTTTTTTTAAGATTTGTTTTCATTTATTTGAAAGATAATTGCAGAGAGGGAGAGAGAGATATGTGTCTTCCATCTTCTGGTTCACTCCCCAAATGGCCACAGTGGCCAGAGCTGAGCCGATCCGAAGCCAGGAGCCAGGAGCTTCTTCCAGGTCTCTCACATGGGTGCAGGGGCCCAAGGACTTGGGCCATCTCTACTGCTTTACTGGGCCATAGCAGAGAGCTGGATTGAAAGAGGGGCAGGCAAGACCAGAACCAGCGCCCATATGGAATGCTGGTGCTTCAGGCGGGGACTTTAAGCCTCTGTATTTTCTTTCTACCCTTTTCCCCATTAGAATGTAAGCTCTCTCTGGGTAGACTATTTTATGTCACCTGTGTCTTTATATTTAGTGCCAAGAACATTGCATGGCACACAGCGAGTGCTCAGCAAACATTTGTTGAATTAATTAAAGTCTGTTTAACTAGAGTTCTATTCTTGAGAGCTTATTAAAATGTGTGACTCATCTTTCCTTTTATAGTCACAGCAGGGTTCACTTTGCTTTGCTGTGAACATTTTGTAATTTGTATTCCCTCATTGCATCCCGCATTCTCATTCGTAGCTATTGTAACATACATCAAAATTCCATGGCTGATTGCTCTCAGGTTTCACAATACTTCATTTAATCAGCTAATTTCTTTGCAGTGATTACATTCATGTCCAAAATATTACTTTCCCTAATGGTAAGGTGGAAGGGTCAGCAAGGTGTTTATTAGATATGTTGATTTTAGCTATGGGAGAATCCTAGCAGATGTGGTGAAAGTTAAAGTTTCCATCACAACCGATTTCTGTGTCAGCTTGCATCTTTTAAGAGTATCAGCAGTTTATGCTCCTGGTTTGCTGTCACTGCTCAATCCAGTCAGAATCCCGTCCTGTCGCATCTCAGTGATGGAGGTGGGCCTTTGTTACAACAGTTAGGTTGCTGTTTGGAATATCCACTTCTCATATCACAGTGCCTGAGTTTGGATCTCAGCTGCACTTCTGATTCTCGCTTCCTGCTAATGTGAACCCTGGGAGGCAGCAGGCCCAAATAATTGGGTCCCTGTCACCCACGAAGGAGACGCCGATTAAGTTCCCAGCTTCCAGCTTCAGTGCGACCCTGGCTGTTGTGGCTGTTGGGTGGAGTGAGCTGGTATATGGAAGATCTCTCTTTGGCTTTGTTGCCTTTTTATTTTTTTTGAGATTTATTTATTTACTTGAAAGTCAGAGTTACACAGAGAGAGGAGAGGCAGAGAGAGAGCGAGGTCTTCCGTCCAGTGGTTCTCTCCCCAGATGGCCGCTCTGACCGGAGCCGCGCCAATCCAAAGCCAGGAGCCAGGAGCTTCTTCCGGGTCTCCCACTGGAGTGCAGGGGCCCAAAGACCTGGGCCATCTTCTACTGCTTTCGCAGGCCATAGCAGAGAGCTGGATCAGAAGAGGAGCAGCCGGGACTAGAATTGGCACCCATATGGGATGCCGGTGCCTCAGGCCAGGGTGTTAACCCGCTGCGCCGCAGTGCCGGCCCCTGTTGCCTTTTAAATACATTTTATTAAAAAAATAGTTTTTCTCGAAATATGAATCCTTCATGGTATTGTATTGGTAAAATATCAGTTTTCTTCTTTTACTTAATACCCGTTTTCTGGGCATGGGTTTGCAGGCTCCTAAGGGCACATTGCTGCTGTCACCATTCTCACTTGTTTTTCTACAACAAATAATTTACTCAACCTCCCAATATTTTCACTTTTTTTCTGAGCATGTCCAGTCTCTCAAAATTACAGTGATATCTGGACTCTTATCTCTTCTACTTTCAGCTTAAAGTCCAGCTGATCAAGGGATAAAAGTCACGTAGTGATTAGAAAAATCTCAAGATCACCTTTGTCAGTGTGTTTCTTGGAACCAGTTAAATTAATTCCTGTAAATGTGTTGCATCCATAGAAAAGGGGTGAGGAGTAGTGAAGCAGAGCATGCTTCATAAGGCACTAATCCTCTTCAGAATGAAATACTGTGAAGATGATGGTGGGGAGCTTTGATGTAGGGTTTATTATTGGTCAGACATTGTTTCAAGAGCTTTCCATATATTCACATGGGGTAGACCTGGCAGAGAGCACATTCCCTGGCATGTGCGTGCTACTCAGAAGCAGTCAGTATGTTCGTGTTTATTGTCGTTGGCAGCAGTGTTCTTGGTTGTTAAACGATAAACTTCCTCACTAGTGGAAAGCCTATTACAGACACTTGTATGCTAGGGTATGAACCAGACATTCATGGAGTATTTACAATGTTCTTAACACTGGTCACTGACCAGAAGAAATCATGTGAATCCCCACAATAGGTCCTTTTGCTCAAAAAACATATTTAGGATTGACACCCAGACAGTAATAATGCCTTTATCAAGAACCTGGCCATTACACAATTTATCTCTTAAATACAAATTATCTTCAAATTTATTTTTAAAAAATTTATTTATTTGAAAGGCAGAGGGACAAAAAAAGAGGAAGAGAGAGAAAGAGAGATAGATAGAGAGATCTTCCATCTTTTTGGTTGATTCCACAGATGCAATAGCCAGGTCCGAGCCAGGCTGAAGCCAGGAGCCTGCAGCTACGTGCTGGTCTCCCGCATAGGTGGCTGGGGTCCAAACGCTTGGGCCATCTGCTGCTGCCTTCCTGGGCATATTAACAGGAAACTGGTTTGGAAGCTGTACAGCTGGGACTCAAACCAGCACTCATAGGGGTTTAAATCCAACTTTTATAAATTGAAATATTGTTGAAAATTAGTTTTTACAGTTTATATTTAGTAAATCTCATGTATTTTGACTGATGCAATAATAGACAGAATACCTCTGTAGAAAGGGAGAAAGCATTATAGAAATTTTGGTATGTATGGAAAAGTCAAGGGTGGTAAAATATTTCATTTTCCATGAAAGAGAACTCATGAAATCATTGAATAATTTCCACAGTGACTCTTAATTTTTGAATAATGTAGGTAAGTACATGTAAAGTACATGAGAATAAAAATAATTGTTATGTATGATGTTATGAATGATGTGTCTATGTTATGTGTGTTATGCATGATGTATGTATGTTTTCATAGGGCACTTGGTGTTTATCTTACCCTGTGCTTGTATTAGGAAAAGTCAGTAGTAGATATATAAAAAGTAAGAGTAATGGGTATGTAGAAAATCTTTCAGAGCCTGTAGAAACTTCATAGAAATGGGGTACTAGTACTTTGCTTGTGCCAACTTTGCTCATCAGTTGGCAGTCCCATCTCTTACGTAACAGCAACATAGAACATTTTTGAGTTAAACTGAGGCTTGGTGAGATTTGCTTTATGTGGTACCACTTTATGAAGAAGCTGGACTGTACTCGGGTCTTTGGTTTAATTATGTGATTCTCTTTGACATTCACTGCAGGCAAACTACTCTTTTAAAAGACCTAGTGCCTGTCTTAGGGAGATTGGGAGATGCTTGTGATCTCTCATTATTATTCCCCTGAAAGATGTTTAGAGATTCCCAGATGTCATTTCCAAGAACTGACTTTCTCATCCCTGCTGTTTGGACCTGGAGCCCCCTGACATCACCCCGGGACTGTACTAAGGGGCTTCTACGATGCCGTGTGTAATCCCCTCTTAGATCATTCGGCCATACTTGTCCTGTCCAGGTCATTGTGTACATGTGAAGGAGAGGCTGGGGCTGACATTGGTCCTTTCTCACTGACTGAGTCAGCAAGAAATGAGTGCTTTCTCCATGCCTGCATTGTGCTAAATACTGGGGGGTGGGTTGGGAGGGTAATAGGTGTCATAGTAGATGACCACAGGTGACTGACTGTAACTCCCCCTGTGTGAGACTGTGTCATTAGATGCTTCATTGTGACGTTTGTGGTAACTGTGAGGCAGGTTCTAGAAAATGATTGGTGAGATCATGAAAAGCTTTGCAAAGGAGGAAGACTCAAGATGTCCTTTAGACAGGATTAGATGGGAAAGGAGGGACCAGGTTCAAGTTTATACCAAGGCTGGGTGGTGCTGTTGATATGGTGTGTCTGTTGGTTGATGAGGCTGGGGACTGATGAATAGTGGAAAATAAAGTTTATTAGTTAGGGGGGAGCCGAATTCTGTATTTAATAAAAGTCAGGTGTAGGTGTTTAGGTTGGACTGGTAGAAAAAGGAAGGTTTTGAAATTTTTTGGGCCAAGGAATGACATCCTCAGTTCTGTGTTAGGAGCAGTGATTCAGAGATGGTGGCGACTGGCACCAGCAAACCTACCTGAGGGCCACTGTGCTGACATCGCTGACGGCACAGCAAGGGCCTGGGGCTGACATGTTGTTAAAGTGAGGACAAGTGAGTGAACAGGAGGTGAGATTTGTCAAGAGTTTATTCATGAACTTGAGTTAGGAAAGAGAGTGCTGAATTAAGGCTGCTCCTCAGGCTTTCTGACTGGAAGCACAGGATTGCCATGGGGAGAAATTGTGTTAGTTGAAATATTACGAATAGCTGGAAATATGACATTAGCTTTTGCTTGAAAAGATATGGCTAGAAAATTTAGGTGTGTTACCCAGCACTTTTTACTCCCTTAAGGATATTGCTAGTTTTTTTAAAATTTAAATTTTTATGTATTTGAAAGGCAAAAATAAAGAGGAAGAAACAGGATATTTTCCATTTTCTGACTTACTCCCCAAATGCCTGTGACAGTTGAGCCTACTGGGTCTCTCCAGTATCTAAAACCAGGAACTCAATCCTGGTCTCCCATGTGAATGACAGGGACCCAAACACTTTAGAGCCATCTTCTGCTGCCTACTAGAATACATGCCAGCAAGAAGCTAGAATTCGAGGTTGAACCAGGACTTGAAGCCAGGGACTCCAATATAGGACGCAGGCATCCCCAGTAGCATTGAACTGCTGTGCAGGATGCACGCCCCTGCTTAGCCTGCTGAGCGTCAGAGCTGTGGGAAGAGATGAGCTCTCTGTGGCTTCAGAAACAGAGGTTCAAGCGCTGGCACTCATGCAGTGCTTCTAGTAGTTAATTGGGAGAGCTCTTAGTGTTCATGTTGGCTGAAATTAGAAGTAATTTCCCCCTGGTGATAAAAGGCACTGTAAATATTATTTTAGGAAATTAGAAAATGCAAAAAGAGATTAACATGGATGATCATTCATAATACCCAGAACCTTTCTGTCTTGTCTGCTTCTTTTACAGGTAGAGATATAAGAAATCTAAGTGTATATATATGTGTGTGTATGTGTGTCTAGGGTGATGCATTGTGTACATTTTGATAGCTTGCTCTTTTTGTTTAACATTGCATTGTGATAATTTTTCCCTTTCATTAATTGCTGCTTACAAATACTATTCGTAAGGGGCTGCATTTCTTTTCATTATTTGGGTTTAATCATTATTAGTGACAGCTGTATTGTGAGTATTTAGATTGCTTCCAAGTTTTTTTGCTCTTATTACAATAGATTTTCATGAAATACATGCTCTTTAACTGTTACTTAGGTGTGAGCTTTATGAGAGCAGAGACCTCTGTATCTGTAACACCTGGAAGACTATCTCGACATGGTAGTTGCTTAATTTTTAAAGTTTGAATGAAAGTGGAGCGTTAAATGTTCAGTTCCTCTGACCACTCTGGTTCTCTGCATCACCAAACCTCTGAATATGATTTGGTTGTCTGTATAAATCTGGGTGTAATGAAAGTATTGCCATTATGGCTATGACATATTTGTCATTCTGTGTTAATAAATGTGTTTTCTGACTTCTGTTGAGACTTGGTTCATTTCGTTTGTTTCTAAACAGTGCGCTAACCTCACCAAGCACTGGGCCTGAGTTGTGGAAAGCAGCCAAGGCAGTGCAGGCCGCTCTCAGGAGCCCTCTGCTGCATTTTCTGTGTGGACCCCTGCCCTGAAAGACAGATGTTGGGGCCAGTGGAGTTTCTGCTGTGGAAATTAGAAGCAGAGCTTGACCAGTGTCCCAGGAACTGCCAGGTCCTTTCTGCAGTGCGTTTCCTACCTACCCCTACCCCTCCCCCCCCCAAGGTGGTTGCTGTCTCTAATTTATTAAGAAGAATTTTTTTTTGTGCTTTTATTTGTAGTTTCTCTGCTTAGGCATAGTCTTATGGAGTCAGTATTGTTCTTTAGGTCTCCATGTTTTTTGAACTTGGCATAAATGGAGGCATAAGGTCCGTCTCTTCTATGACTTGCTACTTTTCTCAACATGATGTTTCTGGTACTTACTCAAGCAGTCGCACTTGGCTCATTTTCACTGCTGTGTAGTCACCAGCTAAGTGCATGCGCCACAGTAGTTTTTAATTTTAAGATTCCACTTCTGTTTGTGGTTACCTGAGCTGTTTGCTTGTTTTTGTTTTGTTTGTTCCAAAGAACAGTGTTCCCATGAATGTTGTTACACACTATCTCTTGTCTCACCTGTGCACGAGTGCTGCTTACAGTGTGTGCCTAGGCGGGAAGGGGCTTGCTCTTTGACTCTGCCTGTTGAGCTCTGCTGAGCACCATCCGAGTGTTCTCCAGAGCACTTGGACTGAGGTCCTGCAGCCAGCAGTGGAGAGGTGCTCCCTGTGTGCTCCCTCCGCACAGCCGCACCTGGACAGCCTGTAGACTGCTGCCATTCGTGAGCACAAGAAGGTACCTCGTTGGGGTTTGAAGCCCATTTCCCTGCAGACCTGATGTGGAGCAGCTTTTATTCTGTTTCTGAGCCATTTCTGAGTTCTGTGAAATTCCTATTTGCTTTTTTTTTGCCCATTTAAAATATTGTTATTTGTGTTTTTCTTATTGATTCATAGGAATTCTTTGTGTGTCTAAGATGTGTGTTTGTTGTCTAGCACAGTGTCTGAAACATGCAGCTATATAAGCATAGCTATTGGGGCCGGCTCTGTGGCATAGTGGGTGAAGCCGCCTTCTGCATTTCCGGCATCCCATGTGTGTACCGGTTTGAGTCCCGGTTGCTCCACTTCTGATCTAGCTCTCCCCCGAGGCCTGGAAATAAATAAATCTTTTTTTTTAAAAAAAAATACAGGGGCCAGCACTATGGTGCAGTGGGTTAACATGAGGCCTGAAGTGCCAACATCCCATATGGGCACTGGTTCGAGACTGGGCGGCTCCACTTCCAATCCAACTCTCTGCTGTGGCCTGGGAAAGCAGTAGAGGATAGCCCAAGTGCTTGGGCCCCTGGACCCACATGGGAGACCCAGAAGAAGCTTCTGGCTCCTGGCTTCAGATTGGCACAGCTCTAGCCATTGCAGCCAATTGGGGAGTGAAACAGAGGATGGAAGACCTCTCTCTTTCTGCCTCTCCTTCTCTCTCTCTGCAACTCTTTCAAATAAATAGATCTTTTAAAAAAAGAATAGCTATTATAATATTTCCATATTTAGCTTTTCTTGGATTGTTTATAGCTTCTAATTTGTGGCTTATTTTCTACTTTATATTAATTTCAAACATTTAGTGTTTTACTATGTATAAATTATATTTTATGCATAATCTTGCATATATATTTGTCTCCACGATGTATATAACCCATAACTTTTAGTCTTCAGTATCATTACTTGCTACTGATACAGTTTCTGTTTATTCTTCATCTCTTTTTTTAAGGTTTATTTATTTTGAAGGAGTTACAGAGAGGGAGAGACAGAGACAGAGATTATCCATCTGCTGGTTCACTCCCCAGATTGCTGCCATGACCTGTGGTGGATCAGGCTGAAACCCAAAGCGTGGAGCTTCATTATGGTCTCCCTCGCAAGTGGCAGGGGCCCAGACACTTGGATCATCTTCTCTTGCTTTCTCAGGCAATTAGCAGGGAGCTGGATCAGACGTGGAGCAGTGGGGACATGAATTGGCGCCCATATGAGATGCTGGCATTGTAGGCAGTGGCTTTATGTGAAACTGCCTGTGGCCCCACCCCTTTTTTTTGACCCTAGGAAAAAATTAACCCATTCAATCTCAGGTTTTTTCCATGTAATAGCCAAGTTGTAGATGCATTAGTCTCTCCCAATGTGTTGTGGTTATTTTGGAGACAGTTTTTTTAGCTTTATTATTTCAAAAGTTTAATAAATTTAATAATACTCGTAACTCTGAAACTTTTGCCTCTAAGAGATCCAAATGAACCTTAAACTGCTATTTTGGTGGTTCTTTACAGATTTGGTTCCTCGGAATACGTTTTGCTGATCAGACTGTCACTGGATTATTCCCTTCAGAAGTCTTATCCCCCCCCCCCCCCATTTTATGTGTGTGTGGGTCTTGTATCTCCTGATTCTCTTCCCAAATGCCTGCAGCACTGGGGCAGTCAGGTTGAAGTCAGGAGCCCAGAACTCAATCTGGGTCAAGTACTTGAGCCTTCACCGGCTGCCTCCAAAGGTATTCGTTAGCAGGAAGTTGTATGGAAAACACAGGAGCCAGGACTTGAACGAGGTGCTTCAGGATGTGATGGGGCATCATGAGTGGCATCTAACCATTGCACCAAATGCTCATCCCCGTATTTATCTTTGGGTAGATGTCCCACATGCTGGAGTGATGGCCAGAGGACGGTGTTAACAGGTGGTTTTGTGGACAGCACTGCTGATGGCCCTGCTGGTGCTCGTCATTTCTTCAGATTGTGTATCATGTAGTGTCCCAAGTGCATGCCCTGTTCTTACCTCACACGAGTCCTTCTTGTGGATGAGAAAACCAAGGCTTAGAGCCATCCATAGGCACTTTTTAAAAATACATTTATTTATTCATTTTTTTGAATGGCAGAATGTCAGAGGGAGACAAAGAATGAGATCTTTCATCCACTGGGTCACTCCCAAGGTTTTTGTAATGACTGAGGCTGAGCCAGGCTGAAACCAGGAGCCTGGACGACCATCTTGGTCTCCCACTTGCTCTGCTGCTGCTTTCCCGGGGACATTGGCAAGACCTGATCAGAAGTGGAACCGCCAGGAGTGGGGCTCTGAAGCAGGATGCCAGGGTTACAGGCAGCATCTTAAACTGCTGTGCCCCCTTTAGGGACCCTTACACAACTACTTGGGAAATAGCTAAGCATGTTTAAAAGTGTTTACCTATAACTATAGGTTAAAAATATCTTCCTCCTCTGAATATTTATTTTGAGTTTAAAACATTCACATTTAAAGCATTCATATTCCTCAAACGGTTTGCTTTAGGTTGCTGTTACAGCTCTGGCTATTAGCTATTTTCCAATTTAAATTGAGTCAGCTGTGGTTTGTTTACTCAGCTAGCTATAGATTAAGACCTAGTGAACTAAGGTCACTGCATTTACTGCAAAAAGTCTAGGATTAAAAGAGTAAGCAAAAAGAATAAAACATAGCTTCTCACCCTTTCAGTTTTGAGTTGAAGTAGCACGGAGTGATAATGACCATGTATAGGAAAGGTAGTTAGTGCTGAGGTGAGCCACAGTGTGGTTTATGCTGGTGACTCAGCTAGGGTGTGTATAGTAATGGAAAACTTTCAGAACTTGGCCATGACATTTATTCCTCTATTGCTTCCCCCTCAAGGAAGGACTGGGAAGGCAGCTCTTTTCCCTCCTTTGTGTGATCATAATAAAGCATTGCAAATTAATTAGGTGCATTCAAAGCGTTACACAGATTGGAATTCCATATTTGTCTTGGAAGGAAGTCCAGACTTCTGTGTGGGGTGACTGGATCTGTGCTTTGTGAGACTGGGTGCAACTTCCGTGTATTCAGGGAAGAGATTGTCTTGTCAACAGCCAGATGCCTTAAGGGATGCAAGTCACTTAGAAGAAAGTAGCCTCCCTAATGTAGTTTGTAATATTTCTTTCCTGACATCCCCTCCCCCCAACAATGCAACTGGGAAATGTTGCACCTGTTCATGACTTGGCAGTAGATTCTGTGAGGATTAATTGTAGATGTTTTCTCTGGATTGGGGACAGAAAATTGCTCTTTAACCTTTTCCAAGTCTGATAAATACTGGAAACTTTAGTAGGTAAATGTGAACTATACAGTAAATTCATAAAGAATTATTAAAAAAACAAAAATGAACCCGCAGATTAGAAAGCTGAAACGCATTATTTTCTAAGCCAGCTGCTTTAATGATTTGAGCTAAAGGTTGCTTTGATGTGTCAGTAAGAAACTTCACTGACTTTTTTCTTCTTAGATCCTTATGACCTTTCTGTTATGTTGACAAAGCCATTTGTGTTTAATTTTTTTTCCTCTCTATTTGATGTGTTTATCTTGTTCTACAGAAGGGTGGAGCTTTTCTGTATGGCTGCTGGGAAGTGGTTGTGGTTTGTTTCATGTCCTATCTCCAGTGTTAGACGAACGGGGAGGGGTCCTGATCTGGTTCCGATCTTGTGGTCTCATGGTAGCTCCATTTCTCAATGTTTGATGTTAAATAAACCTTGTCAACTTTCTGGTCTTCAGACCTTTTATGTTGAAATAGGGATAAGGAGCAGGCTTTGGCCTAGTGGTTAAGATGCCCCCATATCCCATATGGGTGTGCCTGGGTTCAAGTCCTGGCTCTGCTCATGATTACAGCTTCCTTATGGTTTGTACTCTGGGAGGCAGCAGGTGGTGGCTCAAGTAGTTGGATCCCTGCTACCCATATGGGGACCTGTACTGAGTTCCTGGCTCCCAGCTTTAGCCTTGCCCAGTCCTGTCTAATGTGGACATTTGGGGAGTGAACCAGCAGATGGAAGGTCTCTATCTATCTCTGTCTCTCTGTCTCTCTCTCTCCCTCCCTCTCAAAAGGGACATGACCTGCCACCTACCTCGTGTGGTTTGAGAGAGGCAGTCCTGGGAGGGGTGAAGACTGCAGACTTTTAAGTCGGACAGGCTTACTTGGGGTTTGTAACATCAGATGGTCACATGTCTTTTCCGAGTACCTGTGCTTGGTGCTGCAAACTGGCAGTGACAAGACTGAGTGTTTATCCTGACAGTTAAGATGCCTGTGTGCATGTCAGACACTCCAGGTTTGATTCATGGTTTTGGCTCTGACTCCAGTTTCCTGCTAATACAGCTTCTGAGAGGCAGCAGGTGATGATGGCTCAAGGAATTGGGTCCCTGCCACTCTTGTGGGAAAACTGGATTGTGTGGCGGCTCTGACCTGGCCCAGCTTGGCCATTGAGAGCTTTTGAGGAATGAGGCAGAGGAGGGGAGCTCTGTCTTGTCTGAATTCCAAGTTAAAGAGAGATTAAATAAATGCCGATGGCTTCATATACCACTTCTGAAGGTTAATGTGAGAATCAAAATGCCTGGCACATGATCAATGTCCAGGTAGTTAGGAATTATATGCTTTTTAAAAATTTATTTATTTATTTATTTCTAAGTCAGAAGTAGAAGGAGAGAGATCGTCCATCTTGTGGTTCACTTCTCAGATGGCCCCAACAACCAGGGCTGGGCCAGGCTGAAGCCAGGAGCTTCTTGTGGGTCTCTCATGTGAGTGCAGAGGCCCAGGTGCTTTGGCCATGTTGTACTACTTTCCCAGGTGCATTAGCAGGGAGCTGCGTTTGGAAGTGGAGCAGCCAGGACACTAACCAGTGCCCTCATGGGATGCCGGCACAGCAGGCAGAGGCTTAACCGTCTATGCCACAACAGTAACCGCTATACTGTTGTTATTGTTGGGAGTGGTAATAAAGTCAGAGCTCTGGAATAAAATGGTGAGAGTTCAGTGTTTTAGTGATGAATATCACAGCCTCACAGCTGAGGAAATCTGAATATAAAAAGAGGTAGCCCACACGCTGTGGCTGCTGTGCCAGAGCCCCGGAGCCCAGGCCAGGGAAGCCGTATAAACTCCTAGGAATTTAGATATAGAAAACATTCCCTGTGCACCGTTCACGGGGATCCCCGGACATTTTTTAGTAACTAGTAGAATCCGAAGATCATACGATGTTGGAGTAGGAAGATTTATCTTGGTGACTTTAGGATGCTGGTTCCGTTGCAGGTACAAGTATGCAAAGCAATGAATCCAGGAAAGAACTGCCAGAGAAGTAAATAAAAATAAGATTTATATGAAGGTACCCACCTTGATCCTGAAGGAAAACAAACCAACAGCAGTAGCAGCAATTAAGAAGTCTTAAGCATAGAAAAGCAAAACACAGCTGCCTGAGAAGTTGGGATCAACCAAAAGAAACATTTTACGCACCATAACAAAGCTTTAGGCAAGTAAACTATGTTTTGGCTGTCATTTAAAAAAAAAGAGGTAATAATTAAAAGTTTTCTAATTTCAAAATAGTGTCAACAGCAGGGCATTGTGTAGATAAGCTGCCTTTATGTGTTCAACTTTTTATTCATATAATGTTTATTTGAGGAAAAGAATTGATACTGTTTTGTAAAAATTGAAACAGGCATCTTTGTGGTTTGTGGCACCTAAGACTGACTGAACACTTCTCTTCGGAATGCCTTTTTTTGAGGTTCATATTAAAATGCATAAAGGAGAAAAGAGTCATCTGTCGTCATTGTCCTCTTCTTCTTTTTTTTTTTAAATTTATTTGAAAGGTAGAGTTACAGACAGAAGGAGAGACAGAGAGAATGGTTTTCCATTCCCTGGTTCACTCCCCAAGTGGCCACAATGGCTGGACCTGGGTCATTCCGAAGTCAGGAGCCCATTCTAGGTCTCCCACACAGGTGTAGGGGCCTAAGCACTTGGGCCATCTTCCAGTGCCTTCCCAGGCCATTAGCAGAGAGCTGGATCGGAAGACAGTTGCCGGGACACGAACTGGCACCCACATGGGATGCCAGCACTGCAGGTAGAGGCTTAACGTACTATACCACAGTGCCAGCACTGAGTCTTCTGTTTTCTACAAGTCTGCAAGTGAGTCTTGGTCTACATCTTAAGTAGCAGGGACTTAACTATCCACCCATTGTTTGAAGAAATAGCTGTGAGGGGCTGACGTTGTGACGTAGGAATGAAGCTGCCGCCTACAGTGCCAGCATCCCATATGGGCACCGGTTCGAGTCCTGGCTGCTCCACTTCCAATCCAGCTCTCTGCTATGACCTGGGAAAGCAGTGGAAGATGGCTCAAGTCCTTGGGCTCCTGCACCCGCATGGGAAACCCTGCAGTCTCCCTCTCCTGGAAAAAGCTCCTGAGTAACTCTGACTTTCAAGTAAATAAATTAATCTTTAAAAAAAATAGCTGGGACCAGGTCTGCATTGTGGCACAATAGGTTAAACTGCCGCCTGCAACATCCCGTATGGATGCTCCATTTCCTATCCAGCTCCCTGCTGACGGCCTGGGAAAGCAGCGGAAGATGGCTCAAGTGCTTGGGCCCTGCACTGACCTGGGGGATATCGATGAAGCTCCTGGCCCTTGCTTCAGCCTGGCACAGCCCCAGCTGTTGTGGCCATTTGTCGAGTGAACCAGAGGATGGAAGATCTGTCTCTCTCTTACTCTGCCTTTCAAATAAATAAATCTTAAAAAAAAAAAAAAAAATAGCTGTGAGAATCATTACTGATAGTGTCTAAAAATCAGGGGAAGCATTGCAGAAGGGTATAAAACTTTGCCTGAAAAAGAAGTCCACTCTTCCCTTGCTGGTGCTTTTTATCAAGCTGATACGGCTAGAGTAGGGAATTACCACCTGTACCTTAGGACAGAGACCAGAGAGACCAGGTCCTGTCTTTCCATTACTGCACTGCATAATCTACACATATTGAGCACTTACTGTGTACTAAGTGTTGTGCCTGATGCTCATAACTCACAGATGATGGATAGATCCCATCATTTCATGCTTCAGTTTCTGTACTATGTTGACATTTGTGGTAAAAACCCTAGAGAACCTAAGTTCTGCATCTATCAAATCTTTGCTGCTTTTATCCTTTGGGGAAGGAATGTGTTACCTTTATTGTACATTAACAATTACTCATATAACTCTGTTTTCTTTTCCCTACTCCCAAACTCCAGAAAACACTTTAACAGTGCCTCGGAAATCCCCACTAGTACTGTCAGGTTCAAGTCTCAACATAAACTGCTGGACCATTTCCAGATCTCCTAACTTCTAGATAAACCTGCCTGGCCTTCTTCCCTTTCCTTTGTCCTTCAGACATGGTGCACAATCCCCCAAGATCGGTCTTCCTGCTCCAGCTAGTCACCTCAAATGTAAATTGCGCCAGTCATTTCTGGTTTCACATTCTTAAAATGGCTTCATCTTCATCTTTCAAGATACCATTCAGTTTCCTTGGCATCATATGCAAAATCCTTTGGGTCTGTCTTTAAGACTTATTTATTTATTTGAAAGTAAGAGTTTCACAGAGAGAGAAAGAGGGCTTCCAGCCATTAGTTCACTCCCCAGATGGCTTCAACGGCTGGTGCTAAGGGGCACTGAAGCCAGGAGCTTCTTTTGGGGTCTCCCAGGCAGGTGTAGGGGCCTAAGGACTTGGGCCATCTTCTACTGCTTTCCCAAGCCATAGCAGAGAGCTGGATTGAAAGTGGAGCAGCTGGGACTTAAACCGGCATCCATATGGTATGCCGGCGTTGTATGTGTCAGCTTTACCTGCTATGCTATAGCACCAGACCCCACTACTTTTTTTTTTTTTTTTTTTTAAGCTTTATTTATTTGAAAGTCAGAGTTACACGGAGAGAGGTCTTCCATCCAATCACTCCCCAAGTGGCCGCAACGGCCAGAGCTGCGCTGATCTGAAGCCAGCAGCCTGGAGCTTCTTCCGGGTCTCCCACATGGCTTCAGGGGCCCAACGACTTGGGCCATCTTCTTCTGCTTTCCCAGGCCACAGCAGAGAGCTAGATTGGAAGTGGAGCCGCCCAGTCTCGAACCAGTGCCCATATGGGATGTTGGCACTTCAGGCCTCGTGTTAACCCACTGCACCACAGCGCTGGCCCCTGTGTTTTTTTTTTTTTTTTAAAGATTTATTTATTTGAAAAAGTTATAGAGAGAGGTAGAGACAGAGAGAAAGAGGTCTTCCATCTGCTGGTTCACTCCCCAAATGGCTCCAACAGCCAGAGCTGAGCCAATCTAACGCGAGGAGCCAGGAGCTTCTTCTGGGGTGCAGAGGCTCAACTTGAGCCATCTTCTGCTTTTCCAGGTGTGTTTGCAGGGAGCCGTATCAGAAGTGGAGCAGCTGGGACTCGAACCAGCGCCAATTTGGGAAGCTAGTGCTGCAGAATGGGGCTTTAACCTGCTGCATCACAACACCTGGCCCCTGTCTGCTACTTTCTTATCCCATCCCCTTTCTTGGCTGCTTTCTCTCTGCTCCTGCCTACAGAATCACCTATGCACAAAGGCCTTTCAGTATTTCTACCTCCATCTTCCCTATCATTCTTACGTTGTGTGGTCGTCATTTCTGCGTTTGTCTTCATGGTTAGAATGGATGTGGAAGGCAGTGATTCTGGGTCATTTAAGTTTATATTATGCCCACACTTCACACTGCCTCTGGCAAATAGTACACTTTCCCTGAATGTTTGTAAATAGATAAATAAAAGATTAAAGATACTCCCCTGTGGTCACAGTGCATTATCAGTAACATTTGAAGTTCTTAACTATTATACAATATCTGTAAACCTGTTTATAAATCCAGTAATCCTGTTACAGTGAAAGGAAACTTGGATATCCCATCCAGTCATTTTTGTCATTGATAAATTCAAGACCATAGAGACTGAGTAACAGGCAAGACACACAGCTAACTCGTTACAGCATCGTGACTGATGTCCCCTTGCCATGGTCAGCCTAAGAAATTGAAATGAGGACAGGGCTTTTAATGTGATGATGTGGTTAAGTCATTTATTTTAGCTTGGGATTTTAAAAGAATTATTATGGAAAAAATTTAAATATATGCGGAAGTAAGAATAAGAGGGTAAGGTGTACCCAACACCAACAGTCGTCAACCAATGACCAGTGTTTGCTCTGTGCTGGTACCTACTCCCCTCAGGTTATTTGTTGTTACATTATTTCATCTGGAAATGTTGATTTGGTTTCCTCTAAGTGGGGCTCTCTGGTGCTCTGGGAAGTCCTGATTATTCAGCAAAATCATGAAGTCCTGTGGAAGAATTAGTGCACAAGTCTGGGGCCTCTTCTGCTGTTCTGGGATCACCTGTCCCTCTGCCCCCGACCTCTACCCAGCTGTTCCCAGGGTGGCCACTTCCACTGAGCTCCTTTCACAGAGCTTCCTTTATGTTTGTGCCTGGAGAGAGTTGTGCTCAGTTATTTAAAGTCTGTCAGCTGGAGGATATTTATCAGGAGAATGGGCACTTGTTAGCAAAAAGTCAGATACTCTACTTAGGTGTTCAGGTTAAGGGACTTAAAAAAAAATGTTATCTGTAAGTTTTAATGTTCCTTGGAACTTTTGTCATTTTTATTTTCTCAAAATGGCATTATAAACTTAAAGTTGAAATTTTTATTATGATTTATGAACATATGCATAGTCACAGAGAAGAATGAGCAGCCTTCATTGAGTTTCTGAAAAATGCACATTATCCTTTAATTTGATTTTTTTTCCACAAACTTTTAAAAGTGCTCCATAGAAGGAACACTCAGATGTTGGCTGCACAACATGATCTACACTTAATATTTTGCCATATTTGCCTTGTGTTTGATTTAAGTAACAACATTGCAGAGAGGAGAGCTACCCTTGTAATCCTTCCCTTTCCTCTGTAGTCCTTCCAATGTATGCCTAGCCTGAGGCTAAGTACTGTCTGCCTCCTTGTAAGTCAGTTTTGCCTCTTTCATTTGATCTTCACATCTCTTGAACTATATAGAGTATTTATTCACTTTTTAAAATGTGCACCCTGCCAAGTTTATCCCAGTTTCACGTAGTACACAAACCTACAGTGTGTGAAGTGGTGTTTTATGATTTGCTGTGTATCTGTCTTGTGTGAGAAACCCCTACTGTGTTCCTCTGTGTCATTTAAAGTACCAGTAATCATCTTCAAAAAGAGGGTCAGATAGTCTTAACTTCCCTGATTTTTGTGAAACTATCTTAAAACCAACTGACAGGTAAGTTTTCTCCATCTCCTTTTCCCATGTAGTCTTCTCTGGAAAGACGGATTGGCAAAGACGACATGGAAATAACATGGCTCTGCACTATTTCACAATGCTTTAAAAATTAAATAGCTAGAGGACAGTCGTATAATTAAAACATTTTAAAGCTCGTTTCTACCCCAGTCCCTCCTGACTGGCTTTCCAAGCTATGTTTAGCATTATTTTTTGCTCCTTGAAAGGACATACGGTGTTCATCCTGTTTATTCAACCAAAAAAAATTACATTTTTCTTCAGTGAAAAAAAATATGAATCTAGTGCTGGTAAAAATTTCTGACTCAGTAAATTTGGAAAGAACCCCATCTTTCCACAAATAGATGAGCCCACACACTAGGTCTTCTGAGTGGACCAGTGAATTTCCGTGATGTCAGGAAACGGGGCGGAGTTGTGGATGCAAGTCCTATGGAATGGGGACTTTTTCATTCTGCGTAGGCAAAATAAGATCAGGTCCTGCTATTGAAGAGCCTATGAGCCACAGAGCATTTGGGGATTTCCCACTGGGCTGATCTAATGCTGGCCACAGTTGACAAGCGTGCTGTGGACTAGCTGCAGCAAGAACAGTGACACAGGCTTGCTTACAGGGCCTTTCATTGGGGTGCCCCAAATGTGAGCCAGCCTTCATTCATGGAGCAGTTTAAAAAATATTTTGTAATAAAATAAACTTATCTTTTAATCCCATTTCCAAGAACTTTTTGAAGTACCCTTGCATAAACCCAGTTGAAAAGCTAATGTGAACTGTTAAGTAACTGTCACTAACTTGTGAATCACCATCAGTTAAGCCAGCGCAGAACTACCAAATCTGTTGAGTCTGTTTGGCACTGCAGCCCACAATGGTGTCTCCTGTTCTCAAGGCCGTCGGGGCTCACTGTGTACACACTAGTTGTTCACATGGGTGATCTTACATTTTCAGTGATGTTACAGGATCTTAGGGTGTTCACGTCCGATCTTCTACTGTTTGAGTCTCTTCCTACTGGTATAGTGCCTGATGAATGAGTGACAGCTGCTTCTAGTGTGATTATTTGATGAGCTTTATCCAAAGAGTAGCTGGCTTCTTCTGTTGCATGTGTCTTTCCCCATCTTTACTAATCCTGAAAACCTACATATCTTGGCAAATACTAGGTAATAGGTTTATTGACTATTATATTTTGTTTCCTGCAATCAGTAACAGACACTTTAAGTGTGGATGCAACTTCTTTAAAGGAACTCTTAAAAAAAAAAAAACCTTACTCTTTAGTTAGAATGCCTGTCTCCTGGTGGCAGAGATACCTTGGCATAGGAACTGAAGTTAGCCTGGGGCTGGGACTGGGATAGTTTAAACAAAGCTTTTCCTCTTTGCAAAGGATGATACAAACCAAGATCACAACAGTATGTATAACTGAACTTTACATGCTGATTCTAAAATTCTTATAAAATAGTGTAAGAATTTGGGAGAAAGAAAAGGAAAAGGGGCAAGGAGTTTGCCCAACTAGGTATCAGAGTACATTATACATGGGGCTAGCACTGTGGCACAGTGGGCTAAAGCTCTGGCCTGTGGCACCGGCATCCCATATGGGTGCCGATTCTAGTCCTGGCTGCTCCTCTTCTGATCCAGCTCTCTGCTATGGCCTGGGAAAGCAGTAGAAGATGGCCCAAATCCTTGGACCCCTGCATCCTCATGGGAGACCCAGAAGAAGCTCCTGGCTCCTGGTGTAAGATCTCTCAGCTCTGGACATTGTGGTTATTTGGGGAGTGAACCATCGTATAGAAGACCTCTCTCTCTCTCTCTCTCTGGCTCTGGCTCTGCCTCTCTCTGTAACTGTCTTTCAAATAAATAAAAATAAATCTTTAAAATACACATATATACACAAATACAATATCTTTTTTTTTTTTTTTTTGACAGGCAGAGTGGACAGTGAGAGAGAGAGACAGAGAGAAAGGTCTTCCTTTGCCGTTGGTTCACCCTCCAATGGCTGCCGCGGTCGGCGCGCTGCGGCCAGCGCACCGCGCTCATCCGATGGCAGGAGCCAGGTACTAAGTGCTTTTACCTGGTCTCCCATGGGGTGCAGGGCCCAAGCACCTGGGCCATCCTCCACTGCACTCCCGGGCCACAGCAGAGGGCTGGCCTGGAAGAGGGGCAACCGGGACAGAATCGGTGCCCCGACCGGGACTAGAACCCGGTGTGCCGGCGCCGCAAGGCGGAGGATTAGCCTGTTGAGCCACGGCGCCGGCCTACAATATCTTTTTTTAAAAAAAGAATACATTATACAGCCATGAATATGAAATAGTTTGGTTGACATGTCTTAGTATGTGACTAGATTGACTAATGGAGCAGAACAGGCTCAAAATGGACTCTGGTGCAAAAATTCAGTATTTAACTATCCTCATGCTTCTAAACATTAGAGCATGTATTGTTTTCCCCCTTTGTTTTGAAAAATGTTCATTTTCTCAAGTATGGCATTTTTAGTTTTCTAGAACTGTAGGATTGTTGTTTGTCCACAAGTTTTATAATAGAAAAAGATGAAAAAGGCAAAATTTATTATAAAGCACTTGATGTTTCCAGGAGCAAATACTATGGGGGGAGGCTTCGCAGTTTCAAAGTAGAAGTCTGCCTGAGAGGCCAGAGGTGATGAGCTTAGGCCCTGGGGTGAGGCAGATGTGGTTCCATTTACTGCCTGTGTGTCTTGGGGCTGGGGACTTAACCAAACCTCACTTGCCTTCTTCATAATGTGGGAAGTGAAGAACACCACTCATGTTAAACATTTCACACAGGATTTGACATAGAAGTGTTTTATAAAAGTACTTACGATTATTATTTTTGTTAAAAAGAACGTTACAAGCACTATGAAGAGTTTTGGTTTTTAAATTCTCAGACGTACACAGGTCCTGAAGATTCCAGAGAGGTTACTTTAGTTTCAGGTCAGTTTTGTAGTTCTCTTAGTGAAATGGACTGAAAGCTTAAGAACTTTTCATCTTAGGAGAAGAGAACTAAAGTACTGATTTTGGATTTTTTTTTCTTGCTGTGAGAATTTGAGCAAGATACTAGTGCAGTGAAGTTCTTCGTTTTTATAGACTGTGAGAAAAATGAGTGTGGATTTCACTGGGGGAGAGTTAGATTATACTAAGAAGAGCTTTCTGATTGGAAGGCTGCCCAGCGGATGAGTGGGAGTCCTTTGTCACTACTCGGAGGCTGTGCCAGAGGAGCTTTCTCCCTTCCGGCAGCCTTTCTGGGGTTCCTGGGAACCCATTATGATGCAGCTTAAACTTGAACTTCAACCCTGACTCCCTACTGATGGCATCTTTGCTGGCATTCTGGTTGTCATTCCACATTGGTTGATCTTCCAGATCATACAGTAAAGCCTTTTGATAGTATTTTTCTGTTCAGAATAGTAAGTGAGGACAGCATAGGGTAGACAGTGCATATTTTAAATAACCTGAAATAACGGCAAAAGTTCCCAGCAGAGGTTATATAACTACTAAAAGGCTCACAGAGCTGTTCAGGCAAGAGGATGGGTTGGCAGTCCTTTTTCTCCTTGAAGGATGGATGAGTTGATCCTTTTGGATTTCTTTAAAACCAGGAATTATACAGTGATTTAAGATTTACCAAGAATAGATCAGATGAGCATATAAGAAGAGACAGTAATTCCTTTAGGAGTTACAGATTGACTTCTGGCTCTAGCTTTGTTGAACCAAAACATGGGCATCTGGTCATAAAGGGTGGACTGCTGGTTAGAAAACAGCTTTCAGCCAGGCGACATTCACCCCACAGCCCTCCACTGTCTGCTCAAGAGACCAGAGTACCTTTAACCTCACTGGGCCTCAGTGGTTTCTCATTTGTAAAATGCCCACATGGTGGTTGTGAAGATGAAGGGGCGTGTGCACACAGTACTGTCTGGTGCAGAGGAGGTGCCTCAATAGGTGGTAGCTACTAGTACAGCAGTGGTGATAATGACAACAAGGCTTAGTTGAATTCCAGAGAATCATCTAAGTGGCAGGTTTTCTACTGAAGAGTGGGTTGGCATATTTAAAAAGAAATTATGTATGCTGGTCCAAATAAACAGCCAAGTCGTCATGTTTCTCCTAAGATTCAGTCTTTGAGTTGTGAGATGACAGATGTGATTTCATCCATTGACTTAGGGGAGCATGTCTGCTTCTGATGCAGTAACTGTAGGACCTGCATGAGCTGCAGCATATTCTTTTTTTTTTTCAAAGTTTTATAAGTGGAAAATTTTTAAATATTGGCATTTGATACAATTTCAGGTATTTAAAATGGGCTGTGATTCATATTTTTCAAATATAGTTTGAATCTCTTAATGAATTTTTCGGTAGAAAAGTAGACTTAAATTAGCTTATAAAAGAAAGAAAATTATTTAAAATACATAAAATTATTTGTGACGGAAGGTAGAATGTTTGGCCTAGCAGTTCAAGTGTCGATTGGGATGCCTGTATCGATGGAGTTCAAGTCCTGGCTCTGATCACTTTGCAGTTTCCCCCAATGCTGGCCTTGGGGGCAAAAGTAAAGGCTCAAGAATTTGGATCCCTGCTACCCAGTTGGGAAATCTGAATTTAATTCTTGGCTCTCAGCTTCAACCTGGCCCAGTCCTAGCCTAGGCGGTTAGGGAGTGAGCTAGCAGATAGGAGTCTGTCTCTCAAATAACATAAGTAAAAAAAATTTAAAAATCTGCAACTCATTTAGCCAAGGCATTGTATAAAACCTAGATTACTTTGTAACCTGTCAGACTGGCAACGGATAAAAATATGGACAGGGCCTGGTGTTGGCTCTCATATGACTTGATGGTCCATTGGTACTCTGTCTCTGGAAAGTAGTGTGGCAGTGTGCAGCAGAATCTTAAATGTGAATGTTCTTGGACTTGGCACTTGCTTATCTGGACGTAAATGAATAGGAATTCAGAGAAAGAGTACATTTGGTGATTGAGAGTGTTCCCAGCAGCATCTAAATATCTGTTAGGTGTTACTGGTTTAAAACTGCACACTATAGGTGCCAACGCTGCAATGCTGGCATCCCACATGGGCACTGGTTCATGTCCCAGCTACTCTACTTCTGTTCCAGCTCTCTGGTATGGCCTGGGAAAGTAGTGGAAGATGGCCCAACAGCTTGGGCCCCTGCACCTACGTTGGTGATTTGGAAGGAGCTCCTGGCTCCTGGCTTCGGTTCAGCCCAGCTCCTGTAGTTGTGACCATTTGAGGAGTGAACCAGCAGAGGGAAGACATTTCTCTCTGTCTGTAACTCTGCCTCTCAAATAAATAAATAAAATATTTAAAGCAAACAAATAAGCAAAAAAGAAAGAAAGAGAGAGAGAGAAAAACAAAAGCTGCACACTGTAGAAGGTGCAGTCTGCCATGATGGCCTAGTTTCAGAGGAACCCAAGTTCAAATCCTGGCTCCCTCACATCTGGCTGTATGATCTCACTTTGCTTTTCTCTGGGAATAGTAATGACATACTTTTCAGAGTAGTTAGCATGAGGATGAAGTGAGGTTATACACATCTTTAAAAAGGATGAATGGATCTGTTAATATTAGAGAGTGTTGGCAAGATTATAAGGGAAAATTAAGTTATAGGACAGTTTTTGTGTGTCCATTTGTGTTAAAACTCTGTGTGTGTGTATGTGTTTATGTGCATTAAAGTTTTGGAAGAATATAGTAACAGTATTTAATGAACATTGAACTGAGTTTCAGTCACTGCTCTGAGTGCTTTAACACCTCAGTCAGTAAAGTACTCAGTAAATAATAGTGTTAAATTTTCCCTGGATCTCGCTGTCTCTGTGTTGACACCCTGAGAATACTCAGTCACTGTAAAGTGACAGATGCAGAATTCAGATTTGGGCAGTCTACCTTCAATTTGTCACTCAACAGTAAAAACTGGTGTTGTGAGAGTTAAGATTGTGAGATCCCTCTCCATTTGTCATTTGTCTATTTCTGGAGAGTTTCTCATTTCCCATGAAGCGTTTCACTTTCATATATAGGGAAAAAACATGTTTCCAGTATGGAACGAAAAAGAAGTGCATTTTTTGTATTTTAGAACTCTTTTTTCCTTGGTTCTTGAATACCTATGGCAAATTCCACCTGGGTTTGCTTTCACACTGAGTGTCCTGTGTGAGCTGTGTCCCTGACACTAGATAGTGATGGGATTTTTGGGCATTCACTGTGGTGCACAGTTTCATAGGAAAGTAACTTAATGCTGATCTGCTTCTGTGATTGAAATATTGGTAGCCTTCAAGAAGTATTTAGACATGACACCTTGGTTTCTAGAAAATGTCGTTCTCTGGTCACCTGAACAAAGCAGGTCACAATCAGTTACTCAGTTCACAGGTGTGTGATTAAGGCGGGAAGCCGCGGGCTTGTGCTAGGTGTGGGTTGGCATTAGAGCTAACCGATATCACATAGACCCCGCCATCAGTGTTCTGCCCAGCTTCTCTGCAAGGCTCGGACAGGGGCCCAGAGCTGCCTCTGCTCCCCCTGGCGCCAGTGGCCTGCACTGCTGTGACTTTTCCACCAGATACCACATGTCAGGCCTCACATGTTTTGCGAAGTGAGGGAAAAGACTTCACAGTGCTGGTGTAGTAGTGTCTGTCACTTTATGACAGACACAGCCATCTCTATGTCACTTACTGGTGACCAGCCTTGCCTCCTGGTGAGCTCAATTTGCCATCTTTAACCCGCGGTGGAAGCCAGCAGAGTGCTGGCTAGAGTGGAACTCACAAGCTGATTTATGTGAGGGTTTGCCAGGGTAGGTACTGAATTACAGGATATCCTTTAGGGCGACCAGCTATACAGCTTACTTATTAATCTATTTTAATTTTTTTCCTCCTGTATTTGTTTTCCAGATAATCCAGAATTGTGTTCTAAAGATAACAGGTCAATAAAATGGTATAGTTCTGTTCATTGCTTGGGTAGTAACCTGTTTAGCAATTAATGATAAAAGTCATTAGCACTTAAAATTTTGTTTCTGCCTTAAAGTTGTTACATTCTGGTGTCTGCATGTGCTGTCTGCCTCTGGTTTTTCTCACAGTAGCTGAAGTCACGGGGTCAGTGTGTTTCACACAGTGTCTGAGTGGAATGAGTCACCTGACGTGCCTGATTGTATTTGGGAGCAGTTTTCTTTGGTTGCTTATAATGGTCAAAAAAGTCTCTTGGGACTTAAATAGCTACAAATAACTAAAAGTAACTCATAACTACTTATGTCTCAGAACAGTAAGGTTGATGATGTCATGTTTTAATTTTGGTCTTGTCTAATCTTTGGCCCCCCCAGAATGGCAGCTGTTTTTGTCTCTTAAGTTGGTAAATTAATCTGATGTTTTTCAGAAGATAGTTTTCCTTTGAAAAAGAAGAACAAAATAGCATGTTAATTTTAAAATTAAAATAATAAATATAAAAGGAGTTAGTACAGTTGAGAAGTTCACGTAAGTCTCTCCTAAAGCCATTCATTGTCACAGAAACAGGCTTTGGATGTTTAAATGAATGGAAAAATTAAAATTGTGTATATTTGAAATTAAAGCCTTGCGTTTATTTGGAGAATGTGTATTTTACATTTTCTTTCAAATGCTGTCCATTTTCAAGTCTCATTTTGTGTGTAAGTAAATACCTGTCTGTCTTATTAGAAGTTTACTTTTAAAAAGCTGAAAAGCAGGTGTTCACAGGTGACCGAGCTTTTGTGGTCTGCCAGATGGGGAGTTCCTGCCCCTGAGGCGGCTTCCCAGCTCCAGGGCTCCGCCCTTCCCTGTCTAGATGTCTCCTTGCCGCTCCCCAGCCCGTACCACTGTCTTCTTCCTGCCTTGTCCATTATTGGCTGTGCTCTGGTCACACCACACCTTCAGCTTGTGGCACAGCATACACAGTTGGGGCTGTCCTGGTGTGTGTGTTTTGTGTGTATGTGTGTTTTGGTATTTTACCCAGCTGTTAGCTCCCTTCATTCAAAGGAGTATAGGGGAGGGGACCACTTAAAGCTAGAGTACCCACAATGCCTCTACTGTCTGCATTTTTCTGTAGTCTTTGTCTTCCCTTAACTAAGACTTGAAGGCAGTTTCAGTAGGATTTGTGCAGCTGTGGTTTTTGATTTTGACATCACCCATAGGAAAGCTGTTGGAGAAGAGAGCTGGCGGAGTGAGCCTTCTAAGTACGCACGGGGCTAAACCGCTGAGAGCCGGTCTCCCCAGAAGGAGGGAAGCTGTGGCCAGCAGCTTGCCTCAGGTTCCCCCTTTAGTGTCCCTCTTCTTCTTTAGTTTGGTTCCATGACACCCAACTCTTTTTATTATTCTCATAATCTTTCACTAACCAGAACTGAGAGTTTGGTACTCAGGAAAATGTCCCAGTGCAGTGGTGCCTGATACTCATCCCTGTGTGTTCAAAGTGGAAGTTGACTCCCGTTTACTCCCCTGCCTCCAGCATCTCACGCTGTCACTCTTAAATATGTGTTTTCTGATTTCAGTGGGTGTTTGCACATATTGGGAAATTCATTAAAATGGTAACGAAGTTTCAATAACCCATAATTTCACAACATAATTTAACCTTCCCTTTTTAAAAGAAAATACAGTTGAGTTCATATTGTATCTGAAGGTAGAACTTTGTATCCTACTTAATTATTTCACATTATTTCTCATGCCGTTAAAATTTTTCTGGAAAATATTCTTCATGTTCTGTCTGTGCTACTTCATACTTTGATCAGTATGTCAGTCATTTTACCTAATTTTAAATGTTTGGTTTGTTTTCAGCTGTTTGCTGTGTAAAATGATGCTTTGACTTTAAAAAGCTCTTTACAAACCTTTGCTGAATTTTTGATTATTTCCTTGAAATGGATTCCTAAAGATAGAATTACAATGCCAAATGATTCTTGATGCAAATTACCATATTCTTTTACCAGAAATGGTTATGTTCCTGTAAGTTAATGGGAGTGTAGATGACAAAGGCATCCTCCAATTGTGGCTACTTTGATATTGGGAACACACTACATTATTTTAAAAAGGCCCCTATGTCTTTGATTTACTAGTAAAATTGAACACTTTTTGTATGTTTTTACCTAGTATTACTCTGTATTACTTATCTCTTTATTTATTACTCTTCATTGTCTCTTTACAACTTTATATAAAAAAGATACGTGAGCTTTACATGCATATGAATATATTTCATTTTAAAAGCATGTTCTTGTCCTTTTGTGTATACTTATAATATACTCTGTTATTTTGCAGTGTTTCCACTAGAATTTTTGACTCTAAATCTTGTTTGCTATGCACTTCTATATATTTGAATCTCCCAAATCTAGTTTCGCCCAACCGAGACTAGAACCCAGGGTGCCAGCACCACAGATGGATGATTAGTCTAGTGTGCCATGGCGCCTTCCGAGGATATGTTCTAAGATCCACACCCACCCCCAGTGGATTCCAGAAAACAAGGATAGTACTAAACCCTTATTATGTGTTCTGTGTTTTCTCCTATACACATATACCTATGATAAAGTTTAATTTTTAAATTAAGCACAATAAGAGATTAACAACAATAATCATAAAATAGAAAAATTATAACAATATGATGTAATGAAATTGCTAGCATAACTATCTTGTGCTTTGGTGCCACTAGTAAGTAAAATAAGGGTTCCTTGAGCACAAACATGCCCATAAGAAAACAGTTGATCTGGTAACCAAGATGGCCCTTAGGTGACTAGCAGGAGATTAGCAGAATGTGGGTACGAGGGACAAAGGCTCAATTTATGTCCCAGGAGGGCACAGTGGGATTTCGTCACACTACTGAGAATGGGCACAATTGAGAACTTATGAATTGCTTTTCCTGGAATTTTCCATTTAATATTTTTCCAATGGCAAATAACTGACACTTCAGAAAGCATGACCATGGTAGGGAGGGGGGACTACTGTGTGTGTATATTCCAAATCTTGGCAGAACAGCACCTAGCATCATTTTTCATTGTGATGATTTTCTTTTAAGAAATTCTGTACCCTCTTAAAGACCAAGTGATCTTTCATCTACATTTATTTTCTTCTAATTCTTTTGACATTTAATTTTCTTTTTACTTCCGTTTCTTCCCTTCCTGCCTGCCTTTAGTCTTTATCTTCACCCTTTGAGCCATTTATAATTTACTTTGGTTTTTGGAATGAAATGAGCATCTGACTTTATTTTTTCCAAACAGATGCCCAGTTGTTGCAATATCATTGATTCTTCCCTCTCTCCCATAGTCTGTGATGAGGTTTTGCCATAAACAGCCTGCATACCTTTTTTAAAGATTGCTTTATTTGAAAGTCATAGTTACAGACAGGCAGAGGCAGATAAAGAGACAGAGAGAGAAGTTTTTCATCCTTTGGTTCACTCGCCAAATGGCCACAGTGGCCAGAGCTGCACCAATCCGAAGCCAGAAGCCAGGAGCCAGGAGCTTCTTCCAGGTCTCTCACTCAGGTGCAGGGGCCCAAGCACTTGGGCCATCTTTTGATGACTTCCCAGGCCATAGCAGAGAGCTGGGTTGGAAGTGAAGCAGCCAGGACTCAAACCAGCCCCCATATGGGACGCTTGCACTACAGGTGGCAGTTTTTCCTGCTACGCCATAGCGCTCGCCCCTAATTTATTTATTTGAAAGGTAGTTACAGAGAGAGAGAGAGAGACCTTCCATCTGCTAGCTAACTCCCCAAAATGGCTGCAATGGCCGGGGCTGAGCCAGGCCAGAGCCAGGAGTTTCATTCAGGTTTCCCGTGTGGGTACAGGGGCCCAAGCACGTTGGCCATCTTCTGATGCTTTCTCAAGCACATTAAGCAGGGAATTGGATCAGAAGTGGAGCAGCTGGGACATGAACAGGCGCCCATACAGGTTGCTGGCACTGCAGGTGGAGGCTTGACCTCTTGCACCACGCACAGGCCCCAGCACACGTTTTCATCAAGCTTGCTCTTCCATGCTTTATTCGTGTTCTCTGTCTCTTCCTCCTTGCTGCAGAATTTTTTTTTTTCTGTTTCTAAATGTTTATCTTTAAAATGAACGTTTTCAAGCTAGATTTGAAAATTTAACTTTATTTAAATAATTATATCCTAATTTCTGTTGATTCAAATTCTTTATGACAGTGTGAAAAATACAGCAGAAAACCCATGACGTTGGGATACTGGAAGTGGTTAGGAGTGTGGCCCAGCTGATGGGGCAGGGGAAGGGTAGTCCTCTGGGTGCGGGGGCTGCTCTCCTGCCGACCCCTGCCTGAGGACACCGGTATCTGCCGTGTGCTCTTCTTCTCTGAAAGTTGCCCTAGGCTGTTGAGCTCTCAGCTGTAAGTGCTGAGATATAATTCCTGACATATAAATAAAGATGCATCTATTTATATTTACAGTCTGTACATTCATAGATTTTTCTTCTGTTGAGTTGTTTTGCCTTTGAATAGTTCTTTACACATCACTCTGAAATGCTCACGCTGCCCTGCCTGCCCCTCCTGCACTCCTTTCCTCTCAGACCCTGTAGGCACCTTCTTGCAAATTGTGATTTTTTATTTTCCTGTAATGACCAGTATGTCCCTGTGTGCCCTCCTGTGGGCCCAGTAAATAGAAATGAATTCAGAATTCTTCTAAAGTTGCTGCTACATCTAAAGGTTGGCATTGGTTTTTTTTTCTTTTGCAGTGCCAAATTATTAATATTTGAAATTGTTGGGCGTTTTGGCTAAGGTGGCTGTGTTTTGAAGTTAGCTGATAGGTTTGGTTGACTGTCTTTTGCCGACAGAGTCTAGTGCATTTTTAGGTAGGAATGTGGTGGGACGCGTCTTGGTTTGGTGGTTAAGATGCTGATTAGGTCACCTGTGTCGACACTGGAGCACCTTGGTTCAAGTTCTGTCTCTGGCTCCTGATTCCAGCTTCCTGCTGATGTGGACCCTCAGAGCAGTAGTAATGGCTCAGCTAACGAGATTCCAGCCACCTAGAAGGGAGACCTATACTGAGTCCCAGCTCCTGACTTCATCCCGGTCCAACTATGACCTTTATGGGCTTTGGGGGAGTGAAACAGCAGATGGGAACTCTCTGTCTCTCAATATATTAATTAGAAGAAAAAAGGATAGATGGCTCATTTTCAATATTTTTGAGAAATACAGGTTAATACCTTATCTAAACACTGGTATGTAAATAGGACAATTTTTAGGTAAAATTGCTACTTCTAATTTGTTTACATTTGGTTCATAAATGCTTTCCCTTCCTATTGCAAGTTTTAAAAAATAAATTTAGGTTCAGAGGAACTTTTAGTAGTAATTTGGATCAACATAATTCAGATAGCCTGCCACAAATTATAGTCAAATAAGCTTTTGGGAATTCAAGCAGTGAAGTATATTCTTGTCAGCAGGAAAAATGTGTGTTTCTAAAACAGTTTTGTAAACCAAGATGGCTTTATTAACTTCAGCACCCCTGCACCTTCATTTCTCATCTGTGACTCAAAAGGACCAAAGCACCTGAGCTTCTGGCTAGCAAACAGGGCAGACTCCACGGAGGGATTACATTAACTGATGGAGAAAGCAGCTCTCAACATCACGCACAGTACATAGATTGCAAGTACACAGAATGTGTTTGTCTTGCGAGAATCACTCTTTTTTTTTTTTTTTCAGAATTAATTTAGTTACTTGAAAGGCAGAGAGAGAGGGAGATAGAATCTTCCGTCTGCTGGTTTACTTCCCAAATGGTCATAACTGCTGGGGCTGGGCCAGGCCAAAGCCAGGAGCTGGGAATTTCTCCCAGGTCTTGCGGGGGTAGAGAAGGGGAGCAGTTGGGCCTTCCTCTGCTGCTTTCCCAGGCCATTAGCAGGGGGCTGGATCAGAAGTGGAGCATGCATGACACGAACAGGTGCCCATGTGAGATTCTGGCATCACAGGTGACGGTGATGTAAGCTGCTATGCCACAACACCGGCCGAGAGAATCACTCTGAAAGAGAAGTGATTTGTTCCCTGGAACACCACGTTTACCCCTAGACGTACCCCTCCTACCACTGCTAACTTTCAGCAAGGCGTCTACCAAGAGTGTTTTTGTATTTTTCTTTTAAATGTCAAGTTTTGGGAAACTGATAATGTACTTTTTTTTAAGTGGAAGAGATAAAAATGACATTTATTTTGCTTATTTTGAATGGCAGAGAGAGACAGAAAGAGTGATCTTCCATCAGCTAGGACTCAGCGAGGCTGAAGACACTCTGGGAACTCTGAGTGCGTGGCAGGGACCCAAGTACTTGAGCTATCACCTGCTTCTTCCTAGGGTGCACATTAGCAGGAAGCTGGATTTGGGGCTCGAGCCAGAAGCGTAACCCACACATGCTAAAGTGGGATGCTGGTATCTCAAGCGGCATCTTACCCACCTTGCCAGATGTGCCTGCTCCTAATACGTACTTTTTGGTATTATTTTTCCTGTTTCCATTAATAGCAATTAATTTGCCGAATCTGGAAGGTTTTTAGACTGGGAGAGATAGGAAACATCTATTAGAGAATGAATTACAAGCCAACTTCCTAGGACAGCAACCCAAGGCAGGAGGGATGAATGGGAAGATTGAGCAGGAAAGGGAAGAAAATAATTTTTGAGCATTTACTTTGAGCCAGGAAATATTTTACAAATATTTTCACTTATGTGTTGATTGATCAAACTTGTGATGAGTCTGTGGCCAGGCACAGGCCAAGTCCCTTTTCCTGATATTTTCATAACCCTCAGAAATCTTAGTAATACACATAATGAATTGAAAGGCACACATGGGCCTGCGCCGTGGCTCAACAGGCTAATCCTCCGCCTTGCGGCGCCGGCACACCGGGTTCTAGTCCTGGTCGGGATTCTGTCCCGGTTGCCCCTCTTCCAGGCCAGTCCTCTGCTGTGGCCCAGGAGTGCAGTGGAGGATGGCCCAAGTGCTTGGGCCCTGCACCCCATGGGAGACCAGCAAAAAGCACCTAGCACCTGGCTCCTGCCATTGGATGAGCGCGGTGCGCCGGCCACGACAGCCATTGGAGGGTGAACCAACGGCAAAAGGAAGACCTTTCTCTCTGTCTCTCTCTCTCACTGTCCACTCTGCCTGTCAAAAAAAAAAAAAAAAAAAAGGCACACGTGCAAGCCAGCCATTATCTTTATTTCATTCAAAGAAGAAATGGAAGCACAGAAAGTGTAAATAATTTAGCTGTTTAATTACATGGTCGCAGAGCTACCAAGTAGCTGAACCATAGTTGTGAGCCAGGCAAGGCTAGCCTCTCCTTGCTGTTGGGAGCGTCACGGTAGCCCTGTAAGGTGGGCAGCTGTTACGTCCTTGAGAGCTGTGGATCCTTCATCAGCCCGGCTTACTCAGACTGGATCAGCCTTAGACTTGTCTTTCCCTACCAAGTCCGCTTTGTGTCCTTTCTGTTGTTGATGGTGTCCTCCCTCCCTCTAGACCTGAAGTCTGAGCCCTTTTCATCCCATCTGCTGCTGCCTTCTTTCAGGCCCCATTATTCTGTACTGAGCCAAGATCTGTAATCACCAGTGCTCTAAAGAAGCAGCTGGTCATGAGCCAAATGAAGGAAACCGGACAAGTGGGCCTGGAAAGGTGGTCTTTCAAGGGGACCAGCTCTCTGCTGCCTGTGTCTGTTTCGAGGCAGGACCGTGAACTTGCTCTTGACAGGTCTGATTTTTCAAGAGGAACCAGAAATCTGAATCTCCTTGTAAAATCTTCTGATTTCTCTTTTTAAAAAACTATTCTTTAAAAAAATTATTTGAGAGAAAGAGAGAGAATAAGACAGTGAGGGTTTCTATCTGCTGTTTCACTCCCCAGTTGCTCATAGTGGTCAGGGCTGGGCTGCAGCAAAGCCAGCAGCTGGGAACTCAGTGCAAGTCTCCCATGTGGGTGGCAAGGACTCAAGTCCTTTAGCCATCATCACTACCTCTCAGGGTCTGCATTAATAAGAAGCTGGAATCAGGAGCCCTAGCAGATGATGAAACCCAGGTACTCTTAACCATTGCCTGCTAGTCTGAATGCCTGCCCCCTCATTTCTGAATCACAGCACAAGCCAAACAAAATATGGCAGCAGCTGCTTGACTTCAATATCATGATTTACTTTCCTATAATCTGTGCTCCCAGCCTTTCTGCCATCCTCCCTATCCTAGCATAATTGGGGCTTGTTAGGAGGGTTAACTGCATTAAAACATACAACTTTTTTCAAAAGAGTTCTTGTGCTTGAGTAGCACTCAGTACATGTTTTGTGTTGACTCTTTTTCTGTTCCTTAAAAACCACTTATGTGCTGTCTGATATTTTGACATGGCAAAAAGGTATTTGATCATCTCCTGCCGTTTCATTTACATACTCAATCTATTCTGCACACTCAAGCATGTCTGTTTCATGTCTTAAAGCAGGGTCTTCCCCTGTGGGGTTCACTTGAGTGCTGGCTCTTTCCACAGACCCCCTCCTCACACAAAACGCAGCTCAAGCATCTCCTCTTGTTAATCCTTTACACTTCCCCTTGAAGCACTCGCTTCTCCCTACTTTGTATCCGCCTAAGATTGTGAGCTCCTTAAAGGCAGAACTGTGTTTGATCAGCTTTCCTGTCTCAGTACTTGGTACAGTGCTGGCAGTAGCTGATCTCAGCTTATCACCATTCATTGGCAGTCCTGTCATGTGAGTAGTGAAAGTCAGTGCTGGGACTCGAACCCTCACCTGGAGCTGCTCTGTGTTAGGGACCCAGCATATGCAGTATTTGATCTGAGTATTTGTAGCCTAGGACACTAGGATTGCAGCTAATGATGAATTTGTGAAATTTTTTACACTGTAAGGCAATACAGCAGTGCTAATGATAGCCTTCATCTGAAAGGTAGTATGTGAGAACTAAGGTGAAACTGAAGTAGACAGGCATACAGGTTAAAATTGAATAGCTTTGTGAGCTAGAAGACCACACCTTCACCACGCCCCTGTGTGACCTCATGCCCCTATCTGGCCACACCTGACTGTCCACCGGCCAATCAGGTTAATTAACCACTCCCCTTTGAAAGTGGGTTTTTAAAGCCTGGGATCTGCTGTGTCCAGCCCTTTTTCTTCCTTTCCCTGGCCTCTTGCCAGTATCGTCTGGCTGCAGCCCTGAGCCTCCAGGGTGCGTGGCCTTTGGGCCATTCGCCCCATGCTTCCTGGCTTAGATGCTCTTCCACGTGGCTGGTTCCTGGTACTCAGTATGAACCCAGATCTACCTCTTTCTTATAGATAAAGCTCTCACTCTCCTATGCATCTTTTGCACTAAATAAAAGCTTAAAATGTATCATGCTGCCTCGTTCATTTATGCTGGTATTCAGAATTCTTCTCTGAATATTAGGCAAAAACCCATACAGGCTTATTAATATTGGGAACTTATTAATAAATATATAGTGATATCATATGGCACCCCAAATTCCAATAACATATGTGGCACCCCAGATGGGACTTTTGGGGAACTTTAAGGGACCACCTTCTGGTATCTTAGGGGGTCCAATTCCGATCTCAAAACTATTGTCAAATTGTGTGTTTGCCCAGTCAGGTAAAACAACTCTCTTTTCCTCCTTTAGAAGTTTGATTGTAAATGATTGTAGACAGCACATCTATTTATAGAAGGTCTGACTGCCAAATTCGTTATCTCCTTTCCCCAGGCTTGATAAACTCAAGAATGTTGGACTTCACATTGGTAGTGTCTCCATTAGTGAATAGGGCAGTCTGGAGAAAACATGTGAACAGGAAGCTCAAGGGCACCTAGTGTTGTTTTTATCAGTCCAGGAATTCTAGACTTGCAAATTGTATCCTGTTCTCTTCCTAGCTAAATGCAGAGCTGTAATGAAAGACAAAGAACCGTGTTAAATCCATTAGAGGAGTGCACTTACAATATAACTAGTGCCAGTCAACCAGATCCCTGTTTGTAACATTTAATCACTATTTAGTTTTGCATAATTTAAAACGTTCTTACACTTATGTCTGTTTCGAAGGGAGGAGTTTTTTTTTCTTATCTTTCCAAGCTAATCTATAAAAAGATTCAATTTAATCAAGACTAAGGGTGGGATTTTTGGCTTTTTTCTGAAAATATATATCTTAAGGTTTATTTCTGAAAGTTAACGTAATACGAAAGGAATCTGCAGTTTTTATCTCAAAGGAAACTATATGTAAGACCTATATAGTTTAAAATCTATTGAATTGATTGCTCAAAGAAATTACAGAATGCCTATTGTGTGTGCAGCACCCTACCAGGTGCTATAATGCTTTTATTACAAACATGAATAGACAGATGTTGGCCTGATTTGGTCTTTGCACGAGGCATACATACATACTTCCATATGTAACTAAAAGGGAAAGAACATTGTGATTGTGACTGTATAGTATCTAAAATTAGTTCTCCATTACTTGACATGCATTTCTGGATGTTAAAGGAAAATTCATGTCTTATGGTAGAAGAAATACCATCTTCCATTTACTCCTCTTTCATAAAGATTGTGGGTTCGTAAATATTTAAATGACTAATGTGGATTGCTGTGCAGATTGCCTTTGTTTGGAGTGGTTTTAGGCTCTCTAATGCTTTTTTGTTTCATAAAAGTTTGAAAGTTTTGTGTTTGTAGTATTTCTGCTGCCCTGGCCCCTTGGTTCTGTGTGGGCCTGGGGGAATGCGCAAGCGGGAGAGCTCAGTATCACTGATCATCTCCTCCCACTGCTTTCCAGGGTGCACATGGGCCCCAGCAGTAGTAATCTATTTTTTTTTTATTTCTTCAGATTCCACCTTATTGTGATGCCATTGAACATGTAAATTGAATGACAGCAGTTCCCTCTGTTTAGCTGCCATGCTGATCAGTCTGTTGACCCTAAGTAAGGCTTTGCATCCAGCTTGCCTAGGAGGATAGAACACATTTGCCACCAGATGCAAGTGGCTGCTCCTTGTTACTTGGTTTCTTATTACTTGATCAATAAATTGCCATTCTGTCTCATATTGCAGTCTTCTGTGAAGTGGCTAGGATAAAGTAGCTTGCAGAGTTGGATTGCCTCGAGACACTGGCAGCTGAAGGCCAGCCCGTGCACCCTGGCAGCCTGAGCAAGGTTCCACAAGGCTCCTTGGCAGCCAGTAGGCCCCTCCTGGCCACACCCTGATTCCAGCATCCATCTTGCTTATGAATCATGTAACTCCAGACTTGATGTGTCCTTGTTCGTGTTTTATCAAGAGTCATAAAAGGCTTTTCCCCCACCATCTTTGAAAGGAGTATGTAGGCCTTGGACAACTAAGGCTGACCACTTTTTCCACTTAGATCTGGCAAGCCACCTATAGCTGCAGATGGTATTGTAGCTGCAGGTCTTGTGCACGTTTTCCAGTTCGTCAGTACCTTCCTGCTAGAATAAAGGCAGGGCACTGTGAAATCCTTAGCAATTGCTCTTGGTTGGAGCTTTAAGATCCTCGCCCCTCTACTCCCCCATGTTTGTTGGAAAAAGTAACAGGCATTCATTTACTAATTTGAATTTGAGAAGTATCTTTGAAATAAAGCTTCATGTGCCTTGAAGGAGTTCCCTAGAAGGCTGCTGCGGGCTGTGCACGCCTGTGGGCCTTCCGAGGATGCAGAATTTGTGCTAGTGCATTAACGATGCTGCAAAATGTTACAGTAAGAAAACTTGTTTAACTTTGTGTCGTCTGGCTTTCTTAAATCTCCTTGACTGCTCCACTGTATTCCTTCTCCTACTCCTAAGCGCAGATGAATACACGCGACTCGGGGATGTTCGCCGTTACCGTCCCTGGTTGCTGTCTGTCTGTGGCTTCTCTGCAGCTGAACCTGCAGCAGTACATGAGGCAGTGCTTCTGAGATTTCCAAAAGTGGTTTGGCAGTGTTGCCTTTGACATCATTTCAGTAAAAGCAGCTTAGGCCTTAAGATCGTGCTTGGTTATGATCGTGCTTGCATTTAATCTACTTTGATTAATTATTATTTTAAAAAGTAATACTCAGTACTAAAGCATTTATTATAAAAAAAACTAGATACTTAGAATAATATTTCCCATTTGTCTGAGTCGTTGTGGCTTTCTTGTGTATTGCCCATGAATTGTCTGAGGTGGTCTTAGACAGTCTAGGCCTGTGAGCTAGGCAGGGCAGATGTTAAAATCCTGTCTGGTAAATAATGACTTGAGTCCAGAATGCGCTAGTGATTTGAATAAGACCATCTGTAAGGCCATATAATCTCAGCCCTGAAGTCGGAGTCTCACTGGCCATGTGGCTTTTCCTGGTTTCGGTACCTACTGAAGCTCTTGTGGCTGTTGTGAGGAAGAACCCTAACGAGGTGTGGGAAGTCCCCTCTTTTAAGTCGTCAGGAGGAAATAATGAATAAAACCTCTGGGGCTGGCACTGTGGCTTTGCGGGTAAAGCCACTGCTTGCACTGCCGGCATCCCATATGGGCGCCGGTTCGAGTCCTGGCTGCTCCAATTCCCATCCAGCTCTCTGCTTTGGCCTGGGAGGGCAGTGGAAGATGGCCCAAGTCCTTGGGCCCCTGCACCCACGTTGGGGACCCAGAAGAAGCTCCTGGCTCCTGGCTTTGGGTGGCACAGTTCTGCTGTTGCAGCCAATTGGGGAGTGAACCAGTGGATGAAAGACCTCTCTTTCTCTCTCTCTCTCTCTCTTTGTCTCTTTCTGCCTCTCTGTAACTCTGCCTTTCAAATAAATAAATCTTTCAAAGCAAGAATATACCTGCACTCACTGCTTGTGCTGCCCTTGTTTATCATGCTAAGGTAATTTGACTTGTAGGTAGTAAGGAGTATGAATGATTTTAAACAAGTGACTTGAGCAGCTTCTTGTTAGGAAAAGATTCAAAGTAGTCAGCAGAGGAACAGATTGATGATGTCAAAACAGTAGATTCTGTTTCAGACATAGTGAGTTTGAGGATTAAGCAAAACGATGCATAAACCCAGCAGACCACAGTGGACTGGGGATTTGCATACTTGACTTGTTCACTTTCAGTCTGCACTTGACTTGCTTGAAGTGGAAGAGCAAGAAAGGGCTTTAGGTTCCTCCATCATCCCTAGTATCTAGTCTGGTTCAGGTCTCCATCTGGGATCTCTGGCTTCTTCAGATTTGGGGGAATCCTCTTCAGCCAAGAATGCACCTTTGTGTGGTCGATCTTGGTCAAGGTCTGTTAAGATTCTCATCCAGATAAGCAAAAGCGTCTTTGATACATGGACTGTTTTACTCTGATCCAGATGTTGCCTGTGGTCTGCAAATCTCTTAGCAGTGCCCACCTACAGCAGCCACTAGCGTTCCTTCTGGCCCGTGTGACACAGCCACTTGCTGCTTTCCTTGCCCTGTTGTCCACAGTAGCTTCTGTGAGCCAGTGCTTCCGCCGGCCCAGAGCTTGTGAAAGTTGCCAGTTGAATGCCTTTAGGCAGATGCTGCTCCTCTTGCTCCCTGCCGCCATTCGTACGTTTCTTTTTCCTGCCTGATTGCTATACACATTTGGGTTTCATTTGCAAATGAAACGCACCTCACAACCTGGAGAGTGAATTACACCTTGTTACAGTGTTATCTAGAATTCAGAAAGAAATGGGGTGACTGTGGACACCATTGAAAGACGTCTTTCTCAAAGCAGTTTCCCCCTTTAGCCTGATGCTTGTATGTAAATAGGATGGAGCACTTCATGTTTCGTAGAATTCACATAGCAGTAGCTACTTCTTACTTACCTACCTTAACTCTTAGGAGACTTAACATTTATTGGGAACATAATTATTAGTCAAATCTTGTAGATTTCATTTAGTAATCAGTTAAACAACAGAATGGATTGAAACGGTGTAAGCCTCTGCATGTAGCTCCGGCATCCCATATGGGCTCACTTTTGATTCCTGGCTCTTCTACTCGAGATCCAGTTTCTTCCTAATGTGCCTGGGAAAGCAACAGAGAATGGCCCATGGGCTTGGGCCTCTGCATCCACCTGGGAGACCTGTAAGAAGCTCCTGGCTTCAGTCTGGCTCAGCTCCAGCTGTTGCAGTCGTATAGGGAGTGAACCAGTGGATGGAAGATCTCTGTCTGTCTCTCTCCTTCTCTCTCTGTAGCTCTGCTTTTCAAATAAAATGTAAATACATCTTTAACTGTTTTTTCACAATAGAAAGTAAATGTTTTCTGGGTTATAAGGAAAGTTTTTTCTAATCTTTCTTCATATGTTGTTTCAGTTTCCGTTACTATGGCAATGACGGCAGGGAACACAACCAGCTTTCCTATGAGCAACCATACCCGGGAGAGAGTGACTGTAGCCAAGCTCACATTGGAGAATTTTTACAGCAACCTAATTTTGCAGCACGAAGAGAGAGAAACCAGGTATAGTCAAGGTTCTTGAGCTATTATTCCGTGAGTGGAATGTAACACGTTTTCCATTAATCATGCTGTTTTAGTTTCTTGTACTGCCAGTCTACCTAGTTACTTGTTTTGTTTTCACTGAATACTTTTCTGGGATACCCAAAGCCTTGCATACCTGTATGCTTATATCACATGTCAAATCATGTCTTAAACCTTCTTCAAGTACAAAATTATGATATAACATCATACTTTTCATTTAGAGGGGTGCTTTGTGAATCACCAACTGTAAGCCAAAAAAATGTGTTGTGTGGATGACAGGAAGAAGAGAAGAATTAAAAGCAGTGGATGACAAGTCATTTTGTCTTCAGAAAGTTTTTAACGTAATAAGGGAGATAGTGCATATAAAGAGGGATGAGTATTGCCAAGAGAAGATTGCTCTTGACTGAGGCAGCTGGGAAGGTTCGTGAGTAGTAGTGGCATCCACACAGGCTTTAGAGGAGGAATGTTTTGTACACACGTAAGAGGAAGAAAACGATAAAAGAGAGGAAGGATATTAGAAATAGAAGAAAGGATTTTACCGTCCTGGGAGCCTTGCGTGCTTTGTTAACATAGTGAAGACCTTTACATTTTGAGAAGAATGAAGTGGTTGCAGCTATGTCTCTGGAAGAGAACTTCAAATGCGGTGCAGGGGATGTGGCCGGGTTAGGAACAGGAACGGCTGGCGATGTGATCCGGGCAAATGGGAAGGACGCTTGAGTGAGGGTTGTGTGAAAACAATAGAGAAGGATTGATAAAATGTGGCAACAGGCCACATATAAAATGTGTGTGAGAGAAGCAGTTTGGGCCCTGAAATTTCATGCCTAGGCAAAGTGGTGTAGTTTCGTGAAATAGGACTAGAACGGAAGATTGAGATTTTGAATTTAATTTTGGACAACATTTACTGTAGATTAGACACAGGTGAGGAGAGAATCAGAGAACTAGAAAATGAAATTTGAATAATTCATCAGAAGTCAGCTTAGAGTGCAGGTATATGAAAGAGTGGTAAAACATGGAGAATAGTGAGTGACCTAATGAATGAGTGAGCTAAGGAATGAGAGTGGAGCAGAGGCAGCACCAGCCTAGCGTTCCCCACCAGCAGAGTCAGTTTAGGAAGAGGGAAACATGTGAAACAGAAATGTAAGTGGTGAAGAGGTGGGTAAATCTCAAAAAAAAGGAAAAATACAATGTCATATGCATGTTAAACAAACAGGTCTAAAATATTCTCCAGCAGTAGGATATAAGTCAGCAGAGAGGTGATTAGAATTAAAATGGTCTTTACAATCTTTGCAGAAAGGTAGTAGAGATTGATTGACTTCAGACTTGGACAAATTAAGTGTTCATGTTCTGATTTCTAGGATAACAATAGTTTGCTAATTTTTAAACTAGTAGAAGGGGGAAATTAGTTGAAAAAAAAAAAAAGTTCAAAAGAAGGCAAGAGGGAAAAAAATTGGAATCCCAAAAGCTGAGAAACCGAAATACCCAATAGAAAGCAAAAAATAAATTAGAAATAAACTTATCTGTAGTTACATTGAGTATAAATGTGATTAAGTCTCTGGAAGTGATCAGATCATCATGCGGAAACCAAAGATTATGTCTTTTCAAAAGGTAGGCACTGCATATTCATCAGAATTTTAAAGGTTGCCTTTTTCTGCTGAATGGTTAAAATAATTGTTTTGCCCTTTATTCCCAAAGGAAAATAAGAATAAAAGTATCTGAAGTTATTAATGAACATCATCTTAGTTTGGTGCTGTGCGAGTAAAATTAAACAACTTGAATTTTCTAAGAGTTTTAAGTTTATCTAGTTGGATAAATGCATAAACCCAACAAAATATGGGTCAGGGCCAAATGTGAGAGCACTGTAGGAGGAAAACTGTTTTTAGAAAAAGGTATAAGAGGGGCCGGCTCTATGGCACAGTAGGTTAATCCTCTGCCTGCGGCTCTGGCATCCCATATGGGCACCAGTTCTAGTCCCTGCTGCCCCCTTCCAGTCCAGCTCTCTGCTATGCCCTGAGAAAGCAGTGGAGGATGGCCCAAGTGCTTGGGCCCCTGCACCTGCAAGGAAGACCGGGAAGAACACCTGGCTCCTGGCTTCGAATCGGTGCAGCTCTGGCCGTTGTGGCCATCTGGGGAGTGAACCAATGGAAAAAGACCTTTCTCTCTGTCTCTCCCTCTCACTGTCTGTAACTCTACCTCTCAAATAAATAAATACAATCTTTAAAGAAAAAAAAAGGAAAAGGTACAAGAGAAGTCATGGATCTTCCTATTTAGATATGGTGGAAACAGATAAAGGTTACTAGATCTCTTCTCAGAATGAGTGATGATTTCAAGTGTTAACGTTTGCAAGGGTTGCAGAAAGGGGTTGGTGGAGATTTGACAGCAGGGTACAAGTGAGGGTGTTTGGCCTAGTGGTTTGGATGCCCAAGTCCCATGTCAGAGTGCCTGGGATTAATCCTGGCTCCATCTCCTAACTTCGGCTTCTTGCTCATGCAGATCTTGGGAGACAGTGATGATGGCTCAAGTAGTTGGGTCCTTATCACCCACATTAGAGATCTAGGTTATGTTCCTGGCTACAGGCTTTGATCAGCCCAGTCCTGACCTTTGTGGGCCTTTGGGACAATAAACCAAAAGTGATTCCCTGTGTGCCCCTCAAAAAAGAAAAAAAAATTTTGGTGCGAAACGTTTTTTTTGAAAACCCATGCATTTTTCATAGTACGTGCTTTCCATGAATGGTTTGAAGACCCCTCATATATTAATAGTCCCAGAACAGTGGTCCTTATACTCTGGATTCTCTCTGCAGAGACAACTGGAAATCATTCAGCATGTAGCTTCGAGGTACCCGGGGGTGCAGGATGGCAGACACAGAACTTGATGTGAGGAACTTACTCCGTTTTAAGGGCTGAGGCCTGGAGTAAACAGAAGATAAACATCAGTGTGTGACGTGCTGAGGAAGCACGTGGGTGGGGAATGTGTTGTGAGGTGATCTTCATCATGGTTCAGGAAAGAGCTTATCTTTGGGCATGTTGTCATGAATGGCAAATACCAGAAAGTGTGTGTCAGGGTTTCAGTCTTGATCCCTTACACCAGTTGGAGTTAATCCTGAAAAACTGATCTCATTCTGACATCTACAAAACTAGTTAGAAAGCGTTCTCCCAGGTTTGTTTTTAGGAAAACATAATACAATGGAAACAAAATACTGTTCACTTGGGAATGGATTGCTAAATGCCTTCCACAGCTATCTCTTTAGTTACTGGTTACTTTTTCCCCATTCCCCACCAAATGCACAGTTTAATTGACTTCAAGGCATCATTTTAAAAAAATGAATAATTGAAAGGCAGATGTTCTGGTAGTTAGTGGGTTTATTTTTTATATATATATGCATACATACCATTCTAATTTTCAAAGAATTTTAATAGAATAAAATATGCCCAGCTGCGCTGAATATCTTTCCTTGAAAACTGAGCTTATAGTTTAAGTAAGCAATTTACCCACCTCAGTTAGCCAAAGAGTGTTAGGACCAGGATTCAAATGCAGGAATGTCTACCTTAAAAATATATGCTTTTATGGTTGGGTCTCTACCACCACATGGGAGACCTGGATTGAGTTTCTGGCTCCTGGCTTCATCCTGGTCCAGCCCTAGCTATTGCTGGCATTTGGGGAGTTAATTCACAGATGAGAGATTTCTTTCTCTTTGTCTCTTACCTCTTTGTTTTGCAAACAAATGAAATAAACATTTTTAAAAATTAAAAATGTAGGGCCGGCGCCGTGGCTCAACAGGCTAATCCTCCGCCTTGCGGCGCCGGCACACCGGGTTCTAGTCCCGGTCGGGGCGCTGGATTCTGTCCCGGTTGCCCCTCTTCCAGGCCAGCCTTCTGCTGTGGCCCGGGAGTGCAGTGGAGGATGGCCCAGGTGCTTGGGCCCTGCACCCCATGGGGAGACCAGGAAAAGCACCTGGCTCCTGGCTCCTACCATCGGACAAGCGCGGTGCGCAGGCCGCAGCGCGCCGACCGCGGCGGCCATTGGAGGGTGAACCAACGGCAAAAGGAAGACCTTTCTCTCTGTCTCTCTCTCACTGTCCACTCTGCCTGTCAAAAAAAAAAAAAAAATTAAAAATGTATACTTTCAACATCATTACCTTTTTATATTTCTAATATAAACACTGAGAAGTACTAATGATTTGGGTAGATCGAACTTTAGATAACACTTTTGTATATTTGAATGTTAATTTTTAAAGGGATTTATTTATTTGGAAGGCAGAATAGCAGCAGCAACAAAAAGGGGAGGGAGAGAGAGAGAGAGAGAGAGAGAGAGAGAAAGATCTTCCATCTGTGGTTTCACCCCCCAAATGGCCACAGACAGGCAGTTCTAGGTCACCCTGGAACCAGGAGCCAAGATCTCAATCCTAATTTCACACTTGGGTGGTAGGGACCCAGGTATGTGGAACGTCTTTTGTTGCCCTCCCAGGCACATAAGCAGAAACTGGATTAGAAGCAGAGGAGCAAGGACTCAAACCGGCACTCCCACGTGGGAAGCCCAGCGTCCCATATACCACAACACTGGTCCTAGAATATTAATCACGGTTGTTAAGAATTCATTTAGGCGTGAGAGTGAAGCAAACCTTTATAGTAAGTTACTCATTTGGCCAGTCTAAGAAAACTAAACCTACCTTTTTGAGAATGAAAATTAGTCTTTGTTTATTTTGATCCAACTTGAAACTTTATTTTTAGCATTGAAAACTGAAGTAGTTTGTTTGAATAAATGATACATGTTTTTGAATAAGTACAGTTAAGAACATACTTAAATTTTTAATTTTTTTTCTTTTGAAAAGGCAGAAGAAATTAGAAGTGGCCATGGAAGAAGAAGGACTAGCAGATGAAGAGGTAAAGCAGTAACCTGTACTTCCTGTACCAGAGTAACCCTAGTGAGTTTTATTTGTTAGCATTGGATGCTCTTAGAGCAGATGTTTGTTGTTCGGCCCAATGGTAGGTCCTGGATCTACGGAACTCCAGGTGTGTGGGACAGGAAAATCCAGCTTCCAGAGAAATCAGTCGTCTGCTAACTCTTTCATATTTTTTTCCTCATTTTTTTTTAAGATTTATTTATTTTTTTGAAGAGTTATAGAGAGGCAGAGGCAGAGAGAGAGAGAGAGGTAGGTCTTCCATCTGCTGGTTCACTCCCTAAATGGCTGCAACGGCTGGAGCTGGGCCAATCCAAAGCCAGGAGCCAGGAGCTTCTTCTGGGTCTCCCATGTTAGGTTCAGGGGCCCAAGGACTTGGGTCATCTTCCACTGCTTTCCTAGGCCATAGCAGAGAGCTGGATGGGAAGTGGGGCTGCCGGAACTAGAACTGGGGCTCATATGGGGTGCCAGCAATGCAGGCAGCAGCTTTACCCGCTACACCACAGCGCCCCCACCCCCACATTTTTCAAAAGCCATCTCCTTCTCTAACCCATTGCTACACCCTAATTTCAGCCACTGCATATTTCATCTGAAGAATACCTGCTCCCAAGTGGCCTCTCTCCTTCCCACCCCTAGTTTTTCTGTGCACTGTGGCCCAGGTGGATGTGATCACGTCACTCCTCCACTTAGTACCCCTCACGGTGCTGTCAGGACAAGGGTGAGCTCCTTACCTGCCGGGCTGCGAGACCGTCTGCCAGTCGGCCTCTGCCTGTCTCTCTCCAGCCTCTCATTTCTGTCACCGGTCCCTCCACACCAACCAATGTTGAATGACGCTCATCTCTCCCCTGTCGCCTGTGGACCTTTGCAGTGTGACTTCTGCTGCTTGGTGCTCGTCTTTCCTACCCAGCACCCAGTGTTCCTTGCGCGAGGCGTCCGTCCCGCTGGGAGTCTTCCCTAATGTCTCAGCGTGTGGTGTCGGCGTTCTGTCATGACACTAGAAGCTTCCTACCATCTTGCTCAGCTCAGCATCCAGAGCGGGGGCCGACGCTGAGGTGGGGCGGGTGGAGACTCATCTGCAGTGCCGTTGTCCCATATGGGTGCGGGTTCATAGCCCGGCTGCTCCCTGCTGGTGCCTGGGAAAGCAGCGGAGCATGGCCCAAGTGTTGGACACCTGCATCCACACGGGAGACCTGGGTGGAACTCCTGACTCCTGGCTTCAGCCATGCCCAGCCCTGGCTGTTGCAGTCTTTTGGGGAGTGGATGGAAGATCTTCCTTCGTCTCTCCCTCTTTCTCTGACTTTCAAAATCAATAAATCTTTAAAAACAGAAAATCTCCAGAGCTGGCATAGAATACATATTGGTGAATAAATGAGCAGTGTCACCCTCAGGTAGTTTACGTCTTAGAAGAGATTATGGGTGTGCATGTGTGCACACGTGCATGGATGTGTAAAGATGTGTGCTTGTGTTGGAATGCGAACTTTGAAAATAAAGGTTTTTCCCCCTTTAATTCGGGGAGGGGGCAGGTCACAGAAGGTTGCTTAGAAGAGGTAACAGTTGACTTGAATCTTTTTTTTAAAGGTCAATTATTTAAAACTCAGAGTTACACAGAGAGAGGGAGACAGAGAGAGAGATGGATCTTCCATCTGCCGATTCACTCCCCAGGTGGCTGCAGCAGCCAGTGCTGGGCCAGGCTGAAGCCAGGAGCCAGGAGCTTCTTCCAGGTCTCTCACTTGGATGGCAGGGTCTCAAGCACTTGGAACAGCCTCTTCTGCCTTTCCCAGGCCACTAGCTGGAAGTTGGGTCGGAAGTAGAGCAACCAGGACTCAACTGGTGCCCATATGGGATGCCGGAGTTGCAGGCGACAACTTTAGCTGCTGTGCCACAATGCCGGCACCGTGAATCTTGAAGAATATGTCGAATTGATATTATAGATAAGAGGTATATATTGTGGAAGGTACAATGAAGAAAGTTGCAAGGTAAGTCGATAACACACAATGGAAATCTAGGCTTGGAATAGTTAGCTAAGGTATACTGTATTGGCCGGCGCCGTGGCTCAACAGGCTAATCCTCCGCCTTGTGGCGCCGGCACACCGGGTTCTAGTCCCAGTCGGGGCGCCGGATTCTGTCCCGGTTGCCCTTCTTCCAGGCCAGCCCTCTGCTGTGGCCCGGAGTGCAGTGGAGGATGGCCCAAGTGCTTGGGCCCTGCACCCCATGGGAGACCAGGAAAAAGCACCTAGCACCTGGCTCCTGCCATCGGATGAGCGCGGTGCGCCGGCCGCAGCGCACCAGCCGCGGCAGCCATTGGAGGGTGAACCAACGGCAAAGGAAGACCTTTCTCTCTGTCTCTCTCTCTCACTGTCCACTCTGCCTGTCAAAAAAAAAAAATGCAGAAAGATATACTGTATTTTCTAAGCAGTGAGGAATCACAACATAGATTGATTAATGGTTTTCAGTGATCAGAAAAGAGTTTCCAAATTTAGTTTTAAAAAAGAGATCTATTTATTTATTTACTTGAAAAGCAGAGTTAGATCTTCCATCACTGGTTCACTGGCTGCAACAGTCAGGGGTAGGCCAAGCCGAAGCCACAAGCCTGGAGCTCCATCCGGGTCTCCCACGTGGAGAAGGGACCCAGGCATTCCATACACCAACTGCTTGAGCAGGGAGCTGGATCAGGAGTGGAGCAGCCAGGACTGTATCCGGCACTCATATGAGATGCTGATGCCACAGGTGGCAGCTGAACCCGCTGTGCCACGATGCCAGCCGCAGGGTTTCCATACTTAAAGTATACATCGCCAAGTGATGATTTAAGATTGCATTGTTACCTGATCTTTGCTGCACCTGTACCTGTATCTTTATAGTTGCAATATTTACATCAAACAGCAAAATATTTTGTAATTTATACTGAAGGTGATTATTTTGATAATCAGTTGATTTAATCTGGGAAATATTTTTACATTTAAGATTATTCATCATTCACATAAAATTACTGTAAGAAATATTTTGAAAAACTGGTTTGAATTTTATTCTTTAAATTTTATTGAGAGGGGCCAGCACTGTGGCGCAGTAGGTTAGCACCCTGGCTTGCAGCACTGGCATCCATTATGGATGCTGGTTCTAGTACCAGCTACTCCTCTTCCGATCCAGCTCTCTGCTATGGCCTGGGATAGCGGTGGAGGATGGCCCAAGTCTTTGGGCTCCTGTACCCACGTGGGAGACCCAGATAGGGCTCCTAGCTCCTGGCTTCAGATCGTTACAGCTCCAGTGGTTGTGGCCATCTGGGGAGTGAACCAGCGGATGAAGACCTCTCTCTCTGTCTCTCCCTCTCTCTGTAACTCTGTCTTTCAAATAAAAAAAAAATTATTGAGAAAGGTAATGATGTAAATCTGTCTTCCAGTCTATAGAGCAAAACTAAGACATACCTTCATTCTTCATTAGTACTCTAAGTTTCTTATGATTAAGAACTGTAGAATTGTAGTTGTTTTTATGTGCATTGTGCATGGTTTTGGGGACTTAGAGATCTGCATGCGAAGTCTCAGGAGAGATTACAGACACAGATGCCCGAGGGCCAGGCAGGCACATCAGCAGGAGCACACAGCTGCCGCATTTCAGGACGGCTCTCCAGGTTAGGCCCTTGCGCTCCAGACACACCTGCGTGGCATATTCAGCTCATAAGAAAGCAATGGGTTCTCTTTTTCCTCTTTATAAAACATTGGCTCCTCACGGTTTATCTCTTGGTAGAGACGTAGTATTTTCCTCTCCAGCACAATTCATGTCACCTGGTGACTGGCACACGATAAAGCGTTTTAAAAACAGCCTCAGTCCTCATCACATTTGTAAGTTGCCATCTTGCCGTTTGCAACCTCTGGTCTGCACCAGCAGGTGGCGCCATTTTGTTTCGTTCTCCTAGATGACTAGGAGAGAACGTGAGACGCTGTTGCTCCTATATATATAAACATCGTCCGCTGTAACTTTCTAAAGTAGAGAAGTACCCATTTGTAAAGGGCATGCAGGAAGGAAGAAAACAACATCCAGTTTCACGAAAACCCGGCAGCAGGTGTCGGTGTGCAGCTGGGCAGGTGGCCGGCAGCCCCGGGAGCAGTGCAGGAGGAAGGCCGGGCAGGTGCACGAGGACGACCGCTGTCCAGCAGGAGCAGAAAGGCGGCGAGGACGACCGCTCTCCAGCAGGAGCAGAAAGGCGGCGAGGGCCCCGCGGGAGCGCCGCTGTGCCTCGGGCGGTGCTGGCCTCGGCCCACCGGCCCTGCCCGGACCTGGATTCCCTGCTGCCTGCCGTGGTCTGGGGAACCTGGTTTGCAGGGACGAGAATCCCGAGGAACACGGACTACGGTTGACTCTGGAGGACAGCCGACACGGGGACGCCCAGGCTGCACGCAGAGCCGTGGACGGTGAAGCCCCTCCGGACCGATCGTCCTGGGCGAGGGCGGGTGTGACCTCGGGAGAGCGCTCTTCTTCCTGGAGACTGGGAGGCAGCTCAGCCACACGGGCTGTAAGCGGGCTTTTAAACCCCCATGTACTAGCTTCAGCTCCCTCTAAACTCTAACGCTGAGTTTAAGATTGAGGTCCTTTAATAGTCTTTGTTTAGGTAACACAGCCATGTTAAAGGTGATTCTTGTTGTTGTGAAATTTTGTGTTCCATTTACTGTGACTCCTCCCCCTCCCTTAAAAAAAGATGTATTTATATGTTTATTTTTCTGAAAGACCGAGTGATGCAGGGGGAGAGAGAGAGAGAGAGAGACACCTCCCACCTGCTGGGTCGGCAGCGGGACTCCAGCCAGGCGCTCCCTGTGCAGTGTGGAGGCCCCGCAGCCACACAACAGCTCCCACCCCACTCCTGCCTTTTTGCTGTTGATTGGCTGTGCCCCAGACCACATAAACGTTGCTTACTTGTGGTGTTACGCAGCCTATCAGGTATTTAATGAACATTTCTTGTCTGGCTGCCTGTTTCCCGTGCCTGTGGATTTTTAGACACAATTGATGAAACTGTAATGAGATTATCTTTTCCATTCAGATCAGACAGGTTTCTGTAACTACCCCCAACTGTACTCAGCTTTATAAGCCATAAAGGAGAGATTCAGAATATCTTTCTAAATTCTTGTATTTGTTCATTTATGTAATTAGAAAAAATTAAATCTTCTGTTACGTGGGCATGATACTGTAGTGCCACCGAGTGGCCTTAAAAAGGAACTACAGTTTTAAAATCGAAAACAAGCTACTTTGGGGAGCTTTTACAAGTAATTCTATTTCCTAAAATTCTTATAAGATAATTTTGAGCTCCTACTGTGCACAAAAGATATTTGGCATTGCAGTAATATCAAAAGAAGCCATGAATAGTCTTCATTGATCCTGTAAGATCTGTGGTTATTTTGTCATTAAGTGCAATTTTAAACTGTTGTTAAAAAGAGAAAAACTGGAGGACAAAGTTACTGTGTGTAGGTTAAGCAGCTGCTACACCGGCATCCCAGGTGGGCACCGGTTTGTGTCCCAGCTGCCTGCCGTGGCCTGCGAAAGCAGCAGAGGATGGCCCAAGTGCTTGGGCCCCTGCACCCAAGTGGGGGACCCGGAAGAAGCTCTTGGCGCAGCCCTGGCTGTTGTGGCCATTTAGAGTGAACCAGGGGATGAAAGATAGTGTCTGTGTCTCTCTCCGTATCGCTCTCTCTTTTTATAATTCTACCTTTTAAATAAATAAATGTATCTTTTAAAAAAAAAGGGAAAAATTTTAAACTGACATCTGAAAGGGAAAAATAACCCTAAATCTATGATTAGGGAAATTTATTTTTTAAACTGACATATAGACACTGTATCTGGGTAGCTTTTAGGTAAATAGGGAAATAACTGTCACATCATTTATTGTAGTTAATTTCCTTTACTGCTGGCTCCTTGCCAACAAATACCCTTGCATTATTGCCTAGTTATATTTTCAGTAGTACTACTGTATTTTATAATGTATATGGGCTGTGAAAATGGATATTTGTCAGAAATTTTTTTTTTTGACAGGCAGAGTGGACAGTGAGAGAGAGAGACAGAGAGAAAGGTCTTCCCTTGCCGTTGGTTCACCCTCCAATGGCTGCCGCGGTCGGCGCGCTGCGGCCGGCGCACCGCGGCCGGCGCACCGCGCTCATCCGATGGCAGGAGCCAGGTGATAGGTGCTTATCCTGGTCTCCCATGGGGTGCAGGGCCCAAGCACTTGGGCCATCCTCCACTGCACTCCGGGCCACAGCAGAGGGCTGGCCTGGAAGAGGGGCAACCAGGACAGAATCCGGCGCCCCGACCGGGACTAGAACCCGGTGTGCCGGCGCCTCAAGGCGGAGGATTAGCCTGTTGAGCCACGGCGCCGGCCTTGTCAGAAATTTTTAAGAAAATATTATTTGAGGGGCAGGCATTGTAACACAGTGGGTTAAGCTGCTGCTTAGAAAGCTGGCATCCCCTGTCAGTGCTGGTTCCAGTCCCAGCTGCTCCATTTCTGATCCAGCTCCCTGCTAATGCACCGGGAAAGCAGCAGAAGCTGGCCTAACTCCTTAGGCCCCTGCCACCCACATAGGAGATCCAGATGGATTTCCAGGCTCCTTGCCTCCACCTTGCCCAGCCCTGGTTGTTGGAGCCATCTGGGGAGTCAACCAGTGGATAAGATTTATCTCTCTCTCAATCTCTTTCTCCCTGTGTTGCTCTTTGTTTCAAATAAATAAAAATGTTTTTAAAGAAAAATTATTTAAGAGACAGAGTGCACTTTCATTCCCTGACTCACTCCCCAAATGCCTGGGGTAGCCAGAGCTGGGCTCTGCGTAAGTCAGGAGCTGGGAACGCAGCCCAGGTTGGTGGGTAGCAGTGACTCAGTCACTTGACCCAGCACTGCTGCCTCTCGGGGCTGCATTAGAAGGAAGCTAGAGTAAGGAGCAGAGCCGGGTGTGCACCCAGGCTCTCCTGTGTGGGACGGGGCTATCCTAACCACTGGGCTCAGTTCCTGTGCTAGAAAGCTTTTTAATTTGTGACTTGCCTTTTATTAATAATGTAATTTCCATTGTTGATATGCCTGAGTGTATAATGGAAGATAAAATTTGAAGATATAATTTCTCAATTTCATCCTCAAAGATTTACAGTGTTAGAAGTACCAGGGTTCCATTGCATTGATGGAGTCTGTCATAGTTTACCTAACGTTTTAAAAATGGACAGAGGTAGGAAGGGACATGCAGTGGCTGTGCCTTGAGCTGCGTGTAAGGCCATGTTCCTGCCTGTTACAGGACCCATGTCTGCTTGGCTCCTTCTCAGCTGAACCAGCAAAAGCTCAAAAAGGTCCAGCTAGAGATGAATAGGGCTTCGTTTCTCCCTGGTTTTTATTTCCTATTGTGTCACTTCTGTTAGGAACTGTGAATTTTATTTGCTGAGGGGGGAAAATAAGGTTTAGAAGATTAAATAAATGCCTGCTCCAAATGTAACCTTGAGTTTTTGTTACATTGCTTATTACTGCTATTTATTTTTTGTGATCTTGGTAGAAGCAATTATGAAATTACTGGCTTGGATGGTTTAGACTTAGTAGAGTAAAAATCAACTTGAGAATCCTATCAACCTTTCTTAAAGTTTAATTTTTATTTATGAATTAATTTAGCATGTAGATGAAAAATTATATTTTATATATGTATATACATATATACATACAGGTGTGTGTGTGTGTGTATGACTACCTAACATGAAATATTTACTAGAATATATCCCAAAAGTAAGGATTTTATCATTTTTTTCTATTACAAAAGTTTTCTTAGCCTTTGGCTCCTGAGTCTAACTTACTGTTGATGCAGATTCTGGGAGGCAGCAGTAATGGCTGAAGTCATTGGGTTCCACCCATGTGGGAGACTGGGTTGAGTTTCTGGGTTCAGCTTTGGTCTCTGTCAGCAGGGAGTAATGGGAGTGAACTGGTAGTTTTCTCTCTCAAATATTGGAATAATATTTAATTATTAAAAATTTAATTACTTAATAACAAAGTAATTACAGATTAATAACATTAGAAAATACTGCTTTGAAAAGTTTTCTTTAGATTGTTTTATTTTGGCTGGCTCCGCTGCTGAACAGGCTAATCCTCTGCCTTGTGGCACTGGCATACCGGGTTCTAGTCCCCGTCAGGGCACCAGATTCTGTCCTGGTTGCCCCTCTTCCAGGCCAACTCTCTGTTGTGGCCCGGGAGTGCAGTGGAGGATGGCCCAGGTGCTTGGGCTCCGCACCCCATGGGAGACCAGGATAAGTACCTGGCTCCTGCCTTCAGATCAGCGTGGTGCGCCTGCCGCAGCATGCCGGCCGCAGCGTCCATTGAGGGGTGAACCAACGGCAAAGGAAGACCTTTCTCTCTGTCTCTGTCTCTCACTGTCCACTCTGCCTGGCAATAAATAAATAAATAAATAAATTGTTTTATTTTTATTTCAAAAATGCTTGACTTTGGAAAATAAAATATAGCACTAATATATAACATTTAATAATAATAATACTTTGTCCCTACTTTATGTTCATCATTTTTCTATACTATAAGCTTCTTGGAAACAACCTGGTTATGAAATCATCCTTTTCAATTGTCCTCATTTTTTATCATAGAAAAAGTTACGCCGATCACAACATGCTCGCAAAGAGACAGAGTTCCTGCGGCTCAAGAGGACCCGGCTTGGCCTCGATGACTTCGAGTCTCTGAAAGTGATAGGAAGAGGAGCTTTTGGAGAGGTGTGTTTCTCCTTGGCACCACTGCTGCTGACAGTGTGTCTCAGGGTAGTTGGAGCAGTTGCTGGGTTGGCGTTTAGCCCAGCGGTTGACGTGCTGGTAGATGCCCATGTCCCATACGGAGTTTCTGGGTTGGAGTCCTGGCTCTGGCTGCTGACTCCAGCCTCCTGCCAGTGCAGCTCCTGGGAGGAGGCAGATGATGGCTTGTGTAACTGGGTCCCTATCACCCACTTCGAAGACTTAGATTGAGTTCCAGGCCCCTGGTTTCACCCTGGCCCAGCTTCACCTCCTGTGGGCATTTGGAGAGTGAACCAGCAGATGAGGGCTGGCTTCCTCTGTCCTCCTGTGTCTGTCTGTCCCTTTGCCTCTCAAATTAAAATACGTACATTTATTTGCTTGTATCCACTTTCCTATATGTAATCATTTATTTTATTTTTTTAAAAAAAATATGTGTGCATTGCTACTTTCCCCTTGACTTAAATAGTAGTGATTGTTTACCATTGATAATCAGTTATTTTTTATTCCAGGTACGACTGGTCCAGAAGAAAGACACAGGCCATATCTACGCAATGAAGATACTGAGAAAGGCGGATATGCTTGAGAAAGAACAGGTGTGGTCTCCTTAACACATGGCGCGCAGTGCAACGTCCACGGACCAGGTGTTAGAGCAGGTGTTTAGATGGGAAGTTTTAAAAGGCAGTAACCTCCTATTATATGACCTGTTAATATTTTGATAGCTTGTTTTAGTGTTCCTCAGTTCTTGTATTTAAAATTTCTTCCAAATTTATAGCCTTTGTATTGGTCTGCTCAGGCTGCTACATCAGAATCCCGCAGGCTGGGTGGCTTAAGCAGCAGAAACGTACTTTCTCCACGTCCTAGAGGTGTGAGATGCTGCCTCTGCTGTGTGCTCACGTGGGCAGTCCCTGGGGCCTCCTCTTGCGAGGACACGACCCCCTGCCCTGTGATCTCACTGCACCTTTCCTTTCCTGGGGGCTCCTCCCCACATAGAGCCACACCGCGGGGCTGGGGCTTCGCCAGATGAGCACTGGGGAGACACAGGTCTCAGTCCATAATAAAAGACCCCTTTTCTGAATCCTGTGAAAATAAGGAACAGTTCTTAGCATGCCCAGTCCCTGTCACCTGTCAAAGAAGCAAAACTTTTCTGAAAATTTGCCGATTCTTCACACCTACACAAATCCGTGACTACTTTTTCCTGTATTCTTGGGCTCTTTCCCTGTTTCCTGTGGCTTCATGCCTCTTCATGCCCCTCGTGTATTTGCTTTGTTCCCGTGTAGTTCCTGTGTGGGAGGACACTGTAGTGTGTGCACTGAGCACCTGCTCTAATGGAGTACTAGGCTGTTGGGGGGTGGCCTGCCTCTGCTCCTGTGCCTTGTCCCAGTCCCCCTGCAGCACCTGGCCCTGGTTGTTACTGGACTGTGACCGCGGGATATTCACTGCACCCGTTAACTTTGTTACTTCAGTAATTCAGCAAGCATGCATTGATGCCTGTGGTGTACCGAGTGTTGTAGGTTCTGGGACAGTAGTTACCAAAACAAACCTGGTCCTGCTGGCATGTGATGGTAGAGAAAAGAGACAGCCATTTGCAGGTTGTCATGATTGATAAGCAGTGTGCAGAATGTTGTTTGAAAGGACAGGGTGATCTACATGAACTGGGTTTAGGAGGAAGAATTAGATCTGGGAGGAAATAATTGATGAGAACGTGGGTGATGAGGAAGAATGATGTGGGAAGGTCTGGTAGAACAGAGGCCCGGGTGCCAAAGACAGAGCCCCGAGGCGAGAACAGTCTTGGCCTTCCCCGAGAGGAGAAAGAAACCTTCAGGGGTGGCAGGGTGAAGGGAGGAGCCACCGGAGGGTAGCAGGAGAGGCAGGCGGGCCAGCACACGTGACCAAGAAAGAGCAGCTTCTCGTTATCATAGAGGGGAAAAAAAGAACGCAGTGTCGTGGAAGCCACGAGGAGAGGCCAGAGCAGGCAGTGGTCCGCTGCGGCCAGTGCTCCCAAGACAGACCACGAGGAGAGGCCAGAGCAGGCAATGGTCCGCTGCGGCCAGTGCTCCCAAGACAGACCACGAGGAGAGGCCAGAGCAGGCAATGGTCCGCTGCGGCCAGTGCTCCCAAGACAGACCACGAGGAGAGGCCAGAGCAGGCAGTGGTCCGCTGCGGCCAGTGCTCCCAAGACAGAGCAAGAAGGGCACCGTGTGCCGATTTCTGACATGGAGATGTTAAGTGATTTGCCAAGGGGCACTGTGTAGGGTTGGAAGGCAGACGTCTCATCGTAGTGGGAGAGGGCAGAGTGGAAGCCACAAATGGAGAAAGCGAGTAGAAGTGGAGAAAGAGTAGAGGCACAGGAAGCAAGTATGGATAAATGCTTCGTGTGAAGCAGGACAAGGAGTCGACTGACAGGGAAATTTAATCAAAAGGAGGTGGGTTTTGTTCTTTGGTTTTTGGTTTTTTTCCCCTTAGGACAAGAACTGACTCAGTGCTAATGGGAGGTATTTATTAGAAAGGGAAAAACTAAAGATGCAAGAAAGAGAGGGGAGGTAATTACAAGAGTAATTATTAGAAGATGGAGGAGCAGGGACATAAAAATGGAGGAAAACCGAGTAAAATGGGAACAACCGCAGGGCGCTGGAGATGGCATTCAGGAGTTCCCCGTTCCTGCCTGAGCGGAGATGAGTGAGGGCCTCAGTCTCAAGTAGAGGAAGTAGGGAGGGCTTACGGGGACGTGAAGACAGAGGAGCTGTGGACCCATCATCCGGAAGTGTGGGAAAGCAGCCGTGACAGGGAGGTAGAGGTGAGTGCCCACGGGGATTGGCAGCCATGGATTGAGAGTACAGTGCACGGTCTGGTAACCTTAGCCTGGTTTCAGGTTGGGTGAGAAGGTGATAGGCACTATCGAGAGACTGGCAGGGGGCCAGGGTTATAAGCAACTTTGTTGATGTCACACTGGTTCCAGAGGGAAGAAATGTAGAGAGCAAGGAATGCTGAGAGAGTGATTTGGTTTATGGGTAAGATAATGATTAGAGTAAGGGCATGGGTTGAAGACGGAAAGCCTCAGAGACCAGGCGAGTTAAGTGGAAACTAACTTACCAACAGTGGTATTTGTCCTGGATAAGGTGTAAGAGAAAGGACAAGAGGTAGCAGGCAGTTCAAGATGTAATCCAGCTACTGGCCACATGTGGCTGAATTGTAGCTGGGCTGCAGGAGCTATGCTGTGAATGTCAAATAGATGGCAAGTGAAGACACGCTGCCCTCCAAAAGCACAGACATCAGTTTTGTATTGCTTATATATTGAAGTACTATTTGAATTATGGAGTTACATAAAGTAGTATTAATATTAACTAGACCTGTTTGCTTTCACTTTGTAAAAATACTCTTCTACTTCCAGAAGATTCCATCTGCAGCTTGAATCATGTTTGTATTGGACAGCCCTGGTCTAGAACATTTGGCCGGGCTTTGAGGAGACTTGGGGCCACTGTTCTTGTCCTTGGCAGGGGCAGTCTCCCCGTGAGTCCAGCATCCAGTCCCTTTTACCTTTTGAGGTTGTTTCCCCCATCCCTTGTAAGCTAATCTGCATTCATTTTAGAAAACCTTTCCCTATTCTAGTCTGTTAGTATTTTACATGTTAGCACATTTACTGGGATGGTGACCACCCCACATGATTAAAGAGCTGCTGTGTGCCTGCTCTTGTGGTAGCAGATGACTGTACGTCCTCTGTGGAAACTGGATTTCCACATGCAGAAGTGTGAAGCAAGACCCCTAGCTTACACCTCAGAGAAAAATCCACTCAACATGGATTAAAGATCTAAATCTACCACCTGACACCATCAAATTATTAGAGAACATTGGAGAAACCCTGCAAGATATAGGCATTGGCAACGACTTCTTGGAAAAGACCCTAGAGGCACAGGCAGTCAAAGCCAAAATTAACAATTGGGATTACATCAAATTGAGAACTTTCTGTACTGCAAAAGAAACAGTCAGGAAAGTGAAGAGGCAACCGACAGAATGGGAAAAAATTTTTGCAAACTATGCAACCGATAAAGGATTAATAACCAGAATCTACAGAGAGATGAAGAAACTCCACAACAACAAAACAAACAACCCACTTAAGGGATGGGCCAGGGACCTCAATAGACATTTTTCAAAAGAGGAAATCCAAATGGCCAACAGACACATGAAAAAATGTTCATGATCACTAGCCATCAGGGAAATGCAAATCAAAACCACAATGAGGTTTCACCCCACCCCAGTTAGAATGGCTTACATACAGAAATCAACTAACAACAGATGCTGGCGAGGATGTGGGGGAAAAGGCTCACTAATCCACTGTTGGTGAGAATGCAAACTAGTTAAGCCACTATGGAAGACAGTTTGGAGATTCCTCAGGAACCTGAATATAACCCTACCACACGACCCAGTCATCCCTCTCCTTGGAATTTACCCAAAGGAAATTAAATTGGCAAACAAAAAAGCTGTCTGCACCTTAATGTTTATTGCAGCTCAGTTCACAATAGCTAAGACATGGAATCAACCTAAATGCCCGTCAATAGAAGACTGGATAAAGAAATTATGGGATATGTACTCTATAGAATATTATACAGCAGTAAAAAACAATGAAATCCAGTCATTTGCAACAAAATGGAGGAATCTGGAAAGCATCATGCTGAGTGAAATAAGCCAGTCCCAAAGGGACAAATAGCATATGTTCTCCCTGATCAGTGACAACTAACTGAGCACCTAAAAGGAAACCTGTAGAAGTGAGACTGACACTATGAGAAGCAATGATTTGATCAGCCCTTGTCCTGACTGTCAAGGAATAGCATACTATTTTATTCTTTGTGGTATTTTCTTTTTCTACTTAATACCATTAGTTGAACTCTTTACTTAACAGAATTATTCTTAGGGGTTTAAACCCAACTTAAACCCTGTTAAAAATAAGAGTGGGAATAAGAGAGGGAAGAGATGTACAGTTTGGCACATACTCCCTTGGACTTAACCCTAAGGGTAAAGCTAAAAACTTGCCATGGGAATCCAACTCTCATTAAGTTGGCAGATGTCAATGCTATCTTGCTTATTAAAGTGATCAGTTTAAGTTCATAACTGATCATAAAGATAGGATTAAATGTCAAAGGGATCACATAAATAAGACCAGTGTCTGCTGATAATAATTGATAGAATTAAAAAGGAGAGAACAATCCAACATGGTAAGCAGGATGCACAGCAGACTCATAGAATGGCAAATGCTCTAAACAGCACTCTGACCTCAGAATCAGCCCTTAAGGCATTCGGATCCAGCTAAAAAGCCCATGAGAGCATTTCAGGCATGGAAAGCCAACACACTATGGCAAAAAATAACCTACATGAAGGATCTCTGTGAGTGAGATCCCAGTGGAAAGAAGGGGCCCTCAAAGAAGGAGGTACTTTTCTTTGAAGGGAGGCAAGAACTTCTACTTTGCATATGGCCTTGTCTAAATATTAACAGAGTTTGTGGACTCAAGAGGCTTCCATAGCCTTAGCAGCTCATGACAAGAGCCTCAGGTGATTACTGACATAAAAAATTAGAGTGTCCATTGGTAAATCAACAACAGGAGTCACTGTGCACTTGCTTCCCATGTAGGACCTCTGTCCTTAATGTGTTGTACTATAAGAATTAAAGGTAAATCCAATCTTTATGCAATACTTTATGCTTTGTGTGTCTGTGTGGGTGCAAACTGTTGAAATCTTTACTTAGTATAGAGTTGATCTTCTATATATAAATATAATTAAAAATGAATCTTAATGAAGAATGGGTTAAGAGAGGGAGTAGGAGATGGGATGGTGAAAAAAAAAATCGTGGCAGATTTATGATGTGGTTGTTTCTCCTGAAAACACCAGGTACAGCACCAGAAGTTCAGGGTTTTTCCTTTATCATTTTCAAATGCTGTCTAAAAGGGAATTGCTGCTATTTTTCTCTTAATGAAACAGAACCAGAGACGATAATGTTTTCTGATGCCAGAAAATATATTATTACCCTGTGACTTCTGAGCTTGGATCTCAGAGCTTTCAGGGTACCGTGCAATAGTGCAGTAATCCCAGACATGATATTTTAAGCAGATCCTATTTTATTGTCATGAAAAGATTTATAAATCCGTATTCTCCTGTGATGTGGGTCAGAGTTCATCATGGGGCTTACTGAAAATTACATGAGCTTCAAATAAAACATGACAGTTAGTCTGTGAAGAAAGAATGTAGGAATACATTAATGCAAAAGCACTTGAAAACTGACCAGTTGAACCAATCCGAGACGTTATTCAGTTTGCAGAATTTTCTAGTCTGTGAAATTTTCACACACTGTTATCTCTAGTAATCCCTAGTCTGACAAATCATTAGCAGAACTCTCAAAACTTAAGTTTTGGTCGTTGATGTTTAAAGATAATATAGAGAATTTATAGTACTTCCAAAAGTTTTTATAAACGTCCTACTTTTTAAAAAACACAAAAATCTAGCTAAACCTTTTGTGTAGCAGTTCATCTGAGTTTGCTAATTTTAGCAAGCTTTGCCTTTTGCATACCAGTTTATAGATGATTAATTTCTACATGTAACATTTAAAGCCATACTAGTACCTTGAGTTTATATGACAAAGCTAGGGTCATTGCTGAGTGGAGGTTTTGGTTGGAAAGTTTTGAGATTAGTCATTGCCCTATGTGAGAGGCCTTGGATGTTCATCCCGCCTTTTCAGGACTGAAGATGTAGAGTAATCCCAGACAGACCTGGAGCGCCTTAGGAAGTTCAATGAGAATAGGAACACACATAGATCTTTCAGGTATTTTCTAGAACTCCAGCTTCACTTCATGACTGTTCTGGGTGAATAATTTGTAATATACATGCTTGAGAAATATATCATGTGTTACAATTTATTTATTTTTTTTCAAAACACATTCACCTAGGTGGCCCATATCCGAGCAGAGAGAGACATTTTGGTAGAAGCTGATGGCGCCTGGGTGGTGAAGATGTTCTACAGCTTTCAGGATAAGAGGAATCTTTATCTAATCATGGAGTTTCTTCCTGGAGGTAACAGAGAACGTTGTAGCAATGACAGATGCTTTTCAAAAACGTAATAGTAATGTTAGTGATTGGGTTTACTTTTATGTTCCTAGCTCTGAGGTTTTATAGTCAGTCATAATTTCTCAGTATTTACTTTCAGAATAATGCGAATTTTGACCACACATCAGATTATTGTGAAGCAGTGATGTAGTTGGTATGTTTTAAGTACTAACATTCTGGATTCACTGTATGTAACTAGATTGTTACATGTCAAGAGTTAAGAAAAATAAGTCAATAAACAAGAAGATAAACAGCTCAGTGGGCAAAGGGTAAGACAAGGGAAAGAAGAGAAACTCTGGCTGGTCTACCAAAGACTCTGTGGACTTAGAAACCTCCCCACATGTGTGCCTGAGAGTCCTGTGAAAGGGTTCTCTTGGTTCTATCAGTAGAAGAATGGAAAAGTAAATCCAAGCTTAGTGATGTGATGGTTCTCTCCCCAGCTAGCCACAACGGCAGGGCTGGGCCAGGCAAAAGCTAGAAGCCTGGAACTCTATCTGTGTCTCCCGCATGGGTAGCAAGGGCTCAAGGACTTGGGCCATCTTCTGCTGCTTTCCCAGGTGCACTAGCAGGGAGCTAGATTGGAAATGGCAGCAGCTAGGACTGCTTGCTAGGACAGCAGCTAGGACAGCTGGCAGCTTGCTAACCCAGTGCACCGCAATGCTGGCCGATGAGGGTACTGTTAATGTAAACCATTTTTCCTCTTAAGCAGCTTGCTGTGGGTGTTGAGTGGGGATGTTTCTTCACTGAGCTGTGCTCTGGTTGGATTTCACATACTTTCCATTTTAAAAACCATCACATGTTGTGAAACTTTGGCTTGTGCAGTGACTGCTGTTCAGTCTCAGGGCTGGTTAGAGGTACATGGGGGATCCCAATTGCTTACACAAAGAGCTTTTCAAGTGTGTAATGAACATGACGCTTCCCTTACTTAGGTGACATGATGACATTGCTAATGAAGAAGGACACCTTGACAGAAGAGGAAACTCAGTTCTACATTTCAGAGACTGTGCTAGCCATAGATGCAATCCACCAGTTAGGCTTCATCCATCGGGATATTAAACCGGACAACCTTCTATTGGATGCCAAGGCATGTGAATAAATTGCATTATTCGGTGCTGCTCGTTCAGTAGAGCTGCCTGGGGTGGGCAGCTGCAGCTTAGGCTATTGCTGAACTACATCACTTCATAGCGGGATGCAGGCAGAGGGCTTGCGAGAGAGATGACGTCACACGGATGGGCTGCCTTGTTACTCTGCTTTCTACTCTGTAGTTTTACCTTTTGCCTGTAGGCAAAATCTTTTACAGTAATTGCCATGAAAAGAGGAGCTTCTAAAAGTCTTTTTGTTCTCGAAATTAATGTAGTCCCCTGATTTTTTGCTGGATATCTTTTGTCTTAGGGTCATGTGAAATTATCTGATTTTGGTTTATGCACGGGGTTAAAGAAAGCTCACAGGACTGAATTCTACAGAAATCTCACACACAACCCACCAAGTGACTTCTGTAAGTTTGATTTCCTTTTCTGGTTAAAATATTACAGCTGGTTTAATCCAGCCCTGGCTAGAACCGAAGATTCTGTCTCTTTACCTCCTCATTCCCTCATTGTACCAGTGTAGTTTGGATGTACAAGGGTCCTTCAAAAAGTTTGTGGAAATGGATTTAAATGGTAAGTTTGGGGCTGGCATTGTGGCACAGCAGGTTAAGCTGCCACTTGTGTTGCTGCTGGCATCTCATATATATATATATATATATATATATTTTTTTTTTTTTTTTTGACAGGCAGAGTGGACAGTGAGAGAGAGAGAGAGAGAAAGGTCTTCCTTTTCCGTTGGTTCACCCTCCAATGGCTACCATGGCCAGTGCGCTGCGGCCGGCGCACTGCGTCGACCTGAAGCCAGGAGCCAGGTGCTTCTCCTGGTCTCCCATGATGGCCCAAGCACTTGGGTCATCCTCCACTGCACTCTCGGGCCACAGCAGAGAGCTGGCCTGTAAGAGGGGCAACCGGGACAGAATCCAGCGCCCCCACTGGAACTAGAACCTGGTGTGCCGGCGCTGCAGGCGGAGGATTAGCTTAGTGAGCCGCGGCGCCGGCCAACATCTCATATTGAAGTATTATTTTGAGTCCAGGCTGCTCTGCTTGCAATCCAGCTTCCTGTAATGTTCCCAGGAAGGCCACAGATGATGATGTGCATGGAGCTCCTAGCTCCTGGCTTGAGTGGGCCCAGCCCTGGCAGTTGTAGTATTTGGGGAGCAAACCAGCATATGGTTTCTTATAACTCTGCCTTTCAAATAAATCAATTTAAATATATGTATGTATGTATGTATATGTATGTATGTATATGTATATAGGTATACGTTTATTTTGGAGCAAGCATTTTTTGAAGTTCATGCATAGTTGACTGTCCATCAGCTATTTGAAGTTCCCTTGCAGATGTGTCATTTTGGATTTTGATGAGAGTTTTCCTCTCTTGATGACAGTCTGTTTTGTTGAAATTAGCTTTTCAGAACATGAATTCGAAGAGGAAAGCAGAAACATGGAAGAAGAACAGGAGACAACTGGTGAGTCAGCTATGTTTTTAAGAAAGAATTTTGTGTCCTTGTCCCCAAATCCCATGTGGCTTTTTTCTTGATTATCTGGTATCTTTATAATGATTAGCGGTGATAGAGCTGGTTCTGGAACCACACAGTTTCCCTAGTGTTCTGCAAAGGGACTGTTGATGTTGACTTTGTAGCTTACTGTAGAGGATGCCTTGTGGCTGTCAGCGCGTAGGTAAGCTGTGCGTGCACAGTGAGTCTCACCAGTGAGGGCAGCTGCAGGTTCCAGTGTTCCGTCCCTGCGGTGTGAGTCCTTAAAACCCGGTGCAAGTGAGGTGGTTGCAGTTGCTAAGAACTTCTTTATAGATAAACAGGAAGTTTGGAATGTCAGCAGTGTTACAAGGATAGATAAAATACAGTTTGGAAGCAGACTTTACCTTAGATGAGCTTAATTCCTCCTGTAATGTAGAAGTACACTATTTTTAACTCCATGCCATTTCCCACCTATTATTTAGCAAATACAAGAGTTGCTTCCCCTTTTTCCTGCTTCCCTTTTATCTTGTTAACTAGATCCTTGACCATTCCTAAGGTTAGGAGTGAACTTTTAACTTTGTTTTCCTAATTTCTGACCTAGCGCCTGGCTCACTTAAGCGCTCCCTAAGCATTTGCTCAATTCAGCCAAGTGAGGCGAGGAAGGCTCACTCAGCATTCCTTCAGAAAGTGAACAGACTGACCACTCCTAGTCCAACGCCTCTGCAGCCACTGGCTGTGGCCTTGGCATTGTGCTGCCTATTCTTTGATTAGCCAAAGGATTGCAGATTTCCTGTGCCTATCAAACAACATTACGCGGTTTCCAAAATGTATAGAGCTATGCGTTGGGGGATAAACTTTGTCCTACTTTTAAATGTGTCACTTTTAGATCAGATTTTAACATTGAGAAAATAATTACAGCATCTCCTCTTAAAGGGAAAAAAAATGAATACTGCTGAAAACTGTGGTGGGAATTCTCTGCCTCCCTTTACTGAAGAGTCCCAGGTATTGCTCGTCTGTGTGCTTTCCTAGTCTCGCGGCCCAGAGCCCCAGGCCTTGAACAGTGCTTCCAGGAGATGCGGAGGGGACTCGATATCGGAGGCAGGACATTTCTTAGCACCTGTTTCCACTGCACACTAAACGCCAATCATGTCTTCCCCCAGATCAGTGAGGCGACAGAATCTGTCACACACCCTCACATGGCCCCCAGAGGGTTAGCCCTGTTGAGAACTACTGTCTCCAAGAAATAATTTTTCTAAGACTTTGTGTGAGTTAAGAATGAAAGACTGCATCATTTCCTGATGGAAAAGCAGTGTGTGGGAATTCAGTTCACGATGCAAATACCTGGCGCTTCCATGGTGGCATGGTGGTCTGCATTTCACAGAACTCAGTCCCTTTGGCCATTCATCCTCATTCAGCTCTTTCAGGACAGGTGGCATTGCTCCAAATCTGTGTCAGCAGAAACTGAGACTCCCAGGGGGTGGCTAACTTAGCAACACAGTGGTAGTGAGTGGGGAAGCCGGCCTACTGTGTGCACTGGGCTTAGGACTACATTTACAAATGAGCGAGCAGAGCTTCCCGGGGGGCGCACTCATGTGTTCTGTCACCTAGAGACTGGGCTCAGGGCTTACCACTGAGCCTAACACATGCTAAACATGCGGAGTCCTTATTAAATGAAAAACGAGCTTCTATGTATCTATATCTATCTATCTATCTATCTATCTATCTATCTGTATATATCACCTTTTCTGGTAGCAGGCATACTCAGAGATGACAAAAACCACAGTATGAGTGCAGGTTTCACACGCTGCTCCTTTGTAGGCGTATTCCACAGTTGGGACGCCAGATTACATTGCTCCAGAAGTGTTCATGCAGACTGGCTACAACAAGCTGTGTGACTGGTGGTCCCTGGGCGTGATTATGTATGAAATGCTAATAGGTATGTGTTATCGTTCATTTATGCACATATTCTATACATTTCCTTATCTTACTTGAACATGTATGGCAGATATCCTGAACTCTTGTAAACCTATTTCTGAGTTTTCCAGTGCTCAATATAAACTGACTAAAAAAAAAAAAAAAAAGGGTGGGCGTTCTGCCAGTAGTTAAAACACCCATATCCAACATTGGAGTATCTGGGTGTGATACCAGCTCTGGTTCCTGACTTCAGTTTCCTGCCATTGCAGAACTTAAGATGTAGCAGTGATGGCTCAAGTAATTGGGTTCCTGTCACCCACGTGGGAGACCAGGATTGAGTTTCCAGGTCCCAGCTTCGGCGTAGGCAGCACTGGTTGTGGCTGGCATCTGGAAAGTAAACCAGTGGATAAAGGCTTTCTCTGTCTCTCAGATAAATTAATAAATAAAGGGGCAGTACTTTAAATCCTTTATTAATTTCAGCAGCATTTTTTCTTAAAGTTTTATTTATTTTTTACTTGAAATGCAGAGTTACAGGGAGGCAGAGAGAGAGAGAGGTCTTCCATTCATTAGTTCACTCCCCAAATAGCCACAATGGCCAGAGATGTGCCGATCCGAAGCCAGGAGCTTCTTCCAGGTCTCCCACGTGGATGCTGGGTCCCAAGAACCCAGGCTGTCGTCTGCTCCTTTCCCAGCCATAGCAGAGACCTGGATTGGAAGTTGAGTACCCGGGACTCGAACCAGTGCCCATGAACCAGCACCCATTTGGGATGCCAGCAGTGCAGGTGGCGGTTTTATCCTCTGCGCCACAGCGCTGGCCCCTCAGTAGCAATTTTGCTATAAATTGGAGAATGGAGGCCCTTCTGATGGTTACGCAAAGCGTGCAGGTTGCTTTGTTGCTTGTGGCGCTCATTCAGGGGTGTAACTTAATTAACACACAGAAGATGAGGAGGCTTTCTGCTGTTTGGTCTGTAGGATATCCACCTTTCTGCTCTGAAACACCTCAGGAAACATACAGAAAAGTGATGAACTGGAAAGAGACGCTGGTGTTTCCTCCAGAGGTCCCCATATCAGAGAAAGCCAAGGACTTAATTCTCAGGTTAGTAGCTGAGTTCCTGGGAGAGGCCGGGGTGGCTTAGCATGTCACGGTACCCACAAGACCCATCCCACTTTTGTCAGGGAACTTTGCTGATCTACGCAGCCCAGATCAGTAAGGAATGGGTGTTCCTAAAACCGTGAACTCTCGAAATACGCAGAAAGTGCAGAAGAGGAGTCTTGTTTCAGTTACCAGAACACACACACGTTACTCTGAGCAGCAGACAGCGTCGTAATGCTTTACAAGTGAAATGTCTTACATACCTGGAGTCTCTAGTGTAACTAATGTGATGGCTTCTCTGTTTCCATGTTCCAGATTTTGTGTTGACTCTGAAAATAGAATTGGAAATAGCGGAGTAGAGGAGATAAAAAGTCATCCCTTTTTTGAAGGTGTGGACTGGGGGCACATAAGGTACGCGGCTGGGCTGTGAGCGGGAGAGGTCTGGGGGAAGCAGGATGGAGGAGTTCATTTGCCTTTGATTCTGTGTATCAGATACAAGAAGTAGCGTTAGGAAGTCAAGTCGGTGTTTCCTGGCCTGTGTGAGTGAGTGGGACTAGTGGCTACAGCTGACGCACCATCGCAGGCTGATGGCGTGCTAAGGGAAGAAGCACACACCGTGCAGTGGATGGGTTCTTGCGGGGTGCTTAGTGAGGGCCGTGAACCCCTGCAGGGGTGTCTGCATCTCACACTGTGACCCTGTCTCTCTCACTCCTAGTGAGCTACAGCTCTGTGGGACTGCAGGAGACGGTTAAACATGCAGCCACTTTGAAGAATGGCTCTGGCTGTTCGTCGTGAGCTTGGCCTTTTCTCATTTATGGTTGAACTACCTCAGCCGCCTGTTCTGCCCGTGGCACCAGCTAGAAGTGTGAAGCCGGTGGTGCCAGTTCCCCTTTCACATAGCCTGGGAGCTGCTTTCTTAGGCTGTGGGCTGGCTCTCCCCACGGGCACACGGTGCATCTTGCATGGCCTGGCCTGCTTCTCCCGCCCTCACGGTTTGGGGCCTCTGTTCGTTCCAGATGAGGTGCTCTTCTCTTCGCAGCCCTTGCCCCTGCCTCGCCTCGCCCCTGGCCCTGCCTCACTAGCTCCTTTTTCACCTTTCTTCACTGGGTCATTCCCCAAGTGGCTTCAGTGGTTGGGGCTGGGCCACACTGAATCTGAGAGCCGGGAACTCCATCCGGGTCTCCTACATGGGTGACAGGGGCCCAAGCACTTGGGCCAGCTTCTGCTGCTTTCCTGGGCCCATCAGCAGGGAGCTGGATCAGAAATGGGGCAGCGAGAACTCTAACCAGCACTCCAATTTGGGACGGTGGCATTGCAAGCAGAGTCTTAACCTGTGGTCCCATGCTGCCGCCCCTCCTTTGCACCTTCCAGGCTGCCTGTGTGCCACTCCCTCGGCGCAGGTTTGCACTGCCGAGCCTGCTGGGGCCTTCTAGCTGTCTGACAGTTAATAGCCAACGCGAGGGAGTGCCCAAACAAGTGTATGGGAAGTGGAATTGAAAGATAAGGTTATTTTGGTGCAAAAACCATTTGGAAATCCATGCGTAGGTTTTTCATACTGCATATTTTCCATGAACTTTTGGAAGACTCCCCCCCTAATTTTTGATCATTAGTTGTGTGTCCATCTATGTTCTTAAGAACGTCACTTGGATTTCTCACCATATCCTCAGGATAAGCCCTGTAAAGTAGGAGCAGTTAGGAGCCGTATTTTACTGATGAGAGAAACAAGGTGTATAGAAGTGAGGTAAGTTGCCTGCAGTACCACAGCCAGTCAGTGGGAGAGCCAGACCTGGGTCCTGGCAGTGTGACTGAACTGTGACACCACACCTGCTTCATTTCGTTGTGGAGAACTGGGGTGCCCCTCTTCACAGTCGGAGGGATGCTTGGAGACAGCCAGTCCAACCTCTGGGCTTTATAATGAGGAAACAGAAAGCAAGGACTTGGCTGGCCACAGACACACTGCTAAGAAGACAAAAAGGATAGACTTCAGGGCTCCAGGCTCCATCATTCCACTAAACTAAGTCAAGTCAGTATACGGTCGGCCCTCCACAGCTGTATTTTCTGCATCCATGGATTCAGCCAACTGTAGATTGAATATAGTTGGGAGTAAACTTGCGCCTGTCCTGAAGACATGTAGACTTTTCTTACTATGCCCTAACTGTTGCAGTATGGCAACTATTTACATAACACTGACATTGCCTTCAATATTATTAGTGACCTTCGAATGATATAAAGTCTCCGGTAGGATGTATGTAGATTCTGTGCAGACACTGTGCCATTTCATGTAAGGGACTTGGATTTTGCTATCCATGGATGTTCTGGAACCAACTGGATCCAACCTATGGATACTGAGGGATGACAGTATTAATTATAAACAACGTGGAATGATTCTGGTAAAAAAAATATATATATATGTATTATTGAAGTGGATTCATTCTGAGAGGAGGAGCTTGATGGGGGCAAGAGGTGTGGAGTTACCACACAGACCCCGGGAGTCGGGTGAAAACAGGCCAGAGGCGAGCAGCCCACAGACTCGTTTATTTCAGTTGGTACTGCAGCTTATATAGCCAAGGCAGCCAATCCGGTCTAGAGAAGGAAGGCATCACACCACGACTTGTGTATTCCTGATTCTCTGAAGATGTGTGAGTTGTTGGTTCCTATGTTATGACTGACACAGTTATGATTTGTGTAAGTCACGACAGAGATCTCCTCACAAAGACATAGTTCCTTCATCTTTTATACTCCTTATTTTCCTCAGCAATGTTTGAGTTTACATGATCTCTACTGGAAGAATTCTATTCCTAAAGCAGTATCCCAAATACTTTATATAATAATAAAAATCCTTAAAGTAAAATCTCTTCTGTTTTTCTTTTCCTTTCACTAACTCTTGTTTTTCTGCTTAAAAAAAAAAAACAGCATGAGAAAGTCTTAGTACAAAGACATGGAAATTCTACAAAAATGGAAATATTTGAATTAAAAAGTCATCCTCATGGGTTGGGCATTTAGCCTAGGGATTAAGATGCCCTGTGCTATGGTGCAGGACCTGGGTTCAGTTCCTGGCTCTGGCTCCTAACTCCAGTTTCCAGTTTCCTGCCAGTCCAGACTCTGGGAGCCAGTGGTTATAGCTCATGTAATTGGGTCCTGCCACCCATGTAGGAGACCTGGATGGAGTTCCTGGCTCTAGCTTCAACCCTGGCTATTGCAGGTATTTGGGGAGTGAACCAGTTGGTGGGAGCCCCCTCCCTTCCTCTGTCACATAAATAAATATATTTATATACATACATAAATAAGTTTTAAAAAATTATTCTAAACTCTTGAAATCTGCTTAAGTTTTCTCAAACCCACAGTAAATGTCCTTGGCCTTTGTAATATCTATAGGATAGCATGTGGAATTTGCTAGTGGAATTGTTTATTGGAAAATTAAGGGTTCAAGAAAATTTACCATGGCTACTCAATACCTTTTTTTTTTTCTTCTATTTTTTAAACACTTCACTACCTTTTCATAGGGAAAGGCCAGCAGCAATCCCTATAGAAATCAAAAGCATCGATGATACTTCCAATTTTGATGACTTCCCCGAGTCCGATATTTTACAACCAGGTAAGACAGTGTAACTTCATCATTCAACATCTGTGGAGATGATGCCGTTTCACTAACGAACTGCGTTCACTCACGGTTCATTCTTCTATTCTAGTGCCAAATACCACAGAACCCGACTACAAATCCAAAGACTGGGTTTTTCTCAATTATACCTATAAAAGGTTTGAAGGGTTGACTCAGCGCGGCTCTATCCCTACGTACATGAAAGCTGGGAAGCTATGAGCGAGGACCGCGCTCGCCCACAGCCGAGAGAACTCAGGTAGCTGCATCACCAGGCTTGCTTGGCGTAGGTCACAGTACACTGAAGCACTCCTGACGCCGGACGGTGGTGCTCGCCGACTGCGAGAGGAAATTCTGCGGGATTAGGATTTCTAAGACGACTACAGGAATTGGTTGGCAGTGCCAGCTGGCTTTTTTTTTTTTTTTTTACTATTTTATTATTTTTGTTAACTTTATTATACGAAGGTACTGGAATAAAAGGAACATACACCCCTCTCTAACTGCACTGCCTACCTGCATATTAAGGTCCATTCTGCCTGTGTGTGCCATGGCTTTGAGCTGTAACACCTCTAATCAGTTCAGGAGAAACACATATCACTTAGAGCAGCATCGGCTAAGCTGTAGGTGACCCTGCAGCGCTGCTGTTGTCCTGCGAACCGTAAGGGTCTAGATACTCAGTCAAAGCCATCTCCCGTAGCTGGTGGTAGAACATTTGCCCTGCTGGTTTGGACATCCGTAGAATATATATGAAGACAATTTCTGTAGTGGTTTTAAGACATTTAAGGAGAAATACACCGGTTCTTCATGTCATCCAGTTGCTACACAGACACCACAATAGGGTGCGACAAGAGCATAATAAGAAGGAGGAAGCTTGTCACCTTCACTCAAGCAATGCACTAATATATGTACTTCATTCAGAAATACTGACCTTTATCTATGTAGTCTGTATGCTGATAGGGAGATGTTCTGTACCACAGGAAATGGAAAGTTGCTTTTCTCGTGACAAGAGGACTTCTTTTTTAACAAGAGGACACAGCATTATTTTAATTTGATTATGATGAGTTGAATCCCAGAAATGACAATGGAGGCTGCTTGTAGAACTAGTGTATTTTTATTAAACTATTTTTTTAAACGTCAAACTTCTGATCATGTAAATGGACTTGTAGAGAACAAAGCTGTTCACTTTGGTTTTCTAGAAAGTTGTTACATATCACGCGGCTGGTTAACGTTCAGTTCCTCTGACAGTACGAGTGTTGTCGTGCCATTATTTTCCTACACTCCAAGTGTACCAAAGATCCTGAGCGGAGTGGGCGTTCTCCACCGAGTGGGGTTTTACTGAGCTGTGGGAATGGCCGAGCTTTGGCAGGGGCCGGCTCCTCCGCTGTGGAATGGGAAGGAAAGGCAGGCCGTGTGGTTGCCATGATGCCGGCCCCAGAGTCTAGGTAGTTCCCTCAGAATTCAGTGATCTTTGCTAGCCCAGCGTGCTCCCTCTAGAATGAGCCGCTGAGTTTTTTGGCTTCAGAATACTAGCAGAGGAAGAATACCGAGTGGTCTCACGTGAAGATAGCGTCGTGAGCCCCGCCAGCCACCTGTGCGCTCCAGAACGGCTGCATTGCCTCGCACAGCTCGCTCCCCCTCCTGCACGGACTCCCGAGCCGGAGGAGAGAGGGAGCTCTTTTACAACTCCGGGTTTTCTCAGTTGCGCTAACTCTGATTTTTCTAAGTATAACTGCCTTTAATTTTTTTTTTTTTCAGAAAGATCTTTAGCGTCTGCTGGGGTTTCTGAGATTGTACCCCCCCCCCCCCGCCATCCTGGGCAGGGAGGAGAGTGCCCCGTGGTCTGGTCTAGGTAGGCGGCAGTGAGGTTGCTTCAGAGAGGGACTAAGCTGGAGAGGAGCGGGGTGACCGTCCGTGCTGCGGAGACCGCGCTTTGGGTCAGTTTCCTGGGAGTGCTTAGGACCTCTTGGCAGTGTCAGGGCCGTTCTGGAAGGTTCACTGTGTCCCTGGAGTTAACAGAGTGGTTCTCCATCTTTGGGGATTCCCCTCATCACAAGCATTTCTTAAGTGCCTATCCAAAAGGAAGTAAAGACTGCCTGCCCTTTGGAAGCTAAGAATTTGATTCATGATGCAAATTAACACACGATTTGCAGAGTACCCTTGAGACTGAATCCTCTCTATTATTCGTCTCCCATATTTCAGGTGAATCATTTCATTTAAATGACAAAACGCTATCTGATCAACTGGGTATAATGACATTTCTTTAAATTAGACTCTATTTTGAATTAAAAGAGTTTTATTATAAACTATGTGTGTTTTGGTTTTTCTAAGTATACAGAAAGCTTGTATAATTTAGAATTATTGGTTTCCTGATTTAATGTAGACTGATTTTTTTTAATTAAAAACCTTTGTATTAAAACAAGTTATGTTATTTTGTTCATGTATTTATTAGTGACGTAGTGTTAAATTTATAAAATGTATTGAAGCATTGTGCTGCCTGCAAAATAAGGAGTTGCTTATAAATCAGCCATGTCATACACAGCTGACTTAATAAGCTAGTTGAATGGAAAATGTGGAATATTAAAATGTTCTTTGGTTGCTAAGGCATGGTTAAGATAGGGTTACTTTCATTTCTATAGCAGCATACTTTTTCAGTTTTTAAAACATCTTTGTGTAAATCTATACCTTTTAAAACATTTTAAAGTACTTTTTTTTGGTTTTTTTTTTTAAAGATTTTATTTATTTTACTTGAAAGTCAGTTACACAGAAAGAGAAGGAGAGGTAGAGACAGAGCGAAAGAGAGGTCTTCCATCCACTGCTTTACTCCCCAGTTGGCCACAATGGCAAGAGCTGCGTCAATCCGAAGCCAGGAGCTTCTTCCAGGTCTCCCGTGCGGGTGCAGGGGCCCAAGGACTTGGGCCATCTCCTACTGCTCTTGCAGGAAACAGCAGAGAGCTGGATCAGAAGAAGAGCAGCTGGGACTGGAACTGGTGCCCATATGGGATGCCGACGCTTCAGGCCAGGGCGTTAACCCGCTGGGCCACAGCGCCGGCCCCTGGTGTTTTCTTGTAGGAAACCTTTAGACAATCAATTAATCAAAATTGATATAAGATCAATTAATGGAAGAAACAGCTCTCTCTCTTTTCGTGACCTGAGACACATAAATTGAGATTTTCATCAGTAGAGCTCCCTGGCAATGAAAAGCAGTCTCTCTTTGAATTGTTAAAATTCAGAACGTTCAAGATGATTGTTTTGCTACAAGCATGATTAATGCCCCCCCCCTACTTAAATTTCATTTCTCTTTATAAGTGCACTTAACTCTGAGAAATCTTAAAACACTGAGAACAACTATAAATACGAGACACTTGGGACTACTAGAGGCATTTTAGATTTTTATGAAAAAATGTGAGGGATAATGCTGCTTTAAAAAGGAATAAAGTAATATATATATATATATGTCTTAGTTATTTTTTAAAAAGCAATATAATGCAGCATTTGTCTAGAAAAATAATCATCAGGCTCTTGAGTTTGATGTTCAGTTACTGAGTTTCAGAACATGTCTATGGTGGCATGACAGCTTTTTCACTGAAGGGAAGACAAGAATAAGAACTGTTTACAAAGTTTCCGCTGGTGAGGTTACTTTGGTTTAATTTTTGAGTGTTGAGGTAGGCGCTGTTCAGAACTCAAGAAAGACTATTTTGTAAATGTAAACTACTGAACCACTTTGACACTTGAAGTGAAAACAAAATAAATATTAGAAGTTTCAGTCGTGTTATGTTTAAGCAGTTGGGATAGCTGAATACATTTTTATCTAAAGATCTCCCTACAAAGCTGTAAGCAAAAACATAAGGCTACACAAACTCTAAGTTGTAGTGTCAGGGCCTTGCTGAGACGATAGCTGTGTAGCTGCTCCATGAGTCCAAAACCTGTTGGTAAGCAGAAAGCTGAAAATGCTCACACCAGCAGGCACCAAAACTGGCCCAGGTAGCACTCCGCCCCGTCCCCCAGAAAGCAAACAGTGACGACACTTTTCCACTGGCCCAGAGGAGCCAGACAGGATCCTGTTCAACCTGGTCACACTCCAGCGGCCCCTGACCTACATCTTTTCCTTAATGCCTTTGTTAAACAGGGAGCTCATCGCGTGTCAAAATCTGGGCCTCGGGTGGGCATTGGAGCAGCAGTTAGGATGCCCCAGTCTGGGTGCCTGGAGTCACGTGCCAGCGCCACTCCCAAGTCCAGCTTCCTCGTATGCCCTCCTGTGAGGCAGAAGGCAGATGATGGCTCGAGTACTTGGATCTGTGCGTTGTCTGTGAGAGACCAGGGTGGAGTTCCTGGTTCCTGGCCCTGCCCTGGCTGCCGCAGGCATTTGGGGGCATAGAGCAATGGTTGGGAGATCTCTGTCTCCCTGCTTTTGAAATATAAATTAATTAAAAGTTGCCAAAAAGTTACTGTTAAAGATGAAAATGGGGGGCCAACTCTGGGGTGCAGCTGGTAAGCTGTGGCTTGCATTGCAGGTATCCTAATTTGGAGCCTGGTTTGAGCCTGACTGCTCCACTTCCCATCCAGCTCCCCGCCAATGCAGCTGGGTAAAATAATATCAGAACAGGAGGGGCCTGCGCACTGTGGCATAGCAAGTAAAGCAAGCAGTGCCGACAACCCGTATGGGCGCTGGTTCGAGGCCCTGCTGCTCCATTTCTGATCCAGCTCTCTGCTATGGCCTGGGAAAGCAGTAGAGGATAGCCCAAGTCTGTGGGCCCCTGCACCTGCATGGGAGACCTGGAAGAAGGACCTGGCTCTTGGCTTCAGATTGGGGCAGCTCCAGGCATTGCAGCCAATTGGGGAGTGAACCAGTGGATGGAAGGCCTCTCTCTCTCTCTCTCTCTCTCTCTCTCTCTCTCTGCTTCTCCTTTCTGTGTGACTGTGACTTTCAAGTAAAATAAATCTTTAAAAAACAACAGCAGGAGTTGAAGAACCCTCCTGTACAATTCTGTGGAACGCAGAGGGAAGCCTCCTGTGCAGCTCTGTGGAACACAGGAGGAAGGTGGAGGCCCCTGGACACCCTGCTCCCTGTAGGAGCACAAAAGTAAATCTTACTATCGTCTCCGACACCCAGGAACACATTGTCTGTAAGGGGAGAAGAGCTGCAGGTAATAACCACAAGTATAGAGACTCCTGCATAGCCCCCCCCCCCCCCCAATCTTGTCCTTGCTTGTGATTTTCCTGGAATTTTAGTGTACTGCTACCCCTGTCTGGCTGGTATCAATACTGCTGCACCCCTGCGTCATCTGCTCCAACAACCAAAGGCGCAGAGAATGCCTCTTCGATGAGAGGAGGCACTGGCCATGGTGGCCCTCTGGGGAGTGCACCAGCGGCTGCAAGACCTCTCTCTCTCTCTCTATCTCTCTCTCTCTTTCTCTCTCTAACTCTGCCTCTGAAATAGGCACATCTTTAAAAAACAGCAGCAGCAATGTAACTGACACCAAAAAACTATGTATGCTTAGGACCCTATGATGTGTCAATACACATTGTATACACTGTGCAATTCCCAAACCAGGGTGGACATATGTATCAAATACTTCACCATTTCTTTATTATGAAAACTCAAATAGCCTTTCTCCCAATTTTTTGAGAAAAGTACAGTACATCATTATCTACATTTTTTTCTGTGCAATAGAACCCCACAGTTTCTTAACTCCTAGAGAGAATCATCCATGTGCTGGGCCACTCCCCAAAGTGGCAGCAAGGGACAGGGCTGGGCCAGGCTGAAACCCGGAGCCACAGCTCCTGGCTCAGTCCTCAGCCGCTCTCAGCGCGGCCAGCAAGGCGCGAGGACTCCCCACTCCTGCCCTGCAGAGGAGAGTCCCGGACCACAGCGGGCGCTCTGCATTCCCCCGGGCCTTCAGGCTTTGGGTGGAAGTGAATCACTCTCAAGACTTGGCCAGATGATGACTCACCCGCAAGCTTGGACGCCGTGCACGACGTCCACTGCTAAGCAGACCCGACTGTTGAACTTGCTTCGCCCCTCGGCTGCCCAGACAGGACTGGAGGTGTCTGATGCACCTCGGGCCAGGGGCTGTGAGTCTCCCAGAGATGCTCTCCGGGCCAGATGGCGCAGTATCAAGGTGGCACGGTACAGCCGCCCTCGTCCCCCCACACAGGCCCTTGCGAACCAACTCGGACCCGTGTTCTCCGTACGGAAACCCGGGCCTGTGCAGGTTTGGGGCCTAGCTGCCCCGGCCCGCTGCAGGATGAGCTTCCCAGCTGCCCGCAGTGGTGGGTGGAGGTGGCATTGGAGGGTAGAAGCCAGGAGTGCGACGTTCCCAGAGCGGTTTCCGGGCTGGGAGGGACCCGGCGCGTGCCTAACCCCAGCTACGTGCAGGGTCTGTCCAGCGAGCCCCCAAGGAAGGCGTTTCCGGAGTGACCCACGCACTCCAGGAGCCCAAACGGCGTCCCTGGTGTCCCCCCCACCGCCCCCTACGCAGCGACGCGCAGGTGCAGTGAGCGCCCCCACGCGCGCCCGGCCCTCCCCGCGCTGCCAGCCCGGAGCGCCGCGGCCGAGCCCCGCGTTCTCCAGCGCGCGGCTCCACGGCTCCTCCTCCGGCCCCGGCGGCGCCCGTCCCGGCTCCGCCCTGCGCCGGCTCCGCGGCTCCAGCGCGGAGCCCTCGGCGCGCAGACTGCGGGCGCCGGCCCAGGCCGCGGGCTCCGTGGCCGCGGGCGGAGTCGGCGGCGCGCGGGGCGCTGCGGCGGGGTCCCCCGGCTCCCGGGCCGAGCCCAGCGGCTGGGTGCCCGCGCCCCTACCCGGGGCCGACCTACGCTGTGGGGCTCGGGCGATGGCGACGGAAGAGGAGGCTGAGGCGGGAGGTGAGATTGCCGGGGGCGGGCGAGGCGGCGCCAGGTGAGCCCACGCTGTGCTCGCGTCTGTGCCCGCGAGCTCGTGAGTGCTGTCGCACGAGCCGGTTGTCAGCTGCGGCGTTAGGAGCGCGGGCGCTGAGCTGCACACGCTCGTCTCGGAGCTCACCTGCACCTGCCGAGCCCGGCCGGCCTCGGGGAAGCCGGCCCGCGCCGCCGCTCTCGGTGTACGCTCAGGAGGACTTGTGTGCCGCGAGTTGGAAGTTCGGGCTTTTGTGGTTTTCTTTGCTTGGGTTCTCTTCTCCCAATTACGGGTCGGGGGGACGTGTCCGAATCTCTGCCGTTCTGATGTGTGTGTTCTTTGCTGATGATACGGACTCGTGGGGGGGAATTCTCCTGTAGGACCGGGTGTAGGGCTGGGACTCCCCCTGTGCCCTGGCCTGTTGCTGAGCTCTGCCTGGTGTTGGCACTGGGTCATTTGAAAGCCCTAGACCTTTGTTTTCCCATCTGTAAAGTGGGTGGATAGCTATGGTGTCTGCTTTATAGGGTTGTTAGGGTTCAGTGGGGTGGAAGTGCACGCAGAATGCTCAGCCCCTATGTGGGAGGTACTTGTTTCTTAGTAGCCTCTGGTCGGGATGAACTTAGTTCCGATCTGCGTTGCCCCATCAATGAGTCGTCTGCAACCTGTGAAGAAAGTGTTGTCCCACGTGAGTTAAAATTGGCTAAATTGAGTGTTTGGGTTTTTCTGGGGTGGAAAAAAAATGCAAGTGCCCTACTATTTGGAAGAGCGACTTTCCCAGCCGAGTCTCGGGGACTTGGAGAGCTTCTACTCAGGGTGGGCTGCTACTCTGCTCAGTACCACATGTGAAGCTGGGAGTGGTGGTGATTAATTTTATTGAGGGGTAGATGGAGAGCGGAGCCGACACCTGCTGTGTGCCAGGCGTTTCACAGCAACCTTGTGGTGCAGGGGGCGTTTCCATTTCACAGATGAGAAAATTGAGGCCTTGTAATCCCACAATGGGAAACCAACAGAATCGGAGTTCAAGCCGTGGCTGGGGCTGCCTGCTTTTTCCCGCTGTCACTGGGCAGTGCTAACAGACACCTCTTAATCTACAGAGGGTGGGAAACAATTATTTGTCCGCATTCTCCCCATCACCGGAGGTAGAACAAGAAGGGTCTTGATGTGAGAGGCCGGGGTACTGTGTTCCTGTACACTCCCAGGCTGTCGGTGCGGAGAAAGCCTGGCTTGGGCTTATGCTGCAGGAGCTGCTGAAGGACTGTAGGTGGCGCTGGGCAGAACTGCCTGCTCACTTAGGCTTTTGGATACTTTTGTACTTATTTTGAAAGGCAGAAAGAAAGAGAAACAGAGATCTCTCCTCCACTGGTTCACTCCTCAAATGTCCACAACAGCTGGGGTTGGGCTAGGACAAAGCCAGGAGCCAAGGGACTCCGTCCTGGTCTGCATGTGGGTGGCAGGGAACCAAGTGCTTGAACCTCCCAGAGTGTGTGCTGGCCGGAAGCTGGAATCAGGCACAGAGCTGGGACTCTGATACCGGATACGGACGTCCTAAGTGGTGGTCTCACCACTGCGCCAGACACCTACCCGTCGCATAAATTTGTGACAAGGTCCCATATGGGATGGATGAGATGAAGCATGCTCCCAGGTGGTAAGTGGTTCCAGAATCCCCAGGCCGCCTTGGGGGTCGGGGTGAGGGTGGGCTCACATGTGCCTGACTGCTGGCCGTGGACAGACTTGGCCCTGGAGTCTGCTGGCCCTCTTCCTCACCTGCCCCTTTCTCATCCGTTCTGCAGTTACTAAGGTGGCTTCCCTTCCTTTCTGTGTCTCAGAGCCCCGTCTCCTTTGCCCAGGCCGCCAGTCCTGTCCTCAGTCCTCAGGCAGACCAGGAAGGCAGGGGCTCCTGGCTCTCAGTGGTGTGGGGTTGCATGCACTTAGGTGCCTGAGATCGGGTCATTCGTCAGCATCCGTGGCATTACCAGGGGGCGGGGGCTCTGCGGCACGTGCCTACCCTGGGGGAAGTGATGTCCGGTCCTGGGATTTACAAGTGTGTGAGCTGGAGTGGAGCTGGAGTGACCTTCCCAGGGCCGTGAGCGTGGGAACCGAGGTGAACCTGCTGTAGGAACCGGTTGTGAGATGGAGCTGTGTACGCCCCCCTGCCCTGTTTCTCCCATTACTCAGATGCTGTGCTGGTTGCTGGTCCCCGACACACACAGTTTCAATTGTATCAGGTTAGGCTCTGATATCCTATTTTTAAAAAGATTTATTTATTTGAGGGGGCAGAGTTACAGACAGAGGGAGAGACAGCGAGAGAGGTCTTCACCCACTGGTTCACTCCCCAGATGGCCAGCAACAGCTGGAGCTGGGCCAATCCAATCCAAAGCTAGGAGCTTCTTCCTGGTTTGTCACATGGGTGCAGGGGCTCAAGCACTTGGCCATCTTCCACTGCTTTCCCAGGCCCGTTAGCAGGGAGCTGCATGGGAAGTGGAGCCGCTGGGACTTGAACTGGCGCTCATATGGGATGCTTGCGCCGCAGGCAGAGGCTTAACCTAAGATGCCATAGTTTAGGCCCCAGGCTCTGATCTCTTAATTATTCATCAGTTTTTAAAATATCTCTAAGCTTCTTAATATCATTCCAGTTATACAATGTTAAAATACTCCCTTGACACTGCCTAAGTGTTGTTTGGTACAATAGGAAGTGGTGTAGCAGGTTAAGCCGCCCACTGCCTGCAGTGCCAGCAGCCCAGATGGATGTTGGTTCTTGCCTCTGCTGTTCCACTTCCAGTCTGGCTCCTTCTAATGACCTTGGAAAAGCAGTGGAGGATGGCCCAAGTGCTTGGGCCCTGTACCCACGTGGGAGATTCTGATGAGACACCTGGCTCCTGGCTTCATCCTGGCCCAGCCCTGGCCATTGTGGCCATTTGGGGAGTGAACCAGCAAATGCAAGATCTCTCTCATTCTCAGTCTCAGTCTCAGTCTCAGTCTCAGTCTCAGTCTCTATCTCTGCCTTTCAAATAAATCTTAAAAAAGAAAAGAAAAAGAAAAGAAAGAAAAAGAAGTGGAGTGGCCGGGACGTGAACCTGTGCCCTTATGGCCTGCCAGGGTCGCAGGTGGTTGCTTTACCTGCAGTGCAGGCTCCTCAGAAGTATTTTGCATAAAGGTACACCTCGTTTGGGGCACATTTTTGGCTTGTCAGTTCAGACGCCCACATTCTGTACCTGAATGTATGGGCTTAATTCTTGTCTCTGGCTCCCAACTTCGGCTTCCTGCTAACAGAGACCCTGACAGGCAGCAATGGTGGCCCAAGTAGTTGGGTTCTTGCCACCCACATGGGAGACCTGGAATGGGCTCCTGGCTCCTGACCCTGACCTTGCCCCCAGACCCAACCATCATAGGCATTTAGGGAGTAAAAGAATGAAAGACCCAATCTCTCCCTTCCCCTTCTATTCCCCCTCCCCCCACCTTCCTCTCTTCTGTGTCTCTCAAGAGTATTTTAAAACACTCTACATTACATTTTTTCTTTTCTTTTTTTTTTTAAAGATTTATTTGTTCAAAAGGCAGAAGTTACAGAGAGAGAAAAGGTAAGACAGAGAGATCTTCCATCCACTGCTTCACTCCCTAGATGGCCACAACTAGACCAGGACTAAGCCAGACCAAAGCCATGAGCTTCTTCTGGGTCTCCCAAGTGGGTGCAGGGGCTCAGGGACTTGGGCCATCTTCTGTTGCTTTTCCAGATGCATTAGCAAGGAGCTGGATCAGAAGTGGAGCAGCCGGGATTCGAACTGGTGCTCACACAGGATGCTGGTGTCACAGGTGGTGGCTTAACCTACTGTGCTCCAGTGCTTGCCCCTCATTCCATGTTTCAATAAGCCTTTTGAAATTCCTTCTCATCCTTACAGAGAGGGAAAAAGACAGACAGCTAAAGGAAGAGGAACTGTAGGGAGAAATCAATCTTCCACGGAATATGGTTTGCATTACGTGACATTTAGATTGAAAGGTTAAAATGATTGTCATAAAACAATAGCAGCCAAGACTTCCAGCGTGTTTTCCTTGTGGTAACCTAGGTTTCCTGGCAGATGGGAAATGCCTTGGTCCTGTTTGGCTGGCACGTCGCCGGGGAGTGGCACGCCAGCTGCTCACCTTCTCTCCCACCACACCTGCCCTCCCCCACCTCCCCCTCCAGGCCTTTGTGCAGGGTACCCAGGCCACTCCTGGGGTACCCTGCCCTCCTTCGGATGGACGTGGGAATCCTACATGGGGTGTGTGGAAGAGGGGAGGGCAGATGTGGGGACACCGGCCTGGGCTCTGCCTGTGTTGCCCGTGTGATTCCCAGGTTCATTATCAGCTGTGCAACCTTGGCCAACTTGGCTAACTTCTCCGAGCCCCACTTTCCCTATTATAAAACAGAAGGGTGTCGGTGCCGCGGCTTCATAGGCTAATCCTCTGCCTTGCGGCATCGGCACACCAGGTCCTGGTCGGGGCGCCGGATTCTCTCCCGGTTGCCCCTCTTCCAGGCCAGCTCTCTGCTGTGGCCAGGGAGTGCAGTGGAGGATGGCCCAAGTGCTTGGGCCCTGCACCCCATGGGAGACCAGGAGAAGCACCTGGCTCCTACCATCAGATCAGCGCGGTGCGCCGGCCACAGCGCGCTGGCTGCGGTGGCCATTGGAGGGTGAACCAACGGCAAAGGAAGACCTTTCTCTCTGTCTCTCTCTCTCACTGTCCACTCTGCCTGTCAAAAAAAAAAAAAAAAAAAAGAAGGGTGGTGCTGGGATTAGATGAGAGAACTGGTATGTGAGCACCAGCCTGTACCAGGAGATTTTTTTCCCATTTCAGGAAACCTGCCCAGAATCTCCCTGACCCCCACCAGTGGAAACCGTTCTTCTTTTCTGTTTTCTTTAGTTTCTTCTTTCAACTTTATTTGAGAGAAAGAGAGCGAGCTTCCATCCACTGCTTTACTCCCCGGATGGCAGCAACAGTTGAGGCCGGGCCAGGCCAAAGCCAGGAGGCCGGAACTCAGTGCAGGTCTCCCAGGTGGGAGGCTGGGACCCAAGTACTTGAGCCATCACCTGCTGTCCCCAGGGATGAGCGTTAACAGGAAACTCAAGTAGTTCTGGTACTCTGACGTGGGATGCTTGTGCCCAGGCAGTGTCTTAAGTGAGCACCAATGCCTGCTCCTCAACTCCCCTCTGCACATTGTAGTTTTTTTTCTTTTCTTTCTTTTTTTTTTTTTTTGTATGTCTGTAATACCACTCGTGCCTGTTTGCTATGAGTGATTTATGTGGACATCTTAGCTTCACCCTTGAGTTACACATCCCAAGGAGAGCAGGTCTGCTTCTCACTCATCTTCACCATCTCTGATTCCTTGTACCTATTAAATGCTTAATGAAGCTATGTAGGTTTCAAATGAATGGTGGTTTGTTTAAGGTGTAGGCAGGGTTGGGGCCATTCATTATTTATTTATTTATTTATTTATTTTTTATTTTTTTGACAGGAAGAGTGGACAGTGAGAGAGAGAGACAGAGAGAAAGGTCTTCCTTTTCTGTTGGTTCACCTCACAATGGCCACTGTGGCGGGCGCACAGCACTGATCTAAAGCCAGGAGCCAGGTGCTTCTCCTGGTCTCCCATGGGGTGCAGGGCCTAAGCACTTGGGCCATCCTCCACTGCACTCCCTGGCCACAGCAAAGAGCTGGACAGGAAGAGGAGCAACTGGGACAGAATTGGGTGCCCCGACCAGGACTAGAACCCGGTGTGCTGGTGCTGCAGGTGGAGGATTAGCCTAGTGAGCTGCGGCGCCGGCCTGGGTCCATTCATAAGGGAGCTATGAAATACACACTTATTATTTGCTGGGAACACAGATGGTGAGCTAGATGAAGCAGGAGGCATGGTCTAGGAGGCTCCAGAGTGTGTTAGGCTGGGTAAGAAATGCAGCCGATTATTTGTGATAGCAGGTGGAGCCTGGTAGAATGTGAGAAGGGCACCTGTCAGGTGGGCCTGCTCCCCTGAAGCCGGGAGAAGTTACATCGGTCCGTGGAGGAGGGCGTGGAGGAAGCTTTTGGAGAAGGTGGCAGTTCAGGATTAGTGGAGAGAGAATACTTAGGTTGCGAGGAAGAGAGTCTTGCAGGGACAGGACAGAAATGTAAGCCCACTGCTGACCAGCTTGGGAGGACTCGGGCTAGGGTCCTTTGGCTTCGGGTGGGAGAACCAAGGGTTCCGGTGCTGGGGTGGCCTGCCCTTCCAGGCCTGGTGTGCGGCCTGTCCTACAGGTGCATGGCTTCCTCCTCTCCAAGGGAAGTTTCCTTTGGGTTTCTGGTCAGCAACAGAGCTTTTGTCTGTCTCACTCTGAACGGCCAGCGATGGCATATTTCTTGACTGTTATTTGTTTGAAAGGCCAAGCAGCAGAGGTCTTGCATCCACTGGTTTGCTCCCCAAATGCCTGCAACCACCAGGGCTGGGCCAGGCTGAAGCCAGGGACCTGGAACTCCATCGGGGGCTCCCATGCAGCCATGGCGAGTAACCCAATTACTGGAGCCATCACCTGTGCATCCCAGGGTGCACATTAGCAGGACGCTGGATCAGACTTGTGGCAGGGACTTGAGCACAGCCACGTCCATTGGGAACTTGCGTGTGTCAGCCACTGAGCCCAGCAGCTGCCCTGGTGGTGGCGTAAGAAAGCTGGAAGCAGAGGCTTTGCTTTCTGCCAGGCGGAGGCCCGTGAGGGTTTAGCCTGCTAAGCGCGTTTCACATTCTTCATTCTGCGCAGCTACACCTTCTCCCGTCACAGCCTGTTGGGAAGCAGGTGTCTGCACTTTCCACGTCTGTCTCACGTGATGACCTGTGTTGTCCTCCTGTCTCCCTTACTCGTGTGTGCTGGATATGGACATGGGCTCCAGGCATGCGCATAGTGGAAACCATGTGTGCAGCCCCACGGGACAGAGCCAAAGGCCCTCAGCCTCCGCTCCCAGTGCACATGTGTTGCAAAGGGTTCCTATGCCCTGCGTGTCTGAATATGTCGCTGGTATGAAAACAGCACTGCTGGGGGAGGGGGGGCTGGCACTGTGGCGTAGTGGGTAAAGCCACCACCTGCAGTGCTGGCATCCCATACAGGTGCCGGTTCAAGTCCCAGCTGCTCCTCTTCCAACCCAGCTCTCTGGTATGGCCTGGGAGAGCAGTGGAAGATGGCCCAAGTGCTTGGTTCCCTGCACCCACGTGGGAGACCCAGAGGAAGCTCCTGGCTGCGGCCAGTTGGGGAGTGAACCAGTGGGTGGAAGACCTCTCTCTGCCTCTCCTTCTCTCGCTGACTTTCAAATAAATAAAAAAATCTTTAAAAAAAAGAAAACAGCATGAGGGGGACGCTTGTGTGCTGACGTCAGGAGGTGGTCCTGTTTTGATTGGCGTTCGGTGCAGAGGATCACTGACTTGGAGTGATGAGCTGTGGACACATGTGGGCACATCCTTCTCTCTTCTTCTCAGAAGAGCAATACCCCTGGAGAATGTCCAAGGCATATATATGTTTCACAGAAGTACAGATCTTTTTTTTTAAAAAAAAGATTTTATTTATTTATTTGACAGGTAGAATTATAGACAGTGAGAGAGAGAGATAGAGAGAAAGGTCTTCCTTCCATTGGTTCACCCCGCAAATGGCCGCTATGGCCGGAGCTTCCTCCCAGTCTCCCATGTGGGTGCAGGGCCCAAGCACTTGGGCCATCCTCCACTGCCTTCCTGGGCCACAGCAGAGAGCTGGACTGGAAAAGGAGCAACCGGGAGTAGAACCCGGCACCCATATGGCATGCCGGCGCCGCAGGTGGAGGATTAACCAAGTGAGCCACGGTGCCGGCCCCAGAAGTACAGGTCTTAAAACATAGTTTACATTCTGTGGGATTGTAATGGACTGAGACTGTATCGAATAGGAAGTTCGTGAAATGGGCTGTTTTAAGGAATACGAGACTGTCTGGATTAACCATTGCTTTGTTGAAGATCCAGGAGAAGTTTGAGAAGAAAGATGGACGCCGTCTCTGCTCCACGAGCACCCTCTAAGCACCCGCCAGCTCCCTGGTTGTCGGAGTTTGCATATTCCCAGAGGTGTGCTGTGCTGTGCTGTGCTGTGCTGGCAGGGCCACAGAAGCAAATCACGCTGCGTTCTCGCTGGGCCAGTTCTTGCACAGTGGGTCGCCCAGCCGGCCACACCGCCCTGCACAGAAGAGACCCGTATGCTCCACACGCTGCGGAGCTGGTGGCTTCCTGACTGCTCCCTTCGGTTTTCAACCCAACCTGCTAGCAGCGTCTTGGGCTCTCTGCTTCCTTCCTACAGTAATCATGGCAACCTCGGGGCCACGCGGCCGTGCGCAACACAGCCTGATGACGTCACACCGGAAATTGTAGATGGCATCTCGCAAATTAGGAATCAGAGGGTTCAGAGGTGCAGTTCTGAAGCCAGTTCTCTAGAGAGAGTTTGAACGTGGCTTCAGATTCTGAACACTGTCATGACCAGGGTGTGTTGTACCCCTATAGTGTTGGTCACAGTCACCTTGGGTTGTGTTGCTTTCTGGGCTTCTGTTTGTGACACCTCGGCATCTGCCTGTCACAGACCTGTTTCCTTTCTTGATTCTTTCCTGATTCTTTTCTCCCAGAGTTAACGTGAAGGTGTGTCGTCTTGCGACGCCGTGCACCTTTTCCAGGCTCTTTGTAGGATTTGGCCAGTCCAGTTGGGCCTGCTTACCACGAATCAGGATAGTGAGGCACATCGTGTCTCCCGTTGGCAGTTCCTGCAGGGATTCTGGGTCATCAGCTGTGTTCTCTTGAGGGTGGCAGTGATGTGGCTGTAACCCCTCCACAGCTGCATCCGTTTTTACACACTGTGGAGAAAGCTGCTGGCGCTGACACTGTTAAACCCTGCACTCTTCCTTTGCATGGAGGTCCGTCAGGCCTGGAGCAAGTTCGGGGACTCTCCTTGTTGGGCCGGTCTGAGGCACTGCTCTTGCTCGCTTAGGCCCAGCCCTGGATCAGGAGGAAGGCCCATGAACTAGTCCTGGTCAGGGCAGCATTCCTGAGTGGCCGTGTCATGCTGACCATGCTCTGTGTCACCGCTGTGTGGTTTCCTGTGGCTCCAGCTGCCCTAGAGTCACCGTCTCTGTTCCCACTCCCCCTTGCCCATTTCAGAAGCTTAGCTTGCGTCAGCCTCTCTTCGGTCTGCTGAAACGGTCAACGGTTCTTGGCCTTTGTGAGTAGTCACTCTGTGCCAGGTGTTCAGAGTGCTTACACAGTGTGATTAAAGGAATCTGCAGCAACTCTGGATGGGAGGTACTATTATTTTTAAAAATAGTGTTAATTTATTGGAGAGGCAGAGAGGGAGCGAGAGAGTGAGAGAGAGAGAGACAGAGACGCCTACCTCCCATCTGCTGACTTACTCACCGAATGTCTGGAACAGCCACAGCTGGGCCAGGCTGAAGCCAGGAGCCCAGAACTTAATCTGAGTCTCCCACATGGGTGGCAGGCACCCAGCTGCTTGAGCCATCAGCACTTCCTCCCAGAGTGTGCATGATCAGGAAGCTGGAATTTGGAGCAGTGTCAAGCATTGGAGCCAAGTACTCTGATACACGGTGCGGGCATCCTAGTGGTGCTGCAACTGCTGAGCCAGAAGCCTGCCCCTGACAGGTGCTGACATTCTGTGCTGGAGATGTGGAAACCTAGGTACCTGGCCCGAGAGTGAGCCAGGCGAACTGTTGGCCGCCCAGGCTGGGCCTATGTTGTGTTCCTTCAGTGCCTGTGGGGCATGTGGATTTGGTACCACTCCTGTGACAGGCGTCCATGCTGAACTGATGTGATGGGAGGGAGGGTGGAATACCGGTCCACTTTGGCTTTGAGAGAGTGTGAGTTCTTTCCCCAACGACTTGGGGGATGCTTGGCTCGTGCATTAGTCAGGCTCAAGCAGGGAACAGGATCAGTAGGAGATGTGTGTTAAGGCATTCACTGTGTGTCCGGGGCTCATGCCACTGTGGGGCTGGCCAGGCAAGGCTGCACTCCTGGGCTGGGTTGTCACCTGCTCTGCGCAGGCTCCACCTGCTGTCCCTGGTGAAATTTCTCTGTTTAGGGAAGCATCAGCTTTGTTTTGAAGGCTCTTTGCCTGCTTAAACCAAACCCATCCAGACTGTCCAGGATCCTTTTCCTTATTGGTAGTCAGCTGATTATGGACTCTATTATTTTTTAAGATTTTATTTATTTGAAAGAGTGACAGAGAAGGAGAGAGAGAGAGAGAGAGAGAGAGAGAGAGAGAGAGAGAGAGATCTTCCATCTGCTGATTTACTCCCCCAGTGCTTGCAGCAGCTGGGGCCGGGCCAAGCTAGAACCAGAACTCCATCCAGGTCTCCCACTGGGCTAGCAGGAACCTGAGCCATCATTCTCTGTCTTGAAGGCACATTAGTGGGAAATTGGATTGGCCCAGAAGTGGGACTTGCTCTAGGACTCCACTATAGCATTCAGGGGGCATCCCAGGGGGCTTAACCTGCTGTCCCACAACTCCTATCCCCGATGACAGAGTTAAATCAAGTCCACAAGGACCTGAAGGCCCCGTACAGCAACACCCAGGCTGGTGCTTCCCGGCATAACCGAGGGCACAGCGCAGCCCGCCTGACGCAGCAGAGGCCATGGTAGCCGTCTACTCCCCAGTTTCCTGGTTGGCTCACAGAGGCTACAAGCACCAGGGGATTTTGGGGGGTTGTCTGGGAGAACAGCCCTGTAAACGGTCCAGGCCTGGCACGTCAGGATTCAGCAGGAGACGGCGGTGACAGCGGCACAGCCGGGTCCCACCCACGGTGGTGACTCAGCCCGGTTCCTGTCCCTGTCTGGTCATTCTGGTTCCCGGCAGCGGTTGGGCTTCCTCACTGGTGACCTGCCCGGCTCTCTTCTAATCCATCTTTTGTTTTGCTCAGGCTCCCACGAGAGCCCTCCTCCATGTCCGGGAAGTGGCGGCTGCCACCATCCAGACTTGCCACGCTGGTCGCTGGCCCAGGGGCCTACAGGTCAAAGCCGGCCTGGCATGGAGCTGGAAGCCCTCCCCCGATTTTGGGAGTGATACGGGGGTGGGCCACACATAGCACCAATTCTCCCGAAGAGGCAGTCTCCATTCTGTGTCTTTAGCTTGTGTTTAAACCGAGAGTGATGTGGAGTGGGGCGTGTGGGCTCCCCACTCTGAGCCCCCGTGTCCTCAGCTGGGAGGTGAGCGGGTTGGCTGGAGGTCGGCTTTTTTGTCCGCTTCGGCTCTGATGGATCTCTGCCTGCAGAGAAAACCATGTATCTCTTTAGGATTTTCTCAAACTCTTCTGTAGTAATTTTTATCTCTAAGAGCAAAAGCAGTTGATTTCTTTGTCTATTGCAAACCAAATATTTCATTATAATTTAATCAAATAATAAATTTTAAAAGTTGGGCAAGAATATCCTGCACTTTCCTGTTCCATCAGATGGCACGCAACATGTGAATGAATTGGAAGCCAGCTCTGGCCGTGGGACTTGGGGATGGTTTTTGGCTTTGTCCTCCATTGCTTGTTCAAGTCCACCTCACACTGAACTTCCGGGCGCGTTTCTGATCTCCCTGCTTCTTCCCACGCTACCTCATCTCCTGCATGTGGCGATGCAGCCTTGGTGTCCAGCGTGGCTCCTGCGGTACACCACAGTGCCAGCTTTTCCCCTGGCTGTTGTCCAGAACTCTTTGTCTCTTGTTAGACTGTGGCTCCCATTGGTGCTGTGCTGTTTGAATACATTCGAAAGCCCTGCACATTCGAAATCACAGATGTGTTGTGTCTCAAGCAAGAGACAAATCCAGCCTTCAAACAACATCCCCGGTGTCGACGGTCACACAGGCAGGTGAGATGCTGAGTACCCCGAAACTGCGTGATCGGTTACTGTGGTCTGTTCAGTGGGGTTCATAAGTGATGCCGTTCCTCCGTTATTCCACCCTTCTCATCACTCTCCCTCTCCATCATTTCCCCCTTCTCCTTTCTCCTGCGTTGCCAGTGACTCTCAAGCTTTAACTGCAGGAGGATCTGGGAGGGGCCTTCAAAAACTTCAGGGAAAATGCGCATGGTAAAAGAAAACTATGCATGGATTTCAGATTTATCCTGCACCACAGTAACAGTATCTAATTCTGTTTTCCTGTGTTTGAATGTTTTGAAGTCCCTTCATTCTAGATTTTAAGCTCCACCAAGAGACAGTGTTTTTCCTTGGTCACCATTGCATCCCCAGCCCTAACACAGCATCTGGGTCATACTGGGTTCTGGAAGGATATTTCCATATTGAAAGATCTGTAGGTCAGGCTAAGACCACAGCTGACTAATGCCAGGCGACTGTCCAGATCACAGAAGAAGCTGTCTCCTGCCTCCTGCAGCATTCCCCCCACATCTTGCTGCAGACTGCAGAACAAGTCGGCTTGTTGAGTTCATTCAAGGGATTAGAAGTCATAAACATACTCTGCTTCTCCCACTCTCAAGTCATGCTGTTGGTTTGTGTTTCTCCTGACTGCCATGTCCTCGTGACGTCAGGTGGGGAGAGCCTTAGCATACAAGAGACCCAGAGCGCTTGCTGGCTTCCAGGCCATCTGTAGTACAGTCAGAGGAAGCAGGATAAGCAGATCCACTTCTTACTCCAGCATGCTCTAAACTACTCAGGCCTTTGCATCAAGAGAGCCTGGGAAATCCCTGGCCCCTCGTTAATAGCAGGAAGGACACATCATAGAGGTAACCAGGTCCCCTCTGGCTCATTTTAAGCCAAGAGGCACAGTGTAACCCATGAGCTAGCACAGCTTAACCCCCGAAGCTCTTAGATACCATGACATTGTCCAGAGTTTCATCCCCAAATTGATCTTCCCCAACTCAACCCGTTCCCCACCTGCTGAGTGATCTGACCGCATCTCTTCCCTGGCATCCACCTTTACTTTCCTGTAAAACTCCGCCTTGGGCTCTGCCTGTGCCAGTGCCGCACAGTGAATGAGCCCTTGCTAGAGTTCTCTCTGGCGTTTTGTTCAGCATGACAAGCACTCATTGGGTTTGAAGGTAGAGGCTTCGCACAGTGGATGGCACACCCACCCGCATCCCATGTCAGAGTGCATGGATCTGAGTCCTGGCTCTGTTTCCGACTCCAGCTTCCTGCTAATGCACACTCTGGAAGGCAGAAGGCGGTGGCTCAGGCAGCTGAGTCCCTGCCATCACGTAGGAGACCCAGGGTGAGTTTTTGACTCCTGGCAACTGTAGGCATTTGGGAATTGAATCACCCCACAGGAAGTCTGTGTGTTCCTTTGCCTTAATAAATAAATATTTTTTTAAACAGATGTAAATGACATACTGGTCGTGTTGGCAGATGGTATATGGGTTAGATGTAATATGAAACCAAAAATATGTTGATAAGGTAATACCAACGAAGATTAAATTTAATAAGAAAAACAGGGCAGGGGCTGATGTGGTGGCTTAGTAGGCTAAGCTTCCACCTGCAGTGCTGGGATCCCATATGGGCGTCAATTTGAGACTTGGCTGCTCCACTTCCTTAATTTTTTAAAATTAAAAAAAAAATTTTTTTTTGACAGGCAGAGTTAGACAGTGAGAGAGAGAGAGACAGAGATAAAGGTCTTCCTTCCATTGGTTCACCCCTCAAATGGCCACTACGGCTGGCACGCTGTGCCGATCCGAAGCCAGGAGCCAGGTGCTTCTCCTGGTCTCCCATGCAGGTGCAGGGCCCAAGGATCTGGGCCATCCTCCACTGCCTTCCCGGGCCACAGCAGAGAGCTGGACTGGAAGAGGGGAAACTGAGACAGAATCTGGTGCCCCAACTGGGACTAGAACCTGGAGTACCAGCGCCGCAGATGGAGGATTAGCCTAATGAGCCACAGCGCTGGCTGGCTGTTCCACTTCCTATCCAGCTCTCTGCTATGGCCTGCGAAAGCAGTCGAAGATGGCCCAAGTCCGTGGGCTCCTGTACCTGCCTGGATACCGGAAGAAGCTCCTGGCTCCTGGCTTTGGATTTGCCCAGCTCTGGCTGTTGCAGCCATTTGGGGAGTGAACCAGCAGATGGAAGATCTCTCTCTGTGCCTTTCTCTCTCTCTGTCTGTAACTCTACCTCTCAAATAAATTTTTAAAAATCTTAAAAAGAAAAATAGGGAAGCACTTAAGTATATAATGAATGGAAGCACATGGAATGGTTAAAGATGTGTAATGTACTATAGCAAAAGCAGATTTGGATTAGCACAGGAAAAATCTACTTGGGAACCAGGAGACCTACACAGTTGTTCTTCCTCCACTGCTGTCAGGTTCTGTGATGAAGGACAAACAACGTAATCATCCTTGGAGCTCTTTTTTTGGAAAATAATTATATTCAGCAATCTGTAATGTCAATACAGGCGACCGAATCAGCAATGTCAAGTAAAAGTGGTTAGATACAAAACAAATGTGGATATAATCCTGTAAATTGTGGAAGTATAGTATCCAGAACATGGTCAGCCAGAGACCTCCTCTCCTCTCTGTGGACTGGACAACCCCGGGATGCTAACCTCCAAGTACAGCACGCATCAGAGGACTTTTGAGCAAAGTGTGTCCAGAAGAGAGCAGACAGTCTGATGATAAGGCATCCAGGGAGGACTGTTTGAAAGAACTACACAGGCCGGCGCCGTGGCTCAACAGGCTAATCCTCTGCCTTGCGGCGCTGGTACACCCGGTTCTAGTCCCGGTCAGGGCGCTGGATTCTGTCCCGGTTGCCCCTCTTCCAGGCCAGCCCTCTGCTGTGGCCCAGGAGTGCAGTGGAGGATGGCCCAAGTGCTTGGGCCCTGCACCCCATGGGAGACCAGGAAAAAGCACCTAGCACCTGGCTCCTGCCATCGGACGAGCGTGGTGCGCAGGCCGCAGTGCGCCGGCAGCGGCGGCCATTGGAGGGTGAACCAACGGCAAAGGAAGACCTTTCTCTCTGTCTCTCTCTTTCACTGTCCACTCTGCCTGTCAAAAAATAAAAATAAAAATAAAATAAAAAAAAAAGAAAGAACTACACTGTTCGGTTCAGGAGAGAGGAGGATCTGAGAAAAACCGTTTTCAGCAGTTACTCTGTTGCTGGTTTGTGTCCTAAACATTTCTCAAACTCACTGCTTTGGATTCCCAGCAGTGATGGTGGCTTTGAATGGTCTGCTTCTCTGTCCAGGTCTTTTACTGCGTTCTTCAGAAAGGGTGGGAGAAATTTGTACTTCCCTCATTCTGTGGGGACTGTCATGGGATTGACGTGATCTGACACTGTGTTTCTGATCCAGCTCTGCAGCAGGCCAATCCAAAGCCAGGAGCCAGGAGCTTTCCTGTGTCTCCCATGTGGGTGCAGGGGCCCAAGGACTTGGGCCATCTTCTCCTGCTTTCTCAGGCCACAGCAGAGAGCCGGATCAGAGGAGGAGCAGCCGGGACTTGAACCTAGCTCCGTCTGCAGGACTTAGGACATCCACATGGGATGCTGGCATCACAGGTGGAATCCTAGCCTAATATGGCGCAGTGCTGGCCCCTGTATGGAAGTAGTTTTGAGTTAAAACAATATGTGCTAGTTGTAGGAAAGAACTGGTAAATTAAGGAAAATGTCAGTGAATGAACCACATCTTGATTTTCTGTATTCTGAGGCTTTAGCATCTCAGAGCCTTGCCCACCCCAATGGGACTCCCCCTTGCTGGGCTGGCTGGATCCTACAGTGAGAAGGAACTCGCCTTGGAGCAAAGCAGCTGATGCGGAGCCTGCTCCTCCCCCAGCACTCATCCCCCAGGGCCAGCCACCTGGGTGTCCTTCCCCACCCCTACCCCCATCCCCATGCCATCCAGCCTGGGCTGAGATCATCCGGGCATTCCTGCAGGAACTGCAGGTGGCTGTGGCCCATTCCTCCCCTTCCCCTCTGCTTCCTGACCCACACGCAAGGGCCTTAGTTCCACTTCCAGATGTTCTTCTCCCTTGTCTTCACGCTGCCTTCCATCTGGGACCACCTCACGTTCTTGGAGACGTTTCCGGTCCTCCCCTTCCCCTGTGCCATCCTGTGCGCCCTCGCCCTTTCCAGCACACCCTGTCCTTTTCGCAGTAGGCACCCCATTAGGCATCCATCCCACCGGCCCCACAGCCCTCGAACCTTCAGGAAGCGTCTTCCCTCCAAATCCCCACGTCGGAACTTCTCGCCTCGCTGGCCACTGCTTGAGTGTTTGTGGCTCTCACTGATGTGTAGTCTGTGTTCCCCTGAGTGTTACTTCCGGCACTCCAGTTCCTCTCCCTTCTCCTTTCAGCTCCTCCTCTTGCTTTGCTGCCCAGCCCGTACTCTTAGAGGCAACATATTACTCATGTGTTGTTTGTCCTTTTGCACTTAGGCGAACTTCCCTGGCCAATGACCAGCCTCAGCAAGCAGACAGAGCTGTTCCCTGTGCTGGGGTTTTGCACCCATCCTGTGACTGCGTGCAGTTTCACACACCTGCTCTGGGTCTCTGCAGTGTAGCAGTAGCTGGCTTCCTCTTTATCAGTTGGAACTCATGGAAATTAACAGTCTTTAGAGAAAATAAGCCCAAATGTGGTTCCGTTAGCCAAGTCAGAGACGTTTCGACCTTGTTCTGGGGATGTCCACTTGGGTTCCTTTCTCACATCTGAGCGCTCCTCCCCATGACATGATTCAAGTACCAGACTCAGGCCTTGACAGGTGGATGTCTTGCTACTTTTGAGTTCAAGGTCAAGAGAATCAAACTTGCCCCCTGACATATGGGTTGGAGAGACAGATATTTCTGAAATGTTTGAGTGTCGCACCTGAGATGCACTGGGGATCCTGACCCTTGCCTGGAACGGTCTTTGGCCTTCTGGGCCCAGGGTTAGCAGCAAAGCTGTATTTTCCCAACCAAACTGGAAAGGGTTCTGAGACCAGTTCTGAGTACCATCTGCATCACAGAATTGGGCAGGAATCTGGGAGCTGAAGCTTTTGCTAGGAAGACTTAGCTAAGCTTCAGTACCCCCCTGCCCTGGGGAGGTTTAGCCCTAGAAGTGGTCGGGGATGGCATGGTGTCCAGGCGATGCCCTTACCTCCCTTTCCTGGAAATCAGTGTGACGTCTGGGGTCCTCCGTGAGCTGGAGAAACCAGCTTTCCAGCTCAATTTTATGATACGGTTGGCATCCCTTTTCAGAGATGCTTGGAACAAGAAGTGTTTGGGATTTGGATTTTCTTTGGATTTTGGAATATTTTCATATGTATAGTGAGATATCTTGTGGATGGGCACAAGACTAAACACAAAATTCACTGATGCTGCAAATACTTTTATACCCGTAGCAGGAAGGAGCTTTTGTCCAATATCTTTTGTGCTTCTTTGTTTTGACTGACCCATCACATGAGGTCAGATATGGGGTTTCCACCTTCAGCATGCTGTTTCAGATTTTGGAGGTTTAAAAAAATATTTATTATATTTATTTGAAAAAGAGATCTCCCATTTGCAGATTCACTTCCCAAATGCCTACAACAGCCAGGGCTGGGCCTTGCTAAAGCCAGGAGTCAGGATTTCCTACGTGGGTGACAGGAATCCCACTATTTGAGCCATGGTCTGCTTCATTCCAGGGTGTACTTTGGGGCATTTTTGGATTAAGGGTGTTAAACTTATTTCAGTTACACACTACATTCAGCTATGGCTCTTCCTCTATTGTCCATATGTAGTCTTTGTTCTTTCTAAGTTGTATGTGTGTCTTAGAAAACTGAAACATGATACTTAAAAAAATTTGAAACAATATTAAACAGGAGAAAGGAGAACAATTCTTTAATTGGCTACACAAATGAAATACTTGGAAACTTTTCTTTGTGGTTTCCCCCCTTCCTTGCAAATGTATTATCTTTGTATTTTGTTTATCTTTTTTTTAAAAAAAAAGATTTATTTTACTTAAAAGGCAGGGTGACAGAAGGAGAGACAGAAAGAGAGCTCCCATCTGCTGATTGATTCCCTAAATGGACGAGGCTCGGCCAGGCAGAAGCCAGGAGCCTAGAACTCCATCCAGGTATCCCATGTAGGTGCCGGGGCCCAAGCACTTCCCCAGGTGCATTAGCAGGGAGCTGGTTTAAAAATAGAGCAGCCAGGACTCAACCAGTGCTAAGTGTGGCATGCTGGTGTTGTAAGTGGTAGCTTCACACGCTGCAGCACAATGCCAACTCCCTTTTCTTATGTTCAGTCTGTGTCTTTCATCCTGCTTTTCTCACTGAACATTACCTAAGCAATTCTTGTATGAATAAAGCCCATCATTAGCATCATTTTTAATAATGGTGTAGGATTTCCCAGAATGTGTTTCTGTCTCCTGTTCATGATGTTCTCTAAGCCTAAAATGCCTGGCCTAAGAAACCCTTCTCACTGCTACTCCCTGCCCCTGGGCAGGATTAACTGCCCTTCCTCATCTGCTCTTGCTCCCTAGGCCTGTTGCTCTGTCTAGGTACAAACTACCTTCTGTATTTGGTTTATATGTACAAATGCACATGTATACAAGGTAGCTGCTAAGTCTTAACCTTTTAAGCTATGTCCTTTAAAGCCCTTATCTATACTCTTGAGAAACAGTGGTTTTTCTGTTTACTACTTGTTACATTCTCTATGTAGTGGAGGATTAAGCGTGTGATTATAGAGTAAATCATGGGGCTAGAATTGTGGCATAGAGAGTAAAGCCTCTGCCTGCGATGCCGGCGTTTCATGTGGGCGCCAGTTCAAGATCTTGCTGCTCCTCTTCTGATACAGCTCCTTGTTCATGGCTGGGAAAATCAGTGAACGACGGCCCAAGTCCTGCACCCCCACCATCCATGGAGACCTGAAGAGGCTCCTAGCTTTGGCCTGGCACAGCCCCAGTTGTGCCAGCATCTGGGGAGTGAACCAATGGATGGAGGGTATTTCTCTCTCTGACTCTCCCTTTCTCTCTGTAACTGTGACTTTCAAATAAATAAATAATTTTTTAAGAAAAGTAGATAGAAAGTATGTCATTGTGAAAATTAGAAGGAAAAACAAGAAAGGAAGGAAGTGGGAGAATGGGAGTGAGGAAGGGAAGGAGGGAGGGATGGATGCTCTTAAGTCTCTATGTTTGAAATACATGAAATTTGTTTCCATTTATAAATAAAAATTAATTTAAAAAGATATATCCTCTACCTAGATTAGGTAGAGCATTTATCCCATAATAAATACTATATATATATATACAGTATTTCAAATCTCGCTGAGCAAGTGTTTTCTTAATGTATAATACTGTCTATAGCTGGCATTGTTGTTGAATAGTGTCCATTAGTACATCATTTCTGTCTATCCTGTGACTAAGCATCTTAAGGTGACATGTTAGCGGTAAGAAACAGCATTTGGCTTCCATTATAACTCACTAACACCAACCTGTGAAACAGTACTGGGACTGGCATTTAGCGAAGTGGGTAAGATGGCAGTTGAGACACCCATAGCCCACACTTGACAGCCAGCTGGGGTCCTGATTCCAGCTTCCCGCTAATGCAGACTCTGGGCGGCAGCAGGGATGGCTCAAGTAGTTGGGTCCCTGCCACCCTTATGGGAGACCTGGACTGGGTTCCCTGTTCCTAGCCTTGGCCCATCCCCTCTGCTCACTGCCGGCATTTGGGGGAGCAAGCTAGCAAATGGGAGCTTGCTCTCTCCCCTCACAAATTTTCTAAAAAGTTGGAACTGAAATGTCTTGCTGTGCTTTATCTGCTGTAGGTCAAGGACTGGTAGAGGGGAACCAGTGCATTGCTCCATCGGTTTCCAGGCACGTGAGCCCAGCACCCTTCAGCTCGCATGGCGTGGACTTTCCAAGAAAACGCAGAGGAAGTGATTTGGATCCACCTCAGTAAGTGAATTTCTTAATCAAATCCCGTCAAGTCTTGGTGTGCTTTTTAAATGATGAATTGTTTCTGAGGAGCAGGGAACATCTGGACTTTCCCATCCAACTCTGAAGGCAGCCAGATGTCCAGGAGGCTGTGCAGAAGGGAGCTCTGAAAGAGACAATGTGCTGGATGTTTATGGTCCCAGCACAACACTTGCCTTCCTGATGGAAACGCTTCAGCACTGGGGGCCAGTTGAGTCATATAAAACTCTTGCTTCCCATGTAAACCCAAGTAGATCATAGTTATGGTCAATGTTGAGAATACTCACCAGCTCCCTGTTCAAAATATTCTTAGTTGCCTCTCCAAAGCTAGGGTTTGCATGGGGAAAGCACCTGGGGAAAATAAAGCAAGCCCTCTGGAGCGACTCCCCTTCAGCTGACCCTTCCTGTGACTGTGCAGGGGAGATTCTGCGTAGGGGGAGGAGATGAGGATGGAATGAAACATCCATTCTTTTTTGACTTAGTTCTTCCCGATATGCTGTTATAATTTAGCTTCAGTCCCCAAGACAGCAGAATCCATGTTACCAATGGGGAGATGTCCCACGATTGTAGGGTGCCTGGATTCTTAGTGTCTCCATCAACAACAGGGATGCGTGTGGGAACTGCAGTGGCCCAGGGTGCAGTCTGCGCAGAGCTGTTGGCTGTATTTGTTCTATGTGATCAGTTGACAGTCCCTACTTAATTAGTCCCTCTTTCTGTCTCCCTTAGTCCCAGAATCCTAAGCACCCCTGTTCTTAGTGGGTAAGAAGGCTGTGGCTGTTGGCGTGGTAACAGCACGTGCTAGAGGAGTGCAGTTTCTTGCCACGTGAGCAACACAGTTGAGACCCTAGTTGATCTGGCAGGTGGATGGGAAAATGGGTGCAGCCCTAGGGGAAATACTGGACACCAGGCAAGTTCTCAACAGCCTTTTTTTTTTTTTTTAATTTTTTGACAGGCAGAGTGGACAGTGAGAGAGACAGAGAGAAAGGTCTTCCTTTGCCGTTGGTTCACCCTCCAATGGCTGCCGCGGATGGCGCGCTGCGGCCGGCGCACCGCATTCATCCGATGGCAGGAGCCAGGTGCTAGGTGCTTTTTCCTGGTCTCCCATGGGGTGCAGGGCCCAAGCACTTGGGCCATCCTCCACTGCACTCCTGGGCCACAGCAGAGGGCTGGCCTGGAAGAGGGGCAACCGGGACAGAATCCGGCGCCCCAACCGGGACTAGAACCCGGTGTGCCGGCGCCGCAAGGCAGAGGATTAGCCTGTTGAGCCACGGCGCCGGCCAACCAGGCAAGTTCTGACAGATTGGCCTTTGGGGCAGCAAGTAACACTAATGATCGTTTACTTGACTGCCCACATTTTAGAAAATGAAGAAGCCAGCACTCAGAAGTGTCTGCACTATACACCTACTCGGAATGCCAGGTCCTTAGTGTGGTCTTTCCTACATTACTCCTAGCTTCCTGTCTCTCTGCAACTGGACAGGGCAGTTCTAGCCCTTGAAGGGCTAGGACATCTGAGTGGGGTGACCCAAGGTCTGCTTTCTTCCGGCTCAGGAGTCACGGCAGGAGGAATGGTGGGAAGGCTTCTCCAGAATGCCTCTGCTTGCCTTCTTTCACCAGGGATAGAAATGCCAGAGCCAGGGAAGCCCTGGGCTGTGATGCAGTCCCTTCCATGCTGGGCACCATCACCACAACCACAGAGGCAGGAAAAATACGACTCCTCTTGCTTTGCTCGTTACCTCTCCCAGACCTCCTCCATTCTGCCCCAGTCCTCCTTCCATCGCCCTTTCCATCTCCTCTTAGGAACTGCTGGGTTTTATGAAGTATTGGTTACACAGTAACCTTCCCGCTGACAACTCCGGGCCTGAAAGCCAGTCAGTAGATACAAGGTATTGGGCGTTTTTCAACAAGAATATATGAGAATGTTTTGACTGGAGAGGTGGTTCTTTAAAAAGGTCTTTGATGAAGATTCTATGAAATACTGAATTTTCTTAAAAGCAATGTTTATTTACTTTCATCTGCTTGAAAGGCAGAGTGACAAAGAGAGACAGGGAAAGTGCAACAGTCAGGACTGGTCCACGCTGAAGCCAGAGGTCTGAAATTCCATTGGGGTCTCCCACAAGGGTAGCAGGGACCCACACACTTGGACCACCATCTGCTGCTTCACAGGATGCATTAGCAGGGAGCTGGATCAGAAGCAGAGCAGTGGGGACTGGAACTGCACTCTGATACGGGATGAGGGTGTCCTGCGTGGCAGCTTAACCTCCTTGTGCCGTGACGCTTGCCCCTGGCATGCAGTCTTTTAAACATTTGTTGAGAACCTATTATGGGACACCCAATAGACTAGGAGAGAAAGACACAGTAAGACACAAGAAATACTTACATGAAAAAAAAAAAGTGCAGGAAGAGACAAATCATGACTGTACATCAGATGGCTGGAATAATAGGCACCCCGGGAAGTATGGCAATGAAGAGGGGTGAGTATTTAAATAAAGTTAGGATCAGGAGTGAAGAATGACTTCCTGGAGAAATTGACTTAAGTTAAATTGTACTCTTTTTTTTTTAAGATTGATTTATTTATTTGAAAGGTAGAGTTAGAGAGACAAAGAGATCTTAGATCCCGTGGTTCACTCTTCAAATGGCCAATCCAAAGCCAGGTGCTTCTTCCAGGGTCTCCCACGTGGGGGCAGGGGCCTAAGCACTTGGGCTATCTGCCACTGCTTTTTCCTAGGTGCGTTAGTTGGAAGCTTGACCGGAAGTGGAGCAGCTGGGACTTGAACCATAGCCCATGTCGGGCAATCACACTGCAGGCAGTGGCTTTACCCATTATGCCAGGATGTTGGCTCTCAGTTAAATTGTAGCTTTAAAAAAATATGTGAAAGGCAGAAACACATACACACACATATACATATAACACATACACATACATATACATCACACGCACATACCGAGGCAGACAGAAAGACAAAGCCCCACCTGCTAGTTCATCCCCCAGAGAGGCCCACAATGGCCGGGGCTGGGCTGATGCTGGGTGCCAAGAACTCTATCCAAGTCTCCTTGAGTGACAGGAACCCAACTAACTTGAACCATTACCTGTTGCCTCCCATTGCCTGTTGGCAAGAACCCGGAATCAGGAGCAGGGCCAGCACTCGAACCCAGGCACTCTAAAATGGTTTGTCAGTCGGCATGCTAGGTGCTAGGCCAAACTCCCACTCTTAGACCGAATCCTGAGTGGAGCTGACAGTGAGCCTGCAGGGCGGGAGTGAGAAAGCATTTTAGGCAGAAGCAACAGCAGTGCACAAGGTCAGGGCAGGAAATTGCCTCCCGCTGCAAAGGAAACCAGTGGTTATCACACATTCGAGGGTGCACGTGGAGGTGGGTGAGCTCTGAGATGCAAGTGACAGGCGCCCATCTCAGAACAGCATGTTTCTAAGGACACAAAGGTGCGGGCCGCAGATGGGCATGGCATCACCTTCGCTGGCTCTCTCGTCTTTGTGCATGGTGGTGAGCCCCTACTCCATCTCAGCCTCTGCTTGGCTCTGCGTGTAGTGGCTGCCAGGCGCCATGGGCGAGCAGAGGTGCGGCCCGAGGTGCTGCAGGTCCCGAGGGAGAACACGGAGGTCACGGACCACGAGCTGCAGGAGCGGTGCAAGGGCTTCCCCAAGCACGGCCCCGCCGGACACCTGACCGTGGACGAGCTCAGGAATACCTGCCAGACTTCTTGGCCTCAGGGCAGCGCCTCCATGTTTGCCAAGCGCGTCGACTTCCGGGAGATCGTTGCGACGCTGAGCCCGACCTCGCGGGGCATGCTGGGGCGGACGCTCACGTGAGCGGCAGCGGCTACGTCAGCCTTCGCGACGCTGAGCCCGACCTCGCGGGGCATGCTGGGGCGGACGCTCACGTGAGCGGCAGCAACCACGTGAGCCGTCAGGAGACGCGCGAGGTCAGGCAGGCTAGCTGCAAAATGGCGGCCTCAGTGATGAGAATGCCCGAGGAAGAGTGTACTCCTGACACGCTACCGGACTACGGACACCAAGGGAGACGGCCGGCTGTCCCCGGAAGAGTTCACCCAGGGTGCCATGGCGCGGCCGCCGCAGCGCGACCCCAGCAGCGCCAGCCAGGTCTGAGCAAGGGGCCTTGTCTCGCCGCTCGAGCCTCGCTTGTAGAGGCTGCCTCCACCGCCCTCCCTGCTCTGCGGAGACCGCGACCCCCGCTGCTCCAGCGGGCCAGTGCGGCGTCCCTCCGCGCCCACCCTGCCCAGCCTCTCCCAGGGCTTGGATTCTGGGAGGGTTCGGGTGTGCTCAGCTCCAGAGACACGGGCAGGACTGTCAGGAGCGTGGTGAGACCCCAGGTGCGTGTGGACGTGGTGGGGACAGGGATGGAGGGAGACAGACAGCAAGCCCTTCCCCTGCACGGCTGCTCCCGCCCTGCGCGTTCCCCCACCAGAGCCGCTTGCACGCGTGTGCACTGCGCTCTCTTACACGTCTACTGCAGTGAAACGTACTGTGTAGGTCTAGATTTAACGTCTCTGATGGCCTCTAATGCGTGGCCTGCCTCGTGGCCTGTGATCCCTGGAGCTGATTGCGTTGTGTTTATGCACCCTGCAGCTGCCTGTCGCAAAGGGGAATGCGTGCCCAGAGCCATGGCATTGCTGCTGTCCGTGTAGGAGCACAAGCGTTTATGTGTGGCCTTTTTTGATGGTTGGTCTGGCATTTCTGATACTAAAATGATCAAGTAAACGAGGGAAAAAGAGAAGATGAAGGTACTTCAGGAAGTTGGTGGAGAGCGGCCGCTGCTTGGCTTAGCAGGGAAGACACTCCTTGGGTACCCGCCTCCCATATTGGAGTACCCGAGTTCACGTCTTGGCTCCTGCTCCTGACGCCGGCTTCCTGCTAATACTTTCCCTGGGAGGCAGCAGTAATGGCTGAAATAGTTAGGTCCCTGCTACCCACATGGGCGATCTGGATGGAGTTCCTGGCTCCTGACTTCCACCGCAGGCCCTTGTGTGCAGTTGGGGCCCTTGTGTGCAGCGAATGGGAGCTTTCTCTCCCTCTCTCTCTCTCTCAAATGAATACATCTTAAGAAAAATTGTGGACAATGGAATTAAAGGCGAAGTTTATTTTGGTGCAAAAACTTTCCAGGATCATGGGTAGTTTTTTCATGATACATGTTCTTCATGACATTTTTGGCCCCTGTTGTATAGAAGGGACACTTAGTGATGAGCAGGCATGGGGTGATGGGAGACAGTGCCGTGTTTGAGGCAAGTTGCTGAGCCTTGCCGCTGTGGAACACTGGGAGCTGTCAGGAAGAGATGTGGAAGAAATACAACCAGAGGTAGAGGCAGGAGTGAGTTTCCCAAGAACCTCGGGATGTCATGAGGGAGTCTGAGCAGACGTCTTGGGTGGTGTGGTGCGTGGGGACGTTATATACAGTGGGATTGGGATGGTTTGATTTGTTTTGGAGGAAAGTTCTGGAAGTCCTAAGAGAGGCTGGGCGGGGAAGACACTGGAAAAGGCATCCATTTAAAAGACTTCTGAGGCAGCGTAGGGCCAGAGTGCATGGAGAGGAAGAGAAAAGTATTTAAGTAGGGTTCAGGAGTTCGTGACTATTTGGTTCCTCACAGGGAAGGAGAGGGAGGGAGTAGCATGGGTGCCGCTGGGTCCCCTGCAGATAAACGCAGCGTGAGCAGAGTGTCGGGAGTGGTGGAGGAAGAACTGACAGCAGGCCACGTGGCAGGCAGTGCATTCTGTCTGGGGCTTCTTGAGTTTGAGGGTGCTTGTGGGTGCTCTGCATGTGCAGTTCTAGCTCCAGAGGTGGGGCACTGGGTACAGTTGGACTGAGGTAGGGCTGTAACTGGGGTAGCCTCTGCGTGCGTATGAGGGAGACCTCCCAGGGTGAATTACAGAGAGGGAGGGAAGGCCCCAAGCTACGAATTGTGACATCCACCAGCATTGCAGGGGAGAGAACTGAGCAAGGATCCCAGGGGACTGAGCCCAGCAGGGAGTGAGAGGAGGGGGAAGTCGTAGAAGCCAGGTGAGAGAGGGCAGGGACTGCGCGAGCCCACAGCAGGGGCTGTGGGGGTTGATTCAGAGAGGGAGAAGCCGAGATGGAGTGGAGACCTCGCTGCTTCAGGAAGCTGGCTGAGAAGGCAGGACAGGACCAGCACCAGCTTGAGTTGGGAGCAAGTCTCGCAGCAGGAGGAGACTGGAGCCCTAACAGGGAGCTGTGATGGGAGGGAGGCCTCCAGGCTGCCACTTGCTCGTGCTGGTGTCTGAGGGGTGTTCACGTTGACTGTGAGGGTACCCCTGCACACTCTGGGCCGGAGAACTGTGTGGGCCTGCTGGACTCATCACCTGCCCCAGGAGCACCTGTGGGTGACCGTGGGTCTCTCTGTGTTCAATGTACAGGATGCTCTTTTTCCCTCGGAAAGAAGCTCACAGTCAGACCGAGAAGCGGAGGAGAGACAAGATGAACGGCTTGATTGAGGAGCTGTCTGCCATGATCCCTCCGTGTGGCCCTGTGGCCAGGAAGCTGGACAAACTCACTGTCCTCAGGATGGCCGTGCAGCACCTCCAGTCCTTAAAAGGTGAGCTTGGGATGACACCGGCCGTGTAGCTGAGCTCTCTGGTGGGTGGTTCTGCTGGCACGGAGACTGCGCCAGGCGTCGTCAGCCCCTGGTCAGCCCTAACTGTGATGCTTGCCCGTATGTATGTGGAGGGAGCTGACTCAGATGTCAGGAAACGCGGTTCTTGTAAGAGCTTTGTCTGCAGCCTACTCTCTGAACTTGGAGAGCCCTTGTGTTTCCACCTGTGGTCCCTCGTATAACATGAAGGAATGCTACCTGCCTGCACTCCTCTCTACTTCAGAAGTAGACAGGTAGAAGTGTAGGATTCATCATTAAAATTCTAAGTCATTAGGACACTTACAGGCTTTGAAAAGAAAATTTCCTTGAGTTCAGCCATTTCTCTTAAAACTTCATTGAAATTTATTGGTAGTCTTAGATATGCTTCATACCTTCCTAGGCCAGGGTTTTCTCATGTGGCTGGACGCTGGGTGAGGAAGGGCCTCTGCTGTGGTCTCTTGGTGTCTGTGTGGTCACTGCTGACTTCAGCAGTTCCTCAACTTGACCTTGAATTTTAAAAGGAAGAGTAATACAAAAAGTTTATGAAAAAACTGTGCGTGGATTTCAAATTATTTATTTTTTGCACCAAGATAAACTTATCTTTTTTTCTATATTTCCACAAACTTTTTCCAAAAAATTTTTTTAGTATTCACTTGTTCTTTCTTTATGTTTATTTTAATGGCAGAGAAACAGTGAGAGATAGGTAGAGAGAGAGACAGAGAGAGGGAGGGAGGGAGGGAGGGGTAGAGGGAGGGAGAGGGAGAGGGAGAGGGAGAGGAAAAGAGAGAGAGGGAGGGAGGGAGGGAGGGGAGCCTTCTACCTGGTGTTTCACTGCCCAAATACCTGAACCAGCCATGGCCAGGAGTCATGGACCTCATTCTGGTCTCCTGTATGGGTGACAGGGACCCAAGTGCTTGGCTGTCACCAGCTGACTGCCAAGGTGCATATTAGCAGGAAGTTGTATTGGAAGCAGAGGAGCTGAGACTGGAACCAGGCACTCTGATGTGGTATGCACATCCCAAGCAGCATTGTAAATACTGCATCAAATACCTGCCCTATCCACAAACTTTTTAAAAGAAATTTTTTAAAAAATATTTTTAAAATTCATTTGAGAAGTAGAGATACAGACTGAGAGAAACGTCTTCTGTCTGCTGGTTCACTCCCCAAATATCTGCGATGGCTGGAGCTGAGCTGATTTGAAGCCAGGAGCTGGGAGCTTCTTTCTGGTCTCCCATGCGGGTGCAGGGGCCCAAGCGCTTGAGCCATCTTCCACTGCACTCCCAGGCAACAGCAGAGAGCTGGACTGGAAGAGGAGCAGCTGGGACTAGAACTGGCGCCCATATGGGATGCTGGTGCCTTAGGCCAGGGCTTTAACCTGCTGCGCCACAGCGCTGGCACCTATAAATATTTTTTGAGACAAATTTCAGTGTGATTCTGTAGATCATTACTAATCAGTGTAGGGATTTTACCAAGTCTAGACCAATACTCCAGAACAGTCCAGAACTCCCAGATTCCTGGAGTGTCCTTTTGGGACCATGATTGGAGATCTTACTTTCCTAATAGTCTATTGTGAAATAAGGTTCTCTTTTACCCACTACTGGGGCTTGGCTACGTTGCATGTGGTGTTTCCCTTAAATCTTTCAGCAGTGAAACATGGCAGGCTCAGTGGGGTCACTTGATTGCAGCCCTGAAGTTGCCCAAGCATCTTCACATCTGCAAGGCCCTTTGGGAAGAGGACCTGTGCCGTCGGTCTGTGGAGTGCTCAGCAGAAATGGGCCCAGCATCGACTGCCCTGCTGCTCTGTGCTGAGGCTGCGCGCAGGGAGCAGGGGTGGCGGCGGGGTGGGGGGCACCTACATCTCTTGTCAGAGTTCCTGAGTTCAAATCCCTGCTATTCCGCCTTTCCCATCCAGCTTCCTGCTAGCGCATACCTTGGGTACTAGCAGATGATGGGTCAAGTGCTTGGATCCCCACGCCCTGTGTGAAAGTCCTGGATTGAGTTCAGGGTTCCAGGCTGGTCCTGGCTGTTGTGGCCGCTTGGGGAGTATGCCAAAAGTGGAAGAACTCTCTCTCTCTGTCTCTCCTTCTCCCTGTTGTTCTGGCTTCCAAATAAAGAGAAATAAATAAATAAGAAAAGGAACGAAGAGGGTGGCCCTGCAGCTCATTAGGCTAATCCTCTGCCTGCGGCGCTGGCACTCCAGATTCTAGTGCTGGTTGGGGCGCCGGATTCTGTCCTGGTTGCTCCTCTTCCAGTCCAGCTCTCTGCTGTGGCCCGGGAAGGCAGTGGAGGATGGCCCAAGTGCTTGGGCCCTCCACCCACATGGGAGACCAGGGGGAAGCACCTGGCTCCTGGCTTCGGATCAGCGTGGTGTGCCGGCCGTAGCAGCCATTTGGGGGGTGAACCAACAGAAGGAAGACCTTTCTCTCTGTATGTCTCTCTCACTGTCTAACTCTGCCTGTCAAAGAAAAAGAAAAAGAAAAAGGAAAAAGAAAAAAGGAAGGAAGGAAGGAAGGAAGAAAGAAAAGGAGCGAAGCAAAATCTGTGCCCCCAGGGGCACGTAGTCTGAGGGGGACAGACCCAAGACCAGGTTGTCGAAGCTCGCCTGAGGGCTTCCAACAGGGTTACCGATGGGAGAGGCTAGAAGCTGGGCAGCACAGAGGCATGCTTCCAAATCCAGAAGGAGTTCTACGATGAGGCACGGATCCCGGGCAGAAGTGGAGGGCCCAGTGTTCACCCACAAGGGCTGGGTAGCTCCTGTGTCAGTGCTGCTCCCAGGTGAGGTGATGGAGGGCCACTGGGTCTGTGTCCTCCACCCAGGCTGCCCTACAACAGCTGAGAGGCTGGCTTGTCAGTGGTTGTTTGTGGATTGTGGTCATCTGACCCATAGCATAGTTACTTTTAAGGCAGAGGGTGGAGAAACACTGTTTTTCTACCTGCTAGATCAGCTGTTTTTCTGTCTTAGAAACTGCTCCCTATCTGAGTGATGTTCCCGTTAACCGGGTAAAGGGCAAGGGTCCCCTCCCCTTGCACACTCAGTCCCTTGCAAGATTTAATGCCAGGGATGTGATCGTGAACTGGGGCTGCATCAGAGTGTGAACTTGTCCTGACACTATTCAGGCACTCCTCCTTCCTGTCCTCATCCCCCATGCGTTGCTGACATTGGCTTGCAACCACGTTGGGAGCCCACGGACAGTCTGCCTCACCCACACACACAGGGGCAGCGAGTGCAGGGGTCCCTGCCATGGCTTCCAGCCACGGCATGCATTTGCCTTGGGAGATTGCTAGAAGCCAAGAATAACACACACACAGCATTTCCCAGTGGGGAGGTGGTCAGCGTAAGAGGAGGTGGTGGCATTGTTGTTTCGATCCTTTCTTTTGGATGAGGGAAGGGGTCATGTGTCTGTATGTGTTTGGGCCATCATTATTCTGAGAGCCAAGTTTGTGACTTGCCATGGGCAAGTGTACAGAATATTATAGTTGTCATCGCTTTGCTAAGCAGCCTCACCCTAGCATCAGCCCTGCTCCAGGGCTCTGGTGGTCTCCTGAGTCTGCCCTCAGCCACCAGCCATCCAGTCAGGGCCACCCTTCTGGCTGATTGACAGCTTTCCCCCAGCTCCTGTCTGCTGTGCAAGCCCCACCAGCCTGGCTTCCAGCCTGGCCGGAAGTGTCACCGCCTTGCTCAGGGTCCTGCTGTCGAACCTGGCCTGGCACTCGCAGTCTGCAGCTTTCACCCCTTTCTCAATCCCCTGCCCTGGGTCCTGCCCGGAAGCTCTGTGGTAAGAACCCACTTGGAAGAGTTCTCGGAGGCCCAGGATGGAAGACGATTCCATAATGATTCTGACAGAGATTTTGCTTTGCCAGCGCTTGGGCTGTGTCTGCAGAAACATAACCCAGTTGTGGCCTGAGGTGATTTTGGTTGTCTGGGTTTCTCTTCTCCCAGTACTGAGGTAATCAGTAAGTTGGGTGGCGAATCCATTCAGGGGCCAGACTGTGGCTCTCCCCAGGAAGAGGGGTGGGACTAGTGAGGTGGGGGACTTAAAGGGGGGAAGGTTGATTGACTTGTGAATCACCAGTGTCCTGGGAAAATGGCACTCAGACGCTTGGCCTGGCCCTGCACCACCTTATAGCTACCAAGGGCTTTCTCGTGACAGGGCTGGAGGGTGGGCTCTGGACACAGGTGGTCTGAGCACTTCTTTCCCTCTCTCCTTCCATGCTCAGGACTAACAGTGCGTTATTTCATGTCCCTTACATACTGTGTTTATTATTAGAAGTCTCCATATGATCTTTAAAGGGGTTTTCTTACTTGAAAATATTACAGATCTATAAAATTGGTTCAGAATTCCAGAATATCTCCATTTATTTAAAATAATTCATAGAAGTTTTAATAATTAAGAACTATCAAAGTAATTACATTCTTGAAAAATGGTGCAGGTGCATTTCATTGTAACGCTTTCTTTCTAAAGCTCTTGCTGTGTTGACTGTGGACTTTAAAGGAATCTGTGATTCCAGTAATTTCCCATCTATAAGCAACCTATGTTGCTCTGGTAATAACCAGGTACGAGAATGATTGTGGAAGAGGTTTTAGGGAGTGTGAAGAGGAGACACCACCTCCTCCATCATTATTACCACCATCATCACCATCACCGTCACAGCAGCGGTGCAGCAGGGTCACTGTTGTGCACTGAGTGCTAACTTCATTTCCCTCTCTGTTCTCTGTAACTTTTCGATTTGTTTGTTTTTAGGCTTGACAAATTCTTATGTCGACGGTAATTATAGGCCTTCATTTATTCAGGACAGTGAACTCAGACATTTAATCCTTCAGGTAAGTAATGAGATATTTTTGTATAAGCTGCATTTGCCCTTTCATGTTTATTTGAACAAAAGGCAGAATTTCTGTAGTTTCTTTTGATAAACATACAGGGCTCTATATTACACTGTATTTCCTTCAATAAAGAAATCTGAGATACAGAACTAGCCATTAGTTGGGGCTAATGAAAACAGAGACGCTGTGCAAAATATGGAGCACAGCTTGTTTCAGTGCTGGTCCCTTCCAGTGCCTGACGAGCGGCTCTCGGACTGTGCAAACTCTCCCCACCGTCTCTACTCCTTCACAGCTGTCTGCCCAGTCTGCCCCATGTCCTTCAGGTTCCTGCCCCTGAAGATGAATGGAGGGGGAGTGGGCATTTTGTCCTCATCCCTTCATATTTCTGAGTTTTCAGAATCACGGCTATGGAGGTTTACTTGACAGGGAAAATGTCACCATGTAATTAATTGACTTATCCTGCACCCAGCAAGTGCTCTGACTACGGAAGTTTAGCCATGGTATGATTAAATACAAAGATTCTTTATATATACATACAGAGTCTTCAAAAAATCCTTAGAAAATGTGTATTATGAAAATATCATGCATAGGTTTCAAAATTTTTGTCCCCAGATAAGCTTAACTTTTACTTTCATTTTCAGTGAACTTTTTCTGAAAGCCCCTCTTATTTTTGTCCATTTTTCTTTTAATTTTACTTTTTTTAGAAAGCCATTGTGTTGGTGAGCAGCTCAATTGCAATACAATGTTCCTGAGAAGAATTTTAAGGTATTCTTAGGAAATAACATGATTTTTCAAGAGAAAGGAGTATTTGGCATGCCCTCAAAGCTTCTCTGCAGTCATTGATCAGGGCTTTTCGTTTTTTACCGGCACAACTTTGTGTGATTGTGGTTCCGCCCCCATAGACCAGGTCTGCCCAGTCCACCTCATGTCTGTTTCCAGCAGGTCAGGTGAGGGCGCCACATTCCTCCTCCACATCCATCCACAGTCACTTTCTTAAAGGTTGAGTCATGGGCTTGGCTGGGGACGCCTCATGGAAGTGGATCATATGTTAGGTTTTTTAAACTTGGTTTTGCATGAGCAGTAGCTCATCGTTTTTCAAAAAGCATAAAAAGCTATGCGGTGGAATGTGCTGAGCCCTTCCTTGCCCCAGTCAGCACCATCCTTCCACCCCGGCACACCCACAAGCCGTCATTATTGATGTGTTTTTGTGTCTTTACAGAGTCTCCTTTTGCAATATGGTAGGATTTGGTAAAGATAATTTTAAGAACCTTTTTTTCGTTTATTTGAAAGGCAATGAGAGAGAAACAGAGGAGGAGAAACAAAGACAGAGAGTTCTCAAATGGCCATCATAGCCAGGACTGGGCCAGGCTGAGTCAGGAGCCAGGAATTCCACCTGTGGCTCTCACCTGGGTGGCAGGGACCCAAGTGTGTGAACCATGGCCTACCGCCTCCCAGGGTGCACATTAGCAGGGAGCTGGAGTTGGCAGTGGTGCTGGTACTGGAACCTGGGCAATGACGTGGGATACTTTGTTCCCAAGAAGCGTCTTAACCACTGGTTCCATTCACCTGTCCCAAAGGCAGTTTTTGTATTAAGAAATGTCTCAGCTAGCTATTCCATGGATTAACTTTCAGTGCAAAAACAAACATGAGTTTAGACTGAATTTCACTTCAATATTTTTTAAATGAATTGTTTTAGATCTTAGCAAAATTTTTCAAGATAAGTTTTACTAGATCTGTGACCACTCTTAGCTTTCTTGCCATAATATCCTCCAAATCAGTGTGTGTGTGTGTGTGTGTGTGTGTGTGTGTGTAACAGAAAATATTTTGAAACACTTTTATTTTCTTAAATCCTAGACTGCAGAAGGCTTCCTATTTGTGGTTGGATGTGAAAGAGGAAAAATTCTTTTCGTTTCTAAATCGGTCTCCAAAATACTCAATTATGATCAGGTATCTAAAGCTGAAAGTATTTCCTACACAATGTTTTTTTAAGATTTATTTTATTTATTTGAAAGAGTTTCAGCGAGAGAGGGAGAGACAGAGAGAGTGTTCTTCCATCCTCAGGTTCTCTCCCCAAATGGCTGCAGTGGAGGGGCTGGGCCAAGTTGAAATCAGGAGTCTGGAACTTCATCCAGGTCTCCAACATGAGTGACAGGAGCCCACACACGTGGGCCATCCTCTGCTGCTTTACCAGGTGCATTGGCAGGGAGCTAGATTGGAAGTGGAGCAGCTGGGACTTGAACCAGCATCCAATGGCGGCCCTCCACACAATGTTTTACGATTTTGAACAGATACATATGTTGAACCTTGTTTTCCAAATCCTTTCTTTCCAGTCGACATGGGATTGGGTTTGGCCAAGTTAGAAACTCCCAAGAGAGATTGAAAGATGTATGCCAGGAGAATGGGATTTTCTTGTTGACATTAATGTTCACTTCCCACCTGTCAACATGTTAGTTGATGGTACTGACCCTCAGCTTCTTCCTGAGTACGACACGAAAGTGATGCTGCCACGTGTCTCTTGAGTTGTAGAGGCTAAATAGAGTGTCTGAAAAGTTCAGTCACCCTTCTTAGTCCCTCCACGATACCACATTATTGTTTAAGTTGCATGCCTTGTACCATAACTTTTGGTACAATCTATAGCACGAAACGCTGAAATACATTTTATTTAAGTAGCTTATAGTTACTTCCTCATTAGTGAGCACTGTCCTCACTGCTGAGTGTATCATGCTGAAACTCATCCACCAGTGTGAATATATATGCAGAAGAAATCAGATGAACACAGCTTGGTTCTTGATCAACTCCCGTTAGTTGCAGCCATCGTAGATAACAAGTTAAACAGAAGGAGTGGTGTTGTGAACCAGTGCACAGAAGGCTTGAGTACCAGTGGCTCACGCAGCTGGTTACAGCTGCAGACACTAAAGTGGTGCAAGACCTGATGGTTCCACCTCCTGGTGGGAGACACAGAACACACATGCTCACAGGCATGCACACACAGACACACATGCACACATGCACAAGGAACTGACACTTCAGGGTCACACTTGCATTCCAAACTAGTGACGTGACATCCATGGGGCCACTGACTGGATTTTAGGGCTCCATAAAGTCTCATGGCCACTCAGGAGGATGTTTGGATTTCTATCATTATATGGTCTCCAGCTTTTTAGATTCATCAACCTGGTTTGCTGTAAAGTGGAAAGCTCTGAACGTAGACTTACAGTACTGATATCTAAATCGGATGACTAGATTATTTTTTTTTTCTGTATGAGATGTCTAAGTGGCACACAACTGAGGCTGCTTCTGTCATCAGCTGGTCCCTTTGTTCTGTCTTCTGTAGGAATTGTCTCCTCACCTAGTTCGAGAGTTCAGGAGAGGAGTGGTCAGTGTGGTCAGGGAAGACTTCGCACATGAAGCGGAATGACTGTTAGCTCGTCAGCAGGGATTCCATCTGTCAGATGGGCTGGGAGAGGGAGAAGAGTGAGGCTCAGGAGTAGAAGGGAGCCAGCTAGAGGGGCAGGCGAATTGGGTTGCTGGAAGAGAAATGACTGCCAGGTGACGGGACCACAGAAGCAAAGGCACAGATCTAGGAGTGTGCTGCACACTGGGTGGTGTGGGACAGACAGAGGTAGCTGGGTTACATGTCAGCTTCCAGTAGCAGGAGAGTCTTTTATAACAGTTGGTCATTCTCTTCCTATTGTAAGCTCACAGCTGTTGGTGACTTCCATATTATGCTGGAATGTAATCTCTTTCCTTTTACCAAGGGTAAAAAGTTTAAAGTCAAAATGATGACCAAGTGACACATGATTTGGGAGTGCTGAGAGTAACAGGATTTAACCAGATACCAGAAAGCAGTTGTGTGCAGTTGTTCAAATCTACGCGTGTGGTTCCTTGTGCAGGTGGTTTTTCTGTCTACAAGAATCACCCCCCCCCCTCCCCTTACACAAAGTTCAGGTCACACAGCGTGGTGGGTGCTTCTTTGAGTTTAACCTTCCACCAAGAAAAGATAATGTATGTTTGTGTGAGGAGAAGTAGGAAAATGATGGTACTGGTTTTTAATGAACATCTGCCTTATCCCAGGCTGCTTTGACTGGACAGAGCTTATTTGACTTCTTACATCCAAAAGATGTCGCCAAAGTAAAGGAACAACTTTCTTCTCCGGATGTTTCACCAAGGGACAAGCTGATCAATGCCAAAAGTAATTGCTCATTTCAGCATATTTGCCATTTTACATACATATTACCACCTGCAGGTACACCTGTGTGCTGTTTTTCAAACAGTTAAGGTTTTATCAAAGAGAGAATGTTTAGTGAATTTGACATTCATCAGTCTCAGCATTTAAAAATACATAGAGAATTTCGGTATTCACATAGTCACACAAATACTTATTTGTATGAACATGCTTTGTTTAGATACACTGATTGCTTCATCTAAAATCTTAACAAGCAGGTATCATTTTAGATTAAAAACTTGCTGGCATTTCCATTATCTAGCTGTGTGCTGAGACAGTTGTTCAGTATGAAAAAGCTTGTGTACTTGGGAAGTATAAGTATCTGTCTTTTCTGAAAGTATTTAGTGCCAAATAATTATTTATAACAGATCATGTTCTGTGCCATCATAATGGACATTTAATTTTTTTCATTATTCAGTCAAGCGTATTATCCTCCCTCTGAGGAAAAGTAAATTACATGAAAATGTAATTGTTTGACAAGCACGTCCCTTGGTATTCAGTATGGAGTCGTTGCTTTAAACAGCCATTTTTTCCTATTTATTAAAAAAGCTAATTGATGATTGGAAAACCTTAGGAAATAACCTTAAAAATGTACTTTTACCACCTTTCTTGGTGCCTTCTGCTGTGAAGCTGGTCTTCGAGGTCCCCGAAGCTTCCACACCGGAAGGACGCGTGTGTGTTCGGGCTCCTGGCGATCTTTCTTCTGTCGGATGAGGAGCTATAAGTGTGCCATCAAAGAGGAGCACGACCCCGTGCCCAAGCCCAAGAGGAAAGGTAGCGCCATGTTGAAACGCATGGTGGTTCAAAGCATGGATGTAAAATACTGTCCTAAATATTTTGTATACAAAAAAGTTAAATAGATGGTCTAGGCATGTAAGGCATGTAAGTGAGACCAAAAGCAGGAAGAAAATAAGATTTCTTTTTAGCCAGAACCCTTTAGAACGGCTCCTCATAACCTTTTGAATGCGTCAGGCATGTTTTCTTTATTGCCTGAGATTTCCATGGTGCTTTTGAAATGACAGTTTGGGGCCTACCAAATAAGAAAAGATGCCAAGAGACAGAGTGCAATTTCTGCTGTGAAATGCCGTTATTTTTAAATTTAAAAAGCTAGGCCTTTTTTTTTTTTATTTATTTACTTACTTGTTTGAAAAGTAGAGTTAGAGAGAAAGAGGGAGAGTCAGAGAGAGCTTCCATCTGCTGTTTCACTTTCGAAATGGCCACAATGGCTGGAGCTGGGCCCATCTGATTCTAGGAGCTTCTTCTGGGTCTGCCATGCGGGTGCAAGAGCCAGAACACTTGAGCTATCTTCTACTGCTTTCCCAGGCCATAGCAGAGAGCTGGGTCAAAAGAGGAGCAGCCGGGACCTGAACCCATGCACATATGGGAATGCCACCACTGCAGGCAGAGGCTTAGCCCATAGTGCCAGCCCCTCTAGGTTCTGTTAAACTTAACATCAAAGTCGTGTTTCACATAATGAGATTTTCTTGTCATCTGAACTTGAGGTTACATTTGACAAAGATACTAAGGTAATGATTCTACTATTAAGAGAGAAAAATGAACACATATTACAGATTGGGAAATGTCTCATGACATTTTTGCCTAAGAGTATATTAAGCCATGAAATATAGGATTCCTTATGCAAATTTCAATATGAAATTAGCTTTTCTGTGATTTAAAAGGGTATTTGGAGTTCTAAGAGTCCATTTATATAGAAGTTTCAGTTGGAATCCTTTTTTATTCTAATGCTTTCATAGGTCTAATCATGTAGCCATCATCATCAATGTTCTTTTCTGAAAGATTTATTTATTTATGTGTCTATGTGCTTGAAAGGCAGAGCATCAGAGAGAGAGAGGGAGAGGAAGAGTTCCTGTACCCACTTGTTCACTCTCCAAGTGGCAATAGTGGCCAGGCTGAAGCATCCCAGTCCAGGGCTCCGCTCTTCAGAGCATCCCCTGCCCCAGAGCCCCTGCCTCAGTCTCTCCTGCTTTGGCTTCCGGAGAATCCAGTGTCTGAGGGGAGAATCAGAAGCAGTGGTTCTCAACTGGGTTCTCTGGATCATCAGCTGCAGCAACAATCAGGAATTTGTTAGAAATGCACATTCTCAGGCCCCATCCCTGAACTGTTAGTGTTTTGAAAAATTCTTTCAGGTCACTCCAACACAGGCTAGTGTTGGACAGCCACTAAAAGTGCCACCTGAAAACAGAGGCAGAGTGATGGGGAGAGAGAGAAACCACCAGCTGGTCCATTCCCCAAACGGCTGAAACAGCCATGTCTAGTATCTGAGATCACCATCTGACATAGAAGACTCCAATTGAACCACATACTGGTTGATCAGCAGTTATGCTGAGTCCTTACTGTGTGCCAGGTGCTGTCCCCAGTGCAAAGGACTCACGGGGAGACAGGCCGGGGAGCCAGTGCTCTGGTGGCTGTGCGATGTGGAATATTAACACGCAGCTTAATGCCAGGCCAAATGCTGCACCTGTGTCTACACTTGGAATTTGTCGCAAAGGAAAATGGGAGGCGTCCTCAATGGGACTCACAGGGCTGCAATAGTGTTTTGAAGCAGTTTTGTAAATATTGAATTTTAAGCCAAAATGCATGATTATAATCGCAGGTTAAAAAAAAGGAATCCCCTTGGGGCCAGCGCTGTGGAGCAGCAGGTTAATGCCCTGGCCTGAAGCACCGGCATCCTATATGGGTGCCATTTCATGACTGAGCTGCTCCACTTCCGATTTGGCTGTTTACTGTGGCCTGGGAAAGCAATGGAAGATGGCCCAAGTCCTTGGGCCCTTGCACCCACATGGGAGACCCAGAGGAAGCTCCTGGCTCCTGTCTTCGGATCAGCCCAGCTCTGGCCATTGCGGCCAGTTGGGGAATGGACCATAAATCTTTAAAAAATAAATAAATAAAATTTAAATTGCATGTAAAAATACCTTAACTAAAAAAAAAAGATTTATTTATTTATTTGAAAGGCAGACTGAGAGAGAAAGAGGGAGAGAAAAAGAAAGACCGTCCCTCCACTGGTTGACTCCCCAAATGTTATATAACAACCAGGGCTGGGCCAGGTCAACACCAGGAGACAGGAACTCCATCCTGGTCTTCCACAAGGGTGGCTTTGACCCAAGTACTTGGACCATCATCTGCTGCTTTCCCAGGCACATAGCAGGGAGCTGGATCAGAAGCACAGTAGCTGGGACTTGAACTGGTGCTCCAGTATGGGATGCCAGTGTCACAAATGGTGGTATGACTGGCTATGCCACAATGCTGCCTAAAGAATTTTTTTTATTATCATAAGCTTTAGGGATATGTAGAAGAGGCAGGAAAGATGTATTTGCCTTGAGATAAATAATCATCTTATTGGGAAAATGTGGATGTTTCAGGATTGGCAAGTGGCCAATCCAAGTTATTTCACTGTTGCTGTGCTGTAAAGGAATGAAAATGTTGTTGAGTTCCTCTGATATTCCAGGTTCTCTCACCAAGTTCTGTCCCACTGCAGCTGGGCTGATAAATAAGGTTCCGGATGCAATGGGGTTTTCCTTCTTTTAATGTTTGCTTGCTTTTTTATGTATTTTCATCTCCTTGAAAAACAGAGTGACAGTGAGGGAGAAGGAGAGACACAGACAGAGATATCTTCCATCTGCTGGTTCACTGCCTAAATGCTCTCAAAAGCCAGGACTGTCCAGGCCAAAGCCAGGAGCCAGGAACTCCATCCAGGTCTCCCACATGGGTGGCAGGGGTCTAAGCACTTGAACCGTCACCTGCTGCCTCCCAGGATGCATTAGTAGGAACTGGAAGCCAAATATCAATGCCTGGATCCCAGGTACTCCAGTATGGATGGAGGCATGCAAGTGGGGACTTAACCGCTTCTACCACAAATACCCACCCTATAGGGTTTTTCTTAGGTCTCAGATTAACAATGGTGCTCCCTTAGCTTCCTGTTAATCCATGGAAAATGGCTGTTAAATACTGGATAGTGGTCCCTCCACATTGGCCTGTAGAAGTTGACACCTCCAGTGTGAGTGCATTTTTAGTTAGCTCCTTTAAGGAGGTCATTAAAGTTCAGTGAGTTCCACAGGGCAGAGCCTAACCCAACAGGAACAGTGTCTTTATAGGACAATGAGGAGACAGCAGGGATGTGCACTTATTGAGAAGAGGCCAGAGTAGCTCGGGGAAAGCAAGGCTGCCAGACACGACCTGTTGACCTTGGACTCCCAGCCTCATTCAGGCTGCCTGAGTGGAGTGATACAGCAGGTGCAGTGGCTGCGTCTTCCAAGAGTGTGGTTAAATTCTCCATGCCTCAGCAGTGCCTAGTCCCTAGTGAGCACTCAGTTATTCGTGGATCAAAAAGGAGAGAAGGAGAAATGGAAGACAGCAGGAAGAGAATGAGTGATTACTAAGAATCTGCTGTATGGAAAGCACTTGCATAACTGTGTGATTTAGCACACCCAGCAGTTACAAAGCATCGCTGTAGTGCAAATGAGGACCCCAAAGCTTCAAAGGGTTCTGCAGTTTTTCTGAAGTCCTGTAGGCATTAGGAGAATTGGGAATCTGGCCTCACAGTTCGCTTTCTTCCTACTCTGCCACTTCCTAGAGTAGCTTGCTGTATGCCAGAGATGATTGGTGTAAGAGGCCCATTCAGGTGGATTCTGCCACAGATGCCCTGCAGGGGAGCTGGCTCTTGTGGGAAGAAGGTGCTGCAGGTGCTCACTCCCACATCAAGTGAGGCTGCACAGATGCCTCAGTTAGAGCCAAATGTCATTTCCAAAGGGAGTTTTTTAATACTATATTTAAAAAAATTTTTTTTTTGACAGGCAGAGTGGACAGTGAGAGACAGACAGAGAGAAAGGTCTTCCTTTTCGCCGTTGGTTCACCCTCCAGTGGCCGCCGCGGATGGCGCGCTGCGGCCGGCGCACCGCGCTCCTCCGATGGCAGGAGCCAGGAGCCAGGTGCTTTTCCTGGTCTCCCCATGGGGTGCAGGGCCCAAGCACCTGGGCCATCCTCCACTGCACTCCTGGGCCACAGCAGAGGGCTGGCCTGGAAGAGGGGCAACCGGGACAGAATCCGGCGCCCCGACCGGGACTAGAACCTGGTGTGCCGGCGCCGCAAGGCGGAGGATTAGCCTGTTGAGCCACGGCGCCGGCCTCCAGGTAGTTTCTTAACCATGGTGCCAAGCACTCACCCTTAAATCATTTATATGAGCCTTTTTTATGGTCCTGCTTTCAGGGTTTCAGTAAGTTGTATGTGGTGCCATAGTCCACATGTTGCCCGCTGTTATCCCCGCATTGTACTTCATTGTTTGCTTAGGTATCTCCTGACTGTTGACTTTATGGATTATTTCAGATTTTTAAAATCTGGTTGGATCTGCTCGACAAACTTTTTCCTGAGTTAATTGCTTGGGATTTCTCTGAAAAGTGATTTTTTTTTTTTACGAAAATTTTGGCTTTATATTGTATTATAAATATCTCTAAATGTTCTCCAAAGTGATTCTGCCATCTCTTGTGATAGAAATGTTATTATATTGAATAGATTATACTAGACATACCTATTCACCGCTGTGTATGCCAGCTTAAGAGAGTTCCGCTCGAGTGCACAGTGACTGCGTTGTCCTTTGTAAGTGGTGGACTCTGAGTCATTATGTCACAAAGTTAGAAAGCTAAGCAGTGCTTCAGGAGGGCACCAGTTTTAACTTTTTCTAAGATATCAATTACTGTTGTTCAAAAAGCTGATTTGGAAGTAGATTAAGCTATGGACCTAGTTAATCCTAAATTAAAGCAATTTGTTAGCTTTTTGATGTCATGTGTATAATTTAGTTCCCCCCCAAAAAAACAAGCCATGAAGAATAAAGTCATTACATAAACAACAGCAGTGGTTTCCTCTCAGTGCAGTATGTTATTTCCCCTTCCTACTTTTTCATAAAGAACATTTCATAGCACAGTTATAACGATTGTAATTGTCAGAGTAAGAAATTTAAGAATTTCTTCAGAGTAATCCAAATGTCCTTTTTAAACATTTTCAAACCAGATCACAGAAGATTCTGCACCATCCACTGCACGGGTTACTTGAGAACCTGGCCCCCAGACATCTCTGGAATGGAAGAGGAGAGGGACCCCAAGGAAGATGGAAGCCACTTCACCTGCCTGGTTGCTGTTGGAAGATTGCATCCATGTGCTGTCCCACAGAGCAGTGCAGGGGTTAAAGTGAGACCGACTGAGTTTGTAACCCGCTTTGCAATGAATGGGAAATTTGTCTACGTAGACCAGAGGTAATGTTGCCCTGTCCTAATGCTTAGAGTTCAGTGGGTTATCTGGGGCTGTTAATATGTCGTCTTGTACCACAACAGTTTTGTTTTGTTTTGTTGTTGTTTTCTACTTCAGAACAGGAAATTAAGTAAAATAAGGATATGAATATGTCAACAAATTTGTTCAAGGCACGGTGTAAACTTGTGGGGTCTGGCATTGTGACAGCAGGTTAAGCCACCACCCAGAACACCAGCATCTCCTATGGTCAGCAGTTCAAGTCCTAGCTGCTTTACTTTCAATTCAGCTTCCTGCTAATGGGCCTGGGAGAAGCAGCAAAAGATGGCCAAGGTGCTTGGGTCTCTGCCACTGATGTCAGAGTTCCAGGCTCTTGGCTTTAGCCTGCCCCAGCCTCAGCTTTTGCGCCCATTTTGGGGAGTGAGCAAGTGGGTAGATCTCTGCCTCCCTTTCTCTCTCTCCTTCTCTCTCTGTAAGTCTGTCTTTCAAATAAAATAAAAAACAAATATAAACTTGGAATAATATGAGTGTATTTCAAAAACTGCATGAAAACGAAATTCAAAGATAAGCGTATTAGTTACTAAAGGTTAAGATGCTTGTTAAAACTCCCTCATCCCACACCAGAGTGCCTGTTTTCAAGGCTTGGCTCTGCTTCTGACTCCAGCTTCCTGGTAATGTGCAGCCAGGGAGCCAGCAGGTGACGGCTCAGGTACTTGGTCCCTGTCACCCACGTGGCAGGCCTGGATGGATTTCCTGGCTCCTATCTTCAGCCTGGCCCAGTCTCAACTGTTAGAAGCACTTATGGAGTGAACCAGCAGAGGCGTGCGCTCTCTGTGTGTGTCTGTCTCTATGCTTCTCAGATTTTTCAAAAAACTTATATATTGGTACAAAAAAGTTTCAGGCCGGCGCCGTGGCTCAACAGGCTAATCCTCTGCCTTGCGGCGCCGGCACACCGGGTTCTAGTCCCGGTCGGGGCGCCGGATTCTGTCCCGGTTGCCCCTCTTCCAGGCCAGCCCTCTGCTGTGGCCCAGGAGTGCAGTGGAGGATGGCCCAAGTGCTTGGGCCCTGCACCCCATGGGAAACCAGGTAAAAGCACCTGGCACCTGGCTCCTGCCATCGGATGAGCGTGGTGCGCCGGCCGCAGCACGCCATCCGCGGCGGCCATTGGAGGGTGAACCAACGGCAAAGGAAGACCTTTCTCTCTGTCTCTCTCTCTCTCACTGTCCACTCTGCCTGTCAAAAAAGAAAAAAAAAAGTTTCAAAATCCATGTATAGTTTTTTTCATAGTATGTGTTATCCGTGAACTTTTTGAAGATTGCTTTTAAGCAGTTTCCCATAAGCTTTTTCCTTAGCATATGCTGGGTGCCTTCTGCAGCCCACTTTACTGGTGGGTGGTGGGAGTGTGTGCCCTGGTGTCTGTTGGGTAGTCTAATACCAGTGCCTATTCTCTTCACAGCTCTGGTCTGAGGCTAGAGTGGCAAAGGCCTTCAGGGAAGCCCAGTGGCATTCCTGGTTGTTCCCCACCTCGGCCACCTGTCTTCTCTCCTGAACCTGCAGGGACCCCCTGCACTTTGGGAAGGGAGTACCCTAACGGATTCTGAAGCTTATTTTCCATTTTAAACCCAGAGTGACAGCAGTGTTAGGATATCTGCCTCAGGAACTACTGGGAACTTCCTGCTATGAGTATTTTCACCAAGATGATCACGGTGACTTGACGGACAAGCACAGAGCAGGTAGGGAGCCTGCGTGATGAGCACAGAGCAGGTAGCGAGCCTGTGTGATGAGGTACTGCCTTGGGTTAACCCTCAGGGCCTGGGTTTTCATAGTGGTGGGCCATTGTGCTGAACCTTCTGTTTTATTGTTAAGTTCTGCAGAGTAAGGAGAAAATATTCACAGATCCATACAAATTCAGAGGGAAAGACGGCTCTTTTGTAACTTTAAAAAGCCAGTGGTTTAGTTTCACAAATCCTTGGACCAAAGAACTGGAGTATATCGTGTCTGTCAACACTTTAGTTTTGTAAGTAATTTTTTTATGCTGTTAAGACCTTTATGTTTATGAAAGCTTTATCAATCCTGTTTTCCCATGTTTGCTCTTGAGTTGTATACAGTCGTCTGTCTGTATCCTAGGCAGGGATTGATTCTGGGGTCCACTGTAGGTGCCAAAAGTTTGTGGGTGCTTCTGTCCCTCGTGTGAAACACTGCAGTGACTGCTGTGGCCTGTGCCCCCTCACCCCCAGTACTCTGAGTCTTGTCCAGATTACTTGTAACGGGCCATGCAGTGTGGATGCTATGCAGGTAGTTGTTACCCCGTATTCTCTAGGGAGTGATAGCAACAAAGAGTCTTGACGGGGCCAACACAGGCACAATTCTCTTTTTCCAGATACTTTTGAGACCCAAGAGGTTGACACCATGAGTGTAGAGCTCATAAATACAGAGGGCCGACTGTGTTTTGAGTCTCTCATTCACTGTTCCTTGACTTTAGTTCTCTGAATTAAGCTAAAAGTTCGTCCTTTTGCAATGCACTCCATCTGATTGTGTGTAGGTGACAGTAAAAGCTCTCTGCCTACCCTCTGTGGCCTGCTCCTGCCCTTCCAGGAGACAGTGCGGATGTGGCTTTTCACTCCATGTCACTGCAAGAAATCATCTTGTCCCCTCCATCCTTTGTGCATGGAAATGCTCTGTGCATGGGGGTGCCAGAGTGTGCAGAGTGTGGCCACACAGAGGTGCTTGGCCAGAGAGGGCCAGAAATCCAGCACCAGGGTTGCCTGGTAAACCCTGCACTGTAGCTGCTCAGCCTGAAGGAAGAACCACTGCTCCACATTGGCGCAGAGTGCTAGCACAGCCCTGTTCTACCTTGTACTGTAACGATAAGCTTCTCTCTGAAGGTTTCATCAACCCAATTCTGTTTCCTTACCTATAATATTTTATAAAACAAAAACAAGATACAGAAAAGTTTATTACTCCCAGGTTTCCCTGTCCTCCATCCAAATGATCCTAGCCTTCTAGTCCCTAGCACCCAACCTGAGAGTTTGTTAGAATGAGATTGTGCATTTTCTAGGGCACGGAGATACTTGGCAAACACCGTGCTTCTTAGTGTGTCAATACTCTGATCTCTCAGGACTGATACTAACCAGATGTGTAGCAAGGGTCTTTAGAGAGTTTGTGGAAAATGTATTTCATAAAAAAGTAATGCTTGGCTTTGAAATTTTTACACTTCTTTTTTAATTCTGTTGTTGCATGAGCTATGTGAAGTACTCTCATATAGAAAACATAAATGGGCCACAAATTGACAAATATAGAGCTTCATGTAGTTACTTGAACAGTTTCCTTCACAATAGGAAAAAAAAGTCTATTATTCTGTGAATTGTTTCTTTTTTATGGCTGGATGCTGAATTTTATGAAATACTTGCTACCATTTAGTCTAAATGATCATATTATTTTCTTGTATTTTTTACCAACATGAATGACGTACATATTTTACTTTGGAATATTAACTATCTTTGCATCTTTTAATATCCTGTAATTCATCTTATGTTTTCATTTTTGGCTTAGCAATAATTTTGGCTTAAATAAATTACTTAATTTTTAAAAAATTAATAGATGATGTTTCTTTATTCTAGGGGGTGTCGTGACTCTGGAGAAGCATCATTACTTCCTCGTAGCTGTCAGTCTTCAGAAGGTGAGTTCAGTTTCAGGTGATGGAAGATCTATTACTAACGTGGGTTTTTAAGACTGTTAATGTTACTGTGGACCTGCTGTCTGTTTATTTTGGAGAAGGAGAAACTTCAAGGTGAAATGTAAAGACTTGTATGAATTGGGTTATAGGAATCCCGACTTTGGTTGAGAGGCAAGAGAATAAGTTTAGGGGGAAACAGATACTCCATTTGAAACTCGCGGAGGGTATGCCCCTTAGTACTCTGCCTGAAGGTCTGCGAGTTTGACACTGTGGGGCATTTGCAGTTCACTTGATGGCTTTGCCCTGGACAGAGTCCTTCCAGCACAGGAGTGGTCTTCTACCCATGGTCTGTCCCCTGCACTTTGCATTGTTCCTTGTCCAGTCGGACACTCATTAGATACAAGTGGGACAAATTAACGTCAAGTTTCAAAAGGAATTTTTGTTTATCTGTGTTAGATTTTCACTACTGAAATGAATGTAGTACTACATTACTTGTATATTATAAAAATAGAAATATTAGAAGATTTATTTGAGAGGCAAAGTTAAAGGGAGAGAGAGAGAGAGGGAGTGAGAGAGACAGAAGTCTTCCATCCATTGATTCACCTCCCTAATGGCCACAATGGCTGGAGCTGGGCTGATCTGAAGCCAGGAGCCAGTAGTTTCTTCCTGGTCTCCCATGTGAGTGCAAACGCCCACGCATTTGGGCCTTCTTCTATAGCTTTTCCAGGCCATTAGCAGAGAGCTGGATTGGAAGAGGAGCAGCCAAGACAGGAACCAGCGCCCATATGGGATGCCAGCACAGCAGGCAGATGCTTAACCTACTATGCCACAGGAGATATTTAAGATCAAGTTGGGGGCAAGGGTTTGGCACAGCAGTTAAGTCTTGGGACATCTGAATCACATATCAGAGTGCCTGGTTCAAGTCCCAGTGACTCTGTTTCTGATCTAGTTTCCTGCAAAGGCACACCTGGGAAACAACAGCTGATGGCTGAAGTACGTAGATCCCTACCATCCAGATAGGAGACTGCAGTGGGAGTTCCTGGCTTCAGTCTGGCCCAGTCATGACTATTGCAGGCATTTAGAGAATGAACCAGGGGCCAGCACTGTGGCATAGCGGGTAAAGCTGCTGTATGCAGTGCCAGCATCCCATATGGGCCCCATTTCAAGACCTGGCTGCTCTACTTCCTATCCAGCTCTCTGCCATGGCCTGGGAAAGCAATAGAAGATGGCCAAGTCCTTGGGCCCCTGCACCTGCATGAAAGACCAGGAAGAAGCTCCTGGCTCCTGGCTTCAGATTGGCATAGTTCCGGCCATTGCAGCTAATTGGGGAGTGAACCAGCAAATGGAAGATCTCTCTGTCTCTCTGCCTTTCCTTTCTGTGTGTAACTCTGACTTTCAAATAAATAAATAAATCTTTAAAAAAAAAAAAGAATGAACCAGCAAATGGAAGATATCTTTCTCTCTGTCTCACTGCCAAACAAAATGAAAATAAGTAATTTATTTTTTATTTAAAAACAGTCTAAATTTATTATTTATTAAATACTTTAAATTTATGTATTTAAATAAAAATTTAAGCAAAATGTCGCATTGCCCTGACTCTGGTGTGGGGATTAAAGTGGGAAGGAAGTGCACTCAGGTGCCTCTGGCTTTGTGCACATTTAATTCACACGACTTCATCAGCATCCTGTGTGTGTTCCTAATGCAAGGATACATGTTCTCTAGCACTTTATGATGCCTCTAATCTTCCTGTGTTTAAAATTTGTTTATTTGAAAAGTAGAATTGCAGAGAGGGAAAGGGGTCAGGGAGAGAGAGATCTTTGATCTACTGGTTCACTTTCTAGATTGCTGTCAACATCCAGGGCTAGGCCAGGCGGAAGCCAGAAGCCAGCAGTTCAGTGTGCCCTCCCACAAGGGTTCAGGAACTCAAGCACATGAGCCGTCATCAGCTGCCTCCCAGGCTCATCAGCAGGAAACTGTATCAGAAGCACAGACTCGAACCAGTCATTCTGATGTGGGACACGGGCATCCCAAGCTGTGGCTTAACCCACTTCATTGCACAGCCACCCCTATTTATTTCTTTTAAAGAGAGAACCAGGAAATTATTTGAATTGAAAAAAGGTTATTAATCAAAATTATCTTCCTATATTTTAAGCCCTCAGTTGGGTTTTTCCTTTTGTTCCTCCTTAGAATCCTGCAGACACTCTGGTGTTGGTGTGCCTGGAAGGTCTCCAGGAATAGTCCCTGGTGCTTGTAGCACCGGGACAGATACTGCAAATGAAGGTCTGGGTGAGCACAGGTAATGCGTCATTGTAGATATTTCCACAGGCAAAGTGTTACCCTATTTACAAAACCACTGTGCGGAATCAGCAGTTTTCCTACATGCGAATGATAGCCAGGTGACTGATAGAACAGAGAGGGGAGCATCATCGCCACAGCAGCAAAAAAGGCGAATGTTAAAGATATAAATAAATTCTATGAGAGTTGTCCAGGCTTTTGTTATTAGAATAAGCTTTAAATCTACCACTGGGCATAAAAATGACTTGAAAAACGTTATTGAAATAAGCTCTATTTCAGTGGGAAGACTTAGTATTATAAAGATTTCAGAGTTCCTTAAGCTAACCTGTGAATTCAGTATGAATCCAATCAAAATGCCACCATGCACTTGTTTTTTTGAATCTGACAAAGGATACTAAGCATAATAAAGTATCCAGAAAATGTCTGAAAAATAAAAGTATAGAGTGAGACTAAACCTACCAAACATGAAAATTTGTTATAAAGATGCATCACTAAAACATTTTGGTATAACCCACAAATGGATCAGTGTAAAAGACTAGATTTCAAAGTAGATACCAGTGTGTATAAAAATGTACACCATGGTAAAAATGTCATTTTGAATCAGTTAAATGGAAATGAGTTTAATAGCAAAGGACCTTGTAATAACTATATAACCATTTGAAAAAAATAAAGCTGTCATCTCAAACTTTATTCTTTATACTAAAATCAGTTCCAGATAAACCAGACTTCAAAGTAAAACTGTAAAAATATTTCAAGAACTCATATGGATTTTTTATCATCTCAGTTTGTAAAGTCCCTCTTAAACATCCCACTGAACCAGAATTAATTCAGAAAAAAGTATAAGAGCTTAAGTATGTAAAAATTCAAAACTCAGTCATAATGATACCGTTATAATAAAGTTAAAAATAATTTATAAACTGTGTAAAAGTTTGTGTTTTATATGATGAAATAACCCTCTTTATGAAGAGTTTTAAAGCATAATGAGAAGTGTAAAAGTACAGTTTTATAGCATAATGAATAGTGTAAAGTGTAAATGTATAGTGTAAAGATAGTATAAATAATTTTTAGGGGCCAGCATTATGGTAGAGCTGGTTAAGCCAATCCCTGTGATGCTGACATCCCATGTAAGTGCTGCTTAGAGTCCCAGCTGCGCTTCCTCCCATCTAGCTCCCTGCTAATGCACCTGGGAAGGCCACAGAAGATTGCCCAAGTGCAAGGGCCCCTGGCACTCAAATGGGAGACCTGGATTACTTTGGAATATTACTTTGGAATATTAACTATCTTTGCATCTTTTAATATCCTGTTATTCATCTTATGTTTTCATTTTTGGCTTAGCAATAATTTTGGCTTAAATAAATTTTGGCTTTGGCCTGGCCCAGCCCTAGCCATTGCAGCCATTTGGGGAATGAACCAGTGGCTGGAAGATTTCTCTTTCTCCCTCTCCCTCTCCTTCTCCTCCTTCTCTATAACTCTGCCTTTCAAATAAATAAAATAAATCTTTAAAAAACAAAAATTTTTAACAGTATTTTAAAAAGTTAGATAGTTGACATGAACAGAAAAAAATACAAATGACCAAGAGTCTAAAAGCTTTCTTCATTAATATTTAAAAATACATATGCTGAGGCTGGCGCCGCGGCTCACTTGGCTATTCCTCCGCCTGTGGCTCCAGCACCTCGGGTTCTAGTCCTCTTTGGGGCACCAGTTCTGTCCCGGTTACTCTTCTTGCAGTCCAGCTCTCTGCTGTGGCCCGGGAAGGCAGTGGAGAATGGCCCAAGTGCTTTGGTCCTGCACCCGCATAGGAGACTGGGAGGAAGCACCTGGCTCCTGGCTTTGGATTGGTGTAGCGCGCCGGCGGTAGCAGCCATTTAGGGGGTGAACCAACGGAAGGAAGACCTTTCTCTCTATCTCTCTCTCTCACTGTCTAACTCTGCCTGTCAAAAAAAAAAAAATACATATGCTGGCATACATTAAATTGAATAGTAACGAGATCCTCAGTGTTGGTCACAGTGTGGGAGGTAGACACACAAGCTGTTTGTGGGAGTGGACATTACTATAGTCACCTTGGTGGGCAGTTAGGCAGTACCCCTTACAAATGTAAGTATGTGTGATCTTAGATTGAGCATTTCTGCCGCAGGAGGAAATAATGGCATAGAACCATGCAAACACGTGTGAGAAAAGCGTTCACTGCTGCAGGACTTATGAATGGTTTGAAGAGTTCTTACTTGTTCTGCCTGAATAGCGGAGTATTCTACAACTGTTAAAAATGAAGTCACTTTTTATGCTATGTGGAAAGACCTTTAAGATACATGTTAAATAAATTTTAAAAAAAGCATGAGAATAGAAAAAAGGGATAGAATGAACAAATGTACATAACCCACTTAGGAAAAAGACATGTATGTATATATGAGTTAATATGCACATATTAGCCCATAAATGCTCATCTAAAACTACTGGGACCACATTTTTTTTGAGATTTATTTATTTATTTGAAAGGCAGAGTTACAGAGAGGCAGAGAGAGAGAAGTCTTCCATCCGCTGGTTCACTCCCCAGATGGCCACAACGGCCAGAGCTCTGCTGATCTGAAGCCAGGAGCTTCTTCCTGGTCTCCCATGCAGGTACAGGGGCCCAAGGGCTTCGGCCTCTTCTATTTTCCCAGGCCATAGCAGAGAGCTGGATCAGAAGTGAAGCATCTGCGACTCAAACTGATGCCCATATGGGATGCTGGCATTGCAAGCGGCAGCTTTACCCACTTTACACGACAGTGCCAGCCTATAACCACATATATTTTAAAGTCAGAATTTCTTTGATTTTTTAGAAAAATTATATTTTTTAGCTTTTTTCTTTTTTAAAAGATTTATTTATTTATTTATTTATTTGAAAGGCAGAGTTAGATAGAGAAGGAGAGACAGAGAGAGACAGAGAGACAGAGACAGAGAGATCTTCCATCCGCTGGTTCACTCCCCAGATGGTTGCGGTGGCCAGAACTGCACCGATCCAGAGCCAGGAGACAGGAGATTATTCCAAGTCTCCCAGGTGGGTGCAGGGGCCCAAGCCCTTGGGCCATCTTCCACTGCTTTCCTAGACTATAGCAGAGAACTGGCTTGGAAGTGGTGCAGCTGGGATTTGAACCAGCGCTCATATGGGATGCTGGCATTGCAGACGATGGCCTTACCTGCTACACCACAGTGCCGGCCCAGTTTTTTTTTTTTTTTTTTAATAAGATTTACTAGGGCCAGCACTGTGGCACACTAATCCTTTGCCTGTGGCGCTGGCATCCCATATGAGTGCTGGTTTGAGTCCCAGCTGCTCCTCTTCCAGTCTAGCTCTCTGCTATGGCCTGGGATAGCAGTAGAGGATGGCCCAAGTGCTTGGGCCCCTGCACCTGCATGGAAGACCAGGAATAAACACCTGGCTCCTGGCTTCAGATCAGCGCGGCTCCAGCCATTGCAGCCATTTGGAGAGTGAACCAATGGAAGGAAGACCTTTCTCTTTGTCCCTCTCTCTCACTGTCTGTAACTCTACCTGTCAAATAAATAAATAATATTTTATTTATTTATTTAAAAAAAGATTTTTATTTATTTATTTAAAAGGCAGAGTTAGAGAGAGAGGACAGAGAGCAAGAAAGAGATCTTTCATCCCATCTGCTGGTTCACTTCCCAAATGCATGTAATGGTCAGGGCTAGACCAGGCCGAAGCCAGGAGGCAAGAGCTTCCTCAAGGTCTCCCACATGGGTGCAGGGCCCAAGTGCTTGGGCCATCATCTTCTGCTACTTTACCAGGGCATTTTCAGGGAGCTGGATTGAAGTGGAGCAGTTGGGACTCAAACCAGTGCCCATATGGGATGCTGGCATAGCAGGCAGCAGCTTAACCTCTTTTATGCCACAACACAGGCCCATGGAGGTCAGTTTTTTTATTTATTTTTTATTTTTTCTATTTTTTTGACAGGCAGAGTGGACAGTGAGAGAGAGAGACAGAGAGAAAGGTCTTCCTTTGCCGTTGGTTCACCCTCCAATGGCTACCGCGGTCGGCGCGGTTCGGCCGGCACACCGCGCTGATCTGATGGCAGGAGCCAGGTGCTAGGTGCTTTTTCCTGGTCTCCCATGGGGTGCAGGGCCCAAGCACTTGGGCCATCCTCCACTGCACTCCTGGGCCACAGCAGAGGGCTGGCCTGGAAGAGGGGCAACCGGGACAGAATCTGGCGCCCCGACCAGGACTAGAACCCGGTGTGCCGGCGCCACAAGGCGGAGGATTAGCCTGTTGAGCCACGGCGCTGGCCATGGAGGTCAGTTTTTTTAACACCTCCAGAGAACAGGTGCATCATGGCAGTGACTCATAAAATTGCACCAGTGTTTCTTTATTGAGAGGTGTTTATTAATTAAGTAGTAAAATGTCACAAATATGCTTTAAAATAATCCAGTAGAGGTAGGAGACAAATTGAGTTTGGGGAGGGGGTATACCTTAAACAGAACTGGGAAAGAGTTCATAGAGGTTGAAACTACTTAATGGGTATATGGGTTTTATTATACTCTACTTTCATATCTGCTTGAAAATTTCTATACTAGAACTTAAAAAAAAATATGTTTCCAAAGTGAAGTATGCAGATTTTTATAGTAAATAGGATAAAGTCTGACTAAAAAAATAGCCTCATACGGTGGTGAAGTTTTGCTGAGTTCAGATTAACTCAAATTTTGCTACCAAGTGAGTTAGGGATAAATTCTCATCTTTCATGGTGTTTTGGATTTGGGAATTAAGAAGAAGGGATCTGTAACTCCTCAGGCTAAGATATAACAATACAGAAAATTTGAGCAGTCCACTTAACTTTCATATTTGCTACTAAATATTAGGGGACAAGAAATGTAGCAGAGTGGATAACTTTTGCTTTATCTTTTCTTTTTCATTTTATTATTGTATTTGAAATGTGGAGAGACAGAGACAGTTTGTATCTGCTGATTCACTTTCCACATGCCTACAACAGCCATGGCTGAGCCAGGCCAAAGCGAGGAGCCAGGAACTCAGTCTGGGTCTCCCACATGGGGGCACAGACCCAGGTACTTGAGCCGCCACCTGCTGCCTCCCAGGGTGTGCAGTAGCGGAAGCAGAGTCAGGACTCAAACCTAGGCACTTCCACTGTGGGATGTGGGCATCCCAAGCAGTGTCGTAATGGCCTTGCCTTTCTAAATGTTTGTGCAGTTTGAGTTTTTAATGTTTAACTTTTTAAAACTTTTAATTTGAAAAACAGTCACTAGTAAGCTATTTGTCATATACATTCTGTCTGCCTAATTTATTTTACCGGGCAAATATTTATTGGATATTTACTATGCACTATATACTTTAAGTACTTCCAAGTATTATAAAACATCCAGACATGTATATATGAACCATCATGTGCTTTGATGATAAATTTCTTTACAAGATGTGTGGCTTGTATGGTTTTGAAATCTAATCTTACAGGAAATCTAATCATAATAGGATCCAAGTGTCACTCCAGTGTTAAGATTGTATCGCTCATTGACCTAGGCAGTGAAAAAACACCATCAGTGTATCTGGAAGTGCATTTGCTTTTTTTTTTTTTTTTTTTAAGATTTATTTATTTATTTCGAAGTCGGAGTTAGAGAGAGCTTGTCCTTCTACGGGTTAACTTCCTGAATGGCCATAACAGCCAGGGCTGGGCCAGGCCAAAGCCAGGAGCTTCATCTGGGTTTCCCATGTGGGTGGAGGGGACAAAGGACTTGGGTTGTGTCCTGCTGCTTTCCTAGGCACATTAGCAAGGAGCTGGATGGGAATTGGAACAGCCAGGACTCAAACGACAACCATATTGGATGCCAGCATTACAGGTGGCAGCGTAGCCTGCTACACCACGGTGCCAGCCCTGCATTGTACATCTTTAATCTTTATAACAGTGTATGTGGTAGAATTGGCCATATAACCATTATCCCATGTGCACTTCAGTAGCTTTGAGGACCTTTACACTGTTGTGCAGCCATCATCGCCATGCATCTCCAGCTCATTCTTCACGTTGAAAAATTGAAACTGTCCCTATCGCCCAGTCCCTGGCCCTGGCCACCAGCACTGTTTTCTGTTTTAATCACTCTGCTCCAAGTACTTCATGGGGATGGCATCACATGTGTTTGTCTTTTGTAACTGATGTGTGTAGCTTGTGAACCGCCTTGTCAACAGGTGAATGAATAAATAAAATGTGATATACAGCACACATACACACACACAATGCGCGATATTTGGCCATAAAAAAAAAGAACAGAATTTTGCTTTTGCAACAGCATATATGAACCCGGTGGGCATTCCACTGAGTGAAATAAGCCAGGCATAGAAAGACAAGCACTGCCTGCTCTCACCTGTGTGTGGAACGTAACAGTGTTGCACTCACAGCAGCAGGGAGTAGGTGGGGAGGTGCGGAGATTCCCTTAGGCAGGGGTGAGTGAGTCCTGGACATCCTCTGGTCAGCCTGGTGGCTGCAGATAGTGAGAACACCCTGATCTCTGAGCTTGCTGAGCAAGTTGAAGTTCAATGTTCTCACTACACGCACACACATACACACACAATGATAAGTAGGTGAGGTGGGTAAGCTAATTAGCTGAATTTAATGATTTCACATACATATAAAAACCAGAAATATGTACAATTTTTATTTGGTAGTTATGCCTTAACAAAGCTAAAGTGAGCATAAACACTGGAGTGAAGAGCCAGCCTCGCTGTTCACGTGGGCTGTCCTGGGGAAGATGCCAGGACAGGCCTGCAGCCCTTTCGTGTCTGCGTGTTCCTGCCTAGGCCTCGCAATCCTCCACTGCCCTTGCTTCCTTGTGATGTCTTGTCCATTCCCTTCGTGGCTGTACTGAGAAATGCCAGGTTACGTTTAAGCATTCTCTTCTTGGGAGCGGGTTCTCTCAGTTTTATTTCTGGGTGTGACCTCTTGTAATAAAAACCACTCACTTTTTTAACTGTATTTTTTAAAGATTTATTTATTTGAGAAGCAGAGTTACAGAGAGGTAGAGGCAGAGGCTGGGCGGATCCAAAGCCAGGAGCCAGGAGCTTCCTGCAGGTCTCCCACGTGGGTGCAGGGGCCCCAGGATCTGGGCCATCCTCTGCTGCTCTCCCAGGCGCGTTTGCAGGGAGCCGGATCAGAAGTGGATGGTGGTGCTGCAGACGGCAGCTCTACCCACTCTGCTGCAGCACCAGCACCCACTTTTCCCACTTATCCATGTTGGAGAATGTTAGTAAATCCTTCTTGACTCAGTCTGCCGTTTAGTATATTGATGAGGAGCTGGTCAGTGATGTGAGTGTGTTGTGTGTTCACTTCTTTTACGAGGTGCTCTTTTTGACAGATACCCTGATTTACGTGAGAACATTGAGTTCAGAGCTTCCTTTTTCCACTTCAGCACTCCATAGCCAGCAATATGTATGACACCAGCAGGTTAGACTAATGGGGGAAGCCGTTAGCATCTGCAGCCTCCAGGTCCTCACTGTAGGTTGTAATGTACTTGAGAGAAAATTGCTTTCTGCAAATGAGTGAACAGAACAAATGTTTTGTGCATCACTTTTTGAAGGTTGCAGTCTTCTTCCTCCCTTGATGACTCAAGCCCAGCAGATGTAATGAGAGAGAGTCATGCTGTGCACTGTGGGGATGTAAGTACACTTGCACACGATACTGTCCGTGAGATAGATGGCAGTGACATTTGTTCCTTGTTGATTATTTCTTTTGAGAAGCCCTCCCATAAAAAATATAGATGAACTTTTTCTGACCACACAGTGTTGTATTTATTTGTTTAGTTCCGTGAAAGAGAGAAGGAGGAAGAAAGGGAGGGAGGGGGGCAGAGAGAGAGCGAGATCTACCATTCACTGGTTCACTCGTGCAACGACCAAAAGGCAGGAACTCCATCCAGGGCTCCCGTGTGGGTGGCAGGGACCATGTACCTGTGCAAATTAGCAGGAAGCTGGAGTCAGAAGTGGTACCAGCACTCTGATAGGGATGGGCCATCCCAGGCGGCATCTTACCCACTGTACCAGACATCCGCCCTCCCCAGTGGTTTGTAAGAGGCAGTGTGGACTAGGGGTTAGGAGTAAAGTTGTTGGAAGCATCCTGTCGCTGTCCAGCTTGTGACTGTCACACTTGCTGCTGTGCAACCTTGGGCTTGTCACTTAGCACTGCGAGCCTCAACTGCCTTGTCTGTACAGCAGGGAGAATAGTATCATGGATTGCCTGGAGGAGCCTGAGTATTAAATGATTTAATGCAAAAACAAACTTTTTTAAAAAAACATTTATTTATTTAGTTGAAAGCCAGAGTTAGAGAGAGGCAGAGGCAGAGAGAGAAGTCTTCCATTCATTCCCCAGATGGCTACAACAGCCAGAGATGTGCCAGTCTAAAGCCAGGAGCCTCTTTAGTCTCCCATGCAGTTGTGGGGGCCCAAGGACTTGGGCCATCTTATGCTGCTTTCCAAGGCCATAGCAGAGAGCTGGACCAGAAGTGGAGAGCCACCTTTACCTGCTATGCCACAGCACTGCCCCCCAAAAACCTTTTTTTTTTTTTGACAGGCAGAGTTAGACAGTGGGAGAGAAAGACAGAGAGAAAAGTCTTCCTTCTGATGGTTCACCCCCCAGATGGCTGCTACGGCCGGCGCGCTGTGCCAATCTGAAGACAGGAGCCAGGTGCTTCTCCTGGTCTCTCATGCGGGTGCAGGGCCCAAGCACTTGGGCCATCCTCCATGGCCTTCCCAGTCCACAGCGGAGAACTGGACTGGAAGAAGAGAACCAGGACAGAATCCAGCGCCCCAACCGGGACTAGAATCCAGGGTACTGGCACCAACAGGCAGAGGATTAGTCTAGTGACCCGCAGTGCCGGCCAAACCTTTTTTTAAAACAGATTTATTTATTTATTTGAAAGTCAGAGTTACAGAGAAGGAGAGGCAGAGGCAGGGAGGGAGAGAGAAGTATCTTGCATCTGTTGGTTCACTCCCCAATACAACAATGGTCAGGGCTGGGCCAGGCCAAAGCCAGGAGCTTCATCTGGGTCTCCAACATGGGTACAGGGGTCTAAGGAGTTGGACCATCTTCCCAAGCCATTAGCAGGGGCTGGATTAGAAGTAGAACAGCTGTTGGCCGGTGCCATGGCTCACCTGCGGCACCAGCACCCCAGGTTCTAGTCCAGGTCAGGTTGCTGGATTCTGTCCCGGTTGCTCCTCTTCCAGTCCAGCTCTCTGCTGTGGCCTGGGAAGGCAGTGGAGGATGGCCCAAGTCCTTGGGCCCTGCACATGCATGGGAGACCAGGAAAAGCACCTGGCTCCTGGCTTCAGATCAGCATGGTGCGCCAGCCACAGCGGCCATTGAGGGGTGAACCAACGGAAAAGGAAGACTTTTCTCTCTGTCTCTCTCTTTCACTGTCCACTCTGCCTGTCAAAAAAAAAAAAGAAGAAGAAGAAGAAGAAGAAGAAGTAGAATAGCCAGAAGTTAAACCAGCGCCCATATGGGATGCTAGTGTCACAGGTAGTGGGTTAACCCACTATACCACAGCACCAGCTCCGAAAACAAAAAACTCTTAAAACAGTACTTTTAACACAGTAAGTACTCAATAAATGGTAGCTATTGCTATTGTTGTTAGTTTAATAGGTTCCTACTCAATGTATTAGATGTACTCTTTGTGTTTTGAAAAAAAAATGCTTAAATAATGTAAGCCACAGGATAAGTACTATATACTGTTTAATTCAGTGGAATAAATATTAGCTATTATAAATGCATTATTATGTATGTAAAAACCTAGTGCTCTGGAAGACTAAAATACAACATAATTCTAATACAGCACAGAAAAAAAAAACTAGTAAACTAAGGGATATGAGAATACAGGAGAAAAGAGAAGTTACATCTGACCAGGGTCAAACAGGAATTTGAAATTAGAAATATCATATTTTTACACAGCAATATAAGTCTTCTTGTTTGTTACTTATTCATACTTTTAGTCAATGTTTGTTGTGTTCTGGATTGTACAGGGCAATATGTGAAAAACAGATTTAATTCATTGTTATAAATAGTGGTATACATTATACTACTGTAGGCATTCTGTAGATAAAGTATGTCAACTTAATAAGGCAATGTGGGTAAATGGTTTCTTATTTTGATGAGCAACATTAAGTATTAAATGATTGTCTGCCCTGTAGCTCTGTAGAAGTATAAAAACAGTTTGGTAACAGCACATCTGCTTTTAGCTCTTTCGCTAAAATATTGGAATTCCTAAACACTATTTTCCATAAGTGGTTTCATATGGGGTATAGCTTTGTTATCGTTTAAAAAACTGAAAGATCTTCAACCAAACATTTATGCACGTGAACTTTGCCTTCTTAATCCAAAACTTTTCCTTATGTATGTGTTTTTACAGTGGAGGGATTTTTAAGGCCTGCTTATGTATATGAAAGACAGAGTTAGTGTGTGTCTTCAGTTGTGGTTATTAGGAATGTGAGCACTGAGGAAGCTGGCATAGGAATTAAGACACCACTTGGGACGCTCATATCTCATATCGGAGTGCCTGGGTTCGAGTCCCAGCTCCTCCACTTCCAATCCTGCAGGTAATGACTCTAGCCCTTGAAACCCAGAGTTGAGTTCCTGGCTCCTGGCTTTGACTTGATCCAGCCCCAACTGTTATGAGCATTTTGGCGAGTGAGTCAGTGGATGGAAGTTATCTCTTTGTGTGTTTTTCTGTCTCTCTGTCTTTCAAACAAATACATTAAAAAAAAAAAAATGTGAGCCTTGGAGTCAAGCCAGCAGGCTGTCTTTGGAGTCCGGCTGTGACTGTGGTGCAGCTCCCTCACACGTTTGATGAGTAAGGCGAAGTGACACCTGGAGTCTGGTCACATGGCACTCAGTCAGTGCTGTCTGACAGGAGTGGTGGCGCCGGCAGCAGGCCCTCGTCCCTTCACTGCTGAGAGGTCTCATCCCACTCAAGTAGAAACCTGTGTATTGTTCTGTCTTCTCAGGTGTCAAAGGAGTTCTGTCCGCTGAGTCCTGGAGGAAGTGGGCTGCAGGCTGCCAGGCACCGCCAGCACATGGCTGCTGTCCACAGTCAGGAGCCACTGCTCAGTGAGTTTCCTCTGGCACCTGCCAGCTGCTTCCGTTTTCACAAAGTGCTTAATCTCTGTATTTTCAGGCCCAGGGGATTTCTAGAGAAGCAAACAGTTTTGAAACTAAGTTTTTCCCACTCAAAAATCTGCGTACAGCAATCATACACTTTGATTTTAAAATGTCCAAGAGTACTTCAAAAATTTGATGGGAAATGGAATTAAAAGATAAATTTATTTTGATGCAGAGATTTTGAGAACCATGCATACGAGGGGTCTTCGCACAACACAGTTCCTGGAAAATTTGTATTAAGATGAAACTATGTGGCCGGTGCTGCAGCTCACTAGGCTAATCCTCCACCTGCGGCGCCAGCATCCTGGGTTCTAGTCCCACTCGGGGCTCCAGATTCTGTCCCGGTTGCCCCTCTTACTGGCCAGCTCTCTACTGTGGCCCGGGAGTGCAGTGGAGGATGGCCCAAGTGCTTGGGCCCTGCACCCCATGGGAGACCAGGAGAAGCACCTGGCTCCTGCCATCGGGTCAGCGCGGTGCGCTGCCCACAGCGCACCTGCCGCGGCGGCCATTGGAGGGTGAACCAACAGCAAAGGAAGACCTTTCTCTCTCTCTCTCACTGTCCACTCTGCCTGTCAAAAAAAAAAAAAAAAAGAAGAAGAAGAAAGAAGAAAGAAAGCTACATAGAAGTTAATCTTTTTCTTTGATTTGAAAGTTAGAGAGAGAGAGAGATCTGCCATCCACTAGTTCACACCCTAAATGCCCACAGTAGCTAAGGCTACCCCGGCCAAAGCCAAGAACCCAGAACTCAATCCGGGTCTCCCACAGGAATGGCAGGCGGGGGCTCAAGCACATAGTTCATGACCTGCTGCCTGCCAGGTGTGCCTCTTAGCAGGAAGTGGAATCAGGAACGGAGCTGCAGCTTGAACCCAGACCCTCCAGCATGGCATCTTACCCCTGTGCAGAGCACCTGCTCCCTAGCTCATCTTTATCTGCATTTTAATCCTTGGAACGTTTGAGAGACTCTTCCTGTTTTTGACCTAAATCTGGTTTCCATGCTTCCTCCTTATTTCATCCTTCAACCAAAAATCTGGTTATGCCTGTCACATAAGAATATTTTAAATGTTTAACTTTAAAATTTTAATAGAATTTTTTTATGGGCCCTTTTAAAATGAAATTTCTCCTTCCAGACTACACACACACACACACACACACACACCCGAAACGCTAGCTTCCTGCTGTCTAGGTATCAGTAGCCTTTATCAGTGTCATTTTCAATTAGAAAACTCCTATGCTAACTCACTTAAGTGCGTCAGATGAAACAAATGCAGTTTATCTGACAGCAGCTTGTTGTAAAAATTGATTACCCACTTAAAAATCTGTCAGACTCCTGCAGTTTAAGACATAGACTTTGCCTTTAAAACTCCATTGTTTTGAAGCTGGCATTGTGGTGTAGTGCATAAAGCCGCCACCTACAGTGCTGGCATCCTGTATGGGTGCCAGTTCAAGTCCCGGCTTCTCCACTTCCAATCCAGCTTCTTGGCCTGGGAAAGCAGTAGAAGATGGCCCAACTCCTTGGGCCCCTGCATCCACATGGGAGACCCCAAAGAAGTTCCTGGCTCCTGGCTTCAGATTGGCCCAGCCCCTGCCATTGCAGCCATCCAGGGCATGAACCAGCAGATGGAGGACCTCTCTCTCTCTCTCTCTCTCTCTCTCTCTCTCTCTCTCTCTTTCTCTCTGCCTTTGCCTCTCAGTTACTCTGCCTTTCAAATAAATTAATAAATCTTAAAAAAAAAATCTATTGTTTGAAATTCTAGCCTTACTTTGCTGTTTTTTATGACAGTCATTCCTTAACCTCTAAATATGTGGAACATGTGACTTTATTTATCACCTTTCTTATGTCTTGTATTTTAATTCAATAGGTGATGGTGCCCAGTTGGACTTCGATTCTCTATGTGACAATGATGACACGACTGTGGCTGCGTTCATGAATTACTTAGAAGCAGAAGGGGGCCTGGGGGACTCCGGGGACTTCAGTGACATCCAGTGGACACTCTAGCATCTGGTTTTTACCCCCCAAATGAGAAACGTTTCAAAGCTTTTCATTTACAAAGCACTGTCTGTTCTTCAGTACTGTACTGATACCATTTTTGTCTCTTATTAATGGGCTACTAACTTGATAGATTTGTATCTTATGCTCAGAGAGGTGTGGAGAATAGGATGTTTTCTTCCACAGAGGGCCCTCACAATTTATCAAGACCCCCTTTACCTCGTGGAATGACCTAAAACCCACTAGTTGCCATATTTTTGCTGAAGTATTTCTAACCAAGATACTACATACATATTGTTTTGGCTTCATTTTGATGTTTTTGGTGTGGTTTTTGTTTTGGAGTGATTTGTTGTCATTTTCCTTGTGTCTGAGATTCATTGATAATAGAGTTCTAGTAGTTGGCGTGTGTAGCTAGCAGCATCTCCCTTTGGCATTTCCTTGATTGAGGACAGGGCTTACACAGTTGAAGAAAGCAGAGAGTACTGGGCGATTTAAAGAGAAAGTACATTTTCCAGCCATTACCACCGTGAATCCTCTATTCCATTTTTGCAGTTAACAAGTGCAAAGCCAGTGTATTTATGCTCAGTGGAGCACTGTAAGATATTTTTAAGTGAGATAGTTTCTAGTACTTGGTGATGAAGCTTTGCATAAAGATTGATTTTTCACCACTCAAGGTTTTTATCACACACACAACAGGTTTTCAGTGTTGAAAACCTGCTTAGCCATTGTTTGGTCCTAGGGAACAAAGTGGGCCCAGGTGGGTTGGCGATCTTGTGTGAAGTCACACATTGGATTCATGTCATTTTCCATGTGTAATGTGTGTATACCAGTTTCTAGCTGTCAGATTCGTGTCATTTTCCATGTTTAATGTATAAACCAGTTTCCTGGTATGCACTTGCTGAAGCACTGGCCTCACTGGTTAACTGCTTAACTGACCCAGGAACCTGTCATGGCCATGTAGCTTGTTAGGCAGTTAAAATTGTCATTATAACTAAAAAGAATGAAATATATAGTAACTACAATTTTTAAATCATGAGGCAATGAGAAATCATTTAAAAATCAATTTTCCTGTTATAATTAAAAATTGCTTTAATTTTTTTTTTATTTGAGAGTCAGAGAAGAGCTACTTTGCATTGGCTCACTCCCCAAATGCCATAGTGGCCAGGACGGGGCCAGGCTAAAGCCAGGGGCTGGTAATCCAATCCAGTTCTCCTACATGGGTGATAGGAAGCAAATTACTTGCATCATCGTCTGCTGCCTCCCAGGGTCTGCATTGGCAGGAAGCTGGAACCAGGAGCCAGAGCTGACGATTGAACTCCGGTAGTCTGATGTGGGGTGTGGGCATCCTAACCACTAGATTAAATGTGCGTTCCTGGAGAGAACATTTCCTAAAATAGGAATTAGTCCAGAGATGGCTCATATTGAGTGTAAGAATTAAGACTATTTTAAATACTCTTTGTCTTCCTGGGGATCATACTGTCATAATACCTTATGTTCTAATAGCTTTTGACAGTTTACCAAGTGTGTTCTCATAGATTTTCTTCTGTGCCTCAGAAATGAAAGAGGATAAAAAACTCATGGGATGCCCACAGGCTCCGGTGTGGAGTTCAGTCCTGTGGGGTTTTGGCTTGTTTTCCTCTGCAGGTGCTGTCTCTTCTGCTGGGTTCCTTCCGGAGTCCCTCATCAGACAATGTGTGATTTTACCCTCCATGTTATGTGTTTCAGAACCTGCATCAGGCATGTTCGTGAGAAACATACCAACAGACAGTACCAAAGTGCGGGCTTCCTCCAGGCATGAGGTTTGCATGACTATGTGGGCGAGGCAGGGTTGGCACCTTGTCCTCTTGAGCTGACAGTGGCCAGGTTGGAGGGTCAGCACCGTCTCTAGTCTGACCCTGGAGAATGTGAGAGCAGCTTTAGAACAAACCACAGAAACCCTCCAAGCAGGATGGGTCACTCTAGCTGGCTGGCCTCTAGGGGGGCCAGTGTGCAGGGGGAGTGACTTGAGTGGCAGAGTTTCTAGAGGCCGGCATTTCCACCTGGCACAGTTGCAGGTTTTTCTCTGCAAGATGGAAGGGTTAGTCAAGTGGCAAGGAGCCACTTGAGTGCTCTGTGTACAGTTAGATCCTTTATTAAGCCCACTCTAGTATTTTCTGCGACCCAGAATCCCACCCACCGATGTGTTGTGTGATGACTTCATTCTCCCTAGTGTTTTCTTCCACGTGCATTCTATTCACGCTGATTGCTGTTAGGAGTAGCAGTATTTCCTTAGACGGTTTTAATTCAGTAAACAGTCCTTTACTTCCTACAAATTAATTTCTTTGAATTTTGATAACTAATACATATACATATTTCATAAAAGTATCATTAAAAAACCTCTCATTTTTTAAACCCCAACAATTCCCGCTACCATATTAGAGCAGACTGGGAAGGCTGCCTAGAGTCGGAAACTCTGCCTCGAGCAGGAAACTTAGCTGGATGACCTCAGGCAGGCTCTTTAAACTCTGTGAGCCTCAGTTCCTTCATTTCCAAAAAGAGGTGTGTTCTCTGAGTCTTGCGCCTGCTCTGCTTCTATGATTCTGATCTGTGGGTGTGCTTCAGGGTAGACCCTATGTCTGTGCTACCTGTTGTGGTTGCTGTGGCCACGTGGAACTCAGCACTTGAAATGAGAGGTGTTGCAAATGTGCATTGCATGTCCCATTTCAGACCCAGTCTTCCATAAGAATCTAAAGTCGCACATTAGCAATTTTATATTGATTGCAGCATCATGATATTTTAGATATTCTGAAATAAAACATTAGAATTTTACTTGTATCTTTTTACTTTTTTAATGCAGCTGCTAGAAACCTGAAAATTGCACATGGACTCATATTTCTCGTGGACAGTGTTGCTCTAGAATGTTTTATTAAGATTAAGAGGATATTACTGAAGTAGACCATCATAAGGATAGTAGTTATCCATAAGGATAGTAGTTATCCTAAGGATTCCTCTAAATACTCTCTTTGAGGAATAATTATTTCTTGATTCTTTGATTTGGGTGCAATCAAATAATTATGAGGCTGTATCCATGTACCAAATATAAAGCCTTTCTGAAAACACTCAACTTAAAATGTGATTGTATGTTTTTTATTCCATGATGATGGCCTGAAATCACTTAAGCTTGAGCGGAGCCTTGAGACTTTATGGTTATCACTAGTGTCAGAAATCCATTGAGAAACAAAGACAAGCAGGCAAGTACAGAACAGAGACCATTGGTAAATAATGGAGTTAAAGGAAAGCCTAGACTTGTGATCACAGGCTTTGAGGATTCTCTGTGGAATCTGGGGCATGGGTTATGAATCAGCCAGTATCTGCTTGCAGACCATGGTGTCCGGCCTCAGATCCTGCGGCTGAGGGGTACCTGCTACCCGAGTTTGACAACTGGAGACTTGCATGTACAGTGTTATGGGTAGAGCAGTGCTGGCTTCTGCAATTACCTAGAAGCCACAAGGAAAAACTGCAAAGTGGCCACTAGGTGCCACTTTTCCTTTATTAATAGTGCTTTGTTTTCATTCATAGATTAATTTTTCTAGGTCCATGGTGCCTATGAGAGGCCTCCGGGGCTTTCATGCTTGGAAGAGATCGGCGTCTCTGCTGTGGCTGTTCTACGGGAAAAGCTTTTCAGGGGAAGTGAAGGAGGACCCTGCTCACACAGAGAGCATTGGCTTGGGGCGCTTTCCAGACGTGGTGCAGGTCAGAGGTGAACTTGGGAAGTCTGTGCAGCCTAGCACATGCTTTCCGGGTGCATTTGAGCATGGGTCGTGTGTGTGTATCACCACTCCTGCCTTCCTAAGTTGAGGGATACCTTTTACGGTTTTCAGCTCTTTGCCACTTCACTTGTTCTTAGCTGTGTACTGGTATTTTTTAAATGTTTTGGTAAATAATGAAGAGTGAAATTCAGTTATATTTTATGATAATTACCAGTTTGTGGCTTTTCTAACTTAATAAATGAGCCCCTGGGAAGTGTCCTTTACTACTTTCCGATGTGGAAACATCAGTTAGGGAAGCAACCCCATGCTGTCCAGCCACGGGACAGAGGGGTTTGTTGAGCTGCGGTACTGCACACATTTTCCACTCTGCTCATCAGGGTGTGCTTGCTGCTGTAAGAATTGCAAGATCTCGAGGTCTTAACCCAGTAACGCTTTCTTCTGCGCGTCGTGTCCTGATATCCCTGGCACCGCCTGTCCCTCTGACTCCTCTGTCTTTCCTCCTCTCACCTCTGCTTTCCTCTGAGGTGGTCTTACGGCCCGATGGGGCCTGTCCCCATGGTGATACTCAGAAGCTCCAAGCACATATTCTTAACTGGCAGTCTCAGGGGAAAGGCAGCTCGTCTGTTTTTTAGTCATGTAGACCATTCTGACTGTTGATTGGGCCTCTGCATCAGTGGGCTCACGTTGACTGTTCCTGTGTCTAGCAGGCAGCGGTATGCAGATTGGCCAGGCTTTGGTCCTATGCCCAACCCTGGATTGAGCCAGGTGAGCAGGCCCTGACAGAATGCCATGAACCGCATGTTGGACTCTTTTCCCACAGAGGAGCATGTTTGGTGGAGGCCACACAAGGCATGCATATGAAGCCTACTGCAGTAAGGAGTAGGAGGAGGAGACCCACTTACAGAGGCAGGACTGCAAGGACTGAGGGCCGACTGGAGCAAAAGGCGTGAGTAATGACTCAAGTTTCTGGCTTGGGTTTATGGGTGGTAGTGTAACTCCAGAAGGTGAGACATTCTGAGAGAAACAGCCTCAGGGTAGAAGATGTATCAGTTTGGGACAAGTTGAGTGCATCCAAGAGATGTCTGGTAGACAGGTGGATTTGTGAGTTTGGAGGCTGGGCAAGAAATCTGAGATGGACTGTTTGAACCTCATCTTCTTCATTTGTGGAATAGACATAAGAATGCTTACTTTGGGGTGAGCACTTGGCACAGTGGTTAAGACTGCGTGGGAGCCTGCATATCGTCTTGGAGTGCCTGGGTCGGAGTCGCAGCTTTACTCTCCAGCCTCCTGGGAGGCAGGGGTAATGGCTTAAGTACTCGTCCCCTGCCTCCCATGTGGGACACTCTGAGTGCGCTCCTGGCTTTGGCTTTGTTCAACCTGGCTGTTTTGGGCATTTGAGGAATTAACCAGTGTGATCCACTTACCTGTGTGTGTGTGTGTGTGTGTGTGTGTGTAAGAGTGAAAAGAAGTACCTTTCCAGGCTTTTAGGCTGTGTACCGTGCTTCACACATAGTCTGGTTCTTAGCAGTAGTGACAGTGCTCATTATAGCTCAGTTTATATGATCATAGTGTGACAGTGAACGGTGGGGAGTTAGTGTCACAAGAAGCTTGAAACTATGTATCTTACAAATATATAAGTAGTGTCACAGTATCTTAAGTCTTCCGAACACTTAACTCAAATGTCAGAGTAGGAGTTTCGGGGACCAGCATTGAGGCACAGAAGGTTAAGCTGTTGCATGCAATAAACCATATGGGCAGCAGTTCGGGTCATGGGTGCTCCACTTCTGATCTTGCTAATGAACCTGGGAAAGCAGCAGAAGATGGCCCAAGTGTTTGGGCCTCCTGCCACCCAGGTGGGCAACCCCCAGATGGAGTTCCAGGCTCCAGACTTCAGCCTGGTCCAGCTCCAGCCTTGTGGCCGTTGGGAGAGTAAATAGAAATTGCTACCCCATGCAAAACTTGATTACTTGAGAACCCAAGTGAGAGCGGATGTTGGGGAAGGCACATGTGACCAGCAGAGAGGCAGGCGATTGGCTGCTGAGAGAGACATCTGAAAGGCATCTTTAAAGAAGGTCTGAACGGTTCCTAATAAACAACTCCATTTGTTTCCATGTAGACGCCCGTCCTGGACTGTGCTCATAAAGGCAATGGAAAAGGCAAGGGCGTCTTGGTCCTCAGACACTGCGGTTTCATGGGAAGACAGGAAAGCAGCAACCACAGGACCTGCTGCTTGCTGATTTCAGTGTACCAAGGTGCTTCCAAACATTCACGGGCAAATGCAGTTAAAAGTTGTTTATTTTGGTGCAGAACAATCTTGAAATCCATGCGTAGGTTTTTGTCATAATAGGCCTTTTCCATGAACTTTTTGAAGATCCCTCATGTGCATGGGTTTCAAACATTTTCAACAAAAATAAACTCACCTGGTAAGTCCATTTTCTGTGAACTTTTTGAAGAGATGGAGCACCCATCTGCTGTTTGAATCCTCAGATGCCCACAGTGGCCAGGAAAGGACTGAGCCAAAGCCAGGAGCCAGGAACTCAATCCAGGCTTCCCATGAGGATGTCAGGAAACCAATTCCTTGAGCCATCAGTGCTGCCTTCCAGGGTCTGCGTTTTCAGGAAGCTGGAATTAGGAGACAGAGCCGGGACATAAACGCAGGCGCTGCGGTTTGGAACGTGGCTATCTTAACCAGCGTCTCAGACACAAGGCCAAGCACCTGCCCCACATGCTGTCCCTTTTAACCTTGGCCACCTTCTGTGCTGAATGCCCAGCCGCTGTTGTGAATACTGGACACTGTGGAGGACTCTGTCCGTATGACAGTTGCGTGTTGAGTCACTGAAGACTGGTCTCAGATTCTAGTCCAGCTGTGTTGCTGGCTTGGATTTACACTTTCACAGGCAGTCCTAGCTCTTGGCTGACTGTCAGACGTTTTCTGCTGTCCAGGAGGAAATCTGCTGCATTTTACCTTCAAGGTAAGTACATTGAATAATTTTATATTTTGAAATGTGAAGCCTAAATTCTGTAAATTTTGAGCTTGATAGAACTCTTGAAGATCTAAAACTTTGTTGACTGAGCTTCTCCTCTCCCAGGACTGATACTGAGACCAAGAGCACAAGTTATCTGACCGCTCAGTTAACTGGGAGCCCAGAGTGTGCTACTGACGTAACAAAGACCAAGAAAAATTCAGTAGTACTGCCTGAAATGTTAATTATTTGAAAGAAAAGACCACAGAGAAAATATAAAAATTCATAAATAGGAATAGAAAGAACACATCTATTTCTTTGTAATAACATATTAGAGGCATATTTCATTTTTATATATTTGCTTGTCATTTGCAAGCCAGCAACAGCCAGAGAGCTCTCTTCCACTGGTTTATTCCTCTGATGGCTGCAGCAGCTAAGTCTGGACTAGGCTGAACCTGGGAGCTAGGAACTTAATCCATGTCTCCCACGTGGGTGGCAGGATCCAAGCAACTGCTGCCACCCAGGATCTGCATTAGAAGGAAGCTGGAATCGAACTGGAGTCTGGACTTGAGCCCACATAATCTGATAGGGACTATGGGCATCTTAACTGGTGTCAAAACCATTAGGCCAAAGACTCATCCCCATATTTCATTAATTAGTTTTTTTTTCTTATTATAAAATAATTTTAATGGTTGAAAATTTAAAAGTACATAAAGATGCTAGTAAGAAAATTTAAATCACCTGTAATGTCACTGCCTAGTATAAAATTCAGTAAACATTTGAGCATTCTCTTTATCTGTTTCTAGTTTTTTATAGTCTAATGATTTTTAAAAGTTACAGTTGTGTAGTATTCTTGTATTTTGCACATGAAGGTAATGCATATGTATTGGTTAGAAGTCAGCTTGTGTTTGTGGGCATAATGAAGTCAGCATATGAAAGGGATACCTGCTCCCCGTGTTCACTGGCACACTGTTCACAGCAGGTAAGATGTATATGGAGTCAACATCTGAATCTGAATGGATCAAGAAATTGTGGGTGTACAATGCACACGGAATAGGATTCAGTCCTGTCAGGTGCAACGTCGTGGATGAACCTGGAGTCTGTTAAAGGAAATCAGCCTGGTGCAGAAAGACACGTGCCACACGTTCTCCCTCAGATGTGGAGTCCAGAGTGATTCTTCTCTGAGAAGGAGAACGTAACAGGGTTACCAGAGACAGGGACGGTAGACGGGGATGGGGATGAGAAGAGCTTGGTCAGCGGAAACGAAGTTCTGGTTTTTGTTTTTTTAAAGATGTATGTATTTTAAAGGAAGAGTGACAGAGGAAGAGGGAAAGGATGAGGGATGCCCACTGGTTCACTCCCCAAATGTCTACAGCAGCCGCGTCTGGACCAGGATCAATCCAGGGGCCAGGCACTCCATCCAGGTCTCTTCCACGTGGGTGCAGGGGCCCAAGTGCTTGGGTCTTGTGGTGCCTTCCCAGGTGCGTGAGCAGGGAACTGGATGGCAAGCAGAGCAGCTGAGACATGAACAGGTGCTCCAGTGTAGGATGCCATCGTCACAAGCAGTGACTGAAGCCACTGCACCACAGCACTAGCCCTTGGAACAAAGTTACTGTTAGATACAAGGAACCAGCGCCGGTGCCCCGTTCCACAGTAGAGTAACTCTAGTTAGCAGTAGCGCACTGTATGCAGTCAGACATCACTTAACACCGGCAGACACTTGTTAGGGCATTTCATTGTGGGGCAGACAGCACCGAGTGCCTGGCACAACCCGAGAAGTGTAAGCCCGTCACTTCTGCGCCCCTTGATGAAATCAAGAGACTCGGTCAACATGAGATGCGTTGGGCTGCTACCATGGAGCATGCACACTGAACACAGTAGCTTTGCTTTCCGTAGTAAGGAGAAGGAGTGCACTCTAAAATAATCGTAAATGGGTCTGACCCTGTGGCGTAGCGGGTAAAGCCACTGTCTGCAGTGCCAGCATCCCATATGGGTGCCAGTTTGATTCCTGGCTGTTCCACTTCCGATCTAGCTTCCTGCTAATGGCCTGAGAGAGCAGCAGAAGCTGGCCCAAGTGTTTGGGCAGATGCTACCCACGAGAGAGACCTAAATGAAGCTCCTGGCTGGTTTCAGCCTGGCCCAGCCCTGGCTGTTGTGTCCATTTGGGGAATGAACCAGTGGAGGGAAGATTCCTCTCTCTCTCTCTCTCTGTTTCTCTCACTCTCACTCTCACTTTTCCTCTCTGTCTTTAACTCTTCCTTTCAAATAAGAAAACAAATCTTCTAAAAATATTAAAAAATAAAACCATGCTGGCCAGCGCTGTGGCTCAATAGTCTAGTCCTCCACCTGTGGCGCCGGCACACCGGGTTCTAGTCCCGGTTGGGGTGCCGGATTCTGTCCTGGTTGCCCCTCTTCCAGGCCAGCTCTCTACTGTGGCCCGGGAGTGCAGTGGAGGATGGCCCAAGTGCTTGGGCCCTGCACCCCATGGGAGACCAGGAGAAGCACCTGGCTCCTGCCATTGGATCAGTGCGATGTGCTGGCCGCAGCGCACCAGCCACAGCGGCCATTGGGGGGTGAACCAACGGAAAAAGGAAGACCTTTCTCTCTGTCTCTCTCTCTCTCTCACTGTCCACTCTGCCTGTCAAAAATAAATAAATAAAAATAAAACCATGCTAAAAAGTAGAGGGTAGTAAATACTTACACTAGTAGCAGCAGTTTATTGTCGAGTGTTATGTGCTCCATGTAATTGTATATTCTGTACCTTCATAGGACTGGTGGTGCAATAGGTTTGTTTATGCCAGCATTGCCACAAACACGTGAATAATTGATGTGTTGTAATGGGCATCAGTAGGTGATAGGAAGCTTTCTGCTTGGTTACAGCTTTAGGAGACATCCTTGTGTATGTGGTCTCCTTGACCAGGATATCAAAATACCTAGAAAATGTTGAATGTCCTTACTGCAAAGATATGCTGGATGTTTGAGGTGACAGGTATGCTAATTCCCTGAGGATACCATTACACAACGTATTTAAACTGCACGTTGTACTCAATAAATATACATGGTTGATGCTGAAGACATTTTTAAAAATCCCACCAAAGTTCTCACCTTAGCCCTAATTCCTGTTCTCTAGATTGACCACTTATAACGTTTAGCCAATTATGGCATTTCTTTTTTTTTTTAATTTATTTATTTGATTGGCAGAGTTATAGAGTCTGAGCGGGAGAGAGAGATTTTCCATCTACTGATTCACTGCCCAAATGGCCACAATGGAGGGGGCTGGGCCAAGCCAAAGCCCGAATGCAGGATCTCCATTCAGGTCTCTCTTGTGGGTAGCAGGGCCCCAAGTACTTGGATCCTCCTGCACTGCTTTCTCAGGCACTTTAGCAAGGAGCTGAACAGAAGTGGAACTACCAGGGCTCGAAGCTGCATTTGTATGGAATGTCAGCATCATAGCCTAACCTGCTGTGCCACAACTCCAGCCCTCAATTAGGGCGTTTTTAATTTGGCTTATAAATACACTTCTGTTGGCATCTCTGATCTGCCCCAAATAGGCACAGGACAGAGAATTAATAATTTATTAAATAAAATCATTATTATGCCACACCTAGGATGTTTGGACAGTTTTACTATTATGGGTAATAAAGTTGGTTTACGTCCTACACAGATGTTTGCTCTGCCCTTCTGATTTTATTTAAAATGAATTTTTCAAAGCGTGATTGCCAGAGCAGCCTTGTCCCAGAGCTATAAAGAAAATGTAATGCAGTGTTCTTTCAGACTTCATTTTTCTGTCATTAGGTTTGCCAGTATTTTCTTACTTCTGGTTTGCTTTTATTCACAGCTACATTTCCTTCTAGTCGCTTTACACTGAAGTCTTTGGTGTAGCCAGAGTCTGTTTCTGTCTGTGAAGAGATAGGGAAGTCTGCTTTTCTGTCCCCACTATTCACTGGTGTACCCCACCATTCAGGCACCTGTCCTCGCTTTTCCTAAGTATTTGAAGGGGGTATTTTTTCTTTTTTTTTCTTTTTTTTTTTTGTTTTTTTTTATTTTATTTTTGACAGGCAGAGTGGACAGTGAGAGAGAGAGAGACAGAGAGAAAGGTCTTCCTTTTGCCGTTGGTTCACCCTCCAATGGCCGCCGTGGATGGCGCGCTGCGGCCGGCGCACCGCGTTCGTCCGATGGCAGGAGCCAGGTGCCAGGTGCTTTTCCTGGTCTCCCCATGGGCGCCGTGGCTCAACAGGCTAATCCTCCACCTTGTGGCGCCGGCACGCCGGGTTCTAGTCCCGGTCGGGGCGCCGGATTCTGTCCTGGTTGCCCCTCTTCCAGGCCAGCCCTCTGCTGTGGCCCAAGAGTACAGTGGAGGGGGTATTTTTTCTATCTAACACCTTATGTATTTTGAGACCTATTTTGGAAGGAGGTAGCAGCAGTGGCGACAGATGGGGAGAGAAGGGACTTGTAGTCCACTGAGTTACTGTTCCTAACACCAAACCATTGAAATTAGCTACACATATTGGAGTTTGACATTGATCTTTCCATTATGTGATAGGGTATCACTGTTTCTTCTCTTTTTTGAATTTTTATTTTCTGAAAAGTCTTAGAAATACAAAATATTTTCATGTTTATTTATAAAATATAAAAATAATAGGGGGATAGTGGTTTTTTGTGACTTCAGCATTTCCTTTTAAAGTATTTACCCGCCTACCTATAGATGACTTAAATCAGTGCATTACATACACTGCGTTAAAACTGACAGCTTTCCAGAATAGTTTCCATGTGTTTAACATTCTTGTAAGCTAATGCTATATATAGAGATCTCATTCCAGTATGTTTATATTGAAGCAGTCTGCCCAGTGCTACGAACTGTATCCTCTTGAATTGTTGCAATTATAAGGATACAAATGAAATCTAGCCTTTATTAAGGTCCTAGCTATGGCTGGCACAGCTCCTAATCCTTTGGCCTGTGTTAATTTAAGCCTTGGAACAACCTCGAGGGTAAATGCTGGTGGTGATGAGGACACGGAGGCCCAGAGTTGTGTGGCTTGACCAGGTTCCCCAGCTCCTAAGTGTGGAGTCAGAATGCAGACGGGAGCAGCCCAGGATGCTCTTGCCCACGCATCTCGATTAACTGAGTTCTCTAGTCTGCAGTGGTGCGTTCAGGTCCTTATACCTTTCGCACCATCCCTCCAAACCAGTGCACAGCAACTTCTTTTTAAATTATAAAAAAAAATAAAATTTCCTATCTTAACCGTTAAGTGTACAGTTGGTAGTGTTAACCAAATTCACATGGTCAGTCATGCAACCAGTCTGTAGAACTCTGTGTCTCACAAAACTCAAACTATACCCATTAAAAACAATCCTCCATCTCCCCAGCCACAATCACTATTCTAGCTGTTTCTGTGAGTTTGACTATTTTGAATACCAAATAATTCCAGTCATTAGAAGTATTTGTCTCTTTGTGACTGGCTTATTTCGTTTAGCATACTACCTCCAAGTTTCATCCACAGGAGGATTTCCTTCTTTTTTGAGGCTATATAATATTCCATAGTATGTGTAGACCACATTTTCTTAATGCATCCATGCACTGATGTATGCTGTTACAAATAACACTGTGAGGAATGTATGTGCTCAAATATCTCCTCGAGACCTTCTGTTTAGTTCCTTTGGGTATAAGTCCAGAAATGAGATTGCACTTGAGCATATGGTAACTCCATTTTCAAGGTTGTTTTCTTGTTGTTGTTTTGTTTTTTAGAGCTCTCTGCTATTTTCCACAGTGGTTGCACCATTTTTAGATTCCTAACCAACATCACATAAGATTTCCACTGTCTCCACGTCTTTGCCAGTTCTTGTTATGGTCTGTTGTTTGGATAGTGACCATCCAGATGGCTTGAGGTGGTATTTCATCGTGGTCTTGCTTCGCCTTTGTCTGATCATCAGTAATGACAGCGCCTTTCCACATGCCGGTTGGCCACTTGTGTGTCTTCTTTGCAGAGATGTCTATTCAAGGCCTTACTTGAGTCATTTGGGTTTTTTGTCGAGTAGTAGGAGTTTTGAAAGTGTGTTCTAGGTTTTAACGCCTTATCACATATGTAATTTGCAAATATTTTCTCACTTCCTATATGTTGCCCTTTCACTCTGTTGATTGTTTCCTGTGATATACAGAAACTTCTATGCAGTTTGGCACCTCAGTTTTTCCCTTGTTGCTGGTACTTTTGGTGTTTGTTTCTATCTCCATAGCTGAGGCATGTGTCCTATTTATATGAAGGAAAAGCATCCGAAACTTTTAAATAACGTAATGAAAGGACATTTGAAAGCCTTAGGAAATTCCTCGAAGTACGTGGTATGAAAATAGTATTGACAGGCTAGCACTGTGGCTCCTAGGCTAATCCTCCACCTGTGGTGCCAGCACCCCAGGTTCTAGTCCTGGTCGGGGCACCAGATTCTGTCTCTGGTGCTCCTCTTCCAGTCCAGCTCTCTGCTGTGGCCCAGGAGTGCAGTGGAGGATGGCCCAAGTCCTTGGGCCCTGCACCCCATGGGAGACCAGGAGAAGCACCTGGCTCCTGGCTTAGGATTGGCGCGGTGCGCCAGCTGCAGTGTGCCGGCTGCAGCAGCCATTGGGGGGTGAACCAATGGAAAAAGGAAGACCTTTTTCCCTCTCTCTCTCACTGTCCACTCTGCCTATCAAAAAAGAAAAGAAAAGAAAAGAAAAGAAAAGAAAAGAAAAGAAAAGAAAAGAAAGAAAATAGTATTGACATATCTTCACTGAGTTCAGCATAGTGTGTAGGAGAGACTAATTCACATACCTGTATGGGAAGAAATTGGAAAAGGAAAAAAAACCTCTTCCCCTAGATATGTAGAGGATCAATAGCAAAGACACAGCATTTGTGCCACCAGTTGTCCCATACCGTGGTAGACGTGGCTGAAGAAATGCCACACTTCTTCAGAACCCAGATGGCCTTCCAAACCCTTCCCAACATCAGAGGGCTCCAGACACCCATTCACCATCAGCCGAGGTGACGTAACTGATAAACTCTCTCTTTCTGTCCTCAGAAATAATTTCAAAATCATGTGAATTAAAACAGGATCCCCCTAATTATGCTGCATTGCAAGGGCTTATTAGTTCTCTCATTGGTTAATCGATCATTTCCTATTTGATTTGGTTTCATTGTTCCTATTAAAATGCTATGAAATTAGTTTTGTAGAGATAGCATTATTGAAGCAAGCCTCTGAAATTTTCCTATGGAATTATCATTTACAACCCTGCTGTCAAGTGTCTGGGAAATGTTAACTTTAGATAAATTAGTTCATTGTCTAAATACATTAATCAGCTCTCATCAACTTTAGGTTATTCTACATCGTATCCAGCTTGTAGAATGCAGTGTCCACGAAATGTTTAATTTTTAAAGGTTAAAAAACAATAATATTTGAGGACAAAACAATATTGTTTACTTAATGCAGAATAAAAATTTCCAAAATAGGAAGAGAAAGGTAATTCCAAAATACTACCTAATGTTTAGTGATTATTTTAGACCAAGATGAGTGAAAAAATTTGAAGTTAACCTACAAAAGAAGTATTGTCATTATTAATAGAATATCTACCTGGTATTTTTTTATGATTTATTTTATTTATTTGAAAGGCAGCATTAGAGAGAGAGAGAGAGAGAGAGATGGAGAGACAGAAGGAGAGAATATTCCGTCCACTTGTTTACTCTCCAAATTCTACAGTGGTTGGGGCTGGGCCAGGCCAAAGCCAGGAGCCAGGAGCCTTTTCTTTTCTTTTCTTTTCTTTTCTTTTCTTTTCAGATTTATTTATTTATTTGAAATTCAGAGTTACACAGAGAGATAAAGAGAGGCAGAGAGAAAGAGAGAGGTCTTCCATCTGCTGGTCCACTCTCCAAATGGCCATAATGGCTGGAGCTGTGCCGATCTGAAGCCAGAAGCCAGGAGCTTCTTCTGGGTCTCCCATGCGGGTGCAGGGGCCCAGGGACTTGGGTCATCTTCTCCTGCTTTCCCAGGCCATAGCAGAGGGCTGGATTGGAAGAGGGGCAGCTGGGACTCAAACCAGTGCCCATATGGGATGCTGGCACTGTAGGCGGCAGCTTTACCCACTACACCACAGTGCCAGCCCCGCAAGGGGCTTTTTCTAAGTCTCCCACATTGGTGCAGGGACCCAACCACCTGGGCCATCTTCTGCTGCTTCTCCCAGGTGCATTGGCAGGGCGCTGGATCGGAAGTAGAGCAGCCGGGACATGAACTTGAGCCTATATGGGATGCTGGAGTTGCAGGCAGGAATTTTACCCACTGTGCCACAGCATCAGTCCCTTCCTGGTATTTTTTAAATATTTATTTATTTATTTGAAAACAGAGTGACAGAGAGGAAAGACATATAAAAACGGGGGGGGGGGGGGGGAGAGAGAGAGAGAGAGAGGTCCTCCATCCCTTGGTTCACTTCCTAAATGCGCACAACAGCCAGGCCAAAGCCAGGAGACCAGAGCTCCGTTCAGATCTCTCACATGGATGGAAGGAACTCTATGACACGGACATCATCTGCACCCCCTCCCCACCCCCTGCAGTGGGCATTAGCAGGGAGCTGCATCAGAAGCACAAAGTAGGCGGATCTCAGACCAGTGATGTGTGATGTGACAGCCCAAGGAGCAGCTTGGCCCACTGTGCCACAGTGTCCGCCCCGTCTGCGTGGTATTCCATGCAAGTGAGAAATCATGGATCTGAAGCCAACTACGTAGTCCTTTAGTTCTAGATTTTTGTGTGTTTAATAATTACAGTTTGCGTGGACATTTCTTATTGGTCCTTTTAAAGAGATAATAGAAAAGAAATTAAATCATTAAAATCATACCAGCAGTTACTTTTAACATGCAAGTTTGCAGAATATCTTAGGGCTTAATGTCTTCATCTCTCAGATGTGTGTGTTCACAGGAATACCCACTAAAAGAACTAAATCTAGCTTTTTTTCTTACAGAATGGCATACCACATCATGCTAAAAGGTAGACAGCCAATTTCTTAAATATAACCTAAAACCAAAACAAAAGTCATCAAAATTAAATGTGAAGGCATGTTGTGGTGCAGCAGGTAAAGCCACCATTTGGGATACCTGCATCCCATTCACAGTGCCAGGGTTTGAGTTCCACCTCTGATTCTAATGCAGCAGAGAGGCAGAGCAGGTGGTATCTGGGCCCCTATTACAAGTGTGAGAGGTCCCAACAGAGTTCTTGGCTCCTGGTTTCAGCCTGGCCCACCACTGGCTATTGAGGGCATCTGAGGAATAAGCTAGCAGCTGGAAGATCTCTCTGTCTCTCCCTCTCTATCACTCTACATTTCAAAGAAATAAATTTTTGAAAAGATTTATTTATTTATTTGAAAGAGTTACACAGAGAAGGAGAGGCAGAGAGAGAGAGAGAGAGAGAGAGAGAGAGAGAGAGAGAGATGTCTTCTATTTGCTGGTTCACTCCCCAATTGGCCACAATGGCTGGAGCTGAACCGATCTGAAGCAAGGAGCCAGGAGCTTCTTCCAGGTCTCCCACATGGGTGCAGGGGCCCAAGGACTTGGGCCATCTTCTGCTGCCTTTCCAGGCCATAGCAGAAAGCTGGATCGGAACTTGAACCGGCACCCATATGGGATGCCAACATTGCAAGCAGCAGCTTTACCTGCTATGCTATAGCACCAACCTCAGAAATAAATCTTTTTAAAAAATTAAATGTCAAAATCTGCAGCGTTCTCAGTATGGAGCAGTATCACACCAACCATATCAGCCACTTCCTGGGCCCCACCCCCAGGCCCCTTGGATCAGAAACTCTGGCTATAGGGGCCAGACATCTTTTGTGTTGGGCCCTGCAGGTGATTCTGGATGCTGAGATTCGAGAGCCTTTGCTTGCTGAAGTTCATGTCATACGCAGTTGGTCCATCTTGCCCAGGCTCATTGAGGCCTCTCAATCTTCGCGACCTTGGTAATTACAGAGTTTCTCCATGTATGAGGAGCAGATTACAGAGCCAGTTTGCTAAATATAACATCTAATGAGCAATCCAACAGTGACCCTCTCTATGTAACAAAACAGAGTACAGAAGTTGTCTGTGTATTTTTAGAACACAAAATTTGCCAACATCTTGAGGAAAACAAAAAACAACTTTAAAAAGATGCATTATCTTTTATCACTAGACTTAGATGGTTGGGCTATAAATAACAAGAGAAAGAAAAACGTAACAGGATAAGATGATCCCTACCAAGTTTGCTAATGTTATATGTAGCAGTTGAAAAAGAAAATAGAGTAGCCATTCCCTAGGAAGGAAAACACTCTAAATGTATAGAAAGAGGGAGAGCCGATGCCTGCCCATCAGGTATGGTGGATGCCTGCCCATCAGGTACAGTGGCTGCCTGCCCACCAGGTACGGCGCATATTTGCTCCAGGGGCTGCTGGGATGTCCCGGTGTAGGTGCTGGCCTGCTCAGAGGTGGCACCTGGCACCGGGCTATCTCCAGCCGCGGCCACCTCCTCCCAGGTGTTCCTGCAGTCCCCTCCCAGTCATGTCCTCCTTCACCTTCCCTCTCAGAGCAGCGTGAAGCCGCTGAGAAACCTGTTTTCCTAGCCAGCCAGGCATGTTTAAAAACTCCTGGGTCGTTTCCATCCTGGGGGGACTCATCACACTTTTCCCATCATGATGGTGCTCCCTGGGACATGGTTTCTCTCCCTTGGCTCTCTTGACATTGGGGCTGGGCAATTCTCTGTTGTGGGGCCGGTTCTCCACCCTTCAGGAGGTGCAGCTGCACCCCTGGTCTCCCCACAAGATGCTAGTAGCTGGCTCCCACTGTGACAGCAGGAAGCGTCCATGTAGGTGGCCAGTTGTCATCTGGGGAGAGGAGATGCGCATACACTGTTTATCCTGAAACCCAGAAGCATTGCTCCAGAGATTCTCCTCTCTGTGTGTTAAAGGGGGCAGGAGAAAAAAAATCCTTCAAAACCACCTTTCCTCTGATTGTGCCATTTTTTCTTATTTGTTACCTGTCGTACACACACACACACACACACACACACACACACACACACACGTAGTCTCTCCTTCCCTCCCTCTAAGCTTTTATTTCACTCCCTCTGTGCCTGTGTTCTCAACTCCCTGATGCCATTATCCTCTGGTCTCACTTATTCCAGAAATCCCAGCTCTGATCATTTCACCTCTCTGACAGTCTCGCTGCTACCCCACAGGTACCAAATACTGCTGGGGAAAATCCTAGGTCTGGTGAAGTCCCTGCCCCCATGAGTCTCTGGGAGGTAGTGCAAGGCTCTTCTCCCTCTCTAGCCAGCACGTCTTCTGTCCGGTCTGTCACAGAGTTTGTCACACAGCAGGAATTTACCCATCTTGGATCTGAAGCTGAGGCATCCAGGACCAAGGTGCACACAGATTGGGTGTCTGAGAAGTGCTCTGCTTCTTAGATTATAATTGGCTGTCTTCTTGCCATGTCCTCACATGGCATAAAAGGGGGTAGGGGAGCTCCTTTGGGTGCTTTTGTCTGGTACACTAATCCCTTTTGTGAGGGCTCCATCCCGATGACCCCCACCTGAGGCTGCACCTCTGGATGCCATCAGAATTCCGTCACGTCTGGGCGTAGGATTTCAGTCTGAATGGGAGGGGGGCACAGACATTCAGACTGTAACATCCACCTTGGGTGTGGTACTCACAGGGTGTGTTGGACAGGTATCCGAATAATGACTGGAACAAAAGGCTGCTTGCGTGACTTGGCTTAATTTGGCCTGTTTTGCCACAATATTAACATTGTACTTGGAAGGAAGGAAGTGTGGGGCAAGGGCTCATCCAGAGACTTCTCAGGAGTGACCAACCCAACAGAGCCACAGCTGCCCCGCCAGAATGGAGCCAGAACTGTCCTTTCTCCAGCCATGACCACAAGAGGTTTACTCAGGATGGATTTAGCAAGAGAAGAGCGAGGAAATAAAAGAGGAAGAGAAAGCAGTAGAGGGATAGGCCAGGGAAGCCATGAGCTACTGGACGTCTCCTACAGTTTCCCCTGGCAGTGTGTAAGAGGCAGGAGGAGCAAGCCTGGCCAACTGTGCTGGTCTGTTACTGACCCCGTGTGTGTGTTCTGGTGGGTTTGCTGGGAGGAAGCCTCGGAGACTGTGCCCCTCCAGCACTGGGTTGCATCCAGGCTTCCGGGGGCACAAGACAAAGGCTGCACACATTTTTGAGCCCCTCCTCTGCTTTCAGCTGTGTCCCACCTCCCCATATCCTTCACCAAAAAGACCTTGCAACCCCAGCACCAAGTAGAGCCAGAACCCTCTTCTGTGATGTGATCAGGACCACACACTGTTTGAGTAACTGACACCACTTACTAAACTAAACTAAGGAGTCACCACCAAAATACACGTACAAGTGAAACATGTCCAGTGGCCTTGCATTGGTGAATCTTCTGAGTCAGGCCAAGGCTTCTTTGAGTGGGTCTTTGAGCTGTAGCTGTGCAGGCCATGACCAGGATTCATCCTTTGGGAGGTCCGAGTTGGATGTCTCTGGGTGAAGCCATGTGAGTGCACATCCCATTCAGCTTTTTCTCATCCACACCTTTACAGTCGTTGTGCCCACTCCTACTTTGACCAAAAAATAAATCAAAAAGAAGTCGTAACTTGTCTTTTAAATGACTTTTCATTAAAATTGTTTGGTATGCTTTTATCCCTCCAGCTTATGTTATTGAATTTCATGCACACCTGACCCGAGCAGGTCACGGGGGCAGGCCTGTTTAGGGGAGAGCCCCTGCCACTCCATGTCCTTCCAGCAACACCACAGGCAGCCGGCCGCCTGTTTCCTGGCCCTTGTCAAGAGACCCCTTGCCCCGGCTCTCAGCTCTCTCCCCTTCCTCCCTCTCTTGTCAGCACCTCCTTCTCTTGGGCACTGAAACCCACTGAAAACATAGTTATTCCTAAGCCCCCTGTCTTCCTCCAGCTTCCTCCCTCCTCTCCAGGCTGAGATTTTGAGAAATTCCCACACCCCTGGGATTCCTACTTTCGCTTCCTCTCCTCTGATGTGCTTCTCACTCCCCACCACCGGAATTCTCCTCATTGCTGACCTGGGTGAGGTCACCCGTGGCCCCCTCATTATCTCCATGTTTATTTCTCGGTAATGTTGGTTCTGCATACCAGTTCCTTCTTAGTTGAATCTTGACATTTCTATGATTTTCCACTCCTGGTTTTTGTCTAAACCTTAGCACATTCAAATGTTGGGATTCTATCACCCTTCATCCTAGGCTTGCTTCCTTCTGTTTTGCTTGTTTATTTACTTGAAAGGCAGAGAGCGACACAGAGACAGAGGCAGATCTACTGCTTGATTCACTCCTCAAATACCCACAACAGCCGGGACTGGGCCAAGCCAAAGCCAGGGGCCTGGAACTCAGTTCAGGTCTCCGACATGGGTGGCAGGGACCTAAGTATTTGAGCCATCACCTCATCGCTTGCTACCTTCCAGGCTGGAATCGGGAGCAGAGCTGGGATTTGGACCCAGACACTCCCATATGGGATGCAGGTTTCCCACGTCATGTCTACACCACAGCACCAGATGCCAGCCTGCTAAGGTCTCCTTTCCCCTTCTGGAGTTTCACCACCACCTGTTTGCTGATGCTTCTCAGTTTCTTTCCATCCTGACTTTTCTCCTTAGCTCCAAAACTCTATGAGTCTGTCCAGCAGCCTACAGGACAGTATCTCCTTATGTGTTTCAGAGAGACCACAGCCCCAACATATCCAAAATGCAGTTCACCACTTGCTCTTTTTCCGCAGCCTGCTTCTCCTGCAGTGTCTGTAGTTGTCCTGTAGGATACCAGGATCACTCAGTTGTCCAGGCTACTACTTGGAGGATGCTGGTCTCTCTCCCAGCTCCCCTTTACTCTGTACATCTCTTCACCATAACATTAGCTGAACAAATGCGCATGTGTCTGCATCGACTGATATAGAAAGAGTACCCATCCTTGAATAATGCCATTTTCTTGTTAGTCCCATCACTCCTAAAAGCAGAAAAATTAAAAGTGATAAATCACCCGGAATCAGTATTTTCACTGATTTGCATGACAGAACTTGGATGTGGACTGCCAGACATGCTCTTTAAAGGACCTGTGAAAGACATGGGAGCTCTTTGTAAAAATCCTCTCTCCAGTCTACATGCTGTGACCAAACATGGGGAGGTAAACCAGCAGATTATTCTAGCTGAGGTTAGACCTTAATGAGAAAAATCTTGCGGTCTTTGTGGCAATTCACCCTGACTTCACTCCAGCATCCTGCACACACTCAGTCTGTAAGCCCTTCTCTCCAATTCCTTCAGCCTCCCCTCCCTGCACCTCACCTAACAGTTGAGCAAATCACAACAGAAGAGTAAGATTGTCAACCCCAGAGCCAAAGGGATAAAAGGACCGAGGAGCTTTGAAAGAGGAGAAACAGAGGGTGGGGGGTGAGACTTGACTGTATGATAGCTCAAAACATAGAGCACTAGGACCACTACAGGTCTTGGCGACCCGCAGGCTTTGAATGGGTCAGAAAACTGTTGCTGGACCCGAAGTAACATTTTGACCTCCCCGCCGCACTGCTGCCATTCCACCATCAGAAGTGGAGGATCAGAAGCTGGGTTATGCAAATATTTCTTTGACCTATCATCTGCGAGCCAAATATTTTGCTCTGATCTCTGTATATACAACATTCAGATAAGCATTTCATGTTTCAGCTATCTTTATCTATGAGAGGGACAAAGTAATTCATCACCTGCAACATACTTTGGAAAAAATGCTGGATAAAAATGAGTTTCTCAGTTATAAAGACCTTCTCTGCAAAAAGCGAGTTAACGGATGTTACTGCAAGGATCACAACAAGCTGCTGGTGGAGGGCCCAGGTCAAGGGACTGGCAGGGAGCTCTGTTGTTCCTCCTGATGTTTCCTCCTTGGGGACTTTTCCTGCATAGAAAATGAGGTTTAAAATCTGTTGTGCCTTGGATCGAGTTAATTTTAACACTTGAATATCTGTACAGAATCAGTTCCCATCTGGTGTCCTGAACGGATGAGGAAGTTAAATTATCTGCAGGACATGTACTGTGTAAGGCACCAGGAGTGTAAACTTTCCCTCTTTGCAATTCCATTTCTCTGGCTAGTTATTTCTGACTCTTTTTTTTTTTTTTAATTTGACAGGCAGAGTTACAGTTAGAGAGAAAGGTCTTCCTTCTGTTGGTTCACCCCCCAAATGGTCACCACAGCCAGCACGCTGCACTGATCCGAAGCTAGGAGCCAGGCACTTCCTCCTGGTTTCCCATGCGGGTGCAGGGTCTAAGCACTTGGGCCATCCTCCACTGCCTTCCTGGGCCACAGCAGAAAGCTGGACTGGAAGAAGAGCAACCGGGACAGAACCGGTGCCCCAACTGGGACTAGAACCCAGTATGCTGGCGCATTAGCCTAGTGAGCCGTGGTGCCAGCAAGGGCAGCAGACTCTTAACAAAGCCATCCTTCCCCACACCTGGAGAATCAAGAGAAGTGAATGAATTCATTTCTTGGGCTTGGATTCCAGAATCAACACGGGTCTAAAATCCCTCACCCAGGCTCAGTTGGGATTTTTCCAAGAGCGGAGCAGCTGGCTGCCTTCCCTGGCTTTCCCTTCTCTTTCTCACCTCTCTGTCCCCATTCACTGGCCAGTTTTAGCTCATGACCCTACTCCAACCACAGTAGCCTGCTCTTAGGCGAATCTTATCAGCGCTGTGAGAGGCGAATTCTGTGGACCATGCACAGGAGCACAGTGTTCATCCAGGGCTCAGCCCTGCTGCTCTCAGAAGAGAGGTCAGTGGGGTCATTTCCCAGCAGCCCCAAGGTCATACTGAGTTGCTTGATCACATTCTCCTCAAGGCTGTTGGCCCTCTCCTCTTGATTCAGGCCTGTGTCTCCACTGGGTACAAGGCGAGAATCTTACTTCTGCATCCCCACCAGACGTGACAGTCTGAGTGGCAGGCGTCCACTGATACTCCTGGGTATGTCATGGTGCCTGCCTCTCACCTGTGTGATTGTGAACTTGCCAGCTTCATCAGTTCCATGTGACTTCTCGCCAGCTTGTTAGCATCCAACCCTCTAAGCCTAGCGTTGTTACTTCAGTGCAAACATCGCCAAATGCATGTGTGAATCAGCATCAGTCTTTGCTCCCTTGGGAGCCTATCCTCCAGGACTGGCAGGTGAGACTAGTGAGCATGAGCAGGTGTGTGATGCTGAGTCCTCACTGAGCGGGCAGTGGTTCACACCTCGGTCAGAGTCAGAACCGGCTTTTCCCATCACTTGGACGTTAGAAATAAAATAACGTTCGTTGGCCAAGGCCCCTTCCGGGAGCTATTTAAAAACTATTTCAGGCACATGAGCCTGTCTTATAAAATAAGATTCTGAAAATTGTAGGTGAATATTAAGGTAAACTAAATGAACTCTGTTGAAGTGGTGAGTTTTTGTCCTTTCTGCATTACTGGCTTCATACAGTGAGCACTGCAGAGGTGTCAGTGAGTGAGGTCCTCCCAGGGAAGAGACATTTTAGGATCTTTCTAAACTTTCCAAATTGCCATGCCGAAGCTCTCCTTCATCTTTCCCATGTAAATAACAGAAAGGTAAAAATATATTTGTCATTTATGAGTAAAGATGGTCGTTGAGCGTTTGCCTCTTGTTCTCCATCTAGAATTGCAGAGTAGAGTCAGCTCCTGAGATTGGTGGCAGTTAATCTCTACAAGTGGACTCGGACAAGTGGACATAGCGGGCTGGGTCCCTCTGGTCCTGTTTGCATGTAACCTGCCTGTATTTGTGATTAAAGACACTGCATATGCATTGTTGATCCATCAACACTGAATTCATAGCCAACAGCGCCATAACTCGTGCCTGATCGAAGTTTATCCACTACACATATTTTCTCCCCAAGCGCAGCACGGCCTTCCTAGGCCTGGGAACAATAGCTGGCTCCTCACTGTTTTACTTGGAGGTCGTTTAATGGTGAAATTGCCAACAAAAGCACAGAGCTAAGAGCTGGACCTTGAAAAGACCTGTTTACCACAGGGGAGCTGAACTAGGAGGCGGTGCGTAGCCTTGCTTAACCTCAGTTGGGAATGTGTGCATTGGGTGACTCAGGCTGCTCCGCCTGTGCCTGTGAATTATCTCAAAGGCACGAGGGCATTTATTTTGGGGTTACCATGCACTTCCCTGAGTAGGGAAATTGGTGAACAAGGAACATGTGACTGACAGGATTGACCCATGGTGAGGTGTGCGTGTGTAATCTTGTTTCCCTCACCCTTCTGCCCATGTCCTTGGCCTTCTAGGCAGGTCCAAATAGGAATCTTTCCTTCCTCTTGGCTGAAGTCCCCTAGCATTGCCCTCCTTGCTAGCAGGAATTGGATGTGTTAAGTTCAATCTCATTTAAGAAGTCAGAGCTTATAAAAGACCTGTCTCAGGGAAATTTAGAATTTCCTAAGGACCTGCTCTTTAGTCAGGTAAAGGAATGAAAGTTGGGCAGAAGGGTTGCTGAGTGATAGGGTGGACACTGGGGGAGATGGAGGTTAAGGAGGCATAGGTATGTTAGCATGCCAAGGAAGGGACCCCTACTCTGGGGACCAGAGCTTTCCTCCTAGGTCCACGGTTGTGAAATACATCCTGTGGTGTTTGTGGTTCTGCACGGAGTTCTCTCGGGTGCTGGCAATCGCAGAGCCCACAGTACATCCTCCCCCTGCCTCTCTGAGCATCCCTAGGCGCCTTCTCCATGTCCAAAGAGAAACACGCCTCTAGATTGGCTCCAAGTTTTCAAGCTGGTGAGATTGTGGAGCTGAGCCTCCCTCCTGTCCTAGAAGATCCCCACCCTCTGGATACCTCCCCCAGGAGCCATTTGGATGGGAAAGAACGTTCCATGGGAGCCAAATGTGGCCGAGATTTGTTAGCTGGTTTGGGTGTGCCGTCAGTTGCTCAGGGTTTTAATGTTATGGAAAGTCGGTTCTGAGCGGAGCCTGCGGAGATGAAAGCTGCCGCCCCGGCCTGAGCTCGGGGAGTCTCAGTGTTAGTTCAGCGGCTGTGTACATGGCTCTGAAAATCTGTACTTCAGACCAAAGCCCAGCAAGAGAATGCAGCCTTCTGTCCTGTGTGTTCCCTGAAAAACAGTCTCGTGGGCTCAGACATGCGAGCACAGTGAGGCTGGCCCAGCACTTCCCCGCATGGCAAAGGTCAGAAATGCCCGCAGCCTCCCCGAAATGAACAGCCTGTACAAGAGGAAGCAGAAGACCCAGAGGAACCTGGCTGTGGGCGGACCCCCCCCCCCCCCCCCCCCGCCCGCCCGCAGATAGTCTCCAGCTTCCTGACTCGCCCTCCCCCCCAGCTCCCTGCAGGGAGCTGCGTGGAGCAAGCTTGGCCGAGGTCACCACTTCCTGGCTGATGAACTTTTGTCTTAGTTTATTTTTAAAACGTTTTCCCCCTTTTTGTAAAAGATGCCAAGCTCATTGCGAATATAGTTGAAAAATGCCAATAAGCAGCAAACAGATGGCCAACATCAAGGCTAACCCTGATGTAACCATTGATGAATTCTGGTTTTCTTAGCCTTCCTCCGTGAATCACTGCAAATCACTATGTTTTCAATGGGATTATATTGGAAATACAGTGCTGTGAGCTTTCTGCTCCCCTTGACATCGTGTTCTAATCGTAGCTTCAGGTGATCGTTGTGAGCAGTCCATGGCTTCTCTTGCTGTGATCCTCTTCATCAATTACTGTTGCCAAGCTTTTGCATGAATCCCAGGGATTGTGTTCAAAATACAGTGGCCTTCCCTATCTGTGATTTCTGCAAATGTGGCTTCAACCAATTGCAGATCTGAAGTAGTCTTTTAAAAACTGCATTTGTTACTGCACAAGACATTCTCTTCTTGTCATTATTCCATAAGCAATACAGCATTTACTGTTTATCTGAGAGAGAGGGATAGACAGAGAGAAAGCTCTTCTAACCGCTGGTTCAATCCCCAAGTGAGTGCAACGGCTGGAGCTGAGCTGAGCTGAAGGCCAGGAGTCAGGAGCTTCTTCCACGTCTCCCACGAGAGTGCAGGGGCCCAAGCACTCAGGCTATCTTCCACTGCTTTCCCAGGTCACAGCAGAAAGCTGGATCAGAAGAGGAGCAGCCAGGACTAGAACCGGTACCCATATGGGACTCTGGTGCTGCAGGCGGAAGATTAACCTACTGTGCCACAGCACCAGGCCCAACATTTACTATTTACATAGCATTTATATTGTGTCAGGTATTATAACTGGGGATGATGTAAAGTCTATGAGAGAGAGTGGATATTGGTGACATAGCAGTAAGCCCCATTTGGCATGCCTGTATCCTATTTCACAGTGCCTGAGTTCCAGTCCCCCTGCTTCTGATCCAGCTTCCTGCTAGTGTACCACAGGAGACAGATGTGATGGCTAATGTGCTCGAGTCCCAGCTACCCATACAGAAGACTGGAATGGAGTTCTAGGCTTCCAGCTGCCTCAGCCCTGGTTGTTGCAGGCATCTGGGGGGAGAACCAGTGAATGGGAGTGTGTTCTCTCTCTCTGTCATTTTGCCTTTCAAATAGATAAAGTTTAAAAACAATGGGATGATGTATATGAGTTACATACAAATACTATGCTACTCTTACATAAGGGTTTTAAGCATGATTGGCCTCAAATTTTGTTATCCTTGCAGGCTGGGGGTTGTGGTCTGGACTCAGTCAGCCATGGATGCCAGGGGATGGGTATAGAAAACATAGAAGGCTTTCCACAGCCATTGGAGTGTGGAGCAGCCAGTCAGAAGGCACTGCCTACGAGACCAGAGCTGCAGCCCATCCTAGGCATTAGCCTTAGTATACTGTTTGAGTGGCAGGGAAGGAACTACAGAGGAGGTCCAGGAGCCAGAGGATAGGGGCATATCAGGGAAGGGGCTCTATTTATCAGTCACAACAAAAGATTTTAAATATTTAACAGTCCTTTGGCTCATACTGGTGCAAGTTCTCTGAATATCAGAGCGTTTATCAATGTTACTAGCAGAATGGCTGTGAGCAGTTTTCTAGGGAGAGCTGTGCCAGGATCCCTGAGTATTTGTATCCCTGAGTTTGTATCGTGGTTCTTCTTAACCCAGCAGATCTACATAGGTATAGGTTATTTCATTCCATGCCTCAGAAGCAAACACGAGGGAGTTCCCACCAGGGAATGCCCCAAACCTGGAAAGGAGCGGGTTGGGGCACCAAAGAAAGATGCACTTGATATGGGAAGCGTCAGTTGAAAGCGTGTATCAGGGGAGCTTAGGACGCACGGCAGGACTCCTTGCCCCTGACAGAGTCGGCGAGGGAAAGGGAGACACACCTTCTAGGTGTGTCTACAGCCTGGACTGAGGGTTCGGAGTTTACATGAGGGTTTCAGGAATTAGTCTCAGGGTGGGGATTCTCAGAGCCAGTTTCTTCTGTGTTTTGGGCAACAACTGAAACACTGTTATCCAAACCTGGGGGTGTTCAAGGTCCTCTTTGTGTTCAGGTCTGCAAGGAAAGAGGTGTACTGTGTTTCCTAGGACAAGAGGAGAGCAGGAGGGGCTGAGGACCCTACACAGATATTCTTCAGATGTAGAGCTCCTGTGTGTGCAGAAAGAGTCACTAACCAGGACACTCATTGCAGCAGTGTTTGCCATAGCAACAGCAGCCCCCTGGAAATGAAAATGCATGAAATATTCACAACTGTGAGGAATGAATGTCTTACATAATTTATGGCTATGAATATTATAAAATATACAGTGATTTAAAGGATGAGGAAAATGTAAGACTGACATGGAATGTTCTAGGATATATTAAAGAAAGGCAAGTTTTACAACAGAGTATACAGTACAATCATAGTTATGTTATAGAAGAAAGTAATTGGGTGTTCTTTGAGACATGCGTAATATACCTCCATATATACGTGTCCAGAAAAAATGCACACATCAAGATATGCATATCAGTGTCTCAGCATGAGAAGTGAAATTCTATGGCAAAGCAAAGATTTTCTCAATTTTTTTGTCTGTATATCTTCATATGTTTGATTTCTTAGAATGAAAAGATGCTCTTTGTAACATTCCTTAAGGTATAAAAAAGATAGAAATCAATTATTTTGTTTTTTACCTTTTAAAGAAAATTTTATTTATGTTGTTTGAAATGCAGAGCAACAGAGAAAGGGAAAGACAGAGAGATATCTTTTAGTACCCAGGTAGTTCACTACCCCAGTGACTAGAACCACTGGATCTGGGCCAGCTCAAAGCCAGGAGACAGAAACTCCATCCTGATCTCCCACATAGGTACCAAGGACCCATGTCCTTGGACCATCATCTGCTCCTTCCCAGGCACATTAACGGAGCCGGATTGCAAGTAGAGCAAGCGCTCTGGTTTGGGATGCCTGAGTTGCAATGGGCAGCTTAGCCCATTATACCTTTTGCTATTATACCACAATACCTTTTGCTATTTTACTTTATTTTTCCTGGCAGAAGAATGCTCTTTTCCAAAACTTAAAAAAAATTTTTAATTGTACATATTTATGTGATGCAGGATGATAATTTAATACCTGTATACAGTGAATAGATCAGTTCAGATAGCTTGGTCATCTCTTTAAATTTTGTTTTTAATAGTTTGTTTATTTATTTATTTGAAAGGCAGAGTTACAGAGAGAAAGAAATCTTCCATCTGCTGGCTCACTTAAAAAATGTCCTCAATGGCCAGGGCTGGGACAGCCCGAAGCCAGGAGCCAGGAGCTTCATCTAGGTCGCTCTTGTGGGTAGCATTTGCCCAAACACTTGGGCCAGCTTCTGCTGCCTTCCCAGGTGCATTAGCAGGAAGCTGGGTTGGAAGTGGAGTAGCTGGGACTTGAACCAGCATTGCATGCAGTGGCTTAACCCTCTGTGCCAGCTCCTTCCCTTTTGTAAAACATTGTGATTAGCACAAACATGTGCAAGTGTTTATGGAGTACAGTGTGATGCTTCGCTCAGTGCATACGTTGAATGTGTAGTGATCAGTTCAGGGTGTTCCCATCTCATCAGTACTTACTGTGTACAGTCTTCGAGCTCCTCTCTTCTATTTGTCCATCAGATACACACCGGCTCACTGTGAGCTGTGGGCATAGCACTGTGCTGTGGAGCACAGAACTTAGTCCACCCAGCTGTGCTTGGGTCCCTGTCAGGCAGCCTCCCTCCCTGCCCCGCGAGACTCTAGTCCATTCCACTCTGCATTCCAATCAACGGTTTCTTAGCTTCTACATCTGAGAGAGGACATGCAGCGTGTCTTTCTGTGCCTCGCTTATTTTATTTAACACGATGCCCTCCAGTTCCCTCCGTTTTGCTGCAAATGACAGGCTCTCACTTTCCCACGCTTTTTTTTTTTTTTTTTTCATTTGAGAGGGAGAGGGAAAGGGAGAGGAACATCATCCAGGCGTCCCACGTGGTAGAGCAGGGACCCAGCGTTGAGCTGTCACTGCTGCCTCTCTGGGTCTGCATTAGCAGTCGCTGGAATCAGGAGCAGTGCCAGGATGCAAAGCCCGGCTCGCTGATGAGAAGAAAGGCAGCCTAGCAAGGGTCTTAACCACCAGGCTAAACGCATGTTTCGTTTTCCTGAAACGTTTTCAGTGAAATTCCAGCCTAAATAAAACCTGAAGTTCATGTGCATCTGATTGGAGCGGGGGCAGGGGTAGGGCTCCCTCCTCAGCCTCCCGTCCTCTCGGTGACTGTCCCAGCAGCCTGCCCTGTGAACAGCGGCCTGCAGGGGACCAGAGCACACACTGTTGTGTTGTCACTGTCGTAATTCTTCATCGTTTTTTGCTAAGCGGCCCCACCTTTTCTCCGGGCACTGGGCCCTGGGCACTGCATAACCAGTCGTGTCAGTAGCACAGACACATTCCCTCAGTTCCTGAGTCTTTTGTAAACTTTCAGAGTCAGAGCACTCAGCAGCCAGCAGAGGCTGGGGCCTGGGTGCTCTCAGCCTCCCGAGAAGATTCGGAGGTGTGCTCAGGTCAGTACCCAGATCCTGAAAGCACAGCTTTCAGGGGCCCAGGGTCAGGTCAGTCTGTGGGCTCGAGGGAGAACCATGCCAATGCCAGCTAGCGTGGCAGCACCTCGTCACACAGCACGCCTTCGCACATGCCTTCCTGCTGTCTGGACCAAGTCCTAAGGAGCACAGGTTAGGTCAGAATCTGCATATGACATCAATGGAAAGGTCGTAACCCGTACTTCCGGCTAAAGGTGGAACACAGTAGCTTCTTATTTCGTTTCAGGAACGCGTAGTGGTCAGTTTTCTGTTGCTATGGTAATGACATGGCTTTGGCTGGGTACTTTATAAAGAAAAGAGGGCAGGGTGGATGATTAGCACAGAGGGTAAGATGCTGTTAGGGGCGACCACATCCTGTATCAGGGTGCCTGGGTCTGAATCCAAGTTCTCTGATTCCAGCATCCTGCTAATGGGAGGTGGCAGGTGATGACTAAAGTACGTGGGTACCTGCCACTCTCATGGGAGATTTGGATTGGGTTCTAACTTCTGGCTTGGAACTGACCTAACCCTGGCTGTCGCAGGCATTTCTAGAGTAAACCAACAGGTGGAGGATCTCTCTCTCTCTCCCTCCCTCTCTCCATATAAATAAATATAATATCTAATTGTAAGTATTATTATGTTTCCAAGAGGGAGTCACACACATATGATAAGAACCAAGAGAAGGGAAGAGGTTCATGCGCACAGCACCAGCACCGGCTGTGCTGTGGTGAGGTCTCCTCGTAGCAGGCATCGCAAGAGCAGGCAGGAGTGTGTGATGAGAAGAGCTCACATGGCCAGACAGGAAGCCAGAGTGAGACTGGGTCTCACAAGAACCCCCCCCTTTTTTTTTTTTTATTAAGATTTATTTATTTATTTGACAGAGTTACAGAGAAGCAGGCAGAGACAGAGAGAAGTCTTCCATCCGCTGGTTCACTCCCCAAATGGCCGCAATGACTAGGGCCAAAACCAGGAGCCTGGAATTCCATCCTGGTCACTCACATGGGTAGTAGAGGCCCAAGTATCAAGGCTGTCATTGGCTGCTTTTCCAGGTACACTGGCAGGGAAATGGATCAGAAGTAGAACAGCCAGGATTCTAATTGGTGCTGCAGTATACAATACCGAGGCCACATCTGCTATGCCACAATACTGGCCCCTACTTTTTCTCTTTTAACATCAGCAGAAAAATTAGGTAGTTCGAGGCAGCATTGTGGCATAGCAGGTAAAAGCCATCACCACTAGTAACAGGATCCCATATGGGCGTCGGTTCAAGTCCCTGCTGCTTCACTTCCAGTCCAGTTCTCTGCTAGGGCCTGAGAAAGCAGTAGAAGATGGCCCAAGTCCTTGTGCCACTGCACCCACATAGGAATACCTGCAGGAAGCTCCTGGCTGCTGGGGACTGGCACAGCTCTGTCCATTGTGGCCGATTGGCGAGTGAACCAGCAGATGGAAAAACCTCTCCCGCGCTCGCTCTCTCTCTCTCTCTCTCTCTCTCTTTGCCTCTCTTTGCCACTCTTTTCTCTTGTAAGTATGGGAAAGAAAAGGTTTTTTTAAATTTAAATAATATCTATGGACAGTCAAAGTTAATATTCTATGTTTGTTTTGTCATAGGAACTTCTAATTCATTGTGGCTCAAGTCTATGTACAGACATTCCCCAGTTGGGTGGGACGATGGATTTTCAGCTGTCTTTGCCACTAGCCCTCCGTGGTCACGTTCAGCATGTGGGCCGCATCCTTATTGCCTTCAACAGTTGCTCAAGTCATCATGTCTACCTCCCCGCTAGAAAGAGGGAGAAGAAAACAAAGAACATGTCCCTCACTTTACACACACTGCCCCAGGGTCGCACCCTGCACCTCCACCTGCGGCTCACTGCTCAGGATGGAATCACCCGCAGGTGACAAGGAGGCAGGGAGGTACTGGGCCAGCGATCTCAGGGTCCTCTTAGGACGGAAGAAAGGAGGACAGAGATTGAGAAGGCAGTAGCAGAAACCTGTAACAAACCTGTAAGATGAAGTCTAAAATGGATTGTTTGCACTTCCTGCTCCATGAGAAGGAGATCCTAGTCGTGTCCTGAGACTGTGCTGAGGACTGAATGACTTGATCTGTGCAAGCGGTTGGTCACTGCTAAACCTTTCTGTTCTCCTAACAGTCTAGGGGGTCTTGTTCCTGGGTGATCTGAGACAGGTTACAGCATTTCTTAATTGTCTATCAATCTGTCTATATCATCTTTACAAGTCTGTCTTCTAGCCTTATCTGTCCATCATCCATAGCTATCCATCTATCATCTACGTGCTTAACAGACATTCCAGAAGCTTCCTCTGTTATTTCAAATGCTTTACAGAACAAGCCATAAAAATGGTGATCATTCAAAAAAATATTTCTGGGCTGGTGCCATGGCTCACTTGGTTAATCCTTTGCCTGCAACACCGGCATCGAATATGGGTGCCAGGTTCTAGTCCTGGTTGCTCCACTTCCAGTCCAGTTCTCTGCTGTGGCCTGGGAGGGCAATGGAGGATGGCCCAAGTGCTTAGGCCGCTGCACCTGCACAGGAGACCAGGAAGAAGCTCCTGGCTCCTGGCTTCTGATGGGCAAAGCTCTGGCTGTTGCAGCCATTTGAGAAGTGAACCAGCAGGTGGAAGACCTTTCTCTCTGTCTCTCTCTCTCTCACTGTCTAACTCTCTCTGTCAAATAAATAAATAAATAAATAATATTTCTGCACAGGCATGGCAAAGCACTTCTTCATGTTGAAGCTTTGGCTTCCTTCATGTCTTTTTTTTTTTTTTTTTTTTGACAGGCAGAGTGGACAGTGAGAGAGAGATAGAGAAAGGTCTTTCTTTTTTGCCGTTGGTTCACCCTCCAATGGCCGCCGCGGCCGGCGCATTGCAGCCAGCACACTGTGCTGATCTGATGGCAGGAGCCAGGTGCTTCTCCTGGTCTCCCATGGGGTGCAGGGCCCAAGCACTTGGGCCATCCTCCACTGTACTCCCTGGCCACAGCAGATAGCTGGCCTGGAAGGGGGGCAACCGGGACAGGATCCGGCGCCCCGACCGGAACTAGAACCCGGTGTGCCACAAGGCAGAGGATTAGCCTAGTGAGCTGCGGCGCCGGCTCCTTCATGTCCTTTCAGTTGCTTCTCTGTGTTCCAGGCTTAGCCCCCGTTTACACAGCGTGAGGAGCACAGTGAGCGTTGTTTCAGCAGTACCCACTCTGCACCCTGTGTCCGCCTCCTGTCACCAGTTCCGTGACTCTGCGATTCTAATGCCTGTACTCGGGGAACAGCTGATGACCACTTGTTGGCAGGGTGACTGTTCACAGAATTCCTGCTCCCACATTTGGACCGGGAGCCAGACGGGAGCCTCACAGCCTGAGTGCTCCCTCAGGAGAAGATTCGCTGCCTTCTCCAAGCCGCGTGGTTGCTGACACGGTCCAGCCCTAGGGCCAGTCCATTCGCTCCTCAGCCTTCACTTTGAGATCACTTTGTACTGGGAGCAGCACTGACCAGAAGCAGAGCAGAGCAGTGGCTCTGGGGCCTGGCCACTCCTGCTCAGCTTGGTAGCTCCAAAGCCTTGTTTGGCTGCAACGATTTTCTTAGTCTGCCCCCGCTCCATCTGTTGGCTCCTTATCCCCACCTTTTACCTTTATAGCGGTTGGTCACTGCTAAACCTTTCTGTTCTCCTAACAGTCTAGGGGGTCTTGTTCCTGGGTGATCTGAGACAGGTTACAGCATTTCTTAATTGTCTATCAATCTGTCTATATCATCTTTACAAGTCTGTCTTCTAGCCTTATCTGTCCATCATCCATAGCTATCCATCTATCATCTACATCTATTTCTATATTTGTCATCTGTCTACCTACCTTCCTATCATCTGTGTCTATATGTGTTTCTACTGTAAGTACCAGAAACAGTTCACATATTCCTTTCCCCAAGAAAGACAGCTGTCATGAGGATAATCAATCGAAAGGCAGAAGGACCTCAGCTTCAGAGATGAGATCCAGGAGCGCAGAGGAGAGCAGACGACAGGTGCTGGGAGCCTTTCCTGGAGGACAGTGGACAGCGCTGATGCCCTGGGACACCAGGTACGGAAGTGGGTGAGCAAGAACAGGGTAAGACACAGCCCGGTGTGTTCAGGGACACTAACTTAGTAGTGTTAGCTTTGTAGGCTATGGTCGTTTAACCTGCTGGGCATCCACTCCGTCTTTGTTGTCTCCAAGGTTGCCTCTCTCCATGTTGCTCACAAGTTCATGGAAGACTTTCACAGGTGACTTTGAGAGTCAGACGCACCCTGCATATCACAGAAGAGAAGTAACCCCCACACGACAGGGCTTTTCTTCCGCACGAGCGCCCGGGAGCCACTGCTTCCTTTTCCGATAGCTCAGAAACCAGGCCTTGTTTTCCAAACCTGGGCCTGGAGTTGATGGGTTCTCGCAGCATGACCTGGGCCCTGTCCCACCTCTGCACAGAAATCCAAAATCCTCACTCTTTCTCCGCTGCCACTGGCGTCTCTGCCCTCCTGCCTGCTTCCCAATTCCCTCCTTTCTGGCATCCGTGCCTATAGAAAATCATAACGGTTTCCACCACCCCCAAACAGCTGCTTTTAATCTGTGGGTGATCCTCCTACCACTTACATTTCTATGTAAAGAACAACTATAGATGTGGGTATAAAGCAGGATTAACGCAGATGTCTTTGCCAGTGTTGCCTTAGCTTCTGCTTAATTAGTTAAAACATGAGCTTACAAATGGAGAGAATTCATCGCTGAACTGTCTCTTTATGTAAGTTCCAACTCCTTAACCTTGACACTGAAGACTGTTGCTAGGGCAGGCTTTCAGCCCATCAGTCAGGACACCATGTACCTTACTGGAGTTCTTGAGTTCAGTTCCCAGCTCTGACTCCTGCCTCTGGCCTCCACTAATGCAGGCCCTGAGGAGCAGCAGCGGTGACTCAGACCCCTGCCAGCTGCGTGGGGTTGAATTCCTGGCTCCTCCCTCTGGCCCAGTTTATTACCATTCACTGTGGGCCTGTGGGGAGTGAGCCAATGGATGGAAGCGATCTCTCTCTCTCTCCCTGTTCTCTGCCTCACAGATAAATGGGCTTAATTTTTAAAAATACAAATTAAAAATTAAACAGTTCCCAGGCCAGTGTTGTGATGCGGTGGGTTAATCCACTGCTTACATGTCCACCTCCCAAACTGGAGTGCGTGTTCAAGACCCAGCTGCTCTACTTCTGACCCAGTTCCCTGTTAACATACCCGGGAAGGCAGCAGAAGATGGCCCAAGTGCTTGGGCTGCTGCCAACCATGTAGGAGACCCAGACGGAGTTCTTGGCTCCTGACTTCAGCTCAGCCTGCTGCTGTGGGCTGCTGTGGGCATTTGAGGAGCAAACCCGTGGATGAACAATCTCTCTCTCTCTCTCTCTCTCTCTCTCTCTGTCTTTCTCTCTCTGCCTTTCAAGTTAATTATTTAATTAATTAATCTTTCAGAAAACTGAAAGTTCCCCCTCCCTGGACAGCTTTCTCCCCTGTGAATAATGTCTGATTCGGATCGCACTTACCGTGTGACACTCTTAAAACCATTGCAGAGCTGCCCCGCCCCATGAGCATCCTTCCGGTGCTCATTTCTCTGCAGTGCATAGCACTTGTGTAGGCTGCTCACTGGCAGTCAACATAGACGAGCGGTTGTTGTCACTGATCTCTTTCTAAGTTGCAGGTCAAGACTGTCCGCTCACCCCCGGCTGACTTAGCACAGTGCCCTAGATTCCATAAGCCTCTGATGAATATTTGATAGTAGAGGTGGGGCTGCTGCTGCCGCCACATGAAGTATTTCACACTCATGTTTTATTCTTGAATATCCGAGGGGCTGCTGGCATTCCTTACCCTGGTCTTTCTCATTTTGTGTGCTCTTGGATAGTCCTATAGTCCCCACTCAAATGTTACTCTTTTTTTTTTTTTTTTAATTTAGAGTTTGTTTGTTTGTTTGAGAGGCTCCCATCTGCTGCTGCACTTCTTAATTGCCTGCAGTAGCTGAGGCTGGGCTCGTGCTGGGCTAGGCCCAGAGCTAGCTCTCCCACATGGGTAGCAGGGACTCAACTACTGGAGCCATCTCCTGCTGCCTTCCGGAGTCCACATTGGCAGGAAGCTGGAACTGGGAGCAGAGGCAGGCCTGGACCCCAGGTGCTCTGATACGGCACACAGTTGTCCCAACCAGCATCTTAACTGCGAGATTGGACGTCCATCTGCAGACATCACTGTTGCTTAGCGTCTAATGGGAGAGGTTCAGAGATCTTACTTTTTTTTTTATAGCTTCTTTATTTGAAAAGCAGAGGAAGAGAAAGATATAAAGATCACTCGCCAGATGCCCATAATTGCTGGGGCTGGGCCATGCTGAAGCCAGGAGCCCAGAACTCAGTCCAGGTTTCCCACGTGGTGGCAGAAACCCAAGCACTGGAGCCCTCATCACCTCCCAGGGTGAGCATTGGCAGGAAGCTGGGTGAGAAGCAGAGACAGGACTTGAACCCAGACATTCTGATCTGGGGTGTGTATATCCCAACAATAGCTGCTTAACCCATTGCCCGCAGTGCTGTCTCTCCAGGTACTTCCTTCATAGCACAAGGTTCAGCCCAGCTTCCCTCCCTTCCCAGTACTCCCTGGTCTGTTTTTCTTCCTCAAACTGAATTTCCTTGCGTAGAAATTAAACTGTCATTTACAAAAGGGCTGGATACCAAGGGCTTCCTGCAGGTAGGAAGACTGCTGCTGTCCATCTCCTACAGGCGGGACCTCCACCCCCTGAGACTACATAAGCCCGTCCCCCAGGCTGTCGCTGCTGTTTTGGGAGGTGCTTTGTACACGGAGAATTCATATGTACTCAGAGTTCCCCTGTGAGGGAGATGGCCTCCCATTCAGTCGATGAGAAAAGTGGCACTCAAGTGGTGAGTAGAGTGCAGATAAAGAGGCACGTTCAAGTCAGGTCAGTCTAGCTCCTGGCTTCACCAGAATAGAATAGACTGAGATGTTGTGGGGACAGGCATCTGACATAGTGGTTGAGATGCCACTCACAGCACCTGCATCTCATATTGGCTTTGAGTCCCGACTCAGCTCCTGACTCCAGCTTCCTGCTCATGTGCCCGCCAGGAGGCAGCAGCCATTGTCTCAAGTGCATGCATGGGTCCTTCCACCCACACTGGAGACCCAGATTGGGTTCCAGGCTCTGAGCTTCAGTCTGGCCCAGCCCTAGCTGTTGTGGACATCTGGGGAGTGAACCAGCAGATGGGAGATCTGTGTCTGAGTGCCTTTCTCTCCCTGTCTCTCTGTCATTCAAATAAATAAAAATTAAAAATGTGTCTGTTAGGAACTCCTCCGAGGAAAGGTGCTGGGGAAAGGTCAGGTTCCCAGGAGAATATCAGTAAGCACGTGTTTGCTCCTTTCTGAGTTCAGTTCCTGAAATCCCTGTGTCCCTGGGGATGCCTCTTGCTCTCTTATCCAGGACTTAGGATTTGCTCAGTGATCAGCGTCCCTCTTGGGAAGAAGATGTCACTTCACAGGACTGGCAGGGCCTCAGGTGGCCTGGTGGTGGGCACACAGGACAGCTGGGACTGGGGTGGGTCAGTGCTTTGTTAGACTCAGCTGCAGGACCAGGAAAGTTGGCTTCCGCAGTGCTAAGAGAGCCTGGATGGGAGGGGTGGCTCAGGAAAGCGGTCAAGCTCACACAGACATGGCAGGGGGATTGCCCAGTGGCTGTGGTCTCTGCTGGTGAGGTGTGCTCCCCCGGGGGGCCTGCAGCTTCACTTGCATTTCTGTGATCTTAAAAAAGATTTCCCCAGGAGCGACCTGTGATGCAGTGCTTTGAGCGGAGAGGCTCGGGCCCTAGTGTGAGACCCGAGGTTGCTGCTCCCCCCTCACCAGAGACACTTGGTTAGATAAGGCTCTGAAAATGCAAAGGTAGGCCCCGGGGGTGTCAAGAAGCTCCAGCGCTAGGGTCTGTCCCTGCCAAGCTCACATTGAAGCTGAGCTCCTCGGGGCAGGAGCACCAGCGGTGGGGTGGGGCCAGGGGGTTTTTAAGAGGCGAGGGAGTTGTCAGGAGCCTCTGCCACCTTGCTGCCGGGCTGGGAGTGAATGTGTTCCCACGCTTGAGGGGATGGCTTTGCTGGGGGAGAGCAGGTGTTCTATAGCAAGGCCGCTTCCCCCCATGCTCGGCCCCTTCTGCCTGCAGCCATGCGTTCTGCTTCTGCACCTGGAGTTGAGCAGTGCCTGGCCCTCACCAGAAGCTGGTAGGAACACCAAGCTCCCTTTCTTTCTTTTTTTTTTTTAGATTGGTGAATTTATGTAAAAGGCATAGTTACTGAGAGTGAGAAGGAGAGAGAGGAGACAAAGAACTCTTCCACCTGCTGGTTCACTTCCCAAATGGCCATAGTGGCTGAGGCTCGGCCAGGCTGAAACCAGGAGCCTGGCATTCCATCCTCGTCTCCCACATGGGTGGCAGGGGCCCAAGCACTGGAGCCATCTTCGACTGCTTTCACAGGCACACGAGCAGGGAGCTGGAATGCAAGTGGAGCGGCCTGTGCCCCATCCCGCGCCCATACGGGATGCCAGTGTTGTAGGCAGTGGCTTAGCCCTCTGCACCCTAATGCCGTTGCCCAACACCAGGCTCTTGGACTCCCAGACCTGTGAGTTAAAGGAAGCGCTTTCCCTTACGTATTACGCAGCCTCAGGCATTGTGCTACAGCAGCGCAAAAGGGACTAAGACACACACCAACCGCAGCTACAACATGAACATGAGACGTGCTGTAGCCAGGGCAACTGAGGTCTCAGGTTTCAAGAACCTTTTTCAGAGGAAAGAGAGACATGAGACAGGGGTTCACAGAGATGGGGGAAGGATTTTGGTTCTGAAACAGAGGAGCCAAGAGCTGCTTGCGAGGGACCAGTGCAGCAGCAGAGCTTGGAAATGTGAGAAATAGATTTAAAATGTCTGTTCCAGCCCAGAGCAGGTCAGCTCCGGGTGGAACGCCGGCAGATACACTCACAGAGCATTTTGAAAGTTGCAGAGGGAATCGGCAATGCATTATGCCTGGGAACAAAGAAGAAGGGTGCTTTAGGAGGGAGGGGGGCCCCACTTTCTCTGAGATGGAGAAAGGGAGTGGGATCAGTGAGGGAAACCACGTGGCGATTGTGAGTGGAGAAGAGGTTTCCAAGGAGGGAGGATCCCACCGGCTGGCCTGGCCAGGACCAGCACACGGCTGCGGAGGTGGAGGCAGGCGAGGTCGCTGCTCCCAGCAGGGAAGGAGCAAGCGAGATGGAAGGCAGCTGTGGGGGAAGTCTTCTGAGTTCGCGGTGAGGACCCCGTGTGAAGAGTGGCTGGGTACAGTGCTGCTTAGGGGCACAGTCCCTAGAGGTGGTAAAAAATGAAATCCAGTAAGTATTGTATGTCAGATACTTAGAATGAGCACCTAGCACGTTGGTAACCACAGTGAGCACTAGCTGCTCTTACTCCATTGTGATGTAAGTTGTCCTAGAATGTTGGGATTTTTCTTAAAAAAAACATGAGGTCACTTGGGACAGCGAAAGGTAGGTCATGATGTGAGGAGCAGCCTGAGGCTGAAGACTGGTCCCACTCACACTGTGTGAGGACAGGGGCGGTGGGGTCTGGGCTCATAACTCAGCTAGGGGTGTGGGAAAGCCCGATAGAAAAAGTGTGAGGCCTCCAGATGTGAGCTGTAAGCCAATGAAATGCTTGGGCGATGTGGGGACCCAAAATGCTCCCACGTGTTGCGGCTACATAATACACATTCATTCTGTTCCTTCGACAGCATTTAAAGTGTTATTTTTAAATTTTTCTTTTATTTGAAAGGCATAGAGACACAGAGTGTGACCAAGAGAGATCTTACATCTGCAAACTCATTCCCCTGTGCCCACTGTATCCAGGGTTAGGCCAGGCCAAAGATAGGAACCTGGGTCTGCCACACGGGAGGTAAGGACTATGTCCTCGAGCCTTTACCTTCTGCCTCGCAGAGTGTGCGTTCATTGGTAGAAGACTGGATCAGCGCTGGAGGCGGAACTCAAGCCTTGCCCTTTGCTGTGGGATGCAGGCATCCCAAGCGGTAGCCTAACTGCTGTGTTACAGGGCCCACCCTCACAGCATTTCCTGAGCTCCTACTTTCGCTAGTCACTTGTCTAGTGCCAAGGGTAGAGCAGTCAGCAAAACAGACGTTCCTTTCCCCATGGTAGCTGAATTCTAGTGGGAGCACCTGCTCCCAAAAATTCATTGCCCATCCATACCCTAAACTCCTTCCTTACATATTGTCAGTCTTCCCAATGAACCAATTAGTATGTATATTACTTCATTTTCTATTGCTGTAACAAAATACTTGAGATGAGGCACTTTATAAAAAGGTTTGTTTAATAGAATGGCACTGGTCTCTTGAAGGGTCCCCTGGCAGCTGCAGGGAAAGGAAACTGGTGGTGTATGGAAGGGGTCAAGTGCATGAGGTGCCCTTGGTTGGCTCTTGCAAGGTCAGTGCTGTGAGAGCAGCGTGAAAGAGTCCATGACTGCTTACACCAGGCCCCACCACAAGGGTTCCACCCCCTCAGCAGTCACCATACTTGAAGACCAAGCTCCCAGCCCAAGACTCTCTGGGAAACACCCTCAAACCATAGCAGTAGATATTATTAAATCCATTGTCAGAGAAAGAAACAGTTTGTCCCAAACCAAAGAGCTGGAAAAAAGGAAAAAGCATGTTTTCAGCGCAGACGTGATTCTAAGTTCATCATCTGTAACTGCTTTGTGTTCTAGCTCTGCAGTACTGAATAAGTTTGGTAAAGCAATCTTAGGAAGGAAGGGGCTTATGACTTGTCAGGTTGGGATGTTTTGCCCTTCCCATGGGCATGGCACTCCCCAAGAAAGCTGGGAGAGAATGAGGTACGGAGGGAAACTTGGTACTGAAGGCCTGGAAGCAGGTGGAAATGTGCTGTAAAAGTAGAACAAGATGCAGGGTGGGCTTTGAGGGACCTGAGGTGGGTGGCAGAGCCCTGAAGTGGAGGAGCAGCCCCAATTTGCAGGAAGATTGCTTCCTGCAAATGCTTCCCCAAAGGCCCATGTGTTTAAAGGCTTGGTCCCCAGGGAGTGCTGCAAGGGATGATGGCTTCTTTAGGACGTGAGGCCTAGTGGGAGGTCCTTGGTCAGTGGAGGCACTGACCTTGGGAGGTCATTCTCAGGAGAAGGTTGCTATGAGAGGCTGACTTTGGCCCTAACCCTGTCTGCCTTCCGACTCTCTGTGTGATCTTTGCTCTGTGTGTGCTCCACTGGTCACCACGGGCCCCACACCAGAGCTAAAGCCTGCACCCTACTTTTTGGACTTTTGTGAGCAAAATAAACCTTTTCTCTTAATTAGTTGCCTCAGGGATTCCATTATAGTGACAAAAGCTGATAGGAAGGCCAATTGCTTGCTCCTTCTGCTCTGTGAGGAAGGCATGGGAGAAGTCATGCCCTTCACTGAGCCTCTGGGGAGAGCCCGGTGTGGTGCACCCCAGTCACCACGCAGAGGCAGTAGACAGGAGGACAGAGGGCTGGCCGGGAGAAGGATTGAGTTTCCGTATGTGGTGAGAGGAGCGAGGCAGTGGAGACGCAGGCTGCAGGTGCATGCCTAGAATCTTGCGAGAGGGAGTTGAAGGGCTGTGTGCCACATTCCGAGAGGAGTGTCAGAGCAGGAGAGTCCAACTGCAAAGCCACCTGCCTCGGGGTATGCCACTCTTAACTGGCCTCCTCTCTGCCTTTGCTGCTTTGGGAAGGAGGCTCCGCAGCCCCACGACTTTTCCGGAGAACCTCTGGTTGCTGGTCGGCTCGCTGAATGCAGAGGTATTTGTGATCACCCGGCTGGGAGGAGCAAGGATAGCACGAGGTACTGCACAGTTACGCCACCTCTTTGTGAGCTTGCCGGGAGCCTAGGGTGATGTCCAATCCCTGATTGTTACAACCATGCTTTGTTCCTTTTCTGAGACCCCACATTATCCAGCTGTAGGGAACGGAAGACCTGGAGAACGTTCCCCCAGAATGTAAGTTAGAGACTTCATCATCTGTCTTTCAAAGTAATCAACTACGTTTCTTTCAACTAAAACTTACGCTTCTTTTTGACTGAAACTTAGGCTTCTTCAAACTTAGGTTTTCAAAAGTGATTATGAGTTCTGGGAGGACAGGGGAGGGGCTCACTGCAGTTAGACCAAACAGTCCTAGAAGCCCAGGATGTAAATACACGGGAGTGAAGAAATGGGTTTGGTAAAAGGCACATGCTGAGTGAGGGAGTCTGGGGTGAGGTGGAGATGCTGTGCGTTTAGCAGGCTCCCAGGTGGTGCACGTGGGGCTGGGCTGTATCCAGGTCTTGAACAGAAAGGCCTCACACTGTAACCAGTTGGAAGGCAGCTTCCAAAGAGACGTTAGTTTTGAGTGAAGAAGGGTGTCAAGCAATCTGAAGATGAAGTGAGATGACTGCAAAACTTGCCAGAATTCGTGGTGTAGATCATAATAAAACTCAGGGTAAATCATGGGTCATCTGTGAGTCTCATTTTGTTATTCTAAAAATATAGAGATAATAATATCCACCTTGGTTGACCAACCATATGGGTTGTGAGGATTAAATGGAAGTGTTGCCATGTATGTAAGTATTGTTATTGTTACTGTGTTATTTGGCGTTCAAAACCTTACTAATTGCTCCTATTTCCATTGCTTTTATTTATTTACTTATTTAGATAGATGGATGATGAGTGTTTGCTGTTTACTTGACACTGCACTAAGCATGGTAAAGATTGTTTGGTTTACTACTGACAACTACAGTAATAATAGAAATGCGAGTAATATTAACAGGACTAATGTTGTGAGTATTGAGGCCAGGCTGTGAACTCAGCCTTCCTTTCCACAATGCAAGCTTTTCTCACTGTCGGGCTAGATCCTTGCCTGAGTGCCCATAAAAACGAGGATGAGACATTTCTCTTCATGTTACGGGAACCGGATGAGAAAGTATGTGAAAAGCACCCTGTGGTCTGTTAGAGCCAATGCAAGCCATCGTTCAGATTCTGCTTGTCATTTGCAGTGTGAGGGAGGGTGTGGAGGAAGGGTGTGTGTGGTGCTTGCATTGCAAGAAGCTGACTTTCTTGTAGATCGTGCATGGGGAAGCCATTGAGAGGGCGGAGGGCTCTAAAATAGGGAAGTTTTAGTACTTGTTTCACATTCCAGTGTTCGGGCAGGAGAGACCCAGAATAAGGCAGATCTCAGCATCCGTTCACCTTCCGGAGCCTGTGATTGCCTTAATGATGCCCAGTGCCTACCAGGAGACACACAGAACCGTCAGACAGGGGCTGGATGGAGCTGGGCACGTCACAGTCTCCTTCCAGAAGAAGAACCCAGCTTTAGTCTTCTTTGTCCCATTCAAAGCTGATGGAGCCGCTTTAAAATTTCTTGCAGCTTATCCATCACCCACCTCCACTGTGCATAAGCACACAGGTCAGTCCTGCTTCAGGGTGGCTGAGCAGGTCCTGGGTTGCCCATGTGGCTCTGCTGTCTGGTTCCTGGTGCCTCCCTCCTATCTCCCCAGTCCTATCTCCCTGTTCCTAATCCCTGCCGTCTGTCATCCTTCCAGGAAAATCCCTTCCATCATTTTTCTTCCCTGTAGTCCACCATCCTCTTTGTCTCTCGGGGTCCTGAGGGCCAGGCCACCCTCCAGTTCCAGCCCAGTCTGTTACTGTCATTCATCTGAGTAGACGGAGATGTCTTCTTCCTCTTAGCCACTGGGTGCAATCCTTCCGGTTTCTGCCAGTAAGCAGGAGTTAGGTTTTGTGCCTGCCTAGAGCCTGCCTGTACCTCTCTACCTCTCGCTGTTTCCTTTCCCTTTTATTTTTCCTCACTTCTCAAGGAGTCTCAGCACCCACTTCTCTGCTCTCTAGTTAATGCTTGCTTGCCTGCCTGGAGTGAGGGTTCCCATTCTTATGTGCCGATGCTGGTGTATGTGTTGCTTGAAAAAAATCTTTACTAAAGCAAGTTAAACATCTTCCCCTAAGTATTTACAGTCTGTACTGTATACACCTTGAAGCGGTAATTCACTCTTAAGGAAGTATCCTATATCATGTGAGATGCACTGAAAATTACTACACAGCTTAGTGATTATGATGTTATTGATCCTAACAAACAGTTAGAAATAGCCTGGTTGTCAACAGAGGGAAAAGAGTAACACAAATGTCAAATTTAGAAACAGAAAAAGATTGGCAGTGGTTAAGTGCAGATTTCCTTGTAAGTTATCTCTGGTTATTTCATAGAGTACGAGTGATTTTATTTTCTTCTGTTTTTTTTTTTTCATTTTTCACAATGTTCATATTATTATATAATTGGCAAGAGGCTTTAAAAATGAAGCTTACACACACACATACACACAGCTGACTGTGGAATACTCCTCTCTGATCTTCCAGTTCAAGGATTGGCAGTACCCCTGCCAGCCTCACATGTGAGATGTGTCCTTGGGGACAGCCACACACAAGTTCTTCCTGTGTCTGTCTGAGCAGGGAAACCCTAGAGGTTACTCTGGGGTCCCTTAGACAGAATAGCCTTTTTGGAAAGGAAGGGGTTTGGGTCAAACTCCCTGGAGGGGGCGAAGTTAGCTTGAAGCGAGCAGAGAGGCTGTAGTGGCCAATCCTGCCATCAGACCCCTCTTGTCACCCTTGTCCTCGCAGTGCTAAAGAAATGGCTCTCTCGCCCACAAATCTGAAGGACGAGACGTCTCTGCCGAGGCAGACAGACGAGAAGGAACAGCTGCTGACTGAGAGGATCGAAGACTCTCTCCAGAAACACGACGCAGCCGAGGGTGCAGCACAGTAAGTCGGAGCGAGCTCCTGACAGCAGAGTCTGGGGGCCGGTCCGGAGACTTCCTCAGGCCAGTGGGATGCAGCCCGTGAGGTTGTCAGGTACAGGGTGTGAGCCGACATCCTTCCCTGCAGGTCACCCAGTTTTGGTCCCGTGAGTGTTTTCTGTAGTGAGCAACTGTGTGGGATACTAACGGAGGCTGTGATCCAGTGTATAGTCAGTCAGCAGGTGACGAGCAGTTGTCAAGACTCTAATCTCTCTTTGGGGAAATTGATTGCTTAGTGGCTTCCAGATCTTCACTCGCTAAAGATTTAAACGGCTTTAAATACTTCTGGAGGAGAGGGAAATGCCAGGAAATAGTTAAAGCTTACTTCTGATGGGCACCTTGGCAGGCAGCAAGTGGTTGGCTCCCTGCTGCCACATGAGAGCGCGGCACTGAGCTCCCAGATGCTGGCTAAAGCCCAGCCCAGCCCAACCCTGGCAATTGAGGGCATGTGGGGACTGAACCATTAGAGGGAAGATCTCTGTCCATCTCTGTCTCTCTGTCTGTCTGCCACTTAAATAAAAACGATTCAGTGAATAATAACAGCCTGTTTGTGGACTGTATGGCTTGCAGTTTGCTCAGCGAAATGACCACAGTGGACCACTTCTTGGGCAGATCAGATGAGGAGGAGGATGTTTTCTCTGAAAATGCTCACCCAGATGTCCCTCCCAAGGGGAACAGGAAGACATGGGTAAGAGAAGCCCTTCAACGTCGGAGTATGTGAAAAGAGCCGTGGGATTCCTCCTGCGGTGGGCAGGGTGGCCAGGTTCCCACAGGACATGCCCTTCCCACACGAGGGACTTCAACAGCCTCCGCATGTGAACAGTGTGCATCATGTTATCATTGGCCTTGGGAATTCACCAAGTAATTGATATTATTCGTCTTAGAGCACATTGCTCTCTGTGAAATCGCCCCTGGCCTGCAAATTGCCTTCCAGTAGAATTCGTCTGTTTACCCATAATCCAGTCTGCACATCTCGTGGCTCGGCCATCACTGGCTGGGGCTGCATAACTCCAGGCTCCGCCCCGTCTTCGCTCAGCCTTCTCCTCTCTGCCTGTGTCTTCTGTCTCTCAGTTAGGTTATTAGTCCCTGGCATTAGGACCCATCATGTAATCCAGGATGATTTTATCCCAAGATCTTTAATTACGTTTGTGCAGACTCTTTCCAGACTTACACACACATTTACGGGGTCCTAGCCTTGGGACATAGGTGGATCTTGGGGAGACCTTGAGCCTACCAGGCTATACGACCTTGGACAAATCATAAACTATGAAAGGTGGGGCTTCAGTGCCTGCCTTCACCTCCAGTCCATCATGAGAATGAGAGGTACCATGCACGTGAGAGCAGTTTGTAGTCTGTGGAGGTGAGGAACTCACGGTGACTCAGCCAGTAGTGTATAGGGGTATTTCCACAGGAGACTGATCGGTTCTCCTTCCTCCAGACTTCCCGCCTACAATTTAAAAACGGTTTGCCGCCGGCGCCGTGGCTCAACAGGCTAATCCTCCGCCTTGCGGCTCTGGCACACTGGGTTCTAGTCCCAGTCGGGGCACCGGATTCTGTCCCGGTTGCCCCTCTTCCAGGCCAGCCCTCTGCTGTGGCCAGGGAGTGCAGTGGAGGATGGCCCAAGTCCTTGGGCCCTGCACCCCGTGGGAGACCAGGATAAACACCTGCCTCCTGGCTTCGGATCAGTGTGGTGCACCGGCCACAGCAGCCATTGGAGGGTGAACCAACGGCAAAGGAAGACCTTTCTCTCTGTCTCTCTCACTGTCCACTCTGCCTGTCAAAAAAAAAAAAAAAAAGAAAGAAAGAAAGAAAGAAAGAAAAAGAAAAAAAAAAAAACGGTTTGGCTGAAACACGGAAATTCCAGATCAAATTTATTCACAGAAAAGAATTATCTCTCAGTGCACTTACTACAGAGTTTTAAGATAAATGACTGCTAATGTTACAGGCATAGAAATACCAGAGAATACCAAAACATAGCTGAAAATGCTTTGAATGTTTTTCCTAAACAAGGCAAAGCATAAAGAAACAAAGATACAAACATTCTGTGTCAAACTCGTAAACTGTCCACTGAGCTCTTTGATTCGAAGAAATGTAAATGAAAGGAGAACTTAGAGGAATTCTGCAATGATGAACCTATTCCTAGGTGCAGAGTTAAACCTTGTTAGCCTTTGTCATATTTCTGTTACCGTTTTTCTCGTAAATCAAACATTCTGAGCCATTTCAGAGTAGGTCGGAGACTCCAGGGCACCTCTGTGCTTCAGAAAGTGTCTGTAAAAATACTTTCTTCTACATGCGCAAAATACCATCACCACATCTCAGAAATTTAGCAGTAGTTTCTCTTTTGGGGGGATTATTTATTTATTTTGAAAGTCAAGATGACAGAGAGAGGGAGAGACAGAGACAAAGATCTTCTCTCCCCTGGTTCACTCCCATGATGGCTGCAATGGCCAGGGCTGAGCCAGGTTGGAACCAGGAGCCAGGAGCTTCTCCCACATGAGTGCAGGGGCCCAAGCACTTGGGCCACCATCTGCTGCTTTTCCCAGGCATGTTGGCAGGAAGTGGGATCGGAAAAGGAGCATCCAGTACTCGAATTGGCGCCCACATGGGATGCCCAGATCACAAGCAGCAGCTTTACCAGAGTGCTGGTACGGCCCCAGCAGTAATTTCACAGTGTGATCTAGTATCCTCAGTTCTCCCACTATTCTGATTTCCTCGCTTGTCCCCCAGGAAGACTTTTAGAGCTGATTTTTTTTTAACCAGCATTCAAACAAGATGTATACAACACATACAGTTGTTTTATTTATTTAGATTCTTAACATAGACGAGTTTTCCCCCCTTTTCTTTCCTCAGAACAGGGATTTTTTTTTTAAAAGACCAGAACAGTCATGGAGTCCGGAGTCCATGGTCAGGTGGGATTCTGTTCCTCATGAGCACCGAACAGAGCCCTGCAGGTGGACACCAAGGTCCCCTGTCCCTCCCTCAGCCCTCTGGGCCAGGAAAGGAGCAAGGCTCTTGTCTGCTGCCCTCAGCAGTGCAGCAGGTGCCAGGCTCCGGGTGCGGCGTGCTCGCCCCAGAGCAGGGCTCGGGTCAGGCCAGCAGAACCAGCGCATGTTGGTTGACTCTCAGATACAACTCACTTGTTCTGCTCTGCTTCCTTCATCGTCTGTCTCAGGACACGGCAGAGCTGGGAACTGAGCATGCCCGGGCCCCACCAAGGGGACAGGAGGAGCAGGAAGCAGACCTCGCTGACGAGGACCCTCAAGCGTCCACATCTTTGCAGTTTTTGGAGAAGAACATCTCAGAAATGTAAGCCTGGACAGGTGCTAGAGGGAGTATCTAATAATGTTGTAGGGAAGGGAGGAAGAATTGTGGCAGAGAATCTAGACTGTAGAAACATTCAAACTCCACACACTGGAGCATAAAGCACCTGGTGGGGGGGCAGCCACCTACCCATGCCAGCAAAGAGGCAGACAGGCTTCTCTAGCAATGCAGGCAGAGCTCTCAGATTCTCTGTGCAGACTTGGAAAGATTGGAACTACTATTATCTCAGCATTCTCAGATAATTTTCTAAATACAAGAAGTTTTGTCATTATCATTAGAAGTATACTATTGAGCTCTGTGGCCCTTTCCCTGTTGCAAAAAAAAAGAAAGAAAGAAAAAATAAAATTGTGGAAAATGGAATTAAAAGTATTTTGGTGCAAAATAATTCTGAAATCCACACATAATGGAAGTATTTAGAAAATTCACAGAAAACATATGTTATGGAAAAAAACTATATAGGGATTTAAAGACATGTGTAGTACCAAATAAACTTATCTTTTAATTCTGTTTTGCCATGAATCTTTGGAAGTACCCTCATCTACCTTTCCTAGCCCCCCAAGATGGAGCCACGCTCCTGAGTCACTATGTAACATTCATCCCATATGTAAGGAAATTAGAAATAGACCTCTCTATTTTTTTTTACTAAGTGTCAAATAATGCTTTTAAAATCTACCTTTTGGAAGACCTATAAAAATGGATCTCACATGCCCAAACTTCTTTTCTTGAGGTCTGAGTGCCCACTGGTCAACTTTGGTAATAGGACACAGATAAACAGACCAACTTGGCATTCAGTGGGAGAGATGTGGGGCTGAGCGAGGTGTTGCACCACTTCTGCCTGCCAGCGATCACACTGATATTTCCACAGGAGCCAGGAGAACATGTTCCGCAAGCTGAACTACTGGAATGCAAAGATGGGCCTGCAAGTGAGAGAGCTCGGGGCCGATCACGTTGACTGGATGGAGAAAATCAACAATATCATCCAAAAAATAAACCTAACAGAAAACACAGTGAAGAGGTAAGTGCAGGGTGTTGGGGACAGTTGAAAAACAGTGGAAAGTTTTGTGGTTCCAAAAACTGAGAGAATGCTGGGTAAGGGTAAGCATTTGGCATGGCAGGAAACGATGCTGTCTGGGATGCCCCTGTTCCATGTCAGGGTACCTGGTTCAAGTCCTGGCTCTGCCGCTGGGTGAAATGTCTGTGCACATTTTCTGCTCATTTTCCAGTTGAGCACTTTGCTTTGTAATGCTGAGTTTGCAGAGATTTTTATACTATATAGAGAACTTGGCCAGATTTGGAGTATGCAAATATTTCCCCCAGTGTATCATTTGTCTTTTCAGCTATTTGATAGTATTTGGCTCCACAAAAGTATTTAATTTTGATGACATTCAGTTATCAATTTTGCCTGTTACAGATTGCGCAGTTGGTATCAAGTTTTAGAATTCTGCCTAGTCCTAGGTTCCAAGTATTTTTGTAATTTTTAGGATAAATTTCATGATTTTTTGAAATATCATACTATTTTAATTTAACTTTATTTTCATTTTATTTGAAAGGCAAAGAAAGAGGGAGAGACAGGGAAGAAAGAGATCTTTCAGTAGAGAAATTTGCTCCCTAAATAGGTACAACAGCTGGGGCTGGGTCAGACCAAAACCAGGAGCCAGGGACTCCATCTAGGTCTCACATATGGGTTTAGGGACCCAAGTATTTGGGCCATCATCTGCTGCCCCCCAGGGTATGAATTAGTAGGAAGCTAGAAATGGAAGCAGGGGCCAGCACTGTGGTGCAGCAGGTTAAAGCCCTGGCCTGAAGCGCTGGCATCCCATATGGGCGCCGATTCATGTTCCAGCTGCTCCACTTCTGATCCAGCTGTCTGCTATGGCCTGGGAAAGCAGTGTAAGATGGCCCAAGTACTTGGGCCCCTGCACCTGTGCGAAAGACCTAGAAGAAGCCCCTGGCTTTTGGCTTCTGATCAGCTCAGCTCTAGCTGTTGCAGACATTGGAGAGTGAACCAGTAGATGGAAGACCTCTCTCTCTCTCTACCTCTCTCTATAACTCTATCTTTCAAATAAATAAAATAATTCTTTTAAAAAGGGGAGAGAAATGGAAGCAGAGGCACTAGGATGTAAACAAGGCACTCTAGTGTAGGATGCAAGAGTCCTAAGCAGAGACTTAACCACTGTGACAAATACCCACCCATTACATTTCCACTTTAAGCATTTTAATTTTCAGCTTCTGAATCCACTTAGGCCTATTGTCACAGCTCTTTAATATATAGATTGTGTAGCATGCTTTTTACTTTCTTGAATTTCAGTTATAACTTCTCTCATTCTAGTATGCCCAAGTGTCCTTTGTCTGTAGTTACAGTATTTTTTTTTAGAAAACTATTTATTTGAAAGGCAGAGCATCAGAGAGAGAAGGAGGGAAGAGAAGAGAAAGGAAGGAGAGATGAGGGGAGGGAAGGGGAAGGAGAAGGGAAGAGAGAGGAGGGGAGGGGAAAAGGGGAGGGGAGAGTTAGTTTTTATCTACTGACTCACTCCTCAAATGGCCTCAACAGCCAGGGCTGAGTCAGGCCAAAGTCAGGGTCCAGGAGCCAGGATCTCCATCTGGGCCTCCCCCATGGGTAGCAGCGATCCAAGCAAGTGAACCATCATCCGTTGCCTACCCAGGCCGTTAGCAGGAAGCCGAATCAGAAGCAGAGCAGCCGGAACTTGAGCTGGCACTCCAGTATGGGTTGTCGGTGCCACAGTGCCAGCCTCAGCATTTGATTCATGGAAGTCAAAGTATCTCCTTTATTTTGTGATTTGTTTCTTGGTAATTAAATTTGTATTTACGGTCATTGTATTTGAAAGGTGTGTGCGCACACACACACACACACAGAGAGAGAGAGAGAGAGAGAGGGAGAGAGAGAGAGAGAGAGAGAAACTTCCACTTGTTGACTCACTCAACAGCCAGGACTGGGTCAGGTCAAAGACAGGAACCTAGAACCCAGTCTGGGTCTCCCACATGGGTGGCAGGGACCCAAACACATGAGCCATCACCTGCTGCCTCCCAGGGTGCACATTAGCAGGAAACTGGGATTAGGAGTGGAGCCAGGACTTGAACCCAGACATTCAGGTATGGATGCAGGCATCCTAAGTGATGCATAACTGCTGCACCAAACACCTGCCCCTGGGTGGCTTTTCTTATTCTGTAGGACTTAGTCCAACTCTTGGCCTGTTTGCAGCTTATTGAAGGAGGTGATGTTCCTGGAGGGTCAGACTGAGAAGATAGAGGACCAGGACTTCGATCCTAACCAGGGGGCCAACATCGAGGTGAGCTGGAGGCTTGGGAAGGACCATCTAGGGGGTCAGGGACTTCTGCCGCCTCTTCCCACCCCTCGTGCTGCTTAGCGGGCAGTCACAAGAAGTAGGACCCATCTCTGTGCTTGCTGGTGGTCAGTTGTGCGTGTGCTTCTGCTGGGTTACACCATTCTCATCTCTGATGACACAGAAAGGCCAGATGTTTCTGGTTTTCCTAGAAACTTGGAGCCACAAACAGGGTAGGTTTTTATCTTGAGAAGTTGTTTTCTTAATCTTTGTGTCCCAGCACGTAACAGTACAGAGAGGACATGCAGATGACAAAGACTTGTCAGGAATTGCGTGCTCAGATTGCAGAGGTCTGCGTTTGCCCCAGTGCCCTCAGGGAGAGCTGTCTGCCGGTTCCCATGTCCTGCTCTTCCCCCGCTGTTTCATCTGCTTGGATTTCTTGGAGTCTTCTCCTCAGAGCAGAGTTTAATTTTTCATTTTTTATTTGAATTGAGATAGTGATTGCTGAGTTTTGAACAGGATTTGGCTGCAGAAGTCACGATGCCAGTGTAAATCGCAAAGTCAAAGGTTGACGGAGCTGCGAGAGCGGGACAGTCCGATCATCGGCACGAGAGATGGGCCTTGCCAGAGCTCCTGGGTGTGGGAGTGTACCCTGGGACTGCAGCTCTCGGGAGAGGCTTGGCTGCACAAGCCACATGGGAATCCGCCACGCTGTGTGCTTCCTGGGTCACCACGTGGTTGTTCCTCCACATTCTCTGAGCCATTGTTGTCTGCGCAGATGGGGCTGGCCAGATCTTGGACTGGGAGCTTTCCATACTGTGAGCCAGAATAAACCTCCTTCCCCCACAGGTGGCTCGGCTTCCATATGCTGTTGGAGTAATGGGAGACCAACCAGCATAGCAGTCAGTGCTGGATGAGAATTAGGTTTGCTGCTCTACCGTAGATCAAGCCTTGGACAGTGAGTCAGCAAAATAAGAAAACTCTCTGGCTACTTCATTTTATTGAAATTGGCAGCCTCAGCCCCAGCCCAAGCCCAGGAGTTTGAATTAAACAGATTTTGTAAGAAGTTGAAGGAGAAATATCTCTGTGATTGTGGGAAGATAGTGTTTATACTTAGACCCCTCACGTATTAAAAGTCATCTGTAGCACAGCACGGATCTATCAACCTGGGGGAAAATTAATTTTAAGCAGGATTGAGTCTCTTGTTTTGAGTCACAGTCTCATCTTGGGCTAGTTGAAAAGTTTTCAGTTTTTTGTTTTTACTGTCCTTGGGCTTTGGAAATTGCAGGCTATGGACAAGGGGAACAGGTAGAGGCTGAGACAAATTCTGCTTTAGAAAATGCGCTTCCATGTCAGCGGTGTGCATCTCAGGATGGTGGATTTCAGCAGGAGGCAGGTGGGGCCGGATGCACATCAGACAGCTGATGGGGAGAGACCAAGCTAGACTTTGAAGAGAAGAGGATCCTGGGATTACACTGGAGGGGAACAAGAGGTCTATACCTGCATGCGTGGGAATTCTCTGGGCTGGAGTCCATGGCTTTGTTTATCTTTTCAAAACCAAACGAAAAACAGGCATGAGCTTAAAAACCAACAACGTCCCAAATACCACCCTTGGGTGTGGGAATGAACTATAGGACGTGTGTGTGCTGGAGCACTACTGGACAGAGAAGAGGAACAAACGTCTGACTAATCCACCCACACGGATGCATCTCAAACGCACTGCGCTAAGTGAGAAGTGACTCGGATGACCCGTGCTCTCTGACGCCATTGGTGCAACAGCAAAAGGAACAAAGCAGTAGGAACAGAATGTAGCTTGGTGGTCGCCAGGGTCGAGTAGAGAAAGGGAGAGGGAGTTGGCAAAGGGGCACAAGGGAATTCAGGGTGATGGAAATACTGTACATTCGGTCGAAGTGATTACGTAACAGAGTGCGCCTGTCCTCTTTAGGAGCTGAGTTTTGCTGTAGGTAAATTAGACCTCAGTGGATGTGTCTCCCAATACAATAGCACAAGTTCTGTCCTCAAGCCTACTGAATGGTGGGAAAGTCTACACAGAAGTAAAGGCAATCCTTAATATGAATAAGAAACCATAAGTGTAACTGTTGCAGAAGCAAAGTTGTAGGAATGGCTGTGGCTTTACTCTGGTGTGAGGAAACATGAAGATGGTTAGAAACAGATATAGAAACAGCTAAGAGAATTGTGGCAGAATTAAAGAAATAAGTGAAACTAGTATCATATGCATTGTATCATTTATTCCTCATGAAGAAATGGAGTGACTAAAAGTAGCACCAAAGGAAAGGAGGAAGAACTGTAAAGTCATTTTTTTATTTTTGAAGATTTATTTATTTGAAAGGCAGAGTGACAGAGAGGGAGAGAGAGAGAGAGAGACCTTCCATTTGCCCCTGCCACTGCTGGGGACTGCACCAGGCCAAAGCCTGGACCTTGAGCCATCTGGATCTCCCCCATGGGTAGCAGTGATCCAACAATGTGGCCATCCTCTGCTGCCTTCCCAGGTGTGTCAGGAGACAGCTGGATCACATGCAAAGCCGTAGGGACTCAATTCAGTGCTCTGACGAGGAATGCCACTGTTGCACACAGTGCCTTGACCTGTTGCACCATAACACTGGTCCCATAAAATTTTTTTTTTTTAAAAAAAAGCAAGGGCTGGTGCCGTAGCTCACTTAGTTAATCCTCTGCCCGCAGCACTGGCATCCCATATGGGCGTCGGGTTCTAGTCCTGGTTGCCCCTCTTCCAGGCCAGCTCTCTGCCATGACCCGGAAGGGCAGTGGAGGATGGCCCAAGTGCTTGGGCCCCTGTACCCGCATGGGAGACCAGGAGGAAGCACCTGGCTCCTGGCTTCGGGTCAGCATAGCTCCGGCCATGGCAGCCATTTGGGGAGTGAACCAACGGAAGGAAGACTTTCTCTCTGTCTCTCTCACTGTCTAACTCTAGCTGTCAAACAAACAAACAAAAAGCAAAAGTCAAAGAGCTATTTTAAAAGCCTATAGAAAGGACTATGAGGCAGCCTTTGGGTGATGCTGACACCGAGTCCCCAGGGCTGGGAAGCTTCCTGAGGTCGCCGTGGGAACGCGTAGACATGTATTCTCAGCCAGATCTATTCCCGTTCTCTTGGATGGTCACCTTTGACAGGTGCCATCTAAAGAACTGTGTCCGTAAACTGAGATGCAGATAAAATGTGACAGTCATAGCCCAGCTCTTTCTAAATAAGGAACGCCGCACAATTCAGGGGCTGGTGATGAATCGATTTGGCAAGAGCTGCGTGCAGACTCTGCACTCTCCAGTTCACCATAAGCCAGTGGAGGACACCGGTGCCAGGGCTGCACTTCACCCGGCCGGCACAATGCCTTGACGCAGGATGTGGCCAGCAACAGTTTGTTGATTTTATTTGGAGACTAGCACCCCAAAGAGTAAGAGGACAAAAACCAGCTTCTGTTAAATCTGAAATGTGTTACTCACGAGCGTGTTTTTCCCTAAAAATCATTTGCTTTGTTTCAATTCCACACATCATTCGTGTTGACTCTTGTATTATATTATTTTGTTCTATAGGCAAAGATCATGGAAATTAGAAAACAGTTGGAAGAAATGGATAAGAAATTTGCCCAGGTAATGATAAAGTAGCTTGACAAGCTAAGGAGGAAAAACAGTTCTACAAAGCAATCTCAGACTTAGAGAACACCATAGAAGGCAGGATTCGCTCAGAAGTGTCGCTCACTTCTGAGAAGTAAGAAGGGAACTTAGTCTCGGCGGGTGATGGCTCCAGTGGTTGAGTCTCCACACCGTGGAGTACCTTGCCCCTGGCTGTGGCGCCAGCTGTTGTGGCATGTGGACAATGAACCAGTGGAAGGATGTTTCCTCGCTTTCTGCCTGTGCTTCCTTCTCTGTCTCTGTCTATACCTCCAAAATAAATAAAAACAAATAAGTAAATTTTTTAAATGCATGGAAAATGCCTACACCTGGATTTCAGGAATTTCTTGTACCAAAATAAGCTTATCTTTCCATGTCATTTTTCTAAAAACTTTTTGAAGCCTCTTATATAATACATGTATTCTTTCTTCTAACAAAAGTAATGTTTTAATTATTAAGTTAATTATAATTGTTACTTAATGCCTATTTCAAAATGCACTATTTCACATAAAAATGAAAACTCAGTCTTTCAAAGATAAACACAATGAATATTTTAGTGTATTTGTATTCTATGAAATTTTTCCTGTATTTTTTATTTATTCATGTTTATTTATATTGATTTTATTTTATTTACTTGAAAAGAAGAATTACAGAGAGAGAAGGAGAGACAAGAGAGCAAGAGAGAGATCTTCCATCTGCTGATTCACTCCCCAGCTGTCTACAATAGAACCAGGAGCCAGGAGCTCCATCTAGGTCCCCTACCTGGGTGCAGGGGCCCAAGCATTGTGCCCTCTTCCACTGTTTTTCCCAGGCCAGTAGCAGGGAGCTGGACCAGAAGTGGAGCAACCAGGACTTGAACTGGCACCCATATGGGACACCAGCACTGGAGTTTGGTGGTTTCACCAGCTATGCCATAACACTGGCCCCTCCTGTATATGTTTTAATGGAGTGATATATATATTATTTTGCAACTCACTTTTTTGTTAAAGATTTATTTATTTATTTTAAAGAGTTACACCGAGAGAGAGAAGGAGAGGAAGAGAGAAAGAGGGAGAGAGATGGAGAGAGAGGGAGAAGGGGATCTTCCATACACTGGTTCACTCCCCAGTTGGCCACATAGCCATCTGAATCCAGGAGCCAGGAGCTTCTTCTGCATCTCCCACGTGGGTGCAGTGGCCCAAGGGCTTGGGCCATCTTCTACTGCTTTCCCAGGCCATAGCAGAGACCTGGATCGGAAGTGGAGCAGCTGAGACTCAAACCGGTGCCCATATCAGATGCTGGCACTGCAGGCAGTGGCTTTACCCACTACACCACAGCGCCAGCCCCACCACTCACTTTTTTACATACATTTTTTTCTTCATTTTTCTATGCTGGTGTATGTCATTTCACCTTTTTTCTTCACTGCTACACAACAATGCATCAAAAATTCTTCAGAAAATGGAATTAAAAGATAAGTTATTATTGGCCCAAAAATTTTTGAAATTCAAGCATGGTTTTCCATCATATGCATTTTCCATGGGTTTGAGGAGACCCCTCCTGTGAGGTGGTATCGGATGTTGGATTGATTTATTTTATTTTGTTGCATATTTGGAGCATTAAAATCAAAGTTTATTGTTATAAACTATGCCTCCCACATCCCCCCCCCCCCCAGTCCTTGCTTTCCCTGGTCTGACCAAGCACTACTGTAAGAATCAGTTTCTAGAAATGTCATCTCCAGCGTTCGTTCTCCTGGAGTCCCAGCACCCTGTTCTTCTCCACATGCCTGTGCTTTTCAAGGTATTTTGCAAGTCTGTTATGGGATGACTAATACAAAATGTTTAAAACTATTACTTCTGACTTACGGTTCAACAGCCAGGACTAGGCTGGGTCACGACAAGGAGCCAGGAACTTAATCCAGGTCTCCTGTGTGCAACACAAGAATCCAACTACTTGAGCCATCATTACTGTCTCCCAAGGTCTGCATTAGCAGAGAGCTAGAATCAGGAGCCAGAGATAGGTATTGAACCACGCCCCCCCGTGTGGGATGGGAGCATCTTACCCACGAGGTCGAGCAGCCGTGCCTGCCTGCCCCGGTGTTTGTTCTACTGACTGAAACCGTCTGTTGTCTATACCTGACAGTCTGTAGGAGACACAGGAAGAAAAGAGGAACCAGACACTTTTTTTGGTAGACAGTTCTTTTGCTAAGCCAGAGAGCCTGGATGTTCAACTGTATAATGAGGGTTTATATTTATAAATTATAAGTTTTTAAATAGCTAAAAGAAATACATTGTTATTTTCTCAGAAGCTTACCATGTTTCTCCAACTCTTGTCTTAGTAGGAGTTCATTCAGGAGCAAGGAAGGAGTAATGGATAAAGAGAAAGATGATTTATAATAAGCTACTATCTTGAAAATGCATGAGGGTGCTTCAAAAAGTTCATGGAAAAACAGAACGAAAACGCAAGTTTATTATGGTGCAAAAAATTTGAAATTCGTGCATAGTTTTTCATAATACACATTTTCCCATGAAATTTGTGAAGATCTCTCATATGCATGGATTTCAGGTTTTTTTGCACGAAAACAAACTTCTAAATTTCCATTTTCCATGAAGTTTTTTAAGTACCCTCCTATACTTCCAAAATACTGAAAATAATCTCGCTTGTCTTTCAGTTCTTCCTCTTGCAATTTGGCAATTCATGGTTATGCTCTGGACTTACTCTAAGAGAAAGGATTTTACTGAGTTAAAGCGAATTTCAGCAAGACCGCTTTATAAGTGGTGTCAGAATGAGTGGGATTGTATCGTATAAACCAGAAAGACGTGGTTTTCATTTTACCCAGGACTGTGCTGTCTTTTCAGGGGGATGCTTGCGATGAAGCTCATGAATTAAAGGAAAAACTCATTGGGGGAATAGAGGTAAGACTGCCCAGTTACACAACCGCAAACAATAATAACATCGATGATTTAGATCTAAACACAGGGCTGAATCTTTCCCTGTAATTGGAGGGTACACCACATACTGATCTGTTTCTCCTCTTACTGCTGCCCTCTGGGGCCAACTGGGCTTCTCACCAGTCCAGCCACCTCCCAGGGCCTCACACCCAGGCCCCCTTTGCTGTCATCCTCCTGGACTGCAGGGTACACATTCTTCTGGGTCTGTCTCTGGGTCATCCCTTCTTCCAGAGCTCTCCTGACCTCCCCTAGCCAGACAAAAAAGTGACGCCATTTCGAAATTCCTCCCCCGAGTTCTTGGACATTGGCCTGGATGTGAATGGGTGAATGAAGTGGAGAATGAGTGAGCCTGTGCCCTGCTCAGAGCTGCCTGCTCCCCCTGCCTGTCTAGAAGACTTGCCCACCACCAGACGGCAGCTGCTCTCTCAGATTTCATCCCTTATTTGTTTTTGTCTTTTGAGTGTATCTGAATCTATGTTAGCTAATGAATGAGGAGACTTCACAAAGATTATGGAAAAATAGAGTAAAGATGACTTGACTTTGTGCAAAACATTTTTAAATCCTTGCACAATTCTTTTGTAATGTCATTTTCATAAATCTTACCAAGATCCCTTATGTAGATGGATTTCTTGTTTTTTTTAAACCCAAATTAATCTTCAATGACTGGGTGAATTGCAGGGGGATGAAGATTCACCCTAGAGGGTAAGAAACCGGACCCTCACTGCCTGCATCAGAGTGCCTGGGTGTTGTGATTCCTGGCTCTGGCTCCTGACTTCAGGTTCCTATCAGTGTAGATGCTGGCAGGCTGCGGTGAGGGCTCAAGTCATTGGGTCCTTGCCACCCACATGGGAGCCCTGTATTGAGTTTCTGGCTCCTGGCCTCTACTTGGTCCAGCCCTGGCTATTATGAGCATTTGAAATAAATATAAGAAATTTTCAGAGGATGAGCTGTATTTTTTTGTATTTGTTTTCAAGAGCTTTGCTTCCAGGAAACCCCTCACAGAGTGAATCGTATTAGCACCCCACTTCCAGGAGGACCTAGCTAGAGGAGCAGCTGCCTGTTTGCCTCTCTGGTGTCTTACTGAATCCTCAGATATTACTATGCACAGAAGTACACCCCATGGCCTCCTGTTACTGCCTGATCTCCCCTGTCATTTACCTCCGCTCTCCTCCTGCTCCGGGCAGACTGCGCCCTGTGTGTTGCTGCCTACTGAAGGGTCTTTGCACTGCCGCTCCCTGCCTGGCGCCCTTGTGTACATGCCTCAACCCCTCACTGCCCTGAGCACTGTGCTGAAATGCTATGTTCTCAGTCAGGCCTGCACTGGCCACTTCTCCTTTAATTCTTAGAATTCTCTTTACTAGTTACCACTAATTTACTATAGACTTTTCTTATTGACTTTAATTATTGTCTGTCTCTCCTGCTATAACATTAAGCTCCATCTTTGTCAGGGCCTGGCATACAGATGTACTTAGTAAGTATCATGCGGGTGAATGGACAGATTTCATCTTATCCTCATGTCAGCCTTATAAGTACATGGTCTCACTCACTCATTATTATTGTGCCAGCCCTAAGCTGTGAGAGGGAGATGGGGGGATACAGCAGTGACTACGAGACACAAGGGCCCCTCGCTCACTGGGTTCATAGGGTAATGACACAGGCAAACAAGCAGATACACACGGTAGTAACAGTCTGGTAAGGCTTGCAAGGGAACGCACAAAGGGCTGCGTACCAGCTGCCTGATCTGTTTGGCTCGGTTGCTTCTCCCGAGGACATCCAGAGGCAGGCGTTAGGAAGAAAATCTGACCCCTGGGGAAGTCAGACTGTTGAGCCCCAGAGCAAAAGGCAACTGGCAGTTTGGGAGAGTGGGTTCAACACTGCCCTGGGGTCTGCCTCATGGCTGCCGACCTGAACCCCAGGGGTCTGAGCCCCTTCCCTTCAGGAGGCACGCTGCCTGCACTTTGGGATGAGAACGGGGGGTGGGGGGGCACCGGCCAGGTTCAGGTTCCATTCTTCCTGGAGAAGAAGATCTAAGCATTTAGTCCTCGTTTGAAGCCAAAAGTAGTCTTCTGTCTCTTCCCACAGCCTCGATGCATCTCCTTCAGCTCGTGTCTCACAAAACATGCATTGGGAAGACATTCAGGAAGGAAGGATGGGAGGATCTGAGGGTGGAAAAGCTTCCTTTCAGTGTCCGTGGCTCCAGGCGCGTCAGCTGGGGCGGATTCAGATGCCAGTGGGGCAGTCGCCCACTGCTCATGGCGCAGCCTCCTGCAGCAGGGCTCACTTATCCAGAACTCCCGAGGGACCGTGCTCTGTAATACCGCCCGCACGTGCACCGTGTCCCGTGTGAAGCCTGTCACTGCCATCATCCCCAGTTTACAGGGAAGCACCCTGAGAGTGCCTGGCACAGGCTCAAAGAGCCCTTGTTCCGCCCTAACGTGATGATCAGCTGCATTGTCTCCTCATTCTGGCCAGAGTTTTGGAGAAATTTATGTGTTCGATGACAGAACTGCTGTTCCCTTCTCTCACCAAGGGAAAACCGCTTCATAGGTAGGGGAGTCCACCCCTAGGTCTGAAGTCACACCTTGCTGACGGATGAGAAGGGAGTGGAAATGTGCTGCGCTCCGAAGAACTACAAGGGCAGAAAGTAATTTGTCCATGGTTCCAAGCAGCTGGCACTAAAACACACGTGTATCTTGGATAAAGCCAGTACTTAGGCAAAAACGGAGGGGACATGTCTGGGTGACCTGGGCCGGGCAGGTGGTATGTTCAGTCCCCTTTCCCGACAGACCCCAGTGTGCCAGATGGATTTCAAAAAAATTTTTTGCACGGAAATCAACTCTTTCTTTAATCTTATTTCCATGAGCCTTTTGAAGTCCGTGTGTATGTGCGTGTTGTTACTTTTCCCCCAACTCCCACAGGGGTACATGTCATAGATCACGTGTTCCTTTTTTATTTTGTTGATCATAGTATGCTGGAGCAGTGCCCAGTAGGCAGTAGGCATTTGGTAAATAGGTTTGGGTAGATAAGCACATTGAAAGGGTGAATGCAGCACAAGGTGCCTTCCCATGTGAACAGCCTGGCCCTTAAAGGGGAGCAGGAGGGTTTTCATTCATGGCCTTGGTGCTACACGGTGGGAACTTCTCAGTCTCCCAGGGAGGGTGGGAGACCTCGATGACATGCCAGTGATGTCTTCACGTGACCCAGGCGTGACTTGTAATGTGGGTCTAAGGTGTTCAGAGGAAAATGCTACGTATCATCTACAATAAGCCTGGGCCACATTGAGAATCTTTTTTAAAAAACAAGATAGTTGGTCGCCCTTTTTTCTCAGAACTTTTGTAAGGACATGACCCTGCTGAACAGTAAGCTGGGGATGTACCAGACCCAACAAGGGAAAACAGACTCAGACAGCTCGGAAGAAACAAGCGTGGAAGGAAGAGAGCGGCAGCTTCCACAGGCTTGGCCTCCCGCCAGGGTGCAGAGTGCACCTGCCCAGGTCACGTCGTGGTGAGTTGGGGCTGGGGCAGCAGGGCAGGCTGGCAGGCGGGACATGCCCGAGGGGCTGCACTGAGGTGAGGCGGACTGTGCGCGGATGTTGTCTGCAATTTGGTTTTCTTACATAGTTTTTTCTGTTCTTTTCAAGTCTGTTAAAGAGTTCTGGAGTTTTCCTTCTATTTTAAATGCAGGTCTGTTGCAAGATAGATATTGATGGCTTTCTTACTGCATTAGATAAATGAATTTATATTTTATGTAGCATCTATCATCGTAAACACTGGGATCTAAGAAAAACATCCCCGCTAGGCCAGCTTAAAAAGCTCTGCTAGGCAGGGTGCACTGCCCCTGGACAGTGTTGGAAGTACCAGGGCAGCACATTCTGACTGAGTCCCTCCCAGGAGATGCCAGAACCGTCATGGCCACCCCGAGTGGTGCCCCCCTCTAAGAAACTCCTGATTCTGCATCTCCGACCACCACCTTGGCAGAACCTTGAGCTCCACACCAAGCCTTTTATTGTGTTTTTAAATGGAGTCGTCTGCCTTTCTGTTCCTGAGTTGAACACGTGTGCATTCTGTACCTTGCACATAATTCTGTCTCCTCCTGACTCTCCGTGGGGCACAGAAGGCAGGCAATCTTGTCTTCATCCTTCTGGACATGACTTAAAAGGTGCTCCTACGAACCCACAAATGTTCAACTGATAAATAAGTGAGGCGACAATGGCGGAGCAGAATCTTCAGAACACTTTTATCTTCCATAAAATGAGTGAGTGAGAGATGGGAAAATTGTTACAATCAACTTTTTTTCAGAATTGTACAAATTGAGGCATTTAAGAAATTACTTATTTTGAAAGAATTACAGGGAGAGAGGGAGGGAGAGATCTTCTGTCCGTTGGTTCACTCCCCAGGCGGCTAGGGCTGGGCCAGACTGAAGTCAGGACCTGGAGCTCCATCAGGACTAGCCTCTTCCCAACGTGGGCTCTGGGAGGCAGCACTCATCTCTCACGTGGTTGGTTCCCGGTCATACGTGTGGGAGACTGAAGTGAGCTGCTGGCTCCTTGCTTCAGCCTGGCCCAGCCCGGCGTTTTCTGGGCACCTGGATGGGAACTTCTGTCTGTCTCTGTCTTTGTTTCTGTCTCTTTGGGTTTTAAGTAAATAAAAATAAAAAAACATTAAAAAAAATTTTTTTTTTAATTTTTTTTATTTTTTTTGACAGGCAGAGTGGACAGTGAGAGAGAGAGACAGAGAGAAAGGTCTTCCTTTGCCATTGGTTCACCCTCCAATGGCTGCCGCGGTCGGCGCGCTGCGGCCAGCGCACCACGCTCATCCGATGGCAGGAGCCAGGAGCCAGGTGCTTTTCCTGGTCTCCCATGGGGTGCAGGGCCCAAGCACTTGGGCCATCCTCCACTGCACTCTTGGGCCACAGCAGAGGGCTGGCCTGGAAGAGGGGCAACCGGGACAGAATCCGGCACCCCGACCGGGACTAGAACCCGGGGTGCCGGCGCCGCAAAGTGGAGGATTAGCCTGTTGAGCCACGGCACCGGCCAAAATAAAAAACATTTTAAAAGAAGCCCAACAAGGGGTCCATGTTGTGGCACAGCAGGTTAAGCCACTGCCTGCAATGCCAGCATTCCGTATCTGAGCTCCAGGTCGAGTCCTGGCTGCTCCGCTTCCAGTCCAGTTCCCTGCCGATGTGCTTGGGAAAGCAACAGAAGATGGTCTAAGTGCTTGGGCCCCTGCACCCATGTGCAAGACCTGGATGGAGTTTCTTCAACCTGGCCCAGCCCTGGCCATTGTGGCCATTTGGGGATTGAACCAGCAGATGGAAAATCGCTCACTCTGTCAAATAAATAAATCTTTAAAATAAAAAACCCACAATCTTATCCCACTTTGTACCCACTAAAATTATTATAACAAAAAAGGCAGACAATTCTAACTGTTGGGAAGGAAGTGGCACAGTTGTGCTTAGGGAAGCAGTTTGCCAGTTCCTGTTGGAGTTACCATAACACCGAGCAGTCCTACATGGGGAGTAAGTGCACAGTGGCTCCTGTTGTAGATTTATCAATTGACACTCTTGTTTATGGCGTCAGTGACCACCTGAGGTTCTTGACATGAGCTGCCAAGGCTATGGAAGCCTGTTGAGTCCACAAACTCCGTCCATCCCCTGAGCTTTCATTTCCTTTTAGAGGCCTCTCCTGTGACCAACCACAAACAGAATGAAAGTTTTGGAAAAGATTAAAGGTTTTATGCGCAGCAATTTTATGCATAGAAATTTGAAAATTTCGAAGTAGTATTCAAAAATTTAAAGCATAGTTTTATTCTTTATAAAGGATAAATTGAAACTATTAATGACACTGCCGTTTGCTTCTGTGCGTGTGATATTGTGATGTTATTGTGTGATTTTTATTTAGCAACTGCAAGATTTCTTGAAAAGAAGTATGTCTATATTATATTATAAACTATATTAATTATATTATATTATAAACTATATTAATTGGAAAGGCAGGGAAAGAGAGTTCTCGCATCCACTGGGTCACTGCCCAGATGCCTGTAACATCTGACATGGGGCTGGGGCCAGGTTGAAGCCAGGAGCCAGCCTGGGACTCAGTCCAGGTCTCCCACAAGGGTAGCAGAGACCCAGATACTTGAGCCATCACCTGCTGCCTCCCAGGATATGCGTTGTCAGGAAGCTGGAATTGGGAGCAGAAGTGGGACTCAGACCTCGTCTGAACCTTTTAAAACCAATATTGTACATGGCTTTATTGCTTAATAATAGAAAGCTTAATTTCTTAAAAAGCTGTCCTATTGATTTGCAAATAAAAATCAAATGGTTCAGTACTGTCAAGAAATGTTTCCAATCCAGCTTCCTGCTAATGTGCCAGCGAGGCAGCAGATGCTGCCCCAAGTGTGTGGATTCCAGCCGGCCCCATGGAGACCAGATGGAGTTCCTGGCTCCTGACTTTGGCTGGCCCAGCTCCAGCTCTTGTGGCCATTTAGGAAGTGCAGTAGCAGATAAATGATCTCTCTCTTTCTCACTCTGCCTTTCAAATAAATTGCAAAAGGGAAAAAAAAGAAAGAAAAAGCATTGATTCTTTAATGTGCATGTAAAATACTTTTTTATGCAGTTGTCAAGAGATGGCTGGTGGAGATAACATCACAGCATGGCTCCGGTGTAGGGAACCTGCTGAGTGAGGTCACAAGGCAGAGCTACCCTGATGGATTGCCCTGGATGTTTGCTTCTGAAGTGTACTGTAGATGGCAATTATCTCCTACTAATTGGATTATCTGCAACATTTCTTTGCTTCTTGATGTTTTTCCGGATTTTCCAGTTTTTCTACCCTAATTCACAGATTGCATTTATAATTAGAAAGTAACAAGAATGCAAGGTCTTAACCTTAAATTAAAATACACACACACACACACACACACACACACACACACACACCCTAGTATAGTCCAGAAAGAGGAATGCTCAAGGATTTGGAAGACATAATATTGCTTTAGGAAAACAAGGCCAAGACTGGGGCAGAGAGCACTTAATTTCATGTGTCACATTGTATTTTGTGTCCTCTCCAAAAATCTAAGTGCCTGACCTTTCTTATAAGCTCTCAAAGAGGCATGACACACCCCACCAGCATGCTGAAGATCAGACTGAGCTGCTAGAAGGAGAGGGGGTTTCAAAAGAAACAGCCCCTCAGAATTCCGGGTTGCATTGTTTCCTGGTTGTCTCATCTTGGAATCCCAGTGCCAGCCTAGCACGGACCTGAGTATCCATCTGGTCCAGGCTCCTGTTTAGCTGAAAGCTAAGGTCAGGACAAGGTCCACGGCTGAAAGTCCTGGAGCTTCCCCAGGGGGAGGCAGCAGCGCCGTCTAAGTGGTTAACACACAGGTTTTCTTCCCTCGTAGGAAACGTGTCCTGAGAATCTTCATCATGGTGTATGTGCTCACCTTCACTGGGATCTCGTGTTACATACTGTTTTTTTGATGCTACGTTTATCTTCGAAAGAGTGCTGCCTACGGTGCTGGGGCGGCACACCATGTGGGAACTCCGGAGATCATTGCGCCCTTCCTGAATTTGGAAGTGGAAGACTTGTTACCCTCCTAAAGGGACAGAAGCTACTGCTGCACTCTGACTTTCTCAATAAAATCCTGGCCGTTCCTGAGTCCTGGTGCTTAACTTGTTTTTCCAGAAATAATCTACAGGGTTTTGTAGAGGACATTATGGTTAGGTTCACCGAAAAAATCAACAGTTTATCTTTCCTCTTGGGATTCACAATGATTTGTTGAAAAATTCCACATGTTGTTGAACACAAATCCTTCAAACTGCCAGCCTTCCTACTTCCTCAAATGTCAGCATCCTGGGTTATAACCCGTCTCAAAAGAGAAAGCACAGAATTCCCGTGTATCTGGGTTGAATGGATGTTTCTTGAGTCTCCTTCACACTCATTTCTCTTTTTGTTAATGGCATCGTAATTCTGCTTTGAAAAAACTCTCTTTACCCAATGAGCATAATTATAGGTGCTGCTTTGGTCAATGCCCCCTCTTCCTGTTAGCAAGAGTTGGGAATACGTTGCCTCTGAAATTCTCTAAGAATGAGGACTTTTAAGAAGAATCAGGTAAAAAATGGGAATGATTGGCGCATTGATTTTGTGAATGGGTCCATAACTTTTCTGTTTAAGTAAGCCACTGTTGGTTCTGTCACGCACTGTCCAAGCTCCCCAATAGGGTGGAGACTGTGGATACTACCAGCCCAGAGTGTTTTACCTCTGCCTGGTAGGTGATGGAGAAATGCCTTTGTGTTTTATATGAAGAATAGTTGCAGTGGAACTGTGCACGAGTGGTCGTTGAACAGGAGGGTGGATGGGGTGTAAGAGGTTGGCTGAAGGTCATTTGGGGCCCCGGGAGGGCCAAGGGGGTGGAGCTGGGGACGAAAGGAGGTGATGGTGCTGGCAGCCATGGTGAAGGTGGACCTTATGGTATTTGGTTGTGTAATAGCCGTGGGACTGCAAGGGTCGTGGCAGAGGGAGGTGGAGTATGGTCCTGACTTCTTCACAACTGAATGGATCTTGCAGGATCGGTAATATTCTCATGGCAGAGAGGAGGAAAAGGCCTTTGGGAGAGAAGTGCTGTGTGTGAAACTCAGAAGCCAGCAGTTGAAGGCAGAGTCAGGCAAGTTAACATAGCACGGACTTCACCAGACCAGACCATAGTGCACCACACCACACCAGTAGTGCACCCACATCACACCAATAGTGCACCCTCACCAGACTATAGTGTACCCACACCAGACCAGCTGTGCACCACAGCACACTAGTAGTCCACCCACACCCCACCAGTAGTATACCCACACCAGACAGCTAGTACACCCACACCAGACCAGCTACTGCACCATACCAGACCATCTAGTGTATCCCTGTAAAACAAAGTGTGCTTCATTCATTTTCATGGCCTGTGGATGTATCAGAGTAACTTGGGGAGCTTTCTGCACTCAAGATTTCCAATCTGACTCCAAGATATTTAGATTTAATAGCGCTAATAGGTTCAGGAATTTTCTTTTTAAAAATCTCCCCAGCTAAGCCTGATACAAATTCAAAAATGGGAATAAGCATGCCTTGGAACACTATACTATATAGTAAATACTTAATATATACCTGTTGGAGTAAATTAAGCTGTGTGTTGTTATCTCTCTGGCCTCTCTGTCACCTCACCCAGTAAGGTGTTCAGTCCTTTGTTGTAGCCATTTTTCTAATGTCCCCATCTCCTCACATCCTTGAAATAATTTTCGGCTTTTTGTTTTACATTCCAGAAATCACTGGGCTGTGCAATTCTCCTGCAGTTTTTCTTAGATCAGCCACTATTCTTTGCATTTATAGTGTTACCATTCCAGCAGACCGTATTGCACAAACAGATCAATGTGGGGAAAATCAACCTGCCATTTCCACTTCCATAAATTGCCGTTATGTGCAAAGCCTTAGCAAGGAATGGACTGTGAACATCACTTTAATCTTTATATTCCAGAGCTGGAAAACGACACAGGATTTGAGGTTGTGCAGTTTGCCAGGGAGTGTTTCATGTGATGATGTGTAACAGAATTCCAAAAGGAGACGAGGGGTTTTATCTGCACCTCTAGCTCTTCTGATTCTCTAGATCTGGAATGACTCTGATTTAATACATGCCTGTTGTAATACATGCCTCTCACAATTCTTTTTTAAAGATTTATTTATTTACTGGAAAGTTAGAGAAGGAGAGGCAGAAAGAGAGGTCTTCCATCCACTGGTTCACTCCCGAGATGGCCGCAACAGCTGGAGTTGTGCCATTCCGAAGCCAGGAGCCAGGAGCCTCTTCCTGTCTCCCATGTGGATGCAGGAGCCCAAGGAGTTGGGCCATCTTCTACTGCTTTTCCAGGCCATAGCAGAGATTTGGATCAGAAGTGGAGCAGCCAGGACTTGAACCGGCGCCCATATGGGATGCCAGCACTGTAGATGGTGGCTTTACCGCTAAGCCACAGCACCAGCTGCAACCTCTGACAATTCTTTTTTTTTAAAAGACCTATTACTCCTCTTGGATTTTCTTTTATTTATTTATTTATTTTTGACAGGTAGAGTGGACAGTGAGAAAGAGAGACAGAGAGAAAGGTCTTCCTTTGCCATTGGTTCACCCTCCAAGGGCCGCTGTGGCCGGCCCACCACGCTGATCCGAAGCCAGGAGCCAGGTGCTTCTCCTGGTCTCCCGTGGGGTGCAGGGCCCAAGCACTTGGGCCATCCTCCACTGCACTCCCGGGCCACAGCAGAGAGCTGTCCTGGAAGAGGGGCAACCGGGACAGAATCCGGTGCCCCGACCGGGACTAGAACCTGGTGTGCCGGCGTCACTAGGTGGAGGATTAGCCTGTTGAGCCATGGCACCGGTTGGACAATTCTTATGACGCCAAATTCAAAAGCTTTCATGCTATGCTATTGGCAAAAGCTCGATGTGATTACAAATCAGCCAAGATTCCTACGAGGTTAATCAAGAGATGACTTTGGGGTTGGGTGAGAGGGGGCAGGAGTGTGAGGAATCTCCAGGATACAGAAAGGGAAACAGCCAGAAGCTCTGAGAACAATGATGAGTGTGTTCCAAGGTCTTGTGATACTGAGAGAATATGCTGTCGGAAGGAAAGGCACAGTTGCTGACTTGGTTACAGATAGAATGACTTTAGGACCAATGTGTAGACAGTGCTTGTGATAAGTTTCTTGTAATCCCAGGTACAGAACCAGCTGGTTTACTTGTAAAACTGAACAGAAGCATTTCATGTTAGTAGCTCAAAGCTAAAAGTCTTACAGTGCCAATCATATCACTCTGTGATGAAGTAAGAGAGAAACAGACTGTTTTAAAGAATGAGAGGATTCTGACATCCACGATGTGTTTTATTTGGGTTTTGACTAAGATGGAACTGTTTTTTCTGGAACACAACTATCTGTGAAGTGGGAATGATGCCATTTTCACATCTGATTATTTTCAGTTTGTCACTGTCCCAGGCTGGAAAGCTAGGAGTCACATTGTTCCATCTTCAACGTGAGGAAAACCTTTTGTGAAGTTCTGTAATATTGGGGTGGCACGAATGTCTGCATGTGCTAATCCAGCTTGCTGCTTTGGTTGGTTGAGCTGGGTTTTATATCAGATCTTTCAATGCCATATTCAGTTGCACCAGCTGCTCTAAATCACTTGCTAGAAATGTCTGAATTACTGTAGAGATATGGTCTCTGTTTTGGACCAGGAAAGGCAATGAGTGCTCACAGCATCCTCCATTTGTCATTTTTTTTTAAACAGTGAAGACAGCTATGCTTTAATGAGAAGAGCTTTGAGCTTGGGTTCAGAGTTGGGTAACAGTTGTGATATGCCACCAACTGTGTATTATTCAGTGGGGTCATATCATCTCTCCCCATGGAAAGGAGTCCCAGCACTCATTCCCCAGCTGCCTGGTATGTGGGTGGCTGAGATTCATAACTGAGACCTTCCCATGGACTTGGTTTTGATCAAAGAACCTGAGTCACTCGGGTCCCTCTTTAATGGTAGCCTGCGTTCACCATATGAGCAGGGTTTTTTCTGAAGAGCCAGCCCACCCTCTGGGCTCTCTATGGGGTCAGCTAAAGTCCCTAGTGCGATTGTGTGACAGTTTGCCATCATCTTCCAAATCCAGTTCCCGTCATCCCCGTCACAGAGGTCCATCCTGCAAGCCTTCCCCAGTAGGCCAGCATGCAGATCTTTGTATCAGACACCAGTGTCCAGGGAACTTGGCCTAAGACATCAGTGGAAATCAAGATCAGCTGGATGGGAATAAGCCAAGGCTACTTATTCAGAGCCTGCTATAGCAGGGATGTCAGCCACTGTGCCCCATTGCACCTTGGCAGAGACTCAAAGGCCCTAGGGAAGGTGTAGGTGGATGTCCTAGAAGTGGTGCCCGCTGTGTGATTGGCTAAGAGTACAGAGTTGGCTTGCTCTGGTTGGTCCTAAGAAATGGAAAAGCTCTTAGGTATTAATCACACCTTTATTTATGAATGTATAAGCTGAGGAAGGTAATACCTGCCTCTTGAGACAGTTAGATTAAAGGACCCAAAGTTTAATAGGTTGTAGGGTATTATTATCACTATGTACACTCTTTTCACACAGGTGAGATTACTTTGATAAAAAGCTTTGAGTCTGAGCTAATAGCAAAGAAATTAATGTGACTGTATTTCCCGACATAATGTATCTCAAGGTAAGTATGAGTAAACCACAAATGTTGAAGTCATACTTGATTCCTTTCTTTGTCTTGCTCTCCTCTCTGTCAGGAAATTGAATTGCTCTGCCTTCAAACATACGCAGAATTCAGCTGCTTCTCCCTGTCTTCCTGATACCCCCCACCCTTCACCTGCCAGTGCTCTCTCATTTTCCCCTGATTCTTTCCTTGCCCACCTGTTACTCAGCAGTGCAAGTGATGCTGGTTTAATGTATGCCAAATCATGTTAGCAACTGGATGTGGGATTTCCTTTTGCAGTGATGAAAACATGCTGGAGTTTGATGGTGTTAATGATTTCACAGCCTTGTGAGTATATGAAAACCCACTGAACTGTACACTTGAAAATGGTTTTAAGAATATTCTTTTTTTAAAGATGTATTTATTTGAAAGAGTTACAGAAGGAGAGGGAGAGACAGAGGTCTTCCATCTGCTGGTTCACTCCCCAGATGGCCACAACAGCCAGAGTGTTACCTGCCACGCCTCAATGCTGGCCTCCAAATATTGTCTTCTTAATGAGCCTATATGACCATTGCATTGAAAATTGCATTTCTCAGGATGGGCTTTGTGGCAAGGTGATGAAGTCACAGTTCGGGATGCCTGTATCCCATATCAGAGTCCCTGGGTTGCAGTCCTGACTCCGTTTCTGATCAGGCTTCCTGCTAAAAGGCACCCTGGGAGGCAGCAGGTGAGGGCTTAAGTCCCTGCCCGCCACATAGGAAACCCGGAGGAAGTCCTGGCTCCTGGCTCCTGGCTTTGGTCTGGCCCAGCCCTGGCTGTTGTAGATATCTGGGGCATGAACTAGCAGATGGGAGATACCTCTCACTCTCAGTTCTCTGTGTCCTCCTTTTCAAAGAAAACAAATGTGTTTCAACCCCACCCCATCATTGCTCTGGTCTATTTCTCTTTTTTTATTTTTATTATTTTTTTTGACAGGCAGAGTGGACAGTGAGAGAGACAGAGAGAAAGGTCTTCCTTTTGCTGTTGGATCACCCTCTAATGGCCGCTGCAGCCGGCGCATCACGCTAATCCGAAGCCAGGAGCCAGGTGCTTTTCCTGGTCTCTCTGGTCTATTTCTAATCATGACTTCTAACATAATATGTAAGTTTCTTATTTATTAGGCTTATTGTCTCTCGTTTCTTCCAGTTAGTCTGTAAGCTCCACATGAGCATAGACTAAGACAATATAGACATCACAGTGACACAGATAGCATATTAGAAAAAGCGTCCATTTCAAAGTGGGGACGATAATATCACAGCTGTCAGGAAAGGTTCTTGAGAGTGATGATTTGTTCTGGCAATGGAAAGGCGGTGGAGAAGAGGCACGGGCTGTGTCCAGGATGAGAGAGTCAGTGGTTAGGGATAGGGCATTGTAGGGAGGACAAGAGCTGGATCTTCTAACCTTTGTCTGATTAAAGGGTAAAAGCAAGCAGAAGACAACAGGTTCTGTGTGGAACAATGGGTTTCCCAGTTATGATGGCTACCTGCGTTCATGAAGAATGCATACCCACACCCAGCTGGAGAGGAAGCCGGGTGGGTGAGGATGTGCCTCGCTGTTCACTCGCTGTGTGATGCGGCTGGACTAGGGGCTGTCCGGGAATCTGGCCCAGTATCATCTCTGGTGTGTCTATGAGGGTGGTTCTGGAAGAGATCAGAATCCGAACCACTGGGCTAAGTGCAGATGTGTCCTCACCGGAGCAGCTGGACGCCTCCATCGTTGAAGATCTCGAGGGAACAAAAGGGCGGAGGAGGGGAGCGCCGGCTCTTCTGCTTGACCTGCGACATCTGTTCTCTCCTGTCCTGGGTGCGCCTGCTTCTGCGGTCCTCAGGCTCAAGTTGAGATTTATGCCCTTGGCTCCCACGGCAGAACCCAGGACTAGAATTTCACCACCAGCTTACCTGAGCTTCCAGCTGTGAACCGCTAACTGTGGACGCTCCCAGCTACGACTTCCATACTGAGTGAGCCAGTCCTTCAGAGCGAACCTCTGTCCATGTCTCTATCTATCATCTATCACCTACCTACCTACCTGCCTACCTTCCCTGTTGGTTATGTATCTCTGGAGAACCCTAACACAGGTCCCAAGCAAAATTAAATTCACAGACAGGTGGATTGGAGTCCACGATAACAGTTCTCACCTTGAATTGGGAATGGATCTTCAAATTAGGGACCCAGGGCCTCGGGTCAACAGGTCAAAAGGTAGACATTGTCCACAGGACACTGACTTTGCAATGGGGAATGTTGTGGGGGGTGCTCATGAGCAAATGTAGCCCTCCAACCTTTTTTGTTTAAAGATTGATTTATTTGAAAGCAGGGTGACAGATCAGTTTTCATCCACCAGTAGATAGCCACTATGGCCAGGCCAAAGCTGGGAGCCAGGGTGGGTGGCAGGGCCCCAAGAACTGGGCCCTCCCCGCTGCCTCCCCAGGAGCGTTAACTGGGAGCTAGATTGCTACCAGGGCAGCTGGGACTGCAGCCATTGCTCCAATGTGGGACCTGGGTGTTCAGAGCAAGAGGGCTCGAGGTTGGTGTAGCTTCTTGAACTGGGAAACTGTTTCAGTTCATTGTTGTTTTGAGTTTAGTTTTCCAGTCTCTCTTTTCTTTTACATGACTTTCAGAAGATCTATTAATATTCAGTGTCACAGCAGAGCTGCGAACCAAGTGACAGGAGAGTCACTGACTGCTTGGGGTGATGACGGCCTCCTCCCTCCCTCTCCTCATTTTGAAACTGTCCGATTTTACTGACATGAATCATCTCCAAGTGACTTTGTTTCACAAGAAAGACAAGGTGCGGAGTGGCATGGAACGGTGCCCATCCTGAGGTCTTTGCCCACATCTCCGTCTCATTGCCCAGGTACCTCCTGGTCCCCTAGGGGTCTGGCTGTGGGTCAGATTGGCCTGAGTGCCTCCTCGCGGCCCTGACCCCTTGCCAGGGAGGGAGGTGAGCACGGGACTCAGCTGTGACCAATGGGGTTTGATTGCCTGTCCACTGGAGGAGGGCAGCTTTCCTCTGTCCAGATAAGAGTGGGAGGAAGAGTTCTGTTTTTTCCTACTTCTGTGGGTGGATTTGATGCTTGAAATTCCTTAAGGAACTTTGCAGAAGTTTGGGCTTATACCATTAGGAAAAGGCAGATAGGTACTGGAGAAGGGGGTGGGTGCTCGGAGCCGTAGCTAAGACCCCAGTGGGAGGCCCACATCCCATAGAGGAGTGCCTGGTTCCGGTCTGGGTTCCTCTGCTTCCCATCCAGTGCCCTGCTCAGGTAGACCATGCCAGGCAGCAGGTGAAACTTCCGGTATCTGAGTCCCTGCCTCCCATGTGGGAGACCTGGACTCAGTTTCCAGCTTCTGGCTTTAGCCCGCCCTGAGGATGGAAGATCTCACGCTCACTCTCGCCTCTGCCTTTAAAATAAAATGGAAAATAAATTATTTTTTAAAAAATAAAAACGATACCATGGAAGCCTAGACATCGCCTGGGAGCCCATGGCGTCAGGAAGCTGCTGAGTTACGCCAGCCTGCAGCCCTGCTGGGGGTGTGGCTGCCTCCCTGAGTGTTCACACTCTTAGATGGGAGCTAGGAAGGTAGGCCGGGGTGTGTCAGATCATGACTTTTCAAAGCTCAGATTCAAATTTTTAGAATTTAATTTATTTAAAGTTATTTTTCTTTATTTGAAAGGCAGAGTGACACAGAAAGAGATTTTCTATCTGAGGGCTCACTCCTCAAATACCCACAGCAGCCAGGTTGGAGTTAGGACAAAGCCAGGAAGCTGTAACTGCATCTTGGTCTCCCACATGGGTGGCAGGAACCAAGTACTTAAGCCACCATCTGCTGCCTGTGTGTTGACAAGAAGTGGAATCAGAAGCAGAAAAAATAGAACTCAAACCCAAGCCCTCCCATGTGGTGCACAGGCACCCCAAGTGTCAGCTTCACCCATGGTGCCACAACGCCTGCCCCTCAGTTTAAATTCTTAAGACTGTGTTTTAGCCGGCACCGCAGCTCACTAGGCTAATCCTCCACCTTCGGCGCCGGCACACAGGATTCTAGTCCCAGTCGGGCCACTGGATTCTGTCCCGGTTGCCCCTCTTCCAGGACAGCTCTTTGCTGTGGCCCGGGAGTGCAGTGGAGGATGGCCCAAGTGCTTGGGCCCTGCACTCCATGGGAGACCAGGAGGAAGCACCTGGCTCCTGGCTTCGGATCAGTGCGGTGTGCTGGCCGCGGCAGCCATTAGAGGGTGAACCAATGGCAAAAGAAGACCTTTATCTCTCTCTCTCACTGTCCACTCTGCCTGTCCAAAAAAAAAAAAAAAAAAAAAAAAGACTGTGTTTTACATACACACACGCATTCAAAACAGAAACTTTCAAAAAGTTCATGGAAAATACATAATATGAAAAAAGTGTTGATTTCAGAATTTTTTTATACCAAAATAAACTTTTCATTCCATTTTCCCACAAACTTTTTAAAGTACCCACTTTTTAAAAAAGATTTATTTATTTATTTATTTATTTTTAAAGATTTATTTATTTGAAAGAGTTACACAGAGAGAGGAGAGGCAGAGGGTGGGGGGGGGGTCCTCCATCCGCTGGTTCACTCCCCAAATGGCCGCAACGGCCAGAGCTGCACCCATCTGAAGCCAGGAGCCAGGAGTTCCCTCCGGGTCTCCCACATGAGTGCAGGGGTCCAAGGGCTTAGACCATCTTCTACTGCTTCCCCAGGCCATAGCAGAGAGCTGGATTGGAAGAGGAGCAGCCGGGACTTGAACTGGTGCCCATATGGGATGCAGGCACTGCAGGCCAGGGTGTTAACCTACTGTGCCACAGCACTGGCCCTTACTTATTTATTTGAAAGAGTTAAAAAGAGACAGAGGGAGTGACAGAGAGGTATCTTCCCTCTGCTGCTGGTTCTTTCCCCAAATGTCTGCAATGACCAGGGCTGGTCCAAGCCAAAGCCAGGAGCCATTAACCTCATCGAGGGCTTCTAAAGGGTGGCAGGGGACAAAATACGTGGGTCATCTTTTATTGACTTACCTGGCATATTAGGAGGACGCTAGATCAGAAGTGGAGCAGCCAGGACTCAAACCGGCTCCCATATGGGAGTGGCTTTCCCACTACAATGCCAGCCCCTTAAAGTACCTGTGTGTGTGTGTGTGTGTGTGTGTGTGTGTAACTTGTTTTACAAATACATTGAGTGGATATATCTTCTTAAATGGATCTAGAAAAGTCTTACATTTCGTTTATGGGTCTTTATCTTGAAATGATGGCAGCAAGTTGAAGTCTCAGTGGACATACTGTCAAGTGCAGGATGCCATGTGGCATTTGGGCCGTAGTCAAGGAAGAAGCTGTGCCTGTGTAAACCAAGGGAGTTCTAGTGATTGAGCCATAGCTTTATGAAATGTGTGTTTGTGAAACTCTCACTTTCCAGGTTAGGAACCTGGGGCAGGTGTTGGGCTGGAGAGTAGGAGGCAGGTCGGGACGCCTGCGTGCTATATCAGATGGCCCAGCTGGAGCCCAGAGTCGGTGCCTGGCTCGAGCCTCTGCTGGTGCACAGCCTGTGTGGCAGTGGTGATGGCTCACGGGATTGGGTTCCTGCCCCCATGGGAGAGACCTGCATTGAGTTCCCAGCACTTAGCTTCAGCCAGGGAACCAGTGCTGGCATCGAGCGAATTGTGTCTGCACGTGGCAGCTCTCTTGCTCTCTAACTCTCAAATAAACAAATACAAATTTAAAAGACAAGAAGAACAAGCAGTGGTGCCTCCAAGGCCATTTTGAGGCTGCTCGTTGAAGAGCGTGTTAGCAAGCAGGCCTGGGTGTGACCAGACGCCTTCCTGAGTGTTCCTGAGGATGTCCAGGCTTCGTCACAACAGTGCCAGCCGTGACGTGCTGCCCACACTGCACGGCTCATCCTCCTGTGTGTGGAGGCAGAAATTGTTTCTCATTTTCCTGATATCTCCCAAGATATGGCCAGTGAGGCCCTGGTGAGTCAAAGAAAAGCCTTAATACAGCAGGTTAAGAGACTGAAAATCACTTGGAATTTTTGAAAGATTATTTTCATGTTATTTGAAAGGCAGAGAGAGAGTGCGAGCACGCACGTGAGCTCTTCCATCTGTTGGTTCACTCCCCCAGAATGCTCCTGGCAGACAGGACTGGGCCAGGCCAAAGCAACGCAACCGAATCTCAATTCTGGTCTCCCACATGGGTGGTAGGGACTTGAGCCATCCCCCTGCTACCTCACAGAATATGAGTTAACCGGAAACTAGAACTGGATGTGGAGCTAGGACTTGAGCCCAGGCACTCGATCTGGGATGTAGGTATGCAAATAGAAGCTTAACCACTGTGCCCAAGGCCCATGTCTTGGGATTTTTAATGATAAAAATCCTTTTTTAAAAAAGTAGACTAGTTGGATATTTGTTTTGTTGTTAAATGTCTTCCAGACGTCCACATGTTAAAGGCTTGGTCCCCAAAGTCTTCTGTTAATGGTTCTAGAAGGGTAGAAGGTTGATCCACTTACTGTGTTAGGGGCCTCTGGGAAGTGATTAGATTGCATTAGGTTCTTAGGGTAGAACCCCATGGTGAAATCCTGGGAGCTTTTTTTTTTTTTTCTTATAATTTACTTATTTGGAAAGCAGAGTTACACAGAGAAGGAGAGAGACAGAGAGAAATCTTGCATTCTCTGGTTCATTTCCCAAATGGCCAAAAAGGCTGGGGTGGACCAGGCTGAAGCCAGGAGCCTGAAACTCCTGCTGGGTCTCTCTCGTGAGTGGCAGGGCCCCAAGCGCTCGGGCCATCTTCTGCTTTCCCAGGCACATCAGCAGGGAGTGGGATCGGAAGTGCAGCCGCTGGATCTTGAATCTGCATTGAGTTGTGATGCCTGTATCACAGGTGGCGACGTAACCCAAAGTGCCACAACCCCGGCCCCTCCTGGGGCTTTCCAAGGAGAGATGTGGCCGCGCACTCCCTGTTGCCATGTGGTGCACTGCACCTGCCCAAGATTCCGCCAACGAGAGCACCGGCACCAGAGGCTGCACCGCAGGGGCTTCGTGGTCTCGGGCAGTGAAGCTCCAAACCCATGAGCCCAAACACGCCTCTTTGTGAAGCTGGCTTCTCCCAGATGCTTCGTGGTATAATGAAATGCTGCTACAAAAAGCCAACAGAAACCCTCATGCACCTTTGCATTCTGACCTCTCAGAACAAGGTGACATCAGCAGATGAGACTCTGGCTGCTTGCAGAGAATTCTGGGACTCCAGAGACCATCACGGCCCCTGAAGTGGAGGCTTTCTTGTACCGGGGACTTCAGAAAGTTTGTGGAAAACTGGAATGGAAAGATAAATTTATTTTGATACAAAAAATAATTGGCTTCTGTGCACCCTTTGAGAGCGCCTTGTATTTACGTGGAAGGCTTCTGGAAGAGCAACAGGGAAAAGTGAAGAATGAGCATTTGTTAACTCCCAAAGAACATAGCCAGAGCAATCACCCTCCTCCAGTGGTTTTGCAGATAAAGGTATCCTTGGCTTTAGGGCTGATTATCTTCGCAAAATTCCAGCCTCTTTAGCACAACGAGAGCACAAATGTAAATGATAATCATGTCAATGCTAATAACTACCATACATATAATAGCAGTAGTATACAGTTGCCAACAATAGTCACATTGTTGAGCAATTACTGTGTTCCACACACTGTGTTAAGCACTACTTATATGTTTTATTTAGTGCTTACAGTTACTTTGTAAGCCAGGTATAGTCATTATCCTCATTTTTGTTTCTTAAAAGAATAATAATTGTTTTTGAAGATTTATTTTATATATTTGAAAGGCAGAATTACAGAAAGAGAGACAGAGATCTTCCATCTGCTGGTTCACTTCCCAAATGGCTGCAACAGCTGTGGCTCGATCAGTCCCAAGCCAGGATCCTGGAGTACTATCTGGGTCTCCCATGTGGGTGCAGGAGCCCTAGTGCTTGGGCCATCCTCCACCGTGTTCCCAGATGCATTGGCAGGGAGCTGGATTGGAAGTGGAGCAGCAAGGACTTGAACCAGCACTCATATTGGAGGCTGGCATTGCAGGAGATGGCTTAACGTGCTGCGCCACAGTGCCGGCCCCATTCTCCTGCTTGTATAGGAGGTAACTGAAGCAACACTTCAGTAGTTTGTCCAGGGTCCAACTTGGTAGACTTGGGATTTGAATCTCGATTTGTCTGATGGCAATACCTGTGTCCTTTTCAGATGACCCATAGCTTCCTCTCTGTGAACTCCAGGAGCGTGGAAGCAATGCTGTGTTAAGCCTATGCACCCAGCCTACAGTGCATGCTCAGCAGGTGGCAGGCACTCCTGAAGTGTTTATGAAAGCATCAGTGAGCTCATAGAAGTGCAGTTTCCACCAGGGCTCCAGCCACTTGTCTGCCACTGACCACTCTCCCCAGAAGCCCTGTTAATGCAAAGTCATTGACACAGGCTAAGAGGGGCCAGTGACCCCGTCCTGTACGTGGGCTACTCCAGGAGTCGTATCCTTCTCTGCTTCTTCCACTTTTCCTCTACCCCCAAATGGAATCCCTTTCTAGAAGACAAAATCTAAAGTTCATTACTGATTTTCAAACTCAGGGAGAGTGATACTGGCCCCTTTTCTCACCTCCCAGGCACAGGCTCACACTGTGTCCCAGTCTGGCAACTTGGGTTCCCTGTAACTTCCAGCTGGAGAGACAGTCACATGCTCAAACATCAGATTTGGTCCATGACTTCTTTGGAAGGGCTTTTGCTGCATGTGTTGATGATTGAGCGAAGCTAATGGCTGCCCTATCTTGTTCTGTAATAGAGACGTAATAGTTGAGATGTTTTTGGCTGCAACCGAATCCCTGAATAATGCTGGCTTAAAGCATAAGGACAATGTGTATCTCCTACAGCAAAATAGCCACAAGAGGGTTCCAGGGTTGGTTGATTGAGCAGTTCGATGATGTCAGTGCTCTGCGTCACCTTGTCTTCTGTTCTCTTGGCTGTACCCTCATGGTTTCTTTTTTTCTTTTCTTTTCTTTTCTTTTTTTGACAGGCAGAGTGGACAGTGAGAGAGAGAGACAGAGAGAAAGGTCTTCCTTTTGCCATTGGTTCATCCTCCAATGGCCTCTGCGGCCGGCATGCTGATCCGAAGGCAGGAGCCACGTGCTTCTCCTGGTCTCCCATGGGGTGCAGGGCCCAAGCACTTGGGCCATCCTCCACTGCACTCCCAGGCCACAGGCTGGCCTGGAAGAGGAGCAACCGGGACAGAATCCGGCGCCCTGACCGGGACTAGAACTCTGTGTGCTGGTGCCGCAGGCGGAGGATTAGCCTATTGAGCCACAGCACTGGTCCCTCATGGTTTCAAGATTGCTGCCACCACGGCAAGCATGTTCACATGATCCAACGTAGAGCAGAAGAAAAGAACAGGGATACTTTTCCCAGAAGCTTCCAGCAGACCCCATCTAGAGAAGTCTGCATCGGGTTGGGTTACAGGGCCAACACACCACCCACAGAGGCTGATCCACCACCTTCCCACAGCCCTGACCTCGTGACACTCTCCTGCTCGGTTGCTGCCAAGGAGCTCTCTTGTAAAGAATGGATAATGCATAAAAAGCAAGCGATTGTCCCTGGGTGGTGGCACAGCATGAGACTTCCTTTCTTCAGAAAGTTTTATGCAGCAAACACGTGTTACTTTTAAAGTAATTCCAAACGTAACAGAAACTTTGCAATGGAATGGGCAACTCCTATAGACCTCGTACCCAGTTCACCAGTATTTGACATTTCACCATTTGCTTTTATTTGTTTGCTTTCTATTTTTTTAAATCAGTTTGAGGTCTGCAGTTATCATTCCCTTTTCCTCTCTAACATTTGGGTGTGTACATCCCAAGAACAAGAATATTCTCAGGACTGGCACTGCGGTGTGGCAGGTAAAGCTGCTGCCTGCAGTGCTGGCATCCCATATGTGTGCAGGTTAGAATCCCGGCTGTTCCACTTTCAATCTGGCTCTCTGGTGTGGTCTGGAAAAGCAGTAGAAGATGGCCTAAGTGCCTGGGTCCCTGTACCCGTGTGGGAGACTTGGAAGAAGCTCCTGGCTTCTGATCAGCATAGCTCTGGCCTTTGCGGCCATCTGGGGAGTCAAACAACAGATGGAAGACTTCTCTCTCTCCTCTCTCTCTCTCTCTCTCTCTCTCTCTCTCTCTCTCTGCTTCTCTGTAACTCTGCCTTTTAAATAAATAAATCTTTTAAAAATTCTGAAAGATTAGCAGAATAGTTATAAAATTTAGATTTAATGTTGATACCTCAGTTTTTAAATCTACCACCCCTATTCTAATTTTGTCAGCTGTTTCAGTTCTGTCCTTCATAGAAATTCTTTTCTATAAGCAACGTAAATCAGGAGAGTGTGTTCAGTGTCCTTTCCTGTCTGTCTGATGTCCTTTTGCCCGGGCCATTTCCTCAGCCTTTCTTTGCCTTTCCTGCCCTCTGGAAGGGCAGGCTTGTGATCTCACTGAATGTCCCTGAATTTGCATTTGCTTGGCGTTGCCTGGTGATTGGGTTCTGACTGTGCCTTTTGGCCAGTGTTGCCCACGTGGTGTGGGCCTTTCCAGGTGTCCCTGGAGCTGTGCCAGCTCGCTCTGCCCCTCCGTGGCAGCGGGAGTTTTGATCACCTGGACAGTGTGTTGCCTGAGCGCCACACTAATGTATGGTTGTTTTAATTGTAAAGGCTGATTATTTCAAAATAATAAATTAGAAAAGATCGAGAAAGTGGGAATCAAATTTAGATGAAAGAATTGTATGGCCTGCTCTCTCTCCTGCACAAAGAACAAGGAGTGGTAATGAATTTGAGAGGTAGAAATGGGACATGGAAGCATTAGGCCGCGGATAGGAAAGTGAGGACTGCAGAGGGTTAACTCACCCAAGGTTAGTGGCAGAGCCTGAGCCAGGACCAGGGGACTCTGTCCCTGATCTGTCACCTTCCGGCTCCACTGCCCCTGTGAGCCCAGGGACTCCAAGTGCTTCCCCTGCTCAGCCACCACCAAAGCTCTTTTGAAAAGAAGAAATCCCATCCCTGACTCCATGCCCCTTGGGATTCCAACACCCCAGGGCCTTGATGAAGACCGCAGATCTGTTCACTTGAAAGCACTATCCATGTCCCAACCGGAAATGAGATTCCTGTTTTATCATTTAAATGAGTTACCTTATTCCCCCAGTTATCTCAGAAACACACTTCTCTCTGCTCAGAGCTCACAGCTTGGAGCCAGTGAGGAATGAGATAAACACAGCCGGGCTCCAACATGCTGGGTTCCTTCCACAGAGGTGCCTTTGTGTGTATGACTTGGGAGCAGAAGAAGGATGATGGTATTTTCCCCCCTGGCTTGAAACGGAGTCAACTGTGCTATTTTGAAATCTGCCGAAGGCAGACAGGCCAAGAACCTATAATTGTAGAGTGATGGTCTTTTCTGGCAGCCTTGTGTGTGTGTGTGTGGACTGTGAAAGGCAATACTGGACCAGTGGTGGATTCAGCGCCTGGAGCTGAGGTTTAGGGCCAGTGCTGTCACTGCTTAATGTCGTTCCTGTATTGCTGTTTGGTTCACAGTGACAAGTATGGGCCTGGGTGTGCCTCTGCTTCCCCAGCTAGTGATGGGATGACTGCTCCCGTGCAGTCGCACCGGTGTTGCCTAGAGAGCACACTGCACGCAACATTCTTGGAGGCCCTTCCAAGTACGGGCTGGGGGACTGCTTGGGGCCGAAATGCATCCCTTCCACAATTCACAGTCGTGTCAGCCTGCCCCTGTACTGGTGAGAGGGCTTTTAAAGACTTCAGTTAAAATGAGATCATTGGTGTGGACCTTACTCACAAAGACCATGAGAAGACCCCGCGGGAAGGCAGCCACCTGCAAAGCAGACAGCTCCACCTCGCACTCAGCCTATAACCGTGAGAAATGAGACCTCTGTTGTCGAAGCTGCCCGATCTGCGAGGCTTTGGTACGGGTGTCCTGGCAAGTGAATACGGGTCCTTGGGAAAAGTGCTTCCTCCTCCAGGGCAGGATAACTGAATAATTGCAGGCCAGGGAAAGAAAGAAAAGCATGAGACCGCTCGTTAAGAAATTCTTTGTAATTGGGGCAGGCGTTTGGCCTAAGACGCTGCTTTGGACGCCTGCGTCCAGCATCAGAGTCTGTGGGGTACTGCCCAGCTCTGACTCCTGACTCCAGCTTCCAGCTCTGACTCCTGACTCCAGCTTCCTGCTCATTCAGACCCTCGGAAGCAGCTGTGATGGCTCAGGAAGTCGGCTCCCTGGCACCCGCGTGGAAACCTGTATTGAGTCTTCAGCTCCAAGCTTCAGTTTGATCCTGGCCATTAGATATTTGGAGAGTAAACCAGCAGAAGGGAGTTGTCTCTGCCTCTGCTTCTTGCATAAATAAATCAATACACACATACATAAAACTTACTAAGAATTTCAAGATGGCAACAGCAGGGCCTCTAAGCCGAGGTCCCTGGGCCGCTGCACGCATCACCCACTGATGAAGCTGGTTCTGCTTGTAGACCTCAATTTCATCATGGAGAAAGTGGTGATAATCACTGCACCTACTTGTAGGGTTGCTGGGAAGATTAAATCAGATTCTAGGATAAGCCTTCAGAGCACATGAAAGGGAGACCACGAAGGGTGTTGGAAGTCTCCCATTCATCATCCTGCTGAGGTTGGGTCCCAGGCCACAAGAAAGAACCAGTTTTCTTTTTCTCTCTTTGAGGTCAGTGAGCCATTAGCCAGTGAGAGCGGAGGGTGGGGAGCATGATGTTTCAGCGCTGAGAGATTCTGCTTGGGTGAACAGAGAAGATTGGTTGATGATTTCCTTATTTCCAGTCTGAGGGTCTCTGCTGCACCGAACCAGTTTCTTTCTCCCCCTCCCTCTCTTGGCGGCTGCGCAGGAAGTAGGCTCCACTGAATGTGCCATTTGGAGCCCAGAGCTTGTAGGTCGCTGCCTGACTTTCTGACAAAAGTGTTATTATTGCCACACATATGACTCTTTTATTCTATAAATAAATAAAGCTTTAGATGGCAACTGAACGCACCCCTGATGTCTGAAATAGGACAGGACAAATATAGTCGTGCTGGTAAGATTAATCCTCATTAGGAGATAGACAAGTCTGGAGATTTTGAGTGGCGTTTTGGAAGGGGACACTGTTGCCCTTGACATATTGTTGGTTCTGAAATAATTTGGAATCCATTGTGTTAAATGGATTAGAATAAAACATCCAACACTACTATTTTTTCAAACAATAATATCACATGGAAATAGTGTTTAGGGTAAGCCATGAAGTTCTCCTAAGTCCTCTCTCTGCTCTTTCCTGCAGCTTTCAAGGCCCAGCGGACCGAAAACACCTTATTGGATCTTGTTTGGCATTTCTTTGCAGTTCTCCCACTTCCAAAAAGGAGTAACTCAGGGGTCCAGTCCTTTTCCTGCTGAACGTGAGGTCAGAATCACTGACTCACAGCGTCCTATGGTTGCCCCTTTGATAGGGAAACTCAGACTTCACAGATGGGTCCCACGAGAAAGCTATATTTTTCCTACTCGCAAGGGTACTCGGTTCAAGAGAAAAGAGGTTGTTAAGGGAATTTTTTTTTTTTTTTAGTGAAACAAGATGGTAGTCAGATATGTCTTGACTTTGTTCCCATTTATAATTAGAATAAATCTGAGCTCCTTCAAGACGCCGAGAGATCTGGCTGCTGATGTGAGCGGCAGTGGAAAGATGAAGCAGTAGTCAAGCGCCTTTCCTGTGGGCTTTGTTCTCTGCCCCCATAATCATGGCCTCTGTATTCTACTTAGGGAAGGAATGAGGTTGAACAGGGCCATGCAATTAATATAATGACATTTAATTAATATGCAATGATAATTACGTGTTGTAAACTAACACATTCGAGAATTCCCTCCGTGTGTGGCAAAACAGACCATTAAGACAGACCTGGCTGACCCACAGGAATGTCCCCAAGAAACAGGATTTAGAGATAATCTTGATCACGAAATCCTGTCTTTAGAACTTTCACTTCATTCCGGAATAAAAACACTCACTTTGTCCAGTGCGTTTCTTCCAGGGGAAGTGAAGTGCTCTCATGCTGATTTATTGTCTCATTTAAAGTCAGAGCATCAGGGTTGGGGTTGCATTGCCACAGTTTGTGCCTCTGATTGCATGCGTCATAGGCATCCTTATCAGAGTGCCTGGTGGCGTCCTGGCTACTCCGCTTCTGAGTTAGCATTCCTGGTGAGGCACCTGGGAAGACAGCAGACAATGGCCCAAGTACTTGGGCCCCTGCCACCCATGTGGAGACCAGGATGGAGTTCCTGGCTGCTGGCCCAGACCCAGCTCTTGTGGTCATTTGGGGAGTGAGAAAGTAGATGGAATATCTCTGTCTCTGTATTTCAAATCAATCAATCAATCTCAAGTAAAGAAGTCACAGCATCAATTAAGTCCTTTCAAGGTTAAGGCATTACAGGGCATTCAGCTGACTGCAGGTGTTGGAGGCATGGTGGGAAACTTGAGGAAGGAGATGGCCTCATGAGAATGGGCTCAGGATTCAACAGTGAGTCTGCTTTGCCTCTCACTCTCAGATCGGCCTCTCAGCACAGGCTCTACTGCCAAGCTGGGTTGACTCTTCCTAGTACTACTTCCTATGTAGGTGACCCTGAGCGAGTTGCTGAAGCTCTCCCAGGCTCAGTTTCTCCACCAGTGCGATGGAGTCAGCTCTCCTGGTTGAAGTGAATGTCGCTAAAGCATTCCCGATAGGAGTTGGTATGTGCCGGTGGTCAGTCATTGGTAAGATGGCTGTGATACTTTATTTCTGCAGCCGCTGCCCACTTCTCCCATGGCTTCTCACTGTTCTCCGGGGGGCTCTGCTTTATCTGATCGTTCTGCTTTTAGCTGAGCTCATTTGCTATCCCCCATGCTTCTGCTTACCCTCTGCTTCTCCTTGACTCTATTTCCTGGTTTTCAGCCTGTCTCATGCTTAGTGTCTTGGGAGAAGATTTGATTGAACTAGTTAGTGACTGCTCCTGTGGAGTTCCTTTGCTTTCTGCCCCAGGCTGTTGGCAGTTTTTTTTTTTTTTTTTAAGATTTATTTATTTATTTGAAAGGCAGAGTCACAGAGAGGCGGGGAGGAGGTGAGAGAGAGAGAAAGAGAGAGAGAGAGCGAGACAGAGAGAGGTCTTCCATCCACTGGTTCACTCCCCAGATGGCCGCAACAGCCGGAGCTGCGCCCATCTGAAGCCCGGAGCCAGGAGCTTCTTCCGGGTCTCCCACATGGGTGCAGGGGCCCAAGGACTTGGGCCATCTTCTGCTTTCCCAGGCCATAGCAGAGAGCCAGATCAGAAGAGGAGCAGCCGGGACTCGAACTGGTGCCCATATGGGATGGCGGCCCTGGAGGCGGCAGCTTTACCTGCTACACCACAGTGCCCGCCTCCGGGTTGTTTTTGATTCAGGTGGGCCTGTATGGCCCAATCCACGCCATCAAAGATGGTAACGGCCTCATGCTGTCACCAAGGGACCATGCTGTGTGTAGGGAACCAAGTCAGACTCTGTCACAAGGCCCGGGGTTTCATGGCTGCACCCCAGGGCCCTCTTCTTTCACTTTAATGCCATCCCCCACGTAGAGCAGAAACGTCAAGTGACGCTGGTTCTTGTAAGGGCACATCCTTTATTTAATTTTGCCAAGGCAGAGGTGCTGTTTCTTACACTTCCTCTTATGCAGGAATGGGTGTAGATCTTTTTCCAGAAATGGCATCTTGCAATGCACAAGGTGGTTCTTCGGCAATTACGGTATCTCTGATTTAGAATTCAGCAGTACAGGGTCACAAGAAAGCTCTCCAAGGAGAAATGAGAGTCGAGAGGGTGAAAGCACTTAGAGACACACTGAGGTGATGACTGGGACACGCTCTCTTTGCTTCCTTCATACCCTGGCTGGTTTAAGAAACCACAGTTCCAATAACCTGGCAGTTCAAATGCTGCGCGGTCAGTGGCTTTCAGTGGCCAAGTCTCTCAAATGGAATGTGGAGCACGAGAAAGCAGCAGACTACTTTGTGCAGGACTTGTGAGATAGGCGCTCCAGCCCAAAGACTCACTTATCAGCAACTTCTTTGAAGTCGCCCAGAAAACTCCTTCCATGACAGCACTGATGTAAACCAGTTGTCCCATCCGCTCCTCTGCGTTTTGCTGCAGCTCACTCCTCTTAGCCTCCTTTGCCAGAGCTCTGGATTAAAGTCCAACATGCCGTTTTAAATTGTGGATTCTAGCGAAGTAGAAGAATGTTAGTTAAAGATTAGGAGAGGCTGACCAAAGAAACAGTTAATGATTGTCCAGATGAAAGGGTGAGTGGAGGGGAAATTCATGGGTCAGTTGGAGGCCTGGGGATCCTTGTGGCCCTGGGCCAGGGCATGGTGGGCACAGCAGTGTTGATGATTGGTAGTGAACCATGGGAGATTATTGGCAAGATGAGCCTTCCTTAGCCTGCAGCAGGTGAAAGTCAAGGGGAGTTCCTGGTTTTGAGTAATGTGCTGCTTTGAGCATGCTCCTGGGACCCCAAAGAGGTGTGTGCACAGTGCCTGCTGGTAGTGGGGATGGCAGGCCTGCTACCCCCAGAAAGGCCTGACACTGGGGAAGAGGCCTGGCGTGTTTGGGATGAACACTCCATGGATCATCAGCATGGAATGGAAAACTGGACTTAATCTTCTATTAAAGGAGCTGGCTACGCATTGTAGCATAGCCAATAAAGCTGCCGCCTACAATGCCAGCATCCCCTATGGGTGCCGGTTTGTGTTCTGGCTGCTCCAATTCCCATTCAGCTCCCTGCTGATGACTGGGAGAAGCAGCAGAATATGGCCCAAGTGTTTGGAGCCTTGCAGGAGACCTGGATGAAGCTCCTGGAATTGGCCTGGCCCAGCCCTGGCTGTTGTAGCCTTCTGGGGAGTGAACCAGCTGATGAAAGAGCTCTCTTTCCCTCTCTGACTCTGTAACTCTTTCTCATAAATAAATCTTGAAAATAGAGATGGCTCTCCATCTTGGTGGCCTCTCTCAGGATACAGGCCTCAGACATCCTTTGTAGGAAATTCAATTAACTAAGTTTGTAATGGAGCTAATTGCTTGAGGGAATTTAATTTGTTTAACTTAGCCATTAATTGAACTTTAATCAAAGACCATGAGAGAGCAATCACGCTTATTTTTTAATTAAAAAATGTTTTCAACTTGGACTAACACAACGCCTAAGTTGAATGTTGATTGATTTATCTTGTGGGTAACTGGAGAGTAATGAGCCTAATTGGGTTGCATGAGAAGAGTGATTAAAACGCGACTCCTCACTTGTAGCAAGATACTGTGCTGATCTACCTGTCTCTGTGGGCAGTAGGAGGACCGGATTCTTGGATGATGTCAGTGGGGACAGCTGAGTCGTGGCTTAGTGTTCACCTAAGGGACGGGAACGTGCTGATGGGATTCTCACCAATGCCATTGCTCGAATCCCATGGAATAAGGAGCGATGGCCTTTAGAAAGGCTTCCAGAGCTGAGCTTGTTCCATTCAGGTTTGGGGTCTGATGTGCACCGTGTGTTTTGTCCATTGTGAGTCGGGCGATGAGACTGGGATAACAGTTGGAGGCACTTAGATCCCTCGTGTCAATAATTCCCAAACCTCGGAAGACCTGGCCCACAGCAGGCTCAGAGCTTAAAGCAAAAAGACAGCGTTTATCCCTTCACGCAGTCCGTTTTTATCTAATGTGTGTAGGAAATGCGGCTCTGAGTTTTGTAAAAGATAAAACGATGAAACAAATCAGCATCCTGCCCTCGAGGACTCCAGGCAAGGTGCAGTCGATGAGGGCCATAAATCAGCTCTAACAATAATAGCACGATTGCTTTATGTCACAAGAAAAAAAAATTTACTTACGAGCGACAGTGAGTCAGGCCCTGTGCTCTGTCGTTTTGCGTACGACATTGCAGTAGCTGCTTGCCTCACCCCGCCAGGTGGATTTTAGTAGCAATGGGAACGCTCATTCCCTAAGTGAGGATGCGTTACTATGGAACATGGGTGCAGTTGTGCAGCTTGCACAATGTGGGCTGGAAGCTAACATCAGAAAGGTCAGCCGGAGGCCAAGAAGGAAAGGGCCTTGGGTGCCAGTCAAGAAACTGGCTTTTGCTCCCTGGCAAAGGGGAAGGTGTTCAAGTGTCTTGAGGGGAGTCGAGGGTGGGGTGGGGGCGGATCAGGACTGGGCTTCAGGGAGCAGCACTGGGAGGTGAAGCCCAGACAGGCTACGGACATGAACTTAGTGGATCGGGTGAGTAGACATGGAGTCCTCGGGCCTGCGCGCTTGTCTGTTAGGAGGGCAGACTGGAAGGATGCAAGGCACAGAGATTTAGATGTAGAAGGCCCAAATAGCTCTGGAGTCTAATAGACCTTGGGTTGTAATCGCAGTTTTGAGTGTTCTGGGATAATCTGCGTAGGTGAGCTTGCCTAGCCTGGCATACCGTATGTGAAAATGGCACCAATTAATTCTTGCCTTACAGGATGGTGCAGAGGATCAAATGAGACTCAAGACAGAGGTCTTTTGGGGGGAAAAAGTCAGAAAAGCAGGCTCTGGCTTGACAGGAGAGGGTTCTTTCACGACAGGTGCTCCTGACGCCAGGTGAATGCTGGCAGAGACCCCGTAAGGAAGGCTGCAGGGGCATTCCGCCTCCCGTACTTGATGGGATGCCGTTCGGGGTGCACTGCCAGTCCTCCTTTTGCTGGTCGCTGAGGGGTTTCTCTTGCTTTCCCTGTGTCTTCCTCCAACAGCGACAGCGTGTGTACAGTTCCCAGATGCCCAGGGTAAGGCTGACCGTGGCAGTAGCTAGCCGGCTCATGGATCGCCAAAGCTACACAGATGTTAGTGTGGAGCCACAGGAGCGCCGAGTGTACATTCCCGCTAGGCCAGCTGCTGGAGCCAGGACAAGGGGTGAGCTCTGGGGCCTGCCCCAGCCGCGTTGTTTTGCTTCTGCTGCAGGGTGCTGATCCTGTTGGCGTCTCCCCAGGATAGCCACGGGCCAGTGGTCTCTGTGTGTTTCAATGTTAGGAGTATCGGGATGAAGTGCAACTGTGGAACAGATTAGGAGCTGTAACTCCAGCTAAAAGGAGGGGCAAGGCGGCTGATGATCACCCCCGCGGGGTTCCCTCCTTGCCTGGATGTAACCCCTGGCTTGCACAGGACAGCTTCAGGCCTGGCTCATTTTCAGTTTTCCTTGGGAGTCTTTTGTTTCCTGGACTCTGGTGGCAGCTGTTATCACTCCAGCTGCCGAGGGGATGGGAGGCGACTTCCTGTTGTTATTCTATCCTGCCATCCCTGGGGGAGGACGTTCCCACCCCCACCTCCTGCGGCTGCCTGGCTGTGCCTGGCTGTGGTTGGGCAGAACCTTGGCCTGGATGTGGCCAGCCAGCCTCTGACCAGGGCTGGGCCACTGTTTGAGGAAGACATCTGGGGCGCAGGGCACAGAACAGGCACTGACAGGCAGGTGTGTCCCCTGGGGATAGGCAAGGATGAGTGGCTAAGAGGGAGGTAAAGTAATTGGCTTAGAAATTATCTGGGGGACTTTGGGGTTGTTGAATGAATGGTGGGTGGGCGGGGCTTTGGCCAAAGTGCCCCCTCCCCCAGAGCGGGTGAGAGAGAGAGAGAGAGAGAGAAAGAAAGAATCTTCCACTTGCTGGTTCACTCCCTAAATGGCCACAACAGCCGGAGCTGGGCCAATCTGAAGCCACGATCCAGGAGTTTCTTTCAGGTCTCCAAGCACTTGGGCCATCTGCTGCTGCTTTCCCAGGCGCATGAGCCAGGAGCTGGATCAGAAGTGGAGCAGCCGAGACTCGAACTGGTGCCCATGTGAGATCCCAGAGCTGCCCACTATGCCCCAGGGCCAGCCGGAGCATGTGTCTACATATCGGTACAACCCTAGCAACCTGGACAACAACCATGGCTCAGGTATTGTCAGGCAACGGAGGTTCTGGATGGACATTTGAGAGACTGCCCAAAGTTCTCTGAAAGGAGGCAGCAGAGGGCCTGAACACTTTGTCTCGCCTTGTAGCACACGGCGAAGTCTTGCCAGAAGACCGGATGTTAACTGAACTAGGCTTTGGAGAAGAGTGGGGATTCCAGTTAGGCCCAAAGGTGGGATCTGGGCACAGCCGTGAGATGGCAGGCGTGGAGGGGACGACTAGAGGGGAAAGGCACACAGAGGCCCAGGAGGGAGAGCTCACAGCTGGGTGCTGCAGGGGCAAGGGGGCTGGTGTGGAGGGGCAGGCGTTGATGGCGAAGCCGAACTCCAGTGGTAAAGATTCGGAGCGGGGGAACACGCAGTCGGTGGGATGGCGCAGGTGTGACGGATGACACGGTGGGAGCAGTGTCCGGCAGGTCTGAGCAGAGGCCCCGAGTCCGTGGGTTTCTGCAGGTGGTAGTGGTTGGAAGGACGTACACGGCGGACACTCAGCACCTGTGATACCGCCTCGGAGCCCACCAGCCCTCGGTTTCAACCCTGGTCTCCGGTGGTCTGAGGGATCTGCTACCGAATCCCGGCCTCTGATGCCTCCAACGCTCAGCTTCCGGGACGACTCGGGGTGGGGGCAGGCGGCCAGGCCGCGGTCCACACACGGTGAACCCGCCGGTCAGGGACGAACCCTTGTCTTCCAGGAAGACGGCGGGTGACACACGAAGCCGACGCACTCAGGTCTCCCTCGGCTCGGGTTCCAGAAACATCCCTGGGAAGCCTAGGGAACTGCTCAGACGCCCGGGGTGAACGCTGGCCGACTGGAACTGGCGGCGCAGCCGCCGCGATTTCCCTCAGGCGGGTCTCCTCAGGCGGTTCGTCGGCGCCGCGGCCCGGTTCCGCCCGCCACGCCCCCGTGGGTTCCAGCCGTCGTCTTCGCTCTGGGGGTGCGGCCCCGTTAGCCCGGGAAGCTGGCGGGGCGCGAGCCCGCAGACCTGGGCCCGGCGCCCGCCAAGTTTTGCGCGCGGCCGCGCGGGCTGGGCGGGCGCAGGCTCGTCGGGAGGATTCGCGGCGGGCCATTTTCCGCGCCGCCGGGCGCGCACTTGCCCGCGACGCGGGGGCGCTGGCTTTTCCCGCAGCCCGGGGCTCGCCGGGGGCGTTTCGTTTCGTTTCTGAGCACGCCAAGAAAAGTTTGCCGGGAGACCCGCCACCTTCATTCCCGTCCCGTGCTCGCCTTTCCATACACACAGTGGGAAAGGCAGCCGCCGCCCCCACCCCGCCCGCTTTTTTTTTTTTTTTTTCCATCAACACCCACTTCCAGCTCCAGTCTTGCTCGGCGAGGAATGTATAAAATTAGTGGACTCCTCGGAGTGACTCTCGCAGGGCCCAATCAGCGGGGGCGCACGCGCGCCGCTCCGCCCCCTGCGGGCGCTCGTTGGCTGCCTCCCGCGGAGGGGCGGGGAGAAGGCGGCAGTGGGAGGGGGAGGTACCTGGGTCTGGGAGTGATGTCAGCGCCCAGCTCGGTGCCTGCCCGGATTCCTGACATGGTGTAGGGCGGACGGGGTGGGGAAGCGACCGGGAGGACTCGCGCTCCGCCCGCCTGCGGCCGCACCGCGTGCCGGGCTTGGGACTCCGAGGGGAGCTGAAGCGGAACGTGGGGAAGCCGGCGCCCGCGCCTCGCCGCCCCGCAGGTAAGGGCGACCGGCGCGGCTCGGGACCGGGGAGGTGGCACCGTTGTGTGCTTGTAGCAGCGGCTGCTGCTGCTGCTCCTCCGCCCCGGGCCGGTTTCCTTTTCCAACTCATTCCCGTTTCCTTGGGGGGCAGCGGGCACTCAGTGAGAGTGCTCCTGGGGGCTGCAGCCGAGCCCTTGTGGCTCACGTGTGTCTGCCCGGTGGCAGTCACCCCCAGGGGCGGACGTGCGGGGGTCCCGTCTATGTCCTTACGCGCGCACCCCGGTACCCTGGCCCCTCGGTGATGATAGGCGAGGACCCCAGGGAGCGCCGTGAGTTGTTGGGTGGAGGTGTTTCAGAATGCCACAAAAAGTTTATGAACCGCTGACTCCAAAATTAGGCTTTGGGAGAAGCAAAGTTTTTGCCCCCCTCCTTAGTCCTCCTGTGGCCTGTTACGTATCTTGTAGATCGCTGTAAAACCCGGATTTGTGTAGTCCAGGCAGGCTGAGAATGAGCAGCTCTGGGGAAGCCGGCTGCGGGGGGCACGCCCGTGAGACCCTGCCTCCTGCTGGCGCTGTGACCCGAGGGGCTGGGAGTCCGCGGGGGTCCTGCCGCGGCCGGGAGTGGTGTTTCCAGGGTCCCCCCCCTTTTTTTCTTCAGAGAAGCGAGTTTTCCCATGGAAAGAGGGTGGAAGGTGTGGCATGCCGACCTGGGCATTCCCCGTGTGGGGCCGACGCAAACCCTGGCTTTGGGGAGGATCCGCACAGCACAGGGGCGGAGAACTTGGTTTTTAAAGTCCAAGTTTGCTGTCGAGGGAGAGCCGCTGCCGGTTAGGAGGAGAAGCCCGAGTTTGAGAAGTGGGAGACCGTCGTTCTGATTTGCTTTAAGGCAAGGAAGAAACAGACCCACCTGTGGGCTCAGTCCGGTTTCCCCTTTCTCTCTGGCGGTTCCCCAGCAGTGGGAGCCTCTTGCGGCCAGGTCTGCAGGAAATGAGCCTGGACCTCATTGTGAGTCAAACGCCACCCGCCCGGCCCCTGAATGCAAAGGGCAGATCCAAGCGTGGGGGAGAAAAAAGAAGCCACAGCCCGGAGTCAGGAAATGCGACCGAGGACTCTTCCTGGGGTTCTCTCTTTGAAGTCCCGGGGACAGTTGGTTGCAGGGCTGGAACGAAGTGTTTTGCTTCCCGGTTGTTTATGGCACACCTGGGTCTGCATTGTTCTTCCTCGCTGGAAAAAAAAAAAAGAGCCCAGCCTGGGTAAAGATTTGCAGGCTTTTTATGAAAAGGCAGTGAGTGCCTTAAGGGGAAAGACCAGAGTGTTTTCTTTTTGGCTTTGTGTTGTGGAGGAGCGCACTGAAAGTGCTGATGGCTCTGTAGTAAGGGTGAGCAAGTAAGGGTGTAGCTGTGTTCTAGGCAAAGTGCTCAAAGCATCCTGTATTTGCAGTGCATGTTTTCTGTAGGAAGGAGGTGGGGGTGGGGGGTACCTGTGGGCTTTGGGGAGCTCCCTGCAAGCAGCTGTTTGTGCGCCCACGCTGCAGCCTGCGAACCTGAGAGATTGAGCTGCAAGAACCAGTCAGGTGAAGGAGATGTTATCTTGATGGGCCGGGTTTTCATCATGGCTTTTTTTCCAAGAAGCTGGTCCTGGTTTGGGGGCTTGGCTGTGCCACAGTCCTAAGTTGGACTCCCAGTTTGAGTCCTAGTGGCTCTGCGTACTCAACTTCCTGTTTTAGAGGACAGCTGGGAAGGGTGTTTGGGATCCGGTCTTGGTTAGATTCCCTTTGACCAACAATCATTACAGGCCCAGTCACCATGAGGGCACTTGGCGAAGTTTATGAAAAATAGGAGTTAGCTTTTGTGCAAAAAAAAAAAAAACAAGACGCACAGAAGTCCGCACAGGTTTTTTGTGAAGCACACCTCCATGAACTATTTTGAAGACCTGGCCTGTTGCTTATAGCGTTGGGGTCGTCTGGCCTTGATGGACACACGTGGACTTGACAGTCAGTCCTCCTTGTAGTGTCAGACCCGTGGTGCCTAATTTCAACGGTGTTGTGGACATTTTTGGGGGAACAATTCCTCGAGGTTGAGTTCCTTACAAGTGTGGCATTCTTGTCAGCCACCGTTCCAGCCCGAGATAAATCAAAGCAAGGTCATTTTCCCCATAGTCACCGACGAGCCAGTGCCTTTAAAGACCCGTCTTAATACTCGTGAGTGTTTGTGATTTTTAAGTCAATTTAGAACATGTTGATGATTTGTTATACTGAAATCGGCTTTTGGAGGTTTTCACTTCGACTTCTCAAAGGGCCTCTATCCTAAGCAGCGCCATTTTCCAATTGTTAACTGAAAGACCTCATTCATCTGTCGTTTCAAGATACTATTACGTGTCGAGGCCTGATCTGAATGACCTTTCCAAAACAGTGAATGAATGAAGTAATGAGTGTGGCTCCATTCATATTTGGGTCTGTGTGTCCCGGTTCTTTTTTTTTTTTTTGAATAGCAGAGACACAGAGACAGGCAGGCAGGCAGAGAGAACTCTCATCTCCTGGTTCCCTCTCCAAATGCCTGTGATAGACAGGGCTGGGCCAGCCTGATGCTGGAGGGTTCAGAACTCAATCCAGGTATCCTACATGGGTGAGCGGGGCCCAGCTCCTGGAGCCACTTACTTGAGAGTTAGCAGTTGGCTGGAATTGAGAGTGGAGCTGAGACTTCAACCCATATACTTCGATATGAGACTTGCTGTCCCAACTGGCATCTTAACCCCTATGCCACATGCTCACCCAAGACTTGATCCTTTATTAAAGGAACGTGGCTTAAGGTGAAAACACAGGCAGGAAGTATCATATAATGACATTCTTATTTTCAGATATTTCCCTAGAAAGTCATATTGGTTCTGAAATTAAGAAAAAAAGAAATCATACTTGAGCAGCCAATTGTGAAATTTTCCTGGGAGTCATACTAAGTATTGCTTTTTCTTTTCTTTATTTTTTTAAAACCACAACCAAACAGATGAGTTTCAATAAGAGTCCGAGCTGTTACGATTAGCATTGCTGCTGGCTGCTGGGTGTTGTCTGAGTGCAGAAGGGACAGAGTGTCCACCGTCCTGGCCAGCATTTTTGGTTGATATGTTCACGACTGAATTAGCCATCAAACTGTCCCCAAACTGACACTGTCCCAAAACTGCTCTGGGCTTGTGCAGTTCCCTGCATCTGTAGCGTGTTGTGTCATTTGTTTCCCAAATTCACCGCAGTGCATGTCAGAACCTTCTAGTAACAAACCCTACAGCTTTTGTCACGTATATCACCACCACAGAGACTGATGCTTTATTAAATGGAGCTTGAACTGAACTGAATTAACTCACCCTACCAAATACAAAGACCCTTCTATTTCTTTTCCACTCTTTATTTTAGAGTAATTACTGATGCTAGCTACTTTGACTTAGCTGCTGATGTTTCAAAAAGCCAAAAAATACTTTAGTGTTTTTCTTCACTTTAAAAAAAACTGAAATGCCAAACAGTTGGGTTTTAGGTTTAAAAATGAGCCCTGATGGGAGTTTTAAGTTCGCACACTTGTTAGGCAGTTTGGGGGAGGGGTGGAATGGGACTGGGTGAACCAAGTCCAGTCTATACCTAAGAGCTTGTTTTTCTGAAAAGGGGCTTTGAACTCTGCGTGGTCCAGGAGGGTGTGTTGTCATAGCTTGTGGCTGACCTTGGTTTTGGGTCTCCGGCCCCTTGCCGTGATTCACCCTTTGACCGGCCCACATGCACACATCCTTGTGTTTGTTGGCAAGGGTGAGGAGTTCAGAATAGAAAGATATTTGGTGGTTTCTGTCCCGTGGTCCACCTTACAACGCCCACGACTGAAGGAGTTGTGCAAATGCAAATTAGACTGAGTGCCCATCTTCCTGGCCCATGCTAGGCTTACGCAGGAAGAAGGTTCTAGAATATTTGGGCTTGGCTGGAGTTTTTATGGACACCTTCTGAACTCCAGAATGAGTCTGAATACTTTAACCTCTGATTTAATTCAGGGGAATCAAGCATTTGACGTAAAAACACGCACAAGTTCAGGAAGGTGAGTGTGTTCCTTCCGTGTGTGTGTGTGTGTGTGTAAGCAGGGCAAAGCTAATTTCTCCTGATGGAAGAGCTATTTTCAGGGATGAGTCTATTTAACACCATGGGGGCTGATTTTTGGGCAGACCAGGTAGTTCTGGGAAGAATTAGGTAGTCCTGCCGGAAAGTGTGTAAGTGTTGTCCTGGCATGACTGTAGAGCTGTATCCCCCCCCCCCCCCCCCCCCGGTGCCCCTGTTGCCTGCGTTTCTGTGCTTGGGATCGAGCTCACCTACGTCCTTTGCTTCACCTTTGCCACCCTCCTCTGTATCCATAGCACTTTGCACAAATGCCATCCAACCACCCAACCACAATGGAGCTGTAGGAGTTATTAAGAAAGTTCTTTTTTTTTTCCAGTTTATTTGAAAGACAGGGAGTGTGAGAGAGGCCATCCACTGGTTCACTCTCCAAATACTTGTTGTGGCCAAAGCCAGGAGCTGGGAAACTCCATCAGTTCTCCCGTGTGAGTGGCAGGGACTCAAGTACATGAGCCATCAGCTACTGCCTGCCCAGGTGCACGCTGGCAGGGAGCTGGAAATTGGGAGTGGAGTAGGGACCCAAACTCAGGCCTTCCTGTGGGAGGTGGGCATCCCAAGCCGTGTCTGAAGTGGTTCACCAAGCACCCATCCTGATACAGGTTTATTATTTAATTTATTTCAAAAGCAGGAGAGACAGAGACAGACATAGATACCCTCCATCCACTGGTTCACTTCCTAAATGACCACAACGGCCAGGGCTGCACCAGGCTGAAGCCAGGAGCTGAGAACTCAATCCAGGTCTTCCGTGTGTTAAATAGGGACCCAGCCATGTGAGCCATCACTACTGCCTCCCAGGAAGCCACAGCTGGCAGCAGAGCCTGGACTTGACGCCAGGCACTCAGATAGGCAGTGCGGGCATCCCGGGCTGCGTCTCACTGCCTAACACTCGCCCGTCCATCCCAGTGTGAGTTTTTTTTTGAGCAAAGTTTATTGCGTTTACTTTATTTGGAAGAAAGTGAAAGCAAGGGTCAGACTCTGAGCTGCTTCCTCTGTCTAATAACTCACTTGACAGAGTGGCTGCCGTTGCACAATGCCCTTATCTTTTTGGAAAGCTCCTGCCGCTTAGGGCAGCACACACAGGACGGCTTGCTTTTGTTTGGGTTGGAATTTGAACATGCGCCACTTTGTCTTCTGAATGATGGCAGAGGCTGGCCAGCCTGGAGGGCCAAGTCCGCTCTGGGAAACAGTGACCCTCAGAGGAGCCCACAAGTCGGCCCCATGTGTCCTCCTGGCCACCTGTGTGAGGGATGTCACCTGGGTGAGTTCCCTCTGGATCTGCAGCTTGGATTCTTTTGTCAAACCGCGGCAGTCTTCCTGGATCTGCTTCCCTCATGGTGTGATTCTGCGCCGTGGAGAGAGCGTCTGACACAGACTTGGGATTCTTGGATGTTTCTTTCTGCCCAGCGCTGTGGGATGGTCTGGGATGCTGGGCACGCCGCCTCACCCTGCGGGGTAGACATAGCTTGATGCCCAGTCAGTCCCTCCCCCTCTGCCCTCCACAGTTGGTTAGGCACTGCCGCCGGGGTCCTGGCGCAGGTGTTGTAAGGAGCTAGGTGTCCCATGCCACCCGCGCTCGCATACGGGACACCCTCTGTGTGCCTCTGAGGGCCGTTGCTCCCTGCTACTTTGTCTTATTTTCTTCCCTGGGTGCAGCTTTTCTTTGTTGTTGTTGCTCTTATCTACTTATTTGGGGAGCAGAGAGACAGCTCCCGTCTGCTGGTTTACTCCTCACATGCCCGGGGCTAGGAACTGCGAAATAAATCCAGGTGTTCTGCCTGGGCGGCGGGAGTCCAGTCACTTAGCCTTCCCTGCTGTCTTCAAGGCCCTCATTAGCAGGAAGCTGGCGTCGGAAGCTCGCACTGGGGATCAGTCCCAGGCACTCTGATAGGCATCTTTTTTTTCTTTTTACTTCTAAAGATTTACTTGTTTATTTGGAAGAGTTATACACAGAGAGAAGGGAAGGCAGAGACACAGAGAGAGAGAGAGGTCTTCCATCCGCTGGTTCACTCCCCAGTTGGCTGCAACAGCTGGAGCTGTGCTGATCCGAAGCCAGGAGCTTCTTCTGGGTCTCCCATTGAGTACAGAGAGAGGTGATGACAGAGGGGCATGGACGGCAGCAACCCAGTACTGCAGAGTGTGGTACACGAGTACCTCCTTACCCTGGGTGCAGCTTTGCACTGTTGCAGTTTCCTACAGTCAGCTGTGGTCGGAAACATTAAATTGTTCCTGAACACTACAGAAATAAGCCATTCATTCGTTTTAGGCTGCATGGTGTTTTGTGTCATCCTGCTCTGTCCCATCCCCTTGTCCAGTGTCAGTGCTGTGTGTACTGCCTGCCCATTGGTCACTCACCAGCTGTCTCAGTGCTTGGGTGCAAGGCTCCCTTACTTTACTCCATCATGGCCTCAAAGCATAGGAGAGTGATGCTGGCTGTGGGGATATGCCAAAGAGAGGCATCTTGGGCACTGGGCTGAACGCCTCCCCCGTCGATGCTGTATTCTGAGTATTCCGGAGAAGAAGCTTGAGGGTTCAGAGTAGCTGGGTGGAAAGTTAGGGAGCTGGCGAGTTGGTGGTGATGGGGACTGTTGTACTTGGCTTTGGCCGTCTGTTGACTTCCTAGGAGAAAACCAGATCCTGATTTGGTGAAACTCCAAAAGCTGGGTATGGTTCTTACAGCCACATGGGATCAGAACAGTTTGTAAATTTTAGGAAAAAACTTAGTTCATCTTTTCTGCAAGAATTTAAAGGTATTCTGTATAAGAAAAAAGGGTTTTGGAGACACACAGCTCCTCAGCTTGAATCCTGGATTTGCATGTTTTACAGCCCAAGATTGGAATGTAGTTTAGCTCTGAGTCTCAGTTTTCCCATCTGTGAAATGGTAGTACTGAGATTTACGTCATAACATTTTTTTCCTGGATTAGAAATGATTAGACATTTTTAATAGAGCAGGTGTTTGGTGCAGTGGTTAAGTCGCTGTTTGGTTTGCCCACATTGGAGTGCCTAGTTCTAAGAAGAAGTTGGATCAAAGTGCAACCCAAGCCCAGATACTCCAGTATGGGATGCGGGCATGCCATGAAGCGTCATAACCACTATGCCAAATTGTATGGAAGTTGTTGTAAACATGGGTTTTGTTGGCCTTTTGGGAGGTAGATGGAGGACATCACACTGTGGGCCACAGCTAAGGGAAGCCATATGGGGTTGAGTGGGGTCCCACTGGAGGAGGTTGGTGCGGAGGCAGTTGGAGGAGGTGAGCACACACACTTGGGTTGGGAGCCAGTCGTGGACTGCAGTGGTCTTAGGTTTAGAGAAAGCTAAGTGTTAAGAGAGGTACGATATACTGGGTCTAGAGCTTAGAGGATTTTAAGGAGAGTGACAAGATTATGTTTTAAAATGGCTTTTTCTTACTTTTTGAGAGGAAGGTTGTAAGAGCTATTAATTCTAAAGATGACTGGAAGTGTTATTAGGGTATATGTGGTGTGGGGAGAGCAGAGCACCCACCCTCCATTCAAGAAGGGCACCCGTGACAAAGTTGAGAATTTTTTTGATTGACACGTGAACCTTGTGCATCTTCATGGTGTGCAGTGCAGCGTAAGTGGATCGGATCATGGAAGTAGCATTTCTGTTTCCTTACCTTTACCTTTGGAGTCTCTGGACTCTTTTAACTCTTCATACGCTCCGGCAGTGTTTATGATACGTTATTGTGAACCAAGGTCACCCCACTGTGTTCTGAGGACCTGCACTTGCTGTCTTGGGCCCGTTATCCAGTGGCCCTCTACTCTCCCCTCCCTCCACCATTGCAAGCCTCTAGTAATCACTGTTTTAAGTTTAGGTTGACTTTTTTAAACGTCCATGAGTATGCTGTATTTGTCCTTTTGTGTCTGGCCTGTTTTGCTTAACATAATGATCTCCAGTTCCACCCACTTCGCTGCAGGTATTAGGAAGCTACTCTTTTTAGGGGTGCACAATATTCCATTGTGTATTTCATATTTTCTGTGATTGTTGGTCTGTCCATGGGCACTGGATTCATCTCTTGTTTGCTACTTGGAGCCTGGGAATGCATGTGCATGTATCTTTTCGTATGCTGATTTTGTCTCCTTTGTATATATCTACCCAGAGGCTGATAGCCAGGGGGTCACCTGGTAGATCTGTTTTTAGTTTTTTTGAGGATGCTTCCCACAGGTCTCCATAATTATACTAATTTCCATTCCCACTAATAATGTATGAGTGTTCCGTTTCTACATATCCTCCCCAGCATTTGTTGTTGTTTGTCTTTTTGATAATAGGCGTTCTAACTGGAGAGAGATGACAGCTCATTGTGGTTTTGACTTTCATTTCCCTGATAACTGGTGATACGTAGCTGTTTTTCATGTAGTTGTTGGCTGTGGATATTTCCAAGGTTGAAATTCAGTGGGAAATGTGCTGAGTCCAGATGTCAGCATCTGGAGATGCCGTCATCACCTCCCGTAACCTACTTAGTGTTGTCTTGTGAAGTGAAACAATGGTACTTATCTGCTCGGGTTTTTAGAAGAGCAACAATAATAATGGCCAGTGTATGTATGCAGAACTTGTTGTATCACCAAACACTGCCTAAGTACCTTACAGCTTTTAATTTAGGTAATTACCAAATTACAGATTAGAATCTCAGGCACAGAGACACTGAGTAACTTCCCCATGGTCACAGAGATTGTGTGTGTTGGACTCAGGCAGGCATGGATTCCTGGCCACTGTCCAGACCTTTCCTAGCCCTGCCTCTGGCATGGGCCTGACCTTGACGTGTTAAAAGCCACTGAGAACTCTGAACCCATGTTATCCACTGGAAGAGGTTAAGCACGGATTCCGAAATTGAGGCTTGAAGTTTTGGCAGAATCCCAGACTGATGGGTGATCTCCGTGGGGCTGTTTAAAAAACGTGTGAGGCTGCATGAACTTCCCCAACAAGTGTGTGGACCCCAGAGAGAAGCAGGCACACAGTCCTGGAGGGACTGGTCCGGCTGCCATGCCATTTTGTGAACTTGGAGAGAGCAGGGAAGAGTGGGGAAAGGTGTGGGCTGCCCTGCAGGGGCCAGGTGGTCCAGTGTCTCCAGGTATTGTTCAGAGGTGTGGCTTTGCAGAAGGTGCAGGTAGGGGAGGTTGCCAGAAGCCTAGGGAGCAAGGGAGGAGTTCAAGATGGAGAAGGACTCTGAATCAGGTGGGTGGCTGGTTAGGACTGAAGTCCATCTTCAGGTGAGACGGAGAAAGGGTGGGGGAAGTGGAGCAAACTGTGGTCAGAGCAGGCGGTCTGCGTGGTTTTCCTGGTGTAGGAGGTAGTGAAAGGAAATGCAGTGCTAGCCGCCCCCCCAACCCCCGGAGGCTGGCCCTGGGGAAGAATGTGAAAGAATGACAGAAGTCTCTCATCTAACCAGTGCAACGTGACACATTCGCCAGCATGTGTCTCCAGGCAGGGAGTTAAGTTAGTGAAGTGGAAGGAAACTATGTAGTCTAAATAAGTAAGTGAAAGAGGAGAATGGCAGTAGACAAAGGAAAATACGGCTTGAAGGAGAAATGTGCACAAGCAGACTTCATAACGGGTCCCAGGCCAACTTGGCGGGGGCAGCAGGAGCACTGGGTGGGGAGGAACGGCCTCGGGCCGGCACGGCTCTAGGAAGTGCTCCATAGGGTAGAGGTGTGCGCTGTACAGGCCTGGGCATTAAGTGCTGCTCCTGGCTGGTTGTGCCTGGGACAGTGGTTGCAAAGGCATTGTGTTGTGGCATTTCTTCCTTCCTTCCTTCTTTTCTTTCTCTCAAGATTTATTTTATTTATTTGAAAAAGCAGAATTATGGGGGAGGTGGGCGGGGAGAAGCAGAGAGAGACAGAGAGAGAGAGAGAGGAAGAGAAAGATCTTTCATCCTCTGGCTCATGCCCTAAATGGCTACAATAGCCAGTGCTAGACCACACCAAAGCCAGCAGCCAGGAAATGTCTTTAAGTCTCCCATGTGGGTGCAGTGGCCCAAACACTTGGTCCATTTTCCATTGCATTCCTAGGGCATAAGCAGAGAGCTGGATCAGAAGAGGAACAGCCGGGATTCGAATCGGCGCCCATGTGGGATGCTGGTGTATCAGATGGCGACTTTACCCACTGTGCCACAGTACTGGCACAAGGATTGTGGCGTCTGTGCAGCTTTGCTGTGGTGATGACAGAGGGGCATGAACGGCAGCAACCCAGTACTGCAGAGTGTGGTACGCGAGTACCTCCTTACCCTGGGTGCAGCTTTGCACTGTTGCAGTTTCCTACAGTCAGCTGTGGTCGGAAACATTAAATTGTTCCTGAACACTACAGAAATAAGCCATTCATTCATTTTAGGCTGCACGGTGTTTTGTGTCATCCTGCTCTGTCCCACCCCTTGTCCAGTGTCAGTGCTGTGTGTACTGCCTGCCCATTGGTCACTCACCAGCTGTCTCAGTGCTTGGGTGCAAGGCTCCCTTACTTTACTCCATCATGGCCTCAAGCATAGGGGAGTGATGCTGGCTGTGGGGATATGCCAAAGAGAGGCTGCAGAGTGCTTCCTCTGAGTGAAAAGTGGAGGTTCTGGACTTGATGTGGAGAGGAAGACATCCTATGCTGAGCTTGCTGAGCTCTACCCTAAGAATAAATCTTTGGCCAAATAATGAAGAAAGGAAAAGAAACTCCTGCTAGGTTTGCTTTTGTACCTCAACCTGCACAAATGATGGCCACTGAGTGCCTAGTGATAATGGAAAAGACACGAACAGGAGACATACACCTAATTCCTACAGGAAACAACTAAGTTTGTGTGGGGGGAAATGTAGGGGGAAATCAGAGTTCTGCACCATCTGGGTTTTCAGGGGGTCTTGGAGTGTAGCCCCCTGCAGGTAAGAGGGGCTGCTGTACTGAAATGCAACGCGACCCGCATCAATCCATTGGTGAGTCTTCTGGGGGTTGCCTTGGGACATGTCCCCGTCTGTGTGGTGCATTTCAACAGGTGTAAGTGTTGAGCTGGTGGTTCCCAGCTGTGCCAGCTGCACAATTCATGGAGCCCAGTGCAAATTGAGAATCTGTGGTTCTCGTATTCAAAAAGCAGGAAATTCTATTAAAGGGACTCAAATGTGAAGCTTCTTTTTCTATCACGTCATTCTTTTTCTTTTTTTTTAAATATTTATTTACTTGAAAGATTAACACAGAGAAGGAAGGGGAGGGAAGTCTTCTATCCACTGGTTCAACTGGCTGCAGTGGCCGGAGCTATGCCTATCCGAAGCCAGGAGCCAGGAGTTTCTTCCAGGTCTCCCACGTGGGTGCAAGGGTCCAAGGACTTGGGCCATCCTCTACTGTTTCCCAAGCCAAAGCAAAGAGCTGGGTCAGAAGCAGAGTAGCCAGGACTCGAACCCTGGCACCCATATGGGATGTTGGCACTGCAGGCAGAGGCTTTACCCGCTACACCACAGTGCTGGCCCCTATCATGTCATTCTAAGTGAGGGAATGTTAAATTATAAATTTGAAATGACTAGCATAAAACTTACTGTTCATCTCTATATTGTGCAGTGCCAGTTTTCAGTGCGAATACAAGAGCATTGAAGCTGTGTGCAGTATTGCTGAAATCCTACAATTTTTAAAAAAGATGTCTTTTTTTAAATTTAAAGGCAGAGTGAGAGAAAGAGAAGGAACTTCTGTCCACTGCCACTGGTTTACTAACCAAATGCCTAGCCAGGATTGGGCCAGACTGAAGCCAGGAGCCAGAAACTCCATGTAGGTCTCCCACATGGGTGGCAAAAGGACCCACGTACTTGAGGCATCCCTGCCGCCTCCCAGGCACTTTAACGGGAAGCTGGACGCCCCACTGTCCTCCCTCCCGGGCCAGCATTTTCAGTGTGAGAGGCTGGCAAGGAAGTCGTGGGGACCAGAGTGCAGGATGGGGCTCCTCGCCCAGCCGTGTTCTCTGGAAGGCGTCGCCCTGCTGCTGTGTGCAAGGCAGTTCTGGGTGAGAAGAAAGGCGTTCTAGCCACTTGAGCTGTCAGCGCCCACTTGGCCTCTGACCCAGGTGTTGAACTCTCGTGTGCTGGGAGTTCCTGGGATTCTGTGCATTGTGAATTCTGCATGGGAGTGGGGTGGCCAAGAACGGTGCAGTGCCTGCTACGTGGATCTCCTCCGCTGATGTGTGTGCTCTCTTGTCACATCATTTACAAAGTCCGATTCAGAGTGTGCATTGTTAAGACTCGCAGGGTAGTGACAGCAGAGCAGTAATCCCAGCGCAGGGCCTTTCCGACCAGGGGGTCCTGTGTGACCCCCTGGGACACGGAGCAGTGAAGGTGGCCTGCTTCTACCAAGCCAGAGAGCTCACTGTTGTGTTTTATTTTTTTTAAGGCAGATAAATTAAAAAAAACAATTTTTTAAAAAGCAGCTTACTTTCATTTTATTTGAAAGGAAGGGAGACAAAGACAGATGGAGAGATCTTCCATTCATCGGCTCACTTCCCAAATGCTCACGACAGCCAGGGCTGGGCCAGGCCAAAGCCAGGAAGTGGGAACTCAATCTGGATCTCCCGTGTGGATGGCAGGGACCCAGGTTCCCAATTGGGCCCTCATTTGCTGCCCCTCGGGGTGTGCATGAGCAGGGGAGCTGGAATCAGGCGGAGCTGGGGCTGATACCAGGCACTGCGGTGTGGGATGTGGCCACTCTAGGCACGTCTTCCCCACTGTACCAAATGCCTGCTCTTCAAGTCTCCACTTCACTGTTGAGTCAGCTCTGTGGCTGGGTTCCTGGGGACACTGTCCTGGCCATCACCGTCGTTTTTACCTCTGCCGCTGCCTTGGCCCCGCGCCCCCGTCCTCGCTGATGCAGGCGCTGCGGCTGTCTCCTGGCCCCTGCAGCTGTGCCCTGCCTGTCTTGTGCGCCTCCCCCCAGATACAGCTTCCCAATCAACCTTTGGAACCGGGCCACCCTCCCTGCTCCAGGGCTTCCAGCAGGGAGGGAGCTTTGGGACAGCCTGCACGCTATCCCAGACATCTCAGCCAACTCCTAATTTGGAGCCTTCAGTTCTTGAAATTTACCTGCTGTCATTCAGATGGGAGAAAGGGAAAATGATGCCCGGAGGTGGTTTCCTGGGGCCTGGAGAAAGGGATGCATGGACAGGAGCAGCGAGGTCTCTGGGGCTGCTTGTGGAGCCGAGTGGACGCTGGTGCGGCGCTGTGGGGACCGAAGCTCTGTCCCTGGCATAAACTAAATGTGTGCTTCACAGCAGCCTGGCTGCCTTAGTTAGGAGGAGGCTTGGTCAGGTCCCGCCTGGCCCTTGCCACCACTTGTCACTCATGACCTCACCTGGGCTTGCCCCTCCCTCCAGGCTTGCCTTTCTGTGTCCCCCATTGCAGAGACCCTGGCTTTGACCCCAGAGTGGTTTCTGGTTTCTCCGCAAGACCCTCATCCTCCCCTTTGCTCCAGACCCAGGAACACTTGGCCTGGTGTCTCGGCACTTCGCAGGAATCAGGCAGTCACGATTCTGGATTTTGAATGCTCAGCTGTGTGCTGTGATTCAGGGCTGGTGCTATGGCGTAGCAGGCTCAGCCTCAGCGTGCGGTGCTGGCATCTCATATGGGCGCCAGTTTGAGTCCCAGCCGCTCCACTTCCAGTCCAGCTCCCTGCTAATGGCCTGGGAAAGACAGCTCAAGTGCTTGGGCCCCTGCCCCTACGTGGGTGACCCGGAAGACATTCCTTGCTCCTGGCTTCAGAATGGCTCAGCTCCTGCCATTGTGGCCATCTGGGGAGTGAACCAGCGGATGGAAGACCTTTCTCTCTGCCCCTCTCTCCCTCTTTCTGTAACTCTACTTCTCAAATAAATAAATAAAATCTTAGAACTTCCAATGCTTGGGCCCTTTTATGGCCACACATTTCCTATCTCGCTGTTTTTTGAAATCTTACTTGGTGATTGGTGCTTACTGGCACCGTCTCAATTTCTTATGAAGCAGCCCTGGCATGGTCTCCATGGTACACATGGGAAGATTGAGGGTCCTCTCCTAAGGCTTCTTTCTCTGTCCAACCTTTTTATGTCTTACCTTTTCACATTGATTTGTGTACTAGTTGAGGGCCATAGGATGCCTTTATCAGAACCCATGGATATAATAAGAAATGTGAAGCCTAATTTCAGCAACATGTGTGGTTCTTACCCATGGAAGAATCTCATGCTTTGCTGTTTAGAGGTGCCAGCCTGGGCCTGGTGTTGTGGTGCAGCAGGCCAAGCCACCAGCTGACACCAGCATCCCGTATCAGAGCGCTGGGCGGAGTCCCAGTAGTTCCACTTCTCATCCAGTCTTTTGCTGATGCACCTGAGAGGCAGCAGATAATGGCCCAAGTGCTTGGGTCCCTGCCAACCTAGATGGAGTTTCTGGCTCCTGGCTGTGGCCTGGACCAGCCCAGGCTGTTGTAGCCATTTGGGGCCTGGATCAGCAGATGGAAGATCTGTCTCTCTCTCACTGTCTTTCCCTCTCTCTCTGTCACTTCAAATAAATACATCTTAAAAAAAAAACAAAAACCAGCAGCCTCACTGGAGATGATTGTTTATGTTGTTTGTGGGACACTGTGTACTAACATGAACTATGGGGGAAGTTTCGGAGCTGTAAAAACAATTACTAGTGTTTAGGGTGTAGCCAGTCAACTTCCTGCTGGCTTGACTAGTTTGTTCAGTGGAGATAGTTCTGGTGTGCGGTTGGAATCCCCTGATGGAGAATGTTTTCATTAGGGGCTTTACAGAATATGTTTTGATACGCAGGGCCTGAAAAGCTGTTGTTTCCTCCTGTTTTCCTCCTCTTTGCCCACCTTGCTGCTTGCCTGCCTGCTCTGTAGCCTGTGGCATCCCAAGGAGCAGGGTGGGGAGCTGTTGGGTTTCCCTCTATTGTTTATTGTGATTTGCACTTGAAATTAATTGATTGTGATTTATACTTGAAATTAATCGTTATTTAAATTTTTTTGTACTTAAATTACACACATCTTATGGACTATTTAAGTATGATGGAAACAGTCCAGAAAAGATAACAGCTTTGAGAAAGTCATCAGCTGGTGTTTTTTTCTGTTTACTTCCATTCATGTATGTTTTCCCAGGTTGAAATGCATTGAGTATGTGAGTATAACTGTGTTCCTCTTTGTTTTTTTAATCACTGTTTTATTTGCGATTCCTCACACTACTAGAACATCTGTAGCTGTCTCTAGGACTGTCAGGTAGCCCGTCCGTGGGTGTCTTGTGATTTATGTGTTGTCCTGGAGGGCAGACAGCTTGCCTTGGGTTTCGGTGAGTGTCTGAGCAGCTGGCAACTTGTGCATCTCCGCTCATTCCCTGTGTAGACAGAGGACCTGACCCACACCCACAGGGCCTGCATGTGAGTGGATGTCCTCACTGCTGTTGCTGTCATTTGTCAGAAGGTTTCTCCTAAGCTTTGTTCCTACACTGATGGTGATTTTCATTCAATACTGGTTCATAACTTCTAGGAAAAAGGGCATTTCATTTTCTTTCCTGTTCTATATTTGATTTTAATGAAATCCATCATGTTTGTATGAATACTGGCTGTATTTTCTACTTAACAAACTACTTATGTACTCTGCTCATCTCGTTTATTGGGAATTAATGTTCTTTCTCATTTGTCATACATGCTAGCTCATATATTTTATTTACTCACTGTAACAGTGGTTGCAAATATTTTTACCCAGGTTATTTTCTGATTTTTTTTAAAAAAAGATTTATTTGAAAGGCGGTGTTACAGAGAGGCAGCGAGAGAGAGGTCTTTCATCTGCTGGTTACCTCCCCAAATGGCCACAATGGCAGAGCTGGGCTGATCGAAAGCCAGGAGCCAGGAGATTCTTCCGGGTCTCCCATGTGGGTGCAAGGGCCCAAGGAGTTGGGTCATCTTCCACCACTTTCCCACGCCATAGCAGAGAGCTGGATCAGAAGTGGAGCAGGCAGGACTGGAAGTGGCACACATATGGGATGCTGGCACTGCAGGCGGTGGCTTTACCTGCTACGCCACAGTGTGGGTCCCCTGGTTTTTAAATTTGATTTGTCTTTTACTTTTTCATGATATTGAGGCTTAATTTTTTAAACTTTTAAGTATTTTTGTATGTATATATGAGAGGCAGAGAGAGAGAGAGTGAAAGAGTGAAAGAGAGCAAGAGAGAGAGCGAGCGAGCATGTGCTCCTATAACTAACTGGTTTACTCCCCAAATGCCCACAGCTGCCAGGGCTGGATGCTGCCGTAGCTGGGAGCTGGGAACACAGTCGAGGTCTCCCACCTGGGTGGCAGGAGCTCAGTTATTTGAGCCATCACTGTTCTCTCCTAGGGTTTACATTAAGCAGGAAGCTGGAGTTAGAAACCACAGCAGGCATCCAACTCAGGTGCTCTGATGTGTGGGCCATGGGGCATTAACCCCTAGAGTAGTCTAATCTATTGTTGTCTTTTCCACTTGGGGACCTCAAACTTCTCTCTCTCTTGAAATTGACCGGTGCAACTCTGGAAGTCACTATTCTCAGTGCCCAGGGTTTAAATTTGCTTCCTACCGCACACTTTGTTAAAGTGGATCAGTGGGCTCGAATGTGTGTGTGTGTGTCCACGCGTGCATGTGTCTGAGCGAGAGCAAGAAGAGGGAAAGTTGGTGGGAAAAGATGAGTGTGGCCTGGCCCAGCCTTGCCTTTGGCGTTTGTTTTTGCTTTCCTTTCTCCCAGGGTAGAAGAGAGCTTACCAGAGGCACAGGAAGTGAGGGGGCTGGGAGGGTGCGAGGTGCCGCCATAGCTCCCCAAATGGACTGAGTGTGGCGGTACCTGGCACAGATGTGACCCACAGGAATTTCCATTTGCTTAGCCCACGAGAGAGTAGAGTGGGCAGATGGTGGCCGCATCCCACCCACTCACTCCTGACTGTCTGTGGCTCCATCTCGGCAAGCTGCCTTCCAGCACCTGCTCCAAGGCACTCACCGGCTGTGCCGACTGAGGCTGGACGAGGGACTCGTGGTCCCCTGGCCCTCGGCTGCTGGGCAGAGCCCTCTCACTTGGGCTTCTGTGGATACTTCTCTCGTCACCCTTAGGAAGTTAAGTAGCATTTTCTTCTCCACTCCTTGGGAGGAAATCCCCACTCAGTAGAAGCCACATTAAAATCCAGCGCTTCGGCCTTTTGGCTAAGATCAAGTGTAAAATCCAGAGCTTCTGATGCCAGGACCAAGGGTGGATCTGCTCTCCTTAGCAAACATGGCCATCCCGCATTTCCAGGGCTTGGGGTCAGACAGACCCCTCTTGGCTGGAATCCTCACAGTGTCCCCTCTTAGCTTTGTGACTTGGTGCCTCATCCAGCCTGAGCCCTGGCTTGCGCATCTGTAAAATGGACGTAGCAATGTCTACCTGGTAGGAATATTTCAAAGCTCCCTTGGGGCAATGCCCCTATATCTAAGATACCAAATAATGCAGTACTTGGCTCATTCACTGTCAGAGCTCAGTAATGACTCATTCCTAGTCTTGAAGCCAACATGTTGTTCTTTTTTGTTTGAAAGTTTTAGAATAAACAATAAATCTGCTCAGAGTTGTGCAATTTTAGTTAATATTATGCATCTTTAAGTGTCAAACATGTCTTTACCTAACTTTATTTTCCTATTGAAATAGGGTTGTGTGTAGTCACCTGCTGCTCTGAGATCCTTCGGCTCAGGGAATTTCATGATGCCCGTAATCACAGTCAAGCGTGTTTAGTCTGTGTGTTCCCGTAAAGAACACAGCTCTCTCGCAAGGCAGTCACTCAGTCATTCCTGTACACATAGTTGGGATTTTTGGCATCATTCATGGGGTGGTTGCTTGTCCAGGCTTCAGAAACATTCAGAACAACCTTCAAAAAGAGATGATTGTAGACAGTCACGAGGAAAGGCAACATTGCTAAGTAAATTTTCATTTTCATGCCATTCAGGTTAAGCTAGATTTGATGAGCCCCATAAAAAGAAGTCCATTCATACTGCTAAGTGTGCCTGCCTCAAGAATTTCCGGGGCAAGCGTCTGGCCTAGCAGGGAAGACGCCCGTGCCCCACGTTGCAGGGCCTGGGTTGCATTCTCCACTCTGGCTTCTGACTCCAACTTCCTGCCCACGCAACCTTGGGAGGCAGCAGCTATGGCTCAGATAGTTGGATTCCTGCTAGCCACGAGGGCGCCCTGCGTTGAGTTCCTGGCTCCCTTGTTCAGCTATGGCCCAGCCCCTGCTGTTACAGGCTTCTGGGGAATACTCCAGTGCATGGGAGCTCTGTCTCAAATAAGTAAGTTCAGAATGAGATCGTGTAGCTGTTGAGCTTTTACTCTGTGTTTAGTCATGCTTTTCCATTTGAATAATCAGAGCTGCATAGTTGGAAGTGTCCTGACTTGGAATTCTGTTACCATCCAGATGCAGCTTTCTCCCTGTGGTGCTGGAGGTAGGCGGCCTTCTTCACGGCTGCGTTACTCTCCCATCCCTGAAGCCGCGGCTGCCTTTACAGCGCTCAGTGCGCTCAGTGTTGCAGTATGGGACAGGTTGTTACTGTGGATGGGGCTTTCCTGGGAGAAAACTGACATTCTTGCTCCTGGTCTGGGAATGGCAGGTCAATTGCCCTATTTGTTTTTCATTTTTACTAGGAATGCGGAAGTAGTGATGGGAAAATCTGTGTATGATTTGTATAAATTCATAAATAAGAATCTTTATATAAGTCATGCGATATTTATGTGTATCCTGTACCTAAGACATGGATCCAGTTAAGTAGCAGTGATTCTGTAAAATTTATGTGATTTCCAAGTTCCCTCCCATGTCCTGAATTCACAGATCAAAGTGAGTGAACTGTTGGCCAAGTTCTGTTGATGACTGCAAATTGAATGCAGGACATCACAAAATACCACACCCAATTGATTGATTGATTGATTGATTTTACAGATGTATATATTTGAAAGACTGAGCACTGGGCCAGCGCTGTGGTGCAGTAGGTTAAGCTTTGCCTGCAGTACCAGCATCTGCTGTGGGTACCAGTTAGTGTGTTGGCTACTCCAGTTCCAATCCAGCTTCATGCTAATGACCTGGGAAAGCAGTGGAAGATGGCCCAAGTGCTTGGGCCCTGCACCCACGTAGGAGACCTGGAAGAAGCTCCTGGTTCCTGGTTTCTAATCAGCCTAGCCTTGGCCCTTGGGGCCATTTGGGGAGTGAACCAAAGGATGGGAGATCTTGCTCTATCTGTTCCTTTGTTTGTCTGTAACTCTGCCTCTCAAATGAATGAATCAATCTTAAAAAAGAAAGAAAGGCTGAACATCAGAGAGAGGGAGTGACAAGATGGAAACAGAGAGAGAGAGAGAGAGAGAGAGAGGGAGGGAGGGAGAAAGAGAGATACCAATCTTCTATCCGCTGGTACACTCTCCAAGTGGCTGTAATAGCCAGGGCTTGGCCTGGGGCCAGGAACTCTGCCTGGGTCTCCCACGTGGGTAACTGGATCCAAGCACTTGGACCATCATCTGCTGCTCTTCCAGGCTCATTAGCAAGGAGCTGGATTGGAAGCCAAGCAGCCGGAACTCAATCCGATGCTCAGGTATCGGATGCCTGCATCACTACTGGTGACCTAACCGCTGCCCCACGATCCTGGCCCCTGACACACCCAGTTTTAACAGTTAGTAGGAAATTGCTTTCCTAAAATTCCATGCTTGTCGCTTGATGTTTTTTAAACTTTCAGTCCTAGTGGACATTTAGGAGCAGAGCTGGGGATGGAGGTGATCATGCCGAGGAGAACATGGAGGGGTAAAACTGGTCCTGATGTGAGCCTGAATGGATGGATAGAAGGCACGGAGGCATGCACTTTGGATTTCAGGCAGCCCCATCCGATCACCTCAAAGCATTTTGACAGCAGCGCTTTGACACCAGGCTGGAGAGTACCTGTGAGAACGCAGCTGGTTTTACCAGGCTGTTCTTGTGCAGGCTGGTGGGTCAGGGAGTAAATAGAGTAATTAGCTCTCATTAGCACTCCCACAGCCATCACATCACGCCTCCACCCCAGGCAGAGAGAGGCTGGCCTCTGTTCCTGCAGACGTGAGCATCTCCGTGTGATGCCTTCAGCCTGAGAACTTGGGCTTTGCAGAAAGAGAACTCCAAGTTGGCAAGAGTCAAATCCTCCACGTGCCTCAAGTATAGGCAAAACTTAGCGACCAGAGGCAGAAGGCTGCTCCGAGAGCTGTTCCTGTGTCTAAGGATTTGGTGGAACGTTTGAGGGATTTCTTTCCAGCCCCTCTCGTGTGTGTGTGTGTGTGTGTGTGTGTGTGTGTGTGTGATTGACATGAACCTGAGAAGCCAGAGATGTTGAACACTGGTAGTTGTAGAATCTGACTCCTCCAGGCTGTTGTCGGCTGTACTTTGAAGCTGTGCTGTGCCTGTATCAACAGAGGGTCTGGATTGTTTGGAGTCAGAGAGACTTTGGAAGGTGAGTTGATTCTGGACCTTCTGCCATATATAGTCCTTGTGCCTATGAAATACTGGTTGGTAGGATGAAGGTGAGGGCCAGAAAGGTGGGCTAGAGCCAAGTTTTAGAGACTGGAGATAAACACACACACACACACACACACATGTACATATATCTATAGATATACAAATTGAAAATTGGTAGCATTTTATAGGAAGGAACCCTGAACCGAGAATCCGGAAGTCTGACCCCACCGTAAGTAGCTAGGAGATCCTGGACAAGCTGCTTAACCAGTTAGGACACTAATGTGATAAAACCAGGCCGAGTGTGATGGTACAGCAGGTTGAGCCACTGTGTGGGATGCCCACATCCCATATCAGAGTGCTGGTTTCAGTCTGTGCCAGTTTGCTTCTGATCCAACTTCCTGTAGTGCACCTGGGAGGCAGTGGATGATGGCCCGAGTACTTGGGTTCCTGCCACCTGCGTGAGAGATCAGGATAGAGTTCCTGGCTCCTTACTTTAGCCTGGTCTAGCCCCTGCTGTTGGTGGGCATTTGCAGAGTGAGCTAATGAATGGAAGATCTCTCTTCCCCTATTTCTGCCTGTCAAATAAATAAATAAATCATAAAAAGAAAGTAAGACCAGCTCCGCTCCTCACAGGCCAAAGAGGTCATGTATACGATGCTGTTAAACATTAGATGGTAGTATGAAATTTTAAGATTTCTTTAAATATTTGAGAAGTAGAAAGACTCACTGATTCACTCTCCCAGTGCCCACAAGAGCCAGGAATAACATCCAGTTATTAATACTAATGTTAATTTAATAATGTTATTAATAGTAATAACATCCCACTTGAGCAGCAGAGACTTGAGTCATTAGCACTGAGTCCCAGGGTCTGGAGCTGAGTGTTGAATGCAGACACTCCAGTGTGGGATGTGGGCTTCGTAATTCCCATCTTACACTCTAGGCTAAGCACCCCCACCACCCCGTAGTAGGATTTTTTAGGTTCAGTTTTGTGTGGAGGGCATTATCTACATTTTTAACATTCTGAACCCAAGACTCCGGCCATGAGAAGTAGACGGTGCCTTTCCTCTGATGTGCAGCCCTGCGACAGCTCGACTTCTGCTGTCCTGCTCTAACCTGGGCTGCAGCCTGTGTGGCCACAACTTCGTCCCTGAGGTTCTCTGGAAGATGGTGCTGCCTGCTGGGCAAGGCAGGAGTGGCATCCCCTGAGCCTGCTCTGGCCTGTCTGCCATCATGGACCCGGCAGCTGCAGGCATCGTTCCCTGTCCTTCAAGGCGTGCAACGCTCAGATTCCTACCTCTTTGCAGTTCTCTCCAGGGAGCTTAGCATGAGGACTTGCTAGGACTTGAGGTGATGAAGCAAGTACGGCCAGCTGGTGAGGGTGAGGAACCCAGCTCTGGGGGCCAGCGTGGTGGCGCAGTGGGTTAATATGCCCCTAGTGATGCCAGCATCCCATACAAGCTGCACTGGGAGTCCTGGCTGTTGTGCTTCTGATCCGGTTCCCTGTAATGCTCCTGGGAAGGCAGTGGAAGATGTCCAAGTGCTTGGGCCCCTGCTACGCATGTGGGAGACTTGGATGGCGTTCCAGACTCTTGGCTGCAGCCCAGCTGAATCTGGACAGTTGTAGCCATTTGGAGAGTGAGTGAACCAGCAGATAGAAGGTTCTCTCTCTTTCTGAAACTCTGCCCCCCCCCTTTTAAAGATTTATTTATTTATTTCAAAAACAGAGTTACAGAGAGGAAGAGGCAGAGAGAGGTGTTCGATTTGCTGGTTCACTCACCAAATAGCCGCAATGGTTGGAGCTGCGCCGATCCAAAGCCAGGAGCTTCTTCCGAGTCTCCCGCATGTGTGCAGGGGCCCAAGGACTCAGGCCATCTTCTACTGCTTTCCCAGGCCATAGCAGAGAGCTGGATCGGAAGTGGAGCAGCTGGGACTTGAACTGGCACCCATATGGGATGCCAGCACTGCAGGCGGTGGCTTTACCCACTATGCCACGGTGCCGGCCCCTCTCTATTTTTAAAAAAAAAATTTTAAGGAAATCCAGTTCTGACATCCCTGGGTTTGGGAACAGTTGGCAGTGTCATGTAATGTGTGACGTGGAATGTGGTAGGTGTGCTGGGCCCTGCCACCTGCCTTGTGCACCTGCAGTCCTCTTGGTTCCTTCTTTCACTCCTGTCCCTGACCAGCTTGGGTAAGTACTCAGAAAATGATCTGAGCTGATTATCAAACATCTGTCATTTCTATATGGCTGTATCACGAGTATTTTTCCGAGTGTTGTCAGCCTTTGTGGGCCCTCAGCAGGAGCCTGGGACTTTTCAGGAACATTTACAGGAACTCTGCACTGAGAGAGCTGCCCCTGGCTGAGGTTGGGCTCCCTGGACGCGGGCTCTGAGGCCAGGAGCTGGGTCGTGCAGGCCGGGGGTGGGGGGGGTGCTCAGGAGATGGACCCGTAAGGAAGAGAGAGGCAGAGCTGGGCAGAGGGAAAGCTGACCAGCAAATGCCGTTGCAGCTGAAGGCCCAGAGGTCTGGCACTCGAGGGCCTTGACATTTGTCCCCTTCCGAGGCAAGGGTCTGGTCTTTTACAGACCTGCTCGAGTCCCCTGGTTGCTGGCAGCTGGCCACACTTCTAGGGTGTCACTGGGGCTGGTGCATGGTCTTACTGCGAGCCATCAGCAGCAGCGAGGGTGCAGTGACCCTAAAGGGAGTCTAGGAGGAGCAATTCAGTGTCCACTGCACTGCCCCAAGGAATCTAAACCCATGACAAAGAAACAGACTAGGGAGTACTCCAGGCTCACATAGGGTTAAGTCCCTTTATCTGCAGAGTCAGATTAAGGGCTGGATCCCTTAGTAAAACTGAAGGATGAGAGCCTAACCCCATTGTTAATTGTTAAGCAAACATCTCCAGCTTCTTAGAAGTTAATGAGATACCTGGATAATATTTACATCTCATTATGGTATAGCAGGGCTCAGCTTCTCAGTTTGGTAATTTACTGATTCACAATTGAGTAATGTTCCCCAAGCATGAATTACGACATGTTCAGAATTATTTGTTTTTTAAAGATTTATTTATTTATTTCAGAGCTACAGGGAGAGAAGAAGAAGCAGAGAGAGAGAGAGAGAGAGAGAGAGAGAGAGAGAGAGAGATCTTCCATTTGCTGGTTCACTCACCAGATGGCCCCACCTACCAGGGCTGGGCCAGATCCAAGCCAGGAGTCAGGAGCTCCATCCGGTCTCCCATGTAGGTTCAGGGCCACAAGCACTTGGCCCATCTTCCATTGGCCATTAACAGGGAGCTGGATTGGAAGTGCAGCCACAACGCTGGCCTGTATGTTCAGAATTTTAATCACGTGTGTACACGCGTGCAGTTGTTTCTGGGTACAGCACCAGTGGATCGTTACCACCAGAGGCACGCCAGCAGGTGCGGCACACAGACTGCCAAGCCCGCAGCCTTCCAGGAGACACCAGTGCGGAGGGCAGATACAGGTGAGTACTGATTGCTCTGGGCAAGTTCCAGAGTCACCTGACAGTACTTCCATCCTGGGTGAGGAAAACGATTCAGAAGTTCTGTTGCCAAAAGATGAGTTGGTGTGCTTTCAAAGAAGTGAACCCGTTGCCTGGGATTTCCAGAGCCGGCTGTGTGCAGTGCACGTCTGAAACTCTCTGGCATGGTTTGTGGTGGAAGTGGGCTGAGTCAGCATGGCCACAGTCATACAGAATCTCTTTCCCAAGTGCGGACTAAGTCATGTTGGCAGCAGTGAGCACAGGCCTCCTGCATTTGCTGTGTCCTCCCAACTGACGGAGGCAATGGTTCTGGTTGTCAGTGGGCTGCGTGGGTTGCAAGGCCTGGTGTGGGGGATGCTGGCTGATTAGGCCCCGGCAAAGAGCAGAGGAGATGCGGGGAGGGCGGTTCTGACCGGTAGACGCGACAGCCCTGTGTCCTTTGGATCTGCACTGCCACCCAGGACTCTGTAATGCTGGACGTGGAAGGCCTTGTGAACCCGGTTTCCACTGTGGGTGTAGTGGAAAGAGAAGTAGGGCTCTGCTGCTTTTTCAGAACCTGAACAGAGACAGGCATTTGGTCTGTTGTGGATGACACTGATTGGGACATGTGTGTCGACATCAGCGCACTGGGTTCAAGTCCTGGCTCCACTCTCAATCCCAGCTTCCAGCCGTTGCAGACCCTGGGAGGCAGCAGGTGATGCTGCCCCGCCTCCCACACTGCAGACCTGGGACTGAATTCCCGGCTCCTGGCTGCAGCCCCAGCCTTTCCTGCTGTAGGAATTTGGGGGAGTGAGCCAACTGTCTCTCTGCCTCTCAAATAAATAAATAAATAAACAAACAAATAAATGACAGGCTCAGCTGCCATGGTAACAGTGTCTTGATAAAAAGATTCGTCTCCAAGCCTCAGGGAGGGTGTGACAGCCTGGTCATTGGAAGGCAGCTGGTTTATTGTGTTGGTTAGAAATAGGAGGCAGCGCCAGGTAAAAAGCTTGGAGCGAGAATTAATGTAGCACAGTGATTCTGCCATGGAGGATAGGCAGAGGGACCCTGGGCTGTGTGCTGTTTCCTTGGGAACTCCCAGCCTCGAGGCTGCTTTCTCACGTGGTCTCGTGGGGGTGGTCTGATGGTGCGAGCAGTGGAAAGACTCACCCGTGCCCATCGTCCTCCATGTCTGCATCTTTGTGTCACGCCTGCACATGCGCAGTTGTCACTGGCATCCAGGAGTTAGGGGATTACGTCCCGTGCAGCTCAGAGGAGGACTCTCCCACTGTGCCCACTGTGTGTCGCATCTGCAGTGGACGGATCTAGACGAGCTGCTTGGCCAGGAAGACGGCAGAGAGAAGTTACTGTTGTTAGGAGAGCCATTTTTGAAGACCTAGGGTGAAAACGTTGTTAGAAAGGCTGAAGGAAGTGTATCAAGAAAAGCAGGATGAGGAGTGATCTGCGGCTTTGCCTGGAGCTGGGAAATGAATCCGGAAAGAGGATGAGAGGGAAAGGTCAGAGGAAGCCCACGGACAATCAGAACTGGCCGTGTCCTCAGAAGGAGGCAGTCCCTCTGGCTGGGAGCCCTACAGGGACACTCACCCTCCCATAGTCCCGTCACCCTGGCTGGAAGGGTCTCCAGCAGTCCCCAGGGCTATTGCTCCCTGGCTGTGGTGAAGGCAGACCTGGAAGTCGGGGAGAGCTTTGTGGCCTGCTTCAGCGGGTGCTGTATGAACTCCCAGGGACCGACACGGTGGCCGGGGACATGGCTTGAGACCCAGGCAGATACCGTCCTGGGCTGTGCCTCTACTGCTCCACTCCGTACCTCCACAGAGAAGAGCGCACTTGCGAAGGGCTTCCCTGGCCATAACAGTGTGTGCTAGAGGCTTGTTGGGATGCGGGAGGAGTTGGAAATGACTGCATGAGAAGTGCCTACCCATCCCCGCAGGCCCCCCGTGCACACTCTGGGCCTGAGCTCAGCCTCTGCAGCGGACTGGACCTGTAAGGGGCCCCATGGGGGCACTGGGCACTGATCCAAGGCTCTGGCTGGGATGTGTAAGGCAGATGTGACCAACGTACCTGATGCCGTCTTAGACAACAGAACCTTCTGTCGCAGTCTCCTGACGCCCGAGAACAGTACTTGGCGGACCTGGCCATTGCAGCCATCCAGGGAGTGAACCAAAGAAGGAAGATCTTTCTTTCTGTCTCTCCCTCTCACTCTCTGTAACTCTACCTCTCAAATATATAAAAATCATAAAAAAATCAGAGGTGGGCCAGCGTCGCAGCTCAATAGGCTAATCCTCCACCTGAGATGTTCACATCTGCAGTCCTTGCAGAGGGCTCTGGTACCCACACTTTATCCCCAAGAAGAATCCCTGTTCCTAACACCCCTGAGCTCGTCTGCGGGCTGCTCTGGCTGGGACCTGTGTGCACTCAGGTTAGCCAAGAAGGGATCCAGGCAAGCTCTCAGTTTTATTAATTTATTTGAAGAGAGACAGAGACACAGAGACAGAGAGAGAGAAATCTTCCATCCCCTGATCATTCCTGCAATGGCTAGGGCTAGGTCAGTCTGAACCTGGGAGCTGGGAACTCCATCTGGGTCTCTCACTGGGGTGGCAGGAACCCAATCACTTGAGCCAGTGCCTGCTGCTGTTCAGGGTAGCAGACAGCAAAGCTAGGAACTGGAGTTGGACATTGAGCCCACGTGCTCTCATGTGACACTGGCATCTTAGCTGTTAAGCTGAACACCTGCTTCCCACTGTCAGATATGAAGGCACTTTCAAAAGTCTGTGGAAAATAGAATTAAAAGGAAAGTGAATTTTGGTGCTAAAATAATGGAAATCCATGCATATGATTGGGGTCTTTCTCATGAGAAATGAGTACTGTGAAAAACTATGCATGGATTTCCAAAATTTTTTGTACCAAAATAACTTTTCTTTGAAGTCCATTTTCCACGAAACTTTTCTAAGCATACTGTAATATGTAAATATTTATTCAGCTCCTGAGGATTTCCTGTGTATAAGATGCCAGGCCCTGAGCGCGCAGCATTCAGTGGTGTTCAGAGTTTGGATGCTCATTTGTGCTTTCCGACAATTCTGAGAGAGGTGGGGGATACCTCCAGTTGAACAGAGGTGAAATAACTGCCCAAGAGCAAACAGAAATAATACCCTTTTGCACTGACTCCAAGACACCAGTTGAAATGTACTCTAACACCAAAGATGATAAAATGTCAAAAAAAATTATATTATTTAAAAAGTAAAGAGAGATAAGCAGAGAGAGAGAATCTTCCATGTGCTGGTTCGCTCCCCAAATGCCCACAATGGGTAGGCCTGAACGAGGCCTGAGCCAGCGTTGGGAACTCAGTCCTACGCTACACCCAGTTCCTTGAGCCATCACTTGCGGCCTCTGAAGAGCTGCGTTAGCAGGAAGCTGGAGTCCCAGCCAGAGCCAGGATCCAAATCCAGACACTCAGCAGCCGGGACAGCTTCTGGCTCCACGTGGTCTCCACTGCTCCTGGACGGGGGCAGAGCGGGAGGCCACAGGCAGCAGCTTGTGGACTGCGCTGGGACCAGGGCTGCTCTCCTCCTGCAGCCGGACAGGGAGGGATGCCGGCGGAGGACTTGGGCTCTGGTTTTGGGTGCCCCGAGGCGGCGGGTGCTGGGAGATGGGAAGAGCAGGCTCACTCCTCACCTCCCTCGAGCCCCTGCGCACGGGTGCGCTCCACAGGATGGCGAAGCCGTGACGGGAGGCAGTGGCCCGAGACATACTCCATTCCTTGTGCGGGGCGCAGGGCTGTGGCTGCAAGGGCCTGACGCCGGAGCTCCCAGGTCCGCCAAGTACTGTTCTCGGGCATCAGGAGACTGCGACAGAAGGTTCTGTTGTCTAAGACGGCATCAGAGCAGAGCCGGCAGGAAGGGATCTTTGTGTCATCATCGTTTCCCCCTAAGGTCACCCACAGATATCTTATCAGCAACCTTGGAGGACCAGAAGGTAGTGGGGTTGGTGTAGTCCAGGTACAGAAGGCCAGATAAGTGTCAGCCGAGACAGCTCTGTCCTCCAAAATTGCCCTTTGAATAGGAGGGAAATGTTGAGGCATTTCCAGATGTCTTGGTGGTTTTTTTTTTTTTTTTTTTTCCCGGCCTATCCTGACAAAATATCTTTATCTGGGTAATTGGAACAGAACAGAAATTTCTTGGTGTCCAGGAGTCTGGGCAGTCATCAGATCAGGGCACTAGAGGACTTGATGTGTGGAAAGAATTCACTCTCTGCTTTTTTTTTTTTTTTTTTTTTTTGACAGGCAGAGTGGATACTGAGAGAGAGAGAGAGAGAGAGAGAAAGGTCTTCCTTTTCCATTGGTTCACCCCTCAATGGCCGCTGCGGCTGGCGCACCGCACTGATCCAAAGCCAGGAGCCAGGTGCTTCTCCTAGTCTTCCATGTGGGTACAGGGTCCAAGCACAGGGCCATCCTCCACTGGACTCCTGGGCCACAGCAGAGAGCTGGACTGGAAGAGGGGCAACCGGGACAGAATCCAGCACCCCGAGGTGCCAGCGCCTCAGGTGGAGGATTAGCCTATTGAGCTGCGACGCTGGCCCACCTCTGATTTTTTTTTAAGATTTTTATTTATTTGAGAGGTAGAGTTACAGACAGTGAGAGGGAGAGACAGAGAGAAAGATCTTCCTTCTTTGGTTCATTCCCCGGATGGCTGCAATGGCCAGAGCTGAGCTGATTGGAAGCCAGGAGCCAGGAGCTTCCTCAGGTCTCCCACGTGGGTGCAGGGGCCCAAGGACATGGGCCATCTTCTACTGCTTTCCTAGGCCATAGCAGAGAGCTGGATTGGAAGAGGGGCAGCTGGGACTTGAACCAGTACCCATATGGGATGCTGGCGCTGCAGGCAGAGGATTTACCTACTGCGCTATGGGGCCGGCCCCTACTCTCTGTTTCTAAGATGGTGCCTTCGTCACAATCAAAATACGGAAATGGAAAAGCTGGTGGCTTGATGCAGCGGGTTAAAGCTGTGTACATGTGTGGAAAAGTTGTGCTGTAGCCCTTGAACAATGTGCAGGTACTACATGTTAATCCTAAACTCACAAGTAAATTTAAAAAAAGGTAGTGCTTTCTTTCTTTCTTTTTTTTTTTTTTAATTCTTTTTTTTTTTTTTGACAGGCAGAGTGGACAGTGAGAGAGAGAGACAGAGAGAAAGGTCTTCCTTTGCCGTTGGTTCACCCTCCAATGGCTGCTGCGGTCGGCGCGCTGCGGCCAGCGCACCACGCTCATCCGATGGCAGGAGCCAGGTGCTAGGTGCTTTTCCTGGTCTCCCATGGGGTGCAGGGCCCAAGGACTTGGGCCATCCTCCACTGCACTCCTGGGCCACAGCAGAGAGCTGGCCTGGAAGAGGGGCAACCGGGACAGAATCCGGCACCCTGACCGGGACTAGAACCCAGTGTGCCGGCACCGCAAGGTGGAGGATTAGCCTGTTGAGCCACGGCGCCGGCCAGTAGTGCTTTCTTGAGGTGTCTTCAAACTGTGTAAGGAAAGAGCTTGCTCCTCAGACCCTTCTAGTTGGCCCCCATCCTGGGGCTGGTGTGGTGATGCAGCGAGCCAAGTCGCCACCTGCGACACTGGCGTCCTGTAAAAGCGCCAGCTGGAGTCTGGGGGCTTCACTTCCAACCCAGCTCCCTGCTGATGCTCCTGGGAAAGCAACAGAGGACAGCCCAAGTGCTTGGGCCTCTGCCATCCACCTGGGAGACCTGGATGGAGTTCTTGGCTCCTGGCTTAGTCCTGGCCCACTGCCAGCTGCTGGCAGCCATTTGGGGAGTGAACTAGCAGATGGAAGATCTGTGTGTCTCTCTCTGTCTCTCCTTCTTTCTGTAACTCTGACTTTCAAATAAATAAATAACTCTTTTAAAAAAGAGAAAATCTCAAATTGGTACTGAAAGACTATGCAAACGCTCTGTCTCTCTCTGCCTGTCTCTCTACCTCTGCCTTTCAAGTCGGTCACAGTGATGGTGGTTGCCAGAGTTGAGGGCTGTGGCAGTGCCATGCCTCTCACCTGGCATTCACTCGGAAGAGCTGGCTGTATTTATCATCTAGATCCTTTCTACTTCCCCTGAGCAACTGACACGGTTTAAAGGGAGCATTGCAAATTAGACAAGGGTTTGAAAAGGAGGCAGATGGCAGCACAGAAGGTGTTGGAAATCTGAAAAACAGGAAAAAAGTCATTGGATGTAATTGAAGTCACCTGCAGATGAGTGGCCAGGTGTTCCATTCAGCTGTGCCGTACCCCCTCGTGTCCAGGGAGAGCCCCATCCCTCCCCCACGGCCCCCAGGTGGCCCAAGTCTGCAACAGTGCAGTTGCGTTTCATGTTTCTCCAGTTCCTTTAATGGAGTTAAGGATTTTTATCTTGAGTTGATGTGTTACTAAGGAAGGTGAAGATTGTCAAACTGTCATCTTGAAACTAAGCAGAATCTTTTGAAATGGGTAGCTTTTCTGTCGCTAAAAGTGAGTTTTGCATACTCTGAAAATATCGTGTTGAACATGAGAAGTATCCACAATTTTTGTGAATTAAGTAAGATTTTAAAAATAAAAATATATTTTCGCCGGCCGTGGAGTGTTCGTGGACAGAGATGTTAGAAGATGCACAAGGAGTCTGCAGAACACAGAATCCCAGTCTGAGTAGCAGAGTGTGCTCCATGGAGGAGTCTGTGCCCCAGCAGCCTCTGACCTCCCTTATCATCATTGTTTAAGAAGATTTATTGGGGCTGTGGCACATTAGGTTAATCCTCCACCTGCGGCACCAGCATCCCATATGGGCGCCGGGTTCTAGTTCCAGTTGCTCTTCTTCCAGTCCATCTCTCTGCGGTGACCCGGGAAGGCAGTGGAGGATGGCCCAATTGCTTAGGCCCCTGCACCTGCATGGGAGACCGGGAGAAGACACCTGGCTCCTAGCTTTGGATCGGCGCAGCACTGGCCGTAGTGGCCATTGGGGGAGTGAACCAATGGAGGGAAGACCTTACTCTCTGCCCCTCTCTCTCACTGTCGGTAACTCTACCTGTCAAATAAATAAATAAAAATCTTAAAGATTTATTTATTTATTTGGCAAGCAGAGTGACACAGAGACAGAGACAGACAACTTCCACTCACTGGTTCACTCCCTAAATGGCCACAGCAGCTGGGGGTAGGCCAGCTGCACCCCACAGTTTAATTTTAAAATGAGGGCAGTTGGAGCCTGTGTTTGCCATAACAGTGCAAATGCTGGGTGCTTGCGTTTGAGTCCAGCCTCCAGCTCTGAATTCTAGCTTCTTGCTGTGCAAGCCCTGGGAGGCAGTGAAGGGATGGCTCGGGAAGTTGGGTCCCTGCCCTCTAAGTAGGAGACCTGGACTGAGTTCTTTGGCTGAGCCCTGACCTTGAAGGACATCTGGGGAGTGAACCAGTGGATGGGAGGGCGTGCACACTCCCTGCCTCTGTCTATCTCTCGTCTGGATGTCTCTCAAGTGAATAAATTAAAAACAAAAAGTAGGGGCAGTGGATTACTATTCCCGAACCTCTCAGGCTCTAGAGTTCTTTTGACTCAAATGTTTCTTACTGATGCCAACAAGACATTTGTTCCGATTTACCTGCCTCACACCTCTGATCCTGAATTTTAAATTATGTGTCTCTTCGATTGCATTTCGAAGGGAAAATACTGTGGCTGTTTCTCCCCCGCATCTTTTGAATGGAGGCTTCTATTGTTCATGAAGAGAGCTGAGCTGCTGTAGGTTTGGGGTTGCGATGCTTTTTTGCCTGCCACTGGGCTGGGACAAAGCACAACTGTTCAAGCCCAGCTGCAGCGGAGCCCTGAGGGTGGGGGCCCGAGACAGGCAGGGCTGAGGGTGGGCGAGGCGAGTACTCATTTTCAGCTCACAGAGCCAAATCTGTGTGTCTCAGAGGAAGAAGGTTTTTTGCTTTTTTTTTTTTTCCTAGTTCAAGGCTGCTTGATAACTCTGAATATAGCTCATTCAGTTACTCTGAATTTGTGTTGAAGTCTAGAAAAATTATTCAGTGATATGTGTTAGAACATGGTGAGGAAGACTTCATCAGATCCTTGTGAGAGGTGTGGGTGGGTTTTGCAGTGATAGAGGGCTTGGCCTCAACCCTGAATGCAGCCAGCCAAGTGGGAACTTATGGCCCAGGAGCAGGGTGGGGGCAGTGGATGGAAAATCACGAAGAGGGGGCAGCAGGGGTTGGAGGATTCTGGCTAAACCGACTTTGTAGGATTCTTGCTGAAGGTGGGCCTGGGTGATCAGACGTCTCTCAGGGGTTGCTGGCCGATGAGGACCCCAACCAGACTTCAAGGGTGGTCAGCTATCGAAGGTGCATGGCTCAGCAAGGCCCAGGAGAAGGTTTGGGGACCTAACGCTTGACCAAGCAAAGAACCTTTACCACCTAACTCATAGTGACTCTGAACTTGACTTGTTGCTGGAGACCTTGGCCACTGCCAGGATGGGGGCTGGGGGTGGTTGGAAATGAAGAGGAACTCAGGCTTACGCTGGTCTGAAGAATGCTGAGCTCCCCAGGGCTCCCAACAATGCTGTCTGCACCATCACCAGGTTTACCTGCAGTGCTGCCCTGGAATGCTCTGTGTGAGTGCTGCTTTGTATCGGCTCCGCTTCTAGCCAGAGGGGCCCCTGCTGCCCCCCATCCACCCAGAGGCTGAAGGCCGTGGGATGCCCCACTGGGTGCCCTGTGTACCAGCTGCGAGCTGACGTAGTGCTTGGCTGTGCAGAAGCCCAGAGAAGATCTCGCTGTGGCTGGGCTCGTTGTGTGATGTGTGTTGGGGGGAGTCCCTGGGGCCTGGTGCTTTCTCCTTCAGTGACCTTGGAGTTACGTGGGCCGTGGATTTCTGTGAATTGAATAGGAAACACTTCTTGTCTACGGACTTCTCTGTTGATAAAGAGGAGGCTGCTAAGCAAGCACATTGATGGCTATGTATCCTTCGCTCAGGGACTCTGCGTGCACAGCTGTAGGGGGCGCCATTCACATCGCCCTGACTTGAGCCTCTTAGCGATTCTGCTTTGAGGGATCTTCTGTTAGAACAGGCAGATAGAAGTGGCGCTGGCTGGGGCCGTGATCCAGTGGTTCCTCGGGTTTTCCTGCCTTGCTTCCCTCATTTCTGGGTCTCTCAAAGTGAAAATCTAAAACACTTTCTGGGTTATATGTGTTGTTTGAGAAAACTGCTTAAAGAGGCACCACCTAAGCAAGTCGTGCCAAATGTGTTGGCACGGAAAAAGGCATCTTAGGGGAATGCCAATGTTTCCACTTAATTTAATTTGCTGCCATTGGCTGCTTAACATCACCCATCTGGGCAACACTGAGTGCTTAGATAGATGACAGCTCTTCAGAACACTGGAGGAAAAATGGAATTCAGAGATCAGTTTATGTTGGTCCAAAACCACTTGAAATTCGTGCATAGGTTTTTCATAATGTGCATTTTCTGTTGACTCGTATGCATGGATTTCAACATGTTTTTGCTCCAAAGTCAACTGATCTGTTCATTCCATTTTTTTTTTTCAGTCAGTGTTTTGAAGTGCTTTCAGATATTGTGGTAAACGGATTAAAACTGGCAACGCGTAGGCATTGGCTGGCAGTCCTGTTACAATTCCTGCTAAGTCCTAGCGATGAAGCACAACCCGGAGTGGTCAGCAGAGCTGCACTGGAGACCTCAGAGCTGGTAACGACAGCAGCTTCCCTTTTTTTCCCCTAAGATTCAATTTATTTATATGAAAGAGTTATATCTAGAGAGAGCAACATGGAGAGAGAGATCTTCTATCGGCTGGTTCATCCCCAAATGACCACAGCAGTCAGGGCTGGTCCGGGCCAAAGCCAGGAGCCAGGAGCTTCATCTGGGTCTGCCACATGGGTGCATGGGCCCGAGGATGTGGGCCATCATTTCAGATGGATTAGCAGGGAGCTGTAACAGAAATGGAGCAGCTGGGACTCGAACCGACCCCCATATGGGATGCCGGCATCGTAGGAGGAGGCCACAATGCTGGCCCCAACAGCTGCACTTTCTGTTGGCATTTGCTAGATTTCTCGGCTTAGAAGATGCTCCTTGAAAATAATTGCTTTCTGCAGGTGTGGGAGTTGTGCTCGAAACAGAGATAGGGGAGGTGACTGACAGTCATGATCCCCCAAATAATCTGGACAACATGATATGGAGAACTGAAGTTGATCGTAGTTTTTCAAATATGTGTTTTTTTTAAATAGATAATTAAAAATTATTTATGTAGTTATTTTATTTGAAAGGCAGAGAGACCGAGATCTCTCTGCTGATCACTCCCCAAATGCCCACAGCAGCCAAGACTGGGCCAGGCCGAAACCAGAAGCCAGGGACTCTCTCTGGGTCTGCCCTGTGAGTATCGGAGACCCATGTACTTGATCCAGCACCTCTGCCTCCCAGAGTGCATATTAGCAGGAAGCTGGGGCCAGAAGTGGAGCCGGGACTCCCACAAGGCGCTGCAGGGTGGGATGTGGGTGCCCCATGTGGTGTCCTGACTAGCGTGCCAAACACTGCTGTTGTCAAGCTGTGAAGTAACACAGGAGCAGCCTTTAGCCTCGTGGTTAATGCCTGCGTTCGAGTTCCTGGGTTTGACTCCTGGCCCTGGCTCTGACTGCAGCTCCTTTCGAATGCAGACTTGGAGGCAGCAGTGGATAGCTCAGGATTTGGGATCCTGCCACCCACGTGGGAGACCTGGATTGAGTTCCTGGCTCCGGCTTTGGCCCTGTTCCAGGCATCTGGGGAGTGAAGCAGCAGATGGGAGTTCCCCCCGCCCTCCCTGCCTCTCAAATAAATAAATAAAAATAAAAATTAATAAAGCGATCCTCTAACAGTGGGGATGAGTCTGGGTTGACCAAAGCTCCACGGGGTCTCTAGTTCAGCACAGACCGCTGAGGCTTGAGGCTGCTGGTACCGGAATTCTGATGGAACCGAGTTTGGCAGATCGGATGCCAGGTGTGTCGTCTCCAGGGAGAGAATGCTTCCTCTGTGCCCTGGATGGGAGATCCTGCATCTGGAGCCTCCTTGACTCCATGCTCTGCATTTTAGGAGGAGTGGGGCCTGGTCAGTGGGGACCGTGCTGGCCGGAGGCCTGCAGCTCCAGACCCAGCAGGAGCGTCGTGGAGCTCGGGAGCCGAGGGAGACAGGGCTGCTATTATGGAGTGTTTGTCGCGCTGCCAAGCCGGGGAAGGAGCAGGCCGGGGTTTCTGGTCCCAGAGGACAATCCTCAGGCAGCAGCCTAGGCTGGGGTGGGGCCGGCAGGGTGAGTCAGGAAGGCAGGCCCTTCCGGGAAGCTAAGGAGCAGGGATTCACGGAGATGCCTCTGAAAATAACCAGGCCTTGAGCCTCGATGTTGGCTCCAGGCCCCTTCCACAACGAGAGTGTGGGTCTGTCGCACAGCCAAGGTGGTGGCATCGGGAGAGAGAGTGGGGAAGGAGACAGTGACGTGGCTGTGGCCCCCGGCCACGGAAAGAACAGCTGCCTGTTTGCGCTGAGCACTGGGAAGCCTCCAGAGATGCCTCCCGGTGGCCTTCCTTGTTGCTGGTGTCCTGTCAGCTCGCAGGACCACGGAGTCCTTATTCTTGGTTGGGTTTGGAGCTTTGTTGTTGGGCCCAGCAGCAGTGATTATTCTAAGTAAAAAAAAGTTGCTGCGCTTCTTCCCTGATGTGGAAGCTAAGCCTTGTGTCCCTCCTGTTGGCAGAAATCATGCTTTGTTTGGAGGAAATCATAAATGAGGCTGACGGCAAGTGAGGTTTTGACCGAGTCTTCTCAGGGCAGCTAAGGAGTACGAACCACTGACCGGGACCCGGCCGCAGGGACAGGCGATCCAGAGTGAACTCTCTGCCCACCAGTAAGCTTGTGTTTGCATTGACCCAGGTCCTTTTCAGAATATTATTTTGGAGGAAGAGAATTCCCCATTTTGTGTTAATTCTCTTGATCCCATTGGCAAGCATATTTGTTATTCTTTCAACCATGCTGGGCACCATTTTACAGTAAATTCTAGCTTTTTTACTTAAAAATTTACACGTTAAGTAGTTTCATAGCTATGTAAATTTATGTAATTTTACATTGTACATAAAATTATAACCTTATGATTGAAAGAGGAAAAAAGGCATTTGTCAGTGTTAAACTTAGATGTACTGCTTAGAATGTAAATTGGGAAGTTTAAGTTGAATTATGAGTAATGAGAACTGAATATTTTTGCAATTAGCCTAGTGCATAAAGATGCTTCCTACATCCGTTTATTACTTTTGGAGTGAAGATTTTTTTGGGGTTGTGCATTATCAGTGGTGGTTGACACACTGAATTTAAGGTTTGATGGAGGAATTGAAGCTCCAGTGTAAGTTTCATCTTCTGTTTTTCTTTATGATATTTGTTTTATTTGGAAGTCAAAGTGATGGCGGTATGATGGGGAGAGAGATCTTTAATCCACTAGTTCACTGTCCAAATGCCCCCCAGTAGCCAGAGCTAGGCCAGGCTGAAGCCAGGAGCCAGGAGCTCCATCTAGGTCTCCCACATGGGTGCAGAGGCTCAAGTACTAGAGAGTCATCTGGTGCCTCCCAGGCATGTTAGCAGGAAGCTGAATTAGGAGCAGGAGCTTGAACCAGGGCTCTGAGATGGGACACAGGCATGCTAGCTGTCGGTTTATCCTGCCACCACAATGCCCGCTCCCAGTGTAGATCGCTGATTTCCTATCTGGGTGACTGTAAGATCTCTGACATCCAGGTGGCTAAGACTATCTGTCAGAGCAACTGCGAGTACCATTTTTATTTGCTAATGAAGCACATAAGCATTGAAAATGAAAAAGTACTGCAAGACTTGAATCTTTAAACATGTTTTTCTGCTTTGCCGTTGCCAACATCTGTTAGCACAGAATGGAAAGCCAGTTTTGAGAATCATCAAACAGAATCCAATCATGGAAACCCAGAAAATGGATCAAAGACTTAGCTGCCTGCCTTACAAGTTATACAGAGGTTCTGGGAGAGCTTTGATAAGAAGTTAGAACTCTAGGAAATAGGCATTAAAATAGAGTCTCATGTTTGTTGTTTCTTTGTTGGCAGTAGGGTTGTCACCTACCAAGGGGACAGTTGATTTCCCTGTGTTTGCTGGTGGCAGTCTGGGTTTGTCTTATTTTAGAAACACTTCACTGTTTTTTTGTTTTTTTTTTTAAAGATTTTATTTATTTATTTGAGAGAGAGAGTTACAGACAGTGAGAGGGAGAGACAAAGATCTTCTATCTGCTGGTTCACTCCCCAAATGGCCACAATTGCCGGTGTTGGGCCACTCCGAAGGCAGGAGCCAGGAGCTTCTTCCGGATCTCCCACATGGGTGTGGGAGCTCAGGCACTTGAGATATCTTCTACTGCTTTCCCAGGCCATAGCAGAGAGCTGAATCGGAAGAGGAACAGTTGGGACTAGAACTGGTGCCCATATGGGATGTCGGCACCGCAGGTGGAGGATTAACCTGTGCCACAGCACCAGCCTCAAAGAAGTGCTTTCCTCTCATCAGCTACCTTTGGGCAAACGCAGACCTAACATTGCAGCCTGGGGCAGTGGGGAGCAGATGAGAACAAGGCCTGGCAGATGGACCTACACAGCCAGCCTCTGGGTGTCCAAGGCCACGCGAATGAGTTCCTGGAGTTCAGAGGCTAATAAATAAAGACACACAGGAGTGGTTATGTTTCATTTGCTTGCGAGGGAAGGGTAACGGAGGGTTGAGAATCTTTAAATCTCAGTCAAGACCCCCTTCATTCTTCCTCTTCCTCCCCCCCCCCCCCCCCCCCGTTCTTGAAAAGGGCTTTCTGATGTGTCTGAGTGGCTTAGGTTGTGTGTGATTCAGAATTTGAAATTGCATCGAGCCCTCTGCCTGCACAGCTTTCTTCGGTGACTTCCTGTGTTTTTTGGGGGAAGAGTCATTCTTTAGTCTTCCTTGCCGGACTGATTTTTGAATGATTGAAGGATGAAACATTCTCTCTCCCTATTGACCTTTATTTCATGAACGTTTTTGGCAGTAACATGGTAGCAACACTTTAACAAGGAAAGGGAATAACCTGAAAAGTTTCTTTAAAGCAAATTTTTTGAGGTAACATTGTAAATATACATAGTAGTCAAAGGCTTAAGGACTCTGCTAAAGAACGTGTTCAAAGAATAGGAAGTCAAAAGGGGGCCGGGGCTGTGGCATAGCCGGTTAACGCCCTGGCCCGAAGCGCCTGCATCCCGTATGGGCGCTGGTTCTAGTCCCGGCTGCTCCTCTTCCGATCCAACTCTCTGCTGTGGCCTGGCAAAGCCCAAGTCCTTGGACCCCTGCACCTGCGTGGGAGACCAGAAGAAGCTCCTGGCTTCTGATCAGCTCCGTCTGTTGTGGCCATCTGGGGAGTGAACTAGCAGGTGGAAGACCTCTCCGTCTGTCTCTATCTACCTCTCTGTGTAACTCTTCCAAATAAATAAAAAAACTTAAAAAAAAAAAAAAAAGAGAGAAGTCAAAAGGACCCTAGTCCAGTAGGAAGTCAAGGGCTATAAACAAAATCCAGTGAAAAGATGCTCAGCTTCCCTCATGTAAAGTAGCTTGAAAAGTAGTCACTGAGGCCAGCGCCACGGCTCACTAGGCTAATCCTCTGCCTGCGGTGCCGGCACCCCGGGTTCTAGTCCCGGTCAGGGCGCCGGAATCTGTCCCGGTTGTTCCTCTTCCAGGCCAGCTCTCTGCTGGGGCTCAGGAAGGCAGTGGAGGATGGCCCAAGTGCTTGGGCCCTGTACCCCATGGGAGACCAGGAGAAGCACCTGGCTCCTGGCTTCGGATCAGTGCGGCGCGCCTGCCACAGTGGCTATTGGGGTGTGAACCAACAGAAAAAGGAAGACCTTTCTCTCTCTCTCACCGTCTACTCTGTCAAAAAAAAAAAAAAGGTAGCCACTGAAAAATCTCAGGGTTGCTGTTTTCCAGGAACATGGGCGACACTTAATCTACAAGGGATCTTGGAGAGGTGCACGGAGGATGGATGTTATGAAAATGCTAGCCTTGGGTTTCTAAAAAAAATTTCTTTGTACCAAAATTTCTTATGTTTTCATCCCGTTTTCCCGTGAGCATTTTGAAATACTCTCAAGTATTTACAAATGCTACTTACAGGTACACTTGTCCTCTGACTATCCGCTTCCCACTCACGGTGTTGTCAGCTTTAGGTCAGGTCGGGGAGCACAGGGAAGGTGCAGTGTGTTTGTCCTCTGCACGGCAGATGCATGCGGAGCTCGTGGCCAGCGCACCGTGCAGCCCGTTAGGAGACGGCACGGTGCAGCCAGTTAGGAGACGGCACCGTGCAGCCAGTTAGGAGACGGCATGGTGCACCCAGTTAGGAGATGGCACGGTGCAGCCAGTTAGGAGATGGCACGGTGCACCCAGTTAGGAGACGGCACGGTGCAGCCAGTTAGGAGACGGCACGGTGCACCCAGTTAGGAGACGGCACGGTGCAGCCAGTTAGGAGATGGCACGGTGCAGCCAGTTAGGAGACGGCACGGTGCACCCAGTTAGGAGACGGCACGGTGCAGCCAGTTAGGAGATGGCACGGTGCAGCCAGTTAGGAGATGGCACGGTGCAGCCAGTTAGGAGACGGCACGGTGCAGCCAGTTAGGAGATGGCACGGTGCACCCAGTTAGGAGACGGCACGGTGCAGCCAGTTAGGAGATGGCACGGTGCACCCAGTTAGGAGACGGCACGGTGCAGCCAGTTAGGAGATGGCACGGTGCAGCCAGTTAGGAGACGGCCGCACCGCAGAGTCTTCCCGGGGTCCCTGCAGGTGCGAAGGCCGTTTTCAGCACAGGAGATGCATCAGCTTTTGTCTGGAAGTGCCCAGTGCCTCCCTATCAGCTTTTTTTTTTCTTTTCTTTTCTTTCCTTAAATATGCACAAGTGGTGCTGATTTATGGAGGACAGACTTGAATTATTAGAATGTGAGCTGACTTGTTTTAGTTCCATGGACTCGGGAAAGGTCTCCCTCCTAAGCAGATTCCCTCATTTGTTTTCTGATGGTCCTGGAACAGCTGTCATTCGGTTGAATCTGAAGCCATATTGCTTCATTTCCTTAAGTCAGTTTTTGCTCCCCAAATTTCCTGGAGTTAGTTCTTTATTCAACACAGCCTTATCATGCTGTGACTGGTGTTTTGAGTGATACAGTGTGCGTGGTTTATAGGATTTTGCAAGTACGTTTGCATGGAAGTTTCCTCTTGGAATGTTTTGAAGTAAAATTATTAAGCTTTTTGCTTGTTTGTTTTCAGATGACTTATCAACATGCTTGTGTGTTTTGTTTCTCCTACGTTTTTCTTTTCCCTAAAGACCACCTGGGTGTTTCTAAGATTATTTGGTACTTGGATCCTGGGGAACTCTGGTTTTAAATGAGCAAGGCCACTTCCAGAAGTTAGCTCATATGCCCAAGAATTTAATGTGCTTATTTTCATTTTGTCTCCGTTCCTCCCAGAGTGAGAGCAGAACAGCCAAGGAGGACTGCGTGTGTAATTCAATAGGATACTATATAGGATATCACATGTTATATAGGGCAACATATATTATATTTCATTGTGTATGTATTATCTAGGGGATCACACATAATTACATATGTGGGTCAAGACTCTTACTTATGGGGACGTGGGGTAAACGGTTTGGGCTTATTCCTCCTTCTTCCCCTCATCCCCCGCCCCTGCCATGCTGTTTGTGTTTGAGTAAATTATGAATCATACAGATGTTGATTTTTGCAACACAGATGGCTAAAGGAGCTTGTTACAGGGCACGGTACAGCTCCAATTAGAAGTTATGTCATTGTGAACTTTCATTAGCATCACCGGAGATAATGAGGTTGAACTCTCTTAACCTAGCTTGTCTTTAACTTATTTTTCTGGATATAACTCACAATCTTAATAGTGTTTTTTTTTTAAGATTATTTATTGGCCGGCGCCGTGGCTCAACAGGCTAATCCTCTGCCTTGCGGCGCCGGCACACCGGGTTCTAGTCCCGGTCGGGGCACCGGATTCTGTCCCGGTTGCCCCTCTTCCAGGCCAGCCCTCTGCTGTGGCCCAGGAGTGCAGTGGAGGATGGCCCAGGTGCTTGGGCCCTGCACCCCATGGGGAGACCAGGAAAAGCACCTGGCTCCTGGCTCCTGCCATCGGACGAGCGCGGTGCGCCGGCCGCAGCGCACCGGCCGCAGCGCACCGGCCGCGGCGGCCATTGGAGGGTGAACCAACGGCAAAGGAAGACCTTTCTCTCTGTCTCTCTCTCTCACTGTCCACTCTGCCTGTAAAAAAAAAAAAAAAAAAAAAAAAAAAAAAAAGATTATTTATTTATTTGAAAGGCACAGTAACAGGAAGAGGGAGAAAGGGTAATCTCCCACAGGCTGGTTCACTCTCCAAATGCCTGCAATACCTGGACCTGGGCCAGGCTATAGCCAGAAGCCTGGAGCTCCATTCAGGTCTCCTACATGCTTGGCAGGGGCCCAGGCACTTGGGCCATCTTCCGCTGCCCTCTGAGGTTCATTAGCAAGGAGCAGGATTGGAAGCAGAGCAGCTGGAATTCAAAACAGTGATTTGCTGTGGGATCCCAGAGTCACAGGGGGCACTTGACCCACTTGATGCCGGTCCAGTAATGTAACAGTAATTCTTTTTTTAAAGCTTTTTTAAAAAAATTTATTTTATTTGTTTGAAAGGCAGAGTTACAGTGAGAGAGAAATAGACATTTTCTATCCCCTGGTTCATTCACCAAATGGCTGCAGTGGTCAGTGCTGGTCCAGGCTGAAGCCAGAAACCGGGAACTTCATCCAGGTCTCCCACGTGGGTGCAGGGGCCCAAGCACTTGAGCTATCTTCTGCTGCTTTCTTGGGTACGTTAGCAAGGAGATGGATAAGAAATGGAGCAGTCAGGACTCGAACCAGCACCCGTATAGGATACCAGCTTTGCAGTGGCTTAATCTGCTGTACCACAGTGCCAGCCTCATGTAACAGTGATTTTTTTTTTTGACAGGCAGAGTTAGACAGTGAGAGAGAGAGAGAGAGAGAGAGAGAGAGAGAGACAGACAGACAGAGAGAAAGGTCTTACTTTTCCATTGGTTCTCCCCCAAAGTGGCTGCTATGGCCAGCGCATTGTGGCTGGCTGATCCAAAGCCAGGAGCCAGGTGCTTCCTCCTGGTCTCCCATGGGGTGCAGGGCCCAAGGACCTGGGCCATCCTCTACTGCACTCCCAGGCCACAGCAGAGAGCTGGCCTGGAAGAGGAGCAACCGGGACAGAATCCAGTGCCCTGACCGGGACTAGAATCCGGGGTGCTGGTGCCGCAGGTGGAGGATTAGCCTAGTGAGCTGCGGTGCCGGCCATAACAGTGATTTTTAAGCATCAACAGTTATGTATGAAATTCTCATCAGTGCAAAATACTAGTAACAATTGTATTATGTTAGTTCTTTATTTTTAAAAAATAGCAACTTTTGAACTATTAACATATTCTGCTTCCTGAGGTTTGGGGAATGCAGTGGTCCAAGGAGGGGTGAAAAAAAAGGCCAACCCAATAGCACAGCACCAGAACTGTTATCTTGCGATGGGATCATAGGAATACCTATGGTATTTGAAAGCCTAATTATAGCTATACCTCTTGGCATAATTATAAATAATTATAAGCTCTTCTTCTCCCAGACACAGAAATTAAATGGTGAAATTTCTCTGCACATCCACAGCACCAGTTGGCCGAAACCCTGCTATTTCCCTACATGAAAAATAAATGCATTTGGGCTAACTTGACATTCTGCAGAGGGGACGCTGAGAGCAGGAGCTGGTAAAGTTGTTTATTCCTCCCCCTCAGAAAACAAAACACCATAATTGCCATTTAAACTAGAGTGTGGGGCGGGGCCCTGGGAGCAGCAGTTAGAACAGTGCTTGGGACACTGGCGTCCCTTCTCAGCCTGCCAGGGTTCCAGTCCTGCCTCCCCTTCCAGCCATCTTCATGCTAATGTGCACCCTGGGAGCCAGCAGATGGTGGCTTAAGCACTGGGTCTCCCACGTGGGAGTCCTGCATGGAATTCCAGGTCCCTGGCTTTGGCCTGGCCCAGCCCAGCCTTGTTGCTTGTATTTGGGGAATGAATCGGTGCATGGAACATTGATGTTCTCTCTCTGTCTCTCTCTCTTTCTGCCTTTCAAATAAAGTAATAAAATAAAAACGAAGAGCAGAGCTGAAGCCTTCTTGGCCTAGAGGTTCACCCGTGTGGACCTGACTGTCCCCCACCCCCGCCCCTTTTTGGTGCTTGGAAACCAACGTGGTGTGCTTTGCATGGGACCTTTTCTTTGCTGTAATGATTAAGAAAAACCGGAAATTGAAAGTTCCTAAACCATCAGGTTGCCGTGAGGAGACAGTTCTTGCTGTGCTTGGTATGTCGAGGTGGACAAGTGCTTCTTCTGTCCTGCTAGGTTCCCGTACGGGTCCCAGTTCAAATTAACCTGGCAAGGACGGCGGGGGTGGGGGGCCGCAGCAGAGCAGGGCTCACTGGTCTGCGGGTAGCTCCTTCGGTGGTGAGTTAGGGGCTGTGACGCCTGCTGCGGTGCAGGATGGGGGGGCCGTGGCAGGGAGAGCCGCTGACGTCTCTCTAGGGGGACCGGGAGGCTCACCGAGATGCAGACTTCCTTACCACCCTGGAGGGCTCCTTTGGGCTTGCTGAGTTCTTCGGGGTCACGCAGCTCCCTGGGTCGGATAGGGTGCTGATGGCGCGCTCTCTGGATCTCCCTCCCCACCTGCAGAGGGAACTCCTGGCAGCCGCCTCCACTCCTGTCTGCCCCTGTCTGCTTCTTAAAGGAGCCCCGTGAAAGCTGCTTTTTGCATGTGTTCAGTCTCAGATGTCTTTGGTTTAAAATACTCCTTATGTCAATGTGGGGATTCTGATGGGTCCCTACGGGGGATCTGAACTTTCAGTTTTTATTTATGGATAAAATACGCCATTTTTCTTGTACTTAGAATTCTCTGATGGCATCTCGTCTTGCTCAAAAGGGACTCACAAAGTCTTTAAAATGACACAGAGCCCTGCATCCTTCCTTCTTTTCTTTCTCTTTCTCTCTCTCTCTCATTTATTTGAAAGGCAGAGTGACAGAGACCAAGAGACATAGAGAGATCTTCCACCCGTTGGTCCACTCTCCAAATGGCTGTAACAACCAGGGCTGGGCTAACCTGAAACCAGGGGCCCAGGGAACCATCTGGGTTTCCCTTGTAGATGCAGTTGCCCAAGTACTCAGGCCATCTTCCTCTGCTTTCGCAAGTGTATTATCAGGGAGCTGGATTGGAAGAGGAGTAGCCAGGACTTGAGCCAGTGTTCCGATATGGGATTCTGGCATTGAACACAGCTGCTTAATTGGCTGGGTCACAACACCAGCCCACAGCTGCCAGCCTGCATGATTTCTGATTCTCAGCTTCTCTGAGCTTTCCCATGCCACAGCCACCTCACTGACTCTGCTGCAAACCAGCTACCTCCTCTCCATTCCTCTGGATCGCTAAGCACCTCTCTGCCCCAGGACATTTGCACTTGCTGTTCCCGCTGCTTGAACTGTCTTTCCCTAAGAGACTGCAATGCTCACTCGTTTCTCTCTCCAACTTCCCTGAGTGGCTCAATTAAAGTAACCTCTGCCCCAAGCTCCCTTTTTCCCAGACTGCTTCATTCTCTCCTTGATACCATTGCTGTCTCTTCTGTTTTCATTTTGTTTACTTATTGGCTGTTTCTAGGCAGGCACTTTGTTTTGTTTATTGCTACATCCCCAGCAACCGGACAAGTGTCTGGCCCACGGGAGTTGCTCTATGAATATTTGTTGAATGAATGTTGAATGAGATGAAAATGTGCATGACAATGTACAATCTGTGTGCCTGTGCAGGCACATACAGACACAAGAGTACAGTGTTACACGTGGTGTAACTGCTTCGTGTTGTATCAGGGCTAGGATCAGATTGAGTGGCTCATTTGTAATTTTTAATATTAAGACTTCTGGTAATAGAAATCGTTTGCCCCGCCTCCTTGGCACAAGGTATGGAAGCCCCAGGGGACCTGCACGATTTGTCAGCCTCAGCTTGAGCTTCAGATGTGAGCTGGCTTTGGTTTTCTCTTGGCCTTTGCCGTTAGCCTACAGCTCCAGGTCGCTGTGAATCCTGCTGTGTTTTATCCACTTTGGTCATCATTCTTCCTTATTGTTGTGACTACAAAGCCGTTCTTTTTAACAGTCCTCATTATGTCACTTTTTCAGAAATAGCAAAGGAAATGGGCTTTTAAAAAAGGCTGAAACTACCTTGAATTCTGATTCTCCCACGTGTAGCTCTCGTGTTCTCTCGTGCAGTTACCTGAGTTCCAGGCCACCGTTTGTCTCGATTATGATGATGGTTATAATCATATTTATTTAATGGAATCATTTGCAGATTGGAATGAAATAAATCTCATAAAAGCAGTACTGGGGGCCGGTGCTGTGGTGCAGTAGGTTAATCCACCACCTGTGGCGCCAACATCCCATATGGGCACCAGTTCATGTCCCGGCTGTTCCTCTTCCAGTCCAGCTCTCTGCTATGGCCTGGGAAAGCAGCAGAAGATGACCCAGGTGCTTGGGCCCCTGCACCCACGTGGGAGACCTGGAAGAAGCTCCTGGCTTCTGGCTCCTGGCTTCGGATCTGGCTGTTGTGAGCATTTGGGAGTGAACCAGCAAAAGAAGACCTGTCTCTCTGTTTCTCTCTCTCACTGTCTGCAACTCTACCTCTAAAAAAAAAAAAGGCCGTGCTAGTTCATGGCTACACTCTGCAAAGCCATTGGTACTTGCCCTGCCATTGCTGACTTTGAAGGGGCCACAGGCCGGGGACAGTCCCCCAGCCACAGCCAGAGAGGCAGTGAGGCCTTTGGGGCTCATCCCGGAGCTTCCAGAGGGAACGCGGCCCTGCGGGTACCAGGACGCGGTGTTTTGTGCAGCCTGCAGCAGCAGCCCCCGGTGCCCGGGCTCCTGACCCACAGAAGCGGGGAGATGATCAGCGGGTGGTGTTTTACGCTGCTCTGCTGGCGGCTGTTTGCGGTGTCAGTGGAAGGTGAGTGGAGCGAGTGTGAGGAACAGGTGCCGTCCTGGAAGGGCTTTGGCATCGCGGGTGGAGAAGCCACCTCCTGACGCCCGGCCATAGTGACGCTGCATGGAGGCTGTGTCGGTGCTCGGGGCTTGTCTGCTGGCACGTGGGATGCTTCCACATAGTAGCGAAGGCACGCTGCGCTTGACGGGCACTGGGGACGGACGGGCCCTGCCCCCTTCACAGTCGCACATCCTTTTCCTGCAGCGGGGTCATCTCAGTGCTTTCCTGTGACCAGTGTCCCCTGTGTCCTGGTTACCGCTGCCCTTCTGGCATGGACATCCACTCAGGAAGGAAGTTTGGGCTGCTGGTTGAGATTTGGAAAGTAGATCTTAGCCATCTCCCCAGAGAGCAAGTCTCCGGATACCTCTGTCTCCTTGGAGGTTGCTTTTCATATCTGCCACCTTTCCTTGCCCACCCTTCCTATCTTCTGTGGTTTTGAGGAGTTTTGAGTTTGGGTCTAGAAGAAGAGCAGAAACATGCACTCCTGCCCCGTCACCAGCCCTGGGAGCCTCCACATCCCTGCCTGCAGCCGGCCTGGTGGACCCTGTGTTTTTGGATGTCCAGGGGTAGCTCCTGAATGTGTTACAGAGAGAGGGGAGAGTCAGAGACAGAGAGATTTTCTGTCTGCTGGTTCACTCCCCAAATGGCTGCAACAGCCAGAGCTGGGCCAGGCCAAAGGCAAGAGCCAGGAGCTTCTTCTGGGTCTCCCATATGGGTGCAGGGGTCCAAGCACCTGAGCCATCTTCCACTGCTTTCCCAGGTGAATTAGCAGGGAGCTGGATCAGAAGTGGAGCAGCTGGGACTTGAACTAGCGCCCATATGGGATGCTGGTGCCTTAGGCGGAAGCTTAACTTATTACGCCACAGTGCCAAATCACAGTATTTAAAAATTTGGAAATCTTCCCCATTCCTTTCCCAGGACTAATCTTTTGTAATTAACACAAATAGAAGTGTTTGCACCCCCTCCCAGACACACAGTGTTCATATACACATGCATATACAGAAATCTTATGCTGCTTTGTTTATTGCTACATCCCCAGCAACCAGACAAGACATCTTCTGCTGCTTTCCCAGGCCAAATTTTTTTGGTTTACAAAACTGCACCATCTTCTGTAATGTGTCACGAAACACCATTTCTTTCCTTTTGCAGTGGCTACCCAGACCTCCGCTGAGCAGATGTAATACATCAGTTTACATCGAGGTCTTTCCACCTACCCATTTTCCCTAGAATGTGGCAGTGTCCAGCTGCCTGCTTCACTTTGGTTGTCTTGCAAGTGGTGGCACTGGATGGCAAGACTGTATTCAAACTGTTGCTAGGCACTGCTCTTCTGCCCTTCCATACAGTGTAGACTCTCTGGGAGAATGCTCCGAAACTCTTAAAAAAAAAATGTACTTGTTCATTTGAGAGTCAGAGAGATAGAGAGGGAGGTTTCCCATTTTCTGGTTCACTCACCAAAGGTCTTCAATGGCTGGGGCTGGGCCAGGCTGAAGCTGGGAGCCTGGAGCTCATTCTGGATCTCCTGTAGTAGCTGGAAGGGGCCTAACCACTAGAGCCATCACTGCTGCCTCCCAAGGTGTGGAGTAACATGAAGCTGGAATTGGGGGCAACTGGGACTTGAACCCAGGGCCCTCCATTATGGGATGTGGGCATCCCAAACTGGCGACTTAACCACTGTGCCACTGCCCCTCCCCCGAAGTGCTTTTTTTTTTTTTTTAACACCCAGAGTTAGAGAGTGAGAGAGAAAGGTCTTCCTTCCATTGGTTCACCCCCGAAATGGCCACTACGGCCGGCGTGCTGTGCTGATCCGAAACCAGGAGCCAGGCCCTTCCTCCTGGTCTGCCATGCGGGTGCAGAGCCCAAGCACTTGGGCCATCCTCCACTGCCTTCCCGGGGCACAGCAGAGAGCTGGACTGGAAGAGGAGCACCTGCGACAGAATCCCGTGCCCCAACCAGGACTAGAACCTGGGGTGCCGGCACTGCAGGTGGAGGATTAGCCTAGTGAGCCACGGCACCGGCCCTGAAGCTCTTTTTTTTAAAAAAAATATTATTTATTTGAAAGTCAGAGTCAGGGGGAGGGAGAGAGAGAGAATGAATCTCTTCTTTCCATTTGTTCACTCCTCAGATGGCTACAATGGCTGGGGCTGGGCCAAGCAGAAGCCAGGAACGTGGACCCCCATCCAGGTATCCCACCTGGATGATACTTGGGCCACATACTGCTTGCTTTCTCAGGCATGTTAGCGGGAAGCTGGATCAGAAGTGGAGCAGCCGGGACTGGAACTGACGCTCCTCTGGGATGCGGGCATTGCAGATGGCAGCTTAACCTACTGAGCCACAATGCCAGCACCCTAGGAAACAGTAGCTGAGTCCCAGGAGAGGAACTGGGTGCGTGGACATCAGGAAGGGCAGGAGACTTAATCTTTAGGACGGGTTCTTTGTACTTATGAGTCTGGGGCATGGGCATGTGCTGTCTCTTCAGAGAAAAGGGGAATGCTGACCCTGTTGAGCTTCTTATTCTGCACACCTTTGTCAATACAAAAGTTTGTGGGAAACTCATGTTATGCAAAAACTATGTGTCAATTTCAAGAACATTTTGGCACCAAGATGCATTTTTTCATTTGATTTTATTTTTCCAAAAACTCTTTGAAATACCCTCACATTGTATCCTATCACTTTTTGGTACTTGAAATAAAAAGTCTCCTTAATTTTTTTTTTCTTTCTTTATTTGAGAGTCGCAGGGGGAGAGAGAGAGAGAGAGAGAGAGAGAGACGGGGAGAGAGAGAGAGAGAGAAAGAGAGAGAAAGAGAGAGAGAGAGAGAGAGAGAGAGAGAGAAAGCTTTCCCATCTGCTGGTTTGTTCCCCCAAATCCTGCCATTGCTGAGTCTACTGGGCTGAAGCCAGGAATTCTATCCAGGCTGTCAGTGAGGGGATAATAATAATTCCGTAGTTTTTCTCTGCATCTGCTCTGTTGTGGGTGTGTGTGTATGTGTGTGTGTGCATGTGTGTGTGTATGCATGCATGTAACACTGCGAGACCTAGGACACATGCGTACCCCAGAGCCCGGAGCTCAGGGCATGGGAAAGCTGGTCCTAAATGCTGAATTTCTTCTTGGTACGTGTCTCTGATGTGTGCAACGTTGAGAACGCATCCAGCTTGGAACTTTTGATGTCTCCTTCAAAACCTGAGCTCAGAAACCGAGTCCTCTATCGGAGAAGAAAGAATGAGCATTGCCTTTTATCTCCCAAATCCTACACAAGGATGTCTGACGAGAAGTCAAGTGTGCAGTTTAAAAATAGTCTTCTTAAACACGCGCAGGCCCGCTGCACAGGGCTCTGGTTCTCCGAATCTGTCTCCTGTGGTCTTGTTTTGCCTTTCCTTTTGAAAGAGAAAGTCTAATTGATTCGTGGAAGTTGCGGGGCAGGGAGCTGCCATATAGGAAGGGAGCGCTGTGCACGGCCTGCATCTCTCTGCTCCCCAGCTCTGCCCGGCCAGCTCCTTACCTTTGATGTGCGTCTTTCTTCAAGATTCTGATACCAAATTTCAATTTCCTGCCAGAAACATTCCAGCGAGAACCTTGTCTCTGCCGCCCCGGCGTCCCCACTCCCTCCTCCTCATCTGCTTCTCCCAGGCCACCAGCTCCCTCCACTCCTCTGTCAAGGCTGAGCGCTGGCTTCCCAGGGAGGTCCTCAGCAGGACCCCAGGTGCCCCGTCTCCCTGCCTCTTGCCAGGACTGCCCTGTGACCATGCGCCCGGCCACTGCCAGGGCGGGTGATGAGTGTCCGCTGTGTTTCCTGCGGCCCAGCAGAGTGTTCCTAGCCCGTTTCCCTCAATGGCTTGTAGAGTATTTTTCTCCATGGGTTTCAAGTCGCAGTGTGCAGCCCCTTTACTCTCTAAGGATGACGTCATCTCTCTCTCTCTCTTTTTTTTTTTTTACTAAAAAGGTCTAGGTCAAGGGTCACGAGTTCAGATGCCACCAGAGGCCCTCGAAGTTACTGAACTGAACGAGGCTGTGCACAGGGAGCTGCAAAACGCCGCCAGGTCGGGGCAGCTGTGACTGCTGTCACCATATCTTCGGTTTGCTGGGGGAAATGCAGTTTCCAGTTTGTGTCTCAGTCACGTTCGTGACGCCATGGAGGCTAACAGAGCCCTGGCAGCTACCGCCAGTGTTGGCTTTCCGTGTTCCCCTGAGCACCGTTTGCGTCCAGGGTCACTCATTTCCTTTCTCACGTGTCTGTTGTCTCGTCATCACCACCTGACGTCGGCATGAAAGCATTCAAGGTGTGCTCTCGGCTAGGCAAGCAGCACGCATCGCCGTTGTCAGCCCTCTTGCCCTGTCTGCTTGTCACACTGGATTTACTCTGCAGCGGAGCAGCGTTCCCGCCATCACTTCTTCAGCTGACTGATTGTGAGATCCTGAGGTTGTAGGAATCCGGTTTTCCTTTCCCAACGCCGCTTTGCTGTCTGGCTGTACTGGTTCCCCTTGCTCCTTCCTGAACATTCCACAGCTCCGAGTTTTCCTTGGTGGCCTTCTCCGCACTTGGGCTATGGGCTTGCCATGTACCATGATGGGTGCATCACACTGGACGTCTGGGATGGGGTTCATCCTGCCACCTCTCCCTGCCCCCAGCTCCCCAGCTCACTTCTGTTTCTGCTAATGGCACTGCTCTTTTTCCTGTTCAAGCTTTTGAAGCTGTCGCCGGTTCTCTAACACCTTTCCCGTGATTCCAGTCGCCAAGTGGTGCTTTGTTCCCCATCTGACATACGGCTGGCTGGTCCATGCCTTCCTTTGAAGGTCTTTGGCTTCTGCTTCAGGGTAGAGATGGTCCCTTGTCTCTGCCCATTCTTTCACAGATCCTGATTGCCCCATGGAAAACTCAACTCTGAGCAGCCCACTTCCTGGCTCAGAAAACCTCAAAGGCTTCCAGTTCTAGCCCAGTCTCCCTGCCTCGGCTTGTCAGGTGTCTTCAGGGTCCAGCCCCTCTTGCTGCCCTGCCACGGGTCCTCACCCAGCCATCTGGGCTTGCAGCCATACCCCAAACACTCCACACGTGTCAACCCCATGTCCTGGGCCCTTCTGCCTGGAATTCTCTTCTTCTTCTTCCATCCCTTCTGCTACCTGTTGAAATTCTGCATCTTGCTCAGACTTGCCTCTTGCTCATCGCTTCTTAAAGATCCCCTGTAACTACCCTTAGCTCTAATTTATATTTGCCACCTGCTTCCCTACATCCACCTGACCGTCTCATATGACAGTTGTCATTATGTTATGTGATGCCATACAGAGCTCTCCTATTGGACTCCATGCTTTTTCCCCCAAAAAAGAAACTCTGCCTTATTACAATTTTTTCAGTAATTTCTTTGCTCTCTTCAACATGTAATCCAGTGGTAGGTACTGAACACTTATCTTAAATGGGAACTTCTGTTTTATTCATAATGAAAACATAAGACTATTGACTGTTCCCCCTCCTGCGAGAACACAGCAGATTAACAGTTTTTACGATCAGCACCAGGCTTGGCACATGATAGACACCCATCCAGGAAGCGCTGCCTCTTCTTTGTCCCTGATATAATGGCACGGTCAGCTCTGTGTTTGGATGCAAAGAAGTGATTCTGCCTGCTATTTGTGAGATGTGGAAGATGCGCTATCACGCAGCAGGGCAGTCTGTGCTCAGAAACACCATGACGAACAGAAGTTGGGTTCATTCCTGGTACAAAAAGCCTTTAATAAAGGTTCTTGGTTTTCAGACTGTCCGGCTGTGTGTGCTTCTCTCAACTGCTCCTTGTCGTGAGAGGCGTGTGACTTTCCCTTAGTAAAATCTATTTCCTCTTATTGATGGGGGAACTTTAGGGTCTACTTGTAGGTTTAACTTATTCAGATATTTTCAAAAATGAGAGAGAGAGAGAGAGAGAGAGAGAGAGAGAGAGAGAGAGAGATCGTCTGTCTGCGATGTCACTCCCCAGTGCCCCAACAGCTGTGGCTGGGCAGACCCAAGGCTCCTATATGCACATGAATGTTGCAGGTGGTGTCTTAATCCCTACTCCCGCTCTGACGTTTTTGGCTGGTCTGTTTGGTGGGAGCTGGTTCGGTTAAATGCTGCTGCTGGTGAAATCTGTCCATCCACTCCCTGAGCCAGTGTGAGCCGTGTCACCTCCCCATCCATCCAGGAGGCAGGAGGGAGGCGCCCCTGGCCCTCTCTCGTGTGCTGGCTGTGACCCACAGGCTTCTGGGCCGAGAGAGGGTGCTATTCACATGATTCTGGTGGACTTGAACTCTTCTGTCACTGCTTAAAAGGAAAGAGGAAACTGGTGAGATCTTTGCGTGATCACGCTCTGTCTGCCATTCCACTTCTCTTCCCACTGCCCCTTGTCTGAAACACTGCCCTCCACATCCCCTACGTGCTGCTCCTCTGTACCACACTCAATCGCTCATATGTCTGTGCGTTTTCTCTAGTAACTGTAGGGTGTTTCACACCGTCTTGTTATCACCCCAAAGTTTATCTTGGGAGTGGCTGTTCAGCAAAGCGGTGGAGGCGCCTGCACTGCACCTGGGGGTACCTGGTGTGTTCCCCGGCTCTGGCTCCTGAGTCCAGCTTTCTGCGAATGCAGTCCCTGGAGACAGGGGTGATGGCTGCTGTCATCGGACTCCTGCCACCATGTGTTCCTGGATTGTGGTCCTGGCTCTCCGCTCTGGCCCTGGTCCATCCCCAGCTGTTGCAGGCGTTTGGAGGAATGAATCAACAAATGGGCGCTCTCACTCTGTCTCTCTAACTGCCTGCCTGTCTCTCAAATAAATAAATGAATAAAAATTCAAAGGAAAATATAGATCCACAAAAAAGGAAAGCAAAACCACATTCATCTGACATTCTCGCATACAGAGACAACTGCTGGGAACATGTTGGTGTGGGTGGCCAATCCCGGGGACCCCTCCTTTCTCCCCCATCTCTAGTGAGTGGTGTTTCCGATGAGAGACTGCTGTGGGGTCTGTGACAACAGAAGAAAGTGTTGGAGACCATAGATGGTTTCCCTCTGGCTGTTTACCTGGGGTGTGTGTGTGTGTGTGTGTGTGTGTGTGTGTATTTTACAAACCGGAGACCCATTAGTGAGTCTTGACTGTTCTGCTGTGCCCTGCAGTATTTGTCACCATCCTGTGACCTTGTCCTACTTAAAATCCTGTCCAGTGGGTGCACCTGAGGGTACTTATTGTTAGACATTTGGATTGTTTCCATTTTTCTTGTTATAAATAATATTGGTATGAAAAGTATATATGTTTTTTGGGTTTTTTTTTGCTTGTTTGTCTGGTTATTTAAGCGTAGTTCATGTGGGATGCTGGGTCTAAGGCAGTTACATTTTTAAAGCTTTTGATAACCATCACCAATTACCAATTTATCCTCAAAAAAATTACATCCACCAGTGTGGCCCATGCTGCGATGAGAAGGGGAGGGAATGGGAGAAAAGGAGGGATGATTGTTTGCATAAAGAATTTCCTTGTGGGTTGACAGGGATCAGAAAAGCGCGGGTGTCAGCCTTGGTTTGTATGGGTTTAGAACGTTGCCTTTTCCTGTGTTAAAATCTTTCCTGGCAGAGATGAGCTGCACCTTGTCCCTAGTGTCTTGACTTTGCCCTTACTGATGGCTGGGGCAAATGGATAGGAAAACAGCAACTGTTTTCTACTAAGTCCTTTTTTTTTAGAATTGCAATGGGTTCTCTCTTGAAGACTTAACAAAAGTTTATAGCTCATTGTGTCTTTCCGGCTTTCATGGTAGCAAAAAAAAAATCAAAGGATCAGGTATTTTAACTGTTATTTCTTAAAAGGATGTATCATTTTTCAGTCTAAATAAGTCTATAAAGCTCGAGAGACTTATGCAAGCAGAAAGAGTTTTAACAGCAGGTGGCTAGGTAGGACCATTGTCTGTGTACTTCTAGTTTATGAAATGCTACATTAAAATTATTTTATTTATTTGAAAGGCAGAGAGAGAGAGAGAGAGAGAATGAAATAGAGTTCACATCTGCTGGTTCATTTCCCAAATGACTGCAACACCTGGAACTGGGCCAGGCTGGAGCTGGGAGCCTGGGACACCATCCAGGTCTCCATGTGCATGGCAGGAGCCCAGGTACTTGAGCCGTCGCCTGCTGCCTTCTCATGGTGCACAGTAGCAGGAAGCTGCAATGAGGAGCCCAACCCAACTCGATTTAGGCACTCAGACACGGGATGCAGGTGTCCCAGGATGCCGAATGCCTGTCTTGCTACTGTTTTGAATGCCTTTACATGTATACTCTTCCTTATGTTACTAGCTTAATTCCTAGGAAATTAGTTGGTAAATCCACCAATCTATTTGCTGAATACACATGATACAGAGATCATGGTTCATGGCTGACAGCGAAAACATATCCACCCCCGGGGGCCAGTGCCAGAGGGAGAGGCCTTACTCCTGCTGGATCAGCACTGAGACAGCTCCTAGTGGGCCAGCTCCTTTTCCAGATGATGACCTCACCGTGATGACCTCACTGTGGGGACGTTGCTTCCTGGAGTTCTCCTGGCACGATAGAGTGCTGTATACCAGTGGGCTGAAGTCATTGTTTTTTGTTCTGACAATCACTGTACAAATTTCACATGAGTTCAGAATGCTTGTGGGAGAAGAGTGGTTTGACTTCATAGTTGTGGGGTGATATTGGCAGTAACAGAATAGTTAACGATTTGGTGAAACTGCTTGGTTCGGCAAGATTTCTTGAGTTCGGGTGCTAGAGGTTTGGGTGTAGTGCAGACATTTCTTGTACATTCCTCATAGGGATGGAACACGTGTCATAATAACTGAACATTACTGTAAAGTGTGCCCCAAACTTGATGGAAACCTACCGCTGAGCTCTGTTGTTCTGTAAATCTTATGTTATAGTCCAGCATATTTTCATGGAAATTCTAGTACATTATTATGTAAATTGTGTGCTAGTCTATAATATTTCGTATAGTGTGTTAGTGCAATGTTATGGAAATTCATGCACTATAGTCCATAATGTTTTAAACTGTTTGCCACAAAGAAAAGTTGGTGTGCTGGGAAGCTGAACCCTCACCCTCAGGCCCCAGCACTCTGTCCCATACAGCACACAAGTGTGCATATGTTTATTTCCATATATAACTTTATGGCAGATTGTAATCATGTCAGCCAAAAATGTTCAAAGAATAGCAACTTTTGAATTCCCAGACTGTTCAGAATCTTTGAATTGGAATCTTCCTGTGGAAAATTAAAATTGATTTGCCAGTATTGGCAAAGAAAGCCGGCGAGCCCTTACCGAATGCTACAAATATGACCGAGAAGCAGCGTGCTCATGTAAAAACATGTGGGCCTTGTTGGAAGCAGTATGTCAATAGACACTGCACACGCTCACGTTCCGGAACCTCAAGGGAGAGTGACCCTCTGGTGACTTTGAACTGGGCAGAGGAAGTGGGTTCACTGAGGACTTGGGGACATTCGCTGGTGAAGTTATTCATTCAGCTTGTATTTCCAGCATGGAAAACAGGATGTGTGGAGGGAAGATCCAAAAAGCCTTTGTCCATTCTTAGTCTGCAAATAGCACAACATGCCTGTGGGCTATTCCTCTCCCACGTCCACTTGCTTTCTGGCCTAGGGCCATCACCCTCTTGTGCCACTCACTTGGGCTTTCCTTCCAGCATTAGCCCTGGCCATTGGCTTTTTTTGGACTGACCCACGAAGAAGTAAGTTTTCAGTTTGCTCCTAAGAATTACTACTGGCTAGGAAGAAAAATGCTGTGTTGGAATCTAAATGTTGGTGGATGGACCCCAAGTAACTAGTCACACAACAGCTCAAGCTCATGACTTTAATTTGTTTCTCAGAGGTGGGGATTTCATGCAGTGGTCAGGAAACCAAGAGTTGCCCATATCCCATATCAGAGTCCCAGCAGTCAAATCCCAGCTCCACTCCCAACTCCAGCTTCCTGCCAGCACACACTCTAAGAGGTAGCAAGTGATGGCTCAGGTAATTGGGTCTCTGCCACCCACATAGGGGACCTGGATTGAATTCTTGCTCCCAACTTTGGGCTGACCCAGCCTCAGCTGTTAGGGACGTTTGGGGAGTAAACCAATGCAGTGGATGGGATTGCCCTTTCTCTGTCTCCATCTCTCTGCCTTTCAAATAAATACAAATGTACAAAGTTGCTTCTCAGCTAAACACAGTACTTAACAGGGATCCTAAATCTAAGAAGTTTTTAAAAGATTTGTTTATTTTATTTATTTGAAAGGCAGATTGACTGAGAGAGAAAGAGAGAGATATCGATCTTGTATTTGCTGGTTCACTCCCCAAATGGCCATAGTAACTGGACTGGGCTATGGTGAAGCCAGGAGCCAGGAACTCCCACTTGGGGTGGTAGGAACTCAGGTTCTGAGCTGTCATATGCTGCTTTCCAAGTGTATTAGCAGGGAGCTGGATGGGAAGCTGAGTAGCCAAGACTCCAGCCGGCACTCCAGTATGGGACGTGAGCCTCTCTGTGGCAACTTAACCCGCTGCACCACAACGCGCCCCTCTCCAAGTCTAAAACTTGAAAATGCCAAAGGTGTTGAAGAGTCTGCTGTATGATAGCAAACTCTTATCGTGAAAGCAGAAGATACTGTTGGGATATTTAAGCAGTAAAAATCAATGAATGGATGAATGGGCAGTGGAAATAGTAAATCCTCTTGGCCATGAGAGAAGAGAATGACCACATTGGGACATATGTGAAAAGGCTTCATGATTTGGGCATGACATAAGAACTAGCTCCAACCTGGTCCATTTGCTCTTTTCTCTGCTAAGATTTATTTATTTATTTGAAAGTCAGAGTTACACAGGGAAAAGAAGAAGCAGAGAGAGAGAGAGAGAGAGAGAGAGAGAGAGAGAGTGCTAGTGCGTGCGAGAGATCTTCCATCCGCTGTTTTACTCCCCAATTGGCTGCAAGGGCTGGAGCTGCGCCGATCCGGAGCCAGGAGCCAGGAGCTTCCTCTAGGTCTCCCACATGAGTGCAGGGGCCCAAGCACTTGGGCCATCTTCTACTGCTTTCCCAGGCCATAGCAGAGAGCTGGATCGGAATTGGAGCAGCCGGCTCTTGAACTGGTGCCCATATGGGATGCCAGCACTGCAGGCCGCGGCTATACTTGCTACACCTCATTACTGGTCCCTCCGTTTGCTCTTAACTCCAATTCCTGCAAACCATATTCCACTCCAGGGAGTCAGAATTTTGGGCCCAGGTCTGTCTGGCTCTGAAGTCTGTGACCCAAACCTTTATCCTGTATGATCCACCCGTGAACTAGAAACTGAAGCACTCAGTTGGGGTCCAGTTCAGTGATGGACTCTTCCTAACGGCTTTCTAGATTTGCTAGTGGAAGTTCTGTAGCTTTTGTATATAACTTGAGTTTTCAACCTTTTGTGGACCTGTTTCCTCTGCTGGATTGTAAGGGCTGATCCTTTGGGCAAAAAATGCAAATTACACTCCACACTATGTTGCAGAGATTTGGCCTGTACACTCAATGTGATGTTGGCAAAAGAACAAATGGGATCTTTTGCAGAGGGTACAGCATGAATGTGGCCTCAGAGGTAGGAGTAGGAGTGGTCTTCAGAAAGTTCATGAAAATGCTTATTTAAAAAAAAAAAAACTGGGGTCAGCATTGCCGCTTAGTGGGTAAAGCTGCCACCTGCAGTGCCAGCATCCCCTGTGGGTGCTGGTTTGAGTCCTGGGTGTTCCACTTCTGATCAGGTTCTCTGCTATGGCCTGGGAAAGCAGTAGAAGATGGTCCAAGTGCTTTGGCCCTTGCACCTGCATGGGAGACCCAGAAGAAGCTCCTGGCTTCTGGCTTCGGATCAGCACAGCTCCGGCCATTGCAGCCATCGGGGGAGTGAACCAGCAAATGGAAATTCTCTCTCTCTGTCTCTCTCTCTCTCTAACTCCCCTTCTCTGTGTAACTCTGACTTTCAAATAAATAAATAAATCTTTTTAAAAAAATCATGCATGGCTTTCAGTATTCTCTTTTGCACCAAAAGAGACTTAGCATTAAATTCCATTTTTCACAAACGGCAATTCAAGACTAGCCTGAGTAAAAAGATACCTCAGGGGTGGGAGTTTGGCATAGCAGTTGAGACACGCTTGACACGCTAGGTCCTGTGTCGGAGTGCCTGGGTTCGAGTCCTGGCTGCACAGCTAGTTCCAGCTTCTTTCTGAAACACATTCTGGGAGGCAGCATGTGATGGCCCAGGTAGTCGGTTTCCTGCTACCCACATGGGAGACCCCGATGGAGTTCCTGACTCTCAACTTGAGCCTGGCCACGTCTCAACTGTTGGAAACATTTGGGGAATGTATCAGTGGATGGAAGAACTTTCTCAGCCTGTCTGTGTCTCTTTGCCTTTCAAATAAATAAAATAAACGAACTGTAGAGAGAGGTGACTCAGAGCGTCTCTGGCTGCACATGAACTGGTGATAGGTATTTTAATAGTGTATTTTCTCCCTGTCCATCTGGAGCTGCATCAACCTGTTTTTCAGTACAGAAGGGCACTGGGTGACATGTAGATGACACATTTCCTCCAGAGAGTCCAGGGAACTTCAGGAAGTGTGGGGTGATAAGGCAAAGGGATTTTTTTTTTTTTTTTTGAACATGTGATAATAGTTGTGTCTGGGTTGAGTCCTTCTTGCCGGGCCAATCTTTCCATAATTCCTGTTGATGTTTATTTAGCTTTTTTCCCAGATGGAAACTCAGTGGAGGATAAGACTAGATGGGAATAAACCTGGATGATGTCGGTCTCTCCTCTTCATGCTGGAGGCCTGACGTGCTTAGAAAGGCCTTACTTACCAAGGAAAGGTGGATGTTGCCAGCGAGTTGCGATCTTTGATCACTTATGATCAGAATAAAGGCGAGGATGGGCTTGTACCTCCCAATGTTCGCAGGTCAGCTTTCATCTGAGACTGGACCTCAGTGTCTACGAAGTCCATTCTGTGTTCCTGTTTAGAGGTCTCTTGCCCTAAGCTGTGCGGAAGTGTGCTGCACTCTGTTTACCTAACCAACCTTTGAGACTTACTTGGAGTTTGTGTGATACCAGCCGTGGAGCCGGGTGGCCTCATCTCTGGCCCTGGCTCTTCTACTCTGTAACCCCGGGCAGGTGACGTGACTCCTCTGCCTGACCTTCCTCATTTGTGCGGTGGGGACATTTTCCTTTGCACATGGGGTCTCATTCAGTGTTAAACTCATTGCATTATTGATGGTCTAGAAAAAAACCCCTTAAGTTAGTGTCGGGCGTCAACGTTCCCAGTGAATATTGGCGATTAGTGTATTATAAGTGAGATTAGGGGCTGGTGTTTGGTCTAGCAGTTAAGAGGAAGAGGAGGCTGCCCATGTCTCATGTCCGAGTGCCTGGGTGCAAGTCCTGGCTACAGCTCTTGACTCCGGATTTCTGCTAATCCAGACCCTGGGGAGCAGTGGGGTTTAGCTGATTCGGTTCCTGCCACCCATGTGGGAGACCTGGACTGAGCTCCTGGCTCTTGGCTCCTGGCTCCTGACTCCTGGCTTCTGGCTCTGCCCTCACCTGTTGTGGGCATTTGGGGAGTTAAACTAGCAGATGGGAGATGTTGGGTTCTCTGCCTCTCAAATACATAAACAAAAAATAAAAATAAATCAATACATGAAAAAATTAAAGCAGCTGAAGGTTAAGTGACTTAGGTAGTTATCCAGGAGTATGATTAAAACAGGGTGAGCAGTTTCTATTTCAAGACTTGGTCCTCCTTTCAAGCAGAGGACAGCAAATGTGTTCTGAAAGGGTCAGGTAGTACACATTCTGTCCTTGGAGGACCCTGGGACTCTGGCTGCTGCTGCCCAGGTCTGTCACAGTGTCCATAGTGTGTGAGTGGATGGGCGTGGCTGCATTTTATTTACAATGCAGCCTTTTAGAGTCGACTTCAGACACTGAGATGATCTGAAAGAGGCTTGATTTTCATGTCATTGTAAAGCATGAAATGTGCATTCTTAGACACAGTCCTGTCGCTTCCTAACAATATTGTTTAACATGGTACTCTCTGTTTAGATGGTCATCCTTTAGAATAGCAAGGGGATTTGGAAAATGAGCAATAGTAATACATGTGTTTTCTGTCTCAAAGGAATCTGTGGAAGTCGCTTGGAGGGTTTTATTGGAATTTGAAACCCAGAGTGAGCAAGATGCTATAAGGACTTATTTTGTTAAACGGACACCAATTACCACTTTGTTTTTTCTTCTTCTACCATCTCGGTATGGCAAAGGTTTCTGAGTCAGATTCAGAGCTTCCCGTGCCCGTGCTGCGATAACACTGCAGGCTTTTCTTCTAGGCTCGCTGTCTGCCCAGGTTTAGTTCCTACGGCTGCCGTTGCAGGTTAATAAGGCGTTCTTGTTTTCACACGGCACTTGCCAGGCAGCCTGTCTGTGAGCGGTTGTTGGTCTGCAGTTAGAGCTGAGCGTTCTTTCTGAGGAAGTGAGTAAAGCCCCTTGCATTCGACCAGAACTGGGTAACAAAGAACATCTTTGACTCATTTAAAGGAGACCTCTGATGAACACAGAAAAAATAGAATGGGTCATGTTTGTAAATGTGTATGTGTTCAGTCCTGGTTGGCCAAGGAATCAGGAGTCCCATGCTGGGAGTGGTGGGGGGCTAGGATGGAGTCAGTGCTTCCAGTTCACATGTGCTTCCTCCTAGCGCTCCTTATTTAGTTAGCTTTTGCTTGGAACGTGCTGTTCTGCATTAGGTGTTCTAGATCGTTAATAAATTCTTTCTTCTTTTAAAACCCTTCCACTAAGTTTCTCCTTTCTCTCTGTTGTCCGAGAGCCCAGCTATGCATCCGGCAGCCAGGCGGATGGGGGTGGACTGGGGCAGGGTCTGGAAAGGGGCTCACTTATACCTGTAGCGTCTTGCTCTTGCTTTCTGCTGGAGCTCCCCAGTCCATCCTGGTCTGTCGTCTGTTACTACAACACAGTACCTGAGGCAGGTTAAGTTATAAGGAAAGGAGGCTGATTTTGACTCATCATCTCGGTGATCCAAGAGCATGGCGCCCATCTGGGCTTGCGGTGATAGCCTCGTGGTGGATGACACCCCATGGTGGGCGTGGGTGTGAGAGAGGACGAGAGCAGTCCCGTGGTGGGAGAGGAAACCAGTTAGGGCAGTGGGCTTGTTCTTGTATGACAGTCAGCTCTCATGGAAGCTCCTGTGAGACCTAACCCGGTCCACGGGACCAGCATTAATCCCTTCCAGAGGTGGTCATGACCCAGTCACCTGCCCACCTCTTAAAGGCTCAGGCGTCTTGCAGTCCCAGTGCATTGGTAGAAGAAGCTTCAGTGTGAGTTGTGGCAAAGCATTTCTAAACCATAGCTCCATCTCTGGAGCGTCTGCAGGCTCTCCCCACCTCAGCCCACCCTCGGGGAGCTGTAGGTGTTCTTTGTTCCATGCGCTGTTCCAAGGCAGGGGTGAAGGTGCGGTGTGAGGAAGGAAGAGAAGGCCCAGGCTCTGCCTCCTGGCTGGGCTGACCTGTGCTCTAGGCCCCGAAACTGGACATCACGTTTTCCCTGAAGGCTGTTAGAGATGGTGGTTGGATTTCGGTGTGTTGTCAGCTCCTGGAGATGTTTTTGCACCCACTTCTGAGGAACTTATGAATTGGTTGCATTGACTGTTCCAATCCTATTCTTAGCAGCAGAGGGTACTGCTTCCCCTGTAGGGTTGGGTTCCTAGCAGCTGCTCGGTGACCTCACTGTTCACTTTGGACACCCCCCTAGTGCCTCGGGGTACATCATTAATGGCTCAGAACGATTTAAATTGCCGCCAGAGGGTGGTACCTGGGTGGTATGGGAAGTTGGCTGCAGGAGAGGCTCCATGGACCAGTGCTTTCCTGCTGTGACTTGAGGGCGTGTTGGGAAATTCCTCCAGGACTGCCTGTACCCGCCAGTCATGCCTGGGACTCTGCTGTCAGTCATGCATTTTATTGCAGTGTTGAATACCTGTAGGAAGGAAGGCTCCCCAGTAGGTTATTATCACCTTGGAGCTGATGCTGTGGCTTCTCTCCTGGATTCCACATCCCTGGATCCCCAGAAGGGCACCCCAAAGAAGGAGACAGCTGCTCTGTTTGTCATGATTTTGTTAGGCACTGGCCTTGACTGTGTGTGCATTTGAAGGACATGTGTAGCAGTGTCTTTTTGTTTCTACCTTGGGGACGCCTTGCTTTCTCATTGGCTTGGAGGTGGTCTTGAGATATTTGAAGAGTGAGCACTTCAAAAGGCCCTTTGCCCGTTTTCAGCTCTTCCCTTACCACCCAAATGGATGTTATTATTGTAGCATGGCGGAAGAGGGTGCCCATATGTGTTAGTGGGAATTTCTTCCACAGTGTGAGTTATTTAAAAGATGTCAGAGAATCAGAAACCCAAGTCTGAAAAATAGTGCACGTGTTTTTACATGCTATTTCTCCATACACATTGTCTATGTAGTGTTCCTGCTGGACAGAAAAATAATATATTAGTTGCAGGCATTTCCCTTTTTTTTTTTTTTTTTTGACCTCAATTAATATTGTCAAACCATAGTTCATTCATTGACTCAGTAAATGGTCACAGAGTGCCTGCCATATTCCAGGTGCTTTGTGCTGAGAAGATTGATGGTGGTGGTTCTGGCAGAAAATCAGACTCTAGGTACTGGTTGAGGTTGTCTAGTTACTGAGGAAGGAAAGAAGAGATGGAAGAAGGAAGGGACAAGAAGCGGGAGGGGGACAGGTGGCAGGAAGTCCTGCTTGACCTCTCCGAAGGCCTCTTGCCTGCACATTTCAATCCTTCTTACCTCAGAATAAAGTTTTCTTTTAATTACATTGCCACAGATTTATTTGAAGTCCCCTAGTACATATTTGCTTCTTTTTAATTACACCTCTTACCTCATTTGCTGTTCTTTGCTTCTATAATAATTGGCCATGGAGAGCCTTGTTTTCTCCCCCTGGTGTGCCATAATTTGAAATTATTTTTAATCTGTCATTTCATTGTCTTTTTTTTTTTTTCCAGTGTAAACGAACTTGTACGGATCACTTTGCTAAGTCCATTCAACGTTGGAAGAGCTGGAAAAAAAAATCAATATTTGATTTGCGGCTTTTAAAAACGTAAGTAGTCTGATCCTTCGCCGCTGTCCCCTTCTGACGTCGTGGAGGCTTGCATGTTCAGCGAGTGCACATTTTCCCCAGTCCTAAAGCTACCTGAGGAGAGTCAGTCTATCTACCGAGTCCTTGAGAATCTGGGACCCGTCTGACCTTAGCTACTTTTGAGCTCTCGGAGTGACGTGACTCCGCTCGCGGAGTGACGTGACTCAGGCCTTGGGCACGTCGTGGCAGCCGGTGAGCGCGTCTTCCTGTGGCACTGAGAAAGAACATGCCTCCTGGAAGCTCCGGCTAAGCCACGAGCGACCCAGGAGGCTTGAAGGCAGGTGGCGGCTTCCCCATTCCTCTTGCTCAGTCATGTCTGTGCTGCCTTGAGCTTCTGACAAGCGAGTGAGGGATGTGATTCAGTGGTCACCATGCACCCGTGTCCTAAACGCTGTCACATTGCCCTGCCACTATTACCTTGGCTTCATGGCAGCCTTGCAAAGTGGGAGGCAAGATTTTGGTGAGCCAGACCAGGACACTGAGGGTCAGAGAGAGGGAAGGCTCGGGCCGCTGGTCACGTGGCTGTGAGTGTGAACACAGAGCTGCCTGGGTTTTGCTTGCTTGCCAAACCTCAAGTGGTGTTTAATGCTCTTCTGCCATGAGTGTCAGAAGGAGTCTGGAACTTTCTGGATCATGTTCGTAGGAACATGATCCTAACCCTGCTAAACTAGGAAGGCACTCGTGGCAGCTCCCTCCTGTGCCTGGACAGAGTGGAGGGTCTGATGTTCAGTCCTGGCCATTCTGTGGAGTTCCTCTGTGACCTTGAGATGGTTTAGCTCCATGGGAAACAATCACTCTCAGGCCAGCCAGGCAGAATAGGCTAGCCAACATGGATCTCTTTATATCAGCTTGTTGTTGAAGTGTCTTAACACGGAAGAAGGTGTGCACTGGGTGAGCCTATGGCCTGATGGAATCACCATCACTCGGTGGGTGTGCTCGGTCCTAGTGCCTGGACTCCTCCACTCCCCACGCTACCAGGAATAACTGACTCCTGACTTCTAGTATGTCCCTAATTTTGCCTCTTTGTAAAATTTGTAAGTAGGGTCACTCAGACTGTAACCCGGCTGATTTTGCTTGTTAGATTTGTGAAATTCATCCCCAATGTTGCATGTCATTTTTTTTTTTTTTTTTTGCTCTCGCTGCTTTATTGAGATTCCATTGCGTGTCTGCTGTACAGTTGCTTCACGCTTAGGTGGTGTCCCGTTTGGACAAACTACTCATACTGCTCTGAGGGTATTTTTGTACCTATCGTCTGGTGACAGTTTGGTTGGATTTGGTTTGTCCAAGCACTGCTTGGTCATTTAGATCAGCAGTGACGTTGGTTGGAGGCAGCTGAGTGACTTGTGTGCTTCTGTGTAAGGGTAGAGTGCTTGCCACTTGGGGGAAGGAGGTGCTTTCGTAGATGACCTGGGGGGGGCGTGGTCAGGTGGAAACCTGCTCTGGAATGGGTGTCATGGGGTGAGGGTGATTCCCTGGCAGGGAAGGGCTTTGTGTTTTTTTTTTTTCTTTTTTTTAAGTAATTTTATGTATTTGAGAGAGAGAAAGAGAGAGAGAGAGGTCGATCTTGCATCCCCTGGTTCACTCCTCAATGTACACAATTGTGGGGACTGGGCTAGGCTGAAGTCAGCAGCCCAACCTCAGTCTAGGTGTCCCTAGATTGAGCCATCAGTGTAGCCATCACCTGCTGCCTTCCAGGGAGCATATTATCAGCAAACTGCATGAGAGCCAGCACTTGAACCCAGGCACTCCAGGATGGGATGTAGGCGTGCCTAGCGGTGTCTTCTGTGCTGAACGCCCATCCCCAGAGGCAGGGCACAGGGAGGGATTCCAGCTCCAGAGGAGAGAAGCATCTGGGCTCCTGGAGGAGCCGTCAGGGCAGCTCACCCGCTGCATCCAGAACCTGGGAGGTGGCAGCCTGGGGACACACCCCGCTCAGAAGACCACAGGAGTTTGGGGAGACGAGTAGAGTAATCAGCGATGATTTGATGGAGCAGGCTGGAACTCGGCGCTCTCAGGAGCATTTTACCCAAGATTCATTCCATGTAACTTTTGAAAAACCAGTCCCTCAAGCATGAATCTTGAGACAAGCATTTACTTATTTAATCAAAATAGCAAACTAGGAAAAAAATAGATTTTTCCAGACAAGTGTGAGAACTCTGCTGGGAGAGCATGCTGTGTTCCCATCACAGGTCTAACGTTTTTCTGCCTCGTGACCTCGCGGACCAGCTTCCTCGTCTGGGAAATGGGGATATTACTATGCCTGCTTGTACCATCCCTGGTCATTTGCTGTGACAGTTTGCTATGGGGGTGGGGATTAGCAGCATGCTACTGGACACATGCTATTAGCGACTGGCCGTCATAGCCATTGTTCTTATTATTTCTCTCATTCTTATTACTAATATTACCCGTACTAATCTGCTTTGTAAGAGTTGGCAGGTCGTTTTTTAAAACGATGAGGCTTAGTGGTGTGTGTGTGTGTGTGTGTGTGTATTTTAAGCATGCTGAACACCAGCAAAAATATTTTCCTTCTGGCCTCACCTTAAACTGAAACTCGGAGGAAGGACGAAGGGAAGCGTTGGTTCACATGCCCCTGGCACGTTGCTCTGCAGGGTGAGTCAGTGGCGGCACCCTTGGTTGGCTGATCTGGTCTGTGTGGTTAGTTTAAGACGAGACCAGGGTTGCTGAGCTTAGTGGGAAAAGTGGTGTCATTTTGCACAAAGGAAAACGGTCATTTTATACATTATATTTTTAACTCTTGCCAGGCGTTTTGCAGAGAAGTATCTTGATTTATCAAGGAGTCTGAGGACAGCTTGTGTGGGTGGGTGGCTGAACACCACGGCCAGCCATGTAGGGTGATTTCCAGCTGGCTGTGATCAGTGATCCCTTTCCACTAGCCGGTGAGTGCTGGCTAGCCCTGGGGGCTCACGGTGTACACCAGACTGGATTTTCCCCTCCCTGAGCTGTGATCTAACAAGTGAGTAATCTAGTATTCTGAAAAGAAAACATTTAAAGAGTTAGTTATTTATCTGAGAGGGAGAGACAAATACAGCTGCCATTTGCTGGTTCACTCCCTAAATGCCCACAGTGACCAGAGCTGGGCCAGGCTAAAGCTGGGAGCTGGGAACTCTGTCTGGGTCTCCCCTGTGGATGGCAGGCCCCCAACCAACTGAGCCGTCACCTGCTGTTTCCCAGGGTGCACACATTAGTTGGAAGCTGGGACTTGAACCCAGGCACTCTGATATGTGATGCAGGTATCTTTAAGAAGTGGTCTTGAGATAGGACTTGTATTCACAAAACAGTTAATGCCCATTTGGCAGATAAAAAGCCAACATGACTAGACAATCGTGTCTGAATTAAGACTGTGTGAGTACATATAAACTCACTTTTTGCAGCAATATTTACTTTAACTGGCACTAATACATTCGCCGTGTTCACCAAAGTGTGTATGTTTCTGTCTAAGCTGTGCAAATAGACAAGATCTGCATAAAAGTATATGGCTTCATTGGATGGTGGAAGCTGCGTTTGGCCTTAGGCTTCTGTTTAAATTTCCAGTCCTCACATTACAGTCACAGTGGAGAATGTCCCAAATAAAATTTGAGAGTAATTTGTTGTCAGATATTGGAGAAAATATTTATTAAAAACTAATCTTTAGGGGCCAGTGTTGCAGCATAGCAGGTTAAGCCACCGTCTACGATGCCATCATCCCATATGAGGTTTGGTTCAAGTCTAGGCTGCTGTTCTTCGCAGCCAGCTCCCTGCTAATGTGCCTGGGAAGGCAGCGGAAGATGACTCAAGTCCCTGGGTCCCTGCCACCCATGTGGGAGACCTGGGTGGAGTTCCTGGCTCCTGGCTTCTGGCTTCTGCCTAGCTCTGTTCCAGCTCTTGAGGCCATTTGGAGTGTAAACCACTAGATGGAAGATATTCTCTCTCTCTTTCTCCCTTTCTTTCTCTCTCTCTTTCTCTTTCTCTTCTCTCTGGGTAACTCTGCCTTTGAAATAAATAAATAAGTCTTAAAAAAAACCTGTCTTTAAAAAGTAGCATTTGGAGCAGGCGCTGTGGTATACAGGCTAATCCTCTACCTGCAGTGTCAGCATCCCACATGGATGCTGGTTTGGGTCCCAGCTGTTCCACTTCTGATCCAGGCCCCTGCTAATGTGCCTAGGAAAGCAGTGGAATATGGTTCAAGTGCTTGGGCCTTGCCATTCACATGAGAGACCGGGAGGAAACTCTTGGCTACTGGCTGGGCCAGGCCGTTTTGGCCATTTGGGGTGTGAACCAGTTGATGGAAGATCTCTGTCCCTCCCACCCTCCTCCCTACCTCCCTCCTTCTCACTCTGTATCTCTGTCTTCCAAATAAATAAATAAATCCTTAAAAAAAAAAAAAAGCTAAAATGTAGCATTAATTGCAGCCACAGAGCGACCTTGAACAGTTTGCTGATGTTCTTTTGTTTTGCACTGGGATGTAAAGAAAAAAAAAAAATCTCTGTACTTTTAGTCTTTGTGGTGGCCCAGATTGAATGGGAAATATCTGTAAAAGAAAAAGATTAGCATTTGAATTAAATGTAATTAGCAAAATAAAAATAAAGACTGAGTAGTGGCTGCAGGTCTGTGGTGTAATAGTTAAGTTACGCTTGGGTCGCCTACATTCCATATTGGGATGTACCTGGTTCGAATCCGGGTTCCACTACTTCTTGCTAACGTACATCCTCAGAGATAGTTGCTGATGGCTCAGTATGGCTCCTGCCACCTATGTAGGGGACCTGGATGGCGGTCCTAGCTCCTGGCTTTGGCCTGGTCCAGCCCTAGCTGTTGCAGGCAGTGGGGTATTCTATGTCTCTCTGAAATGGAAAGAAAATAAACGAGTACGTACTCAGTAGTGCTATCCTTTAATAATTCCTTTACAGTTCTGGTCTGTGTCCTCATTCCCAGGGGTATGTCTGCAGCTGGGAGCAAGAGCAGTCTTATGGGAAGGAATGGAAGTAAGCTGAAATCTGGGGACTGTGTGTTTTCACCTCCAGTGAGGACTTGGAAGTGAGAGGTCGTTTGCCTAGGAGGCCACACCCTCCCCTGTCCCTTGTGTCTGGAGTCCTGGGATGACAGTGGCCCACACTGTCCAGAGGTGGGGCCCCATGTCTGGTTTCGTCTCTGCCTTGTTTTCATTAAGCCCAGGAAGCCAATGGGTTGTCCAGGTGCTTGTGTGCTGGGTGTCCCCGCTCTGCCTTGGAGTGCGGTGGTGTGCAGGCAGGTAGTTGGTAGCCACTGGGTCCTGTCATCCTGTCCAACTGTGCTCATTGCTTCCCACCCTTCTCGCTGCTGTCTTGACCTCGCTCATTTTATTAAATGCAAGTTGAAGATTTTTGTATCCTGTCATCTGTTGTGGACCAAACACTTTATTTTAGGCAGTTTCTCCTAAAAAGTCTGAAGATACTGCGTGGGCGAGACTGACTCACGTGGATCCCTGTCAGGTGTGTCTGTCGGGTGCTTCCTTGGCTCGTTACAACTGAAGATGAGATGTACATGACTGTTTTCATCTGTCACTCGCTACATTTTTCCTGGGTGTTTATTTTCTTCTGGGGCTCTCTCCTCCTCCTAACCAATGTCCAGGCTCATGTCAGCGATCAATCCGGGCTTGGGTTGGGCCTGCCCAGCCCTTCCTTCTGGCAGGTGCTGCTTGTGTGAGTGTGGGCGGAGACTCAGGGCTGCTCCCAGCTATTCGCTCAAAGTACCTCTCCAGAGCCATCACAGTCTTCATTCTCCGTCGCTTTTGCTGTCTTGTCACCTCTTAGGAAGCCAGCTATCAGGGATTTTGATTTTCTTGCTTTGTGTATGAGACCTGAGTGCAGGAGGGTGACTGTGGACAGAGAGAAAAGACTGGCTTATACGTTTAGCCAACAGTTGAATACATGATATGTGTGTGCCCACACACACTGGCCCTGTCACTGGACAAGTGCGTTTTTTCCCCTATGTCAGCAGGTATTGATATATTTAATTAGCAGGACTAAGTAGCTTAGATGGATCTTGGGTTTATGATTCTGACAGTTTTTTAAGAAGGGAGATGAGAGTCCAAGGGAATTTTGACTCTGCTTGGTGCATCTGTGGTTTCGTGTGCTATATTCCGGGGAAAACTGGGTTCTCGTACCAGCATTCCAGTGAACCAGGTTCTCCACTGCCTCAGGCGTGGGAGAGTGGGGGAAGGATTTCAGCATTTCTGAGATCCATTATTTAGCAGTCCACCAAGGCTCTGTGTGTGATCATTACAGAAACCAGGCTGGGTCCGCAGGGCGCCCTGTGTTCCCTGCATGGCCTGGGGCTGGCTGCCCCACAGTTGCCAGCCCACAGTGGCGTTAGCCCAGAGGAGACTGCACTTAGGGACGTGACCATTGACAGCCGTGGTGGAAGGATCCACGACGGCTCCAGGATCATGATGTTATGTGCTGTTTCTGTAGCAATAGTTGTGGCAGCTTTCAGATCCAAAGAGCCTTGTCAGCTTTCTGCGTCTGTCGCCTTGAATGGAGATGTGACCCTTTGCCAAGCACAGTCCCCTGGGAACACAGCAGGGACTGTCTCTGGGTTTTCTTCTGTATTTCACATTGCACCATCAGCTTGTGTCCCGTGTGTTTCATGTTTTACTTTATTCCTCTGCCTTGGCAGCACTAATGATGTGCTTGGCTTTTAGATGCTAGGCCATTTGATACTGTGTATAAAGACATGTTGCAGCGAAAGGTCATCAGCTGTCTTTTGGGCTATTCTGGGCATTTTGTACTATTTTTATGTTGGATCTAAGTTTCCTGGCCTTAGGTTTCTGATGGGCGGTTTCTCCTGGCTTCGGCCTCTGCCTCTCAGCTTGCTCGGAAGCTGTTGAGCCGCTCTGCCCTTAGATGACTGTTTTGTTCCACAAAGAAACATCGCCTCCACCTCTGGGAGGTTCAGAAGATGCTGGATGGGGCTCTGTGTTCCTGCTGCTGGTTCTTTGTGCTGGGAGCTCCCGGAGAGAGAAGCTTCCAGAATGCTGGCCTCCACAAGTGGCCTCCCGCTTGAGGAGGTGGACGAAATGTGACTTCCAGGGCCTTCTCAGAAGCTTTGGAGGATATGGTTCTTTGTGAATTTCCAGAAATTCAAGAATGTGTACTTTGCTTAGAAAAATGGGGTGTTTGGTTCTTAGAGACCTGTGCTGGTTTCTGTTCTTAAGAGGCATTTCCACCAGGTTGGACATCTTGAGGGTTTGGGAAAGTTAAAACCCAGCCCCCAAGCAGGGAGGAGCAAGAGTGGCAAGAGGCAGTGGCAGCCTGCAGGAAACCCCAGGGCCACCGCCTGCAGTGCCTCTGGCCTGGAGGCCCCTCTCCCACCTTTCCCTTGGTAGCCAGCAGAGCAGCTCCTCTTTGCAAGCCTGCCAGTGATTCCAGCAGGACAGGAAACAGCAGCTGCAAGGAGCGATTTGGGGATTCCGAGTCTGTTTTAGCAAGTGGGCAGCTTCACAGACACCGAACTCTAAAGTGTATAATCCCAGTGGTGGTGGCAGGATACCCTGCAGGCCAGTTCCACAGGACTGCAGGAGAGCAAAGCAAGGGCCTGGAGGAAATTTAAATTTGTTTTGCTAAGTTACTTACTTAGAGACAGAGAAGGGGGAGATGGAGATTGAGATGAAGAGGTTTCCCATCTACTACTTCCCTCCCAAAATGCTTGCAACTCAGCTAGTCCAAAACCAGGAGCTGGAAGCTCAGCCTAGGGAGCCAATTACTGAAGCTGTCACCTGCTGTCACCTGCACACCCAGGGTGTGCCTTAGCAGGCAGCTGGAATCAGGAACGCAGCCGGGACTGCAGCCCAGGCACTTCACTGGGGGATGCAGGTGTGTCGGTCAGCAGCTTAGGTCCAGTACCAAATGCCCTCCATCCCCTCCCCAGCCCAAGTGCGTTTTCTTTAAACAGCCTCATGCAAGCTGAAGACCATCCCGCTGAACTTGCCTTCCCGGTGGTCATTTGTTGTTGAACTAGTGAGAATCAACACTGCTGCCAGGCATTCGCCCCTGGGAGAGCGGAAGCTGCCTCTTGTGGCCTTGACTCCAAAGGGGACCTCGTCTAGTGACTGGGGACTGCATTCATGAATGAATGAAAGAGCAGGAGGCAGCGCCTGGTGATGCCTGCTGGAACACTGCCCGGCATCTTAGGAGTCCGCTGTGCCTCTTAGCCTTGATAATTTCCTGTCTCTGTGGATGTTAAGTTAACCGGTGGAAATGGGTCCCAGTGGACAGGGCAGCGGTGCCTTGGAGCTGGTGCAGCAGGGAGGGTTGAGCAGCTGGGCTGACCGTGGAGGGGGCGTGAAGCAGCTGCTCAGGGGCCGGTCCACAGCCAGGTCCTCCTGGCCTCTCACCCCGGAGACGACATGCAGTGTTTTGGTTTTAGGTTTGTTTGTCTGATATTCCCGCGACCAACTTCTCTACTCCAGCCCCATCCTCACGCTGCCTAGAGCGCGGATTGCGGCATCTCTCTCTGTTGCTTCAGCAGCCGTGCTATCTCAGGCTTCCCGCCATTTCCCGCCGTTTCCCGCCTGTGCCTTTCAGGACGTGCAGACTCCGCCTGGCTGTTGCCTCTGCTGGGGTCCCAGATCCTCCAGCCCTGGCTCAGAGCACAGCTGTGGCTGGCAGATGCCTGTCTCGCTCACAGTCTCTCCGAGGCTAGGTCTGTTGGACTCCTCTTTGCGCTGAGCCTCTGTATGTGGGTGGATGAACCTAAGCATTCTCTGGAGGACTTAGAAATGCAAAGGCTTTGAAACACTTTTTTTTTTTTTTTTTTGACAGGCAGAGTGGACAGTGAGAGAGAGACAGAGAGAAAGGTCTTCCTTTTGCCGTTGGTTCACCCTCCAATGGTTGCCGTGGCCGGCGCACCACGCTGATCCCATGGCAGGAGCCAGGTGCTTCTCCTGGTCTCCCATGCGAGTGCAGGGCCCAAGCACTTGGGCCATCCTCCACTGCACTCCCGGACCACAGCAGAGAGCTGGCCTGGAAGAGGGGCAACTGGGACAGAATCCGGCACCCCAACCAGGAATAGAACCCAGTGTGCCGGCACCGCAAGGCGGAGGATTAGCCTAGTGAGCTGCGGCGCCGGCCTGAAACACTCTTGAAATCAAAAGAGAAGGTAGAATATGCTTCTACTCAGATAGATAGAAAGATGTGGACATGCTTTTGTTTAATGTGTATTGTATAAAACTGAGCAAATTTTGCACTCAGAAAGTATCTAAGCTGTGCTGTGTTTCCTGTCTCTTAATGTAAATATCCAGGGACCAGCCATTCTGAAGGTTAAGTTTTTGTAAATTTTTTTTTCAAATTTTTATCATTTACTTGAGAGGCAGAGTTACAGAGAGAGCGAGAGCAAGAGCGAGAGAGAGAGAGAGAGAGAGATCTTCCATTCACTGGTTCACTTCCCAAATGGCTGCAATGGCCAGAGCTGAGCCAATCCGAAGCCAGGATCCAGGAGCTTCTTCCGGTTGTTCCACATGGATGCAGGGGCCTAAGCACTTGGGCCATAGCAGAGAGGTGGATTAGAGGAGGAGCAGCCAGGACATGAACCAGTGCCCACAGGGAATGCCAGTGCCACAGGCAGAGGCTTAGCCTAGTACACCACAGTGCTGGCCCCTGAAGGTTAAGTTTGAAGACAGGGAATGCCTTCAGTGTGACATGTTACCTGATGAAATTTTTTCCTGCAGATTAGCTATTCATTTTACCAAGCGGTTATCATGATGCTGCTGTGTTCCAGAAGCTGGTCCAGGGGCTTTGGGACGTACAGAGATTAGAACAGGCACTTTAGAACAGGGAGAGAAAGACATGGGTGCACATTGGTTTAAGTCTGGATAAACTGTGTGTTCTCTGCAGGTAAGGGGATGTGGTGTTGGGGAGGCACAGAAGAGCGTGAGACTAATTCTGCAGAGGGGTTTGCATTTCACCAGTTCCTTGAAGGGTTTGTTTGAGAATGGTGGGTTGCAGGGCAGGTGGACACATGGTCAGGGCTGCTCCAAGGAGAAGGCACAGCATAAACAAAGACCCGGAGGCAGGAAGGCTTGGGAACCAAGTATGTAAGCGGTTCAGGTGAGAGGAGTGACGCTGGAGTAATGTCAGGTACGTAGGAACCAGTTGCAGAGTCTTCGTGAACTTTATTCTGTGAAAAATACAAAGGGATCGCATGAGAGCCACCAGCCGCCATTGGATCAGGACTTTTTTTTTTTTTTTTTTTTTTTTACAGGCAGAGTGGACAGTGAGAGAGAGAGGCAGAGAGAAAGGTCTTCCTTTGGCCGTTGGTTCACCCTCCAATGGCCGCCGCGGTCGGCGCGCTGCGGCCGGCGCACCGCACTCGTCCGATGGCAGGAGCCAGGAGCCAGGTGCTTTTCCTGGTCTCCCCATGGGGTGCAGGGCCCAAGCACCTGGGCCATCCTCCACTGCACTCCTGGGCCACAGCAGAGGGCTGGCCTGGAAGAGGGGCAACCGGGACAGAATCGGTGCCCCGACCGGGACTAGAACCCGGTGTGCCGGCGCCGCAAGGCGGAGGATTAGCCTGTTGAGCCACGGCGCCGGCCTGGATCAGGACTTAAACCCATGTGTGTCCATATATTTCTGTGATTTGTGCCGGGTGGTGCTACTACCTCCTCATCCCGATGCTTGGGGTTAGCAGTATTGGTGTTGCAGTTTATAGAAGAGAAAACAGAAAGCCTGGAGAGCTTAAGTAACTTCTCCAGGCAGTGTGGACCTGGGATTTGAAGCCAGGAAGTGGCATGGTGATTAAGACGCCACTCGGGATACCACATCCTACGTTGCAGTGCCTGGGCTTGCGTCCCAGCCAGCTCTACTTCCGATTCCAGCTTCCTGCTAATGCACACTCTGGGAGGCATCGGATGGTGGGTCAAGTAGTTGGATCTCTGCCCCTCACGGGGGAGATCAGGATTGATTTCCTGGTTCCCGGCTTTGGCCTGGCCCTGCCCCAGCTGTTGTGGCCGTTTGGGGAGTGAATCAGCAGATGGACGATCTGTTCCTCTCTATATCTCCCTCTTTCACTGTCAAGTAAATAAGTACTAAAAAAAAAAAAAAAAAAAAGAAGAAGAAAGGAATTTGTAGGAAATATTAGTGTTCTATTAGACTGTTTCTGATTCATGAGAAACAAACAATGTTTGAGTAATTATTCTGAAATATTTGGGCCTTGAAAACATGGCCTTGTGGACAGAGGGCATGCCTCCAGTTGGGAAAAAAAGTTTCTTTTATTTTTTAACTTAAGCTCAATAAACTCTGAAATCTTACACATTCTGTAAGAGTGCCTCCACACTGGTCTGTTTTCAGCGGGACCAATTTACATTTTTATACTCAGAATGGGAAGGGGGAATCTTTACTAACTCATGAGACTGGGAATCCCTTGCAGTGGTTAGGAATCCAAAGCCTGGTGCTAGGATGAACGCATGGATCCAGATGAACGCAGTGCCCGGTTTCTATCACTTGAGAGGTCAAATTACTCTAGAAGTTTTGTTTGGAGTGAATGTTTCCATGTTTTAAATGTAGATCTTGGATATTAGGATTGCCCAGTACAGCACATATAATCTGGAGTCCTTCATTACTGGAATTTTTCTGGATATTTTTCCTATGTTTGCTTTTTATTCTCTTCCTGTAAGTTTTCCTGGGCCATTTGGAAGTTGCAGATACCATGACACTTCCCCTTAAATAATTTACCCTAAATTTCTGAAGAACCAAGGACAGTCTCATCCACAGCCCTATCTTTGTGGAAAATGGGATTAAAAAGTAAATTTATTTTGACACAAAAACAATTTTGAAATCCATGTGCGGGAAGGCTCTTTAAAAAAAATTCACAAAAATGTATATTATAAAAAAACTATCATGGATATTAATTTTCTTTCATCAAAATAACCATATTTTCAAAAAAGATTGATTGATTTATTTGAGAGGTGGAGTTACAAAGAAAGAGAGAGATGGAGAGACGGAAAGAGAAGTCCTCCATCCACTGGTTCATTCCCCAGATGGTCCCAACTGCTGAAGCTGGGCGCATCCGAAGCCAAGAACTTCTTCTGGGTCTGCTGCATGGGTGCAGGGGCCCAAGCACCTGTGCCATCTTCCACTGCTTCCCTAAGTCAGTAGCAGGGAGATGGATTGGAAATGAAGCAGCAGGGATTCAAACTCGCACCTATAAGGGATGCCAGTGCTGCAGGTGGAGGCTTAACCTACTACGCCACAGCACCAGCCCCCCAAATAAACATCTTTTAATTCCATTTCCACAAACTTTTTGAAGTTCTTGCCTTTGTACTACACCCAGTCAGTGTTTAGTCTTATGATCTGACGTGCAGTCCATGTTCAGATTTTCCAGCTGCTGCAAAAATGTCCTTTACCATGGTTGGTTTTGCTTTTGTATTAAATTAAGGGTTCGGCCAAAAGCAGTGAACAGTGGTGTTTGTCACGGTTCTTTATTCTCATTTATTAACTGCCCTGTGGCCCTGCTGCCTTGTGAGGTCCAAGGCTGTCCTCTGGTGGAGTATCTTACACCCTGGATTCCTCTTATTGTTGGTTTCCTCGTGAGTAAATGCACAGTGTCTCCAGCAAGTATACTGACTGCTCTCTGCAGAAGTGTGTGATGTTGACCAGGCCAGGTTCAATCACCTGTCCAAGGTGGTATCCACCAGACTTCTCCATCGCAATGACAATGAATCCTCCTTGTAACTACCAAGTGGGGCTGATCCTTGGAAGTCGTGTTTGTATGCTGTTCCCTGGAATTCAGTGGTTTTAGCATCGCTTTCGAACCTTTTGTGCACCAGCTATGGTTGCAACCAGTTGGTGGTTGCAACATGGCGCTAACTGAATTTCTGAAGCCATTTCAATGAAGACATACTCCTCCTGCATCCCTGCCCCTGCTTGGAGAAAAACTAAGCCTCAGAGAGAGATGGGAGGAGTACTGATGAAAGAGAAGCTGGAGCACAGCCATCCAGACATAGATTAACCATGAAGATGTCTGAAGAGTTTTCATTTCCGTTTTCAGTGGATATGCGGGCAGGTTCTGGGGGGAGGGGGGAGCATGCTCTTTAGAGATCTGCACTTAAAATGATAACTGTCTATGATGCTGATGAGAAAAATCTAAGCTAATTGCCATTCTGATTTTCCTCTGGACTGAAAGAATTCAGTAGACATGAGATAAGGTTTCTTTCAACAGCCACAATCTGCACAGATTCATTTACCTTCCCACTTGAAAATGCCTTGGAAGTAGTTCCTTATAAAGCACATTATATTGAAATCAAATGGGTATTAGAACAAAGGAACTCCTTTGAAAGGTGGGATAAAGCGGAAATTGTTTAGGAGGGGGAATTTTTGATCTTGGCTAGTAATCATTGTGGGAATTCATCCTAAGGCTTTGTACCCACTCTGCTGTGACTGGCTCACTCAGTGAGTATTATCTGATGAGAATCTTATTTCAAGTCTGACAGTAGAGCATTGTTCTGTTGGGATGTAAGGGAGTAGATGTTCGGGAAAACATTGACTCCAGGCAATGCAGCGTAGCACCCGCCATCCATCTTGAAAGTAGAGATTGTCCTGCTGGCTATGGAAGTTCCCTCACTTGCAGTTCCGAATGAGAGGACTTGCAGGTTTGAAGCGATGACCTGTCCTTGGAAAGTAAACAGAACTCTTTAATCTTGAAGCAAGGACCTCGCCGCTTGCCAAGCATTCATTTATCATTTGCTTCTTTTTCCTTTGCATTGTTTTGTTCTTGCAGCCAGCTCAGTTGGGCCCATGCAACCTCTTGAGTCATGCATCAAGAGAGTCCAGCCTTTAAGCCTGGAAGCAAAGATGTTGCTCCTCTTCTGTTGGCATGCTGCAGTCACACCCTTTTGTCTCTAGTGGGATTCTGCAGAGCGAGAAGTTGGCATGGTGTCAGTGGTCTAGGATGCATTTACTTACGCCAGCTTCTCCCAGTGCCATGTGTGGAGACAGCTCAGTGCTCCTCCATTTGCTTGATACATTCTCGCACTACTTTTTGGCCTCTATTATGATACAGTTTGGGTTCTAGAATATGGGTAATCAAGTTAATATCTGGCTGGTTCAAGTAATTGGGCCTGAGGGACCTCAGTGTTGAGCAACTCGCTTGTTAAATGATTGGAGTTTTCAGTCATCGGATGACAGATCCCAGCATTTCGTGAGTATTTAGATGAATTTGTCTATGGCAATCACAATTCTACGAGAGGTTACCAAAAAGCGAATATTTTTCCATGGCCACCTCCAGTTTTTTCCTAGTTCCTGGGAAACAGTGGATCTCCCCCAGCCCTAGTCTATGCTAGCAAAGGACCTGTTTTCTTTCCTTCCTCTCTCTCCCTCCCTCCTCGCTTCCTCCCTCCCCCCCCCCTTTTTTTTTTAGGATCTGTTTTACATACTTGAAAGGCCAAGTTACAGAGTGCGTGCGCACTAGAGTGACAGAGAGATCTTCCTTTTGCTAGTTCTCCGTATCTGGCTACAACAGCCAGGGCTGGGCCAGGCCAAAGCCAGGAGCCTAGAACTCCATCCGACACTGGTGAGAGGGGCAGAGGTACTTGGGTAATCATCTGCTGCTTCTCCCAGCTTCGTGAGCAGGGAGGTGGATCAGAAGTGGTGCAGCCAGGACGGGACCTGGTGCTCATATGGGCTGGCAGTGCCACAGTGGCAGCCCCAGGAGCTGGTTGTAGTTGAACGTGCGGCTAATAGCTTCCTAACATGGTTGACATCGTGAGCGAGGAGGTACTGAAATATTTCCTGTTTTTAAAACCTTTATCTTGCTTTCTGATATGTAGCTTGACACTTAACTCCAGAAGGTATTTAAAGCTTATTTTATTATAAAGTCTTGCAAAGTACATTGCTTGAACCTTAGGGACAGGTTTCTACCTGTCAAGCAGGTTTCTACAACACTGAAAAATAAGCAGAGAGATGTCACAAATCTTGCTGAATTACAGTCGCTTTATTCAGTGTGCACGGTCTTTTATAGCAGTTCGTTTTGGTTGAGTTTTTCTTGGAGCTTGACTTAATGAATAGAGGAAGAATTAAAATCACAGCAAGACTCTGCAAATCCCTGGAGGACAGGAGATGGCATTTCTCTTTTAGACCTATCGTAGTGTCTAAAGCCACCTTAAGATTCCATGCATAGTTCTTGAATTTAATTTTCAACTTAGTTTCTAAATTTCTCTGGTCACCACTCACTGGGCCCTTCTGCCGATGGCTACTTTCTCTTCTCCTTGTCTCCCCCACCACCGTTAATCTTAAAGAATAGCAACTCTTTCCACTGTTGTGTTTCTCTTTCTAAAAATTGTATAGGGAAAATTCAGAGCAGTAGGCTGGATTGAAAGCATCAGAGATGTGTGCAGAGTCAGGGTCGCTGTGCTCAGATTTTGCAGTGACGAAGTCCGAAGCCCTGGTGCTTGCCCTCAAGTGCTTGCACAACCTGTGGGTGAAGTGGATGTAGAGCTGAACCGTGCAGGGCTTGCTGTGGGGGTAGCAGGGCAGGGATTGGGGGACACATTAAGGAGGGCTGTGGTCAGCTTTACCTGCAGGGATTAGTGTTGGCCTCACTGGAATGCTAGGGCAGGCTCTTTGAGATCGATTGCCCTAGCAGTTGGGGAAGGGAGAAGGAAATCCCTATGGCTTTGTGTTTTGACCCTAACAAGAAGGAAGAGTGCTCCCTTGGAGAATTTGATGAGTATTAAGAGATCTGGCTGAGACGAGCGTGGAGTACAGTGGTTAGTTTGTGCCTTGGTTTGAATCCTAGCACCACTCCTGATTCTACCTTCCTGATCACACTCACCTAGGGAGGCAGCAGGTGCTTGCTTAACTATGTGGGTCCCTGCCATTCATGTGGGAGACCTGGACTGAGTTCCTGGCTTCTGGCTTTGGCCTGGTACAGCCCTGGATGTTGTAGACATTGGGGGAGTGAAGTAGCAGACAGGAGATCTTTCTCGCTCCGTCCCCTGGCCTTTCAAATAAGATAAATGAAGAAATGTTCTAACGCTTTGGGAGCAGATGCATGTGTACACTGTGAGTGGCACTAGGTGTGGTGGACAGGCCACACTTTGGGAAGGAGGAATAGGGAAGTGCATCAAAGCCAGGTAGCAGGTGTGCTGATGGGACTCCATGTCTCAGTGAAGCCGACGAGCAAGCAGAGGTGGAGCAGGGCATTTGAGCGGGTGAGTGGCCTAGAAGAGCACTCTCAGGAAGATGGACAGAGTGAGACACGTGGCTGTGAAGAGTCTCAGCATGTGACCTTGAGCATGTTTGCATTACCCAAAGACCCTGTGCTTGGGTCTTGCCTATCGCTAGGCTGTGTTATCCACTACCCCCCCCCCCCCCCGTCTTAGTATCCGACCAAGACCTCACAACTCCATTCCACACCACTGTCCACCAGCTCAAAGTCGTCCACCTTGGACTAATCACACTTGTGACTCCAGGATCCCATATATGGAACCTTTGAAACTCAATCCTGGCCGGCGCCGTGGCTCAATAGGCTAATCCTCTGCCTTGCGGCGCCGGCACACCAGGTTCTAGTCCCAGTCAGGGCGCTGGATTCTGTCCCGGTTGCCCCTCTTCCAGGCCAGCTCTCTGTTGTGGCCCGGGAGTGCAGTGGAGGATGGCCCAAGTGCTTGGGCCCTGCACCCGCATGGGAGACCAGGAGAAGCACCTGGCTCGTGCCATCGGATCAGTGCAGTGTGCCGGCTGCGGCGGCCATTGGAGGGTGAACCAACAGCAAAGGAAGACCTTTCTCTCTCTCTCTCTCACTCATTGTCCACTCTGCCTGTCCAAAAAAAAAAAAAAAAAGTTGAGGATGGCCTTCCCCAAGGAAGTCAAGCTATGACAGTTACGGAGGAATTCAGAGGGTGCGGTGGGATGGGTTGGGAAAGGACTTGGTCAGGTCCAGGTCTGCTGAAACCCTTAACTTTTGGTAAATACTTTGCCTCTGTTGGAAAAAATATTGCAGTGAGAAATGACTCAGACTCTGACTTCTGGATACCCCAGGAGTCAAGTCTTGCGGGGACATCCTTAGGAGGATGACTAACAGGGACAAGGGCGAGGATAACTGCCAAGTGCTCGCATATCTGGTTAGTTCTCCCAGCAGCCCCTTGAGGTGTGTGTTATTATTTCTCGCATCTTATCAAGGAGGCTTGGAGTGGTTACGTAGCATTTCCAACCCTCACATTCCTCCTAAGTGGGCCACTCGTTACAGCCAACATGCTAGAGCACCAGGATGGCTCCCCAGGACTGAGTTCCTCAAACACTAGCAATGGAAACGAGCTTGCGAGTACCCGGTGCCTGCTGCTACTTGCTCAGGCCACAGACGTTCAACTAAAACCCTACCACAGTGGGAATCTCATGTGTTGTACTGCTGCCTCTGAAACGGAGGTCTTGAGTTTATGGTACATAAAAAAAGAGATAAGGGAGGGTGAAATATGGCATGCAGGGAGAGGGTGGCCGCGGGAGGCCTTCAGCTTGGGAAGCATAAAGCACGCTGCCTACAGTGACCTACAGTGACCTTTTTAGCCTTTGGAGAGCTGGGATGGTGCTGCTGTGAGAGACGGGAGTGACAAGAAAATTTATTCTGCTTATTAGGGGGAAACGAACCTATAGGGACTGTGGAACAGGAGCTAACAAAACACGTGAGGGTACGCAGGGCCCTTCCTCGAGAGATTCTTGAGGTTGGATCCTCTTGCTTCTGCGACAGTGTCTTTTCCTTGGTGCCTTCTGTCGGGCGGCCTCAGGGGCCTCCTCGGGCTGGTCTCGCCTCCGGAGAGGGGAGAGGACCTGCTTCCTCAGCCAGCGGAAGAACCTCCCAAAGTTCAGGCAGAAGATGGTGTGGGAGTTGGGAGGAGTGGCCTTGCCTCGCGGGTCCTCCTTCTCCAGTGAGATAAAGGAGGTGAGCGACGCGTTTGTCCTTTGGCTGCCAGTTGCCTGGGCTGTCATCTGCTAGGAAGGCAAAGGATGGATCAGTTAGGTGTCATTTCAACAGCAGTGGAGTCTGGGCTTTCTCAAACCGTTTTACCCAAGTAGCCCAACTGCACAGGCGAAGTGTCAACAGTCATTAATGCCTGCACGCATCATTCTTGCTACAATTGTTAGCCCTTCTCTCTGACCTGCCCTCCTCTCTCCGTCTGCATACCTCACTATTTTCCCTCCAGCTGCACCCTGGCTCCCTGCCTTGCTGTTGTCTCTCTCACTGCTCAACATGTCAGGTGCCCAAGGAACCAGCCTCACTGCACAATAGGTGAGAATGCCCCATGCGGTGCACCTGCCCTGCACCCGTACCCAGCCCATCCCTCCATCTCCCTGGGAAGATCTGCATGCTCTTCTCAGCAGGTTCATCTCCCTTAAGCCTTTGAGGGACCTCTGGGGACTGAATGACATCTTCTGGTGACCTGAGCCTGAGCGAGTCTCGACCGGTGTCACGTTCTTGAGGACCGACCTGAGCCAGATGTGGAGGGGAGGTGCTGGACAGCCGGGAGTCTTCCTCCTCTGTAGATGCAGGGGACACGGAGTCGTTATCTTTATCATTTTTCTTGTTTTCTAGGAACGTCTCCAGCTTTTGCAATAGATCACCCAGTTTGCTGAGAGTCCGTTTTGTGCTCTCTGCTGGGCACTTGTCTGTCCACTGCTGGTCGCCGCTTAGAGCCCAGTTTTTTATTGTGTCTTCACAGTCAGAGTCCACATCAATGTCCCAGGCCAGGGCGATGCTCAGTTTACAAAACTGCTCAGGGTTGTCCCGGACTTGGTCTCGGCGCAGCACGCGTCTCCTTGTGCTTTCCGTCTGCCACGTGCCTTGGATCGGAGGCAGCAGGTGGACTGAGGAATCCACAGAAGACGTGTCAGCGCAGGAGGGTGTGTCCGAGTAGAAGCTGTGCTCACAAGGGAAGTAGCCTGTGGAGAGGCTCAGGTTGGACGTGCATTCAGAAATGCAGTCCTCTGCGTCGCTGTAGTCACTGCAGTATTGGGAGTTCGCCATGGCGTTCAAGGGCGGAGATCCAAGGTTTCCCGTGACTCTGAATCTTCAAAAGAAAAAAAAAAATAGGAGGTATGGGGGAGAAGAGAGTGATAGCACATAAGCAATACCGTTATCCATTCTTTATTCCGTGTGGCACTACCCAGATAGAAGTTCATCCTGAATACCAGAATTCCTCTGTCTTGCAGAAGAACCCTGTCTGCTAGGCCTCTCCACCCGGTTCCACTCACCATTTGTCTTATTACAGTTGAAGGAACTCGTATCATAAAAGAAAAAGATGAATGTTGTGTAAGATTTGGAAAATACGGAAAGGTACCAAGGTGGAAATAAATACATCTGTGATTTCACCATCCAGAGAGAATGATAGTCATTATTAAAAGTTGGATTGACTTCCTTATAATCTTTTTTCTTTATATATACAAGTGTATATTTATACATATATTCCCACATCCTTAAATGTGTAGGCATAACATCAATGGAAACTCAGATTATTAAATTTTATGCCACAGCCTACAATAAACATTCGTGGCTATTCTGTACTTTTTAATTTACTTTCTTATTTATTATTAAATTTTAATTTAATTTTACTTTCTTATTCATGACTATTCATTGATTACCTATTAATGATCACTGTATGATTAAGACCATTAATACTTATTAATGGCCCTTTGTTGTAAATCTGCTGTGTCTCTTGTTTGTTTTCCTGTAGGGAGAACAAATATCACAAGTATATTAAAAGCCTGTGACAGAACCAAATTGCTTTCCAGATAGGTTAAAGCCATTCATACGCCCATCTTTCCTGATGACATTTTTTAGTCCAGCTTTCCTGAGATGCCCCAGAAGCCCGAGAGGATGGGAGAACACACACTTGCATAGGCACATCATGTACACACACCCAGACCGTCACGCTCTTGCCCTGGGGATTCCCCGCATGGACGGACGAGGTGCCACCAACTCCTGAACCAGAGGACGGTAGAGATCCTGCAGGTGCTGCGCCTCAGTGGCTGAAAGTCCAACTGTCAGAAGTCTGTGTTCTGGGACTGTTGGTTACCATGGCAACACAAGGGCATCCCCTCCCCCCCAAGTTTTAGCCAGCAGTGTGGCAAGAGGAGGTACTTCCAGAATATTCTGTAGCCATACTATGCAGGGCCCAAAAGGACCCCTCTTGAGGACAGAAGGACAACTCTAGGGGTGGTTGCTTCTCTATGGTCAGGTGGGTATCTAAGATGCTTCTGTCTGTGGGAAACATGGAGCCTGTTTGGTGAGATGGACGGAAGTAGGACAGAGTGCAACAGCAGCTAATTCATGGACAAGCAAAAGGTCCCTTGCAACCTGGGCTGAGGTCAGGATGGAGATACCAGGAAAGACCTGGGGGAGTTGTCTGCTGATCTGAGTGTTGAGAAGAGTGGGAGTCAGCGAGGTGAAAAGAGCTCACGTGAGGCTTGGGTAACGGGTATGGAAGAAGGGAGATCATACCCGATAATGTCCCTGGGGTCCGTGAGGCCGTAGCAGGCATCCACTTGTTAAGGAGCTTGGTGTTCAGCCTCTTAGCCTCTTAGACACTTCCACAGGAGGATGGTGGTGTTCATTTTTCAGTTTGTTCTTCCTGGCAATTCAAAGTACGCTGAATTACTTGACAGGTTTAAAACAAAACTTCCATTGACTGGACAGCGTGAACACAATTGGTTGACTTGAATGAGAATGGGCTCAGTGGGTTGGTGGAACAGGAGCCAGACTGCACAGGGTTGAGGAGTGAATGGGAGGAGTGAGTATGGGCGTACTTAGGGGCTGTCTGAACTAGAAAGGGAGAGGATGAAGCAGAGTCAAGGGTTGGTTTCTGCACCTCTTCCCCAAATAAGCGGGAGCTAAGGAAGCAGTCCGGGGGGAGCTTTGCAATAGAAGAGGGTGCGGATTCTTTGGTGGGGGCTGGGATGGGATCGTACGGCGTGGTGGGCAGATTTTGCCTGTTGTCCCCCGAGCAGGAGAGACATGAGCTTGCTGAGGCCCAGTGACAAAGCGTCCCGAGGGCTTCTGTTTGCTTTCTGCCAGGTTTCCCAGTGGGGCTTGCGCCCGTCTTGGCGTCTGTGTACATCAGTTCTGTTGGCGGGGTCGCTGTCCTTGTCCCCTGTGCACACATGTGATCTCCAACCCTGGCCCTTCCAGCCCTGCAGCTTGGCTCTTCCTTGCTCGCCATGCCCACTGGGCCCTCGGTTGCTGGCCAAGCCCTTGTTCATCTTGGCCCCGCATTCCAGGCTGCTTAAATCTTTCCTCCTGATGGGGTCATGACATCATTTGGGGAGTCACTGAGTCATAACCCTCCAGGGGTCCCGTCTGGTCACTGCCTTCTCTGCAATAGTGAGTCTGTTTGAGTGGAGGTGGGCTGTCTTTCCTTTATCTGTTTGCAGATGTGCAATTCTGAGGATGAATATAGACGGGGGAGGGGGGCGAGGGGGAGATTGAGGGCTTTAATTTGCAGACTAAGCCAAAAAATAAACAAACAAACAAAAAAACCCCAAAAACACAAAAAACACAAAACCTTCTTTAAGGGCTAGTTCTTGGCAGGTGTAATGATAGCCACATTGTATCTGGTCTGACCTGGAGCAATGGGATGTCATGTTCAGGTCAAATTTGGTGAGTCTCAGGAAGGGAGGAGGCATGAACTCGGTTTCCCAGAGGCTGGGTTCATGTGTACTTAAAAAAAGTGGGCGTTTGATACAACAGTGAATACGGACACTCACAGGCCACATGGAAGTGCCTGGGTTCAAGTCCCCAGCTCTGCTCCTGATTCCGCCTCTGGCAAACGTGCACCCTGGGAGGCAGCAGGTAATGGCTCATTTAGTTTGGTCCCTGCCACCCATGTAGGGGACTTGGGTTGAGTTTTTGGGCTACCAGCTTTGGCCTGGCCCACTCCTGGCTTTCGCATGCATTTGAGAAGCGAACCTGCAGATTGGAGATGGATTCTCTCCCTCCCCCACGTTTAAGTAAATATTTTTTAAAAACGTAATCTAAAACTAACCTTGATTAAATTACTTTGAGCACTTTTTTGTGGGTCAGATTTCAAGTAGGAGCAGAAGAAACCATGAATTTTTTTCATTGATCGAAGCAGATAGGCATAGATTTAAACACACACACACCAACATGCATGAATGAATGAACATAAAAGAGGTAGGGAACGCTCATCTGACCTCAAAGAACCCCAACTTGGTGAAACTTATCAGTTTCTAAAGACCTTTTTCCAAATATTTGTCTCTCCATTTCCATTTAATAAGCTTACATTGAATGCTTGCCGTGACTCACTCTTGGGTTTTTCACTGTTGCCCTGGCTTCCATTCTTAGGTTCTGCTGAGTCAGTCTGTTTCAGGTGACCTGAGTCAGAAGTTCTGGTGGGCCAAGCAGAAAAACGTAGAAGCGGTTTCTATTCCCCTGCAAGTGCAGGAGACCCCAGACTGTCCACACCGCCCAGCAGGGATGGTGGACCTGGACTGATCCCCAGGGGTGAAGTCAGGAGCTATGTTCTCCTTTGCATTTACGGAGCACTCTCTCTGTGCTGGGTTCTGTAGGGCACACGTTCCCTGTTGAGTTTGCTTAATCCTTTCTGCTGCCTGGTTGGTTAAGTTTCTGCTTTTGCCCTTGTACGGGAGCCCATACCTGCACAGTTAGCTGATGCACTCTCATCTCTCATTGTCACCCCACAACCCTGGATTCACACTTAGACGGCACAGCCCAAAGGGTCTGGCCCTGAACACGAACTCTTAACCTCTTTGCGCCTTTGCCTCTGAGAAGGTTGACCACCCACCTCCTCCCTGGAAAAGATTCCTGGGAGAGCTGGCCCAATTCCAGATCAAAACAGTGCTCCTCTGAGGGGAACACATGATCTAAGTGACATTCAGGGGCACATGTGACACACAGGGCTGCACGCTGGTGCCACCTGCTTCCTTACGTTTCAGCGAGACTGAGACGGAAACTGTGCATATCGTTACCACACGTATGAAGCTCAGGGCCCTGACGTCAAGGCCCGTCCTTTGGGCCGGGTCTGGGAGTGCTTCATGCAGTACCACATACACGAACCTGTAGTCCTTGCCTAATTCTCTGTCAGAAAATGTCTTCTGTATTTTTCTATTTTTTATAACATTAATTCAGCATCTGGTGTTGTGCCCCAGCGAGGTAAGCCACCTCCTGTGATGCTTGCATTCCGTTTGAGCACCAGTTCGAGTCCCAGCTGCTCCCTGTCCAGTCCAGCTCCCTGCTGATGTGCCTGGGAAGGCAGTGGGTGATGGCTCAAGCGCGGCTCCTGAGTGCACCCACGTGGGAGACCCGGATGGAGTTCAGGCTCCTGGGTTTGGCCTGGCCCAGTCCCAGCCATTGCTGCCATTTGCAGAATGAACCAGGATGGAAGATCTCTCTCTCTCTCTCTGTCCCCCCCCCCCTCTAACTCTGCCTTTCTAATAAGTAAATAAATCTTTTTTTTAAAAATTAACTTAGTACGCTTATGCCTACCAGTTGAGTGCTTATCGGGTTCCATGCCCTGCAGCCTGCTCCTCTGACAGCCATAAATCCATTTGCTAAACATTTTTATTTATTTACTTGAGAGACAGACAGAGAGAGAGAGAGAGGAGAGAGAGAGAGGAAGAGAGTGAGTGCTTTCATCCCCTGGTTTACTCCCCAAATGCCTGCAACAGCCGGAGCCGGGCTGGGCCAAAGCTGTGAGCGAGGAAACCAATCCAGGTTTCCCACATGAGTGGCAGGGGCCCAGGTATCCTGATGCAGGATGTAGACATCCTAACCAGTGAGTCGAATGTCTCCCCCCAACACACTGATTTCATTTTCTAACCTGCTTTGCTTCATCTGTAAAATAGAGAACTTGCAGAGTCTGTGTAACTATTGGAGATGATAGTTGTGGGATGCTTACTGAATGGTTTATTATTTTTTTCTGTAATTGAGGGAACCAACTCCTTCCTCTATCATTGACAGTGCCCTTCTGGGGAGAGTGTTTTTATTTGAATCTAAAATTCCAGACATAGACTTGTTTCCAACCTGATTACACGTTAGAATCATGTGTGCATCTAATGTGTATGTGTGTGTGTGTATATGTATTATATGTGACTGTCTGACTCCCTCCTCCCCATAGTGGACCAGAGCTGGTACCCATAGCATGGTGGAAGGTAGACTGTATTTTTTCTGCATAGCATCTGTATCTACCAGCACAGAATCCTGCCTGGTGGTCACGGAAGCCCCCAAATGAGCAACCCTGTCCCAGGGCATTGCTGGAAAGCGGGCCCTTCGCCTTCCAGCGCCCCCTGCAGGTGGAGTGGCAGTGCTCAGCCAGGCTCCTGATGGGGCTCAGCAGAGGTCTGGTGACATGAGTGTCAGCGTCCTGCGCTCTCGGGACTGTCGGTGGAAACCACCCGAGGCCCACAGCTGGCCTCCCGCTGGCACCGTTCTGCCCTGGGAGACCGCGCCCCTGCTGGGAAGAGCTTCCCCCAGACATGTCTTGGGAGGAAGGGTGCAGCAGGCAGAGTTCTCTGGTGCCTTTTGTTACCTCTGAAGAAGCACAAAACCACAGAGCAAAGAGACCAGTTTACCACCATTCCTTAGCGGACAGGCAGTGAGACGTTCAGACTGGGGAAGCTTTGCTCTCTTCTCCAGGGCACTGTGCAGGGAAGGGGCAGAGGTGGGGTGACCGAGGGACTTGCTCAGGGTCCAGGGTCTGGGATCCCAAGGGCTCAGAAACAAACAGACCAGCATCGAGCTCCCAAACTAACCCAGCAGAACACAGGAGGTGGCCTGCAGTGGTTTTCGAATGTTCTGGAAGATCAGAAAGGATCATACACTGTACGAAGATTGAGCGAGGAGCGGATGAGAGGGTGGACGTGTGGCTCAGCGGGTTAAGCCACAGCTTGCATCCTGTAGCGGAGGGCCTGGGATGGAGTCCTGCCTCCACTTTCAGATCCAGCTTCTTGTGAATGTACCTGGGAGGCACCAGATGATGGCTTAGCTGCTTGGGTCCCTGCCACCCAGCTGTGAGACCTGGATTCAAATCTGGGCTCGTCATGTTGATCTGGCCCAGACGGGGCATTGCAGGCACTGGGGGAGTGAACCAGCAGATTGAAGATCTCTTTGCCTGCCTCTGCCTCCCTGTCTCTCTCATTGCGGTGTCTTTTAACTGAGTAAAAACAAAATGAGTAAGCATTTAATAAAAGAGCAAGGCATCAGGAAACGTGAGCGACTGTTGAAGCTGGAATTGACTTTGGTTTCATGACAAGGGAATTGAGGAAGAACAGAACAGGAAGGAGCCAGCCGAGGATGGGCTGGGCCTAGGTGAGGGTCTTTACATGGCCTTGACCCTATGTCCCACCAGCAGACCCATTGAAGGCCAAGGCCTGTCCCCGTCTCCCCACCCGCACCTCGAAATGTTGCCAATTCACGGCTTTCCATTTCTGCACCGCCTATCCTTAGCACAGTTACAGCGTTCTCCCACTTCCCCGAGGCTGAACACCAGAAGGCGGGGAGGGTCCCAGCTCTGGCCTGGATCCCCAACTGCCAAGGGGGTCTGTGAATGGATGCTGCTGTGTGTGTGCACAATGGCCGCCATTCAGTCAGGAACCTTTCCTTTGATTTGTTGGAATGCATCTGTGATGGCTCCCAACCCCAGCTTGGGAACGCCTTAAGGAAAATGATATTAGTAAATGACAACTATAAGGCAAGGATTTTTAAGATCTTGTAAAGTTAAAAATAACTGCCTAACAAATATGAGAGCATTGGAAGATGGGCATGGAAAATCATAAGCTGCAAGATGATATTTTTAAAGCTTCCCCAAAGGGAGACCCTGGGGAGAGAATCCCCGTCCATGGTGGCCGGTGGTAGGGAACGAGCTAAGAATGGGGAAATGGTTGTCAGTTGCATAGGGGTAAAGCACCATCTAATCAAAACACCGTTGGAGCCATATATGCAGACTTTTAATTTTCTAACAGATACATTTATAAAAAGATTTTATTTATTTGAGAGGTAGAGTAACAGAGAGAGGGAGAGATAGAGAGCAAGGTCTTCCATCCGGTGGTTCACTCCTCAAATGGCTGCAGTGGCTGGAGCTGAGCAGATCTGAAGTCAGGAACCAGGAGTTTCTTCTGGGTCTCCCACAGGGGTGCAGGGGCCCTAGGACTTGGGCCATCTTGTACTGCTTTCCCAGGCCATAGCAGGGAGCTGGATCGGAAGTGGAACAGCCAGGACACAAACTGGCACCCATATTGGATGCTGGTGCTCCAGACAGAAGCTTAGCCCACTGCGCCGCGGTGCTGGCCCCTAATTGATACATTAAAAAAGGACAAATGGGCCAGCATCGTGGCACAACAGGTTAAGCTGCCACCTGTGATACTGGCATCCTATATGAGTGCCAGTTCTTGGATTTCTGCCACCCAGCTGGGAGACCCAGATGAAGCTCCTGGCTCTTGGCTTTGGGCTGGCCCTGCCCAACTGTCTCAGCCATCTGGGAAGTGAGCCAGCAGATGGCAGATTTTCTCTCTCCCTCTCTCTGTAACTCTGCCTTTCAAATAAAATAAGTCTTTTAAAAATAAAAGGAAAAACACACAAGTAAAATCAATTTTACAATATTTTCCTTAACCTAAAATATAAAATATTAAAGTTAACAGTATAAGGTCAGTATAAAATTATTTTTTAAAATTTTTTATATTTTTTTTGACAGGCACAGAGTTAGACAGAGAAAGAGAGACAGAGAGAAAGGTCTTCCTTTTCCATTGGTTCACCCCCCAAATGACCACTACAGCTGGCTCTGTGTTGATCTGAAGCCAGGAGCCAGATGCTTCCTCCTGGTCTCCCATGCGGGTGCAGGGCCCAAGCACTTGGGCCATCCTCCACTGCCTTCCCAGGCCACAGCAGAGAGCTGGACTAGAAGAGGAGCAACTGAGACAGTATCTGGCACCCCAACTGGGACTAGAACCCGGGGTGCTGGCGCCACAGGTGGAGGATTAGCCTAGTGAGCCGTGGCACCAGCCAAGGTCAGTATATTAATAAGATGGTTTGGCTTTTGAGCCGAATCTTTAAAATGTGACATGCATTTTTACACTGACAGAATCTCTTCTGATTTTGGAGTGGCCACGTTTCAAGTTCTCCATATCCACATGGAGCAATGGTGTTGGCCGACACAGGTTGACATGGTTTCGGGATAGTTATGTGGCCATATGCATTTGTCAAAGCTTGTGCAACTGTGTATCTCTATGTACTATTATAACATATGTAAATTATATTTATTGGAAAAAAAATGTGCTGTGAGCCAGAATGCACCGATTCATTTGCTGTCCATGAGCATATATTAAAATCATCCCCTTAAAAATGAGTCTCAGAGGTGGCAGGCATTTGGTGTCACTTGGGATACCTGCATCCCATATTGGAGTGCCTGCATTGCCGTCTTAACTCCTTTTTCAGCTACTTGCTGATGTCCACCTTGGGAAGCAGCAAGTAATGGCTCAAGTGCTTGTGTCCACACCGCCCATTTGGGAGACCAACGTTGAGTTCCTGGCTTTTTTTTTTTTTTTTTTTTTTTATTTTTTATTTTTTTTACAGGCAGAGTGGACAGTGAGAGAGAGAGACAGAGAGAAAGGTCTTCCTTTTGCCGTTGGTTCACCCTCCAATGGCCGCCGCGGTCGGCGCACCGCGCTCGTCCGATGGCAGGAGCCAGGAGCCAGGTGCTTTTCCTGGTCTCCCCATGGGGTGCAGGGCCCAAGCACCTGGGCCATCCTCCACTGCACTCCCGGGCCACAGCAGAGGGCTGGCCTGGAAGAGGGGCAACCGGGACAGAATCCGGTGCCCCGACCGGGACTAGAACCCGGTGTGCCGGCGCCGCAAGGCGGAGGATTAGCCTGTTGAGCCACGGCGCCGGCCCGAGTTCCTGGCTTTGATCTGGCTCAGCACCAGCCTGTTGTAGGCATCTGGAGAGTGAACCAAGAGACAGAAGAAAGCCTCTATGTTTTGTGTGGCTATCTGTCTGTCTCTCTCTGCTTTCAAATAAATAAAAAAACATATTTGGGAAGATGAATCTTAGAGATGGAATTTGGCAATTTCATTATCCAATTTTAGAAATGAAAGTTAGGAGTCTGCATTTGACTCATCCAGGGCTAGTAATTTTCCTAGGTTCCAGGGTGTATGTGTGTGTGTATGTGTGTGTTTGTGCATGGGGGTGTGTGTGAATGTGTATGGGTGTGTGAGTGTGTGTGGGTGTCTGCATGGGGGTGTGTGTAAGTGTGTGAATGTGTAGGGGTGTTTGCGTGTGTGTGTGTGTGAGTGTGTGTGTGTGGGTGTCTGCATGGGGGTGTGTGTAAGTGTGTGAATGTGTTTGGGTGTGTGTGTGGGGTGTCTGCATGGGGGTGTGTATAAGTGTGTGAATGTACATGCACTCCCATGTGTCTCCACAACACAGCTTAGTTTAGAAAGGACTGGCAAAATTTAATTAGCATAATTTTTAAAGACAGATTTGCATGTGTTTGGCAAGATAAAGATCAGTACAGATTGTTTTGACAAAGCCTCAGTGCTGATTTAGGGAACAAGCTTGTCTCTTTTTTGCTTTCGCCACTTCCCTTGGAGCAGTATTAAACATCGCTTGTCTCTTGACTTCCTTCTGCCTGTGGTGTGTAAGATGCTTGGTGGTAACTGTTCTGACAGTGACTCTGTCTGCAGGCATCTTTGGGTGTGGAGAAGGGCGGTGGCCATACGTCCCCTTGGTAGGAGGGGCGCTGGGGGAGGAGTAGACTGAACTAAGGCTAGGAAACTTTCTGGCTATGACACAACAGGACACTGGTTATAAATAATGTCATCTGCTGTGTGACTGCTGTTTTGATGTTTCCTGTTTGCATCTACAATTCTGCGTTTAAATGTTGCCGAAGCTCACATGTCAACTTTGACAATTTACAGACAAGTAAGGCTAAGAGAAATAGGCCACAGGAATCCGGACTGAAATGAAACGAAAAACAGATTTGGGGGAGGGGAAACCCATTTCATCCGTCTGAGCTGAGGAAGATCCAGTGATGAGAGAGCTGTCCTTGTATTCGCGCACTGAATCTCAGGGAGCGTGAGCAGTGATGGAGCTGAATTTAAATTTTACAGCCCGCAGAACACGTGGACGAGGTGGCACCCAGGTTAGGAACAAGGCAAGCTCTTCTGTTTGACTTTAGCATTCAGCTCAGTGCCCTGTTAACCCGAGAAACAGTTAACCTGCACCTGTTGTGGCTGTGAAGGGTAGTGTCAGCCACAACCACAACAATCAGATTTTATTTCTTTTTTTAAGATTTAGTCATTCATTTGAAAGGCAGAGTTATAGAGAGAGAAGGGAGGGACAGAGAGACATCTTCCATCCGCTGGTTCACTCCCTAGATGACAGCAGTGGCTGGGACTGGGCTGCGCTGGGCTAAGCCTGAGCATGGAACTCCATCAAGTACTGTGGTCTCTGCCACTCACTTCGGAGACCCAGATCAAGTTCTGGCCTCTTGGCTTCAGCCTGGCCCAGCCCTGGCTGCCACAGCATTTAGGGGAGTGAACCAGTAGATGGAAGAACTCTCTCTGTCTCTCTCTGTCTCCGTGTCTCTCTACCTTTCAAGTAAAGTGAAAATAAGTAAGTATAGGCTATGGATCAAGTTCAGGCTAGTGGAGACAAGACTGGTGTTCGCCTCGTGGGACAGTGTGGGATCCAAAAGGGAGACCCCAGGCGGGGGAGCTTTATCTGCACGATGAATGCAATTTGAAATGCCAAGGAAATTTTTAACAGAAACAGAAATTATGGTAATAACTGTAAATAAATCTCACTGATGGTTGTTCGTGGTTCTTACACTTGAGTGTGCATGACAGTCACCTGGAGAACTTGTTAAAACTCTGGTTTTGGGGTCCCAGCCTCAAGGCTTGTGATGCATTTGGTCTGGGTGGGGCCTGAGAACGGGCAGTCCTTACAGCTTCTCACCGTGCACTGGCGCTTCTAGAACACTGATCAAAGTCATATCTCTCACATTTTACATTTTTAAACAAAACGAGGGATGGAATACCACGTTCTCTTTTTTAATCATTTACTTTGTTTATTTGAAAGGTAGAATGACAGAGACCGAGAGAAAGAGATCTTCCATCCGCTGGTTCACTCCCCATATGGCCTGGACAGTGGGCTGGGCATGGCGGGGGCCCATCATTCCCTATCAGGTACTTTAAAGGGAGCAGCTGGGCCTTGAACCAGTACTCGTGTGGGATGCTGGCGCTGCTGGTGGTATCTTAACCCACTGCACCACAGTGCTGGCCTGGGAACATCACGTTCTGGTACCAACACGTACCAGAGAGCATCTCACCCGCTGCTTTGTGGAAGTCTTCACTCTGAGGCTGGACTCGTACCCCTCGCCCCCTCCCCTCACAAGCCCACTCCATCTCTGCTACTCTTTATAAATGCACGTCTCTTCCAGAATGTTCTGTTTTGTTTTAGAAACACAAAGCCAGTCAGGTCACTGGTGTGCGTAAGACACTTCTGCTTGTAGGATCATCTTTAAATGGCACACAGGGGCCCTGGGTGACACGGCTCCGGCCTCAGTGGGAGTTCCTCCCCACTGGCTGTTGCACCTCCTGAACTAACAGTGTTTAAACCCGCGCCCTGCACTGAGGTCGTGCTAGGTCTGCATCCCCGGATCTGCATCCCCAGGCTGTCCAGGGTGAAGCAGTGACTGTGGCACACTCGGGTGGCATTTCTATGCGGATGGAAGCTGGCAGATGTTCCCCTGGGTTGCTTTTTTAAAAAATAGTCCCTAGGGTGACTGCTGGTATGTAGTGTATGAATCAAAACACGGGTGTCCCTCCAGCGGACTATGGGCTTGGAGCTGGGCTGGGCTGGATTTCCTTGTCCTTGCAGGACATGCGCAGTCCACGTGGTGGCCTGGAGCCTTTGCCTCGAGTTAACATGGTTCTGCTGTCCCGTTTAGGAGCAGACGAGCAACGGCAGCTTCTAGAACTCTCTGGTGGCCCAGTGGTTTGGTGATGCTAGTGTAGAAGGAAGGGCTTTCACACCTGGAAAAGCTGTTCCTTGCACAACTAAGGTAACCGTGGAGTTGCGTCTTTATCCATGCTGCGTGCTCAGGGGCTGCCTTTCGCGTTGGGGATGAGCGTGTGTGGCTCACCGTCTAGAATGCCCACGGCTGCTGGCACCCACTTTTGGAGCCAGCACTTAGAGCACCCAGACTGCTGTGGTTTTGCCTCAGGGCAGAGGGGAGCCTCCGACTCGTCCAAGAGCCACGGCATTCCTTCTGTGACATGTTTGCTCTTGTGGACGTGGCTGGAAGGATTTGAGACCTGGCAGCAACAGAAGAGGTGGGAGGAGGCCTAGCTCTTAGTAGGCATGAGTCATCCTATGAAAATTTGGATCGAACATTCTGTTAAGCAGTTTCGTTGTTGGTATAGAACACTTCATCAATCATTAGGGTGCTTTGATGTAGACGTGGTATGTCTCCATGCTGTGTGCCAGGATCCCAGCGTGTACGCCTGCCTGAAGAAACAGGCCTATGAGTTTGCATGTAGTTTTTAAAAAAATGTTATTTATTAGAGAGGTGGAGAGACAGAGAGAGAAAGAGATAGAGCGCCAATCTCCTGTTTGACTCTTCAAATGCTTACAGTGGCGTTTGAACGGGAGGAGGGGACCACGCTGAAGCTGGAATCTGGGAACTCAGCCCAGTTCTCCCCTGTGGGTGGCATGAACCCAGTTACCTGAGCCATCACTGTTGCCTCTCAGGGTCTGGATTAGCCAGAGCCTGAGCCACGGTTCAGATTCAGGTTCTCTGCTGGGGGATGCATGTGTCCTAACTGCTGGGCTAAATGGTCACCTTAGTTCCTTGTTTTTGCACTCAGTGTTGAATGTTTGGTGTTTTTTTTTTCCCCTCCTTTTTAAATTTTAAACTCTGGAGACCATGGCCAGATCTCCCAGTAGGGATAGAATTTGAATCTGGGAGCAAGTGATTGCTTTGTAAATGTCTCTTGTGATCCTGGCATGGCTGGTATGCTGCATCTGGCTGAATTCGCGTACAGTGTTCATTCCTGGGCTGCGCAGGGCAGCTGGCTGGGTGTTGTCACTGCCAAGATTGTATCCCGGCCAGCAGACGATTGTCTGTCTAGAGTGCTAGCTGCGTGTTTTAGGCTGGTTGCCCTCTGGAAAGTTCTGGATGCTGGAAATGTTGACTGGGTTCTGTCCTTTGCAGGGAAGGACCTGTTCCAGGCTCCTCTGCTTGGCTTGGCGATGCCCATCTTCCTCTTTTGTCCTTACATTGTCGCTTCCCATGCAAGTCTCTGTTCAGATGTCGCTCTCACAAGGACTCCAGTGGTGTTGGAGCATGACAGTGGTCTCACTGAGCCTGATCATCTCTGTCCAGACCCTGTGTCCAAATAGGGTTACTTTTTTTTTTTATTTGAAAGGCAGAGTTACAGAGAGAGAGAGAGAGAAGAATCTTCCGTCTACTGGTTCACTCCCCAGATGGTCTCAACAGCTCAAAGCCAGGATTCTGGAGCTTCCAGGTCTCTCACACGGGTGCAGGGGCCCAAATACTTGGGCATCCCCCATTGCTTTTCCCAGGCCATTAGCGGAGACTTGGATAAGAGATGGAACAGCCAGGACTTGAACTGGCACCCATATGGGATGCTGGTACCACAGGCAGTGGTTTTCCCCGCTATGCCACAGTGCCAGCCCCCTGGGGTTACATTCTAAGGTATGGGGCGGGAGGTGTTCACCCTGGGGATTTAGGAGGGGCTCACAGTTCAGTTGCTTCCACTACCCAAGTCAGTACCAGTTAGCCTTGGAAAGCCAGTGGTGCTTGGACTCCAGTGTGGTTGGGAATCTCCCATGGATCAGTGAGGGGAGTCTACATGGGAGGAAGCTTCCTTGTAATCCAGGCCTGACGGCGTCCCTGGTGTTGGCTGCACTGCCAGCATTGCCAGTCTCGGTTTGTGAGACACGAAGCTGGGAGGTGTCAGGTGAGAGGAAGCAAACAGGAGACCCTCGCTCTTTCTGAGGGAGCCCCTCCTCTCCCTGCCACCAGCCTGTACCCCGTGACGTGTCTCACTCCTTCAGCGTTCTGAGGACTCGAGGTGCGACATGCACGTGTGCAGTGCGTCGTCACGGGACAAACCTTGTCTGCATGACGCCATTCTTGCCTAGCCCCGTTTGCCACACGCGCCTTGTTCCGCCACGCAGGTTCATCCCAACACTCGCCACCGCCTGGTCCAGGGTCTCGTGGAGTGGGGACCGGGAATCCCTTCAGAGGTGCTGGGCCTTGAGCCGAAGGATGCCTTGCTGTCCCTCTCTGGGGGCTCAGAGGGTCTGCACAGCCCCTCTCTGCCTCCGCCACCTCTTGGCTTCTGTTACACTTTCCTGCCTTATCCGTGCTTTCCAATGGGGGCCACTCCCTGCTCCCGAGCACACGGGTGTCACTGGGCCTGGCGCGTGCTGTCCTAGGCTCCCGAGCACCGAGGTACACCCTCGCTTTTGTTCTCTCTCTCCGACGAGATCAGATGGAATGGATCTGTCTGATCTGGAGTAGATGCTTTTTGCTGGCACCGGGGCCTTAACACTTGGGAAGCCCCTGCGCAGCCATGTGAAGCTTCAGCTTCCTCATGGATATGCGAATGTCCTGGACTTCCTGCCTGGTTCTGTCTCGCTGCCAGAATTCTAGGGCGCCGTTGGCCTCGTTTTGTGAGTGCATAGAGCAGGGCTACCTGTGGGGCTTTCTGCTCATCTGTCAGGTGCACATCGCACCAGTAAGAGGAACAAAGATGCAGCCTGGGATGCACTCCCATCTTTCCCCCAGGGCAGGATTTCATTTCATTTTTTTTTTTTTAATGAGCTAGGACTGGCTTCACTTCAAAAGGGAAGAGTTATGTAACCAGAATCAGCAAGATTCTTTTGAAATAAATATTCTGAAGATTTATTTTCAACAACTGCACAGTGACAGTTGCTACTCATTTATGGAACTTGAATAAATGGAAAAATTCCTTACGAACTGAAAGGAGAAATAAATGGTATTAGTGGTATTCACTAGACTGATTAACCAAGTCACTGTTTTGTTGTTGTTTTTGTTTTTTAAAGATTTATTTTATTTATTTGAAAGACAGAGAAGTCTTCCATCCGCTGATTCACTCCCCAGATGGCTGCAACAGCCAGATCTGTGCTGATCGGAAGCCAGGTGCTTCCTCCTGGTCTTCCACGCAGGTGCAGGGGCCCAGGGACTTGGGCCATCCTCCACTGCACTCCTGGGCCACAGCAGAGAGCTGGCCTGGAAGAGGAGCAGCCGGAACTAGAACCAGTGCCCATATGGGATGCTGGCGCTTCAGGCCAGAGCTTTAACCCTCTGTGCCATAGTGCTGACCCCTGTTGTTGTCTTTAAAGATGTATTTATTTATTTGAGAGGCAGAGTTACAGACAGACAGAGGGAGAGACAGAGATCTAGCTGCTGGTCCACTCTGGAAATAGGTGCAATGACGAGAGCTGGGCTGATTCGAAGCCAGGAGCCAGGAGTTGCCTCTTGGTCTGCCACATGGGTGCAGGAGCCCAAACACTTGGGCCATCTTCTGCTGCCTTCCCAAATCATCAGCAGGGAGCTGAGTTGGAATTGGAGCAGCCAGGGTTCGAACAGGCTCCCATTTGGGATACTGGTGCAATAGGCAATAGGCTTAACCTACTATGCCACGGTGCCGGCCCCCAAGTTAGTGTTTTACATTCATTCCATGTAAGGAAGCTGTCTGAGAGATCCATCTTGATTTGGTTCACTCACCAATGAATAAACCGTTTTTCAAAGGTTTATTTATTTATTTGAAAGACGGGGGGACAGAGAGGGAGAGGAAGATCTATACTCTGGCCCACTCCTCAAATGCCCACAATAGCCAGGACTGGGCAAGGGTAAAACCAGGAGCCAGGAACTCCTGGGTCTCCTTGTGGGGGGCAGGGGCCCAAGCACTTGAGCCATCATCCACTGCTTCCCAGATGTGATAGTAGGAAATAGGGTCAGAAATAAAGGACCCAGGACCCAAACTGGCACTCTGATACAGGATGAGGGTGACCCAAGCAGTGGCTTCACCTGCTGTACCACAAAGCCCACCCCCGATGAACGATTGATAGGAGAGCCAGCCACTGAACACTGCTGTTCCTGCAGAGGGATCCTAGTAAGGTGTGGAGCAGGGTGGTCCTGAGCAGGAGGGTCTCGCCGCATTCACTTCCACACTCGGGAGCCTCCGCACACTTTTCATCTCTTAGAATACTAACTCTTCAGTTCTAAGGTTTTTTCTCAAATGCAGGAAATTCAACAAGCGGTTGAAAAATTCCTTTGGCTGCCTGTTTTCGGGAAAGTTCTTGGGAGGCGAAAACTGGCATTCCCAGCTTGTGTTTGATTGCATAGTAGGTTGTAGAGGAGGGATACCCTGCAACATGCTTGCCCGCCCCGGCAGAGGGGTGGGGTGGGAACCCAGTGCCAGCTTGTGGCGGATTCTAGAATAGGAAGAAGCTGGAAGGATGTGCCCGCTTGTCCTCAGGGGCTGAACGTATGGGGTTAGCAGTGCAGAGCCGTCACTCACAAGTTGAGCGGAGTGGTCTCACACCCACTTATGATCCAGTGTGCACTGTGGTGATGACGTGTTTCCTCCTGGATTCGGGCGATTATCCTGGGTTACAGAGGTGAAAGGAGGTGTGGATGTGTCTGGCTTACTGCTGCAGACAAGGGAGATGCAGCCGGAGACAACTTGCTTGAGCCCAGTGCTTGTAGACTCAAGTCTCAGGTGTTTCTTCATCCACAAGAGATGGGGCTGGTGGAGGAAGGTGAGGGTAAGGGGTGTTGCAGATCCCGGGAGGCAGTGGTGATGGCTCAGATAACCAGGTTCCTGCCAGCTGCAAGACAGGGTAAGGGGTGTTGGACATTCCTGTTCTTGCTGACTGCTGCCACTTAGCCCAGTGACCTTAGCAGAGACTCAGGCACATTTCCCAGGCACTTTTGGAGATAATGAGAAATGCAACAGGGTGGGGACTCATGATGAAAGGGTGAGTTCTTGAGTCACAGGAAACACCCAGTTGAGATTAGACAGCAGGCGTTTGAAGTGAAGCCAGCCCAGCTCTCTCTGTGCTTGGTATGGTGAAGGCAAGACCCGGCCGGGAGGCTCATGGGGAAAAAAGTACATTCTTAGCACTGTGACTGTCCACCCGAAGGCAGGGACGGAAACTTCCTTGAGATGAAGATGAATCCGAGACATTCCGTCTGGGTAGCTGCACAGAGATGGAAACACGGAGTGTGTTAATCCCCAGCCTTCTTTTTAAGCTCAAGCGAATACCATGTTAAGTAGAGTGTAGGCTTGGTCGCTTCAAATGAACTCAAGTTTGGGGTTGCTGCTTCAAAGTAAGACAGATGGTGCACGTGGCCGGGGAAGAGGTGTGCTTCTGGCAGGTGCGCTGCCCTGACCAGGCCCAGGGGATGGAGAGCATGGCGAAGGAAGTGTGGAAACGGAAGATGGGCCTTGTTGCCTGCATGGCTTTCTGGTATGTGGGAGGTAAATGAAGAGTAGCCTTTGAATCTAAGGTGTGGGTGTGAGGAAGTGTATGGATCGGGCTGTGCACGAGTAAATGTGTGAATTGACCCGTGTCAGTTTCGAGAACTCCTTCAACCAGATGTAGTACAGTGTGGGGAACACTGATTAGGTGCTTCTGGTAACCCTGCCCAAGTCATACAGCATAGAGCTGTGATAAAAGCAAGCTTGCAGAGTCCTGCTAAGAAGTCAGCACAAATACTAGCCTCTGCTTTTCTTCTCTGCCTCCCCAATCCCCATCCTTCTGAAAGCTGTGGTTTACCAGAACTTGTATTGAAATGAGAACAAAACCTCAAAGGAAAGAGCCAGCAGATCTGTTAATGTGCTGTCCTGTGCAGAGCTGCACCGTGTGCTTGGTGGTGACTGGCAGAGAACTGGGTGTTGAGGAGCATAAGCAGTCAAACCTTTTGAGATCTGGGGCCGGCACTGTGGCGTAGTAGGCTAAACCTCTGCCTGTAGTGCCGGTAACCCATATGGATGCTGGTTGGAGTTCAGGCTTCTCCACTTCCGATCCTGTTCCTTGCTATGGCCTAGGAAAGCATTGGAGGATGCCCCACGTGCTTGGGCCCCTGCACCCATGTAGGGGCCCCAGAAGAAGCTCTTGGCTTCTGGCTTCGAATTGGTCCAGATCCAGCTGTTGTGTCCATTTGGAGAGTGAACCAGCAGATGGAAGACCTTTCTCTGTGTCACTCCCTCTCTCTGAAACTCTACCTCTCAAAGAAATAAATTAAAAAAAAAAATAAACTTTTAGAGATCGCTATGAAAAGCCAGGCACTGGCAGTATGAAGAATGGAGCTGGAGTGTTTAGGAGGTTCCATCCTGTTAGAGAGACTATTCCTTGGTCCCATGTAAGTGAGCCCACCTGGCAGATGTGCCAGAGACACTGTTTCCTGGGCAAATGGGGCATCTTGTGGGATAACCAGTGGTTCCACATGGTACCTGGTAACAGGCGTAGGTGAGAGCCGGGGGAGCCCCCCTACATAGGTGGTTGTGGCTTTAGCTGGGGGACTCGGCCAGAGCACATGGGTGCCACATGTGAGATCCACGTTTCCATCAGGCTTCAGCACAAAGAATAGCAGGTTGCAGTCCGCCTGGATGCTGCCTTCACAGCTTCTCCTGCCCCCTTGTTTTTCTGGGTGCAAAAAGTACTCAGCAGGCTCGGGTCTGGAACCAGCAGTTCAGGTCTGTACTTTGTTCTCTCTGCAGATTATAACTTAACACATGTGATCTGTTTACTGTTAGATATAAATGTATAGACATGCATTTTTACACTTGATCTTAGCCAAAAGGCCCAGAAGCAATGCATTTTTTAAAATTTTGTTTTCCCATGAACTGTGTAAAAAAATATTTATTCATGTATTTGAAGAGCAGAGAAAGCCCTTTCATTTGCTTGGTTCAGTGCCTGAATGCCTGCAGTGACGCCCCAGCTGGGGCCCAAGTCAGGAGCTGGGCACTCCATCTGGATCTCCCACATGAGTGGCAAGAGCCCAATATCATGAACCATCAGCGCTGCGTCCCAGGGTCTGCATTAGCCGGAGCCACAGCCAAGCACTCTGAAGTGAGATGTAGAAATCTTAACCACTTATCCACTAGAGCAAGCACCTGTCCTATAATATATATTTTATATTCACTTGCTATATGTAGTAATATATATATATAAACATATTTACCATATGTATTTAAGTATAGCATTAATTAGTGGAGATAGTTTTTTTTTAGTGGGAGAGTGAGAGTACTCTCCCACCTGCTTGTTGACTCTTCAAATGCTTGCAGCAGCCAGGGCTGGCAAGGCTGAAGCTAGTGGTTGGGAATTCAGTCCACGTGGGTGGCAGGGATCCACGTGCTTGAGCCGAAACCTGCTGCCTCCCAGGGTGCTCATGAGCAGGAAGCGAGAATTGGAAGCAGAGCCGGGACTTGAACTCAAGATCCTCCAGCATGGGACGCGACTGTCTTAACCAGGATCTTAACCATCGTGTGTACTTCAGAATAGTCTTTTGCCATTAGAATGTATGTCTCATCAGAGGAAGAACTTGAATTATTTTTTCTTTTCCTCATTTACTTGTGTTTTCTCTTTTCTTTTTTACTACATCCTCATCTCTTGGAATAGGGCTTGGTACATAATAGTTCTTCTATAAATAACGGTGCAGGCACTGGCCGGTTAGAGCAAAGCTGGCAAACTGCTTCGCTTGGAGCCAGATGGTAGACGTGTCCGGCCTTGTGGGTGACAGCCGCCCAGCTCTGCTCTCACAAGTGGGAGAGTCCCACTCCTATTGCCGTGAAATTTCACGAAAACAGGTCGGGGCAGGTTTGGCCGAGAGGCTGAGGTTTGCTGGCCCTGGCGGGGAGCAGCTCTTGGCCTTCTTTCTCTGTCATCCCCCCTTCCTGCAGTCCGTGCCCCGCTGGTGGCCACGTGTGCCATTCACCTGTAGGAATATTTGAGTGAGCAGAAGCACGCTGTTCCCATGATTCCGGGGGTCGGTGCCCACGGACTGCATAGCACTTCCCCGTGATGTTTCGTGTTTTCATGGTGAACAGCTAGGTGAAGGTTTCCTGCACTTCCAACAGCATTATTTCCCAGCTCTGGTGTTCATTGTTTTTCCTGCAGGACAGTGAGTCTAGGTATGCTAGAAAAGGACAAGAAACATGGACATTCCACTGGCGAGACTGCCAGGAGCATAACCAGTGCCGACCGAGGTGGAAACCAGCGGAAACGGGCAGTTTAGTTTCCACAATGATTTTTAGACTTAGTCCCCACGGAACTGTCCCCTTTGCCCACGGCTGCTGGGCCTCTTCCCGATCAATGTGCTATGCTAGGAAGTTGCTTCCAGGTTTTCTTTTTAATACAGAGAGCTTTTACCCAAGTATGAGTGACACATAGGAGATTTTAACACAAAATATGTAGGTTTTATTGGTCTGGTTAAAGTGGGTCAGAAGTTACACTCCTTTTGCTGCTGGGATGTGTTGTCACTGGACGTGTTAAGTAGTTGACATGTGAGATTGGAACTGACACTTGTACATCCTCCGCTGCACTGCCGTCCCTGTCATCTCTGGGGAAGGCCTGGCCTTTGCCCCCTTGGTTCTTTCTTCTCCATCATGAATTGAGTCTCTGTAAAAATTAATGAAAAAATAAAATCGAGTTGCCAGCATATGGTGGTGGTAGGCCCTCAGTCAATATATTTTTAAGAATATATATATTTCAGAGACAGAGAATCCTCCCAATTGCTTTCCCAAGGCCCTACTTTCCAACACCTTAATTGAGATCAAGTCTCCAACGTTAATCCATTGCTCCAAGATTAGGAGTTTTAATACATGAATGTGGGGAGCCGAATCCTGTTCACCGCATGACAGATGGCGTTGTACGGCAGCACAGTGAGTTTGGCTCACCTGTATCTTCTAGGGCATGAAATTCTGCTTTGTAAGATTCTGGACCTGAAGCTGGTGTGGTAAAGCCATGGCTTGCAATGCCAGCATCCCACATCTGAGCCCCTGCTGTCCTGCTTCTGATCCAGCTCCCTGCTAATGTGCCTGGGAAAGCAGCGGAAGATGGCACAAGTCCTTGGGCTCCTGCTGCCCACATGGGAAACTGGGATAGACTTCTAGGCTCCTGTTGCAGCCGTTTGGGGAGTGAACCAGAGGATGGAAAATACCTCTCTCTGTGTCTCTCCCTACATCACTGTACTCTTTCAATTGCATAAATAAATAAATAAATAAATCTTACAAAGCTTGCGGGGAGCAAGACTGAAAACAATGGTCCAAAGTTTTCTTAAAAATTCAAGGTCAGGAGATGGGTTTCTGTCTTACGTAGCTAGGTGGGAGGTGGCAATATTAGCTCAAAGAGGGACTAAGGGAGCTGCAGAAGCCATGACATCAGTGTGTGTGTGTTTATGTGTGTGTGTGTGTGTATCCACTGGGAAATGTCACTGTGCCACAGACATTTGGTTGCCCTACTAGGTAGCGCAACGCAGAGACAGAAATGCACTATTTGCAGGGCACTCACAGCTCAGCCAAGGGCACAAGCTCTGTGAAGTGAGGGCTGTGGTGGAGGCAGCAAGGTCTGGGAGGACAGGATGCCTGGGCCGGGAGAGAGGAGGGCTGTCCAAGCAGGGCAGGCGCAGGAGCAGGACCCGAGGCAGTACGGAGGAACGAGAGCAGGCCTGTGCAGAGAAGGGTGGGTCGGATAGCATGCTAACAGGAGCCGGCCATGGGTATCTTGTATGTGGTTTACAATCTGGGTTAGAAATTTGTGCGAAAGATCAAGGTTGGTGATCCCATTCGAGGTGTACTTGCTGTTGAATAAATACATTACTGAATGAGTCTTGTGCCAACTCTCACTTAAAATTTTTTTTATTTTATTTATTTGAAGGGGGGGGTGGAGGGGGGATGAATTCTTCCATCTATTGATTCACTCCCTAAACGGCCACCATGTCCAGGACTGGGCTAGGAGCCTAGAACTCCATTCGGATCTCCCATGTGGGTGATCCAAGTACTTGAGCCATCTTGTACTGCTTTCCAGGGACATTGACAGGGTGCTGGATTGGAAGTGGTGCAGCCAGGACTCAAACTAGCACATATATAGGATGATGATATCGCAGGCTGCAGCCCAGCTCGCTGTGTCCTGAGACGGGCCCCAGCTCCCACATCTTGAGTGGCCTTGGGCAAAGTTGTAACTTTCCCATGTGTTGTGATAGTAGCTGATGGGAGTGGATGTGGAGAAATGGGGCATTCTCTTGACTGATCCCAAGGGAGTGAAATCCCCTTGACATTAGTACACACCAGGTTTTCGGGAGCCACAGCGTGCTTTTGTCCAGGGAGTGAGAAGGAACCCGGCTCATGGGATCAGCAGCCTGAAGTTCTTCGTTCCTACATCAGTAGCAGACACCGCTGGGGCTCCTTTTCTTGTTCTTGCTCTGTTTCCCGCTGCTGCTTCATTTCCATGAATCCCTGCATGCTTGGCCCTTTCCTGGTTTGTGGCTCTTCATCCGGAGAAGTGACTCTTGCTATGCTGCTGTCATTAGCATGGATTTCATGCCTGTCTGAGGCAGGCTGTTCCCCGTTCTGGGCGCACATGTGCGTGTTTGTGTTGGTGTGGGTGATTAGGTTAAAACAGCAAGTCTGTCGTTTGGTTGGTCAATATTTAGATATTTAGTGCTCCCTTAGTGTGCTTGATGTTACAATAGAAAAAGCAAATATTTGAGGCAGGATATCCAAGTGAGAGGGTATTTCAGAATTCTATAGTTTAGAAATATGGATGACAAAACTTAAATATTTTATTATGGAAAACATAAAAAAAATAGAAAAAATGAAGATGGAGCAATATAATGTACCCCTAGGTGCTTCTCATCCATTTTCAACAAGTATCAGCTAATGGCTAATCTTTTTATCTGCATTTTTACATTTGTTCCCTTCTGCTTGATTTTAAAGTAAATTCCGATGTCCTATCATTTCATCCATGAATACTTAGCTACCCATCTCTAAAGAATAAGGAGTTGAAAAGATAATTATGTAGCCTCATCAGTAACTTCATAGTAGTCCTGGAGCAGGTGTTTGGTGGCTGAGTTGTCTGCATCCTCTATCTGACTACCTGGGTTCCACTTCAAGGCTCTTGTTTCTCATTTCAGCTTCCCGCCAGTGGGCACGGTGGGTGGCAGGAAGGATGGCTCAAGAAACTGGGTTCCCGCCACCTGCACTGGAGACCTGGATCACATTCCCATCTCTGGTCCCAGCCATTGTGGTCATTTGGGTAGTGAACGGACAGAGAGGGGAGCTTACTCTCTCTCCCCCCTCAAATACATGTGTCAATAAATAAATCTTTAAACATTAAAATAATTACTTAATGTCACATCCGCAGCCAGTGCTCACATTTCCAATTATGTCCTCAGTTGCACAGTTTGACCAATTAAAAAAAAAATAGATGATAACATTAAAAATCACCCCAGTTCCTCCCATGCTTTCTGTTTAATGCTTCCACTGTCCCCAGTCTCCACTTCTTAGGATTTTGCTCTTTTCAAGAGATGCTAAATTTTCTAGGGGTATGAGAGCGGTAGGAGGAGAAATGGAGTGGGGAAGAGAAAACAGACAGTGACACATGCAGCGCAGAGAACCAGCATAGGAGGAGAGTGGACGTGAGCCCCTCCACGATGCTGCTGACCTGGGCACTTAGTGGCTGAGTTTCAAAGGGACAGACTTCTTAAGTCAAAGCCTGAATTGCTTCTTCCGAACTGTTGCTTTTGGATCAGAAGTAAGAAGCAGAGGCGTGGGGAGAGGAATTCTGCCGTTGTTTGCCTTGGAAGCCAGTTCCCACCCCATCTGGGCCAGGAGTGTTGTCCCAAGGAGGAAAAGCTGCCCTTTCGTGTCTGCTGTGCCAAAAAGCCGATGCAAAACGAAACTAAAAGATAAATTTATTTTGGTGCTGGTGCAAAATATTTTCTTAAAGATTCATTTATTTATATATTTGAAAGAGTTACAGAGAGTGGGGGAGAGACAGAGACAGAGAAATCTTCCGTCTGCAGGTTCACCCCAAAATGGCCATGGCAGACACAGCTGGGACAGGCCAAAGCAGGGGCCAGGAGCCTGGAGCTTCTTCCCGATCTCCCATGCTGGTGCAGGGGCCCAAGTACTTGGGACATCTTCTACTGCTTTCCCAGGCTCTTTAGCAGGGAGCTGGATCAGAAGTGGAGCAGCCGGTACTTGAACTGGCGCCCACCTGGGATGCTGGCTCTGCAGGTTGTTACTACAGGACTGGCCTCACAAAAATATTTTTTGAAATAATGCATCTGAGAAGTCTTCAAAACATTCAGGAGAAAATCCGTATTAGGAAAGAACCATGCCTGAGATTCAAAAATTCTTTCTGTAGCGTGAAAGTGGGTGTTTGGGCTAGTGATTAAGTTGTCATTTGGGATGCTTGCGTCCCATATCACAGTGCGTGGCTCCCGTTCTTGGCTCTGGCTCCTGGTTCCAGCTTCCTGGTAAAGCAGGTCCTGAGAGACAGCAGGCTCAAGGAGTTGAATCTCTGCCACCCACGTGGGTGACTGGGTTCCCCGCCACAGCCGTTGTGGGCCATTCTGGGGAATGAAGTACTGGCTGGAGCAACTGTCTGTGAGTCCCTGTCGTCTCTCTAATCAGTGGTGAGTTTTCAGAAACTTAGCTTGAATTAGGGTAGCACAGGGTTGAGTGCCTCTCCTAATCCCTGGAGGACTTGGAAAAGCACAGCTCGCTGGCCCTGCCCCTGGAGTTTGTGACTCCGTAGGGGTGGGGTAGAGTCCAAGGGTTTGCATCTCTAACTAGCTCCTGGTGATGCAGCTGCTGCTGCTGCTGCCGAACCTCTGAGCTAGTGGCCCCCAGCGGCTGCCTGTCCCTGTTGTTCTCCTATCCCGGCTGTCCATCCTCAGGGCAGTTCCTCTGGCCTAAGGTTGCGCTGGCCCTTATGTTGGAAAAATCTGTGTAAATCCTTAACCTGGTGAGACATGTGAACAAGGGGTTCAGTTTACATGACACCCACATGGCCCCCGGGGCAGCCCCCCAGCCCAGCTTTCTCCCATCCACTAGGGGGTTTTGTCCTTAAGGAATCTTCCTTAGCCTCAGCGAGTTGATTCTGCCTTGGGCAAGAAGTTCTAAGTTCATTTTCACACCTACTTGCTCTTTTCCCTCGAGCCCTTCTCTTCACGGAAGGACTGGGCAGCTTGCCTGACCTAAAACCTCTCTGTTCGTCAGCAACCTTGCAGAAAGTGGTGGTTTTCTGCCAGGCCCTTGCCACCACACCCATTGCTGGAACTTTCCATAATACTTTCCTTCGTTCAGATCTGCTCTAAATAGGTCCTGACCAAGTATGAAATACAGGGGTGCTTCAAATGTGTGTGGAAAATGCCATTAAAAGGTGAGTTTATTTGCGTGCATAAAGTTGGAGATCCATGCATAGGATAAGGTCTTCCACAATTCCTGGTAAATACCTATTAGGCAAAAGCATGGATGTCAAAATTTTTTTGTACCAAAATAAAATAAACTTAATTTCTCTTTTCCTTTTTCTGTGGAATTTTTGGAGTACCTCTGCGTATCAACGTGTACCACTGTTGGAGCCTTTTTTTTCTTTTTAGTCCTTAACCATCGTTTAGGAATCTTGACCCCAAGTTATTGCTTTGGTAAGACTTTCAGAGGTTGCTTTATTTAGTTTATAAAGATTTATTTAGGCCTTCTGCCACATGTTCCATCAGTGTGCAGATGGGCAGTTGGTCACCCACCTCTGCGAATTTATTTTGTCTGAATACAGTCTGGCTGTAAATTAAAAAAAAAAGATTTATTATTTTTTTTGAAAGTCAGAGTTACGCAGAGACAGAGAGGTCTTCCATCCTCTGATTCCCTCCCCAAGAAGACCACAACAAGCCAAGAGTCAGGAGCTTCTTCTGGGTCTCCCAAATGGGTGCAGGACACCAAGGACATGGGCCATCCTCAGCTGCTTTCCCAGGCATATTAGCAGGAGCTGGATTGGAAGTGTTGCAGCCGGGACTTGAACTGGTGTGGCTGGAACTTGAACTGGAACTTGGATATGGGATGCACGCAGCAGCATCTATGAATTTCCATCTTTGTTTTGTTTTCTTTGTTTCCTGCATTCTCTGTCGGTCCTTCTTAGAATCCCTTCTCAAATGAACCTTTTCTACTATAAAAACAGAAAATGCAGACTGTACATTTAAGGTGTGTGCTTTTCACTGTAGGTGAGTCCTTCAGAAAATTAATGGAAAGTGGAATGAAAAGATCTTTGTTGTGTTGGACAGAAGTTTGAGATCCATGCATAGGTTTTCCATAATGTGCACTTCCAAGAATTTTTGAAGAGTCCTTGCATATGCAGTCTCAAAAAATTTTTTGCGCTTTGTCTTTTAGTTCTATTCTTCATAAAATACCTTAAAGTATCCTGTATGTAAATTCAACCTCAGATTTTAAAAGTTAGGAATAAAGATGGTTGCTAGGAATTAGAAATGAAATCATCTTTATAAGAGGACTGAATAGACAAGTGGAGGGTGGTAAGTAGGCTTTGCAGAGACCTGTAATGACAGTATGCCCTGACTCAGGGATAATGAATAATCCTGTTACTGTGCACCTGAGATCCAAAACGAAGGGCTTAGAAGACCCAGCTCCCCTTGTTTTCATTCTTAGCTTGCCCAGGAAACTGCTGACTGTACTGCAGCATTCGGAGTGGCCAAAACCATTTAGAAAATTAAAACCTCAGGCTTCAGTAACTCTGACAAGGTAGCAGATTTATTTCCAGATTCTGTTTATTTCTAAGGTGTGTACACTTGTTTGAATGACTTACTGAAGGAAACAGTTTTGGGAAGGATAACAGCTACCACACCAAAGGAGAGAGACTGGCTTCCATGTCGTTGATCACCCAAGTGGGAGGCCAGGACGGAGCTCCTGGCTCCTGGCTTCTGACTGCCGCAGCCATTGTGACCTTTGGGGAGTGAACCAGCAGGTGGAAGATATCTCCCTCCCTCCCTCTCTCTCTGCCTTTCAAATAAACAATAAATATTTTTAAAATAAAATAATTATCACAGGCTACCACTGTGTGGAGCTTAATCATCTGGTGATTATTGGAACCGTTGTAGGTTTTGTGGATCACAATTTGCTCTATATGAGAAAGCCCAGGAAATCTTTCTCTTGGAAATGTTTTTGAGTATCTCTTAAAACCCACAGCCTGAGTTTCCTTAGGCCTTGTATTTAGCCTTTCCATTTTTAAAAATCCTTCGACCACACCCTGAAAATTAACATAGCTTTATCAGCACAGATGCTGTCTAAGTTAGGCTGCCTCTAAAATAGCTCAAAGCATGGGCAAGGCAGAATTTTAATAAATATGGAAATTCTCTAAGAACCACTTCCGATTGTAGTTTTCACTCTTTACTTCTCAGCCTTTTGGCTAAGATCAAGTGTAAAAATCCATTTAAAGTTTATTGATACTTGTTTTGTGGCTTTACACATGTGGCTTACCCTGGTGAGTATAACATGTGGGCTTCAAAATAATATTGCTTGTTTAAAAAAAAAAGAAAACAATGAATATTTTGCATTTGGGTGTTTTGTTCTGTGAACTGGATTATGTTGAGATGGTGGATAGTATTACTAGAATCTTCTGTATTACTTCTTTTTTCCTTACCTGTCTACCAATCCAAGAGAAGGCTAAAGAGGAGGAAGAAATGGTGGTGGGGACAAACAGAAAAAAATGGCAGGATAGTAGACTGAAATCTAACCATTATCAACAATTACATTAAACATAAGTGGACCAAATTTGTCTCATCGCCTCTTACTCCTGTCAGTTTTCGCTCTGTGTATTTTGAAGCTGTCTTATTCATTGCAGAGACATTTTTTGTTTGTTATGGCTTCCTGATGAATGAAGCATTCCTCTTTCTTCCTAGTAGTGCTTCTCGACTTGAAGTTGTTTTTCCTGTATTGTTATAACTGCCTTCCTTTTCCTGTGCCTACTGTGTGTGGGATCTCACTTTTCATCCTTTTATGTGTCTTTAAAGTATAACCATGTTAGCAGCATATAGCTGGGTGTTTTTGCTTGTTTGCTTCTTTTATGAGTGTGGTGTTTCCTGACTCTTATTTGTATTTGTTCTGTTTATATTTAATGTAATTTTTATATCATTCTGCTTAAGCCTGAAATCTGGGCATTTGACTTTTCTTCCTCCTGTCATCCACTGTTCCACTATTACTGCCTTCCTATGGATTAATAAAATTGAAGATGTTGTCAGTATTGCATTTCAGCTCAGCTGGCTATTTGCGTGTCTTTATAGTTTTAGTGGATTACAGTATATATTCTTATCACAGTCTACCCTGAGTTGGTCTTAAATATCTTTGTGTATAATGTAAGAATTTTACTTCTTTTAGTCCTTAGAAAGAGCACAGTTTAGTGACTTGAGACTTTGCACTCTGCATCACAAGGATTTGGGGAGCCCACTAGTGCAAGCTGTTTAGCTACCAATCTTACCCATTGTGGCTCCCTTTTCTCAAGAGTTAATTTCCCAGTGGTTTCCTCCTGCTTTTAGTTGCCCTCTAGTGTTCTTAAAAAACGCTTTTATTCAGCATTTTGTATCACCATTTGCACGACAGTTTCCAATAGAATCTGGTCTACTGTTACTAGTGCTGAACATCTTGTTTTGTTTATTTTTAGTAATGGACCACGAAGCATTTCTGAGTTTATCACCTAAATGAAAGACTTGGCCATAGTTATGCCCTTTTTTTCTTCTTGTATAGTTATATTGAAGCTGTTTGTATTTCCAGAAAATAAACTAGTGTAAGTAGTCAATACGTATTTACAGTGGAGGTGATGTTTGACTGGTTGTGAAAGTCACTAGTTGGGACCACTGCAGCCTGTAGTGGAGTTCCTGGGTTCAAGGCTCGGCTCTGCTTCCGATTCCAGCCTCCTGCCACCCACGGAGGTGACCTGGAATGAGTTCCTGGCTCCCAGCCCCAGCCCAGCCTCAGCCCAGCCCAGCCCACCCTAGGTATTTGCAGGTGTCTGGGGAGTGAACTACCAGATGGGGATGATCTTTCTTTCTCTCTCAAATAAAATGAATAAAGATAAGTAAAAGCTTAAATACATAATTAATATATAAACCAATTAAGTATATACTCATAAATTACATATATAATACATATATTGCTTTAGTCTCTTTTCACAATCCTATAAAAATCTGAAACCATAGATACAAAGGATCTTCAAAAGTTTATGGAAACTAAGTGTTATGAAAAAGTTATACATGGATTTCGAAACTTTTTGTACCAAAATTTATCTTTTAATCACACAAAATTTTTTAATTGCACAAAATATTTGAGATGCCCTCATTTTCATTGGTTGAAAGTATTTACTTTTCTGTTAAGTGTGTGTTCATGTCCTCATCGCTCTTGTTGTTTTCTGGGTTTGTGGGACTTCTACACTTCTACACTTGTCATACCACTGACCTAGACCACCCAGATGTAAATTATTAGAGAGCTCTTTGACTCCTGACCAGCTGTTTAATTTTGGTGCCCCTCTAAGCTGTGCCCTTTGTCATCCTCCATCTTCACTCTTAGACTCACCACCTTTGCCTGTTATGTGTACAGTTCCTACTCACTTTTCACTGTCTTCCCTTTACTATTACATGTAGGCCTCCACAGGATAAATACAGAGATTGGGAGAATGCACCTACAAACTTTTACAGAAATTTAACATTGTCCTATTGTTATTATAGCAAACAAAGGATTGTCTCAAATAAACTGAAAACATTTTTTAAATATTTATTTGAAAGACAGATTTGGAGAGAGAGAGGGAGAGACACAGTGAGATCTTCCATCCACTGGTTCACTCTCCAAACCTCTGTCACCGCCATGGCTGGGCCAGGCGGAAACCAGGAGCCTGGAACTCCACCTGGGCCTCCAGGTGGGCAGCAGGGGCCCAAATGCTTGGACCTTCAGCGGCTGTTTTCTAGAATGCCGGTTAGTGGGCAGCTGGATCAGAAGCAGAGTAGCCAAGAGTCAAACTGGCACTCCAGTATGGGATGTGGGCATCCTAAGCCGTGGCTTAATCTGCTGGGCCACAGCATGCCTCCCTCCCCAGTACCACTGATTTTTTAAAGCAGATTCTGCACCACTGGAATGAGCATGATATCGACAGTCTCAGGCCCCCATGTCATAGCCCTTGAATGCCTTGTTGAAAGTACCCCAAAGAAGGAAATGACACCGGCCACACTTAACAAACGTGTATGTTCCACACAAAATACAGCTGCTAACAGGGACACCCATTTCTTTTTCCGAGTCAGTGAGCAGCCGATCGTGTGTGGGAAGCACCGTGATGTGTGGTGGTCCCGGGTTACGGCCGAGCATGGCCGCTGTCTCTGTTTTATGTCTCCTTGTGTGTGAATGTGTATGAGAGGATGTCAGAGACGCCTTGGAAAGTCAGATGCAAAGGTAAATTAGTGCACAGAAGATTTTAAAATCTGTAATTTTTTGTAATATGCCTTTTTGCATAAATTTTTGATAGACCCCTCGGTGAACACTACTTTGGAAATGAAAGAGAATGCAGGCCACTGAATTATATAAATCTGGGGCCTGCACACTTCCTGCTCACTCCTTTGTGCTGCCAGCTTTCACGTTTAGACTTTTCCAACCTGAAGTGTGATGGTACCGTCAGTGCCCCGCCTCTCTGAATGTGCTCTGAGGTGTGAGGGAGGTTCCTGATCCAGCTGGTGACAGCTTGGTTTTGGGGTGACAGTAAAGACATGACTTGAGTATTTCTGTGTGGTAGAATTTCCACGTTAAGTGCTGGTGACATGTTGCACCTTCTAAAGTGAATAAAGTCCTAAGAAGTCTTTAGGCAAAACTGTCACATCCAAGGATAGACTTATTTTCTAAGTGTTTTGCATATTAGCTACGTGCTTGCTCTTCCCGTAAGCTGTCATTTAAAGAAAAAGTAGCCTTTCACAGCAGTGTCTATGGTATTTTATTAGAATGGGTGTGCAGTGGAGAACTGATCCAAGAAGCTGATACCGGAGCTATAAATGTGTTTGTGACAGTAAAGTGGAGGAGTGTGCTCTGGCTGCTTGGAAACAGAGAACAAAGGTTTCTGCGGGACCGCTGCCCTCCATTTCCCAGGTATCTGCTCTGCCGCACAGTCTAACGAGTAGTAACTGCCTCACTCGGGCCTGTTGGGAGGCTGCGTGGAGGCTTAGCCTCATGCCTGGAACGCGTACATTGATTGATGTTGAAAAGTCCCATCACCTTGACTTTGTCCTGTGAATGATCAAATTTTTTGCAAGCACAATTTCAATATATTTTCAGCAGGTCAAACCATAAGTAGATTGTGAGACAGTTTCAACAGAAAGCTTCCCTTGTGAAAGGACCAGGTAGACAGAAATTCCCTCTTAGAGTAGAAGTCGGGTAGACCTGGGTTAAACACTGGTCATTGCCGGATTGACTTGCCGTGCTTCGGTCCTTATTTATGAAATGAATTGAGTTGGATCCATTTTATGGAGGTGGTAAAGTGATGAAGGATCATGGGTAATTTATATAAATCTGTAGTGATCACTTCCTGATAGTTCAGTACATGATGCTGTTGTTACAGTGTAGAATACCAGTAGGTGGGAGTGTGGGGGCGTGGGGGTGGGAGTTTGGGGGTTGTGTGTCAACCCCTTTGTATTTGCAAACCAAACCAACCACTGAACAAAAAACATTTGGAAAAAGAGCTGTGTCTGTGCTAAGCATATGAAGACTTTTTCTAGTCCTTGTTTCCCATAGGTTCATTCATTCATTTGAAAGACAGAGTGACAGAGAGGGAGGGAGGGAGATTCAGTCTGCTGGTTCACTTCCCAAATGCCCACATTGACAGCCAGGACTGGGCTAGGCAGAAGCCAGGAGCCTGTAACTCCATCCGGGTTGCTCTCCCAGGGGTGGCAGAGGCCCAAGCACCTGGTCTGTCTTCTGCTGCCTTCCCAGGTATATTATCAAGAATCTGGATCAGGGATGGAGCAGCCCAGACTTGAACTGGTGCTCTGAGATGGTGTCGCCACTAATAGTTGCTTACAGAGCATGTACTTGGAGTTATGTTTCATAGTAATCTAGAGATGATTTTTAAAAAGATTCTATTTGTTCATTTGAGAAGCAGAATTAGACAGAGGGAGAGACACAGAAAAAGGTCTTCTATCTGCTGGGCTGATCTGAAGCCAGGAGCTTCTTCTGGGTCTCCCACGTGGGTGCATTGGCCCAAGCACTTTGGACCATCTTCCACTGCTTTCTTAGGCCATTAGCAGAGAGCTGGATCAGAAGAGGAACAGCCTGCATCCCATATGGGATGCTGAAAGCACAGGTGGAGGCTTAGCCCACTGTACCACAGCGCCAGCCCCCAGAGATGACTTACAGTAGGCAAGAGAACTTGATGGGTTATGTGCAAATACTCTGCCATTTTATGGACGGGAGTGAGTGAGCATCTGTAGATTTTGCTATCCGCGGGAGTGGTCCTGAAACCAGTCCAGACTGTGTATGATATTGGACTAAATCTTCATGTAGAGAGTGGGGAAACACAAAATTAAGATGAGATTGCATGGAGCTGGTGCAGAGAGATGGAGGTGTTGTCTCCCCAGCATTGCTTAGGGCCGTCTGCAGGCTTCTATGCGTCCCCGTGCAGAGTCCCCGAGCTCCACGAGTCCCTCACTCAAATACCTGGGACCTGTTCCCACCCCTGCTCCTGACTCCAGCTTCCTGCTCATGCAGCCCGTGGGAGGCAGCAGTGTTGACTCAAGTACTTGGGTCCCTGGCGCCCATGTGGGAGACTAGCATGGAGTTCCCAGGTGCTAACTTTGGTCCTGGCCCAGTCCCCTGTTGCTGGCATTTGGGGAGTGAACTAGCTATTGGGAGATCTCTCTCTCTCTCTCTGTGTCTCTGTGTCTCTCTCACTCTCTCTCTTTTAAAGTATAGCATGGAAAACATTTTCCTGGATTTTAAACACCTGGGAGAGCAGTAGCTGAGTGTGCTTTGATTAATTCATACAGGAAAACAGCACGTGCTGCTGGCTACCTGCTCAGTAGATCTGCCGGTGGCTTAGTAAATGACTCCCTTAATTCAGCTCCACTGCCTACAAAATTCTCACTCCGAGTTTCAGTGCGAAAAAGAGTTATAATTTGAAGTTGCGTTAGCAAACCCACTAGGCAGCCTGCATCATTTAAAGGATGTAATGACACCACCATTCTTTTTTTCAGATCTCGGGTGGAATTTGCCCTTGACGCCCAAGAAAATGATGAGTGACGCAAGTGACATGTTGGCGGCGGCGCTGGAGCAGATGGATGGCATCATAGCAGGTCGTCTGTCCCCTCCGAGACACGGGGTCTTGCCGGTTACTCCGCTCTGGGGATCTCCCTGCAGCTCTTCACCTCTTGTCCCTTTCTTATTTTTCATTCGTTGACGATCTCCAGTGCCTTTAAATAGGTTCCGTGTAGTTTCAGATGTGTTCTTTGATTTTTTTTTCCCCACCAGAATTACTCTCAGACTTCATTTTTAAAATATCGGAAATTTCCGTTGTGTCCTAGGTTTTTGGTCAAGGAGAAAAAAATCTGCATCTGAAGCAATTCTGGTGTCGGTGGTTTGTGGCCCAGACTTTGAGGGACCCCACTCCACCCCCACATCCCTGAGCATTTCCTTGAATTCAGCATACTTTGGTATCATATAAAATGCATAGTTTTTTTCATAACAATACATTTCCTGCATATTATGAAATATTTTAAGAAAACATTTGCACCAAAAAAACTGACAACTTTTCAGCATGTTTTTCCAGGAGTTTTGGGAAGCGCCCTCCAATTCTTAGCTAAGGTGTAAGTCGCTCCCTCCAGCCACCAGCCACGTCTCTCCACTGACACCCTGCTACAGGCCACGTCAGCGTGTGCTGTCAGCATTTTAAACTCCCCTCTAAAAACCCTCTAGCTTTCCCACTGCAGCTGCTCCGTCCCTGGACCCCTGCAGTCTCCTCCCTAACTCAGGGAGCTCATGCTGGCGCTCCCTGGGGGAGACCCGCTGGCTGGCTGTTCCCTGTGCTGAGGGCTGAGCAGAGCCACTGAGCAGACCGGCACGTCGGGTGGGTTCATGAGCCCTGCATGTCCTCTGGGGTCTCTAGGGGGCGCAGATGAGTGACATCTCAGGGCTCACTGCAGTGTTTCATCTCGAGAGAAGTCCTGTTAGGTAGTCAGGAACCCATTATAACGAGAATGGAGGTGACCGTGGGGTATTTGGCAGGGTGGGCACCCACCAGAAGATGGGGGTGCAGCTGGGCTCACCACTCCTGGGTGCCCGTTGTCCTGGCCCAGCTGCTTCACTTTTCTGTTCAGCAGTTTGGCCCCACTGCGTCCATCCTGCAGGGGCTCGAGGACGCCTGTAGGTGTCTTCCTGTCCTGCAGGCGGCTGCCGTAGTTGGGCTTCCTGTGTGACAATGCGGCTGTCATCTCCGAAGCGGTGTCGTGAGCTAAGTCTCGTCCGGAGGGCAGGGACACAAACGCAGAGTTGCAGCACCCGAATCTGGGAAGGGGTCGGTCGGGTGTCACTTGGAAAAGCGTCTGTTGTTGGAGGCGCGGTGCGTGGTTCCTAGCTGCTGACGGACTGGGACGTGGGGAAACAAGACACGACCTCATCTGCCGTCGTGTCGGCAGGTGTCCCGCGAGCCCGTCCTGAGAGGCTCTTGCTGGGGTTGTTAGCTTACGTGCTTAGACAGACTCTAGTGGAGCGGACTGATATTGCTGGGAAAAAATATTTCACATCACATGCGTTTCCCTGGATGGGTGTGTGCCCTAGCCCCGGCGAAGCTGTCAGGACCACCCATGGAAGTACTGAGAAAAATGACAAGACTCAGCAGGTCCCCGTCAAGCTCAGTCAGTCAGAAGCGTGGCGGATGGGAGGGACCTGGGTTTATATGTTTTTAAATCAACACCAGTCATTTTCCAGCGGAGTTCAGAGGGAGAAGAGGAGAAATGACGACAGATACTTGGGGGCTTTCTCTAAGTGTGCAGTAGCCCCCTTCTTTGGTGGGCTTAACCATGGAGAGCCGTGGACCTGTGACAGTGTCGGCAGGGGGCCCTCCCGGGGATGCTGCTGGGCTGGGGTGGGCCGGCCCGTCTGCTCCTCCTTCCTCCTCACTCGCTCTTCTCAGCATACATTTCCTCTGGGCTCTCATCTCACACATAAATGTGAAAATGCACACATGTGACATGGTGAACGTCACAGGTTAAATCTTGCTGCATTAACTGCAAGCTGGGCCTGTCGCCTTCAGGAGTGTGCTGCGTGGTTTCCATGTCACCATATCACTCCCTGTTGGGGACTTAGATGGCTCTGGGGTCTCTGAGCCTGAACTCAGTCTGCCACCTGCTAACTCTCATCTCCATGAGCCTGGGCCACCACACGCAAAGGCCGCCGGGCTGTCCCTGACCACACACTTGGCTGCCTCGCCAGGTGCTGGACCCTTGGTATTTGGTATCTGCCTCGCAGAGTGCAGAGGCTTGAAGAGGCTTGCCTCTCCCCTGCCCTCGTCATTTCCCAGCGCAGCCGCACTGATTTCCTGCCTCCTGTTCCTCCCCCAGGTTCTAAGGCACTGGAGTATTCCAATGGGCTCTTTGATTGCCAGTCTCCCACGTCTCCGTTCATGGGGAGCCTGCGCGCGCTGCACCTCGTGGAGGACCTGCGTGGGCTGCTAGAGGTGATGGAGACGGATGAGAAGGAAGGACTCAGGTGCCAGGTCCCGGATTCCACGGCAGAGACGCTGGTCGCCTGGCTGCAGAGCCACCTGGTGGGTGTCTGCGCCGCATGCTCTGGGCTCTGAGTTGTCCGTGGCTTATTCCAGAATCGAGATCACATTTTTCTCAAATGATGGGGCCACAGGTTTGCTCCATTCTCAACCCCTAAGAGGTCCCAGTTCCCTTCTGACTTAAAGATAACTTTGGAAAACACCAGCAGTTAATACTTATTTATAGGAATGGGATAGTTATGTTAATTTGATAAATACAGACAGTGTATTATGATCAAATTAGCATTTCTGTCTCCTCAATCATTTGTCCTTTCTGCGTTTATTTTGAAATAAGAACTAAATTGCTGGACTCTGCCTTTAGCCCTCGGTGCTGTAGAACCCTCCGGAACGAACCCCTCCTCACTGTGTTCTGGTGCCTGTTATGCAGCCTCTCTGTCCGCCTCCCCCTCCCCACTCTTCCTAACCTCTGGGAAGCACAGTTCTCTCTGCACCTACGAGATGCACCGTTTTCGCTTTCACAGTTCTGATTGTTCCCAGGCACCTTGCCTGGCCTTTGGATTGTGCGACAGCTGATGGGTCTGTAAGGGGCAGAGCCTTGCACGTCATGGTTGCCTCCTCAGTTCACTTTCAAGGACCCCAGGCAGGAAGCCGGGTGGGTGACGCTTGTCAGAGCCCAGAAACCTCCCGACCTGCTGTGTTCGGTGTGAAGCGCCACCTGCTGGTGAGTGGCGATCACTCTCCTTCTGGCCCTGGAGCTAAGTTGTGAACTTGAGCTTCAATCGGAGTTCTCTTGTCCTCGGGCAGAGGCTTCTTTCCAGCTCCTTTCAGAACCCAGTGGTGGAGCAGAGCTGCTGTTCCCCAGAGCACACTGGGGAAGACGTGGACATGGTCTAGAGCATCTCACAAAGGCACAATCCAAGAAGGTAGGAGAGGTGATGTTTGCATTGACAGGCTACTCCGTTTTCAGTGAGGGACGTTAGTATGCTTCATTGTGCATTGTGCTTTAGTGAGAATCGTGTGAAGAAATCAAGATGTGGTTTTGGATCTGGGCTGGAAGTGGAAGCTTCTTGCTCTGGAGACCTTAACAGCAGATTCTACAGCCAAAGCGTCCTCCAGTGACAGACGCAAGTGTTCCTCTGCCACCAGTCCACTGTGTGACACGAGTGTTCCTCTGCCACCAGGCTGCCGTGTGCCGAACGTGCTCGGGCTCCGTCTCCAGGTGCAGCTGGCCCACCTGTCCTCTGATGGAGGGGCAGCTGCACAGCCCTGACAGTGGGAAATAGCTCATTTTTGACAACACATCCTTCCTACTGTTCGCTTCATCGTTTGCCCTCCCCTCCGCTCTGTTCCCTTTTGTTAATAAGGTACCTGGGCTAGTTGAAGTCGACGCACAGAAGCAAGAATGGGGATTGTGGGGGGCCGAGAGGGAGGGGAAGGAGGAGGTCCTACTCCACAGGCTTACAGTTTTGCAAGCCAGAAAGATTGGTTTAGATAGATGTTGGTGAAGGTGGCAGAACAGCACAGAGGTAGCCCACACCGACGAAGGGCACGCTCACAAATAGAATTCATGGTGTGATATAAACGGATGGTGTCTCTCAGCTGCGGAACACAGGATCCTGGCAAATCCCCTCTTGGGAGGAACTGCCCTAGTAACAAATGAAGGGAGACCCTGGTGTGACCAAAGCGGCGAGTGAGGAAGGAGGCCGGATTCTGTCTTGGGGACTGCGAACACGGGCTCGGGAGGCAGCAGACCTGAATGTTGTTGGCTGTAACCCCGAGCAGCCTGTACGCATCTGGGAGAGTTTCTTGAGCTCAGTTTCCTCATCTGTAAAAGGGGAGTGTTGGTTTCTGCCACCCGGCATCGTGAGGCGCCAGTGGGCCAGTGTGTGCTGAGTGTCCGTGCTGAGTCTGACAGCTGGCTCTGCAAAGAGGTGACACCCGCAGTAGGGAGGAGAGGGGGAGGTTCCACAGGACCCCTTCTGGGGGCGAGGAAGCAGGTCCAGTTAGAAGTGGACTCAGGTTACAAATGACCCATACATTGGTCACTTCTTTTTCTTTTTTTTTTTCTTTAAAGCTTTACTTAGAAAATTTTTTTTTCCTAATTTGAAAGGCAGAGTTAGGGAGAGACAGAGAGAGATCTTCCATGCACTGGTTCACTCCCCAAATGGCTGCAATTGCCAGCACTGGGCCAAGCCACAGCCAGGAGCCTGGAATTTCGTCCAGGTCTCCCACATGGGTACAGGGGCCCAAGCACTTGGCCCGTCTTCGGCTGCTTTCCCTGGTGCTCTGATAGGGGATGCCCACAGCTCAAATGGTGACTTAACCCCCTAGTGCACCTCTTGTGATGGGAGAGCTACAGGGAAGCTTCTATTAAATGTTAGGCAGACTTATGAATGTAGCAGTCATGTAATGAACGTTGTATTCCTGTCTAGTGATGGCCAGCCTGGGAGTCCACCTATGTTAGGACTGGCCCCAAACCTTTTAGTTCACCTGGGCATCCGCAGGGAGATTAGTACTATGCCCAGGACAGGGAGACCCCCTGGTTTCCTGTCAGAGGCAGGTCATTTCTTTGGTACTAATTCTCTCATATGATTGGAGGCTGGATATAAGAGAAAGAAAATAGAAACACCAGTAGCCTGGTACAGGTGAATGAACTTGTTTGAATGTTGTAGCAATAGCTGTAGGCTTCCAGAAAGGGACACATTTCTTTTTAAGATAGAAAAATTGTCTCCTGTTGTTAAAAAGCCATGTGGTGTGTTCAATGAGTGAGGCAAAAATTCCGTTTTGATTGTGAAGTGTTACATGTTGGCACAGGTGATGAACCGGGGTGTGTTCCATCAAGCTGCAGATTTAGGAGATCAGATCAAAGAATATGTCTGATGGCTGGAGCTGAGCAGGTAGTTGCTGTTTGCTGTAGGTCTAACTTAATGAGTTGCCCTAGAACATTTTTTAAAAGATTTATTTATTTATTTGAAAGTCAGAGTTACACACACACACACACACACACACACACACACAGAGGTCTTCTATCCCCTGGTTCACTCCCCAATTGGCTGCAACAGCTGAAGCTGCGCTGATCCAAAACCAGGAGCTAGGAGCTTCCTTCAGGTCTCCCACACGGGTACAGGGGCCCAAGGACTTGGGCCGTCTTCTACTGCTTTCTCGGGCTATAACAGAGAGCTGGGTAGGAAGTGGAGCACCCAGGACTTGAACAGGCGCCCATAAAGGATGTTGACACTGTAGGTAGCGGCTTTACCGGGTACACCACAGTGCCAGCCCCAGAACATTCTTGTAAAGTTTTATCCAGTCAACAACACTGAGGAGCATGACCTTGACCCACATCATGGGGAATCAAGTGATGCAATCCCAAAAATGTCTGATTATTTGGTAGTTTTAACTTTAAGCCTATCTTGGGGACGATGTTGTGGTGCAGTGTGTTTAGCCACCGCATGTGATGCCAGCATCCCGTATGGGTGCTGGTTCAAGTACCCATTGCTCCACTTCTGATCCAGCTCCCTGCTAATGCATGGAAGATGTCCCAAGTGCTTGGGCCCCAGCACCCACATGGGAGACAGATGGAGTTCCAGTCTCCTGGCTTTTCCCTGGCCCAGCCTTGGCTGTTGTGGGCATTTGGGAAGCAAACCAACAAATGGAAGATCTCTCTCTCTCGATCTCTCTCTCTCTCTATCTGTCTATCTCTTTCTCTTTCTCTATCTCTCTCTCTGCCTTTCAAATAAAAATAAATCAATAAACAAAATGAAAGTATGTGGAAAATGGAAGTGATAAGTAAGCTTATTTTGGTTAAAGAAGCTTCTTAAATCCATGCCTGCAAGAGTTCTCCAAAAAAGATCATGAAAGTGCGTATTATGAAAAGCTATGCATGGATTTCAATTTATTTTTATAGCAAAAGTTCTCCTTTTAAAGGTTTCTGTTTATTTATTTGAGAGAGAGAAAGAGAACAGGGTGATAGAGCTCCCATCCACTGCATTGCTTTCCAGGTGCCTGTGGTGGCCCGCAGCTGGGATGGGTCTCCCTTGCGGGTGACAGGGACCCTAGTTCTTGAACCATCACTACTGCTTCCCAGAGTGCACACCAGGAGGAAGCTGGAGTCAGGAGCCAGAGCTGGGAATTGAGCCCAGGTACTGCAGTGTGGGACACGGGAGTCTTAACCACTAGGCCAAACACCCACTGTCTTTTAATTCAATTTTCCACCAACTTTTGCAGTCCCCTCATACATTCTATCTTATTTCTACATTTTAGAAAATTGGATAATATTAAATCCACATGTGCATTTTGTAAAGTTTCTGCACAGATACAGAGAGGCTTAACTCAGAGGGTTCAGCGGCGGGGCACGCCTCTCCCCAGGGCTGCCAGCTGCCCTCCCTGGGTCCCTGGCTCCCAGCCCGGCAGGCTGTTTGGTGCCACCATCCTCCGGTCCCTGCTGCCATTGGACCAGTTGTTCTCTGTGCCTGTAGGGTGCTTGTTTTCAGGTTTTGGCAAACAAGGTCCCGATGTGGTCACCGCCATCTGAGGGAGGTAGTGTCTCGTGGAGACATCCTCATTAGCACTAACACCAGTGCCCCTGAGGTTTCTGGGAAACTCCTGTGCAAAAATGGCTGCCGACACAGGAGAACAGTGGACCAGGTGGCAGGGTTCTTCGTCGCGAGCCTGGTGCAGTGACAGGTGACAGATGTGCTTGGAACAGAGTCCTGAGTGGTGGGCATTTCTTAGAGCTGAAAGGGGGGAGATGTCTCTGTTCCTTTGTGGAAGTGGGTTGAAAGTGAGTATGTGACAAGAGGTATAGGGACACCCTATTTTCTTGGTTTTGTATGATCGAGTTGAGCGAAGAGTCTTCGGCCTGGTCTTTGTCTCGACACACGGCTGACTTTCAACAAGCATTGAAAAAATGAGTGAATCATGGGCCAGCGAATGCATCTGCTATTCTAGGATGTGAGCTGGGGACGAGGGCACCTGGCCCTTCTTTTCTCTAGCCCAGAACTCTCCGTTGGAAGACACCTATGAATGGGATGGTGTTGGGTTCTCTCAACATGCACCCCTGTCCCACGGTGGAAGCTTGCAGGGAGCACGGTGGTGAGCCTGGAGGTGAGGCCAAGGTCAAGGCCATCCTCCCTACTCAAGTGCAGCGTCTACGAGGACTTGTTAGGAGACGTTCAAGCAATCGGTACTCAAGTGCAGCGTCTACGAGGACTTGGTAGACGTTCAAGCAGTCGGTTCAAGTCTCCTCCTCTCCTGGCCGTGGCTGTGCGCATGCGGAGGTGCCGTGCACGGTTAACGGTAGAGCAGGACAGCCGCTGTATCTTGCCAGTGGAGTCTTGGTAACAGGACCTCAGTGCTCCCAGGGAAGCAGTCCGGAGGTGGTTGCTTCATGACCGACAGGAGAAAGTTCTTGGCACCTGCTGCGCCAGTTGGCATTTTAGCTGTAGTTCCACCCGAGCGATAAGAGGTCTTGGAGGCAGCCTGCCACGGTGGTCGTTGTCACCCAGGGTCACCAGCCTGGGCACTCGTGGAGAAGATGCTCTGTGTCTCTTGCAAACACACAAAACCCAGGAGTAAAAATTATAGTCGGTTTTTGGTTTTTACTGAATTTTTAAATTTAAATAAAATTTTCATTTTATTTGAAAGTCACAGAGAGAGATCTTCTGTTTGCTGATTCACTCCTCAAATGCCTGCAGTGTCTAGGGCTGGCTACGGCTGAGCCAGGAGTCCTGAAGTCCATTGAGGTGTCCCACATGTGTGGTAGAGATCCAAGCACCTGCTGTCTCCCAGGGTGCATGTTAGCAGGAGGCTGCCTTGGAAGTGGCGTGATGAGACTTGAACCAGGAACTCCTTGCCAAGTAGCGACTTAACCACTGTGCCATGTGCTTGTTTGTGTTGAGAAGATCCTTCTGGTTGCTAGAGAGGACATTTAATTAATGGAGATGTAGTGCATCGAGCCGTCCTTTTCCTGTCTTGACACCAAATTTTTTCAGAATTATAAAATCAAAACTGTGACAGTTTTGAAAACTAGTTTTAAAACAATTGTATTGACTGGGTGGAATATGTGTGTTCGTGTATGCACAGTACTGGCAGTCTAACTGTTAATAGTTGTCCTTATCTGATGGGCTTATTTCTTCTCCCCATTTTAATTTGGCTACATTCAAAATTAGTGACTGTGTCATAAAACAAATGAATGTAATTGTGGGACATCACTGCTCCTGTGTTGATTTTTAATTTAGGCAGGACCTCAGAGCTTATGGAAGAAAAGGCAAAGTGGAGGTGGGGAGACACCTGGAGGACAACATGAGCCTAAAGAAGATCAGTAGAACCCAGAAAACCAGAGGGAAACACAAGACTCTAAGTGAAAACAGGAAGCGAAGGGCCCCTCCCGGCCTCCCATGAATCAGTGACCACACACACTCTTGGTTGGATCCTGTACTATTGCAATCCATAAGCTGATTCCAATTTGGATGTAAACTTTCAGCTGGGTTGGATGTGCTTACTAAGGAGTTGCACTATGAGCTAAAGTAGGAAGGATTATTCATTTACATATTTGGGATGCAGACAGACATACACACAGGGGGAGAGAGAGGGAGAGAAAGAGATGAATGGATGTGTATAGACAGGGGCACAGAGGCACTAAACCTTGGGGTAGACGTTGGCAAGGAGAATGGAAGAGAGGACATTCTGAGAGGGATCAGTGAGCATTGCAGGTCTTGGAAGGAATGGAGCCACGCCCCTCTAGGAAGGAAAGCTCCCTCTGGATTCTGGCGGGGGGGAGAAAAGGGGACCAGGTGGGAGGCAGGAAGCCCTGCAGTGAAGCGAGAAGGCCATTCGTACCTGCCATTCGTACTTTATTCAGCCCGTGATGTCCAAACACCTGTCACCGCCCCTCCATTCAGCTGTCACCCAGGCTGCACTCACAGAGCATCAGATGCGCACATGCAGCTCCTCACCACAGGGCTGGGTCCAGCAGAGGAGAGAGACATGGCTGGAGCCAAGCTAGGATTTGAATGTATCCCCCAGTGCACACGTCAATGACATTTGGAGGTGTGGCCATGGGGTAATTCGGGTTAGGTGAGACCTGGGAGCACAGAGCCTACCTGATGGCGTCCATGGCTTCGTAGGACGAGGGAAGGAGACCCCAGCTGGCAGAGTCTTGCCATGTGATGCCCTGCACCTGTCAGGATGCAGTGCCATGGCCTCACTGGGTGCCGTGCCCTTGCACCTCCCCACCTCCATAACTGAGTCAACCACACCTCCATTCCGTATAACGTACCCAATCTTGGGTAGTTTGTTACGGCAGCAGGAAAGGGACTGAGACCCCACGTCTGAACTTAGGCCACTCAGTGTGGTGCCTGCTGTTGTGACGGCTCATCGGGATGCTCTCGGTGGCCCAGGAGCGACCTCCCGCTCTGGGAACACTGTCCCAAACCAGGTTTGTTGGTTTTCTTGAAGCAGACTTCAAGGAGTGAGGAAAGACCAGGAGAGGGTGGGAAAGCCAGACCTCACAGAAGGAGTAAACTCCGCGTAGGAGGGAGTGTGCCGTGTGTACTGTGTCTGGGGAAGGAGTGAGTGACCTGCTGGGTGGGCGCAGGTCTCTTCCTTTGTTTTCTCTTTATTTGAGAGAGGCAGACGGACAGAGCTTCTGTCTGTTGGTTCACTCCCCAAATGCCCACATTGGCTGTGCCGGAGCTCACCGCTGTGGGTGACAGGGACTCTGTCACTCAAGCCGTCATCTGCTGTCTCCCAGATTGTGCATCAGCAGGAAGCTGGAGTCAGGACTTGGACCCAGATGCGTGATCCCAGCATCTGAGCCCCTCAGCCAGGCACCAACCCCTCACCATCGAATCCCACTGAGCACGTGCGTCGTGAGTCCTGGTTGTGTTGCCCAGAGCTGCCCACTGGAGATTAAGTGGAGTCTGTTAACCATGGCAGTCCCTGGGGGTGCGAGTCCTTCATATCACTCATCCTGGGCGCTGTGGTTCATAACCTAGCGTTCCGCCCTGGTCACCACGCAGGTGTGTGGCGCGGCAGCCGATCAATAATCCTGCCCGCTTGGAACGCGCTTTGCACGCTTGTTGCAGTACCTTCTGATTGTTTAGGGGGCTCTTGGGAATGTGTCGGGGGTACCTGAGCTTTCAGGAAAAGCATCGTCAGATTTTGCTTTTCATCGAGGTCCTGTTTTGATTTTTTTCCACCCCAACTTGTGATTTGTGCTGTTCTCAGAAGTGACACTGGAAGTGGCAGTATGTGCAAAGGGAGAGCAGTGATACCAGGTAACCCTGGAAAGAGCAGGGGTCACCCCAGGGGGTGAAGGAGGGCGGGAAGGAGGTGTGGTATGTGTTTTCCTGGTTTTCAGTCTGAAGGTGTTATTTGATTTTTCAACTGAACCTTGGGTGACCTCATTAACCCATTTTGGATTCCAGCTGACTTTTTGTTTTCTGTTGTATTGAGTGCACAGTCAGGAAATTCTTTGGGGATCACATGTTATGTTGTTTTGAACCATTTAAATGAGATTTTGAGAGACATATCATGTATATTACTGTATTTCAAAATAGTATTTTACTTTCTGCTTTGTCTAAACCTTTTCTTTTAGAACTTTATTCTTTTTTCTTTTTTTTAGAAAGAACTATTTATTTATTTGGAAGTCAGAGTCAACAGAGAGAGGGAGAAAGAGAGAAACAAAGATCTTCCATCTGCTGGTTCATTCCTCAGATGGCCACAGTGACCAGGGCTGAACTGGCCCAAAACTAAGAGCCAGGAACTTCTTCCAGGGGCCCAAACACTTGGGCCGTCTTCCACTGACAGTGGGGGTGATGGGAACAGAATGGCGTCCCAGGTCATCGCCACCATCTGCAACCAGAGTCAGCGACGCTGAGCATTTAGGGAGAGGCAGGTGTTGTGCCCGATTACACACTCCAAAGCTTCGCCTGCCCAGGGTGCGTCTGCCGTCTACCAGGACCCTCAGCTGCCCCTGCGCCTTTTGGGTCACAATTTCCTCCTCGATGAGACTTTGTTGAGTTTAGCAAAAGCTATGCCAATGCCGAATGTGCCTGTCTTACTCCCTCTTGTGAGATGAATGAGCCAAATTGCATTCTTAAATTTTCCATTCATGACAGCGACAGCTGGGCTGAATTCAGTACAGGCTCATGGAGGATGATTCCCCACCAAGCACCAGGTCTGCACAGGGTCCACCTCACCCGTGTCGTTTCCTCTTTCAGACGAACGGACACCTCCCTGGGAACGGAGACGTGTATCAAGAGAGGCTGGCACGCTTGGAAAACGATAAAGAGTCACTCGTTCTCCAGGCAAGTGATTGTCCAACATCACACTTTCCCCAGGACGTACTCGCAAAGACTATTGTATGTTGGGCTGGCAAATTCACTCGCACATGGCAACCAGCCTGCTGATGAAGTGGTGCACAATGGCGAGTGGTGAGGCCTGGGGCAGAACCATCGTGAGTCCACCAGGCTGGAGGAAGTGGCCTGTACCCAGCCTCAGCTCTCCTAGTGCCGTCTGCACACAGACACAGTATCATCTGAGCTCATTTTATCTCATCTTAAGATATATTTTAATACATAGCAGAAACTCTGTTATATGTGTATCTGCAGTAAAAAAAATCTGAATACTTATACAAGCTACTTCAGAAAGTTCACGGCAAATGGAGTTCAAAGGTAAGTTGGAGCAGGGGTTTTGCCTAGCAGTTACGACACCAGCTAAGACACCCGTGTCCTACATCGGAGTGCCTGGGTTCAGTTCCTGGGTCTGGCTCCCAATTCTAGTTTTCTGCTAACGTGCTCCCTGGGAGGCAGTGAGAACTGCTCAAGTAATTGAGTTCCTGCCACTCACCTAGGAGACCTGGAATGTGTTCCTGGATTCTGGGTTTTGGGGGAGTAAAACAGTGAGAAGGATCTCTATCTCTCTGTCTCTTTCGCTGCCTCTCCATGGGAACAAAAAAAAAAAAAAAAAAAAAAAAAAACCACGTATTTTTCTATGCAAAAAAATTTTTGAAGCCCACGTACAGGTGTTACATAATCTTTTCCCAAGAGTTCTTTGAGGACTTGTAGATGAGTTCTGAATCTGGATTTACAAATTTGTTTTTTCAGTTTTTAAAGAAGATTTATTTATTTATTTGAGAGAGGGGGAGAGAGAGAGATCTTTGATTTCCTGGTTTACTCCCCAAAAAGGCTTCAAAAGCTAGAGTGGGCAAGGCTGAAGCCAGGAGCCTGGAGCTTGACCTGGTTCTTCCACTTGGGTGACAGGGTCCCAAGTCCTTGGGCCATCTTTCACTGCTTTCCCAGGCATTAGCATGGAGTCGATCAGAAGTGGAACAGCTGGGACTTGAACCAGTGTCCATATGGGATGCTGCTGTTGCAGGTGGCAGCTTAATCCACTGCACCACAACGCCAGCCCCGGGTTTTCAATTGTTCCATGAAGCTCATAAGCCAAACAAAACAGGATGACGGCTGGGTCCCAGCTTTTGGGGTAAATTTGAGTGTGCTGCTTCTCTTTTCAACAAATTATTTGTTTATTCATTTTTATTTTATTTGAAAGGCAGAGAAAGGTAGAGAGAGAGAGAGATTCCATCCATTGATTTGTTCCCCAAATGTCTGCAATAGCCAGGGGCGGGCCAAGCCAAAACCACGAACCTCGAACTCCATGTGGGTGTCCCACATGAGCAGCAGGGACCCAAATGCTTGAGCCATACCCTGCTGCGTCCCAGGGAGCTGGATTGGAAGTGGAGCTGGGACTTGGACCAGGCTCTCCGGTGTGGGATGCAGTGTCCCGGGCGACATCTTGAACCACTGTGCCTGACGTCCGGTCCTGAGTCTGCTTCTCCATGCTGCACATGCCTGACCAACATTTTTACTTTGCATTCTGAGCTGAATTCAAGTACGTTTCCTAAGCTGGTGACCACCAAGGAAAGACTGGGGGATTCGCACAGTCACTGGGGGTGAAGGGCTCACCCAGCCGTTCTTGGCCAGCTCAGCTGCACCCTGGCTTTGAACACGCTTGTGCTCAGTGTGATTCTGAAAGAGCTCATGGAGTTGGAATTCCCTGGGTCCATTTCCATCTTGTTCTTGTTCGGGAAGGAGCACATTTGAATAGTCCTTGAATAATTTCCATTTCAAACCTGAAGTTCATTTCCTCTTGTAACCTCTAATGCTGCCCTTTCACACGCACCCCACAAGGGTCCTTGTGTGCATTCTCCTCCTTCCCAGTGATCTGAACCTGTGGGCTGCTGCGTATCCCCAAGCCAACACTTCTGAGTCCTGAGATCACGAAGGTGGCGGAAGGACCACCATCACCTGTCAGGTCTCAGGGCGTCTCCCTTTGCACCCACGTGGCAGTGACGTCTCCCCCATGGTCCCGCTTAGAGAAATGAAGTTGGCAGGGGCATCCGACTTGCGCCTCATGGCTCTGTGTGGCTCTCCACGCAGGTGAGTGTGCTAACAGACCAGGTGGAGGCCCAGGGAGAGAAGATTCGAGACCTGGAGTTCTGCCTGGAGGAGCACAGGGAGAAGCTGAATGCCACGGAGGAGATGCTGCAGCAGGTAGGTCCGCAGGCTGGCCACGCCCGGCACCGCCTCCCTGCACCGTGTTTGGCCCTGAGGCTGCCGTGGTACACGGTACACACAGCACAAGCCTGGAGCCTCAGAGCCTCGAACACACACGCACAAGGCAAAGTGTCTGTGCTGTTAGAATCCAGACCCAGGTGTGGATCTCCTCGTGGGTAACTGTGATTTTGTTCTTCTGGTGTTTGTATGGCTTCCTGGCTTGCAGCGTGAGCGAGCCTGTCTGTCGGATATGGATATGGGCGCTTGCTTCTGCTCACAGGAGAGTCGCTCACATACACGGCCTTTGGGAAGTGTGTGTGTTTGGAAATTGCTCTTTGTCCTGCATGTGGCGGATGCTGCTTTGTGACCATAGACGGCACTGCTGCTCCCGTGGCTGTGCGCGACCCAGCGTCTCTGACGCTCTCTCTCCATCCTCGCAGGAGCTCCTGAGTAGGACGTCCTTGGAGACTCAGAAGCTGGATCTCATGGCGGAAATTTCCAACTTGAAGTTGAAGCTGACAGCTGTAGAGAAGGACAGACTGGATTATGAGGACAGATTCAGAGACACGGAAGTGAGTGGCAGCGTGTCTGTCTGTCCGTCTGCCTCTCCTCTGATTTCAGCACCCCCCCTCTCTGATGCACTGACACAGGCAAATTGAAATTCCTTGGGGGTAGGGAGGGAAGGCAGTTAATTACTTTATGCCCTCATCCTGCTTTAGAAGAATAAACTTTAATTCCATTGATTTTTTTTTTTCAATCACTGAATGCTAATGGCGATCTTCATTTTGAGAATTTTTGGTAAGAAACGTCAGAATCCTTTTGGTAACCTCTAGCAGTGCTGTCGACTTCAGAATATTTGTAGCATCCATCCGTCTTGGTTTTCTTAATTTTGTAAGTGATAGGTTTAAATGCATGGTTTTACTTCTGCTTCTTATGTGGGTACACACAGTACTTACTGTACAAGAGGTCGATGGGGCGCAGTGGGTTAAGCCTCTGCCCACAGTACCAGTGTCCCATATGGGTGCCAGTTCGAGTCTTAGCTAATCCACTGCTAGTCCAGCTCCCTGCTAATGCGCCTGGGAAAGCAGCTGAAGGTGGTCCAAGTCCTTGCACCCATGTGGGAGACATGGCTGACATTCCAGGCTCCTGGCTCCTGGCTTCTGTCTGTCCCAGCCCTGGCCATGGTAGCTGTTTGAGGAATGAACCAGTGGATGGAAGATTTCACTCACTCACTTGCTCGCTCTCTGCCTCTCTCTGCAATTCTGCCTTTCAAATAAATAAATACATCTTTAAAAAAGTAAGTTTTAAATTTCTATGTAGAGAAAATTTTTAAACATTATAATATCCTTTTTTTTTTGAGATTTATTTATTTATTTGAAAGGCAGAGTTATAGAGAGGCAGAGAGAGAGAGAGATCTTCCATCTGCTGGTTCACTCCCCAAATGGCTGCAACGGCCAGAACTGAGCTGATCCGAAGCCAGGAGCTTCCTCTGGGTCTCCCATGTGGGTGCAGGGGCCTGAGAACTTGGGTCTTCTTCCACTGCTTTCCCAGGCCGTAGCAGAGAGCCGAATCGTAAGTGGAGCAGTGGAACTCAAACCAGCTCCCATGTGGCATGCCGGCACAGCAGACGGCGGCTTTACCCACTATGCCACAGCACTGGCCCCTATATAATCTGAAAACCACAAAGTATTTCAGAGGGCATCTGTTGGGCCTCTGCTTTTGGTCTGTTACATACAGAAGTCGTTCTGGTTAGATAGAAGTCTCTGGGCTTTCACCAAATTCCGGGTGATGGCATAGCCTGAAGTCCACGTGGCTCAGCTAGCTCTGTCGTTGGTTCTCCCTGCAGTGTTGCTAATCCAGGCCTTATGTGTTGTTGTGGTTTTGTTGGTGAGGGGACAGGCTGTCCACTGGAAATCCATTCATTTCACTTGCAATGCGAGAGCTGCAGAAGCCCGTCCTCTCTAGGGGCCGTGTCCTCTGTCTGTCTACGTTACTTCCCTGGTTGGAGTGTGCAGAGGGTTCACGCTGGGTCAGAAGATGGTACCACGAGTGCGAGAGGAGAGGTCACGGTGCACTTACCTCTGGCCTGTCCTCAGCTGAGCAGTAATCTAATGCTGACCGGGTGCCATCACTGTGGCAGCTCCCTGGCGTGGGTCACCCACTGCACAGCCTACTCGGAGACAGTGAGATGTCTTCACGGCTGATGAGATATCCTGCCAGAGACCTGACCCTGGTAGGGTCCCCAAATTGCCTGCAACAGCAGAGGGCTGGACCAGGCTACCGACAGGAGCCTGGAACTCAATTTGGATGTCCCGCATGGGTATCAGGGACTCAAGTATTTGAGCCATTGCTTGCTGCTTCACAGGTGTGCAGAAGCAGGAAGTTAGGTTGGGGAGTGGAGCCAGGACTCGAACCCAGGTACTCTGTTACGGGACATAGACGTCCCAAGCGTACCCAAGAGTACCCGCAGTACTAAACACCCATGCCCCATTCCCCGGTTGTAACCTTAAAGCTCTTTGTCAGTCACCTGTATAAACATGTTTCTAATTTGAGACCCAGGGCTCTTAAAACAGGACTTAGAAAGCCACCTGTTTTTCTTTTTTCCTTTTTTTTTTTTTTTTTTAGATTTATTTATTTATGTATTTGAAAGGCAGAGCTACAGAGAGGCAGAGGCAGAGAGAGAGAAATAGTGTCTTCCATCCACTGGTTCACTCCCCAGATGGCCTGAATAGCCATAGCTGCATCGATTACAAGGCAGGAGCTTCTTCCAGGTCTCCCACATGCTTGCTGGGATCCAGGGACTTGGGCCATCTTCTGCTACTTTCCCAGGCTATAGCAGGGAGCTGGACTGGAAGAGGAGCAGCCAGGAGTAGAACCGGCACCAATATGGGATTTGGGCAGCTTTACCCACTGCACCACAGCGCTGGCCCCCTACCTGGTTTCTTTAACATTCTTGCTTTTGTACTTTTTTAGAAATCCAGTTCCATATTTTCACCATTTCCCTCTTTCTATCGTTAACTCCATAATTACTGTATCACACGGTAGAACTCAGCGCACCAGTGGACGACATGGCAGTGGTGGAGGTGTGGCTGGCTTGCACTCTTGTGTCGAGTTTAGAGGCAGTGTTAACCTGCATGGCCGCTGTTACTGTAATTTAGGCACGGGGTGGTGACCACACATCAGAACAAGTCGCAGTGGACGGTTCGTGATATTTTGGGAGGAGCCCTGAGTGCACCAGCGTTTATTATCAGGCAGTTTTCCCCACTCCTTGCTTACTTCACTTATGTATTCTCCATCACACGTGGAATGAGCTTGGCAGCAAACTCACAGTGAATTCAATGCCTGGGAATTTTCTGAACACCATTCAGCCCAGCTGGGAAGGTATAATGTCTACATTGCCAGAGAGTGTGGAAATTTTTATGAACTTTGTGGCATTGTATATATGAAAACAATTAAAATTGTCTCAGAAGTTAAAACTGAACATGGCAAGTTCTTTTTTTGTTGCTTTAATAGAAATCAACTGGTTTCCTGGCTGTTCCATTTTCAATGCCAAATGCAGTGTTTGTGTCAAACTTTGACAAGCAAATTGATAGGAATTGTATGCTAATATATATATGTATACATATGTATGTATATATGTATTTTTGGAGAGGCAGAGTTAGAGAGAGAGAGAGAAAGGTCTTCCTTCTGTTGGTTCACCCCCCAAATAGCCGCTACAGCTGGTGTGCTGTGCCAATCCGAAGCCAGGAGCCAGGTGCTTCTTCCTGGTCTCCCATGCGGGTGCAAGGCCCATCCTCCACTGTACTCCCGGGCCACAGCAGAGAGCTGGACAGGAAGAGGAGCGACCGGGACAGAACCTGGAGTACCGGCACCACAGGCAGAGGATTAGCCTAGTGAGCCGGGTTGCCGGCCACTAATATTGTTTTAATGATTTTTGTGGCCATTTTAAAATTTACTTGTGTATGAGTGAGGTTGAACTTTTTTTTTAAAGATTTTATTTATTTATGTATTCATAAGACAGAGTTACAGAGAGAGGTAAAAACAGAGAGAGAGGTCTTCCATCTGCTCATTCACTCCCCAAATGGCTGCAATGGCTAGAGCGGCACCGATCTGAAGCCAGGAGCCAGGAACTTCCCCGGGTCTCCCACATGGATGCAGGGGCCCAAGGACTTGGGCCATCTTCCACTGCTTTCCCAGGCCGTGGCAGAGAGCTGGATCGGAAGAAGAGCCTCTGGGACCAGAACTGGCGCCTGTATGGGATGCCTGCGCTGCAGGCCAGGGCGTTAACCCTCTGCGCCACAGTGCCCGCCCCAAACTTTTTTTTTTTTTATTCTATGACTGTTAACAGTCATTGACTATCTTCCTTGCTGGCCTGTGGTCTTTTTTACTTTTTTTTGTGTAGAACTCTTTATTTAGTAGAACCATTAAGTCTTTGACTATAATGCACATTAAAGATATGTCTTCTATTAAGTAAATAAATAAAATATTAAGTTAAAAAAAGGGGCCAGCATTTCTAGTACACATCAAAAAAAATGAGGGAGGGGAAGGAAACATTTTCCTGGCTGCTGGCTACATCCAGCATCCTTTAACTTGGTCCTAGAATTTTGAGTTACTTGGATGCTCATGTCTATGGAAATGCGGGAATCGGAGAGAAATAAAGGCTTCAGAGCCTGGAAGGTTCAGGCCTTGCTGGTCCTGGGCCTGCTGCCTGGAGATGGTTAGCCCTGTCCAACAGTGCCCCCTTCTGGTAGGAACACAGGTGTCAGGGGTGGAGTTGCTGGTGGAGCCTAAAAGAGGAATTTTCTTCCTTTTTCGAAAGAGTGAGCTTCTGATAAAATCAGTTGAACTAATCTACATTCCATTAATTTTTTTTCTTACTAAAGCACTATTTCCAGAATTTCTAACATATGGTATCATGAAAAGATTTGACTTCTTCCAGGTTGTAAATTCATGTTTAAAAGCATCACTACAGAAGAGAATTGGGTAGTTTTCTTAAATAAAAAAAAAAAATCATTCCAGTTTATAATAATTCCGTTTCCTCTATTTCTTCTTTGAAAACCAGCACTGTTTGTGAAACAGGTGGTGACATGCTGCATGATAGGAATTGGAAGTTGTTTGTTGGCAGTGAGAACGTGGGAAAACACATACTCGCAAGTGCAGATGGATGGATGAAGATCGCCAGGGACGCTGGCTGCACAGAGATGATCCCTTTAAATAAATGGAAGAAGCATCTCTTCTTTGAACTTGGATTCTGAACTTGCGGAGGATGTGCTTTTAATATTGCCAAGTAGTTCTTGGCCTCACTGAGTAGAGGAGAAAACACCTTCTCTCACTGTAGCTTTATAGCATTATTAAATATATAATTATACAATGATTGTAGGTAGTAGTTTCTCCTGTTTTTTAAGAAACTGCACTTTAAAAGCCTATGGTTTTTCGCTGGGAAGTGTTTCAATGTAGCCTCCCTTTTCCTAGGCCTTGTGAGTTTGAATCGTTACTCTCTTGTTAGCTACCCTTGTTAGCGAAGTTGTATTTCTGGTGGCATTGTTTTGCTTTGCATTCTTGTATAATTCTGTTGAGTGGTGTTTGAATTTGTGACCCAGCAGTGTGGCTTGTGAAGAGAGAGGGACAGAAGTACATGAACCATTGCAGGTTTGTAGTAAAATAAACAAAAGCCATCTCCCACACAGCATATGGGCCTCTCTCCCGGGCGAGTCGGTCTTCTTCAACAGTCTGGTTTCCTTTTCCTGCCTTCTGAGCTCTGGGCAAAGATGCACCAGGATCTCTGGGAATGTTCCCACACGTTTTACAAACAAACCAGTATTATTTCTTTGAGCGGCAGTACCAAAGGCATCCAGCTGCCCTGTGTTACTAACAAGGTAGTAACAAATGTAAAATTGTATTATGATACTGAATATGTGCACAAACTGTTACAGGGCCCTCAGCTTTCAAGTTGAGGACCCTTGCTTCAAAGGATTTTAATTTTATTCCCCTCTTCCCAGACGGAGTTGATGATCGATCTTTATTTTTATAGAAAAGGAAGAAAATCAAAGTATAATTTTATAGATACCTAGCAATCACTGGAAAAGCCCCTCAGGGAAAATGGCTTCGCCAGAGGAAACCTGTGCGGTGTGTTTGAAAAGACAGATTCCATACCGTCCAACTGAGTCCAGGGACACCTGGGAAGAGGAAGGCAGGGATTAGCCATCCTGCTTCATCTGAGCTGTCGTTACCTTCTGTGTGGGGGATCCCGCCTCTCCAGGGCACAGGCCTTGGGGATTTATAACCTTCTTTTACATGGAAACATGGTTTGCTTCTTCAAGATTTAAGAGAACACTTTTTAAAAGTTCATGGAAATCTGTATTATGGGAAAAATTCCATGTCCCATGAGCTTTTACATTTATTTCCGCTTCTCTGATCTGATGTGTGTAACTTTAATCCTAGGGCTGTTGACTTCTTAAACTTTCTATTCCTAAGCTGCTCTTTTAAAAATATATATTTATGTTCATTGGTGTGACAGAGAGGGAAAGACACAGAGAGATATCATCTGTCCGCTGATTTACTCTCCAAATGGCTGCAACAGCCAGGGCTGGGCCAGGCCAAAGCCAGGAGTCGGGAGCTCCATGCTGGTCTTGCTCCTGGGTGCAGGGACCCAAGCTCTTGGGCCATATTCTGCTGCTTTCTCAAGTGCATTAGCAGGGAGCTGGATGGGAAGTGGAGCAGCTGGGACTCTAACTGGATTCCAGACTGGGATCCAGCATCCCAGCTGAACCCAGCGTGCCTCACGGTGCTGGCCCCCAAGCTGTCCATCTGGGACAAAGAAGTGCATTTGCGCTCTCCTGACCTATTTCCTTCTTTCCTTGAACAGGGGCTGGTGCAGGAGATCAGTGACCTGAGGTTGAAGGTCACTGAGATGGACAATGAAAAACTTCAGTATGAAAAGAAGCTCAAGTCCACCAAAGTAAGTTCTCTCACCAGGAAAAATTTGTACACAAAGGGCTCCACTATTGAACTGTGACCGGTATTAGAAGTCAAATATGTTTCCTGCTCGGTATCTGATAAGGTACTTTACCAGCGAACTAAGTGTTCCCCCAAGCTGGAACCTTTGTTGAATTGAATCACACCCCTTTTAACATAAGCCAAGGTTCACCTCCTTTCAGAATGGGTCACCCACCCTCCTCTAGAAGCCGATGCTGTTTTCTTGGTTACTGAGCTTGTCTTTTTCTACCTGTAGTTTTCTTTCCCTCCTCTGTCTCTCTCCCAGTCTCTAATGGCCAAACTTTCTAGCATGAAAATCAGAGTTGGTCAGATGCAGTATGAAAAGCAGCGGATGGAGCAAAAGTGGGCGTCCCTGCAGGTGTGGTACCCGCTGGTGATGGGCGCCGTGGCCTGTCGCCTGCTGGCGCGTGTCATCTTTGCTGTGACGGTGTCTCTCGTGGTGTGTGCATTCGTGCTGTGTGTTCTCACCTGTCTGTGACAAATGCCTTCAAAGCTGATGACGATTGGATTTCGCAGTCCTGTGTGCAGGAATATGTGAAATAATGAGAGGGGAAAAAAATACAGATGAGATAAATGAAATCACAATCTCTTAGACTCTCTGAGACCCCAATGTGGTGAAAACGGGAGGATCCTTCAAAACGTTGGTGGAAAAGAGAATCAAATATAAGTTTATTTTGGTACAAATTTTTTTTTTTTGAGATTCATGCCTCATTTTCTCCTACTTGGTGTTTTCCACGGACTTTTTGAAGATTTCTGGGACTGTTCAAGTTCTTTTTTTTTTTGACAGGCAGAGTGGACAGTGAGAGAGAGAGAGAGAGAGAAAGGTCTTCCTTTTTTGCCGTTGGTTCACCCTCCAGTGGCCGCCGCAGCTGGCGCGCCGCGGGCAGCGCACCATGCTCATCTGATGGCAGGAGCCAGGTGCTTCTCCTGGTCTCCCATGGGGTGCAGGACCCAAGCACTTGGGCCATCCTCCACTGCACTCCCTGGCCACAGCAGAGAGCTGGCCTGGAAGAGGAGCAACCGGGACAGAATCCGGCACCCCGACCGGGACTAGAACCCGGTGTGCCGGCGCCGCTAGGCGGAGGATTAGCCTATTGAATGTTCAAGTTCACCAGTGAAAGAATTGTGTTTTAAGCCTTCCTCCTGCAGGTCTTGCTGGAGGGGGACTGTGTACAGCAGTGACCTCTGCTGGCAGGGACTAGGAATTGCCACTTAGGAGCAGCCTGGGGGCGCAGGGTTGCCCTTGTTGCTAAGGGCTGCAGGAGGTTTGCAGGTTTGGGGGACTTGCTGTCCACGCCCACCATAGGTCAGAACCCTAGGACTTCGTGGCTCGTGAGCAGGCTGCTTGTTCTTACGGTACTAAATGACATTCCCTCTGGAGACCCTGAAGATAAGCTAGCGAACATAAAAGCATCCTTTTAGCATCGCGTGGCTCTGTTCTCGCCATGTTTAGTTCCACCAGCAAAACAGAAAACAGCCAACACGCATGTATCGTTAATGAACAAAGAGGCGTGTGGGTCTCTGCACTGGCTGGGTTTTTAGTTTCCCCCATTGTTGTAGGAGGTTCTTTCCTTTTCCTTTAGTGATCAGGATGACTTCCTTGGCCACACAGTTCGGCCTAAGGACTTGCTGCCTTGGCCGCTAATTAAGCCCTGTGCTTGTCCAGTCAGCATGAGTGTCATCCAGAAATGCCGAGAACATGTCCGGATGTCTTTCTCACTTTGCATTTTCGTTCGCTTCTGTGACACCAAGCATTTAATTTGATTGTCTTTATTGATTAACTTGGTCACATCTTTAAGATTGAAACTTTAGGGCCATCCTAGCTCTAATTATACCTTAAAAATATTTCTTTTTTGTTCTACACGCAAAGAAACTTGAAGTAACTGTACCAGAATTATTGCAAGTTGGGCTAATTCATAGTCTTGCTTCCTGCTGTTCATTGCCACTGTCGAATTTCTGATGTTTGTGTCTAAATTCTTGTAGATTTTCGTTTCGTTTGCACAGTGTAAACATTGATTTAAAGAGCTGACATGTTCTGCTTTTGAGCATCATGTGTTGTAAAACGAATCCGTGATTCGCAGGAGGAGCTGGCGTCTTTGAAAGAGCAGCTGGAAGAGAAGGAATGTGAGGTCAAAAGGCTGCAGGAGAAGCTGGTCTGCAGGATGAGAGGAGAGGGGGTCGAGATTCTGGACAGAGGTAAGAACACAGTGGGCATTTTCTGTCTTGCTGTGGGAGAGCCTTCCAGACTTGAGAAGGAAACTGATGTGGGGGTGCATCTTTAGCATCATAGACAAGGAAGGGTCCCAGAAACCAGGGCAGCCAGAGCCCTAGGAGTTCTCCAAGCTCCGCCCCGTGTCTGGGCAGCCACAGCTTGCTCTGCACCTGCTCCGTGTTCACTCTCCACCGCCCAGCCATCCGCACACGTCTCGGGAACGTACTTGTCCAGCTGCAACACCAGGAGATGTCACCAGGACTGAAAGGCACCGTGCCTGTGACCCAAGGCTGTGTTCCTCTGAAATTGAACTTGAGCTAGGAGCCGATAAAGATTTTAGAAACGGTTCCTGCTCTTCTGAGAGAAGCGAGGAATGGCTTCAGTCAAAATTTCTCAGCATGAGTGGAGCCCTCAACATCTTGGAAAACAAAAATCAGCTGATTCTGTCTTTGGAAAAAGGGATGAATTTCTCCAGAATGTTCTTGCTAACTGAGGAGGTTCAGTTATAAAAACGTAGGTTATACATGATGGAAAGTAACTTGAATAAAACATGGTTTTTTTTTAGAAATTTGATTTCTGTAAGGGCTGGAACACCTGGCAAGGACCAGTCGAATGCAGCTTTTCTCTGTGATCCCAAATGATGACTGACAGACAAGGTACCAAAGCAAGTTCTGCCTCACCCAAAACAAAACACGCTCTAGTCCGTGCATTTTAATCTGTTAAGTGAGCGTCGCCAACATTACCGTCTGTGCAGTGAGAGACTTGAACTAGCTCCAGTCGAATCTTCCTTGCCTCTACGATACCACGGCCTCCCATCCCCGTGGGCGTCACAATTCTCTGTCCATCAGAAAACTCAGTTCATCAAACCCGAGCAAAGTGAGGTGTCCACCCCTCTGGGCTGCTGGCACGGGTAGAGGTGTGTGTCACAAAGAGGCCTTTGGTCTCAGGTCGCCCTTTTAGAGCTGGCTCCGAAGACTGGGGCCAGTGTGTGAACTGCTGCTTGCCGATGCCCGACTGGATGAACGCAAGGATTGAGACCAGGTGTTCGGGACCTTGGCTTGAATGAGTCGGCTGTGACTTCACAGTGTCCCGGTCGCATTTGGGAGGACTGTTTGTTGAGCTTCGATGGAGATAGATAAGACAACCATAGCAACAAAACTACGTTTTCACCACGTGCAGCATACAGAGTGCTGTGCCCCATCAACTTAGTTCTGATACAACAAATCAGGGTCCATAAAGGTGAAGTGAAAGAGATAGGGAAAACAGATTTGGGCCTGCTGATGAATACAAGTTAAGTGACTAATAGAAATTAGCTCCTGTAACCTCGCTTGGCGTAGTGCGTATTGTAAGTTAGAGTTGTGCTGGGGATTCTTTCTCTGTGAGGTTAGGGTCCATTTATTTTTGATGCAAGGAAGCTAAGTGATATTAAATACTTTTTACTGTGCTCACGTTTGCTAACTTGCCATTCAATGGGTTTTCCCGCACAGATGAAAATTTTAAAAAGAAGCTCAAAGAAAAAAGTAAGGTTTTTGGCGTGTTTCCATCCACCTCTCCATTGCCCGCAGTCCCGCCCGGACCGCTCTTTGCATGAGTTTTAAAACATTTCTCTCTCCAGTGGCATCAAGTTGCTTCATCAATAAGCCCTCCATTTCCTCAGAGCTGGCAAAACCCAGGGCAGACAGAGGGACCCTAAAGACAAGGGACGGGTAACTTTTTTTTTTTTTTTTTTTTTTTCAGATTTCCCCGATTCAGCCCTTTTGCTCTGCGAGATAGAGGGCACACAGGGTGGTAGAGATAAGAAAATGTTTTCTCTGTGGACAGGTGCTAGGGGGTCAGAGGAGAAAACAACCTTTCTAATCCCATGGAAACCTACTGGTTTTAAGATTTAGCAGAGCTGGAAGATCATTTTACGCTTTTGCTTTGCTTCTCAGTGTTTTGCAGTGCCCTTGGGTCACTGAGACCTTCCCTGTGGTGGTGCCAAAGGGATTGTATTCAGGCTGCTGATCGGAGCCTGGATCATTTAATGCAACACAGAGATAAATCTTTCCTGGGCTCTTTGCTCCCTGAGGTTGAATTACTAAATCCAGCGAATTTGCCTTCAAAGAGTGGAAGAAGGCAATTCCTGTAGAATCTATCTTCATTATAAATGTAATGGTTGTCAGGCAAAATACCAGCATTGAGAACATTTTCATAAATTATGTATTTCAGCATTTTCATTCGTGGCTTTGCTTTGGGGGTAACTTTGCCTCTTTAACGTATTTGAATTTTTTTCTTTCATTAAAATAACACGCTTTCGTATTTGAAAATCAAATGTGTGAGGAAAATGAGATTAGGCTTCCGTTGGCCTTGGTATCTCGAAGGCTGCTTTAGAATCATGTTGGAAATGAAGTTTATGGATGAAGCAAAGCGTTTACAGCCCCGAGAATGGGGCCTGCGCCCACTGCCCAGCATGAATCACGTCACCATTGCACTCACCAGGCTGATGGCTTCCTGTCTCTCTGGGGCACGACTGAGCGTCACTGCCCCTGCTTCTGTCGTCATGTCAACTGTCCATTGCCCTCACCTCCTGCTACCCAGGTTTCTCTCCTGGAAACTCGGTCATTTTGTGACTGCAGTACTCAAGAGTCTGTCTCCAGCATTCTCGTGATGGATGTGTTGGGCTGGGGGGGGGGGGGAGGGTTTGGGCACTCACACAGCCTTCTCTTCTTTCTGGAACGACACGTGTTCATCCTCCACATTTCCCTCAGAACCAAGTCTGCGTCCCTAATGTGCTCCTTGCCTTTTAGAAAAATAAAAATCATGAACGTCTTCCCCTTAAAACATTTCAGGCTGGAGCGTGAGTAGCTTCTTGTCATCATCATCCGTGTTAACCCCACTGACTTCCGATTAATGTTGTGTGGTTTGCAGATATTGAAGTCCAAAAAATGAAAAAGGCCGTGGAGTCTCTCATGGCAGCGAATGAAGAAAAGGTATCGCGATGGCGTTTAGCGGTCCGTGTGGATGTCGCACCATTTTGATCATTTCACGCGGTTTCTTGCGCTCTGTCTCTTGGGAAGAACGCTACCCGAAATGCTGCTGGCGTCGAGTGCCAAGCATTGTCTGTCCCACTCGGCAGTGCCACCCTCAGCGACAGCAGTTGTCCCCAAGGAGCAGGGAACAGCCGTGCTAGGTGCACTGACAGCGCCTTGCCCCCATGAGTTTATTTAGATAATGTGAGACTGTCACTTGGGCTCTGTATATTCGGGTTGTACTCCTCTACGACGTGTGGGAGTGTTCCTGCTGTTCGGAGAGGCGAAATTCCAGAAAGCAGGCGCAAGCCCCAGGAAGCGAGGTTCGGGCCCAGGCTTATTTACCTGCCCCGGCCTGAAGGTGGTCCCCAGGGGTTCCTTCCCTCCAGCAGGTGCTCTGATGCCCCTGCTCTGATGTCCGCTGCTGAGACACTGTGTTTTCCTCTGGCTTCTCCGACCACCCCCGTGTCCAGCTGGCGGCTGCTCCCAGGCTCAGCCCTGTCCCTTGTCCCTGGGAAAGAGTGATCGTGAGGAAGTAAACAAAATGCCAAGAACTGCGGCTTGCCCTTTGTCTCTGCTCATCAGTTTCTTCCTCCAATTCCTGCTCCCTCCTCTTATTCCTTATTTGCTTTTGCCTTTCATTTTGGTTATTTCATAGAAATAATTGTTCATTGTCTTACACACCCACATAGAGTTTTCATTTTTCTTGTCTTTTTTCTACTATTGAATGTAAAGAAATCAGGAAGCCTACCATGGCTTCTTATTATTTAAATCACTGAAATCCATTTCTTTTTGATTTTTCTTCATGGAAAAGCAGCAACAACAACAATAAAAAAAACATCCAGTGGTGAGTGAGGGCTTTTCAGATGCTCAGACTGCTGCAGGAATACCCCACATTCCTTGGGGGTTCCCCAGGCACCCAAGAGGACCAGGCTGGGCATATTCTAGGCCGAGCAAGAGGTGGAAATGCAGGCCCTAGGAGAAACATCTATGGCCAAAATGCAGGGCGAAACCCAGGCTCAAAACAGCCCACTGCATGCTGGGAAGGTGCTGGGGCATGCGAGACAGGTGATTGGGATTGACCAGAGAGCTCAGCCACGGAGCAGGTGGCTTGGCACGCCAGGTTCGCCATTTGGGGGTCTTAGGTCTGCGGACCTTAGATCCCTTTGAGGGATTTCATGGGACATGTTGTCCTTGGATGTTGGGACATGAATCTGAATTTTAGAATTAATGACAGATACAGCTAAGGAATACCGTGTGAAGTTTGGGAGAAGTGGAGGGTTAGAGGTCGGAGGGGACCAAGCTGTGGTTGGTGAGGCAACAGTGTTCTGAGACAAACCACACAGCTTGCCCCAGGACAGGCCACAGTGATTGTTTCCCATGGTTCAGCCCTGTTGCCCTCCCAAGGGGCAGAGCAAGTCAGGTGGCCAGGCCCAGACTCTGCAGTGGGGCAGCCCCAAGAGCAGAGGCTGCTGTTACCAGCACCGCACAGGTAAGGGATGGGGAAAGGGAAGAGGGTGGAGAGAGAGTCCTGAAGCTCTGACACGTTACAGTCAGGCTGGGAAAGCAGGTGTCATGGAAACCGAGGATCAGGGCAAGGAAGGCAGAAGTCAAAACGGAAGAAAGGAACAGGTGGACAGGTGGACACAAGTAAAGGTCGAGCGGAATGGTGGACTCGGGCAAGCACCGCAGAGGGGCAGTGAGAGGAGTGGTGACAGGTGCCTTCACGGAGAGACCAAGGGCTCATCCAGGCAACATGGGCAGAGTGTCAGGAAGGGAAGAGCCAGGTGGTAATTGATGACGGCTGATAGAGACGGTGTGTGCGTGTCGTGACAAACTCAGCTTAAGGCAGGAGAGTGGTTAAAGCTGATTTTTTTTTCCTCGTTTTTTTTTGTTTGTTTGTTTTGTATCTTATTACCTTGTTTTGTTTTTGTTTTTAAAGATGGCAGCTGAAGGATAGGATCTCTAAATTTAGAGGTACTTTTTCCATATATCTGATGTACATGGGAAAAACATTCTAGATGCTACCAGTTTTACTAAAGCTTAGAAGTAATGTTTGAATAATGTAAATAATTCGCGTCTCCTTATTCTTTGTGTCACAGTTTGCTATTTTGTAATCATAGTGCCAAAGATGATCGCTTGTTTCATTCCCAGGATCGGAAAATAGAAGATCTTCGGCAGTGCCTGAACAGGTACAAGAAAATGCAAGACCCAGTGGGACCGGCCCAGGGGAAGCAAGGTAAGCTGTGGCTGTCCAGATTTGTCGACCTCACTTGGCTATTAAGTGGCCATGAACGTGGGCTTTGGTTCTGGTTTCCTTCAGGGATCCTAACTATTGTCCCAAATTAGGGAGCTCGTTCGCTGGTGGGACACTGGCATTAAGCAATTGTTCTCTGCCGAAGAGATTGGTCTGGGAGTGCCCTCTCTAAGGAGCTGATGAGAGAGAGAGAGAGAGAACAGGAGTGTGTGCGGAGGGCCCATGGAAGAAGGAGCAAGGTTTCCCGAGTGTAGGAAGATCCTTGTGGCCAGAAGCTGGTGAGATCACCGAGGTATGCGGTGGCCGAGTCAGGCGCCCCACTCTTGTTCAGGCACAGAGGGATCCACTGAACGGTTCCAAAAGTGTGCTCTGGGTACCAGATGGAGACCGGGGGCAGGGACCGGTGTTGGACTTGGGGAAAAGACAGCAGATACTCCTGCACTGGTGCAGGGGAAGCCACCTGGTGGTGCTGATTGGAAATGCACTGTGTTGCTGCCTTCAACACCGTGGTGTGATGGATAAGGAGAGGAGGAAGAGGGGGGAAACCAAGGAAGGCGTTTATGACTTAAGCAACTAGGCAAATGATGGTTCCTTTTACCAACAGGAGTCTTGGGATGGTGAAGGAGGCTTGATTTAGCTTTGAGCAGATCAAGTTAAAAGAGCGCTGTAAGATAGGCCAGTGAAGTTAGGTGTGCATTTCATTGTGTTTCTTCTTATTTTTCTGCGGATGAGACTGTTGGTCATGCTCAAGTGTAGAAAAGCCTTGAAGAGCCATCAAAAACACAGAAGTGTCACACACTCCCAGAGGGCCCCGTTTGATCACAGCCTGTAGTTATTTGCTCCAATGATCACCACTGGGAATAAACAGGTGTTTTCCAAGGCAGTTGTGCAACACTCAGATTTTGCAGTTTTAATTTTGTTGAGTTCACTCAGAAGGAAAACGCTGTTTTGCATTGGGATTCCCATCTTTTGATGCACAGGGCCTGGGCTGCTATTAAAATGTTATCAGTATCTGAATGAGCAGGTGAAACTCTGATTATCAATGCATTGATGTGGCAATTCTCATCACTCAGCATTTCCCATGCCTGCCAAAGAGTCTCTCTCTCATGGAAGGTTGCAAGTTTTGGAGTGATTACTTTTTCACTTACGTAAAAGTGAAAAATATTGTATGATTTTACAGAATTTCAGTTCTGCAATTCTTACATTGCAGGCCCAAGGCAGAAAGAGTCAATCCTATAACTGGACTGTGTTATAAAACATTTGGAAAATAGAAAAAGGGTGAAAATCCCCCTTCATTGCACTTGGAGATCATAATAGCACTTTCATTAAGATTTATGTATTTATTTGAAAGGTAAAATTATAGAGAGAGAGAGGGAAAACACAGAGAGATCTATCATCCGCTTGTGCATTCACCAAATGGCCACCGCAGCCTAGGTTGGGCCACACTGAAATAAGGCGCCAGGAACCAGAAGCTTCTTTTGGGTCTCCCATGCAGGTGGACCGAGCCCAAGCACTTGGGCCTTCTCCTTGCCTTCCCAGGCTCATTAGCAGGGAGCTGGATTGGTAGACAAGCAGCTGGGTCTTGAACCTGTGCTTATGTGGGATGCTGGCATCGCAGGCGGCAGCTTAACCTAGTGTACCATAGCATTGGGCCCCCATGATAGCATTTTCTTTTTTTTTTTTTTTTTAAGACTTATTTTTTAATTTGAAACTCAGAGTTACACAGAGAGAAGGAGAGGCAGAGAGAGAGAGAGAGAGAGAGTCTTCCATCCAATGGTTCACTCCCTAATTGATCATAACGGTTGGAGCTGCGCTGATCCGAAGCTAGGAGCTAGGAACATCTTTTGGGTCTCCCAGGCAGGTGCAGAGGCCCAAGGACATGGGCCATCTTCTACTGCTTTCCCAGGCCATAGCACAGAGCTGGATCATAAGTGGAGCAGCTGGGACTCGAACCAGCACCCATATGGGATGCTGCCACTGCAGGTGGTAGCTTTACACGCTATGCCACAGCGCCGGCCCTAGCATTTTCATACGTTTCTTCTTTTGTGTAGTTCTCTTTTCTGTGCATGTGGACATGTAGATAAAAGAAGTAGCTTTTACCCAGGCACAACAAGATAGAATTTCATAAACTATTCAAAATTCTGTGCTGTCCCACTGAAGAGTTAACATAAACCATGATTTCTTATTAGGATTTAAAATTAGTCAGACCTCACACAATTCTAATAGTATGTAAATCTTTTTTTCTTTAAAGATTTACTTATTTATTTAAAGGCAGAGTTAGAGAGAAAGGAGTGAGGGAGAGATCTTCCATCTGCTGGTTCACTCCCCATATGGCTGCAACAGTCAGAACCAGAAGCCAGGAGCTTCATCTTGGTCTCCTACATGAGTGGAGGGGGCCAGACACTTGGGTCATCCTCCATTGCCTTACCAGGCTAATTAGCAGGGAGTTGGTTTGGAAGTAGAGCAACCAGTACTCGAACCAGTGCCCATGTGGTTTGCTGGCGTCACAGTTGCCGGCTTAACCTGCTACACAACACCTGCACCAATAGCATCTAAATTCTAGTAAAACCCTGGTGAAATCTAAATTATGAAGCCATGGTCTGGTTAAGTTCTTTAAATGTGTGTCCCTTGCCATTTAGTCTTATTCAGAGAAGAGTTGTGAACATCATTCATTGTTTAAAAACAAAACAAAATCTGGCACTTGGTTGCTCCTTTTTATTTTGAGAGATGTAAAAATATCTCAGAGGTGCTACTTTGCTGGGTGCGTGGTTGCTTTTCTCTGTTACGTTGTTCTTTCTGCTTTGCAGTGACATAAAAAGGAGTAAGCATTTGGCCTGGCAGCTAAAACGCTTCCCCTATGGGAATACCTGGGTCCGAGTCTCTGCTCCTCTGGCACTTGGCTTCCACTTCTTCCTAACCTGGAATCTGGGAAGCAGTGGATCATAGCTCAGGTGCTTGGGTCCCTGCCAGCCACGTGGGAAACCGAGTGGGAGTTCTTCCTGGCTCCCGGCTTCCACCAGGCTGTTGAGGGCCTTTGGGGAGGGAACCAGCAGATTGGGAGTTCTTGCTGGCTCTCCCTTTCTCCAGTAAATACATAAAATTTAAAAGGTAAATACAGGCCGGCGCTGTGGCTCAACAGGCTAATCCTCTGCCTTGCAGCACCGGCACACCAGGTTCTAGTCCTGGTCGGGGCGCCGGATTCTGTCCCGGTTGCCCCTCTTCCAGGCCAGCCCTCGGCTGTGGCCCGGGAGTGCAGTGGAGGATGGCCCAAGTGCTTGGGCCCTGCACCCCATGGGAGACCAGGATAAGCACCTAGCACCTGGCTCCTGCCATCGGATGAGCACGGTGCGCCGGCCGCAGTGCGCCGGCCGTGGCAGCCATTGGAGGGTGAACCAACGGCAAAGGAAGACCTTTCTCTCTGTCTCTCTCTCTCACTGTCCACTCTGCCTGTCAAAAAAAAAAAAAAAAAAGGTAAATACAAAGATCCTCTAGAGGGATCAGATGTTGTCTTTTATTTTTTTTTTTCTTTTTCTTCTCCTGTTTTCTTTCCTGTGAATTTTTTCCTGCAGAGCTCGGTAAAAACTGAGTTGTTTCAATGGTGACTTGGTTGCTCTTCTGAAATAGCTTGTTGTGCCAGGTATTCCTCGCTCTGTTACTTCTAAACTGAAATGCATAAAGCCCCCAATTTTTAAACAAGCATTTAAAATCAGGAGGGTTTGAATTAGGAGTGTTGCAGAATAAAGTAACTTGTAACGCCCTTGCATCTGGGGAGACTGTGACTGACCCAGCTGTGGCCTTCCTCTCTGACTGTGAGGGCTGAGTGCTCCCAGCTGCTGTTTCCCAGGTGATGCCAGGAGACATAAATGCATCCTTGTATTCCTTCTGCTTTGTCTGTTCCCAGGCAAAGATGGTGACTGTGACGACCTGCTCCATTCCAGTTCCGTCTCTACCCTGCTGGACGCTCAGAGCTTCAGTGATGTGGAGAAAAGCCCCTCGCCCACCCCTGGGATGGCGTCTCCCAGTTGCGACCCATTTAACACGAGTATTCCAGAAGAGGTACTTATGACTCTGAACACTTTCTTACTGTCGCAGTCTTTGAGAGTTAAAACAAGGAAGACGTGGGCTCTTTTCTCAGTTCCATTAGTGACGTGGGTTGCTATGGCCATTTCTGTGTCGTACTGGTCTTTTTTGTTTATTTTTTAGTGTGTGGTTTTTCCTTCTCTTTAATAAGTGCCTTGGGCAGTTGTCAAAATTGCTTTTAAAATTCTGGAGAAACACTGGAATCCCTTGGAGACAGATATCATCTTCAATATGAGGTTAAAACTTACTTATGAAGGGACAAGTAGGGAATAAATAAAGCGGGGATAAAGTGGGATTATATAAATAAATTGATTTTAGTTGCTTCTGTTGGTGATGCCAAAAGCGGATTGAGGGGATTGAAGAAAATTACCCTCTCACTTTAGAATTAGAAAAAGCAACTAGAAAGGAATAAATAATCTTTAAAAAGATTTATTTTATTTATTTGAAAGTCAAAGTTACAGTGAGAAAGGGAAAGAGACAGAGAAATCTTCCATCCACTGAGTCACTCCATAAATGACCACCAATGGCTAGCGCTGGGCCAGGCCAAAGCCAGGAGCTCCTTCCTGGTCTCCCACGTGGGTGCAGGGGCCCAAGCATTTGGGCCATCCTCCACTGATTTCCCAGGCACATTAACAGGGAGCTGGATTGGAAGTGGAGCAACCGGAACTCAAATTGGACCCCATATGGGATGCCGGTGCTGTAGGTTGTGGCTTATCCCACTATGCCACAGAATAAATAATCTTGAACTCACATCCGTTGCATCACAGCGGTTCCAGAATCTGTTTCTTATCTGTTGTACACGACCCTGAAACTTTGTGGCTTGAATGACAGCGTGGCAGTCTTGCTGCTGAATCTGTGCAGGGGCAGGGCTCAGCAGGAACAGCTCCTCCTCGCTCCACTTGGTGTCAGTTGGACTCGCGTGAAGACTAGGGCTTGAGTCACCTGAGGGCTGCTCACTCATGTGTCTATTGGCTGAGACCTCAGCAGAGGCCAAGCCAGGACAATCCAGGCAACTGCCTGACCCTCACAGTAGAGTGGTTGGTTCCTAAGGGTGGCCGTCGTGAGACCATCAGGCAAATTGGCACCACCACCTTTTGCGACGTATCTGAGAAGTCACGTGGCGTCACTTCTGCCGGAGTCGTAGGCCACCCAGATTGAAGGAGCCTGCCTCTGGATGGAGGAGTGACGGCAGTGCAGGAGCACCTGCGTGGGATGAATTTGTGCCGACATATTTGGAGGCTTCAGTCTGCTGCTCTGGCTACAGCAGCTGATGTCTTTGGCTGTCGGTGTCGCACAGCAGGTTAAGCTGCCACTTAACAACACAGCCGTGTCCATTTGGAGCACAGTTTGAGTCCCGGCTGTTCCACTTCCGATCCAGCTCCCTGCATTATAATGCACCTGGAAAAGCAGCACAAGATGGCCCAAATACCTGGGCTCCTGCTGTTCACTTGGGAGACTTGGATAGAGTTCCAGGCTCCTGGCTTTGTCCTGACCCCGCTGTACCCATTGTGGCCATTTTAATTAGTAAGCCCGCAGATGGCAGATCTCTCTATTTCCCTGTCTCTTTTCTCTCTGTATGTCACTCTGCCTTCTTCAAATACATAAAAGAAGTCTTTTAAAACAAATGGTTGCCCTTTCTCAGGCAAAATGTACTCATTCTCCCCCATGAGTCTCATTCCACCAGGGAGGCCTCAGCTCCTGGAATCTCCTCACTCACATCCGATGAAGACAGAAGTGCCCAGGATCGGTTCATCGGGTGCAAGCGTCATTAGTGCCACCCGTTAAAGAGCTGGGAACTGCAAGGACAAGTTATCTGCCCCCACGCCCAGACTTCAGTGATGCGAACCACGTAGCACTGCTACTTAGGCACTCCTAGTAGGATATGGGAGGCACACGGCTGCCACTCATCCATAATGATCCTTAAATTCGGCAGACATGCAGCCGGTTCCCGTGTATTTGGGCCCTGTCTTCTGGCCTCCTGGTTTTTCCTCCCACGTCCCCCTTCCTTTCTTGAAAAGGGAGCTTGGGTGTGCAGCATACTGGTTTTCTCAGCTTGCTGCCTGCAGAAGTCCCCACGGAAGTCCAAAACCATTCTCTCCTCTCTCTCTGTGTCCCTCTGAGTGTGATTTATTATAGTACTTGAAACATTTGAGGAGTCATCTGAATCTGCTTAGAATCCACACATACCCGCAGGTGTCTTCACGGTGAGCTCTTCCCTACCTTCCATGCCCTGGAAGGCCGCCACGGGACATGCCCTCCCAGTCAGCCAGCTTCTCGTGCCTTGCACTGAAAGCCCTGGGAGGAGCTTCTTGGGATGGAAAAGGCTCATTTCAGCCTTCAGTTGGGAGGTGCACAGTTAGAGATCAGGTCGCCCCATGGGTGTGGCAATGGAGATGTGGGAGCACCCTCTTCCTCTCTTCCTCCCTGCAGTCTCTCCTTACAAAGCATTCCTGATTCAACCATGGGGCTGCACCCTCGCCACCTAATCCGATGCTATCACTTCCAAAATGCCCCACCTCCAGACACCGTATTGGGATCAAGCCTCCACCCTAATCCGTCCATCACTTATCCATTCATGGGTAAAGACTTTGGAGCTTAGGTGCCTGCCAGGTCCTCCTCCCCAACAGCCTGAACTCTTCCTGAGGTCGCGCAAAGCCTTGTACAGCCACACCCTTGACTGTCTTCCTGCCAGCCCCAGTGCTGTGTCTTTGCCCTGGAAGCATGTCTTCAGTGTAGCGGGATCCGTTGTCTGGGGAGACTCGGATCCCTTCTGTCGAACAGCACGGCCTTCTTCAGGCAGCTCTCCCCCCTCATTCTGCCACAGATGGTGAGAAGGAGCCAAGTGACATCTTCACTTTTCACCTCTGTTGCTGTTAATTACGCGGGAAGATGAAACTTGAATTGAAGATGGATCGGAAGAGAAAACAGTTCCCCATTTCTCACTTAAATGTAGAAGGCTGAGGCTGTGCTTTTACCCACGCGATTAGCTAAGGAATAAGAAAAAACTTAGGGGAAAAAGCCCCCTAGTTGTTAAATGGGATTGAATCCTGGAGAGGATGAGGATGTTTGACAACGGGTGGGCTGCAGTGTGTAGAGACTGGAGGCTACTGTCATGGGTTACACCCAGATCATCTCAAAACCCTTAAGAATGTCTTTGTGATGTGAATTTAGGAACTTTGTTTTTGAGAGACAGAGACAGAGACCCTGTTGTTGGGGGCCAGGCCAGGGCTGAAGGTGGGAGCTGGAAACACAATCCCAGTCTCTCACTTGGGTGGCAAGGACCCCATTCCTTGAACCATCACCGCTCCTTCCCTGTGTTGCAGTCCGGAGCCAGGGGGCGGGAGTCGAACCCAGGCACTCCAGTGTGGCCGTGGACATCCTACCCGACGTCTGAACCACTGGACGCAACGCCCATCCTGAATTGTAGTTTAATGATAGGGTTTCAGTTTGGAACACAGATGCTTTGATGAGAATTGAGGGTGTTCAGCCATGCTTTTAAAGAAAAGCCAGGAGGGATATTTGAGGTTGCAGTTAAAGCCTTCAAGTTTAAAAAAGAGGTCAGGAAAATGGGGCATTCTGTTGGTGTAGCTATTTTTTCCCTGTGATTAGGAACCCAGGAGATATTTGAACTTCAGGAAACTGGGATGATGGCTAAATAAACTCCTGGATTAATCATCAAGATTCAAGGGGGGGGGGAATAAAAACCCTGACCGTTTTAATCATCTGTTTTATAATAGTGTGGACTCAAATTTTGCAACCTTTTGTAGTGTCAAAGGATGAGCCCACCACTCAATAGGTGAACCAGAAGTCTCAGAGCTGAATTTATCGCCTCCTTAAGCAAGTGAGGTTTTTCTGGACAAGCATACTTCTCTTGGAGTTATTGGTCTGTAGGGTTTTAGGAGGCCTGGAGCTCAAGGCCTGGGGGCTTTCAGAGCAGGAGTGAGTTGGTGTTAGTTACACATATGTGACTGGAAGGTGAGACTGTTGGCAGGGGTGGGTGTAGACCTATGTTCACTGGTACACATGGCTTTCCCGGCGGACTCTGAGAAGTGAGGAGCTATGGTAGGCCTGTGGAGTTCATTGAGGCCCACGTTGTTCATTTCCTTACTGGAATATTCTTTAAAGTGTTTCATGTATTGGTTCATGATTTGGTCCATAGTCTAACCACTCTACAGTTATCAGAAATTACTCAAAACCATAGAATTAAATCATAGTATTTAGATTCCTTCACAAACTTAGGACGGGCATGTGGCCTCGTAGTTGAATGCCTGTGTCCCGTGTTGGAATCACCTGGATTCGAGTCCCAGCTCCACTCCTGACTCCAGCTTCCTGCTAATGCAGAGTCTCAGAGGGAGCTGGTGATGGCTCAAGTAATTGGGTTCCTACTCCACATGTGAGAGACCTGGATTGACTTCCCAGTTCCCAGCTTCAGCCTGACCTGGTCCTGGCTATTGTGGGCATCCAGGGAATGACCCACTAGATGGGTTCTCTCTCTGTCTCTGTCTCTGTGTGCATGTGTGTGTGTATCTTTCTGAAATGATAATTAAGATCACATCTTAAAAGGATTCTTTCACAGATTGCATCCTTGGGCTGCACAAAGCATTTCTTTGGGAAAACGTGCCTTGCATCTTGCTGGTTGCAGTAAAATCATTATTATTAAGCCAAGAGTTCTGAGTGTTTGCCACAGAGTTTTTAGTTTTAGTTACCCTTTTCACCCATTCTGCTCATCAGAATTAGTCGACAAGTTCACACATAGAATGACACTCAAAGTTCTGTATTAGAGTAGTATGGGAAGTAAAGGGAAAATCACGTTAGCCACGTCTCACGCTGAATCATTGCAGCCCTGGGGGGGTAGGCCCTGTCCTTCTCCTTCCAGGGGGGACTCAGGGAAGGTCCCTGAGGCAAGTGTGTGAGAGCCGAGGTCCAATTAGGGCTTTCAGTGGTGAAGGTTTTCTTAGTAACTTGCTTATTCAGTGTCTTCTGCAGAACCGAGTTCAAAAACTGCCTTCCTCTTTTCTCTGATTCACACGTCTGTGTAGGTGTTTCTGTTCTGAGATAACAGTAGAAATAAAGGATAGAATCCTAAACACAGTGAGTGAAATTTTACCCGCAGACCGTTTAATCATCTTATTCATGTGTGTCTCTGTGGTTGGTTTGATTGATTTGTGATTTTTTTTTTTTTTTTACTTTTCATAATTATCTTACAGTTCCACACCAGCACCTTGCAAGTTACAATCCCTTCATTACTGCCAGCGCCTGCAAGCATGGAAACTTCTGAAAAAGTCAAGTTGCCTTCCAAGCCGGAAGCTTCATTCGAAGAGAAGTATGTCACTTAGGAGCTAATATCACAACGTAAATGTTCGAAAAAGTCAATCAACCAAAAACAATGTGATACATCTGTGGCATTTATTTACAGGGAGAACTTTCTACCCAGAGCAACAAGAAATAGCAAGACATGTGGGGAGGGGGACCCATTTTTAGTTCTGTGCCCTTGAAGTCGAAGGTGTGAAACAGGAAGTCATGGGAGAGGAAACTGGGCCAGGGATGTGGTGAGGGACAATCAGGTTAGAGATTTGAAGGAACTTAGGTCTCATATCCTAGGTCATAAGTGACCCTCAAAGGATTACAGGCAGGATGGTAGGTATAACATACCATGTGGCCCCTAGAAGGAAAGGAGAAGTGTTGCATTGATTTCTCTGTAGGCAAATAGAATTTTTGGCCAACATATTCCCAGATAAATTATGTAATCTTATCTGGGCAAAATTAAATACAATAGAAGAAATCATAAAGTAGAAATAGCATCTTTTGTATAAACTTTTGACAATTCTGCTCCCTTAGAATAGATACACTGTTTTACTTGTAAAGTTAATAATCTCTTTTTTTTTTTCTTTTGCCTGCTAGCGATGAAAAAATAACCCTTGGCAATGCTGCTGAAACCCAACTATCTGATGGTCTTCTGTAAGTTTTATTTTATTGAATGCGATTGAAACTTGAGAAAGAGAGGCACCCTTGCCCCACCAGTAGCCGGTGTTACAGTGGGTGGCTGAGGCTGTTGAGTTAATGAATTAATTGGTGCTGTGTAAGGACTGCGTATGGGACATAAATTTGCTCAGCAATACCCTGGACCGTCAGCTCAAGCCAGCTGTTTGCACATCTTTCTTAGATTCCCTTTGAAGTTTAGTGCTTTTAATGTATTTCTGTACGGACTCAATTTTTAGACCAGCAGAGAAGAATCTCAGAGAACGATGTGAGGCTGGAAAAAAGCTGAAATGGTTTTATTTTTGCACTTTCGATGTAATAAACTGCCCTAATATCTATGTTTATCCAAGTTACAGTCTGCATTGCATTAGGGAAGTCTATTTTCAGAGCAGTGCTCAAGGATGAGATCTTTGCTCAGTGTTTATCTTTGACTTTTTCTGCCAGTAGGTGCTTCTAGCAACTTAGATGTACATAAATGCAAAAAGAAATGCCTTTTCCAAGCTTTTTGTCTATTACTCTGGTTTTTAGAGCAAGCATATCACTTTCTGTCTCTGTCTCTCTCTCTCCTCCAACTGGTCACATACCCCTGCCTTCAATTTTTGAGTGAGAACAGCTCTGTGTAATAGCATACAGATTGTGTGAAAGTTTTTCAGATGTTTATGATGAAACATGGCTTCCCTGGGATATTACAAGCAGCAACTGGGGTCCCTCTGTTATGCTTTGGTCAGAATTTACTATGAGTTGCTTTGGCAGACAGCAAAAAAAAAAAAAAAAAAAAAAAAAATCGTCGAAAAGCGCTAACTTTGTGAATCGAAAGGGAAAACTTACGTTCTTAAATAGATCGATAAGTATGGATGCGGAGGCTGTACCATTGGTCTATGGCAAACCTGGCTTATTTTCAAGGGTTGACATCACAAGGAGGGTGCTAAGTGTTTTTCCAGCTCTTCTGACATTGAGCGCTATTGGCAGGACAGTTAACCGCCCCTGCTCTGGAAAGAACTCAGTGTTATAATTTAGTTAAGCACATAAGTGACTGCCTGAGTCCAGATTGTCTTTTATTACTCGGATTCAACCCACACGCAGTTTCCAAGATGTTCCGCTGAGGGGCAGTGGCACCAGTGCCACTTACTATTAATCCTAATTATTCTTATTGTTATTTTTAGAACTTCGAGTCTGCAAAAGTCCAGCAGCCTGGGCAATCTGAAGAGAGAGACAGCAGAAGGGGTGAGTTCTTTTTCAGTCTGTTACCCTGAGAAGAAAATATTTTGCGATCTTCATCTTTGCCCGTTTTGGAAATAACACTCTTAAGAAGAATTTGCGGTTTCTGTCATAATGGAAAACTATTAGATAACACAGTTATGATAACTACTAAGAGGTATGAATATGTGGAGTTGAAAGCAGCACATAAAACCCCAAATAGAGACTTAATAAGCACTGTAAGACATAAGTGAAACTAAGATTTTATAGAAGTACATGTGATTTTTTTTTTAATTTATGGAAGGGTATGTGACAAATTCTGAATGTGTAACAACAATCTTGTATATTGTCGTTTCCAACAGGAGAAGGAGTCCCTTTCAAAGCCATCTGAGGTAACTTTTATATCCAAATACTAATGTAAAACTGTGTTCCACATCCACCACCTGTGAATTGCGTAAATGTCTCCAGTGGAGCAAAACCCCCAGCACCTCAGAAGCGTCAGGTTAGATGAAAGATGCCAGGTACTGAGATTGTATTCGAAGTGATTCTACGGTAGGAAATACACAGAGGAGACCAGTCAGAGAGACGGAGGCTGATCGGTGGGTTGCTAGTGGTGGGAGGAGAATGGGGAGAAACTGTTTCGTGGTAAGGGGTTGTACCAGACGGAGCTGACAGTGTCAAGGAGCTCCCGGGACGTGGTGGCGGCAGCACAACACGGGGTGTGCCAAATGCAAGTGGTTCGCTGTGTTCTGTGACGTTCACCTCTTCAAGTGATCACAACACAAAGACAAAACCCTGAGCTCACAGTGCTACCTGTGGTTCTCAGTGAGCCTACCAGGGCTTCTGAGGCAGCACAGAGAGCCCGCCTCTTAGATCCCAGGCCCTTCACTCCAGGCAGCTATCGTGCATCTAAGGCAGACTTTGGGAACCTCTAAAGACGTCAGCATGGGCTCTGATTCTTTCTGCTGATTCTCCAATGTGACCTTGTAAAGGTGCCAGTCGGGTGCATGGGCTGCTCCTGGATGCTGTCTCAGGATCTTGGGCCCTCAGTGCCCGAGTGTGCTGTGTGGGTAGAACTCGTGGGGCACAGTCAGCGGCGACAGCCGTCAGCGAAGTTCTTTGTGTGCTGTGTGTTCAGGAAATTTCTAAGACTTGGTCATCAGTGTTGGGGACACACACAGTAATACCACTGGTTGTGCCAATTATACACTTAGTCACTATGACCAGTACTTGGGCCCTTCCAACCCGTCTTGCTTCTCTCCATTTCTGCAATAATAATAATAATAATAATAATAATAATAAAAACATAGGGCAAGAGAAATGAGGCACGCCAGCAGACCATCTTTGAAGACTGAAACTGCAGAACGTATTATGGTTCTCATGGCCAATGCAGTTGACAGCTCAACATGAATAATGACCGTGTCGTTCTGTTGTTCTTCGAGAAGGATGTAGAAAGTAACTGGAGTAGAATCTCCCCACACTGCTGGTGTGGGAGCTGGGGACCGATGCCCTTGCTCTGGGGTAGCGCTGGGTATCGGCAGTGAACCTGAGTGACTTTGCACAGCGCGGGGCGCCCGGCCCGGCGGGTCCTCACGCGCCCACCCCGGCCATTGTCGCCCCTCTCCCAGGAGCCAGCCCCGCGGGACAGCAGCCCTGCGGCGAGCCTGCCGCCCCAAACCCGGCGACACGAGGCCTCCGCGGACGACAACCCGTTCGGCACTCGGAAAGCCAGGTCTTCCTTCGGCCGGGGCTTCTTCAAGATAAAGAGCGGCAAGAGGACGGCGAGCGCGCCGAACCTGGGTACGTGCGGCATGGTCTCCGCCATGGTCTCTCGGCCGGGAAGGGGGGCGGGCTTCGCGGAGAAGGCGTGCGAGGATGTAAGGTCGCGGTGCGCAGCAGACACACAGGCCCGCAGCCTGCTCTGGGCCCCTCGGCTTCCCCCGTGGAGCCGTGCCCGGCCGCCCGCCCCGTGTGGCCCTGCCAGGAGTCTGATCCGTGTTCCGTTTTGTCGCCCTGTGTTCTCTCCATTGGGCTGCGTGTGATTGTGTGCGTTGTGGGGATTTCTGAAGACCGTAATCGAAGTGCCAGTGCACCCACCCTAGGTATCGTACCCTGTGCATGCCAGCCCTTCACCAGCGCTGTGCTCCGGAACATTCTAACCCTTGCTCTTGCCGTCTGTGGTCTGTAGACAGCGAGCCGGCAGCCGTCAGGAAGCAGAGATCTTTATTCCAGAATGTTCCTTGTAGACTTCCAGGTCTGAACGCTGTTTTAACCCATGCTAATAATGACTGACAAGAGGACCTGGAAGTGACAGCATCCGTCAGAGCACAGGACACGCGTGCGTGGATGCTGCAGGGACGCCCTGATGCGGCGCCCTTTCTTAGTAGCACAGCACCACCCACTAGCTGCCCAGTGCTCCCCAGCCTCCGAAAGGAAGGGTTTTCAGCCAGAGAGGTTGACGGAAGACATGGAAGACGGTCGTTTTTCAGACATTCTGCTCCTGGGGGAACATCCTTCCGGTAGCTTATTGCTTCAAAGATGGAAGTCAGCCCCAGCGAGGACAGAGGTGACTGTGCAGATCGGCACCTGTGGAGTCGTCCCCCCACCCTTGTGATTTTAGGAGTCGTTAAGCTCAGTTTTTCCTCTTTGTAGGGCAATATACAGCAGGCAAGCATAAAAAGTCCTCAAAATTAAAAAGGGAAAATTCTGTGTAGCTTCTGAGTGAGGGCGGATGAGGCAGCCATGCCCATTGCAGCAGTGGTGTGCAGTGGGAAGATCCCGCTAGGTTTTCCCAGCAGGCGCTAGTCCCTCGTTTAGATGTCCGCAGAGCCACGCACGCACCCAGCACAAGTGGCTTCTCTCACTTTGTAGTTGAAAAAGCCCAGAACGAGCACCAGGTACACACACTTCGCTGACCTGTCGAGGCAACTGTTTGGAAATCCGTCTTCCTGCATCTTTCTCCGAGCTGTATTGTCAGTGCTAAGAGGCAAATGCTGCTTACCATAACCTGCAGTCAGTCACAGCTCTGCTTCCTAGAAAAAGCAGCCTCTGCGGCTTGGCCTCCCTGCTGAAACCCTGTGCTGTGATTTTTGTGCGACTTTTCCTTTAGAAAGTGTAAAATGTCATAGAGGAGACCATGCTGTTCCACAGAGAGACAGCTGAAAGACTGAAATAGTTAATGCCTGGGGAGCCAGGAATGGCGCATGCGGGTACTCCTCTTTGAAGGCAAAATCAACAGGCAATGCTTTTCTATGAGAAGAAAAACTTAGGCATATCCAGTGCATTGTTGTCTTGTGTGCCGAGGACACCATAGGTCGGAATAAACGTCGTGAAGCATTGCTAGAATTCAGTGATAGATTTCTTATAAATGCCAGAGGAGAGGAAGGAATACAAAGAAAATGACGTAAGAGTTTGAGCTAGAGTCTCAGGGAGATGATTGGTTAAAGTTAATTAAGTATCAAGTGAAAGAACATGAGGGAGAGAAGACTTTCAGGAGAATTGGGTGGACTTCGGGAATCCAAGAGGCTCTGGACACATTGAATTGGTAGTGTGTCCCTAGAGACACTGGGATTGGAGAGAGAGAGAGAGAGAGAGAGAGAGAGAGAATGAATGAGCCCTGAGGCTTATGCAGCACCTGCTTGTAAATGAGCAAAGCTATCTGTGAGTGCTGAGCCGGAGTGGGTGAGCTGGCAAGAGGTCCTGCCGGGGAGCGTGGAGCAGAATCGTGGAGTGGAGGAGGAAAAGCATACACGGGCGTGCTATAGCCAAGAGGCGCTGGTCAGCCGACCGCCGTAGGACAGTGTCAGGCTAGAAATGAAAGAGACGGTGACTGTGAAGATTGACCCAGGCACTACCACAAGACTGAGAATAATTTCATTATGCATTCACATCATCCAAGGAGAGATGACAGCAATACTGTCATATCATTTTGGTCTCAAAGTGTGTTCTGCTTTTGAGACTGCATAGTTAATGTTTCAGGGAGCACTTTGTAAGTCATTCATTTATAGACCAACAGAAGAAAATTCTTAATTGGCTAAAACCAACAAGGTTGACAGCTAGTTGTGTTTCATCCCTGTTTTACCCTCATCGAGTCTTTCTTCTGTTCTTGGAGTAGCTGAGACAGAAAAGGAGGCATCCGAGCACCTGGATCTGGCTGGTACATCTTCTCGGCCAAAAGAGTCGCAGGGGCACAGTCCCTTCCAGATCTCTCCCCCGTCTCCAGATTCCAAAAAGAAATCCAGAGGTATCATGAAACTGTTCGGAAAGTAAGTACAAGGGGGCAAGCTGCGTGGGCCCTGTCTTATTTGTTGCTCATCACAGGGCTAGATGGGACGTGGGCTAAAGGTGGGTGTGAAATTGTGAGGCTCCTGTGCTTGGGGTTCGGGGACTCACTTGGCTTCAGTTGCAGTTTTCATTCAGATCACCTGTGTTAACGCTGTATGGGGAGGAGAGGCTCAGGTGGGAGTACCAGTTGTCAGTGCAATACTCAACAAGCCCGAGGCCTCCTCAGGTCTAATACACAGCAACGTTTTGTCTTCTTCAGACTTCGGAGAAGTCAGTCCACTACCTTCAACCCAGATGACATGTGTGAGCCTGAATTCAAAAGAGGAGGGACAAGGGCAACAGCGGGACCCCGACTGGGTTGGTCTCGAGATTTGGGACAGTCTAACAGGTAAGAGCCAAACCCATGGACTTTCGTGTCTCTGCCCATGTGTTGCATCTTCATGAACACCTGCAATGTTAGGAAAGGGTGAGCAGTCCTAATCTGAAAATCGAGAACCGTTTGAGCTTCCTAGGTCACGGCAAGTGGAAAATCTTGCACCTGATCTCATGTGACAGTGGCAGGTCTCCGTGTAAGAGCACTAACAGTGTTGCCAGGTTTGTTGTGGAAGGCGTATGAAACGTAAGTGAATGGCGTATTTACGCTTGGGACTCATTCCCAAGATACCTCATTATATATATGTAAAAATTCCAAACTCCGAAACACTCTGGTATAAGCATTTCAAGGAAGGGATACTCGACTCCATGTCGCTAGGTGAAAGAGTCAGAATTGTCCCTTGCCACTGTGCGTAATGACAAGGTCCATTATCTTTAGAGCAATGAGATTTGGCAATGACTGATGAACACTGATACTGAAAGTGCGGGCTGTGTGAGCTAGAGGAGTCGTCAGAGCAAAAGTGTCTGAAACCTCTACTGGAATGGCTTGGGAACTTGAATTTTACATAGATAGTAATTTACATAGACAGCAGAGCCTTGGGGAGATGGGCCAGCATAGTGGTTAACAGTAGCTTCTAGGATCAGACTCTCAGATCAGATCTAATTTCCGGCCTTACCACTTTCTAAACTGGGTGACTGTGAGGAGCAATGATTTCCATGCTCAATGCCCTTTTTTACTTACCATTTTCACCATCATCATCATCATCGTAATCCATATGTACCCCTCAAAGGTGATTATGCAGATTAAACCAATTAATATGTGCTAAGCATCTGGCAAATAATAACTGCTTGGTAAATATTAGTGATGAATAGAGTTTGTGAGAGCACTTAAAGACATAAATCCTATAAGAATTCTTGGATTTATCAAGACTATGTAATGCTTGATCGATCTGTTAAGAACTCTAAAAACTTCTTACAGCTCTTGTCAAAGTTTCGAGGTGATCTGGAACTACTACACCAACCTACTGAACATAAAAGGGTGGGGTTGGCAAACACAGAGTCCAGGGCGTTGGTGCTAAATCTTGTGTGATGAACTGGAAAGCTTTTAAACACAGCCCCTCCCACACAGGCGGAACACTGTTTCGGTCAAGGCGACTTTGGCTCAGAAGGAGACTCTGACCTTCAAATACCAGTGGTCTCATTTGCCATCTGTTTTCTTTGAACACAGGAGAGAACCTCCTTGTGTTATTAAATAGAAAAGAAAAAGTGAGCAAGAGAAAAAGTTTTGTTGATCTTTACATTTGTTTCCAAACAGAGCCACTTTTTGTATGTCTAAATAAAAAAGACAGAAATTTTGCTTAGATTTCTCTGTCCTCTCCTCAGCGATGGCATACTGCCCTCGTCTTGTCAGTTGCCATCTAGAGAGAAACCGTAATTCTTCTAAAGTTAGACTTGAACTTTTTTTTGTTTGTTTGAGAGGCAGAGTTACAGTGAGAGGGAGAGAAAGAGAGAAAGGTCTTCCATCCTCTGGTTCACTTCCCAAATGGCTGCAACAGCTGGAGCTTAGGAGCTGAGCCAATCCAAAGCCAGGAGCCAGGAGCTTCTTCTGGGTCTCCCACATGGGTGCAGGGGCCCAATGCTTGGGCCATCCTCTCCTGCTTTCCCAAACCACAGCAGAGAGCTGGATTGGAAGAGGAGCAACCGGGAGTAGAAATGGCACACATATGGGAGTAAAGCACTGCGCCACAGTGTGGGCCTCATTGAACTTTTAATCTGAGCAATTTCTGTTTGGGAATCCAATCCAGCAGCACTATTTGAAATGGGTGCAGTGGCTTATGTTGGTTCAGTTCCATGGTTTTCTGTAAAACACGTTCTTTTGGAAGGACATGGAATCTTCTGTGGTATCATTCGATAGAAGGCGAGTGGTCCTAGAGTTTTCAACTCCAGCATGACTTCTGCCTTCAACGAGACACTAACAAGGAAGCAGTAACTCCAGGGAGTGTCTGTATCTACTGAATGCACACTTGTTCGAAACTGATGATAAGCCATGGATTGGCCTCGAATTGCTTTTCATGCGGCTGTTCATTTTCCTGTAGTGACTTGGATATGCCATTTGCCAAGTGGACCAAGGAGCAAGTTTGCAACTGGCTTGTGGAACAGGGCTTGGGATCCTACCTGAATTCTGGCAAGCACTGGATTGCATCTGGCCAAACACTTTTGCAAGCTTCTCAGCAAGATCTAGAAAAGGTGATTGCTTCCCTGTGTTGTTTGCGAAACAGACCCTAAGAGAAAGCAGATCTGAAAGTGGGATTGTTTTCTATTCCTCAAAGAGGTGTGGGTGGAGCCAGTACATTGGGTTTCCAGCTACTTCTGTCTTGTCTTATCTCCTGAACTTAGAGGAAGAAGCTAGTCTTGACGCATCCTTATGGGATGCTTAGAAATGGCTAAATGTTTAAATGAAAAATAATGCTATAGCTGTAGTAACCTTAAACTCTGATCTCTGAAACTCGCTTTGTGACTTTATCTTCCCATTGTGGAATTCTGCTTCACACTGCACAGGAGAAAAATAGTGCCCTACATTTTACGTCCGAGTGTTGAACATTTCTTCCCAATTACGTAGCATTTTGCACAAAAAAGAGTAAAATTGCTTTTAGGCAAGCTGCAGTTTCTGTCTTGCAAAGAAAATGAGTCACTGAGGAATGTCTTAGCAGCCCATTACACTAATTATGGCGGTCTTGGCTTTCTAGGGGGTCTTTTGTTCTGCAACATTTGATTTGTCCCAGTTAGTATTGTCCTTCGTTTGGAATTGGGTCTTTGATGCTAGGAGTCTGCATCCCTGGGCAGTGGCATCCAGCCCATGTGGATTGAGTTATAAAGTCAGAGTTGCTGTTTGTTGTCGCAGGAACTTGGGATCAAGCATTCACTTCATCGAAAGAAGCTGCAGCTGGCACTGCAAGCCCTGGGATCCGAGGAAGAAACCAACCACGGAAAGCTGGATTTCAACTGGGTCACTAGTAAGAGGGTTTCATTGTTAAAAAAAAAATCAGCATTGCCGCCTTCTCGGGGTGCTCACAGGAATGGGTGTTCCTGGGCCCCATAACGACACTGTTACTCCCTTTCAGGATGGCTGGATGATATCGGCCTCCCCCAGTACAAGACCCAGTTTGATGAAGGACTGGTTGATGGTCGGATGCTCCATTACATGACTGTTGTAAGTGATTCACTCTGGGCTTTATGGGAGGAAAGCTGTTTTCTGTCTGGAAGCACAGAAATGCAGTCAGGGACATACAGTGTTTCCAGAATGACTCCCAACAGAATTTGAAGGTGTCGCTCGCTTTACCTTGAGGAGTGGGCAAGAGTATTTCCCGTGAGGCTGACGTTGCAGGATTTGGTGTTTGCAATAGCCTTAGGATGCCATGAAATCCCTATGTAGGCTTATTTACCCTGAGCTGTCCAGAAAGTTGATTTCTTACATATTCAGCAGTGTAAACATGGAAGTGTGTGCTGTGGGTGAATTTTATGGTGTGAATTATTTCTCATAAAGATATTTTAAAAATTGAAGGCTGAGTTTTAAAGCCTTGGCAGCTCGTGGGTTCTGCATCGTCCTATGCACTGACCGCTCGGAAGAGCTCCCCTTCGTACCTGAATCCTTTCCCCTCTCCCTGCCATGTTGGACAGTTGTTACTGAAAAGTCTCACCCTCCTCCTGGCAGCCCAGTTCTGCTGCAGCCACTGGGGTAAGGGAAGTGGGAAGCTAGACTTCCACTCTGGTTCCTTCATTCTCTCATTCGTGTGCATTTCTAGCCTTGCAGCCAGTAAGTGGGAAGACTCTTCCCTATTCAACAGCAGTGGGAGGGATGACTCCCTGGAAACCTTGTTCTGGATTCCATGGCACTATTGATGTGCTTAAGATCTCTTTGCTTAAACAGCCTCTTTTGAGCTTGGCTTTGTGCCAAACCATCACAGTCCTCTTGAAATAAGTAGAAAGTTTCATCCATCTAGCTTAAGTGTGCATTTCTCAATATCGAAGAAAATTAGGGTTGCAAGGATTTGATCTAACAGTTAACACCCCCTTGTCTCACATTGGAGTGCCTGGATTCTAGTCCCAGCTGCAGTTCCTGATTCCAGCTTCCCGCAGATTCAGACCCTGGAAGGCAGCAATAATGGTTCAAGTCATTGGGTTCCTGCCACCCACTTAGGAGACCTGGATGGAGTTCCTGGCTCCTAACCCCAGCCCCAAAGCTGTCGTGGGCATTTGAAGAGTGAACCAGCAGATGGGAACTCTGTCTCTCTATCTCTCTGTCTCTCTCTCTCTCTCATAAATAAATGGACATGAACTTTACAGAAGGAGAGAGACATTTGGAGTTCAGCTCCTGAGATTCGTTTCTTTCTCTTGTCATTGAACCAGAGTCCTTCCCTTTGGGCCCATCATACCCCCGTGTGTGTGATGATGCCATTAGGTGTTGTATATTGCATGTCATAGTGTGCCAGATGGGCTTCTGAGCATTTTACTCACATTCATACTCAACGCTTACCCTTTTTGGTTAGTTCTATTATTAGAACTAACTTTTTAGACCAGGAAACAAAGGAGTTGATAGATTAGATAAACTGCGTTTCCACAGTTAGAAAGTGGTAGTAAGCCACAGGAGTTTAAATCCAAGCTCTGTTCAGATCCCTGCTCATAATAGCTCACTGTTCCATGTGGAACAAATTCAGCAAATATTTGCCTGCCTATCTAGATGTGAGTATGTTCCTCTCAGAATATCAGGGGAACAGGCTTAAAACCGCAGGAAGCACATGGGTAGTTTGTGTGGCCCAAAAAAAGAATAAACTGGCTTGGGAAATTTGACCCCAGACATTCTAAATCAAAAATATGTTTTAATATGGTCTCCCAGATCCTGGGACAGAAAAAGGGCTCTACCAGAAGAACTGGTGAAGTTGGAATGAAGTCTATAGTTTAGTTGATTGTATTATTATCTGTATTAATTTCTTAGTTTTGATAAGGGAAAGGTATACTTACAACTGTACCATCCTCTGGCCTGGGAGTGCATCTTTTCTGTATATCAAATTGTTTCAAAACAAAGTTTTTAAAAATCCAAACATTTTAAAAGTATTTAAACAAAATCTTTCTAGACTTAAGTATATGATAAAGGAATCCCTCCTTTTAAAATCTTTCAAATTATAAGCATTTTGCCAAAGGTTAATACTTTATTTGCATTATGATCATTATACACTTAGATTTAAAAAAAAAAAAGACAGTATAGATGAAAACCTTCAATGCAGTGTTTGGAACGGATGTCTCAGTCTTAGATAAAATATTCTTGGATGCTTTTTTTTTAACTACTTAAAGTGGTTTTCAGAAAATTTTAATATGTGTGATTTTTTTGCTCAGCTAGCAGCCTTAAGGATTTCTATGACTGATATTTTCATCTGAAAAACACTTCTATAGTAGATTAAAATGGTTTTTTCTTCCTCTTCTTTCATAAGAAGTGTGTTATCAGCAAGCTATGCCTACAGTGTGTATTTCCCTTGTTGATTTTCTGGGTGTGCTTCGAAGGAGACCGGGTGCTTATCTTGCTCCTGGTCCCCAGATCACCTGCTCTTGAAGTCCTTGTTCTGTGTGTTGGCTGTTTGAACAAGTTCTGGGTCAGAGACGGTGAGAGCTTTTCCTGGCAGGCACTGGTCAGTGCTGTATGTGGCTAATTTGCCACTTGTTGTTTGTCTTCACTCCTTAACTTGCACCAAAACCTTTGCGCTGGTTGACCTAGCTTTTCTGAGATTAGGGATAATACCTGCTAGATTAAGCATAAAAATCTGGAACTAGAGAAATTGTAAGGCCGGAGCATAGTACAGCAAAAAGCATTCCGAGTTTCTCTGCAATTTTGAGTTGCCTTAGTTCAGAAAACCAAACTTTGATCATCAGTGAGTGTTGTTTGCTCTGAGCCATGCTCTGTGAAATCTTTGGCCATGCCTTTAATTGTGTTAAGTGTCTTCTTTGTCTATAAAGACAGTTCTCAAACTTGAGGAGAGAGGGGCGTGCCTGAGGTGCCGGTGTCCCATATGGGCACCAGTTCTAGTCCTGGCTGCTCCTCTTCCTGTCCAGCTCTCTGCTCTGGCCTGGGAGTGCAATGGAGGATGGCCCAAGTGCTTGGGCCCTTGCCCCAACATGGGAAACCCGGAGGAAGCTCCTGGCTCCTGGCTTTGGATCGGCGCAGCTCCGGCCATTGCAGCCAACTGGGGAGTGAACCATCGGATGGAAGACCCCCTCCCCCCCAGCCTCTCCTCTCTGTGTAACTCTGACTTTCAAATAAATAAATAAATCTTTATTATTTTTTTTTTACATATTTTCTTTTTTTAAAAATTTTTTTGACAGGCAGAGTGGACAGTGAGAGAGAGACAGAGAGAAAGGTCTTCTTTTTGCCATTGGTTCACCCTCCAATGGCCACCGTGGTGGGCGCACTGCGGCAGGTGCACCCCGCTGATCCGATGGCAGGAGCCAGGTGCTTCTCCTGGTCTCCCAGGGGGTGCAGGGCCCAAACACTTGGGCCATCCTCCACTGCACTCCCGGGCCACAGCAGAGAGCTGGCCTGGAAGAGGGGCAACCGGGACAGAATCCGGCGCCCTGACCGGGACTAGAACCCGGTGTGCTGGCGCCGCAAGGTGGAGGATTAGCCTGTTGAGCCACGGCGCCGGCCCTAAATAAATAAACCTTAAAAAAAATTACAAACAGTTTTTAAAAAAAAAAACTTGAGGAGAAAACAAACAAACAAAAAGCCAATCAGAACAGGGCACCTTGTGCAGTAACCCAGTGAGTGCTGCAGTCCAGAGTGACTGGAAGCTTCCACGGAAATAATAATTAATTTGGGGTCCTGTTCAGAACAGGAAAGGGGGTTCTGGGCCTGGGTAGACCCTGCAGCACTCACACCCTGGGCCCAGCACGCACCTCCTTTTGCCGTTTCCGCAGGATGACTTGCTGTCATTGAAGGTTGTGAGCCTGCTCCACCACCTCAGCATCAAAAGGGCCATCCAGGTCCTGCGCATCAACAACTTCGAACCCAACTGCCTGCGGAGGCGGCCCTCGGACGAGGTAGCGTCTCCCGGGGAAGCATGCGAGCACGCGCTTTCCACACTGTGTGTGTGTGGGGGGGGTGGGGGGGTGTTTTCCTCGTCTCCTAATCCACAGAGTGGAATCATCACTGTAAAGATGTCCTTTCCTAGAGCAGGAAGCTTGGAACTCTGTGGCACAAATTCCTTAAGAGAATTCGGGGGTGGGCGCTGGCGTGGTGGTTGAGACCCCCGCTAGGATGCGTGCATCCCCTATCAGAGGACCTGGGTTTGAGAGCTGCTGGTCCAGCGTCCTGCTGCTGTGTGCCCTGGGACACAGCAGGGACGGCTCAAGTACCTGGGACTCTGCCACTGCTGTGGGAGAGCCGGATTGAGTTACTGGTTCCCGGCTTCAGCTGCAGCTCTTGCAAAAAGTAGATCAGTAGATGGGGCTTCTCTGTTTTTGACCAGCTCCCTCTCTCCCTCTTCCTCCTTCCTCCCATTCTCTTTCTCAAATAAAGTGATTTTTAAAAAGGGAGAGATTGTGGATTGGCAAACACGTTTTAGCCTTCCTTGAGCCGTCCCGTGGGATGCCTGGTGGTGCTCCGCGGGGCAGAGGTTTTAGACAGAACCTGCAGGTTTAACGGAGAGGATCATGCAGGCCACTGAAGGTGGCGGTCGTTTGCTCCCACAGAACAGCATCACCCCCTCCGAGGTTCAGCAGTGGACCAACCATCGCGTGATGGAGTGGCTGCGCTCCGTGGACCTGGCGGAGTACGCCCCGAATCTCAGAGGCAGCGGCGTCCACGGCGGGCTCATGGTAAACTCGGCCTCCCCTTCAGCGTGGCTTCTCGGGGTGCTCCCTTAGTCTGAGGACCAGGATGTTCCAGGTTGGGTGTCCTTCATCCGGAACCCCGGATGCTGCAAAGAACAAAACTTTGTAAGAGCCTATGTGACACCACCAGTGGAAAATGCGACACCTGACCTTCACGGGACAGGTCACAGACAAAACACAGGTGCACTGAGAATGCTGTGTGAAGCTGCCTCCAGACTGTGTGTAGTGTCCCGTTGGCTCTTGAGCCTCCTCCCAGTGACAAGTTCTTAGCTTTACCCTTAGGGTTAAGTCCCAGGGAGCATGTGCCGAACTGTACATCTCCTCCCTCTCTTATTCCCACTCTTAATCTTAACAGGAATCCATTTTCAGTTGGATTAATACACCTAAGAATAATTCTGTGTTAATTAAAGAGTTCAACCACTGGTATCAAGGATTGGATTTAAAGCCATTTCTCTTCCGTGTTGAGTGACAGCTAGCCCCCGTCTGTCCTGTGATCGTGTTTTTAAAACCCCAGGAAGGTACAGATTGTGTGCCTGCATAGTCTGCAGTACCGCCTAAGAAGCCAACTCCCAGAGAAGCACTCTGATGCTGCAATCGCAGCAGCCCGGGTTTCAGAACCAGCTCACTCAGTGGCTCATAGTCCACGCCCCGTCCAGCCGCGGGCCGTGGGGGTTGCTGGAGATAACCTCAGGGCCAGAGCTTGGTGAACGAGACAGCGCAGCCCAAGCCCGGCGCTTTTACAGCTTGCTTCTCCCGCAGGTGCTCGAGCCGCGTTTCAACGTGGAAACCATGGCTCAGTTACTGAACATCCCACCCAACAAGACCCTGCTGCGCAGGCACCTGGCCACCCACTTCAACCTTCTGATCGGCGCCGAGGCCCAGCACCAGAAGCGAGACGCCATGGAGCTGCCGGACTACGTCCTGCTCACGGCCACTGCCAAAGTGAAGGTGGCCTCCGCCTTTGTTTCCTGACTGCCTGGGGCGAAGGCTCAGCTGTGCCTGCTGACCCGTGGTTCGCTGAGTGTTGTGCTAGGGTTGGAGGTTCAAGAGTAACGAAGGGAGCGTGTCCTTGAGGCTTCTGCTCGAGTCATTCCTTTTATGAGAGTTTTCAGTAACAAGGAGCACGACGCTAGCTTCCGTCGTTGCTATGTTGCCAATGCAGCAAGCCGGGGAGTGGGTTCCCATTGGTCCTGCTTCTCCCATCCTTTAGCCAGGGATACGAGGAAGCTGATTTCTGACCAGCCTCGACAGTTGGGAGTTGCTGCTGAAGAAATGACTCCTGGTAGAACAGCCGAGGACGCCGCTTTCCTAGTTCACGTGGATTTGTGGATCATCCCCGATTCACGTGGCTTTTTCTTAAGTTCCGTGCTGCATATGTTACCTCAGTCAGTTTAATGTGGAGATGGAGTTTGCCAGCCTCTGTAGAAAAACAAGGGAAGCTCAGAAAGTTCGTGGACAAATCAAACTAGAGAAGTGTATTTTTGTACCAAAAATTTTGAAACCTATGTGTCGTTTTTTCAAAATTCATATTTTCCATGAACTTTTTGAAGACCGTGTGCTGCGTTCTTTTTTTCTTTTTTTTACCTTCCCCCTTCCCACCCCATCTGCCTGAGCATCTTCTCTTTATTATATCCCTTTCTCTGTTAAAAGGCTGCTGGCAGTTGTTTGACCTGGTGGTTAAGGTACCTGTGTCTCACATCCCAGGACGTGGGTTCAGTACCCAGCTCTGGCTCCTGACTCTGGCTCCCTGCTAATGTGTGCCCGGGAGGCCACAGTGATGTCTCGGTAATTGGGTCCCTCCCAGTGGGTGAGACCTGGGTTGCAGGCCCAGCTCCTGGCTTATGGCCTTGCCCAACCCTGGCTGTTACAGGCTTTGGGGGAGTGATCCCATGTTTGGGAGGTAGCTCTGTCCCTCAGTCTGTCTGTCTCTCTCTATCACACCCTACCTCTCCCTCCCTTTGTCCCTGTGTCTCTCAATAAGTTTTTAAGAGTGTGACAGATTTGGAAACCTTTGAGAGAGGTGGTTCTGTTTAAATGCAGGCATCAGCCTGATCACCATTTCCATAACAGACAGTGTCAGGAGACTATCCAGGGTCCGAGATGGAGTTTCTGTTCCCAGTTAGCACTAAAGTTTTCTCTGCAAAAGACTGGAAATTCTTTTAGCAACAGCCAGTCCTGTTCATGGAAACAGAACAAGCGTATGGGACAGTGCAGCCTCGCCCACAGAGAAAACACAGTCAGAACCATTTGCTGTCATTGCAGTGGTTGTTTTGCTGGTTGCAAAACTTTGCATTAAGTCTTGTCTAATGAAAACTGGGGCTTCTGGCGTATTTTTCATGGTGACGAAATAGCTAACTGGTGTAAGAAGAGTAAGCTGTCTCTGCTGAGCTTTATAACAAGGGTCGTTTATCGCATTTGGGTGCATGATTCATTTGCCTAGGGTGTGCTTGTTTTTTTGTGGGACTTTTTTTTCTTTATTTTTTTCATGTAATGTAATGTACTACAAAGAGAACATGTTCACTGTATTTCATAGATACAGTTGTAAGAACATAATGATATTTTCTTCTTCCCTCCTTCCCTCGCCCTCCCTTTCTTTCTCTCTCTTAGTTTTTGAGACAACATCTTTTTAATTTACATTATACTCAAAGGCTAAATGCTTGCTTTTGCTTTTTGTTACTCAAATTTAATCATCTGTTCATTTTTCTCTGTGACAAGGCAAATAATTATCCCCGTTACCGGTATTTTTGTCATGTGAACTCTCTCAGATATCCGGGTTTTTGTTTGATTTTTCCCTTTACAGCCAAAGAAACTTACCTTCAGCAATTTTGGGAACCTGAGAAAGAAGAAGCAGGAAGATGGGGAAGAATATGTTTGTCCGATGGAGTTGGGACAGGTGTCGGGAAGTACATCCAAGAAAGGATTTAAACCTGGTCTGGACATGCGTCTCTACGACGAGGACGACCTGGACCGGCTAGAGCAGGTGAGTGCGGCTCCAGGTGAGTCTCTCAAAGCGGCTCCAGCGTCCCGGTCTGAAGGGAAGGCTGCACGTGTGTGTACTGATCCAGGGCCCAAAAGTCAGGAGAATAAAATAACAATAATAAACGCTTGGATTGTTGGTGGCAGTCCAGGGACTCTCTAAGCACTTAATGTAGGATGTTCACGGAACTCTGAAAAGCCAGGGAGTATCATTAACTGAGACGCTGAGGTAGGTAACTTACCCCAGGGCTCTAACCTACCCAGCTGGCTCCAAGCCTGTGCTATTGAGATGAACGGCCCATGTTGTACCAGCTCTGGGTTAAGGAAGTGTATGCAGCCGGTGCCGCGGCTCGCTAGGCTAATCCTCCGCCTTGCGGCGCCAGCACACGGGGTTCTAGTCCCGGTTGGGGCACCAGATTCTATCCTGGTTGCCCCTCTTCCATGTCAGCTCTCTGCTGTGGCCAGGGAGTGCAGTGGAGGATGGCCCAAGTGCTTGGGCCCTGCAGCCCATGGGGAGACCAGGAGAAGCACCTGGCTCCTGCCTTTGGATCAGCATGGTGCGCTGGCCGCAGCACACTGGCTGCGGCAGTCATTGGAGGGTGAACCAACAGCAAAGGAAGACCTTTCTCTCTGTCTCTCTCTCTCTCACTGTCCACTCTGCCTGTCAAAAAAAAAAAAAAAAAAGGAAGTGTATGCGTTAAAACAAATCATTTGGGCAGGTGTTTGGCCTACAGCTTGAGACACCAGTCGGTACCCTCATATGCACTTTGTGGTACCTGAAGTCAACCCCTGATTCCAGCTTCCTGCTAATGAGGACCCTGGAAGGCAGTGGGGATGGCATAGGTAGCTGGGCTGCTGTCACCCCCATGGGAGATCTGGATGGATGGTAATCCTGGCTCTCAGCTTCAGTGTAGCTGAGTCCCAGCCCCCAGGGGCTGGCTTCTGGGGAGTAAACCAGCAAATGAAATTCTCTCTCTCTGTCTCTCTGTCTGCCTCTCAAATGAATAGAACTTTCCGGAGAGCTCAGGACGGGACAGCTTGCCTCCCACTCCGTGACCCTTGGCCGCCCCATCAGTGCGGTGGTGAGATGCGGCAGTGCCCTGCTTCTCCCAGGTTCTCCCTGCCCTTCACAGCCACGAGAGGGGGCCGTCTGTCGGCCGCTCGCCCATGAACACCGCTGGCCTTGTTTCTTCTCGAGTTCTGTTCGTCTCCCTGGACCTCCCTTCCATGTCAGGAAGCGGGTCTCTCACATTTCGGTCTGTTCTTCACAGATGGAAGATTCCGAAGGGACGGTCAGACAGATTGGTGCATTCTCCGAGGGCATCAACAACCTGACGGTGAGTCTATGTTATTCCTGAAACACCTATTACAGTGCCGCTGGGGGCTGCGTGTGTGCTGGGGCGGGGGTGCGGCTCTGCCTGACTCCCCGTCCCTGTGTTCCTCAGCACATGCTCAAGGAGGATGACATGTTCAAAGATTTCGCCGCCTGCTCACCGAGCACCAGCATCACGGACGAAGACTCCAATGTCTGACCGTGGCACGGGAGCCCTCAGCCTCGCGCCCACCTTAGCCCTCCCACGCTCTCAGTGCACGCAGCAGGCGGCAGCGTCTGTGCACTCGATCGTTCATCCACTGCCCCTCGGGAAGAGGACGTGGAAAGTGGGGGAGATGCACCTGTTGGCGTTAGCACACCAACAAGAGGGATACCACCAGTGAATGAGCGTCTGCTTGCTTTGCCCCTATTTAATGTAAAAACCTGTGATTTATTATATTTAAGGCGTTGCATTTGCGCTGCGGATTTTGCCATGGCATTTCCACTCATACACCCCGGGACGCAGGTTCTGTGAAGCGGTGACCGGGACGTGGGCCCTTTCGTCACGTCTCAGGATTTTGCTGTAGCCAACCGAACAGGACGCGCTGTGCCTGCGAACTCCACTGTGGCATCTCTTCACGCAGTCGGCGTGCCCACCAGATGCCAGCCACACCTCCACTTGGCTCTTTTTGTCTTATTTTTTATATATTTTTCTAAATATCTGTGTATATATACGGCACATAGAAAAATAGAAGTTTTATTTTGTGACATAAGGAAGATGGTGATAAGATCACATTTTAAAGCAAAAACAGAAACAGAAACAAAAAAAAAAAAAATAGCAATCCACATGTTCCTGTTCCAGCTGGTTCCAGAGAGATCCGAATGCTCTTTCGGCGCAACCGAATTTTAACCAACTTGATCCATCAGGCTTATATATAAAGTATTTTATATAGAGATGCATGTATAAAAAGTATTTTATATATCTAAATGCGTATATATAAAGTGGCCCTCCTCTGACACAGCAGGACGGTGTGGACAGTTGAACATCATCCTGAACCTGGGATCCTTTTACCTCCTGAGGAGGACAGCAAGGGAATTGATGCACTATTAACTCCAACACATTCAGAATCACTCTCCCTCCCCACCCCGCCCCCGACAAGATTTGTAGAAATAATTTCTAAAGAAACCAGAAACAAAGCCGAAACCATGACAGTATTAGGTGTCTTATTTTGCTTCTTCGCCCAAGACACCCTCACATCAGAATACTAACGTGAGCCTAAACATGCCACCTTGTGCGATCAGCAGGTGGGGCCTTCTGGAAGACTGCGTCTCTGTCTGGACAGCTTGTTTCGGCCAGAGTTCCAAAAACTCTGAGATGCCAACAGTAGTTTTACGGTGGCTGCTTTGTACAGATGAAATGCAGTGCGTGTTTGTGGCACAGGCACACGGCAGTGGGGAGCTACCGCGAACACTGTGACTCCATGTAATACGTTCTTCTAGGGGTCTTGGGAAGAATCTTCTACTCTTTATGCAGTGCTACCTAATTCCTGGTTACAGCCAACCCCGGAAAAGGCAGGATTCCACAAACGGGAGTGGAGGAGCAGTTCCGTGTATGTCAGGGAACTCTGGTTATGAATTGTATTGACTAGCAATGGTGTCGTCTCAGAAGCTGTCAGCAGCTGACTAAGCCATTTCTCAAGGAACCTGTAGCACTAGCCGACTATTTATTTGTAGCACCAGTGATTTGATGCTAACGGTGATCTCCTTTGAACTCTGCCGTTCACGAGCTGGTAACTCGGACCCTCACTGTCATTTGGGTTTTATTTGGATGTGAATATGTCACCATTGGAAAACTCCCTTCTTATCAGAACCCTGCTGAAAATACCTGGACACTGTTACAGATGCCAAATATTCTTTGTTCCGGACAATACAGCATCATTGATGATGTGTGGGAAAGTTTTTGATGATATATTTTATTTACAAAATATTATATACTGCTGGCATTACCATGTGAAAGGAAATAAAGTCAATTGATAATTGCCTTGCATTTTTCTTGATTTAACTTTCCTGTGTCCAGAATAACAGATAGACTGTTTCTGATATGAAAAACAGAAAGTCAGTGTCATGTATGAATGGCCATGGATTTGACTGAGGCTTATCTCAAGTGTGTGCACATCTGAGGTCTTTGTATGAAAGGAAACTTAGGCACCTGAGCTGGGGGAGGAGGAATCCCAGCAGAAGGAATATAGGAAGCAGAAATGATTCTCTTAAAAAATTGAGGAAATTATTTACAGAAGGAAAGATGTATGTGGGTCTTTAAGAACTAACATTCCATCTATTAATTTAAAATTTGGAAAGAGCAAACATCTCTTGGAAGATGAGTAAAGTGATCGTGACCTGGACAAGAACAGATGTTTTGTGCCACAAGTTACTATCTCTATCCGAACAGACCAGCAGGAAAATGAGAGACTAACACACCCAGTAGGCAAACAGGGTGGCCCCGGGTGTTTGTTCAGGCTGTATATATGCATAGCTGCACTGAGTCAGCTGTCGAGTTAGCAACCCGTGAGCCTAGAAGCAGTGACTTCACTCCCGAGCCGGATCGGGGTTCACATGTTTGATTGTTGGGAGCTGTGTTGACGGGGTGCAGACAAAATGGGGCAGAAACCCTCGCAACAGCCGGCCCAGCAGGACGGCAAGGAGGCGCCCCGCGTCTGTGACGTGGTCAGTGAAGCCGTGGTCCATGCTGCCCGGAAACTGCAGGAGTACCTGGGATTTGAATATCCACTGAGTAAGCTCTGCCCGGCCGTGGAAACCCTCAATGAGATCTTCTTAATCCACTTCATCACCTTCTGCCAGGAGCACGGAGTTGGGGAGTGGCTTACCACCAGCAAGATGACCAAGCACCAAGCCCTGCTGTTTGGGGCCGACTGGATCTGGACCTTCTGGGGATCCGACAAGCAGGTGAAGCTTCAGCTGGCCGTGCAGACGCTGCACATGGCCTCTCTTCCTCTGCTGGAGCCCCCGCTCTGCGACCTCTCCCACCCAGAGTCAACGCCCGAGGAGTCCCCGGGGAAGAGAAACCGCTTTCAGAAGCTGCACGAGTTCTGTACGTTGATAGGCGAGGATTGTCTGGGCCTCTTTCTTGTCTTTGGTGTCCCTGGGAAGCCACAGGATGTCAGAGGGGTGATCCTGGACAGTGTCACGAGTGAGATGGCTGGGAGCCACCTGCCGGGCCGGGAGGCCGTGGTCCGGTTCGTCCTGGACACGGAAGAGTGTGTCCCCATCAGACAGCTGCTTGGGAACTGCCTGAGTACGAAAGACGGGCTGAGAGAGGTGGGCAAGGCTTACGTCAGCATCCTCTGAACGGCGTGTGTGCGACAGACCTGGCCTGGTGGGTGGAAAGAGGCATGTGTTGTGTTCTAAGAAGCTCATTTGTGGGTGGCATTCTGGCATGGGACCTTTTTTATTTTTACCCTCTCTGATGGACAGTGGTTGTCTGGGCCACAGCATGTCATAGTTTGTGAAGAGAAAAGAACCCTGGCTGCCTTTCAGGAAGATTGCTAATTGAATCTTTCACCCAGGTCTTCCATAAGAAAGTGGAAGGGGAGGATAATAAAGTCATGTTGAAAGTGTGATTTGAAAAGAAAAAAAAAGCTTTGTCCTTCTTGGAAATGGTTAAGTCTAGCATTAAAAAGTGTGAAATGTGTTTTCACTGCTGTTGGTGGGAGGTGAGCAGGGACAGTGGTAGGAGAGGCTACAGAGTAGGTTTCATTCCATTGATGATGCCACTTTATTTTATTTGGAAGTTAGAGAGAGAGAGATCTTCCACCCACTGGGACACTCCCCAGCCAGGAGCCAGGAGCTTCTTCCAGGTCTCCCACGTGGGTAGCAGGGGCCCAGACACTTGGGCCGTCTTCCACTGCTTTTCCCAGGCCACCAGCAGCGAGCTGGATTGGAAGTGGAGCAGCTGGGACATGAACCGGCACCCATGTGAGATGTTGGCGTCACACGCAGAGGCTTTACGCTGCACCACAACACAAGCCAAAGATCCCACTTTCTACTCCGGACTTATAAGTAAGCTTCACACCACTCTTTCCCTCTAAGTCTCCCTCACTCCTGCCTCCTCCCGTGTTGCTTTCTCTGCAAAGATGGGACATTGGTGGCATTTACTTGGGAATCCACTTGTGTCAGCTTTACCTATAATTTTAGAACAGTCACCCAGAAAACAACTGCTTGTAGCAATAGTTGGTGTTCATTTAGCATCTGTAATATTCACACATAACGACCATTTTTGCTTAAAAACCTGTGTGGAATTTAGCAGTTCAAAGAGGAATCACCAGTATTTCTTAAACTGCTAGGGCAGGCCATGGGCTTCCCGTGTACGACCATGGCTTACGTATCCCTCCAAAACTTGAAGAGGTGTTTGTTTCTACTTGACACAGCAGAGAGGCTAAATCATTCCTAAGGCAATTATGTGGCTTGTAACCAAAAGCGGGGTCTGTCCAGTTACAAAACCCATCTCTTTTCTTGGGTCACTTAGAGAAAATTCTTTGACACTGATCTTCTGTAGTTACTGAGACGGCAGAGCTGTGCACCTGCCAAGTATCGGGCTGGTCGCTGTTGCTTGTTCTCTCATGTCTTGGCCTTAGTCTCCTGTTGAATCTCTTGACGGTAAACAGCTTGTTCATAGGGGTGCAGCTGTTTCAAAACATGGGCCAAATCTAAAATGCACCCAAACTCTTAAAACACTTGTTGGGGCACGTGGTGCAGTGGTTAAGCCGCTGCTTGGGACACCTTTGTCGCTGTGTCAGAGCCTGCCTTTGATTCCTGGCTCAGCTCCCTGCTGTTGCAACCCTGGGAGGCAGCAGGTGATGGCCCAAGTAGCTGCGTGTCTGCCAGCCAGGTGGGAGACTTCGATGGGATTCCTGGCTCCTGCTCCTGGCTTTGGCCTCACCCAGTCCTGGCTGTTGTAGGCATTTGAGGCGTGAATCAGAGGATGTTATTAAAAAATAACAATGACATTTTCTGTTTCTGCTATCTTTCCATGGCCTTGGCACATGATGTATTTTGGAATTTTCCAGTTCCTGTGTGGCTGAATTAAGACAGCATGTGGGCAATACAGTATTGTCTGCTGTAGTACAACCTTAGCTGGCTGCTCTTGAAGTTAAGAAATACATTTGTTGCTGTGATGCGTGTGACAAATTGTGGCAGGCACTCTTGTGTTTTCTGTGCCACGTCCCTTTTAAAATGCTGATTGCAAGCCACTAGATGAACGTCAGGACCACTAACAGGTCCCAGACGAGAGCTGTAAAATCCGTGTTGCTGAGGGAAGGTGGGGTCCCGGTCCCCCTGTGTGTGCTTGTCAAGTCTTGTGCTGAGAGTTCTCTGATCCCCGACACCCACCGTCCCCCTTCTCTGCCATGCTCTGGGCTCCCCTGCCCTCTTGCTCCCAGCCAGCAGTGCTCAGGGGAGCAGACCACATCCGAGGGAGGAGATCAGGATTCTGACCAGCTCTCTCCCTGCTGCACCACTGTTGGTTTGGACAGTTCCCTGCCATTTTCCTGACGGTGGCTGATCCCCTTGACCCTGGCCTGTGCAGGCATCATCTCTCCTCCACTGAGCCTTTTGGAGGGTGCCAATTGATTTCTTCTGGAGCAACAGCCACACTGAAATCAAGAAGACCCGCAGTGCCCAGGACAGCCACCTAGATCCACTCTGATTCTTCCTCCATTCCAATATACAGGAGCCGAGGGCGTGTCACTGACTCCAGCCTAAATTTTTCCTGATGAGCCGGTGCCCGTTCTATGCTCTGAGCCCGGCAATCAGATTTAAATAGGCCTCCCAGCAGTAAGGAGCTGCAGCCCCCAGACCCTTGCTCATCACCTCCACCATGGTACCAGTCACATCTTCCTGACCACGATGAAATGCCTCAGGCAACTTTCTCTACAGGGTTGCATTGAATTGCTTAGAGGGAGGTTCAAGTCCGGGATGGAGTGGCCATGGCCACGTTGTGTTGGCCTCTGCTGAGGGTGGTGGTTGGTGGTGGCAGAGCCCCTACTGAAGAGGGGCATGTGAGCCAGGAGAGGGAGAGAGGGAGAGACCAGCTCAGGCTTCTGCAACAACACCAGCAAACCAGGAGTCTCCAGCCACCGCACGCACAACGGTTCCATCACCACCCAGCAGTGCCACTCTGGGGACGAAGCTTTTAACACGTGAGCATTTAGGGGCTGCCCAAACCAATGTCCAAACCATAGCAGCACCCTGAGCAGGCCTGGGGGAGCCAGAGGAAGGGAGCTGCCATCCCCGGAGGCCAGTGCTGTGGTGCAGTGGATTAAGTCTCCGCCTGCAACCCCAGCATCCCACATGGGTGGCAGCTTAATGTGCTCCGCTTTCAATCCAGATCCCTGCTTCTGCACTGGGGAAAGCAGTGGAAGATGGCCCAAGTACATGGACCCCTGCACCCACGTGGGAGATTCAGATGGAGCTCCTGGCTTCAGCCTGGCCCAGCCCCAGCCATTGTGGCCATTTGTGGAGTGATCCAGCAGATGGAAGATAATGCTGTGTGTGTGTGTGTGTGTGTGTGTGTGTGTGTGTGTGAGTCCCCCTCTCTGTAACTTTGCCTTTCAAAAAACAGTAAGTTTAAAAAAAAAAAAAAAGAAGAAGGAAGGAAGGAATGTAGGAATGTAGGAATGTAGCATCTCCAGCCTTTGGTTTCCCTCCTGCTAATGCTCATTCAGCCCCGGCCCCTCCTTGCAGAAGATGGATTGAGACAGCACATGTTGGATCAGAGTATTATTCTGTCTCTGTCTCTCTCTCTCTCTCTCTCTAATTCTTCCCCTCACCCTTCCCCACCTTCACACCAAGTACATTGTTAAAACTTCATGTTAGGGGTTCTGGAAAGGAAAAGCATGAGTAAAGGGTTAGAGGGTAAAGGGGGTGTTCTTTTATCTGGGGTGGTGAAGGGAGGCTCAGCGAGGAGGGGGCACGTGGCCAGCGAGCCCACTGGGGAGTGCGGCATTGGGGAATGATGCTCCAGGCACAGGGAGCTGCAGGGGTGGGGGGAGGGGCCTGAGAGGCCAGCAGCTCTGTCCTGCTGAAGAAGCAAGCACAGGAGGTGGCCGTGGATGGAGCTGAGCACACCCCGGAGAGTGGGAGGAGATGTCTGGAGACACTGCCAATAACAGTTCGAGCTGGTCCCACTGGGAGGCCACAGTAAGAACTCTGGATTTTATTCTCAGCAATAGGAGGAGCTGGTGCCTTGGTCTGACACACACCTCACTTGAGGGCTGGATGGAGACTGGATGTGGAGGGGGAAGAGGACAAGAAGAGCCAGACTGGCAGCTCGGAGGGAGAAGAGGGTGGCCAGGACCAGGGAGGTAGGGCACAAGGGGGAGGAGGTGCAAGGGAGGATGTGGTTGAAGGGAAGGCACAATGTGTTGCTGATGGTTGGTGGGCGGGATGTGAACCATGCCACAGGTATGCACAGAGGGCTAAGCTGCACCTGTGACATGAGCATCCCATGTGAGCAGCAGTTCCTGTCCCGGCCACTCCACTTCTCATCTAGTTCCCTGTTAATGTGCCTGGGAAAGTGGTAGGAGATGGGCCGGGTGCCTGGTCCCATCTGGAGGCCCACATAGAGTTCCAGGCTCCCGATTTGGGCATAAAAAGATGTATCCTGTCATATGCAACAGTGTGGAGGAACCTAGAAGATGTTAACTGACATAAGCCAGTTTTATAAAGACAAATCACCTCTGACCCAAAACCTACTGCCTGAAGTTTGCTGTTTATCCTTCTAGAACTTGTACTGTGCGTTAAAAGGCCCGTGTGTCTTCAGTGGTATTTTGTATTATATTTTTATATAATATAGTTAACCTGTACTGTTTGGTAGGTATTTGCATTGCGATGTCCATCTCTGAAACCTGGGCATCTGCATATTGCTTGTGAACTTGGTAAACAGACTCTACTGTATTTTGTCCACCCAGGTATTTTTTTAAGATTTATTTATTTATTTATTTATTTTAATTTGGAAGAGGTACACAGAGAGAAGGAGAGAGAGAGAGAGAGAGAGATTGAGATCGAGATCTTCCATTGGCTGGTTCATTCCCCAAATGGCTGAAATGGCCAGGGGTGTGCCAAGCTGAAGCCAGGAACCTATGGGGATGCAGGGGCCCAAGAACTTGGACCATCTTCCGCTGCTTTCCCAGGTGCATTACCAGGGAGCTGGATCAGAAGTGGAGCAGCCAGGACTCTAATCAGTGCCAATATGGGATGCCCACATCACAGGCAGAGCCTTAACTCGCTACGCCACAGCACTGGCTGCTCCACACAGTTTTTATATGGAAGTTAGTTTTATATGGAAGTTAGTTTTATATGGAAGTTAGCTCTCATTGGATTGATCCAGGATTTATATAGAGTAAAAACCCACTGTATGCAAGCTTAATATTTACCAACTGTTCTACCTAGAACACACTACATAATTTGCAGGGCCCAGTGAAAACTGAAGTTGTGGAGCCACTTGTTCAAAACACGTTAAGAAGTTTTAGACAGGGATAGTAGAGTGCTAAGCCAAAGGGCCCTTCCAAGTGCAGCCTGGCTTCTATGCTGTGCTCAATTATTTAATCATAAAGGTCTAAGGAAAGACTCTTACCATGAGTGAGATCCTTTCCAAGTGGAAAATTGTGTAACTTAGTAACCATTATACACAAGATAGTACATACTTCACTATTAACAACAACAACAACAAACCCTTTATTTATTTATTTGAAAAGTAAGAGAATCTTCCATGTATTGGTTCAGTTATCAAATGGCCACAATGGCTGGGGTAGTCCAGGTTGAAACAGAACTGTGGAACTCCATCCAGGTCTCTTATACGGGAGGCAGGGGCCCAAGAACTTGTGCCATCTTCTGCTGCTTTCCCTGGCACAGTAGGGAGCTGGATTGGAAGCAGAGCAGCTGGGACTCGAACCTGTACCCTCATATGGGATGCCTGCATCGCAGGAGGTGGCTTAACCTCCTCCACCATGATGCAGACTCTGTTTCACTGTTTTACTGCATAAAATAGGTATTATTGCCTATTGATGGAGTTAAAATGAGTTTTAACCATGTAACATAGAACTCAATTTACCGTAATTGATGCCAGCGAAAACGTACAAAGTATTTTTCTGGCTCTTCTGGTTTGGGTCCTCTCTCTTCACTGTCATTTTGGGGCGAGTTAAAATAAAAGACCCAGAGCATAACAGGGTAGAATGGGGAGCTAAGTTTCTCAACTTGTTCAGAAACGGATAATTGTCTGAACAATGACTATAAAATTTTTGTCACTAAATTTCTGTGATATTGGGCTTCCACTTTATCTGCTAAAAGACATCAACTTGAGAGAGAGACTGAGGCTGTGACACGGGCCCTACGTAACTGCAGTGGCCAATATTTGTGCTACGTCTTCTGACACACATTCCCTAAATCTCAGTCGTTCTGGGAGCATGTTGTTGCTCTGAGAGGCAACGTCGGCCGTCCCAAGAGCCCAAACTCACACCCCACATCATGTGGCAGCACAGGCCATGCTTTCCATCTTAGGTAAAGAGGAGAGGGGAGAACACCGGGTGAAGGCAGGCGTGGGTGTAAGGCATCTAGCAGACTCCGAATGCCAAGCATTGTTGGCAACCGTTGGAGGCTGGGGGCCGGGCGGGGAACAGATTCTGTCAAAACCCTCAGCAGGATCCAGCCCTGCGCACACTGGGGTTTCAGAGCGGTGGTCCTCAGCATGGTGAGAACACAGATTCTGATAAATCCCCCAGCCTGTGGGATGTTGGTGCAGCTGCCCCAAGTACACTGTGTTCTGCACTCTGGCTGTAACAGGAAGGGAAGCGGCCCTGAGATGAGGATGGTGGTTACTGCAGATGCTTGGCGGTCTCATGCCCCTTTCCTGCCTCGTGCCCACAAACACCCATGGCACACGAAATGCTGGTGGCCAGAATACCGCGGAACACCTGCTCCACTGGGTGTATGCTCGCCAGGAGTCAGCTGTGTGTACTCCTGGCTGCCATTACCCTTCTATACTTAGTTTTAAAAAACAGGTGATGATTTTATTAAGGGTTGTGTGTTAACCCATCCTAGGGCTGAAAGTACGGGTTATGAGGGATGCACATTGGTTTCCAGACCCTGATGAGTTCGGACGCTTTGCAATTGTGGTCTGATCAAACTACCCAAACCCCTGATAGCAGTTCAGGACACGACACACGGACACACGGTGCCCACCGCGTGCCGATGCTGTACCAGATGCTGTCCACTGACATCACACAGTCCCGAAAGGGTGAAGCTAAGCTTTCAACTCAAGCCTGCTGCCTCTCTGCCCTTAGATCACTAGCTGGAGATGTTTGTTTCCAACCCAAGAAAGTGTGAAAAAGCAGCAATTGAAAGAACCTGCACCTTGGGGCGGGCCTTCTGAGCCTTGGAGCGCCTAAGGGTGCACCCTAACCACACACGCCTGGCCTCCCTCAGCCACATTAACCTGTCCCCGTGGACCCATTTGCAAGCGTCTTTGCCCGGGGTAAGCCCAATACCTCGCCCCCCCACCCCACCCAGTTATCTTTTTTGTTCTCTTTTCCCGAAGCCTTTCTATTTCCGGGATTCCGCCCCACGTTTGACCCAACCCGGGCGCTCAAGACCCAGGAGCCTCCAGTTTCTCCACGCTGGGGGCGGGGCCAGAGGGTGCACGCATGCGCCTTGCGGCCCCAAGCTCGCGCCCTGACGCCGGGCGGCGCGTGTCCCCTGCGGCTTGCCGTCCTCGCAGCCATGGCGGCCGCCGCCTTCCTGGCGTGTGTGGCCAGGCAGCCGGGGGCCGGGGTTCTGCGAGCCTTCTCCACCGCCGTGTCGCCGACCACTCGTGCCCCAGGACCTAGCCCGCGTGAGTGTTTGGCCCTCCGCCTCCAGGCTTTGGGCGAAGGGACAGAGCGGAATACCGGGCCCGTGATGGCGGCCGCCGCGGCGAGGCCGGTGGGGCCGGGTGGGGCCGGCCTCTGCGCCCACGTTCCTAGCCGCCGGCCTCCTCGGGTCCTCCAGGCGCCTGCTCCCCTGCCCCTGGCCCGCACTTCCTGCCTTGGCGCACGCGCGGGTCTCACTGTCGTCCCCCGTGATGTTTGTCGGGCAGTGTGGGGCCCCCGGGGTCCCCCGAGCGCGAAGGGAGGCCCGCGGACCGCGGCTGTGCGTTGCAGGCCAGCCCCTGGGGACTCCGGGTCTGCGGCCGGAGCTGAGGTGACCTTCACGGGGCAGGGGCCGCGGGGGTGAACCTGGCGGCGGAGGCGGGCTTAGCAGGGGAGAAGCACTCGCAGTCCGAGAGTCGCCGTGTGGAAGTGAGGAGGAGTGAGGAGGGGACAGCAGTGGCCGAGGGGGTCCTGTCCCCCGGGGCATCCGCCTGCCTCCGGCATCGCTCTCATCTACGGGGGCTGCGCGGTCCCCCACGCCCTTGACTGGCTTCCAGAAAGAATTCAGGAACAACAGTAGCCTTGAGACAGCCAAGACTCAGCTGCTCGGAGGGCAGCGGCCCGGTCTCTGCCCCGTGTTCAGGGTTCCTCGGGTCGTTTCTCGTCCATTCTAATAAGGGGAGGAGTATGCGTGGTTTTGCCCTCTCTGTCCTTATGGGGGGCCGTGTCGCCCGTCGTCACCGCTGCTGGTAGGCGTGTCATTTAGTGTAGGTCATCCAGGTCAGCCTTGGCCCCGTGCTGATCTGTCTTCAGAGCAAGAGGAGCCAGAGTCACCTGCAGGTGCTGAGGCAGCAGGACTACCCCAGGGGGCTCCGCTGCTGCCCCTTGCCCACTGCTCTCAGCTGCGGTTACTGCTCTCTCAATGCTCAGCAGAGTGAAATGTTCAAAGTGCACATCTTGCCTTGCCCCGCTGCCTTGCTCACAATCTACAACTGGCTTCCTGTTACTTTACAATACGTTATCAATTCTTTAATGCATCATCGTGGCTCTTCATGGTCTTAACACTTGCCTATTTTACGTTTTTCGTTCATATATTTTTTAAAGATTTCAGTTTATTATTTATTTGAGAGATAGCATTAGAGACAGAAAGGGAAAGAGGGAGGTCTTCCATGCACTGGTTCACTCCCAGATGGCCACAAAAGCCAGAGCTGAGCTGATCTGAAGCCAGGAGCCAGGAGCTTCTTCCAGGTCTCCCACGTGGGTTCAGGGGCCCAAGGACTTGGGCCATCTTCTGCTTTCCCAGGCCATAGCAGAGAGCTGGATTGGAAGAGGAGCAGCTGGGACACGAACCAGTGTCCATATGAGAGTCTGGCACTGAAGGTGGAGGCTTAGCCCGCTGTGCCACAGCGCCAGCCCTCTGAAATACACCTGCTAATGTGTGTTAGGGGATACAACAGGGTCCCTGACCTGGTGAAGTTTGCATTGTTTTGGGGAAGTCAGAGTATAAACAAGTAAACAACTAAGTAAACATCAGGTAGTGTTTAGTGATGGGAAGAAATATGAAGCAGAGTGTTGACAACAGTGGGTCAGAGACTGGGTGGGCTGAATGGCAGAGTGACCTCTTGGAGTAAGTGACGTTTGAGGGCCAGAGCCGTGGTTAGGGAAGGCATTGTCAGTGCAGGGCACTGAAAGCTCCAAGGCCTCAAGGTGAGGTTTGGGAGCCCAGAACAGACAGAAGGCCGAGCTGAGTGGAGCCAAGTGAGCAAGGGGAGCATGGATGGCGCAGGACATCAGGGAGTTCAGTAATGGCCTGGCCTTGTCAGGCTCGTAGGCATTCTGCCTTGGCTTTGGTTTTATTGTGAGTTTAGGATCACCTGGGGAGGCTTTGAACAGGAAAGTGTGAATTTGACTTTAAAAGATGGGTGGCTGCTGTGTGGAGCACTGAGTGTTGGGGTACGGGGTGGGGGAAGGCCAGGGATCTGTCTGGGGGCTGTTGCAGTGGTCCAGTGAGACGATGGTGACTTGGATGGGGGTAAGAGTGAAGAAGGTGAAGGTAGTGTGGCTGGACAGGGGCATACTTGAAGGTGTGTCTGTTAGGGTTTACCCAGGGATTTGATGTGAGACTAGGACAGACCCCAAGAATGCCTGTTAGATTTTATCCTAGCAGCTGGGTGCGGAGCTGTGCCATGTCCAGGGGCTAGGAGGAGCCGAGGAAGGAAGCGAGAGCCCTGCCTGGTGGACTCACGGTTAGGAGGTGTGCTACCTGCCCCTCTTTGCTGCTGTTGTCAGTTTTAGCCGTGTTGAATTCACATACTGCCTTTGCTTTTCCATGTTCTCTTGTGCCCTGCGAACTTTCTCCCTTGCCTGTCCCTGTGGGTACCTCTTGCTCATTCTTTAGGTGTCGGCTTAAGATTCACTCCTTCACAGAGGTTTTCCCTGGCTGTGTTTGGGTTCTCTAGAGAGAATCAGAGACATGAGCATGGCAGTGTGACTGCAGTGCTGGTGCCGGTCCCCAGGTCCAAAGGCTGGAGAAACCAGGGTTCTGCTGTCCGAGGCAGGAGGAGAAATGTGTCCCAGCTCCTGGAGAGAGCGTGCAGGTCTCCTTTCCTCTGCCTTTTTGTTCTGTTTGGGGCCTAGGCCTCCTGGGTGGTGCCCACCCTCGTTGGGGGAGCGTCTTGCTCACTTGGTCCAGCTATGCACTTAGCAGTCTTCTCTGGAAACACCTCACAGATGCACCCAGACATGACGTGTTCCCAGCTCCCAGGGCATCCCCAGATCCAGGTTGACTGTCACACCAGCTAATAGAAATGGTCAGTTCCCTGCTCTCTGTGATACTGTTCATTGAAATGACTTGTTCAAAAGTTGCGTGATTTGACAGGCTGCATTCTTTGGGAGCAAGGACTGATGGATCGCTAGTTTCTAATACGCAGCATCACTGTTTTTGAATGAATGAGTGAACGTTGTGGGATACACAGGGATTTCTCAGAGGAAGAGTTGGGAGGAGAAAGGGATAGGAACCAGGCCGTTGGAGGGGAAGTATGTTCCCAGCAGAGGGACAGGAAATCCGAGAAGGACTAAAGGACAGGGTACTGGAAGTTGGTTGTAGCTGTGGAGCCTTCCGTGTAAAGGAGGAAGATAGACAGGAGGTTCAGAGTCTGAACTTGACTTTGCTGTGCGGATGCCAATTTAACCCCTCGCTCCCTAGTCCTTGACTTACTCTGACATTTCCAAATATTTTTGTGTTACAGACCACTCAGAGTGTTGTCTACAATAATGAAAGAAATATACACAAATAAAGGCATCTTTCCCAATATTTTATAGCAAAATGAGACTGTTTGCTGCCAAGTGTGAGATTTTTCTCTGCTTTAAATGGGGCTGCCATCGTGGCATAGTGGGTAGAGCTGCCGCCTACAACACCAGCATCCCATATGGCACCAGTTGGCATCAGTTCCATTTCTGATCCAGCTCTCTGCTAACGGTCTGGAAAAGCAGCAGAAGGTGGTCCAAGTGCTTGAGCCCCTGCACCCATGAGGGAGATCTGGAAGAAGCTCTTAGCTCCTGGCTTTGGCATGGTCTAGCCCTGGCCTTTGTGGACATCTGGGAAGTGAACCAGTGGATGGGAGATCTCTCCCTTTCTGTAACTCTGATTTTCAAACGAGTAAATCTTATTTTTTTAATGAGATGATGAGATATATTTAGCATAGTACCTGCATGTGGAAGTGCAGGCATCCTTAGAGCTGTTATTTCACTGTGTTGCATTATTTGGAGAGTCATGAGAAGATATTTTTTATTTTTTTGAAAGTTTATTTATTGACTTGAAAAGCGGAGTTACAGATCAAGATTTATTTATTTTTTAAAGATTTATTTGTTTATTTGAAAGTCAGAGGTAGAGGCAGAGGGAGAGAGAGAAGTGAGTCTTCCATCTGCTGGTTTGTTCCCCAAATTGCTGCAATGGCCAGAGCTGGGCCAGTCTGAAGCTGGAGGCCAGGAGCCCGATGCAGGTGCAAGGACTCAAGCGCTTGTGCCGTCTTCTGCTGGTTTCCCAGGCCATAGCAGAGAGCTGGATCAGAAGTGGGGCAGCTGGGACTCCAACCGGCGCCCACACGGGATGCCAGCACTGCAGGCGACGGCTTTACTTGCTCCGCCACAGTGCTGGCCCCGAGATAATATTTTAAAAGGTATTTACTGTGTATTAGTAATCTGGTCTCTTCTTCAGTCATATGACTTGTTCGGAGTGGCTGTGATTTTTGTTACTGGTGTAAACATTGGCAGCTCTTACATACAACAGAGAAGGAAAAACTAAAATGTTTTTGACAGTTCATTAAATATGAAAGGGTATATTTATAATTAGAACATTTCAAAACTAATCTTGGGAGATGCAGAATATATCGAACTGGATATTTTAACTTGAGAAAATGAGTTTGTTTTGCTGTGAACCTTAACTTATTTTTTAAAATTTATTTGAAAAGCAGAGAGAGAGATATCCTCCATCCTCTGGTTCATTGCCCAAATGCCTAAAACAGCCAGGGCTAGGCCAAGCCAAATCCCCAAGCCAGCAACTTCATTCGTTCTCCACATGGGTGGCAGAGGCCCAAGTACTTGTGGTTAAATCTGTTGTCTTCTAGGTGCATTAGCAGTAAGGTGAATTGGAAGTGGAGTAGTCAAAATTTGAACCAGACATTCTAAATAGGATGCCTATGTCCCAAGCAGCAGCTTATACAGCTATACCACACTTGAACCTTAATATTTTATTGAAAATATTTCTTTAGGGGCCAGTGTCATGGCACAGTGGGCTGGCAGCTGCCTGGGTGTTAGTGCTGCTGTAGTTCCCAGTTGCTCTGCTTCCAGTCCAGCTCCCTGCTAGTGTACCTGGGAAAGCATGGAGGATAGCCCATGTAGCTGGGCCCCTGCCATCCATGTGGGAGACTTGGTTGGAGCTGCATGCTTGTGGCTTTGGTCTGCCCAGCCCTGGCTCTTGTGGTCATCTGGGGAGTTAACCAGAGGATGGAAGATCTCTTTTTCTCTCTTCCTCTAAGTCTGACTTTGAATTAAATAAATACTTTTTAAAGATTTCTTTAGATGATTAGTTTACTAATCATAAAAATCTTGTAAAAAATAAATCATATAAAAATAAAAAAAGCACATAAAGTAAACTGTTTATTCAACTATAGAATTTTCTTAAATATTTCTTTCTTTTTAATATTTTTTATTTGAAAGAGGAATAGAGAAAGAGATTGTGGATCCACTAGTCTACCTCCCAAATGGTTACAACAGCCAGGTGTGGGCCAAGCCAAAGCCAGGGATGGGAACTTCATCCAGGTCTCTCACATGGGTGGCAGGGGTCCAAGCACTTGGGCCATCACCTGCTGCTTCCTGAGGTGCATTAGCAGGTTACTGGATCAGAAGCATAGCCACTGGGACTTGAACTGGGACTCCAGTATGGAATGCTGATATTGGAAGCATTGGTCCTTTAGTTAGTTTTGACTTTTTGCTTTTTTTTTTTTTTTAAGATTCATTTATTTATTTGAAAGGCATACTTAGGGAGAAGTTATCTGCTGGTTCACTTCCCAAATGGCTGCAATGGCCAGAGCTGAGCCGATACGAAGTCAGAAGCCAAGGGTTTCCTCTAGGTTTCCCACACGGTGCAGGGGCCCAAGCACTTGGGCTGCCTTCTGCTGTTTTCCCAGACAGTTAGATGGATTGGAAATGGAACATCTGGGACTCGAACCAGCACCTGTATGGGATGCCAGCACCTCAGGCAGAGGCTTAACTTACTATGCCACAGTGCTGAAAGATGCTTTTTGTCTCTCATTGTGAAGAAAATGTGTTACTGTTTATTTTTATGAACTGTGTTAGAGTTATGGGATCATAATTGGTGAACAAGTCTGTGTTATTAAATTCTCAGTTCCTGTTGTACTGTCTTTTAGGTACAACACAAAGAACATCCAGAAGTCAGAGGGCACAGAGGAGAAAGGTAAACAATCTATGAGTCCTCCTGTATCGTATTTTAATGATTCAGAAGTTCTGATGTGAAGTAGATCCAGAACATGTTGTTAACCCATCCCTTCACCAACAGAATGTAAAAAATGTTGCTAAAAACCTAATGAACTAGATAAACAGAACATTGTAGTAAAGAGAATGTGGAAGTAAAGGGGCTTCTTAGAGCTGGGGAAGCACTGTCGAGATGCTCCGGGAGGTGTGGTGCTGTATTTAACTGCAGTGCTTCGTGAGAGGTCAGACTTCTTAGAGCTGGGGAAGCACTGTCGAGATGCTCCGGTAGGTGTGGTGCTGTATTTAACTGCAGTGCTTCGTGAGAGGTCAGACTTCATGGAGGTTGCGGCTCTGCTTGTTTCTCAGAACTGCAGCTTCTTCCTTTGAAATTGAAGAGTATGTTCATGTTTACACTGTTTTGTGTTTCTTAGGCACTGCCTCCTAGGACAGAGAAAATGGCTGTTGACCAGGACTGGCCCAGCGTGTACCCTGTTGCAGCGCCGTTTAAGCCCTCTGTAGTCCCTCTTCCTGTTCGAATGGGTTATCCAGTGAAAAAGGGTGTGCCCATGGCAAAGGAGGGCAATCTAGAACTTCTGAAGGTAAGCACCGTGCTGCTTCGTGGCTCAGACCTAGACCCGAGTGAAGGCTGATGCTGCCTGCACCTACATCCCCTTTTCCCTGAGGTTCAGGAGTGAATTGTCAGATTTTAACTTGAAAAGTTTCCAAGGGTGTAACGGATATTGTATGTTGATTATCCATGGTGAAGGCTGAATCCTCAGCATAGAAGAACTATAATTAAGTGCCAGCATCATGGCATAGCAGGTTAAGCCATGGCCTGCAATGCTGACATCGCTGTCTGAGTGCCAGTTCAAGTGCTGGCTGCTCCACTTCCAGGCCAGCTCCCTGTTGATGTGCTTGGGAAAGAAATACGATCTTTTATTTTGTGTCTCTTCTGTATTGTATCTTTCAAGAGGAACTTGAAATAACCTAACTTCAGACTGAGAATTGGCAGGTGTAGACTTTTAATAAAGGAACTTAGATACTTTCTTTCTAGAAAGATTTACTGTTTTGGTTCTGGTACACCACTTTAGTTTTTCTTTTTACAAGCAAAATGGGTCTTATTAAATGCTTGCTTTGATAGCATCTATAATGACTTACGACCTGTAGGGGTTTTTTAAAAGACAACATAAATGTTTAGTGTGAAAATACCTATCTTACATGGTTTTCTTTTATGCACAGTGCAAGTTATTGTAAATGGAAAACTATTTCCACTAGATAAGATTTTTTGGGAAACAAAAAGGGCGAGTATTTTGTCCAGTGCTGCTTGGGATGCCCATGTCCTGTATTGGAGTGCTTAATCAGAATCCTGGATCCTCTACTTCTGATACAGCATTGCTGCTAGTGTAGACCCCAGGAGGCAGCATGTGACGGCTCAAGTATCTGAATTCCTGCAACCCAAATGGGAAACCTGGATGGAGTTCTTGGTTCCTGGCTTTGAACTGGCCCCAACTGTTCTGGGCATGTGGAGTGTCAACCAGCAGATGGAATATACTTCTTTTTCTCTGCCTTAGCATCTGCCAATCTTTGTCTTTTTCTACATTTTAAGGAAAATGAGAATAAATAAATTTTTAAAAATGAAGTGGAAAATTGGTTAAAAGGTGGTAAAAACTGAGGTGCAAACAGGGAGAAAGGGGTTCTCTGCTGCTGGAGACAAGTAAATGCAATTTGAAACTGGGAACATTTCAAGAGATGTAAGAGAGCAAATGTGGAGGAAAACGCATTGCTTTTCAGAGTGAAAAGGGAACCTAATTTAAAATGAAGTTCTTGAGAAAATGTCACTGGGTTGGGGGCAGTACCAGTGGATTTGTAATAAAGCTAATGGCTGTGAATATTTTTTTTTTTTTTTGACAGGCAGAGTGGACAGTGAGAGAGAGAGACAGAGAGAAAGGTCTTCCTTTTTGCCATTGGTTCACCCTCCAATGGCTGCCGCGGACTGCGCGCTGCGGCCGGCGCACCGTGCTCATCCGATGGCAGGAGCCAGGTGCTAGGTGCTTTTTCCTGGTCTCCCATGGGGTGCAGGGCCCAAGCACCTGGGCCATCCTCCACTGCACTCCCGGGGCCACAGCAGAGGGCTGGCCTGGAAGAGGGGCAACCGGGACAGAATCTGGCGCCCCGACCGGGACTAGAACCTGGTGTGCCGGCGCCGCAAGGCGGAGGATTAGCCTGTTGAGCCACGGCGCCGGCCATGGCTGTGAATATTTTAATACACATAAACATGCTTGCAGTTAATGCATGCCGTCTGTCCCTAGGGATGTTGTCACTAAATAAGCTTATTAACCTAATAAATGAGTGCTTACAGCAGTGCCTGTCTCAGTTGTATAAGGAACATTTGCTTGTATGTCTGTAGATTCATGGCAGAAAGAATACTTAGAACAGCATTGCTCTTGTGAGATCCTTGTCAGAGCTAAAAGGTTTTGGGTTTTTTTAAAGATTTTTATTTATTTGTTTGAGAGGTGGTATTACAGAGAGAAGGAGACACAGGTCTTCCATCCACTGGTTCACTCCCTAAATGGCTGCAACAGCTGGAGCTGGGCCTGTTAGGAGCCAGGAATGGGTCTTCCACACTGGACCATCTTCACTGCTTTCCCAAGCCATAAACAGAGAGCTGGATCCTTGGAGGAGGAGCAGCTGGGATATGAACTAGCACCCATATGGAATGCTGGCATTGCAGGCGGAGGCTTAGCCCACTACACCATAGCTCTGGCCCCGTAGCAAAAGGGTTTATACAGTCTGAAGATAGTCTAGGTGTCAGCATCACTTAGTACTTGATACTAAATTGTATTTTAAGGAATTTGTTTCTTGAGATTGATAACAGGCTACTCTAACATAGAATTAGTATTGTGAAAAAAACTGTCAGATTTTATTCTTGTTTTTTTTGTGCTTGTGATGTACTTTTATGAAAACGATTTTTTTTCATGCTTTTAAAATGTTTGTTTAAATTTTCTATTTTAGATCCCCAATTTTCTGCATTTGACTCCTGTAGCGATTAAAAAGCACTGTGAAGTTCTTAAAGGTACAAAACCTGACTGTTTTCCTCCATAAACTTTGGGTAGCCTTTGAACATAACATTAAGAATCTCAATTCTGTGGCCAGCACCATGGCTAACTTGGTTAATCCTCCGCCTGTGGCGCCGGCTTCTAGTCCTGGTTGCTCCTCTTCTAGTCCAGCTCTCTGCTGAGGCCCGGGAGGGCAGTGGAGGATAGCCCAGGTGCTTGGGCCTTTGTACTCGCGTGGGAGACCAGGATGGGGCACCTGGCTCCTGGCTTTGGATCGGCGCAGCGCTGGCTGTGGCGGCCATTTGGGGAGTGAACCAACAGAAGGAAGACCTTTCTCTCTGTCTCTCTCTCTCTCACTGTCTGTAACTCTACTTGTCAAATAAAAAAAAATGAAAATAATCTCAATTCTAATGTGCCATGCAGCCTTATATCCTGAGTCATCATTAGTTCTTTTTCTCTTTTAAAAAATGTTTACTGCTTTGATTTGAAAGGCAGTATGACAGAGATTTTCCCTCCTTTGGTTTATTTGCCAAATGCGCACAACAGCTGGAAGTGGGCCAGACCAAAAGCAGGCACTTGGAACTCTGTCTGGGTGTCCTGTGGGATGGCATTGACCCAAGCACTTGAGCCATCATCTGCTCCCCACCATGGTGTGTGTTAACAAGAAGCTGAGTGGGAAATGGAGGCAGGACTTGAACTCAAGTATATCTGAAATTTTTAGAAATTTTTATGTATGTTTTTTTTTTTTTTTTTGCTAGCTGCCCTGTAAGAAATTATCAATAATAATGGAAGTAGAAACCATAATCCTGCCTCCCAGGTGGGTTCGAGACTCACTGTTGAACTACAGCCAGCACATTCACAAAGATGTAGGAAAAGGAATTGGCGTTTGGTACGTCAGGTTGCCTTTTGGGATGCCTGCGTTCCATGTTAGAGTTCTTGAGTTTGAGTCCTGGCTCTAGACAGTAGGTGATCCAAGTAGTTGGGTCCCTGCCGTCCACATAAGATATACAGCCTGGCCTGTTGGGGACATTTGGGAAGGGAACCAGTGAGTGGGTTCTCTCCCTCTGTCTTTGGGGAAAAAAAGAGGTGTGGGGGAGGAAGAGAGGTCAGAATACTTGGTAAGACTTGATAGGGGAGAAAAATGAAACCTAGAAATGCTTCACAGGTAGTCTGACTATGTTAGAAGGAGAAATAGCACAGGAAACATAATTATAATTAAATTTGAGCTTTGGGAGTCCTTTCCATGCAAAAAAATACAAAGAAGATATAAAAAGGTCCTACAACCTAGGAATAACAACCTTACACTTGAAATAAGGGAACAAAAATTTGTTTTGTTTATGTAGACCTCTGTTAAATTAAGCATGAGAATGCTTTTTGGTCCCCAGAGGATGTGTTACTGTGTTCATCTGTGCCTGGAATTGGACTAAAACTGATCACTATTCCAAATTTGTGCACCGTTTGCCACAGATGACGTGTTCTGTTTTGATGCTTTAGAAAGCTAGTTAACAGGCCGGCGCCGTGGCTCAACAGGCTAATCCTCCGCCTTGCGGCGCTGGCACACCGGGTTCTAGTCCCGGTCGGGGCACCGGATTCTGTCCCGGTTGCCCCTCTTCCAGGCCAGCCCTCTGCTGTGGCCCGGGAGTGCAGTGGAGGATGGCCCAGGTGCTTGGGCCCTGCACCCCATGGGGAGACCAGGAAAAGCACCTGGCTCCTGGCTCCTGCCATCGGTTGAGCGCGGTGCGCCGGCCACGGCGGCCATTGGAGGGTGAACCAACGGCAAAAAGGAAGACCTTTCTCTCTGTCTCTCCCTCTCTCTGTCCACTCTGCCTGTTAAAAAAAAAAAAGCTAGTTAACAAATGTGTTTCTGTACAATGTGATCAGTTTAATTTTTCTTTTCAGATACTATTGTTAGCTAATGAAGCTGATAACTTTCATGAAATATTTCTATACTACATTCTGATTTTTAGTGAAAGCCTTTTAGACAGCATGTTCAGAAGAGTAGCAGTGTGTTTTCCTGTGCTTGAAGGAGCGGATTAATCTTTCCTTAATTAGGCTTTGACACTTCTGCCAGGCTCTGGATTTTGATTGCACCTTCCAAATAACCCAAAGGCTTTTCAAATATTTCTTCCCGGTTTTCTTCCAAAGTAGGTCAGTTCAGATTTTATATCTAACTTGCAAATGGAAAAAGTGAAATGCAGGAAAGTTAGGTAATTTACCAAAACTTGAATAATCAGTGGCAGAAGTTAAATAAAAACCAAGGTCTTTCAAAGTCTGGTCTTTACCTATCAGATGAGTAAAGCCAATAGGAGTCTATTATGTACTTTCCAGCTGGCTGTGTTTTTTAGACATGTAATTTAAGTAATTTAATTTAAAAACTGTAATTATCATCTGGTGATTGAAATGACTTTTTCACAGTTGAAAAAAAAAAAGCTTTGGTGCAAACCCAAAAGCTCATGTAATTCTCCAAAGTTGTCTGAGAAGGTGCCTGGTAGTAATGCCTCTTGTGTAGTACAGGATGTTGGAATCAATTCATTCTGGGAATAAAATTCAACTCAGTTGCTCTGTTCCCTTTTTTTAATGTCAAAATGTTCTTAATTGCAGAGATACTTCTCTTTCCTCAAAGTGACTTAGAATTGATCTTTCAAGCAGGTGTTTAGGGGATGGTGCAAGTTATTCTTAATTTGCTAGAGTACATTTAGTCCCAGGTATCAGAGAGTCTTTGTAACTTACAGTGGTATTTACTGACTCTGATTTTAAAGGCTAAATCGGAGTTAAATGTAGTAACTACCACAGGAAAGCTGTCTATTTGGGAAAATATTTTGGCGAACTAGCTCTCAGTATCCATTAGGTTATCACTTGAAGAGTTCGCACATCCGCCTGTAACTACAACCATTCTCCTGCAGCCCTGTGTTTCTGGAGGAATCATGGATCCCTGCCATCTAACGTGTTTCACCTTAAGAAGCCCGTTACTTTGAGCTCTTCCTATGTGTGATGCCATTTGAGTAATGAAATTTCCATTGGGAGCAGCCCGATGGTGCTGGTTTTCATCCCACACGGCACTAACTTGCTAGGAATGGGACAAGATGAAGTCAGCTACGGGTAGCTGTAGGAGGTTGGGCGCTACTCCTTATAGTTTAAGGTACTTTTTTACCCCCTCCAGTTGTGCTGTGCAGATGGACAGACAGCTGTGTCCATGGTGTTGGGAACTTCTGTTGTGGCTGAAGTCTCAGACCCAGGCCCACCTCCTCTGGAGGCTGTCTTGGCCAACCGGAAGGACGGGGCTGTTCCTCATGGCAGTGGGCCCCGTGGGTATAGAGAGGGCCCACAGAGGGAGCATGAGTTAACAGTGAGCATCCCACTAAGTGGGGGTCTCGCCTTGTCTACCTGTTGGAACTGAAAGCTGACCTGGCTCAGCTTCGGGAAGGTAGCTGACCGCATTCCAGTTCACCCTTCAGTGCTTTTCAGAGCTGCTTCCAGGTGCTCCAGCTGATCATCAGTCATCTTCATCTGAGAATGAATCAATGTTATCTCTTGCTTTTAACAAAACAGTGCTCTGGTGCTGTGAACTGTTTGCTTTTAGTTGGAAAGGAAGCACGTATGTGTAAAGCTGTAATAGGCTCGTCAGGTTCTCTTCACTGAACACCCTGCTTCCCATCACATCTGCAGTATTCAAATCATTCTCGTAATTAGATTCCCTGATTAGGAAGTACCAGATAAGAAAAGGATAGGGATGATGTAAAATTCAGAAGAGAATCTGTTCTTCGATTTTGTATGTCCTGAGACAGCTTACTAATTTGGTGTTTGGTAGTATGGATTACAATTGAGAACCATAATTAAGATACTTTTTTAACCTCTCAGATTTCTGCACGGAGTGGCCAGCCGCACTTGACACTGATGAGAAATGTCAGAAGCATTTTCCAATTGAAATCGACACAGCTGCCTACGTTTCATCAGGACCATCCATTCGCAACCCCAAGGCACGAACAGTAACCTTAAGGGTAAGAGATTTGTTTTTTACTTACTTTTCATTTGTTTTGAAAGAGAGATCGATCTTCCGTCCACTGGTTCACTTCCCAAATGGCTGCAATAGCCAGAGGTGGGACAAGCTTAAGCCAGGATCCAGAAATTCAACCTGAGTGTCCCAAGTGGGTGGCAGGGACCACATGTTATCAGAAGCTGCCTTGGAAGTAGAGTAGCTGAGATTCAAACCACGCACTCGGCTGTGGGGTGCAGGAGTCCCAAGCAGTAACTGAAACCACTGTGCTCAATGCCCACTCTCGAGACCATTTTAAATTAAATCATTGTAATACGTTATTTAGAAATGCATTGTGAATGTGTGACTAGAAAGCTAATATTTACCGAAGAAAATTTGAAAAATATAATAAAAGTTTTGAATTATAAAATTGTCTGTAATTCTGTGCCTAACCAGTGTGAACTGCAGTAACTCTTTTTATTGTATTTACAGCTAGCTGCTGTATTTTTTTAATGGTGATAACTAAATATACTTAGTATTCTTTTCTTTTTCATGTGGTGTAAGCATTTTCCATTATTATTAAACATTCTTTAATTCTTAATAGCTACAAAATAGATAAATGCTGGTCTGTTACAATAAATGCTGTGACGTTATTTGTGGCAGGTGGTGCATTGTTGCTCAGTTCAGACATAGCCTTTTTTCTGACACTGAGATGGGAAACACAAGCAGATAATTCCCTAACGTAGTATGACCATGTTTGGTCCATTTTGGGGCTGGTGCTATGGCATAGCCGGTTAAACTGCCACATACAGTGCCGGCATCACATATGGGCGCTGGTTTGAGACCCAGTGGCTCCATTTCTGATGCAGTTCTCTGCAATGGCCTGGGAAACCAGTAGAAGATGGCCCAAGTCCTTGGGCTCCTGTACCCACGTGGGAGGCCCAGAAGAAGCTCCTGGCTTTGAATCAGTGCAGCTTGGTCTGGGAAAGCAGTGGAAGATAGCCTGAGTGCTCAGGCCTCTGAACCCGTGTGGAGACATGGAAGAAGGTCCTGGCTCCTGGCTTTGGATCGGCCCAGCTCTGGCCATTGTGGCCATGTGGTGAATGAACCAGCAGATGAAAGACCTCTTTCTGTATCTCTACCTCTCTCTGTAACTCTTTCTTTAGAAAAAAAAAGTTTTTTCGATTTTATGGGATATTAGGCTTTTTAACCTTTTTCTTGTCTTTTTTTAAGATTTATTTATTTGAAAGGCAGAATTACAGAGAGGCAGAGGCGGGGATGGGGTGGGGGAGGTGGGTGGGTGGGTGGGTAGGTCTTTGAACTACTGGTTCAATCTCCAAATGGCCACAACAGACAGAGCTGGGCCAGTCTGAAGCTAGGAGCCAGAAGCCAGAAAGACGATCAGCAAGGAGCTGGATGGGAAATGGAGCAGCCAGGACTCGAATGGACAACCATATGGGATTTTGGTGCCACAGGTGGAGGCTTAGCCTACTATACCACAGTGCTGGCCTCTATGTTTTCTAAGTGTTTTATAGTAAAGATGGATCATCTTTTGTAGTTTGAAAATATTTCCAATCTAAAAACATATATATATATATATATATATATATATATATATATATAACTATGCTGTTTAAACAATCCTATGGGATAAAAAGCTTAAAGCTTTGTGAATTCATTTCATAAACATGGCACAACTTTCATCTGTAAACCCAACAAAGAAAGCAAATTACAAATTAATCAGCTTTATCAGAAAATGGATAAACACTCTTTGGTTAATTTGTCAGCAAATATGTAAAAATGGCTGCACAAATTTTCAACACATTTTTGCAGGCCATTTACAATGTTTTTGCTTAAAACACAGGTTACAGTAGTACACAAAAGTTAATCTTCTGAGGATTCTAGGAAGTACATCAAAGAATTTTGCTGTTATCCTTCAAATGACTCAAAAGTGCACCTTGGAGATTCCAGGACTAGAACAGAGCATATGTAGGAAGGGCTTGGAACATTTTATAAAGGCCAGAAAATAAGGAAATGTTTAAAAACCAAAGATGGTGGCATGGCAGAGGAGCATGGGCCAAGTAAGAGACCCAGTTACCAGGGCTGGAACAGTCTGAGCAAAAAATAATGTATCATGGAATTATATCCAAATACAAAATAAATGCCCATACCCGCATAAATAAGTGAACAAAGAAATAAATGAGGGAGAAGGGACAATTGTTTTATATAGAAGAATCCCACATTTCTGTAAGATACAAGGCGGATTCCTAGACAGAAGTGGGCTGGTGGTGGACGGGGACTCAGAGGTCCCTCTCCAGTTGGAGAGGGATAAGGAGTGACCATTAACGGGACTTTTTTTTTTATGGTGATAAGCATCTCTTGGATTAGATAGGCGCGCCAGTGACACAAGTCAGAATATACGAAAAACCACTGAATTGCACATTTTCAAAGGGTGAAATCTGTAGTATGTAATTATGCATCAATAAAGTTGTATTAAAAAAGAAACATACATAAGAAATCAGTATGTCACTGAAGTTATCAAATAAGCATTCTTAAATAAAATAAGCATTATTAAAAGGAACAAATTATCAACCTGAATAATATTCAGTGACATGTAAATTTTAAGTGTAGGATAAAGTGTTTACCTATCGAGTTGATTTGTAATAATATCTAAGTTGCTGAGTACATAGGAACACAGGCTTTCTCACAGTGCTGCTCTTTTTCACAGTTTCCCAAAAGAGTTAAATCCTTTGACATGATAGTTCTCCATTTAGAAGTTATCTTAGAAATATATACAAATGTTATTCTCTAATGTTATTCTCAATATTACATCTGATGGAGCACTCTAACCCCTTGCACCATCCTTGTTTGCAGAGAGTATTTCACGTATTTAGACAGTATTCAACGTATGTACCTCCTTTTTTGTTAAATACAGGCATTTGAAGATACCTATGAACTCAGCTTACTGTGATTTGAAATATTGATGTTATTTTGAGAATAATCTTTTTGAAAAACACCAGCTTGAAAAAAAAAGTCAAAATTCTTTTAATGTTGTGAAAGGCAGAAAATGAATGTCATTCAGCTAGAAGTTCAGGTATTAGTCTAGGTTTAACAGTTTTGCAGTGCCTTTGAGTGCTAGCAGGTGGCGTGAGTGTACCACCTAACTGTTCCTGAAATATTTATGAGTTTTAACATAAACTCTGTATGGATTTTTGAACATTAAACTATTGATGTGATTTGAGTTTCACAGCAGTTGTTGCAATAATGAATGATATCGCTGTCAGTTTTTTGGACCACTTTGTATGCAAAAAACTAAAATACTTAACGCTTTAAATATTTTTAATGTATTGTTAAACATTATTAGAATTTCATTGAAGGAAATTTTAAAATTACTACCTTTTCGATGTATTATAAAAACTGTTCATTTTTCTGTATATATCATCTCTGTGTTCATGTGTATGTGCATATATTTGCATGATTATAACGCAGGCATATTTTATTTTCTTATAAGTCATTCTCCACATTGTTATCATTTACCGTAAGTGGGTTGTTTTGTCTGTGAAGCTGATAATCTGGTGGTTGATACATGTTTTTCCCAGAGGTCTGTGGCAGTTCACACTGTCTGCCATGTGTGAACATTGGATTGGCTTGATCCCTGCTAGTTCATATTTTACTAGTCTAGTTTTTTTTTTTAAGTGTGCTTATTTATATTTTCTTGAGTTCAGATTTTTGAAAAATATCACAGTGCTTAAAAACATTATATCCTCCCTATGAAAACTTTGTGCATATTCATTCAGCAAGTAAGTGTTGCATGCTTTTTAAGTCATAGGCCATTGCCAAGAACGAAATAAGTGTCATGCTTGCTTCTCAAGGGAGTGTATTTTCAGTGGAAAAAATGAGAAGATGAGCGGGCTGCTGCCGTGTCTTGGTGTCTTGAGGGCCGTGCAGGGTTATTGAAGTGACATAGAACTATATGAGACTGCACAGTGCCCTTGAGCCTGTTTCTCATGCAGTTACACCTCTTTGCTGATCTTAGTGCTTTCCATGGGAAATGACTGTATGGTTGCTGTGGTTTGGGTATGGTTGGAGTTCGTTCCCCCAAGTGTTCACTTGTTGGGAGGTTGGTCCTGAGTGTGGCTATGTTGAGAGGTGGTGAGACCCTCAGGAGGTGGAGCCTAATGGGAGGTCCTTCGGTCTCTGGGGATTCAGACTTCAAAAGCATTCAGGTAGTTCTTTCGGACGCTGAGTTGGTCCAGCTTTGTGCTAACGTGCCTTGGAAGGCAGCATGTAAGTGCCCCAGCTTCTGCCACCCACATGGAAGATACATAGAGTTCCTGACTGCTGGCTTCAGTGTGACCCAGCCCTGACTATTGAGGGAATTTGTGGGAGTGAACCAGTGGTTGGAAGATACTGATGTCTATTTCTCTCTTACTCTGCCTTTCAAGTTGATGAAAATAAATGAAAGTTTTTTTTTTTTTTTTAAGAGATTTTATTATTTGAGAGGCAGAGTTACAGACAGGGAGGGACAAACAGAGAAGATCTTTCATTCACGATACACAATGGCCACAATGGCTGGAGCTGGGCTGATGGGAAGCCAGGAGCTTATTCCAGGTTTCCCATCTGAGTGCAGGGGCCCAAACACGTGGGCCATCTTGCATTGCTTTTGGGCCATAAGCAGGGAATGGATCAGAAGAAGAGCAGGCAGATATGAACCTCTACCCATGTGGGATGCTGGTGCTGCAGGTGGAGGTTTAGCCTAGTACACCACAGCACCTGCCCTGTAAGACATTTTTTTAGAACTATGTTTAGGGGTAGATATTGTGGCACAGCAGCTGAAGCTGCAGCTTAGGACACCTGCATCCCATAATGGATTGCCTAACGATCACGTCCTGGTGGCTTCACTCAGATCCTCCTTTCTGCTGACATGCGCCCTGGGAGGCAGTGGTGATGGCTCAAATACTTGGGTTCCTGCCACCCATGTGGGAGACAGGGATGGAGCTCCTGGTTCCTGGCTTTGGCCTGGCCCAGCCCTGGGTGTTGTGGGCATTTGAAGAGGGAACCAGTTTATGGAAGAGAGTTTTTCTGTCTTCTCTTGCTGTGCCTTTCAGATAAATAAAGTTGAAAAAATATTTTACAAGTGTATTCATTTATTTCAGTGTTTCTTAAGAACACTGATTCCATGAGATGTCCTTTGAAAACTAAAATCATATGTCAAATAAATTTGAGTCATTTACACACCAACCCTGGATCTTGAAATTCCAGAAAGCTCGTTAGTATATTAACTGCTCTAAGAAATGGTACCATGAAGAACCCAGCTTAACTCAACATTTTTTAATGTAACCTTAAATAATTCTCCTGAATACCTATGAGAATAGTGTTAACATTTGAGAAACAGAGATGTTTTGATACCTCCCCGATGATATTTCAGCCTTCTTGAGATGTCTGTAGCTTTTAAAAGAATAAATCTCCCCAAGCCAGTTGGAGTGATACAGGTCTCTTAATTACAGAGTAGAAATTTCTTAAAGCCCTTAAGTTTTATGCATTTATTTCTACATTCCAGCTTTCCTGACACTAATTGAGTTTAATTCTGTTAGTGCTGCTCATAAGCACCGTAATTTCATTTACTGAAGAGACATGTCATTAGTTCTTTCAAGAAAGGCTCCAGTGCCCAGCTTTCAGAGGACTAACAGCCTGTTCCCCTCCCTGTCTCCCATGAATACAATCATGGTGCGTGCCAGCTGCTCGCTCTGTACGGAAGGAGCTTGGAAAGCTTGCTTTCTGGTGGGTTTAATGTTAATGTAAGCAACGTAACTTAACTTAATTTTCATTAAATTGTGTGAAGTACTTTTTTTCATATAATTTTTCTTGTATTTTTTAAGGTTAAACTTTCCAGTTTGAATTTAGATGATCACGCAAAGAAGAAATTGATTAAACTTGTAGGAGAACGATACTGCAAGACCAGTGATGTGCTGACCATCAGAACAGACAGGTAAAAAGAGAGCAGCTCAGCACCCTGGTCTCACGTGTGGCTTCACTATCCTCCAGTCCCCTGGCAGCTTCTTTTAAGAAGTTGCCCTGGGGCCAGTGCTGTGATGTAGCGGGCTAAGCCTATGCCTGTGATACTGGCGTCCCAAATGGGTACCAAATCCCATTCATATCTCTGCTGCTCCTCCTCCAGTCCAGCTCTCTGCTATGGCCTGGGAAAGCAGTGGAAGGTGGCCCAAGTCCTTGGGCCACTGCACCTGCATGGGAGACCTGGAAGAAGCTCCTGGCTTTGCACTGGCCCTACTTCAGCTGTTGCGGCTCTTTGGGGAGTGAGCCAGTAGATGGAAGACCTTGCTCTGTTTTTCCCTCTCTCTGTCTATAACTCTACCTCTCAACTAAATAAATAAAATACTAGCAAAAAAAAAAAAAAAAAGCCAGAAGTTGCCCTTTCTGGGTCACCCTGCTGTGTTGGAGACATCAAGTTTGTATTTTTAGTATCCTCATTGCGGTGAGCTCTACGTGTACAGGGAGGCTTACTGAGCCAGTCTTAATGTTGACGCATCCATGTATGTAAAACTCGGGGACAATACTAGAAGACAAAAGTGTGGTTTGTTTAAACAGGTGGGATTTTGGAGATTTTTGTTTTCTTAATTAACTTTGTGATTTTAGAGTCACAGCGGCACCTCATTATTTGCTCACACCCCCAGTTCGGAAGTTTAACATACCAGAAATTATATTTGCGGTTATTTCAATGTGATAGAAATAAATTATATATTTTTTTAAGATTTATGTATTTGAAAGTCAGAGGCAGAGAGACAGAGAGAGAGAGGTCTTCCAACCGCTGGTTAATTCCCCAGATGGCCGCAACAGCTGAAGCTGGGCTGAAACGAAGCCAGGAGCCTGGAGCTTCTTCCGGGTCTCCCATGTGAGTGCAGGGCCCCAAGGTCCTGAGCATCTTCTGCTACTTTCCCAGGCCATAGCAGAGAGCAGGAGTGGAAGTGGAGCATCCGGGACTTGAACCGGTGCACAGATGGAATGCGGGCACTGCAGTTAGAGGCTTTACCCACTTTCTTCAGTGCTGGTCCCTGTATTTTTATACAAATTACTACTTGTTAAGGGACTATGAACATCTGAAGAAGATCAAAGTTCCTTACTGAATGAAGTATCACTAAAGGTATGGGGATTATCATGGTTATCCGAGTATCTCTGACCTCCCACGTTAACCTAAAGCCTAGACCTCTGCTTATGCCGCATAATAACCAGTAACCTTCCCTTAACATGAACTAGGATCCAAGGAAGTCCTCAGTGTTTCCAGGACTGCATTAAATAACCCCGCATTTGCTGTGAGCTCAGCTAGATTCAGGCAGAAATCAGTAGTATTCTGCAGAAACATGGAACCTGAAATTTCTCCACAGGAGAAAATTTATTGATGGCTCTGGTTTATTCCCTCCCAAAAGACCAAATGGAAGTGGACAGATTTTACTGTCATAACAAAACAGAAGATGAAGCTTAGAACTAGGTCACTTGGCCCTCTTCTGGTCTCCGCCTCCAGGTTACAGTGTTTACATCTCTTAGTAGCCCACTTTGCCTTGATGGTGCAGCGGGGCGGCACCTGCTCAAGCCTCAGCAGTCTCCTTTGTAGAGTTAGCCTTTGTCTGTCTGCCATAGCCACGCTGCTGTCCCACGATAACTTTGCTTTCCCCGGGAGACAGCGCCTTGCCTTCCTTACTGTGTGACACTGTGTGGGGCTGTGGTTGGCACACTTACAGAAGACTTGACAGCTTTGAGGGATATTCACCATTCACCACATTGACTGTTGGCACGAAAAGCCTTCTCATTCTATAAAATAGATTTTTACAAATTTTGTAAATAGGTTTCTACAAAGTTGAAGTATGTAAAAAAATATCTAGGAGTTCAAAATTAAAATTATTAAATTATATGTGGGGAAATTTATTGGGACATTTTTATAAGAATCTCAGAACCAGGATAGATGATTGTAAAAACAGTTTTAAATTCATCATAGATAAATTTAAGAATTAGGTAATTTTCGTTTGCTGTAAGGAGAACTTATTGGTAAGTTTTTACTAGATGGTTATTGTTCCTCTAGAATTATACTTTGGTTATTTCTAAATTATGTCAAGATATAAAAGACTTAAAGACATTGCTTTTGAGCAGAGTGAGTGGGCAGGTGTCCTGTCACCTTGCCTTTCCCAGTGTGAAAGAAGTTGCAAGTCTGGGTATTGACGGGGTCTTACATTACAATTGCTAGTGATGGGAGGAAGGAACATGGCACACACACAGGCGGCAACAGGGTGGAGGCAAGAGACGCTTAGGAACCTCTGCTTTCTGTTAATAGCAGAAAGTGCAAAATAGATTTGCAATACATTGGGTTAGGCCTTCCCTGTCACTAGAAAATGTAAGGTTGATGTTGTGTTTTTAGTTTGTGCGACTTAAAAACCACTTTTGGATGTTATCCTTTGAAACTCTTAAGTATCTGGTAATACTACTTTTTGTGTTTATGGTGGGTGTGTGTTTCATGTTAACAACTGTTTCCTTTTCTGTATTTTTTTGTTCTAAAAGATGAACGTGCCATCCCATAAGCATTTCGAAGTCTAACTTAGGTTATTCCATTTTGAAGGCAGCAGCAGCGGCAGCGGCAGCAGCAGCAGCAGCATAGGATTGTGTAGTTTAGCTCATTCTTCCAGGAATTGTCCCAGGGAAGACAAAGGCTGACGTTTCGATTGCCTTCTGTCATCTGTTTTTTAAGTAAACTCAAATGCTGTCTTCCAGCATGTTCTTAGCACTGAGATGGTGAAGGAAACTTTGACTGGATACAGTCATTAAAAATAGCATGAAACTGTTACATACAAATTAGTGACAAACACAAACGAACACTCTAATAAACATAAAAATAACAAGTATTTAATATATTCAATAATGAACTCTATAAACCATTCGTATTCTGAGAGCAGAATTTTCCAAGAGCAGAGAAGGAATACGTGAAAGTCTTATATTCTGTATATAGTATACTACATATTTTGCAAATTGTTGTGTATACTGAGGTTTTATAGTCTTTTTTTCTTTCTCTTATAAAGGTGTCCTTTAAAGAGACAGAATTACGACTATGCAATATATCTACTAACAGTTTTATACCATGAGTCTTGGGTAAGTTGTGTGTTCATGTTTAATGGTTTTGTCAGTATAATTCAAATAATGTTAGCCTTTCAAAATGTGCGCAGCAAGTACTCAGTTGAATATTATGGGAACTAGGAATAAGCTAAGTGTGTATGAAATGTCACAGGGGCTTGTACTGAGATGAGAGGTGACGATTTTGAAATAGATTGTTTAGTTCGTTTCTGGATCTTGTGAAATCATAGGCCCCAACACCTTCACATTCAGTTTCTGATTTTGGGTAGAACCTTTAGAGGTTTCTTTCTTTATTATTATTTTTTTAATCTTGTTTTTGTTTTGTGTGACTTTAATTTGTCTGGTTAGGAAGAGTACAATCATTAGATATGTAACTTGAGAATGTATAATTCATCCTGGTTTTTAAATAAATTATAGAGCAAAGTTCCAAAACTTTGTAGAAAGATATTTTAAATGTTTATTAAAATTCTTAGTTAACACATAGACTTTTCTGTGAGTTTTGGCAGGCATACTTTGAGAACAACGAAGGGCAACGAGTCCTTTGAACAGTGCTGAAAGTAGGCTTTTGTCTGGTCATCCTGAGTGCGTAGAAGTGTGTTTGTTTATAAGGAAGATTGTGCTGTACAAGGGCTTCAGCTCATCTGACTTACAGTTGGTGGCTAATATGCTTAGGTAGCATATTAGGAAGTGGGAAGGACAAAGGAAGTGGGAGGACAAAGAAGGGCTGGAGTTTGGGTGCAAGAGAGGTAGGGGGGTAAGAATCCTTATGTTCCCAAATCTGTATTAAATACATGAAGTTGCATTCCTTAAATAATTTTAAAAAATAATTTTCATTCAAATTACAGTTAGGCATTCAAATTAAAATTTTTGTAGTTTGGTGCCCAACATAAGCAGCTCAATAGCATTTTCTCTTAAGAGAAATACTTCATAATACTTACTAAGAAATACTCTTAGGAGTATTTGAAGGCATAGAGTAGTTGGAGATGTTTGAAGGACAGAATTGTTTTGTGTGACTTAGAGGCACAGGAAGGGGAAGAGGCAGTGAGGTCGACTTGAGCTTACCAAGTGAGACATTTGGATGAGAGCCGTTCAGAGGTGCAGTGGCGGCTTTGATGGGTGGACCGTGTTCCCTTACCGCCGAGTGGACAGACGGGCAAAATAGCATGTTCTTGGAGTGGTCGTGGCAGCAGTTCCTTTGGACCATCCTTCCAGGCTTGAGACAGCAGGATTCTGTGAACACACACAGCAGTAATTCTCCACACTGTCTGCAGCGTTTTCCCCCTTCTCCCTCCCCGCCCCTCTGTATAAATATCCTGTCTTTTTCTCTCAAGATCTATTTATTTATTTGAAAGAGAGAGACAGGAGAGAGACAGAGATCTTCATCCACTGGTTCACTTCCCACAGGGCTGCAGCAGTTGAGTCTGGACTGGGCCGAAGCCAGGAGCCCACAGCTGCATGCAGGTCTGCTACCTGAGTGACAGGGCCCCAAGTACTTGGGCCATCTTCTGCTGCATTCCCAGACACATGAGCAGGGAGCTGGATTGGAAATAGTAGCCAAGACTGGAACCGGCACTGCGGTGTGGGATGGTGGTGTCAAAGGAGGTGGCTTCGTCCTGCCAGCCCCTCGCAGCATTTTCATTGTAATAGTAACTAAAACAGTTTCAACCCGAGAGAATGAGTGAAAGGGAAAGAAAGAGGCTTTATTTCAGGGTTACTGAAGAGTGAAAACTACTACCTACCAGCTCTTCTTTTGAGGTGTTGTCATTATCGTAATTAATCTGGATTTTCTAGTTCCTGGCTTCAGGAACAACCTCATAATAGCTGTTAATCTCTCTTTCCTGTCAATTGATTATAGGAATGCCTTTGGCTTAAGCCAATTAAGTTCCTTTTTGAACCAGCAGTATGGCTGAATTAACTACAGCTCTGGGGCTACTGCTTAAAGAGTTAATAACAAACAATAAAAACCAGCCAATTTTGAGGTTCTTATTTTGCCAACAGCCTGTAAAATGAATTTGCCCCAAAGGAAATGACAGGCATAAATTACCTGAGAGTTGCCTTACTGGGTTCTTTCTGTGCTTCCACACAGAATCCAAACAAACTCTATTCCGCATTCACGGAGCTTTGATCTGTAATGCTAATTACTGCGATGCCAGGATGAGTAGCCACCTGTAACTGGCCTAAACAGCGCTGAAGAATTCCTGTGTTTAAATGGGCTCTTGGTCCTTTCTCAACAAGTACATCGGTGAGGAAGCTTTAAGAGAATGTAGATGTGCTGTGAAATTTTGCAGAGCCACTGGAACAGAATTGTTAATGAATTGAAATTTTTATTCCTTCACCAGCATAAAGTTCATACTTGAAAGTGATGTTATTTCCTGATCTTTAATTCCAGTATTTAGAGAGCCACTTGTAAATTCATTACTTTATTTTTTATAGGCTGGCTTCTGAGCAGTTAGTGCACAAAGATGTGCTGTCATTGGCTTTATAGCACATCCTTGGAGGTTGCCTCTTAGCATTGAGAAGAAAGTAGTTGGTCATTACATGGAGTGGATAGCACTGAAACTTTCAGAAGAGTATGCATCTGGACTTGAGTAGGAGGATTTTCCTGTTATGATACTCAGAACAATTTAAATATAGAAGTCTGGAAGTCAACTTCAGTGAGTGTAGACATCACACAGCAGGGACCTCACAAGGTTTTTAATTTGGTTGGTTGTTTCTTTCAGAAATTTAAACGACAAGGTTCTCACTGCATTATTTTCAAAGTTATCCACAGACATTTGCTTCCATGAGCTTATTTCATGATTCAAGTCCATATATTACAATGTAAATAGAATCTGTATGTTTTTAAGATTCCTCTTAGTAAGATACATCTCTTTAACATGAAGTATATATTTTCATTCTACACTTTTTGCAGAAACTTACTAATATTACATCCTTTATTAAAGCTTACAAATAAAATAATTCCATCTTCTTGTGGCCTCTTAAGTTTATGCATTGAGGAGAGGTCAGGTCTTTGTTTCAAGGCCATAGCTCATCATTAGCACAGGACACAGACCTAACCTGTGGCTTCACGGGCTCCTGTTCTTTCCACGGTGTATTTGGTTTTGTCTGTCTTGGTTTCCAGAATATTAAGAAGTACATCTAGCTGCTGGTGTGCCAAATTCTCAGTCTTAGCAACTCGGGAGGTAGAAATTCGTCTGTCTCCATACCTTGCATCCAGCAGGGGTTGCTTCAGCCTCAGCTCGAAGCTTTTTATTTATTTATTTATTTATTTTTATTATTTTTTATTTTTTATTTTTGACAGGCAGAGTGGACAGTGAGAGAGAGAGACAGAGAGAAAGGTCTCCCTTTTGCCATTGGTTCACCCTCCAATGGCCGCCGCGGATGGCGCGCTGCAGCCGGCGCACCGCGTTCGTCCGATGGCAGGAGCCAGGTGCTAGGTGCTTTTCCTGGTCTCCCCATGGGGTGCAGGGCCCAAGCACCTGGGCCATCCTCCACTGCACTCCCGGGCCACAGCAGAGAGCTGGCCTGGAAGAGGGGCAACCGGGACAGAATCCGGCGCCCCGACCGGGACTAGAACCCGGCGTGCCGGCGCCGCAAGGCGGAGGATTAGCCTGTTGAGCCACGGCACTGGCCAACTCGAAGCTTTTTAAAATACGGACATTCACAGGTACCCGCGGACTCCAGATTCCAGCCGAGAGTGTCCCTACGAGGGCTCCAAAGGGCGCCCTAAGCAGGACTCTTCCCCCCACCCCGCCCCCGAAACCTTTTGTTTAAGGAAACTTCTTGGTTTTATACTTACAACTTTAGGGATATCGTGGTTCTTCCCACCATACCTCCTCTCCCACCCCTCTGCCTCCTCCCTCTCCCATCCCCAGTCCTATTCACCACTAAAATCCATTTTCAATTAACTTTATACACAGAAGACCAACTCTGTACTAACAAAACTACATGAAAACAAAACAAACAAACCGTTCCTCAACAGTTGACACAAGGGCTGTTCAAAGACATTGCATCTTGAAGTTAATTTCACTTTTTTTTTTAACTTGAAAGAAGTACCCAAGAGTGATACATCTTTTGCAAGCATTTAGATGTAATTATATTTTTTTTTTTTTTTTTTTTTTTTTTTTACAGGCAGAGTGGACAGTGAGAGAGAGAGACAGAGAGAAAGGTCTTCCGTTGCCATTGGTTCACCCTCCAATGGCCGCCGCGGCTGGCGCGCTGCGGCCGGCGCACCGCGCTTGTCCGATGGCAGGAGCCAGGAGCCAGGTGCTTTTCCTAGTCTCCCCATGGGGTGCAGGGCCCAAGCACCTGGGCCATCCTCCACTGCACTCCCGGGCCACAGCAGAGGGCTGGCCTGGAAGAGGGGCAACCGGGACAGAATCCGGTGCCCCGACCGGGACTAGAACCCGGTGTGCCGGCGTCGCAAGGCGGAGGATTAGCCTGTTGAGCCACGGCGCCGGCCGTAATTATAATACAACTCTTTGAGGACAGAGGTCCTGATGGGGAGTTAGTGCACAGTGACCCCCATTGTTAATTTAACAATCAACACTCTTATGTATGATGTCAGTGATCACCTGAGGCTCTTGACATGAGCTACCTAGGCTATGGAAGCCTTTTGAATCCACAGACTCTGTCAGTATTTAGACAAGGCCATAAGCAGAGTGGAAATTCTCTCTTCCCTTCAGAGAAAAATACCTCCTTTGATGACCACTTCTTTCCACTGGAGTCTGACCCACCGAGGTCCTTCATGTAGGACATTTTTTGCCACTGTGTCTTGGCTTTCCATCCTAAGCAGGACAGTGAATGTCTTCCTAGTCTTTAAAGTGATAAAGAAACTATGAGGGGGCCGGCGCTGTGGTGCAGCGGGTTAATGCCCTGGCCTGAAGGGCCGGCATCCCATATGGGTGCCGGTTCTAGTCCTGGCTGCTGCACTTCCAATCTAGCTCTCTGCTATGGCTTAGGAAAGCAATGTAGGATGACCCAAGACCTTGGGCCCCTGCACCCACATGGGAGGCCTGGAGGAAGCTCCTGGCTTCGGATTGGTGCAGCTTGGGCCATTAAGGCCAATTGGTGAGTGAACCATCAGGTGGAAGACCTCTCTCTCTGCCTCTCCTCTCTCTGTGTGTAATTCTGATTTTCAAATAAATATTTAAAAAAAGAAAAGAAACTATGAGAAGCTTAGCCCATTTCTTCCAAGACCTAAGAGGTTTGTGTATGTGACTCTAGTATCAGAACTGAGAGGCTACGGGGGGAATTGGGTTGAGAGGGACAGGCAGGAGAATGGAGGGATCATCTCTGGTCTCTCTGTAGGAGTTTAGACTTGGTGTGGCAGGCACAAGGCAGCTGCTCTACACCCTGAAGGGGGCTCCAGGGACATGCATTTAGTGAAGTGGTAAAGACCTTGCTTGGGACTACGGCCTCCCAGATTGCAGGGCCTGGGTGTGAGTCTGCCGCTGCTTCCAGTTCCAGCGTTTGCTAATGCACACCCTGGGAGGCGGCCCGTGATGGCTCACGCACTTCAGCTTCTGCCACCCACACGGGAGACCGGGGCTCTTGGCTTTCATCTGGCCCAACCCTTGCCTTTTTGGGCATTTCGGGGAGTGTACCAAAGAATAAGGTCTCTAGGCGAGACCTTGTTTAACTGGTTAACTTGAAGCCGGACGTTTGAGAGCTACATGCTTTTCTTCCCTTTCTGCTGATGCCTCCTTGTTAGCCTTTTCAGTTCCAGGGTGAAATCTCTCTTGCAGCCGCTTCCCACTCTCCATCCTGTTGCTGCAGTCAGTCTGGTGCACAGCCCTTGTGTTTACCTGGATCCTGCTTCTGACCCTCGTACAGCCCTGCCTCATCTTTGTCCTCATCACTGATAGCTGACCAGCAGGGCTCCCTGTCTCTTCCCCTTCCGTATTGCTGCCGGTTGCATTCTGTTTCTTTATGCAACCCTTCAGTGGTTCCCCATTCCCTAGGGAAAAGGCACACTCCTTAGTGTGTCACCCACAGCATTTTGCCGCCTGGTTGGCAGCTGCTTGACTCATACAGGTTTTCTTTCATTCTCCTCAGTCTGAACGGACACAGTATGTTCTTTTGTAATTTTATATATGTGATTTGCTCTTCATCATAGTTCTTGTTCAGCTATGCAAAGTCATATAACATCAGTGCAACTGAGACGTAATCTCTGCTAGATGCGTCGTCCCTGGCCTTTGTCTCCCATGCGTTCAGCTGTCCTCGTGTGACTTTATGGTGACTGACGGCATACACGCCTGCTTCACCCATTGGATGGAGACGTCACTAGGGGCAGGGGCTGTGCCTTTCATTTGCCTTTATGTTCAGGGCCTTCTAGTACAGTGTCCAGCTTATTAGCATTCGTGAAGTGTTTTCTAAAACTGCTGTAAATTGAATTGAATTCCTTGACATACTCAGTTAAAAATTAGCTTTTGTAGCTGAAAGAATTTGTAATGATTTTTTGTTCACTTTTTATTCATTGTGAATATTTGCCTCTTTCTTTTTTTATGGTTTTTCACATTACTTGGGATTTGTTTTTATGGTTAAGCTATTTGCCTTCATGTAGCACAGTGCTTTGCTTGTAATCGTTGAGTAGTGGAATATTACTGTGATTCAAGTCCCCAGCCAAGGGGGTTGTAAATACGACGGCAGGAGCTGACAGACCAGTGTGTTCAGCGCAGCAGATATTTCTTTGCTTTCTATGAAGCAGAATACATTGACCATTGCATAAATTAGCTATTATGTATTTTTCTTTGTATTAAATTTATGCTTATAAGGGAAAAAGATGATTGTTTCGAATTAAGTTATTCTTTTGTTCTTTTGATATTTTTTTTCTCTTGTCTCTGTGTTCCTAGAACAAGTTGTTCCACCACTAACGAGTAATGTGGTTTTGGGCAAATTATTTAATTGCTCTGGGCTTCGATTTCCTGGTCTGTGAGACAGATGATAATGGAGCTCCTCGTGGGCTTGTGATGAGAGTTAAATGAGTTAATACCTGTAAGCAGGAAGAGCAGTCCTGGCTGGTAGCGAGCGGTCCAGTAACTCCTCAGCCTCAGCCTGTGCTGCCTTCGTCTCGTTGGCCTTCGTTCACTTTCCTGGCTGTGCCAAGTGCTGTCCTGTGCCGAGGCCTGTGTGGATGCTGCTTCCTGCACTGTGAGCACAGCCCTCCCTGCCTGGCTCCCCTCAGTGTCGGGTCTCCATTAGTGTCAGCAACTGTGCAGTGAAGCCTGACTGAATAATCAGGCCAGCTGGGAAAGAGAGCAGGCGCCCATGAAAGGGACGGTTGGGTCTGCTGGCTTCTCTTACTGCAGGTAGAAAGGTAAAGAGAAACCCTGTGTGTGTGTGTGTGTGTTATGCATACTTAAAGTGAAAGCGGTGAAATGGGTCTGCTGGCTTCTCTTACTGCAGGTAGAAAGGTAAAGAGAAACCCTCTGTGTGTGTGTGTGTGTGTGTGAGATATGCATACTTAAAGAGAAAGCGGTGAAATTATAAATGTGTGGTGGTCAGAGTATTTAAATAGGAATCTGCTGAAATGAATTGAACTCTTTGCCTAATGATGGTTAGTCAGCTGACCTGTGGTATTTTTAATTGCCCCAGCAATTTGAACATGCTGTTGTATGTGCTTTAAAGTGTGTACATTCCAGCCATGCCTCTAAAAAGAAACTCTTAACAACAATTCCACTGCAATGCTGTATCTGAGTTTTCCCAAGGGTTTTTTTGTTTCTGTTTTCATTATTGGGGGCTTTGGTGGTTTTTTGTTTGTTTTTTTGTTTTTGAGAGACCAAGAGACAGAGGGAGAATGAGATCCTACCGCTGGTTCATTTTTCAAGTGTCTACAACAGCCGAAGCTAGGAATCAGGAACCCCATCGCCAAGGCCATCACTTGCTGCTTTCCTAGGTCTGCATTAGCAGAAAGCTGGAGTCAGGAGCCAGAGCTGGGAGTAGAGCCTGCCTTCCTGGTTCTTGGCTTCAGCCTGTGCAGCCTTGGCACTTGAGGACATCTGTTAAGTCCTCTGTCTTCCATCTCTGTCACTCTCCCTGTGTCTGTCTCTGCTTCTCAAATTAAAAATAACCAAAAGTATTTTTAATTGACACATAATAATTGCACATATTTATAGAGTACATTGTTGGTTATTTGTTGACAGTGTGTAATTATCAAATCAGGATAATTAGCATTTCCATCTCTTTAAACATCACTTGGGGTTGGAGCTACCACACTTACCTTTCTAGTTCTTCATAAAATACCCAAGTTGCTGTAAATTGGTCACACTACTGTGCTGGAGAACTAGCATTCCTTCCTCCTGTTTAAGTCTGGCATCCACTGTCCAACTACCCCCGCCCCTCCCCTCCCCTCCCTAGCCTGTGCTGATCACTCTTCTATTCTCTTCCCTGGAATATCAACTATTTAGCCTCCACAAGTGACTGAAGACACGTGTGGTGTTTGTCTTTCTGTGCCTGGCTTATTTTACTTAATGTCTTCTAGTTCCATCCATATTGCCACAAGAGAGAGGATTTACTCTTTTGTAAAGGTTAGTTTTACATTTGTGGTGTGACTTTGGAAAATTAGCTTTATTTTTTAATTGTAGCAGCAGCCTGTTGTAAAATCTTGAGAAAACATTCCTAATCTACCTGTCCTTACACAGAAAAAGCTTGCACTCAAAGCAGACTCCATGACAACAGGAGATAACTTAGTCTTTTTCAGAACAAATGCTTCACTTAGAAAATTTATTCTGATCTTTCATGTAGGTATCAAGAAGATAGGGATCAAGTATGAAAAACTTCACAGAAGTTTAGATCAGTGGCAAAGAAAGCATTCTTGTCTCTGTACATTTTATTTGGATAAATATCATGGTTCTGAGAATGAGGGTAATACAGTAAAACATTTGTGACATTTGGGCATATGTTTATGTATCCTCTAGTGTTTCAGTGAGGTGTTTGATGGCAGTAGTGGTGCGGTGCCATCGTGTGTGCTTTGAAGGCATTCTCCCAAGAGGTTGGTAGAGACATGGTCTCCTCTCCAAACCTTCCACCTGGGTGCCTAGGATAGTTGAGTCCCACGCTTTGAAGTGTGCTTCTTCTTCTTTTTTTTTTTTTTTCTTTTTAAGATTTACTTATTAATTTGAAAGACAGAGTTACAGAGAGGCAGAGAGAGAGAGCTTCCATGTGCTGGTTCACTCCTCAGATGGCCTCAACGGCTGGAATTGCATCCGCCAGGAGCTTCTTCCAGGTCTCCCATGGAGGTGCAGGGGCCCAAGCACTAAGGCCTACTTCTGCTTTCCTAGGCCACAGCAGAGAGCTGGATTGGAGGTTGAGCAGCTGGGACTCGAACTGGTTCCCACATGGGCTGCCGGTACTGCAGGCAGTAGCCTCACGCACTAAGCCACAGCGCCAGCCCCTGAAGTGTGTTTCTAACAGCAAAGGCTTACTCAGTGTTCCGTGAGCCATCCCTGAGTTTCTGGGTGTGCCCTCCTTCCTGTGTCGCTCAGAGAAGTCTCGTGCAGTCCATTCTTACCAAGACGTAGGCTCAAAAGAAGTTGCCGGTTCCTTAGTAGGCGATGAGGCTAAAGTTTAAACTCGGCTCTGGGAGTCAAGTGTGAGTCAGTCAGAGGTGTTTCACCCTCTTGCTATCATTTTGAAACACAGGAGTCTTTGGGAAATGATAGTCTGCTTATTTGGTGGCAAAAATGTGGCCTAAATGAATGACAAGCTATTTATAGTCTGTGTCTATCCCACCTAGTGGGAACACGTGTTGCAGCATCCCCAGGGTTGTTGTAACAAAACGTGACACACGCAGTGCTGACTTCTGGAACCCTGCAAGAGACGTGCTCTCTATGGAACCCTCCAAGAGGTTGTGGCTGTTTAACTCCTGTATTACTTACTTTTCTGACCCATAGAGATGCTAAAATTTACCCTAGTATTGTCTGGATGAATGAACACACATCAGCATTTGAGAAACCTGGTGTGTATGAGTATTGGGTTGTTAGGGATTGTTCTGTTGTGGAGCTTCCATCCAGCTGTGCAGAGTGTGGTCCTGGAACTGGAATGTGTGGAAAACAGGAGTGTGGCATAGCCTGCCGCTGCACTCTGCTGAGCCTGGCTTCGTGGAAAGCCTCGCCTGTCACAGAGCCTGGCTTGTTCACCTCACCTGTGACTGTTCTGAGCAGAAGTCTCTTCTGTGCATGCATGCTGTCCCCCAGCATGGGCTTCCCTGTGCTTCCTTGTCATTGTGCACGGGGAAATTGGGCCAGCTCCCATGCTGTGCTGTGGCTGCTCCTGGTGCTGCAGGTTCACCTAGCCACTTTGTGGGCCCAGGGATTCATCGTCTGTAATGTGACTTGGCAAACCAGTACAAAAGTTTATGTACTATGGCCAGCACTGTGGTATAGTGGGCTAAGCCTCTGCCTACATCCCATATGAGCACTGGTTCATATCCCGGCTACTCCTCTTCCAATCCAGCTCTCTGCTATGGCCTGGGAAAGCAATAGAAGATGGCCCCATTGCTTGGGCCCCTGCACCTGTGTGGAATACCTAGAAAAAGCTCCAGAGCAGGTCGGCCCACCTCCAGCTGTTGTGGCCATTTGGAGAGTGAAGCAGCGGATGGAAGACCTCTGCCTTTCTCTCTTTCCCTTTCCCTCTCTCTGTCTGTGACTCTAGCTCTCAAATAAATAAATAAAATCTTTAAAAAAAGAAACAAGTACATGTACTGAGGCCAGTGCCTAGCAGGTGAGGCCACCGCCTGTGATGCCCACATCCCATATGGATACTGGTTCGAGTCCTGGCTTTGCCACTTCCAATCCAGCTCCCTGCTAATGCAACTGGGAAAGCAGTGGAGGACAGCACAAGTACTTGGGCCCCCGCACCCACATTAAGAACTGATGGAGTTCCAGGCTCCTGGCTTTGGCCTGGCCTAGCTCTGGCCATCACAGCCATTTGGGGAGTGGACCAGCAGGTGGAAGATCACTCTTTTTCTCTGTCTCCTCTCCCTGTCTTTCTGTAACTACCTTTCAAATAAATAAAATCTGTTTCCTGGGTTTTTTTAAGGGTGTGTACTACGTGTAAGGGGAGGGTAACTGCAGTGTTGGAGTTGCAGTACTAGCATCTGGAAGTCAGGCAGGATGCACAGCGCGTCGTGACATGAATGTGGCGGCTCCTGTGGTTAGGAGTACTTCACCTGCACGTTAGAACACCAGGAACCTGGGACGACTCTGGTGAAGCCGTGCAAGCATTTCTGAGAATAGGTAGAACAGTGATACATTCAATTCAGTGCATTCGATTTTTCAAGGACTGACCTGTATTCCTTCTCTGAATATTACCATAGAAATTATGGGTAGGGCAGGTTTTGTTTTTTGTTTTTTACATGTAGGAATTCAGAGTTTGACTCAGAAATTGCCTGCAACAGGGTTGTGGGGCGGAGACGCCACAGGAAGCTGTTTCCTGTTGTCCATGCCTCGGGCCCTCTCCTCAGATGCAGCAGAGCTGACTGCTGGGGGCAGTAGTGCTCAAACATGAGCTGGGGTGGTTCCAGCCATGACCTCAGTACAGGGAGGCACCCCACTTTGGGGGTCAAAAAAGACAGCTTATATTGTACTGGTTTGTCTTGAAGTATAGTGTCTCAGTTTGAAGGAATCCAAGGGGATTTCCTCTTGGAGGGTTCTCAGGTGGAGGGGTGTGGGGGAGTCTTTTCTTTGGACCCGAATGGGCTTGCTGACCCGGGAATCCCCAAAGGCCTGTATGGTTTGTGTGACTCCTTTCCCCGGAGAGCAGATTTTCAGTGCTATTTCCTCTGCGTGTGGGCTCTAGCAGTGGCGATGGGGCAGCAGGGGATGTAGGGAAACAGCTCGCCTGCTTCGTGGGACCCACTTAGCTCTCAGGTGCCTTCGGGCTCTGTCAGATCACACTGGGCTCGCTCTCACAGGGACTTGTCATGTGGCAGATCACTTCTGACATCCTCGCAGATGTGCTGCCTCCTCTTACATTGATTTACCACCTCTGAAAGTTGTTACTCAGGTAGGGGCGTTTAGCTCAGCAGTTACACCGCTGCTCGGGACACCTGCAGACCGCACCCCAGTGCATGGCTCTTCTGCTTCTGGCCCAGCTTCCTGCTAGTATGCCTCTGGGGGGCAGCAGATGATGACTCAAATCCTCGGGTCCCTGCCACCCACATGGGAGAAGTTCCAGGCTGTTGGCTTTGGCCTGCTCAATCTCAGCTGTTGTGGGCATTTGAAGAGTTGGCCAAGCAGATGGACGAACTCTGTCTGCCTTTCAAATCAAGTGAAAATAAATGTTTTAAAAAGTTGCTACTCAGAAGACTGGATGACTTTATTATGGAGTATTGTTAGGTGTTCATTTGAAAAAGAATGTGGCTGGCATTTCATACTTCTTTGAACCAGAGCATATTACTTAATAGCTGTGTTGCTTGATTTCGCACAGGATGTTGCATCTCCGGTTAAATCATAAACCTGAATTACAGTACTGTAAAACCTACCAGTGTTGTCTAGCAGGAAATACCTTTATTTATTTATTTATTTATTTTTACAAGATTCATTTGTTTATTTGAGAGGCAGAGTTAAAGACAGAGGTCTTCCATCTGCTAGCGTACCCCCCAAATGCCACAGCAGCTGGAGCTGGGCCGATCAGCAGCTTCTTCCTGGTCTCCCATGTGGATGCAGGGCCTAAGAATTTGGGCCATCCTCTGCTGCTTTCCCAGACCATTTGTGGGAGCTGGATCAGAAGAGGAGCAGCCGGGACTTGAACGTGCAGCCACGTGGAATGCCGGTGCTGCAGGTGGAGGCTTAACCTACTACGCCACAGCTCCAGCCCCCGGAAATATTTTTTGCAAGAAAAAACAAGTAGTAACATAAAATGAATCATAACAAAACAAAATTCCAGAATATATCGAAGTCTGCGTATTAGCTTTTTGTTAATGTGACTAATGTACCCAAGAACAAAGCAGGTTTCTTTCCTCTCATGATTGAGAGCTTCATAGTGCAGGACTGGGTGGCCTCACAGGTCTGGCATCTGATGGGGGTGGAGGCAGGCGATGGTGGAGTGAGTGCGCAGGAGCCACCCCATGGGAGCCAGGCGGGGAGAAGCCCTGTAAACAGCAACAGCCTATGCCTCTCCAGGCCCTCCCCATCACAATGGTCTGAGCTCCCAGTGCTCTTTCCTGCCACTGACTTACAGCCTTAAGAGGTAAACGTCTGTGTGAGTCGGGGAGCCAGATCCTGCTCAAACCACAGCAGCTGTTGAGTGAGCCCAGGCGCTTGGTACCTCTCACCGTATTGGAATTCTCCCACGGCACTCCCCCAGCTCCTCCAAAGGTAAGGCACGCATTCACCCTCAGCAGCGTGACGTGTTCGTATGTTAGGGTTCAGGGAAGACCAAGTGCACAGAACGGGGTAGTCGGCAAGTGTGGCCAACACACCCCGACGTAGAGAGTGTGCAGCCCTGGACTGCTGAGTACAGGATCCATATAGGGCCAACCAAGGCTGCCACGGTTTGCAAACCTCTATGTCTTTTAGCTCTTATTTATGTATTTTCATTTTATTTGAAAGAGTGACAAAGAGAGACCTAACTACTGGTTCAGTCTACAAATGCCCACAACAGCCAGAGTTGGGCTAGGCCAAAGGCAGGCACCCTCGTGGTGTCAGGGACCCAAGTACTTGAGCCATCACCTGCTGCCTTCCAGGAAGCTGGATTGGAAGCAGGAGTACTGGGACCCGAGTCAGGCACCCTGATACAGGATGTGGGCAGCACAGGCAGTTACTTCATGGCCGTGCCACATGTCCACCCCACAAACTTATTTTCCCCTAAGATAAACAAACTCTCTTCCGATACTATTTCTCAGAATTCAGAACTCATTTGTTTTCTTTCAGAAAACTGAAGAATGGGAAAAATATAAAAGTGAGGCAGACATGGAGGAGTATGAATGGAAAAACAGCTCCTCAGAAAAAAATATCCTGGACACGCTTCTGCGGATGAGAGCCACTGAGAAGACAAGCGCCAGTGGAGAGGAGCTCCTGGCCACCAAGGAAGTGGACGAGTACCGGCGGTGTGTCGTCAGTCTCAAGAACGAGGGCGACAGCGAGAAGACCCTTTCTCAGTACAAAGAATCCGTGAAGAGACTGTTGAACTTGACGTGACTTGTGAAGTAGAAGAATCTGCTTGCTTTGTTAATTTTGTGGCATATGTAATCAAGGCTTCATTTAATATAAAATTGAAAATGTTAAACCATTGCTTTACAGCCGAGTTGCAATTTTTCCTCTCTTGCTAATGCACAAGGGCAATGATTATTCCAAACTTTACTTATTTATGCACTGGGCCTTGAGACTGATAGTTAGAGGATCTCTTTGATTTCTTCTGGTTCTACAGTGCTTTATGCCTACCTAACAACTTTAGTGTTCATATATGTACAGATACGTGCATGCAAGTGCATGTGTGTGTGTGTGAGATTTTTTTTTTCTTTTTTAATTTATTGGAAAGGCAGTTAGGAAGAGAGAGAGAGGGAGAGATCTTTCATCTGCTATTTGACTTCTCAAGTGGCTAACTGCTGGTGCTGGGCCAGGCCAAATGTAGGAGCCAGGAGCTCCATCCATGTTTCCCACATGGGTGATAGGATCCTAAGCCCTTGGGCCATCTGCTGCTGCTCCGCAGGCACGTTAGCGGGGAGCTGGAACCAGTGCCTATGTAAAATATCAGCATCACAGCTGACAGTTACTGGTTTTTTTGTTTTGTTTTAAAATTTCATTTTGTTTAAAGACAGACACAGATGGAAAAAGATCTTCTATGTACAGGTTATTATTAATTTTTTTAAAAGTATTTTTTTTTATTTGAAAGGTAGAGTTAGAAGGAGAGAGAAAGAGAGAGGGATCTTGGATATGCTGGTTCACTCCCTAAATGGCTGCAGTGACCAGAACTGAGCTGATCTGAAGCCTGGAGCCAGGAGCTTATTCTGGGGCTCCCATGCGGGTGCAGGGGCCCAAGGACTTGGGCCGTCTTCCACTGCTTTCCCAGGCCATAGCAGAGAGTGGGATAAGAAGAGGAGCAGCCAGGACCTGTATGCTGTCGCTGCAGGTACATGACAGTTCCGGTCTGTAATCACTGTTTTTGTCGCCGCACATTTTTTCCCCACAATTTGGCATTTAGTGGTTGCTTTTGAACTGGGTTTGGGTTAGGGGAACAAGGCCCAGGACACAGCCGCCTGACTTGCAGGTCAGTGCTGTCCACAGGACTGCCGTCTGTCCTGTCCATCTGCACAGTTGCTGATTCTGGTTAGAAACAGGTCCCCAGGAGTATTTTCTACCCTGACAGGTTGTTGGGCCCCTCCGTTTGGGGAGTATTTTGAATTGCCTGAACTCTGTGGCATGCTAATTCATATCCTGGGGCTAGCCTTGGTGTGCTGAAGCTTGCTGAACAGTCAAAGTGAAGATGAGCTGGCATGCACCCCTCTGGTTTTCTCAGAAGCACCGTGGTTCAGGAGACGTGACAAAGGATGACCTCCAGTTCAGTCAGTGCCATTCACTTCAGCTGTCAATTCAGCATCATTTTCAGTGTATCTGTAGGTCATTTCTCACTGCTTCCAAAGGTGCTGATGGGCGATTCATTTAAAACCAAAACGGGGTCCAGTTTGTGGCACAGTGAGTGAAGTTGCCATTGGGACGCTGCATCCCATATCAGAATGCCTGGTTTGAGTACCAGCCACTCCCTTCCTGTCCAGCTTCCCACTAATGCCCATTCTTAGAGGCGGTAGATGATGGCTCAAGCACTGGAGTCCCTGCCAACACACGTGGGACACCTAGATGGAGTTCTCGGCTCTGGACTTTGGTCTTTGGAGTGAACCAGCTAGTAAAAGATCTCTGCTGATCTCTCTCCTTTGCTCTGCCTTAAAAAAAAAAAATCAGAGTAGAGAATTATTGAGAGTTTATTTGCCTAAGAGACTTATTTTGCCTAAATTAGAGAATATAAATGAAAACCAAAAGGAATTTGGAAACAATTGCCCAGAACATTTGTTTAAAAAAAGGCATGATTGGTACTGGCTAGGAAATAAGGTTGTTTTTCTTTAAGATTTATTTATTTATTTGAAAGAGAGAAAGAGAGACGGAGATAGGTCTTCCAAATGCTGGTTCACTCCCCAGATGGCCGCGATGGCAGAGCTGCGATGTCCGAAGCCAGGAGACGGGAGCTTCCTCCAGGTCTCCCACGCGGGTACAGGGGCCCAAGGACTTGGGCCATCTTCCACCGCTTTCCCAGGCCATAGCAGACAGTGGATTGGAAATGAAGCAGCCAGGTCTTGAACTGGTGCCCATATAGGATGCTGGCACTACCGGCAGTGGCTTTACCTGCTACACTAGAGCACTGGCCCTGGAAATAGGTTGTTAAGGACAACAGTATGGCCCTGAATACAGAAAGGAGGGAGGGAGTCACGTTGTGTTCCACTGGAGGAGAATAATGAATGAGCAGTTGATAAAAATTTTTGTTCATTTGTTTTTATTTTTGAGAGACGTAGTGATTTCTTTAATATGCTGGTTTGTACCTCAGATACCCACACCAGCCAGGGCTGGGCAAGACCAAAGTCAAGAGCCAGAAACTTTTATTTGGGTTTCCATATGGGTGGCGGGGTCTCAAGTATTAAACCATCACTGTGGCCTCCCCGGGTTCGCTAAAGCAGGAACCTGAGCCAGGAGTCCAGCCAAGTCCAGTGATAGGAGATGTGGTGTTCCAAGCTGTGTCATAAACACTGCACCAAACACCTGTCCCCAGATGATTTTCTGACCATGTTTAGAACATCATCTAAGACATGAGTCAGTACATTCAGACACACACACGCAGAATTAGGAGAACTCAGATACAGAAACAGGGCTGAAGAGGAAATGTTTTGTGGAAGGTGAGTGGTGCTCACCTGGGAACCTGTGCAGAGGTGGTAGTGCAGGGTCTGTCCTGTGTCATTATGCAGTGCGGATTAAAGAGTGCATGGGATGTGTCATACGAGCTGCACCTGCGCAGGCCTGATTCTCTGGCAGTACTCTGCATACTGTCGCCTGCTGGCAATAGGGGAGTGCCGTGTCCTGACTCCAGGGGCAGAAGACACCCAGAACCGAAGGTCTGGAACCCCCCTGGATTCGAAACTTAGTGCTTGCTCCCTTGGGTGATTTTAGTGTGGACCCTTTCCTAGTTGTGAGTCTGAACAGCTTTTGTTAACTTGCATGAGTCAGCCAGGGAATCTGGTTTGGGGAATGCCCCCGAACGTAGAGAAGCGTGTGCGCCGTCCTGGAGAGGGCTGCGTCCTCTTTTTGCGGTTTGCCCAGCTCCAAGCAACTGATCTGGAGACTGACTGCAGACGCGGACACCAAACGGCAAAATCTTAGGGCGGTGGGATTATTAAGGAACTGCTGCACCAAGGCAGTGGTTGCTGCTGTAATTGGTGACTAAGCAGCACAGTGTGACACTAGATCCTTGGGTTTTTTAAAATCAGGGGGTTGAGCCAGTGTGTACCCGGCGAGCAGCGTCAAGTTCACCCTTCCTCTGAGGGCACTAGGAGACACTCTGCTCGCCTTGCTCACTTCCTGACTCCAGAATCCTCAGCTGTGGAGCTCGGAAGTCGCTTCAGCACACAGGGAACTTAAAAAAAGACTGTTTCCTTAACTGTGGAATACTCCAGCTCCCTCTTCACACGGTTCCCTTGCAGGACTGGTATTTCATAATACTGGACAGTTACTCTTTTTTTTTTAAAGGTCTGGCTGGTTACAGTGTTGGAAAGATTTCCCAATTACTTCCCAAGTGAGTATAATGACCTTAGCCCTGAGATCTTTGGTTGTTTCTTAATAAAACTATGAGTTTTCCACAGAATTTCTCTTTGGGCCCTTTGGTTTCCAGTAAGGATGTAGTTTCTAGTCCCAGTTGTTTTGCTTCTTGACTGACTGGCATGGTTCCTACTCCGGTCCAAGTCTGTTCGGTGTCTGTTGGTCAGAAGGAGGGGCTGAGGGCTGGCGTTTGGCACAGTGAGTATGCTGTGTGGGATGTCCACATCCCATTATCTGAGTCTCTGGGTTCAAGTCCGTGCTACCCTTCCAGCTCCAGGGAGAGAGTAGACGATGGCTTCTGTACTTGGAATTCTGCGCTACCCACGTGGGACACCTGGTTGAAGGTCCTGGCTCCTGGCCCAGTGCTGCCTGCCATGGGCTTTTGGGGAGTAACTAGTGGGTGACAGATCTCTGTCTCTCTCTTTGAAATAGATAAAAATTTAGTTTTTAAAAACGAGATGTTAAAAAAGTAGGAGTTAAAGAAGAGGAGTATGGGGACTGGTGCTGTTTCACAACGGGTTAAAGCCCCAGCCTGTGGCACTGGCATCCCATATGGGCACCGGTTTGTGTCCCAGCTGCTCCTCTTCTGATCCAGCTCTGTGCTGTGGCCTGGGAAAGCATAGAAGATGGCCCAGGTCCTTGGGCCCCTGCACCCATATGGGAGACCTGCAGGAAGATCCTGGCTCCTGGCTTCGGATCAGCTCAGCTCTAGCCGTTGCAGTCATTTGGGGAATGAACCAGCAGAATGGAAGACCTCTCTCTCTGGCTCTACCTCTCTTTGTAACTCAGTCTTTCAAATAAATAATAATAATGAAAAAGAAAACATACACAAAAGAGGAGGAGTATATTTGTTTTCTACAAAGGTAAATAGGTGTTTTCCCCAAATTATGGTCATTTCTATGAAACTATCAAACTTTAAGAAATGAGTACATTTCTGAGCAATCTCAAGGAAAGCAGATTTTTTTCTCCTAGAAGTCCTAGTTTGTTAAAAGATCTGTAAAAAATTTTAAAAATAATGAGTGCATAATTTGTAAAGACAACTTCCTGATTTATTTATGTAAATGTGATTTTAGAATAATATAAATCTTGATATAACCCCACCCAGAATTGTTTTTTCCCTATAATTATTGGGATAGATATTGATAAAAATGTACTGTCTAATAATATGAATCAGCAAGTTAAGTAAACTGGCTTAGGCTTTAAAAAGTTTTTTTGTGGGGCTGCCACTGTGGCGTAGTAGGTTGAGCATCAGCTTGCGATGCTGGCATCCCATGTGGGTGCTGGTTTGAGTCCCGGCTGCTCCACTTCTGATCCAGCTCTCTGCTATGGCCTGGGAGGGCAGTGGAAGATGGTCCAAGTGCTTGGACCCCTGCACCCGTGTGGGAGACCCAGAAGAAGCTCCTGGCTCCTGATCAGCCCAGCTCCAGCCATTGGAACCATTTAGGTAGTGACCAGTGAATTGAAGACAGAAACTCTCTCACTGTCTGTCTCTCTCTGTCTCTGTCTCTCTGTAACTCTGCCTCTCAAATAAATAAACCTTAAAAATAAAAAAAGATTTGGACAGAGCTATACCTAGGCAAACAGTACATGTGAGTGAGGGATTTCAGCTCAAACTTGGGAGCTTTATTCAGCAGTAGTTAACAGGCATCCCAGCTTTTGAAGATGGGGGAGGGGCTGGGAAAGTTATTCAGTAAAGCAGAAAGCTAGATGTACAACAGGAACTATGATAGCGATGCTTTGCTGAAGCCACTAAATGTCCTACTAGCACGTGACAATGACCTGACCTTCACTGGGAGATAAATCTGATGATATGGGGACCTGGAGGCTGTCAGTCTAACAAGATGCTGATTATGGACTTTTGAACTAGATTGCTTATGGTTAATTAAGTTCTGGCTTCAGTACTTAGTAGCGTGTGGCCTGAGGCAAGATTCTTAACCTGTGTCTGCCTCCATTTCCCCTCTGTGCGATGAGATAATGATAGTTGTAAGGGCTGTGAGTCAGTACAGCTCAGCTAATAGCCGCAGGGGGCGGAATCTCAGAGCTGTGGCCAAGGTAACACTATTCAAAGAAATAGGAAACAGTAAAGCAGTTAGGTTTATAAGGCGTCTTTTTAGAGATTGGTAGGAGTAAGCATCCTGTGTAATTATTTTTTAACCAATCTGCCTGCGTCTTAAAACTAATCACCAAACCCCTGAGAGCTCGCGCTCGGGCTAGATCTTTGCCTGGCCAGAGTTCTTCAGCGTGTGTGTGTCTCACTTCGCCGGCGTCCTGGCTTTCTCTGTCCTGGTCGGTACTGGCCCTGCCGCTTTCCACAGCACCCAGATGCCAAGAAAACTACACAGCAGCAAAGCAAGATGGCGGAGCTGCCCAGGGCCATGGGGGCCAGCCAGGCTCTTGCAGGCAGAGCCCCCTGCATGAGTGTCTCGCCTCCATCGCCAGCTGTGTGGTTCCCGCTGTTGGACCCCTTGGTCTTGTTCAGTGACTGTTTGCTGCTGTTGAGGCGGAATGGGGCAGGCACGTGAGACAGTGCCGAGTCTGTAGGCGCCAAGGAGGGGGAGACGGTCTTGTTGGTGACCTCTGTGCTCTGTGACCCAACGTCGACCTTGGTGGTAACGGGGTTATTCAGAGAAACGAATCTTGTCCACACACCTGCCGTTAATTCCTTGGAGTAAGTGGTCGTGTTTGTGTCTGCAAGCCAACCTCGAGATGCGGTGGAGGATGGAGCGGGTGGTGTCTGGTTCACCGTGGTGGGTTCCTGTTGATCTTCATTCGTGGCCTTTAGAATCCTTAGTCTGTCCCGCATGTTAGATGAAGATCGGGTATTTAGGTGTGTCGGAAGCAGCTGGCCAAAAACCAGCAAATCTGGGTCGATACCTGAAAGAGAAATAAGGCATCGTTCGTTTTTTGTATAAAGATTTTTTGTTTGAGAGGCAGAGACAGAAAGAAACAGACGCATAGAGAGCTCCCATCTATTCGTTCATCCCCTGAATGCCCACAGCAGCCAGGAGCCAGGAACTCCATCCAGGTCTCCCGCGTGGGAGGCAGAAACGCAGCTCCTGCAGCCTTCAGCTCTGCCTCCCTGGATCCACATTAGCAGGGAGCTGGAACTGGGGCTCAGACATGGGCGCTCACTACAGAATGGGAGCCTCTGAACCAGTGGGCTGAATACACAACCCTGTTTGACTTTTCATTTCAAAGAGAAAACCTGACAGCAAGGTTTGGATTTACTGCTGTGACTTAGTGAGCTACATGAAATTCAAGTTCTTCTATCCCCTCCTTCCTAAGGGCTTGGAAGCACACTGGCCGAACTGGAGTGTATCTTCACTCTCCAAGACACTCTCTGTTTCAAACAAATGCAGCTACCCCCAGGAGAGGCTCTGGCTCTGTTTCCATCAGGGCCTTTACACGACCTTGCCAAGTGTTCGCCCTGGAGCTGCAGACACAGTAGCCATCGGAGATCCCATACTTTATTTATTTGACAGGCAGAGGGTGAAGAGGCAGAGAAAAGAAAGATTTTCCCTCTGATGGATTCCCCGAATGGCCACAGTGGCCAGGGCTTGGCCAGGCTGAAGCCTGACACTCATCTGGCTTCCCACGTGGGTAGCAGGGGCCCAAGCACTTCGGCCACATTCTGTTGCTTTCTGAGGTGCATTAGCAGAGTGATGGATCAGAAGTGAACAGCAGGGACTCAAACCAGAAGGGATGCCAGGGTCACAGGCGGTGGCTGCACCTGCTGCACCACAACACCGGCCACAGTGGAACATTCTGGGATGCCGTTACGTAGACAGGGCCTGAGAAATGTACTATTTGATCGCTTGAACAGAACTTCCAACTTGATCCGAGGTTTCTCTCCTGCCCCTAAATGCTGCAGCCCCCGTTTCCCTTCTGACCTGCTTCTGCTCCTGTAATCCGACTTCCACCCTCACTGGTGCCTCTGCGGCCCCGGCTGTTGCCATTTCCTGATCATCGTGTCTCCTTGCAGAGGGTTCCCTCGTGTCCCTGGTCCCACTGGCTGTCCTCTCTTTGCCATTCCTCTCCCACCCCTCCCTGAGCCCCAGATCCCCTTGGATTTTACCCCAGATGGCTGGCCTTTAACTTCTCTTTGCTCTGCTGGCTCTCGTCTGGTGCAGACCTTTGGTGTGGACTCCAGTCTGCGGGCGGCCCTGACCCGGCTGTAGGCTCTATGCTGTCTGCAGTCCATGGTCATCAGCTCTGCTTGCTCTGCACTGCTCACTCCAGTCCCGCACCGACCTCAGCCCTCACCGCCCCCCACGGACGGCCCTGAAACCCGCATCATCGCCAAGTGTTTCTTCTTTCTGCGACTTTGTGTCTCGCATTCCTCGGAGGTTCCCCTAGATGTCTCCCATCATCCTCCGCTGAAACTGCCCGAAGCCAGACTCCTGACCCCTTCCCCTTCCTCCGTCACCCCTCCCTGTCATCTGCTGCAGATGGGGCCTCCTCCCCTGGGTTCCCTCTATGCAAACAGCAACTGACTCCTGTCTGGCTCTCCTCTTGGGGCCTGGCCCCAGGCTCCTCGCCGCAGGCTTTCTCAGCAGCACCCTGCCTTCAATTTCCCTAGACCGGGATCACCAGACCTGTCACCTCCATTAGGCCATTTTCTCATTTACATCCCTTTGTCGCTTTGCTATTGCTGGCAAAGTCAAACCACAGCTCTGCTGTCCACAGCCCTCTCCTAGCCATATCTTCCTGTCCATTCCAAGCGTCCCCTCCTGCAGCCAGGCCGGTTTTGCTCTCCTGCACTCTGTGCCCGGCCCCTGCCAGGAAGCCTGCCTGGGTTGATCAGCTTTCACCCGGGCGCCCCTCCTGGAGCCTTTGACCTGCGGCGGCAGCGTCACCCATTTTCCGTCTGGTCTCGGACAGCTCACACTCGCGGTCAGACTTTGCACGGCAGTCGTGTGGTCAGGCACTGGAGGGAAGAGAGGTGCTGGGACCGTCTGCATGGCCAGGCCCAGCCTGCAGCGTGAGAGGTCTGATGAACGGAAGCTGAGAAAGGAAAGCATCCCCTTTGTATTCTGAGGGCCAGCATCTGCTCATTTCTGGTCACTGATTTGCACTCCGAGGTGCGTGCAAAGGTCACTTCAGTGTGTGTTTCTCTAAAGCAGACTGCACTGCTTGTCGCAGGACCAGTGACAGGCTAGCATGGTCGGGAAGCGGGCTGACTTTCCCTGCCCTCACACCGTTTTTTGTACATTTGAAAGAATATGTCATATGAGAAGCAGAGACAGTGAGAGGAGAGCCATCTCCCATCTGCTGAGTCAGGCCAACACCAGGAGCTGGGACTCAATCCTGGGGTCCCATGTGAGAGGCAGGGACCCAAACACTTGGGCATCACCTGCTGCCTCCCGGAGTGTGCATCAGCAGGAAGCTGGGTCAGGAGCAGGGCTGGGACTCAAGGCGAGGCCCTCCTGGGGGATGTGACTGTCCAAGCGGCAACTCAGCTGCTGCACCCAGTGCTCCCATCTGTGCAGAGTCCTTGCACGCAGAGTCCACGAACCACAAACTGCCGTTTCCTTAGTTTCCTAGTGGCACCATCAGCCACTGCAGTAGAAATCCCCACTTGGGGGGCTGGCGCTCTGGCATAGCAGGTAAAGCCCCTGCCTGCAGTGCCGGCATTCCATATGGGCACTGGTTTCAGTCATATCTGCTGCACTTCTTATCCCGCTCTCTGCTGTGGCTTGGGAAGGCAGTGGAGGATGGCCTAAATGCTTGGGCCCCTGCATCCACGTGGGAGACTCAGAAGAAATCCTGGCTCCTGGCTCCTAGGATTGGCCTAACTCCAGCCACTGCGGCTATTTGGGAAGTGAACCAATGGATGGAAGAACTCTCTCTCTCTCTGCCTCTCTGTAACTCTGCCTTTCAAATAAATAAATCTTTGGGGAGGGGGGGAAGAAATCCCTACTTGGGCTCTTCCTCAGGGTTCCCAAGATAGATGAAATTTAGTACTTAACCTCAGCCAGTGGTGAACAGTTTGTTCATGGCTGGAATGAACTCATCCAGCAGTACATGCCCAGCTATGGGGACTCTCCTTTGAGTTTCTGCCCTGGATGTCCAAAACTTTCCAGACAGAGTGCCCTGGAAAATGATGAGTCTGGGGCTCGTGCACGTGTATTGCCAGCCAGATTCCAGGCTATGCGTTTGGCTCTCCTTGAGTCTCACCCACCCCCTCCAGCAGTCTGGAACTAGGGCACCGTTACCGCCTGTTATGTTGTACAGGATGGCGCTGGGCCCGGGCTCCAGTATGCAGCTCTCCAGCGTGGGGCAGTGGACGTGGAGGCAGTTGATGTTGTCGTGCACGGGGTCGTGGTGGAAGACAGCCACGTTGCAGGAGACTGGAAGGGAAGCAGGCAGAACGCATCAGCGCGTGCTCTTTTTTTTTTTTTTAATTTACTTGAAAGTTAGAGTTACAGAGAAAGGGGGAAAAACAGACAGACGGAGAGAGAGAAAGAGAGAGAGAGAGAGAGAGAGAGAGAGATGTCCTTAAGATGGGTGCACAGAGAGACATGGTATCTCTGACCGAAACGGAAGGAGCTGCTGAGAAATGTGCCTTTTGGGATGCAGTGAAATAGTTTGAAGCCAGGAGCCAGGAGCTTCATCCCGGTCTCCCATGTGGGTGGCAAGGGCCCAAGGAACTGGGCCGTCTTCTTCTGCTTTTCCCAGGCCATTAGTGGGGAGCAGGATTGGAAGTGGAACAGCCAGGACAGGAACCAGCGCCAGTATGGGGTGCCGGGATCACAGGCAGCACCTTTACCCACTATGCCACAGCGCCGGGCCCCGTGCTCATGGTCCTGATTCCAGGGCTGTGTGAGTTCTGGGTAAATTGCGTTTCCCTGGGGCGTCAGACTTCTACGGGACACTGTGGACCACGGACCCTGCTTCTCGGAAGGCCGGAAATGCCTTCGTCAAGAACACACCTCTTGATTTTCTCTAAGTGGTCCCTCACTCGCTCCATTGCACTTGGGACAACCTGCAGTCGTTACTTCTTAATCCCAGGGTTCTGTGTTCTTGGAAGTCAGTCTACAAAACCTTTGGGTGGGGGAGGGGGGTTGTGTGTCCTACTTCCAGGTGCAGTGCCCTCGTGGAACGCCAAGGGGGTCACCAGATGGAGAGATAGGAAAACTCACAGGGAATCCGATGCTGTCACAGAAGAATCGGGAGTAGAAGGGCAAACAGTAACCAACCCTGCTTTCACAGAGGGGCCCAGCTGGTGGGAGGGAGCAGGCCACCGGAACTTGACCTTGGCCCCAGCGGCAGGTGTGCGAAACCACATCGCAGGAAAGCCTGATGGGTGTGACTAAAAGAGGTGGGGAGTGGGTCATCGTGCGGATCCTAGTGGCAGGGGCAGGGGAGCGTCACTTGTTCATGCCGGCTCCCCTTTCCTAAGCAAGGGGGCTCCTTAAAATTCATTGTTACTTCTGGACAACCTGAAGTCCGATCTGTCCAGTGCCAATCCCCAGTGTATCTCCATGACACATGCAGTACAGCAGGAACCATGGAATCTGAGCTACACACTGGTCAAAGGTATCAACTTTCTTAACAAAATGGGATTACAGAGGGGTCATGTGCCCCTGCCAGACCCCAGCTACTGTGGCGTTGCTGCTGGCAGCCCCTGTGTGACCTGAGTGTGGAGAACTGAGGTGCATACATCTGCACTGACTTCTGGGAAGCCCTCCTGTTTGTGCACCCTGCATTCTTCCAGAAGGAGAAAGACTAGGACAGCAACCACTAATATATTACTGATGCATTGCAGGTTACAAATGCATTCCTGAGAGCGGTGTTGTAGAGTGTGGGGGAAATGAACCAAAGAACCATTTAACTGTGAAGAAAGAAGGGGTTGCTGCTGCTGCTGTTGGGGAATGATTTTCAAAGGAGGCCTGCGTTCCTGCGTTCCAGCTCCGAGCTGGGTCGTGGCTTCGGGCTGAACAGAGGCTGCTGTGCCTTGCTGCCCTTCCTTCTTCTGCGGGAGCATGTGGGCCCGTTGGCAGCCGCAGCGGCTCTAGAACATGACGCTGTGTAGGCTGCGCAGGGTCCCCCCCTGCGTGCACAGACCGGCCGGTCCTTTTATCCCCTAGAAAATGCAGGAAAGCTCTGGCCTCTCCCTTGCCTTACCCAGGGAGGGCTCCGGGGAGTGCGAGGCCACGGGAAGGCATAGCTGGGGCATGCTGCTTTCTCCCCAGGGTTACCCTTTGCTCACTTCCTTGCCATGTTTGTGCCTAGTGAAGCTTTGGAGGCGTGGCCCTGCGTTTCTCACGCCGAGGTCTCTGCGCAGCGTGTTTGCTCTCTCCAAGCCGCTCCAGCTCTGCTCTTGGAAATCCTATCTGCAGAGAGGGGTCCCAGGCCTTGGCAGTTCCTAAGCTGGTACCAAAGCACGGAAAGAAAGTGTGGAACAACCAACCCAGGGAATTATTTTAAAGTGCTGCATTGCTTTTGCTGTTCCTTTCCAAGTAGCTTTAAAATCTCGGGAAAAGTGAAAAGTAAATGAAAAAATAAAATAGTCTTTAGACATTTGCAACTTGAAATGCTGCCACTTGCAACTCTTTTCTAGTGGCAGGGCTTGTGCATATGGGATATATATGTGGCTTATACCCAGGCCGTATCATAGACAAAAAAAATTTTAGCAGCATTTGACAACATGATTTTTTTTCTGCTTGGCATGTATGTGGCTACTTCCCTCCATAGCATCAGTCGGTCAGGATCCTTTCACACAGCCCACATTTGGTCAGCCCACATTTTCAGCATCTGACCTGAGACATGTAGCAGCAGAGGTGCTCTTTGAGAAGGAAATCATGAGTGCTTATAAAGCCATGCGCGCGTATCTGGGACCACGAGTGCTGTGTGCGTTACGCCACGGCCAGCTCCCTCTCCCACCCTTCCCGGCAGTCCCCTGGCGTCCACCTGCCCCGTCCCACACCCACCTTCCTTCCGCAGGCAGCAGCTCCTGCCGCACCTCTGGCCGGTGCTCTCCCAGTAGTACCTCAGGAACTGGGCACCCCGCTTCTGCGACTCCTCCAGGTCGATCAGGAGCCCCGGGAAGCGCCGGATCCAGCAGTCCCTGTAGAACACGGTGGGTGAGCAGAGGGCGTCGCAGGGCTGGCCGGCGCCCAGGAGCAGCATTGCGGCTGTGGCCACCACGGCCACGTGCATGCCTCGGGGCGGTGGGGGCCGGCGGGAGAGAAGGGGCTCAGAGGCACGCACGCGTGCTCTGGGCTGGAGTGCGGCCTGCATGTGGGTTTGTCTGGCCCAGCGCAGCGCAGCGCAGGTCAAGGCCGGACTGGAGACGCGGATTCGCTCTTCTGCTTTTCTTCTCGCTCTGACAGTGAAGTCCCAGGCGCCGTTACAGAGCCCGCACAAAGACAGGTGGAAATTCAAGTCCACAGTCTTTCTGGGCAAGACAATCCCGGAGCCGCTTAGCTTGGCGAGGGCTCGGGTCCAGCAGACACCAGGCGCCTTCTGTGCACACCTCTGCTACCTTTTGAAGGAGCTTGTTTAAATCCCGGGCGTTCAAGTTCACTGGAAAATCTGCTACCGTACAGCTGCTCTTTTTTTTCCATAAAAATCAGGAAAAGTCAATAAAATTGAAACTGGGATAAAATTTTAAGTTTGTAGTGATGGGAAAACATTGAACCTAGGTCCTGGGTCCTGGTCATTTCTTGGGGGCCAGTCACAAGCTTTCTTTAAGGGGAGACTGCAGAGCCAGCCATGGGGACGTGCTCACAATGCAGACGGCTACAACACCGTGGCGGCAGTGGATCTGTACTGTTCTACCATAGCAGGAAGCGTGGCTCACAGACTGTGAAAGGTGCCAGGTGGGGATTACCCAGTGTATTTTCTGATATTCATGCTTGCAGGTTACCAGGGAGATGTCCTTAAGATGGGCATACAGGGCCGGCGCTGCAGCTCACTGGGCTAATCCTCCGCCTGTGGCGCTGGCACCCCAGGTTCTAGCCCCGGTCGGGGCGCCGGATTCTGTCCCAGTTGCCCCTCTTCCAGGCCAGCTCTCTGCTGTGGCCCGGGAGTGCAGTGGAGGATGGCCCAAGTGCTTGGGCCCTGCACCCCATGGGAGACCAGGAGAAGCACCTGGCTCCTGGCTTTGGGTCAGCGCTGCGCACCGTCCGTAGTGGCCATTTAGGGGGTGAACCAACAGAAGGAAGACCTTTGTCTCTCTCTCTCACTGTCTAACTCTGCCCCCCCCCCAAAAAAAAAAAGAAGATGGGCATACAGAGAGACACGGTGTCTCCGACCAGATCGGAATGGAAGGAGCTGCTGAGGAATGTGCCTTTGGGATGCGGTGAAATAGTCTGAAATTTCCTTAGACGGATGGAATTGCTCCACTTGTGGTGCCAAAACCCTAGAAAGGCCAGTGGAAGTGGTCTCTTGCTCTCATGAAGCTTGTGGGGTCCGTATCCCATGGTGTCCAGGACTGCAGGTTAATGAATTCAGAGAGTAAACTGCTGTCTGTTTCGTATCCACTTTTATGTGACACATTAGTGACAATCAGCTTTTGGCATAAAGTACTGTTACTCCTTTAAGTAGAAGAGAAAAAGAGAGCTGGAGCGTTGGAGTCAGGTGCATTGGGAGTGGTGGGTTGTAGACGGCAGAGGCAAGACACAGCCTCTCACCTGTAGTCCATTTCTCTCCTGCCTTCTGCACAGTGAGTCATTCACTCAGCCCGGAACTGTTAACATTCTTTGAACTTAGATCTCTCCATCGTTTCCTAGTCAGAGGCAGCCTACTTCTCCCATGTCTGTTGACTTTTAGAAGCAGAACAATAATACTCAGTACTGAGGAGGAAAATACATGAGACTAGATAACTAACACTCATTTCACTTTTCTTCCAAACAAGTCTTGTATGCGAACTCCGAGCTTGCACAGGCGCCTACTGTGTGCTTCACTCTAAGGAACTTCTCGTAGAAAAAGCAGGTTTCAGTGGGTTTCCTGCCAGCACTCCTGCTGTGCCATCTGTGCACAGAGGAGCAGGAGGCAGGGCGTTCTAGTGGCCAAGTCAGGGGCAGAGGAGGAACAAAAGGTTGCTTCTTGTGTTTCCAGAGATTCCTTGCTGTTGTTAGGACATGCCCTTGGGGCATAAACTGGAGTGACCACATTCTAACCCTGTGACCTCCGGGCCACACTGCATGTCCTCCTTTCTCTTCTGCAACACAGGATTCCTTGTAGGTTTCCTGTGACCTCCGGGCCACACTGCATGTCCTCCTTTTTCTTCTGCAACACAGGATTCCTTGTAGGTTTCGTGTGCCCTGCAGGGGTAATGGAACAATGCACAATTGTGTAACTCCCTTGCTGGCACAGGGTATTCAAATAGATGTCAATGTTTTATTTTAGTGCATTCTTAAAGGCTTAAATTTTTTTTTATTTATGATTTATTTATTTATTTGAGAGGGGAAGAGAGAAAGCAAGCTTACTCCTCGGCCTCCCCGCCCCCCCATTATGCAGGTTCACTCCCAAATGCCCATAATTGAATCTGGGAGCCTGGAACTCAATCCAGGTGTCCCATGTAGGTGGCAGGGTCCCATGGCCTGAGACCCGGTCATCACCTGGTGCCTCCAGGGTGCACATTAGCAGGAAGCTAGAGTAAGGAGCTGGAGCTGGGAAGTAAACCCAGGAGCTGCAATGTGGAACACAGTGTCCTAGTTTGTGTCTTAACCTCTTGGCCAAAGGCTTGCCCCAAAACTTCATTTTAGAGGATCTACCAGGTCCAATCCAAAACCCTGTTTAAAATGTTTCAAACACATTTTTGTGATGATTACATGAACACTAAGTTTGGGAACAGGTAACTTCTTGGTTCAAGTAACTTGAAAAGGAAGAGTAGAAATGGACTGTATGGGGGAGGGAGGATTGGCAACAGTTTCACAGCTTGTCCTCCTGGGATGAGCTTGCAGAGTCCAGGAAGCAGTACAACCTTGAATCAAAAGTGGTGCCAGCTTTTCTTACAAAGCTTATCAAACACATAGGACCACTGCATTATGACAACATGGTGATACCTTGTAATTCCTTCCGATGACATGCTCTTTAAGAAAACATTTATTTGAGAGCTACAGTTAAAGAGAGAAGGGCAGAGAGAGAGAAAGAAATTGAGATTCCATCTGGTGGTTCACTCCCCCAAAGGGTCCCAATAGCCAGAGCTGGGAGGCCAAATAGAGGAGGCAGGAGCTTATTCCAGGTCTCCCATGTGGGTGCAGGGCCCCAAGCACTGGGGCCATCTTCCACTGCTTTCTTAGGTACATTAGCAAGGAGCTGGGTTGGAAGGAGAGCAGCCAGAACATGAACCAGTGTCCATATGAGATGCTGGTGTCAGAGGCAGTGTCTTAACCCGCTGTGCCACAGCGCCAGCCCCCAGTGACATGCTCTTGAGAGTCATTGAGAAATGAGATACAGGGGCTGGTGTTGTGGCACAGAGGGTTAAGCCCCTGCCTACGATGCCAGCATCTTATATGGGTACTGCTTTGAGTCCTGGCTGCTCCACTTCTTTTTTTTGTTTTTTGTTTTTGTTTTTGTTTTGACAGGCAGTGTGGACAGTGAGAGAGAGACAGAGAGAAAGGTTTCCTTCGCTGTTGGTTCACCCTCCAGTGGCCGCCGTGGTCGGCGCGCTCCTGGTCTCCCATGGGGTGCAGGGCCCAAGCACTTGGGCCATCCTCCACTGCACTCCCTGGCCACAGCAAAGAGCTGGCCTGGAAGAGGGGCAACCGGGACAGAATCCGGTGCCCTGACCAGGACTAGAACCTGGTGTGCCGGCGTTGCTAGGTGGAGGATTAGCCTATTGAGCTGCGGCGCCAGCGCTCCACTTCTGATCCAGCTCTCTACTAATGCTCCCGAGTAGGCAGAGGAAGACATCCCAAGTGTTTGCCCCTGCCACCCGTGTAAGTGGGAGACCTAGATGGAGTTCCAGGCTCCTGGCTCTAGACCTGGCTATTGAGGCCATTTGGAAACTGAACCAGCAAATGGAAGATTTCTCTCCATCTCATTGTAACTCTTTCATGTAAGTAAACAAATCTTTTAAAAAAAAGTAAATGAGTTCCATATCTTAAAAACCTCTAATCTCCCCCAGGGGCATGATTCAAGCGCTACTGTGGGGTCCAGGACTCCCAGTTTCCGAGTGTCCCAGGTGAGACTTGGAGACCTAGAAGATAGAAACCAATGGAAGTTTTGCCCATGTGAGGATGCGCAGCCTGAATGGAACAGAACCATGTTAAGGCCGTGTACTACTTTTATTTAAGTCACCCCATATGCTTTGATTATTTGTTAGAGGAAGCAATATTTTCACGAAGCCTAGAGATAATATGTGGGGTCTTCTGTACATAAAGGAGTTTCCGTTGCTTTGACTTTACATTTCTGGCTTAACAGAAACTGTACTGTGTGATTTAGTAAAACCTTTGGATCTCTGAGGACCCTCCCAGCCCTAACTGAGGGGATTGTCAGAGTGGGGGCCCAGAGGCGGCAGGATCAGGGCCTGGTATTGTGAGCCTGACACCCCAGATTCCTCGTCCCACCGGCTCCTGCCCTGACCACGTGACTGCACTCGAGTTGCCCTTCTAACCCACGTCACTCACTGACCGTGATTCACTGCTCCACTTTACAAAGGTAAGAAAACACCGGTCCGGAGCTTATCTGTGACACTTGCGAAACAAAGGCATCCTTTGGCGACAGCGTCTGCAGAGACAGAGGAGGGACTGAGGGCTGAGCCACTGAGTCTAGCATTGTCGCTCACTGTAGCCCAACACACTCCCAGGGCTGAGTGTCTTTGATGCAGGGTGCCTCCTGGCAACCCCCCCTGGGGTAAGACCTGGTGCTGGTGGGCAGGGTGGGCAGCACATGGTCCCTTCCCAAAGAATCTGCTCCATCCAAGGTCACTCACTTCCCACCCCACACTTTAGAATGTCTCCTTGCATCCTCCTGGGGAGTGGCGGTGTCGCAGGTGGGTGTGGGGTGGGGTTCTGTGAGTGATGACTTCAAGGTCTGGTCAAACAGGGTGAACGGCTGGAAGTGTTACAAGGGATCGCAGAAAAGAACTGAGCAGGGCAAATCGCAGATCTGCTTTTGTCTCCTTTCTTGTTCCCAGGAAGGCAAGAACCTACCCGAATGATTTGTGTCGCTTAAATTTTAGTTCCTTATTCCTGGTGTATCATAAAGCAAAAAAGACACAACATCTCAGTATGAAGCAGTAAAATTACACAGTGAGAAGCAAAAATGTAACCACTCAGTGGAGTTCATATTTCATTGCCAAGACTTTGCTTGGCATTACTGCACTCAGTTCACAAATCTTGGCCTGGAGAAATTACATTTTGTTGCTATTGTTGGAAGGAAAGAGTGAGCAAACCCTCTGCCCCCCGATTCCTGGTCCCTTACCCTTTTCCTTGTCAGAAGACAAAATGAGAGCAAATTCAGTGCAAAGTCCTCAATTTGGGGGATGGGCACTGTGGTGCTGCTTGAGATGTGGCCATCTCACACTGGAGCCCCTGGGTTCAAGTCTCACCGCGGCTTCCAGTCCAGCTCCTTGCTCATGCACACCCTGGGAGGCAGCAGGTGTTGACTCAAGTCCTTGGGCCCCAGCCACCCATGTGGGAGACCCAGATGAAGTCCCAGCTACTGGCTTCCACCTGTCCCAGTCCCAGCTGTGTAACTCCCAGCATCTGGGGAGTGACAGTTGGTTTGAAGATCTTGCCCTTTCTCTTTGTGTAGCTCATTGAAAAAAAAATTTTTTTAGTTTGAAGATCTGTTCTGGCTTTCTGTGCTTCTGGAATCAGGCAACACATCATTCCATAGAATGCAATGAGTGTCTCCATGGTCCAAGTAGAAGAGGTTTTTGTAGACTCCGCAGGGCTGAGGACAGCGGCAACAGACGAGGAGGGAGCCATCCTCTGAGGTTCCTTTCTGGACAACCTTTCCTGTAAACGTTAAAGCGCAGGCAGCCTTCCTGCTAAGGTTGACTCCAGCCCGCCTGACTGGAGACTTGGCCGCCATCTCTCTCTTTCCTGGGAGGTCAGCAACCCACCTGGGGTCGGACCAACTTGGATTTGGCCTAGGGGGCGTGCAGCATGGCTGACTCCACTGTGGTCCATCCAGTGCAGGAGCTCGGTCCGCACTAGTGGTCTCCTACAGATCTTACTGAACATATTGTCAAAGGGCAGATCTTAACTGGCTTTATTTTGGATCCTAGATTCAAGCAACACTTCATTCCAGAAAATAGAATAAATGTTCCAGTGAGCCGTGCAAAGTCTGCTTTTACAGAGAAGGGGTTGAAGAGAGCAGAAACAAAAGGATTAAGATGGTGTGTGTGTGGGGGGGGGGGCGCTTTGTGATCACGCCAACTGCAGCTGGCTGTTAGGGCCACCGGGTTGTGATGGAAAGATCTCAGCCTGGCGAAGTGACCTTGAGTGTAAGTGACTCCATGTCCGTGTTTCCCATGGTCTGGTGGCACCTAGTGCAGGAGTTTAGTCCAAACCAGCGGCCTTCTGTGATTTTTATTTAACGCTTTTCAAAGGCACAGTCACCAGACTGTCCCTCTCCGAAGTCAGGAGCGGCGATGGTAGAGGTGAGTCTTCTAACAGCCACGTGCAGTGTCACAGTTGTCTGAATCCTAATGGAGGTGCTGGTGTCAACCCTAACAAAAATAAGGGAAGCTAGGGTTCCTGCCGCTGCTGCCGGACAGTGACGACCCCGAGAGTCCGCTGGAGCCGCGCCGGCTTGCACAAACGCCACTAACACAAAACGGACTTGTGCAAGGACCTCCGTGCGGTCACTGGCTGGCACCCCGTTCCCGGTCATTGTGAACAAGACGGTGATGTCAAAGCGTCTTCTGGGAATCCTCGATTTTGCCCTTAAAAACCTCCCCTCGCGGTGGGATCTGCAGATCTGACCTTGACTTTGTGTTTCTGTCAGGATGAAAAAAGCAGGGTCTCGCCTCCTAGTTCCTAAGGGGGTTGGGGGGGTAGGGCAAAGAGGTGGCGGGAAAACCTGGTTCTAAAACAGCGGGCACGTGGGCTGACTTCACGGACACGAGGGGGACCTCGGGCTGTCCCTGAGAGAGACGAGGACCCCGGACCCCAGACCACCTGGGCCCTTCTCCCACAAGATGGCTCTCGCTCGACGACCACACCCGACAGGCGGCTCCGGGCGCGTGGGCCTTGAGGGGGCGACCCCCCGGTTTGACGTCTGCTTGGCCCCCGGACCCGGAACTCTCTTCCGCCCTTCCTCGCCACACTTGCTCCCCGCTCCCCTTTCCTTCGCCCTGGGCGAGCGGCCGGCTCCGGGCTCCCCCGCGTCCCCGCAGCCCGCAGCGCCGGGGCCCGGCCCGCACCTGCCCGCGCGCCCCCCGCGCCGGGTCCGGCGGCAGCGCGGCCGGCGGGCGGAAGTGCGAGGGCCGGCGGGGGAGGAGGCTGCCGGCGGCCGGCTGCGGGCTGGGATTCCCTCCCCGCCTGACGCGGCGGCCGGGGGAGCCCGCGCGCGGCGGCCCGGCCTTTTTTGGTGCTGAGGGAGCCCCGCAGGCTGGGCCGCCCCCGGGGGTGGTGGTGGTGGTGCCGAGGAGCTCGGCCCGAGTCCCCGTCGCCGCCGCCCGGGAGGAGGGGCTGCCCGGGAAGCCGGGCGCAGCCGCGGCCGCCCTCGCCCGCCCGCGCTCCGGGCCGCCCTGCCGTGGCGCGCCCCGCGCGGCCCCGGGCTTGCGCGCAGAGCTGGCGGGCAGCGGCCCCGCGCGCGGCGGCTCGGCCATGTCGGCCGAGGAGGTGGTGCAGATCCGCCTGGAGGGCCGCTGCTACCCGGTAAGCAAGAGGAAGCTCATCGAGCAGAGCGACTACTTCCGCGCCCTCTACCGCTCCGGCATGCGCGAGGCCCTGAGCCCGGAGGCCGGCGGCCCCGAGGTGCAGCAGCTGCGCGGCCTGAGCGCGCCGGGCCTGCGGCTCGTGCTCGACTTCATCAACGCCGGCGGCGCCCGCGAGGGCTGGCAGCTGGGCCCGCGCGGGGACAAGGGCGGCGCGGGCGATGGCGAGGAGGAGCTGGACGAAGCGAGCCTGCTCGCTGCGCTCGTGGAGGCGGCTTCCTTCCTGCAGGTCACGTCCCTGCTGCAGCTGCTGCTGTCCCAGGTGCGGCTCACCAACTGCCTGGAGCTGTACCGCCTGGCGCAGGTGTACGGCCTGCCCGACCTGCAGGACGCCTGCCTGCGCTTCATGGCCGTGCACTTCCACGAGGTGCTGTGCAAGCCCCAGTTCCACCTGCTGGGGTCGCCTCCCCCGGCCCCGGGGGACGTCAGCCTCAAGCAGAGGCTGAGGGAGGCCCGGATGACGGGGACCCCGGTCCTCGTGGCCCTGGGGGACTTCCTGGGCGGCCCCCTGGCGCCGCACCCCTACCAGGGGGAGCCGCCGTCCATGCTCAGGTACGAGGAGATGACTGAGCGCTGGTTCCCGCTGGCCAATAACCTGCCCCCCGACCTGGTCAACGTCAGGGGCTACGGCTCGGCCACTCTGGACAACTACCTCTTCATCGTGGGCGGCTACAGGATCACCAGCCAGGAGATCTCCGCAGCGCATTCCTACAACCCCAGCACCAACGAGTGGCTGCAGGTGGCCTCCATGAACCAGAAGAGGTAGGCTCCTGGCCCCGGGCTCCTAGCTCCAGGGTTTGCTGGGCAGCCCCCTGGGGGTGTGCTGAGGGTGGGGGAGGGTGACACCCCGGGAGCCGGGCTGGCTCTGGCGCTGGCGCGGTTCCCAGCGAGCAGAGGCCCTGGAGGATGAGGTCAGCCAGGGCGCCTGGGTGGCTGCCTTGCAGGTCTTGTGTTCATGAGCAACACAATTTCCTCTGCTTCTCTCCTGGTGGGAAAAAAAATGTGGCTTCCTAGAAGGGCCGGTTTATTAAAAAAAGCTACTGTTTAAGTAAGTTTTATCTTTACAGATGTTTCCTTCTCTTTAGTTTTCAGGTTCTGGTGGTGATTCTAAAGACACTCTGGACAGTTACCTGTCATGCTGACTTGGGGTGCCTTTTTTTTTTTTTAAGCTGTCAGTGACTTTGAAGCTTTTCACACTGGAGCGCCAATATATGAGCAGGACACAGTCCTTGGAAAGTTACTAGAATTTGCTGTGTAGGAGTCTGTCTGAGTTTTTGTTCTCTCTTTTGCTTCTTCCTTCTCAGTGTCATTGACCCAAAGGGTGAGCCTGGCAGTAGTCACCTGTGGAATTGGAATCGAGCCACCCTAGCTGTACACAGGGCGCTGGTTCTCGGACCCAGTCGGATACCAAACCCTGCAGAGGTTCAAGCCCCTTCTGGAAGCCTTCCATGAAGTGGCAGTGTTTGACAAAACCTCTGCGTGTCCTTACCCCCGCCCCAAACACTTTACGTCTTCTCTAGATTGCCTGTAATGCCTGTAGTATGAATGCTGTGTACATGATAGTTATGCTGTATTATTTTAAAAAAAGATTTATTTATTTGAGAGGTAGAGTTACAGAGAGGGAGAGGAAGAGACAGACAGAGGCCTTCCATCCACTGGTTCACTCCACAAATGGATGCACCAGCTGGATCTGGGCCAACCTGAAGCCAGGAGCCACGAGCTGCTTCTGGGTCTCCCACAAGGGTACGGAGACCCACGCCCTTGGGCCATCTTCCATTGGTTTCCCGGGCCATTAGCAGAGAGCTGGATTGGAAGTGGAGCAGCTGGGTTTTGAACTGGTGCCCCGTTGGGTCTTGATCCAGCACTTATACAGGATGCAGGTGCCACAAGTGGAGGCTTCACCCTGCTGCACCACAGTACTGACTGTATGCTGTATGTTTTAAGGGAACAAGAGAGAAATTCTGTACACCTTCTGTACACCTGTGATTTTTGGTTTGGGTGTTGTCTCCCCTCATTTGGCTCCATAGAGATGGAGGGCTGACTGTATTTCTATCACCCCTACCATCTCCCTACCAGGTCTACAAACTCCACAGTGACTTGAAGAAAGGAAAAAAAAGCAACATGGAGCCTGTGGCGGGTAGGCAAGTAGTAGAGAAAGGAGCCAAGCTGAGAGCAGGTACAGGAAGAGGTGGTGGGGTGGGGGGAGGAAGGGAGAGAGGAGGGAAGTATCTTCCTTTCGCTATCAGCATCTTCACACATCTGCCTGGAAGCGTGGAGCAGGGACTGCAGGACTCACAGTGTGGGGGGTCCTCGTCACAGGTGCTGGACTCGGGGCCGGTTTCTGCCACACCGCAAAATTCGCTTTGCAAAGTATGCTGCCTTCCTGGTGATACAGAACAACGGAGTCACCAGAGATAGGAGAGTGCAGAGAAACACAGACTGTTGCTCCCGCTGCCTCCTAGAGGCAGTAACTGCAGAACAGCGTATTTTCTTCCAACCTCTTTTATTTTTAAATGTGTACTTTTTATTTGAAAGATAGAGCGAGAATGTGAGTTCTCACCACCTGGTTCACTCCCCCAACACCCTAACAGCCAGAGCTTGGCCAGGCTAAGCCAGGAGCCAGGTCTCCCATGTGGATGGCAGGGACCCAAGGACTTGAGCCATCACCTGCTGCCTCTCAGATGTGCACTGGCAGGAAGCTGGGTGGGAAGCAGAGATGGGACTCAATCCCGGGCACTGCAGTGTGGGATGTGGGCAGCTCAACCCACTGTGCCACAATGCCTGCCTCCAAAAAGTTGTTTTTTTCTCTGTACAAATCCTTGGTAGTACTTTTTAAAAATACATTTTTATTTCTCTTCTTTTTTGTCTTTTTGAAAGGCAAAGAGAGAGATCTGCCATCTGCTGGTTCATTCCCCCAGCGCCTGCATCAGCCTGGACTGGGCAGGCCAAAGTGAGGAGCTGGGGATCCAGCGCAGGTCTCCCGCGTTGGGGGCAGGACCCGAGAACTTGAGCCATCACTTGCTGCCTCACAGGGTGCACGTTAGCAGGAAGCTGGAATCTGACGCAGAGCCACTCCCTATGGGATGTATGCATCCCAGGAGGCGGCGTCTGCTGTCCCAGGCGCCCACCCTCCTTCATAGTCTTTGCCTTTTTTTCCTGGGAATTGTCTTTCTGTGCTTTTAAAAAAGAAAATTGGAGCCACAGGCATACATACTTTTCAGGAAACTTGTTAATGACATGAAAAACCACAGAGTGAAAAATATGTGTATGGACATATTTAAATATTCTAAATATACAAACATCTATGAATTTATAATTGCCTGGTTATGTAAAGATGGTGATAGCAAAAGGAAGAATATATAGGAGTACTCAGTGCTCAGTGACATCAGGGGTGCACTTTATTGTGGCACTTGGTGTTTCTGCTTAGCAGTCTGCTTTTTTTTTAAGATTTATTTATTTGGTAGTCAGGGGTGGTATGTCTTCCATCATCTGGTTCACTCCCCAACTGACCACAATGGCCGGAGCTGGGCCAATCAGGAGCCAGGAGCCAGGAGCTTCTTCTGGGTCTCCTAGATGGGTGCAGGGGGCCCAAGGAGTTGAGCCATCTTCTACTGCTTTCCCAGGCCACAGCAGAGAGCCGGATTGGAAACAGGACAGCTGGGATTCAAACCGGGATGCCGGCACTGCAGGCGGTGGCTTTACCTGCTGTGCCACAGCGCCGGCCCCTTAGCGGTGTGCTTTACTGAGTTGCTTTCCATGTGAGCAGGTGCAGGCCTCTCTCCCTGCTAATGCTGTGTAGCACTGAAGCCTTGAGAAGGTTCCCTAAGGTGATCAGCCCTTCCCTTGTTCATGAACCTCAGGTTCCTTCTGTGTGCCATTATAAACAGTGTTAGACTGAGCACCCCCAGGGGTGTATATTAGGCTTAAGTGAGTTAATTCCAGATGTCACATTCCTGGCATCCCTGGGCAGGTGGGGCATAGTGTGTGCACATTTGACATTTGGGTGCCTCCTGCCAAATTAGCCATCCAGAAATTCTTGACTTCCTCTCTACCAACAGTGTCTGACCTGCCAGGTCCCTGTACGCTTGCCAAGACCAGATATTATCATGTGCACCCCCACCCCAGTTTGATGGACAGAAACACTGGTGGGATTTTTCCCTGGTTAGAAGGGAGATTGTTCTTTTCCTATCTTTATTGGCCATTTGTATTTCTTTCCTGAATGCTTTTTGCCAGTTTTTCCAAACTTGGCTTATATTTTTCTTGTTTGAGTAGTTCCATGTACGCATACGGATTTCTTTTGTCAGGTGGTGTTGTACAGTTATTTTGTATCGGAGACCTGCCACCCCATAGTGCCCTCTCAGCTACAGTAATTCCCAAGTGGAAGTCAGAACTTGGTGTTCCCAACCGAATGCCCCAATTTATTTTTAAGAGTTATGCATTTATTTGAAAGGCAAAGTGATAGGGAGAGAGAGACAGATTCCCCCATCTGCTGGTTCATTCTCCTACAGAACATGACAGCTGTGGGGAACGGGAGACAGGCTGAAGTCAGGAGCCTAGAACTCCATCCAGGTCATGCACATGGATAGCAGAGGCCTAAGCATTTGGACATCTTCTGCTGCTTTCCTAGGCACTTTTTTTTTAAAGATGTATGTATGTATTTGAAAGGCAGATTTACAGAGAGTGAGGGAGAGACAGAGAGAGAGAGGTCTTCCATCTACTGGTTCACTCCCCCAGTGGCTGCAGTTACCGGAGCTGGGCCCATCTGAAGCCAGGAGCTTCTTCGGGTCTCCCGTGTGAGTGCAGGGGGCCAAGGACTTGGGCCATTTTCTGCTGCTTTCCCAGGCACATCATCAGGGAGCTGACTCAGAAGTGGAGCAGCTAGGACTTAAACTGATGTTGCAATGTGGGATGCCAGCGTTTCAAGCTTTGACTTAAACTGCTGTGCTGCAATGCCTGCCCTAATTATCCTTATTTTAAAATGTTGGCAACTTACTCCACTTGAAATACAAGCAGGGGAGGTATCAGGCTAGTAGGTAAGCTGCCAGTTAGACTGCGTATGTCTCACATCAGAGTGCCCACGGTGAAGTCCCAGCTGTGCTTGGGATTCCAGCTTCCTGTTCATGCCGGTCCTCAGAGGCAGCAGAGGTGGCTCCAGTTGGGCCAGGTCCCTGCTGTCTGCACGGAAGGCCTGGGTTGAGTTCCTGGCTTGCAGCTTTGACTTCAGCCCTGGCCCCAGTCCAGTCCTGGCTACTGCAGGCATTTGGGGAGTGAACCAAACGATAGGAGGTGTCTGTCTGTGTCTCTCTCCCTCTCAAATAGATGAAAAGCAAACAAGTCATCAGCATCCATAGGAACCTTGCAAAGCAAACAAATGCAGCCAGCACCAGCCTCGCGAGCCTCCCGATATAGATTCCGGGTTTATGGTCTATTCCTGGATGTAGGAAGCCGACCTTTGTCATAGTCAGATTTGTCATGTTTGTTATGTTTTGTGTCTTGCACACAAAAAATCCTTGCAAGCCAGGATTATAAAATACCCCGTATCACGTTCTGCCTTCTTCACCTGTAGATCTGCATCTGCCTCGGATTGACTTTCACGTAATTGGTAACGAACGGCCACAGCATCTTTTTTTTCCTAGATGTGTCCTCAGCCCCTGATCCCTCTCGCAGTGATTTGCAACATCAGCTCTCACAGGCTCGCTTTCCTGCTTCCAAGCTGGCAGACTCACTGCTGTGGCGTCAGGGACCTGTTTTCAGGTTGTGGTAGCCTTGCAGCGTACTTGATTGTCTGGTAGAACGGAGGCCACTTTGTTTTAATTGTTGGCTGTTTCCTTCTTTAGATCACCTTTAGAATCAGTTTGTCCAGTTCTGTTGGGGTTTTGATGGAGAGCACGTCATGATGGCAGGCTCGTTTAGAGAAAGGGTTTCAGTGTCTTAATACTGTGCCTCACCCCCCTCCACAGTTTCAGTTATCTTTCTTTCTTCATGTAGTCAGTAAGTTTTTTGTTAGGGTTATTCTTGGGTATTTTGTAGTTGTTTTTTACCCTAAGATACTTTTTTTAAAGACTTGTTTATTTATTTGAAAGGCAGTGTTACAGAGAGGAAGAGGTGGAGGGAGGGAGAGGGGGTGGGGGGGAGGGAGAGAGAGAGAGAGAGAGAGAGAGAGAGAGAGAGAGGTCTTCTATCTGCTGGTTCACTCCCCAATTGGCTGTAGCAGCCTGAGCTGAGCTGATCCAAAGCCAGAAGCCAGGAGCTTCTTCTGCATCACCACGTGGGTGCAGGGGCCCAAGCACTTGGGCCGTCTTCCACTGCTTTCCCAGGCCATAGCAGAGAGCTGGATTGGAAGTGGAGCAGCCGGGTCTCAAACTGGTGCCCATATGAGATGCCAGCACTGCAGGCATCCACTTTACCCGCTACGCCACAGTGCCAGCCTCTCATGATACTTTCTGACTGGTTATTGATACTGCTTTAGAATTTAAAAAAATTATTCAAGTGGCAGAGAGAGAGTGAGCGACAGAGACAGACAGCTCCCATCTGCTGCTTCTGTTCTCACATGCTGGAAACCAGGATCTGGGAAACAGTCCATGTCTTCCCTGTGGGTGGCGGGAACCCGGTTTTTGAAGCTGTGGCCCAGCGTCTCCCAGGTCTGTGTTGCCAGGAAGCAGGAATGGGGATCCAGAGCTGGGTGAGGGGTCCTGGCACTCCTATGCGAGGCACCTAATGTCTTTTTTTTTTTTTTTTGACAGAGCGGACAGTGAGAGAGAGACAGACAGACAGAAAGGTCTTCCCTTGCCGTTGGTTCACTCTCCAATGGCCACTGTGGCTTGGTGCGCTGATCCTAAGCCAGGAGCCAGTTGCTTCTCTTGGTCACCCATGCGGGTGCAGGGCCCCAGGACCTGGGCCATCCTCCCCTGCACTCCCGGGCCACAGCAGAGAGCTGGACAGAACCCAATGTGCTGGCGCCACAGGCAGAGGATTAGCCTAGTGAGCCGTGGCTCTGGCCACCTAATGTCTTAACTGCCACCAGACTCCCACCCCTCAGTGGGGTTTGTGCCTGTTACTCTCTCACCTTGACTGAGGTCTGACACCAGGAGTCCCTCCTGGCCCCTGCGGCGCTGAACACTCCCACTCTGCTCCTCCAGCATCTCAGGCTCTCTCCTGGCCTGGACAGGAGATTCTTTCACTTTTAACTAATTTTTTTTATTTGTTAATGAAAATGAGCTTTATTACATCAAGTAATACAAAGGTGCAATCAGTCTTAGTCATCTTCTTGCAGGTGTTTTGGTCAACTTAGAGCAAATGCAGATCTGAAGTCCACACCCAGACTTGGCATGAACATTTTGGGGGCTCCCCAGGAGGTGTGGCAGGTTGCTCCTCTTTATTTATAACTTGTGCATTTTGTAAGAGTTGACATGTTAGGGGCTGGTGCTTTGGCATAGTGGGTAGAGCCTCTGCCTGCAGTGCCAGCATCCCATGTGGACACTGCTTTGAGTCCCGGCTGTTCTACTTCTCATCCAACTCTCTGCTATGGCCAGGGAAAGCAGTAGAAGATGGCCCAAGTCCTAGGGCCCCTCCACCCATGTAGGAGACCTGGCAGAATATCCTAGCTCCTGACTACAGATCATCTCAGCTTTGGGTGTTGTGGCCATCTGGGAAGTGAACCAGCGGATGGAAGACTCTCTCTCCCTCTCTATCTGACTCTCTTTCTCTCTTTGTGTAACTCTGACTTGCAAATAAAAAAAAAAAAAGTTGACATGTTAATAGCCATGCAAATACTTACGCAATAAAGAAATTGCATTAGCAAAATCTACACAGCATGGCATGGTTGGGGCGGGCCATTAAGGAGTGAGCTATCAGTGTGCATCACTTGTGTGGGGTCTCTGACCCTCTGCGTGGAGAACTCTGACTTGTTCACTGCTTATTAGTGTTCCCACTACTAACCAGGCATGCAGTGAGTAACCAGTGGGCACTTCCATAGGTGGGGGTTGTTTTAAAATTGTGGAATGCAGTTTAAGATTGCATAAAGGTGAACGTGTGATCTTACATTCTGCCTTTAAAGTGTAGCATTTTTAGTGAACATATTTACTTTGTAGCCATCATTGTATTTGAGAGTGGCTAGAAAAGTTGTGGGTGGTATTGAATGGAATACCTCCTCTGCACTAGGTAACCTTGCTTTGCACATGGTGTCTCACTTTTCCTCACAGGGACTCTCTTAGGTTCCCATTGTAGAGAGGCAGCAGATGAGGCTCAGGGACATGTAAAAGGTACAGTAATCAAAATGGAAATGCCCATGGAGTCTTTCTGCTCACTTAAACGGTTTACAAGAAGAGGGCACAGATACCTCTCAAATCAGGGCTGCTTTTCAAAGCATCGTCACAAGTGCCTCTAAGCGGTCAAGTGGACACCTGTCAAGTTCAGCATCTTCTGAGTTATCATTGGTTGAACTTGGGACTTCACAAGTTTACAGGAAAGGAAATTGAAATGCAAGTGGCTTTGGTGCCATGAATTTTGGAACCCATGCCTCATTTTCCCATCATAATGGGTGTCTGTGAGCTTCATGGGGACTGTGCATAGATGATGTAGCTCCTGCTCTCAGGGCATTTGAAATGGAATGTAGGTGCTGAGACAGGTGCACAGGAAACCAGCCCGGGATTGTTCCCAGGTCACGTCCCAGTGCAGGTTCTGTGCTGGGAAAAATCATCACCTTAGGTAACAAAAGGAGGTTTTGGCCCCTGGCTACACACAGCCTGTGGCAGGAGCCTTGATTCAGATCTGCCAGGGGCTGCTTGTAACTTAGAGAAAGGGTCCAGGGCAGCACCACCCACATCCCCAGGGACTGTGCGGGCAGTGACGTCATCCACAGCCGGTCGGGAGGGATGGGTTTATGAAGCCCTTGGCTTTGTTGAGAAAGTAGAGCTGAGCAGTGAGTGGGAAGGAGATGGCTGGTAGTGTGTTCGTGGAGTGGGAAGTGGCAGGAAGCAGCACACGACTCAGGACTGCAGACAGAATGACCGCGCTCAGCCTTAGCGATTCTCCTAACCTCTCGGCTAGCTTTCAGAGCACTTCTAGAGCAAGGAAACCGTGAGAGGCTTTGTCCTCTGTGGTTAATGCTGCCAGGGAATGGGCTGTGTCTGCTCCTCTCCCCACTGGTTTCTTGGCTGGCAGTTTAAGTTGCTTTTTGAGTTTCTCAGAGGTGGTAGTAGGCCAGCAGTGGCGACAATTTGTTTTCTTTCTTCCTTCCTTCCTTCTTTCCTTCCTTCCTTCCTTCCTTCCTTCCTTCCTTCCTTCCTTCCTTTCTTTTTTTAAGACTTTACTTAATTATTTGAAAGGCAGAGTGAGGGAGGGGGTGGAGAGAGAGATCTTCCATCCACTGGTTCACTCCCCAAATGACCGCAATGGCTAGAGTTAGGCCAGGCTGAAGCCAGGAGCCTGGAGCTTCATCTGGATTTCTCACATGGGTTCAGGGGCCCAAGTACCTGGGCCATCTTCCACTGCCTCCCCTGGCACATTAGCAGGGAGCTGGATTGGAAATGGAGTAGCCAGGACTCGAGCCAGTGCCCAAATGGGATGCTGGCATTGTAGGCGGTGGCTTAACCCGCTGCACTGCAGTGCTGGCTGGAACAGTTTTTCTTTCAGCCCTGCCCTGAGATGGTGGTGGGGGGTTAGTACTTGTGGAAGTGGCAGAAGGCAGGCAGAGGGGAGGGAGGGGACCCAAGGGGCTGGATGCTCCACGAATGATGCAGGCGTCTTTGGACAGCTAAGAAGGGGTCTTGGTGCTGCAGCATAACTGTGCTCCAGAGGCATCGAGCGTCTGACGCTGCGAGTGACAGCTGCCGTGGGTGCTCTCTCTGCTCCCTACTTCAGGGGTCACTTTCTGTTTCCTGTTGACAGCATCCCCGTGGGATGGGTTTGTGATTGACTCCCTTTTCCCAAAGGGGAAACAGAGGTTCGACGAGCTTAATTATCTCCCACCTCATCGCAGGGCCAGGCTCCAGGTCACTGAGACCTGACATCCTGCTCGCCAAGTTGTGCACAGCCACTGGGAACACCTGATAGCTGCCTGCTGGTGTTGAGCACATTTCATGTTAGCTTTAAGGGTATAGAGAGGGTTTGTTTTTTTTTTTTGCATTAATTTTTAAAAAAATTTTTATTTGAAAGAGGCGGGTGGGGGAGACAGAAAGATCTTCCGTCTGCTGGTTCACTTCCCATGTGGCAGCAGCAGCCAGGGCTGGGCCAGGCTAAAGCCAGGAGCCAGGAGTTTGTTCTGGGACTCCCAAGTGAGTGCATGTACGTAGGTAGTTGAGCCATCACACTGCTGCATTCCGGCATTAGCAGGAAGTGGCATCAGGAGCCGAGGTGGGAGTCTACCCCAGGCACTCCCAGCTGGGATGTGGCATCTGAAGTGGCGGCTTGCCCTGTGCGCCACAATGCCTGCCCCTCGGGAGCTTTTTATTTCTTACAAGTGAATTAGAAATTAAATTGCTGTCTTACCTAATTCTTCTCACCTGCAGTTCTGTTTATTGGAAGTAAATCAAGGTGTGCTCATTTGATTATGATTTGGTTTTAAAATTTCTTTTGCCTACTGAGCACATGGATGCAGGGCTTGATACTAAGAAGGCAATGTGGAGATGGTAATTTTGAAAAGTGATGGACGACTCGGGTTCACGCCTTTACTGTCCAGGAGGTGGAGAGTGGAAGAGTTGTTCTCAGGGGCTAAGTGGTGGCAGTTTGTGGACGAGAGGGACGCCATGTGCAGAGCTTCAGAGTACCGCGTAGCCAGCAGCCACTGCCTCTGCCTGATCATAGACTGGCCCTCGCCAGCAGAGAGACCTGGGCTGTGACACAGAGACCAGCGTCACCCGGAGGCCTGCAGGGAGGGACTTCCTTCTGTGAGCGTCGTCCTTGTCTGCTCTCACTGTATGCAGGCCTCTGCTGCTCCCCTCATCCCTTCTTCTTCTTTTAAAGATTTATTTATTTATTTGAAAGGCAAAGTTACAGAGAGAAACAGAGACAGAGAAAGTGAGAGAGACAGAGAGAAAGGTCTTCTTTTCACTGGTTTGTTTCCCAAAGGGCTACAACAGCCAAGGTTGGGTCAGGCTGAAGCCAGGAGCTTGGAACTCCGTCCAGGTTTCCCACGTGGGTGGCAGGGGTTCGAGTACTCCGGCCATCTTCCTCTGCCATCGTAGGCACATTAGTGGAGACCCAGATCAGAAGCAGAATAGCTGGGCCTGGACCCAGGGCTCTTACATGAGATGCTGGCATTGTAAGTTGTGAGTTAACCCACTGCATCACAGCGCTGGCCCCTGTGCTGTTCTCCTCTCCGCTTCATGGATGGGGAAACCGAGGCACGGATATGCTGAGAGCAATTGTGCAGGGTCACACAGCTCCCGAATGGTGGAGCAGTGATTGCTGTGTGCACGCCTGGCCTCATGACTCCACGCGGTGTGGGCCTCTTCAGCACTGAGGCGGCAATTATAGCTCAGGGTGAGCATTGAGGAGTTTCTCCTCTCTTCAAGTGAATCTGAGCTTGTTGGGGTCTGGAGAAACGGAATTGTTGACTTTCAGCTGCCTATTCATCCAGCCGCACAAAGAGGCGGCTTCCATGTTTGCTTAGGCCCAGTGGTGACGCTGGGCGAACACCAGCAGCAGCTTTGATCCTAGAAAATTTACTATCTGTGTGCCTTAGGGAGCGCAAACAAACTGCGGGCTGCTGAGGTTTAGTGCTATTCACCAGCATTATTTCCGCTGGTTCCTCAAGTTTGCACACACGGAGAGAGCATCATGGTTGGATTCTAAGGGCCATTGGCAGCAGAGGGGGTTGTGCAACATGAGTCAGGAGCCAACCCAGAGACTGCCACCCATGGAGGTCTGTGGGCAAGAAAACTGCATGGCCACCTGGGTGTCGTGGACAGCGTGACTTGAAAAACAGAGCAAAACTAAACAAAAGTGCCCTTGAATGCAAAGGGCCTCAGTACGTTCTACAATCTTGGCTCTTTAGTAGGTGGCTGTTACCAATTGTCTCAGCCTATTTGCTGCTGCTGTAACTGAGTGCCACACACTGGGTCATTTATAAAGGACTCAGGTTTATTTGGCTCATGGTTTTGGGGGACTGGAGGTCTAAGAGCAAGGTGCCGCCATCCACTCAGCCACTGATGAGGACCTTCTAGTTGCCCGGTAACACTGGAGGATGACAGATGTGCAGGTGCACCACCACGGGTCTCTCTTCCTTCTCTTATAAAGTGATTCATGTAGAAGGGGCGGAGGGAGAGGGAGGGAGGGAGAAAGAGAGAGGGAGGAAGGAAGGGAATAGGAAAGGAGAGACAAAAAGAAAGATAAAACCGCTAGTGTCATGGTTGGGGCCCCAGTGTCATGCCTGATCCAACCCTAACTACATCCCCACAGCATCCTCCACTAAATACCGTTAGCGGAGAAGTGGTGGGAACCACTCAGACCAAAGTCCTAATAGAGTTTTTGCTTGATGTGCATCACTGCGCGCTGAGCACCTGCTAAGTCAAGCATGGTCAAGTTTTCACTGCCACGTTTTTGTTAAGACTTATTTATTTGAAAAGTACAATGACAGACACAGAGATATCTTCCATCTGCTGGTTCACTCCCTTAAATGGCAGCAACAACTGGGGCCGGGCCAGGCCAAAGCCAGGAGACAGGAACTCCATCCAGATCTCCCACATAGGTGTCAGGGGCTAAAGCACTTAGGGGCTTCTTCTGCTGCCTCACCTGTTAGCAGGGAGCTGGATCAGAAGCAGAGCAACCAGAATTTGAACTGGGTTCTGATATGAGATGCCAGAATTGCAGGTGGTAGGTTAACCTGCTGTGCCATAATGCCAGCCTACTGCCCCTTCTCAATCTACCCTCGTGTGTGTGTGTGTGTGTGTGTATGTGTGTATTTGTAGCTGTCTGCTCCTTTCTTTCCTAGGATATTTCTATTTTGGGATTGTCCTTGTGTTGGAGTTAGATATGACCCCAGAATTCACTGGATCTAGCATCTTTATTTCACACTAAAAAACATGAGAAACTGCAATACTTGTGTAATGTGTGTGGTCCGCAGTTAGTGCCAAATGTGCGTGTGGTTTTTGTTTGGATGAGTGGCTTGCTCAGCGTCACATAGGTAAAGTGGCAGGTTTGGACGTCAGGACCCCTGCTGTGGTATTCTTGTTACTACACCGTAATACGCTGGGACGGCACGCAGAGTGTCTCAGCTCCCTGTGCCTTCTGATGAGCTGTTTGGTTGAAGTGCCCAGCCAGCTTGCCATCAGTGTGATCCCCACGGTTGGAGCAGGGTCAGTGGCTGCCTGCCGCAGAGCTGGGGCCAGAACGGCGTCTCCTCACTCGCACTGTGGCCTTTGCTGCTGCACCACACTGCCACACGTCCTCTGGGAACTGTGGCTGGGGCGTGCATCACAGCCGACTTGACTCAGCCATGGCAGACGCGACCCTTCTTGGCTCTCTGAGGGCCGGTCAGTCCCTGTGTGCTTTGCTGAAACAAACAGGTCCCTCCCTATCACCAGACTTGCCTGGCCTCTGAAGCTGAGTAGCAGCGTTTCGTGCTGGGACAGACACAGGGCTTGACACCAGGGTATTTCTCTCCGTAAAACGGTGTACTGTTAGGACACAGGCACACTTGTTGATCGGGCTGTCTGGAGGGGTTGGGTGTATAGGGAGCCAGAGAATGCTGTGTCACTGTTGTACTTGGTTCATTGCACAGGCTCCTCATCTTACTCGTTAGGTAGCACTGTGAGTGGCTAAGACGCCCCCCTTCCAGGTAAGACGCCTGCATCCTTCATCCTGCAGCCTGCATTGGGTTGCTGGGGTTCCACGCGTGACAGTGGGCCAGACTCCAGCTTCCTGCTCACGCAGATCCTGGGGGGCAGCGGTGGTGGTTCCGGTGGTTGGGTTCTGTGTATCCACGTGGGAACTGTGGACTGATCTCCGGCTCCTGGCTTCTGCTTGGCCTCGTCTCGGCTGTTGAGGCTGCCTGAGGAGTAAACCACTGCCTCTCAAAAAAAAGGGGAGGGGAGAAAGGAGATGCCATTCAGAGGAGGAGGGGCTGATGTGCTCAGGGATCCTGGGGCTTAAGGGATCTCCCAAACCATCCTTTAGCAACTGCCCTTTGCGTTTGCCAGTCTGTGTAGGCAGCACCATGCGTGCTTCCAGATGGAGCTTCCCCACTCACTGGGAGGGATGATGTCACCATTCTGATGGAGAGAGGCAAGGGAAGGAGTGCAGTGGGTGCGTTTCTCCACCCTTTTCTGTCTAGACAGGAAGCGCAGTTGCCCTTGGTGTTTATGGGGGAAGGGGTCTGGGGCCCCATTTGGATACCGAGGTCCACAGATATTCAAGTCCCTTCTATAAATGGCCTAGTACTTGCATAGAACTTGTGCACAACATTCCTGTATACATTTTTTTAAAGATTTATTTATTTATATGAAAGTCAGAGTTACACAGAGAGAGGAGAGGCAGAGAGAGAGAGAGGTCTTCCATCCGATGATTCACTCCCCAACTGGCCGCAACGGCCAGAGCAGTGCCAATCTGAAGACAGGAGCCTCCTCTGGGTCTCCCATGTGGGTACAGGGGTCCAAGGACTTGAGCCATCTCTACTGCTTTCTCAGGCCACAGCAGAGAGCTGGATTGGAAGTGAAGCAGGCAGGTCTTGAACTGGTGCCCATATGGGATGCCAGGGCCAGGCCAGGGTGTTAATCCACTGCACCACATCGCTGGCCCCTTTCTGTATACTTTACATTATCTGTAGGTGGGGCCACCGTCTGCAGTGCTGGCATCCCATATGGGCACCGGTTCAAGTCCCGGCTGCTCCTCTTCCAATCCAGCTGTCTGCTGTGGCCTAGGAAGCAGTAGAAGATGGCCCAAGTGCTTGGGCCCCTGCACCCACTTGGGAGACCCAGAGGAGGCTCCTGGCTCCTGGCTTCAGATTGGTGCAGCTCTGGCCATTGTGGCCAACTGGGGGGTGAGCCATCTGATGGAAGACCTCTACCTCTCTCTCTCTCTCGCTCTCTCCTCCCTCCCTCCCTTCCTCTCTCTGCCTGTGCCTCTCTGTAATTCTGCCTTTCAAGTAAATTTTTAAAAAATTTTAGGTTACTTTTTAAAAAATATATGTTTGTTTGAAAGGGAAAACGACAGAGAGAGGGAGAGGTAGAGAGGGAGGAAGAGAGAGAGAGATCTTCTACCTGCCCATTCACTCCCCACAGGCTACAACAGCCAGGGCTGGGCCAGGCAGAAGTCAGGAACCAGGAACTTCATCGGGGTCTCCCCTGTGGGTGGCAGGAGCCCAAGCACTTGAGCCGTCATCCAGGGCCTCGCAGGCGCACTAGCTGGAAGCTGGATTGGAAACAGAGGTGGCCTCCATGCCAGGCACTCTGATGAGGGAGGCCAAGCAGCCATTCACTGTGCTGTAGTGCAACGCCCACCCCACATAGGTTACATTTAATATCCACTGCCATGTAAGGTGTGGCTTTACTGCTTAGGGAGTCATGGCAAGGCAACAACAACAACAACAAAAATCTGTACGTATTCAATGCAGGTACAGTCAGTTTTCTGAGTATTTCCAGTCCACATTTGGTGAATCCATGGGTGTGGAAGACCCAGATGCCAGGGCCGAGTGTATTGAGTTTCCTGTGTGCTGTGTGTCCTAGCTCTTGGCCTCGTGCTGTGTAACATTAGTACTTGTACTGCTGATGTTTAGACAGGGCGCCGCTCCTGTGGAATCCTGGGGACAGGGGTGACGTTTGAGGAGTCAGCCTGTCATTCCTCTGTCCTCCGGTAGAATGGACCCCAGTTGCGGAAGAATTCAGGAAGCTGTCTTCAAGTGTCTAGCTGCTTCCACATTCCCCTCTCGTCCCTCACTCTATCATCAAACAGCTTAGTGATCAGAAGGCTGATCGCAGGGCCGGTGTGGAGTAGTAGCAGGTTAGGCTGTCAGCTGCAAACTTGGCATACCAAATAGGCGCCAGTTCAAGTCCCGGCTGCTCCTCTTCCAATCCAGCTCCCTGCTAATGTGCCTGGGAAAGCAGTGGAAGATGGCCCTAGTCCTTGGGCCCCTGCACCCACGTGGGAGACCTGGAAGAAGCTTCTGGCTTTGGCCTGGCCCAGCCCTGGCTGTCGCGGTCATCTGTGGAATGAACCAGGGATTGGATGATCTCTCTCTCCCTCTGTCTCTCTCTCTCTCCTTTTGTCTCTATATTTCTGCCTTTCAAATAAATAAATCAGTCTTAAAAGACAAGAAAGAAGAAGGCTATTTGTGTCTGTCTTTCAGGTCCAACTTCAAGCTTGTGGCTGTTAACTCAAAGCTCTACGCCGTCGGCGGGCAGGCTGTGTCTAACGTTGAGTGTTACAATCCCGAGCAGGATGCCTGGAATTTTGTGGCACCCTTACCGAATCCCCTGGCTGAGTTTTCTGCGTGCGAATGCAAGGGGAAGATTTATGTCATTGGAGGCTATACCACCAGAGGTAAGCAAAGGACCTGCATGTTCACGTGGGCGGAAACTCCCAGTGTGCGTGTGTGCGACTCCATGCTTGAGATACTGAATATTTCTGCATCTGGCTAGGGGGGGTGTTTGGCACGGGAGGGGTCTCTGATGACTTTGTATGAACATGGAAGTTGAACAAGGTAGGGGAGCTATGAAGGAAGCACCTGTTTTCTTTCTGCTTGCGAAGCGCAGCCTTGTCGCCAGCCGCCTGGTGCTGTGGCTGGGCCTGGTTCTTGGGGACTGCTTCACTCTCTCTGCTGCTCTCTGAGGCTGGGCACTCTAGAGTAGGGTGCAGCTCGCATCCCTGCCTGGGAACACACCCTCTGTCCCCTCCGAGCTGGAGGTCTCGCTGTCATTCCTCCCTGTGTGAGTGCCAGCACGTCTGAGGCGGGGAGAGCGCTGTTGACACAGCTTTAGGAGGATTCTGGGCCGACCGGCGATGGGGGGTGCGTGTGCTGGGTTTGAACCTGTGCATGTGTGTTTGTCGCTTGTGAGGGTCGGCAGTTTGTGGTCGAGAATTTGGGAATAAACAGTGTCTCTCCAGCATGTTTTATACTGCTGTTCTGGGGACAGAGAGGTCTCACGCCCTGGTATCGGCAGGCAGTGTGGTGTGGCAGGAAGGATGATGCCAGGCCTTCCCCTTCCTGTCCACCCCTCACAGCAGCCACTTCCGGGTTACCCCTGGGCCAGGCGCATTTCTTTGTGCGTTTGGTTTGTCTGACTCTAGAGAGCCTAGGGCTTGTAGAAAAGGTACAGCCGCATACTAGGGACTTTGGCCCCGTTAAGGGAGTGTAGTCACCGTGTCTGGCAGTGAAGTTACCCTGCATCCTGCAGGATGGAGCTCTCCCACCCTGCTAACAACAGGCGTGGCAGACCGCCTTGCAGACTGTGAGTGACCCCTACGCGCGCAGGGCAGGAACCCAGCACTAGGAGTGCAAGTGTGTCTGGTTGGGGGATTTATGCTGGAAGAAATGAGATGGGAAGTATTTCATGAACCTCTGATTTACTCTTTCTGTGAATGTGACAGCAGAAGATTAAAAAAAAAAAAAAGATTGATTTATCTGAAAGAGTTACAGATAGAGAGGGAGAGACAGGAAGATCTTCCATCTGCTGGTTCACTCCCCAGATGGCCAGGGCTAGGCCAGGTCAAAGCCAGGGGCTTCTTCCAGCTCTTCCATGTGGGTGGCAGGGGCCCAAACACTTGGATCATCTTCTGCTGCTTTTCCCAGGCCAGGAGGAGGGAGCTGGAGTCAAAGTGGAGCAGCCAGGACCCAGACATGCGGCAGCTTAACCTGCTGCACCACAGCGCTGGCCATCAGCAGATTTTTTTTTTTTTTAGAGATTTATTTATGTACTTGAAAGTCAGAGTTACATAGAGAGGAGAGACAGAGAGAGAGAGAGAGATACCTTCCATCTGCTGGTTCACTCCCTGAATGGCCACAATGGCCAGAACTGGGCTGATTGGGAGCCAGGAGCTTCTTCCAGGTCTCTCATGTGGGTGCAGGGGCCCAAGCACTTGGGCCATCTTCTGCTGTCCTAGGCCATAGCAGAGAGCTGGATTGGAAATAGAGCAGCCGGGACTCGAACTGGTGCCTGTGTGATGCTGACACTGCAAGCAATGGCTTTACCCACTATGCCACAGTGCCGGCAGCCCAGGAGATTTCTGATGCCTGCCTCTGGACAGTAGATTTGGTGGGGATGGTGGTGGGCCATGTGTCGGTCTCCTTCCTGTGTGGCTGCCACATGGCTGAGTGTGAGCTTGGTGGCCAACAAACACAAAGAGTGTGTTTTCTCACAGTTCTGGGACCTACGGCTGGAAATCAAGGCATCAGCAAGGCCATGCTCCTTGAGAAGGCTCCAGAGAGAGTCCTTGCTGGCCTCCTGCGGCTTCACACAGCTCTGCTTCTGTCTTCCCGTGTGGCTGTCATCGTCTGGCCCTTGTAAAGACACCTGTCATTGGAACTAGGGCCCACCTGAGTAGCTGAGGGTGATCTCATGTCAAGATCCTCAACTGCTGTGTGCAGAGACGCTTTTCCCAACTCAGGTCTCAGTCACAGCTTCCAGGGATCAGGAGGTGGATGACATTTGGGGGGTCACCAGTCAGCTGGGGTATATCCAGAGAGACAGAGACAGAGTGCCTGAACGTGTTTTACTAGAGAGTGGGGGGGTGGGGAAGAAGAGGACTCCCCATCTACTAGTTCACATCCCACGTGCCGACCCCAAGCTGCGTGCTGAGAGTTCAGTCCAGACCTGCCACACGCCTGGCAGGGAACCTAGTACTTGAGCCACCAGCACTGCTTCCCGGGGTGTGCTTTAGCAGGAGGCTGGAGTCAGAGCAGGAGCTGGGGATTGAACCCAGTACTCGGATATGGGGCACTTGGGGGATTGAACCCAGTACTCAGATGTGGGGCACTGCCATACATCGTAGCATCTTACCCACTAGGCAGACACCTGCCCCCACGTGCTTTATTTTGCTCCGTGTTCTCTTCTCTCGTGGGGTATCCCAGTGCCCCATGTAGTGCACTGACAATGCTTGCCAGCTTTTTCTTTACAAATGAGTGAAAAAAATATGAGACTTAGAGTCGTTTCTTGTACTTCAACACTGGAGTTCTGGTTATAAGGATCACTTTTCTGTGCTTAGACAAAGCTGTAGCAAGCCCAGTTCCCACACCTGTCGCTCTCGTTCTTTCTTGTTCTCTTTCTCTGTTTTGTCCCAGGTAAGTCAGTGCTCACTTCTGAACATTTCTCAGAATTCTGATTCCTCCCTAGACTGAGTGACACTTGGTGCCTCCTGTAACTTGGTGTCATCACCCTTGTCCCCCGACACCCCCTCCCCACCCCTCTTGAGGGCTGACATCATCACACTGTGCCCCCCCATGCTGAGGGCTGACATCATCACACTGTGTCCCCCCGTCACTGAGGGCTGATATCATCACACTGTGCCCCCTGAGGGCTGACATCATCACACTATGTCCCCCCTGTCACTGAGGGCTGACATCATCACACTGTGCCCCCTCCCCCGCTGAAGGCTGACATCACACTGTGTCCCCCCTCACTGAGGGCTCGCATCATCACACTGTGTCCCCCCGCCCGACATTGCAGAGGGCTGACATCATCACACTGTGTCCCCCCGCCCGACATTGCAGAGGGCTGACATCATCACACTGTGTCCCCCCCCCCGACATTGCAGAGGGCTGACATCATCACACTGTGTCCCCCCCGCTGAGGGCTGACATCACACTGTGTCCCCCCTGTCACTGAGGGCTGACATCATCACACTGTGTCCCCCCCGTCACTGAGGGCTGACATCACACTGTGTCCCCCCTCACTGAGGGCTCGCATCATCACACTGTGTCCCCCCGCCCGACATTGCAGAGGGCTGACATCATCACACTGTGTCCCCCCACCGACATTGCAGAGGGCTGACATCATCACACTGTGTCCCCCCCCGCTGAGGGCTGACATCACACTGTGTCCCCCCCCCGCTCCGCTGAGGGCTGACATCATCACACTGTGCCCCCCCCCGAAGGCTGACATCATCACACTGTGCCCCCTCGACATTGCAGAGGGCTGACATCATCATACTGTGCCCCTCCCAAGGGCTGACATCATCACACTGTGCCCCTCCCGAGGGCTGACATCATCACACTGTGCCCCCCCGGCATTGCAGAAGGCTGACATCATCACACTGTGCCCCCCCCCAACTGAGGGCTGACGTCTCACATTTGTTCCCCAACTTCCCCCCAGCCCTGCTGAGTTATCCCTGTAACCGAGGGCTACTCTGCCGGTAGATTTCCCAGCCTTCCTTTACCCTTGCTGAGCAAATATTCGAGATTTGACCTGGAGAGCCCTTGTGTGTTCCGTAGCTGCGCAAGCCACCCCTGGTGTCCCTTCCTCACCCAGGCCACCCACTGTCATTTCTCTCCTGGATTCCCTGTGCCAAATCCCATGATGGGTGGCCGGTGCCACGGACGGAGCGGTGTTTGTGCAAGGGGTCGAGAGCTCATTTCCTGAGGCTCCTCGACAGGGCAGTGGCTTGTGCTCTGCTCAGCTCCTCCTGCACTTCCTAGTTCATTTATTCTGAAATAAGTCGTCATAACTGTTACCCCACCCCCCACAAAAATCCATAAAGGTGGATTCCTGGCCTTCTGACTTCCTATGCTGGAGAGACTTTTATAATTCAGGAAATAATATTTTATGGTTTCTGTGATGGCTGTTTGACTATTTTAATTCTTTGCCAGCACTAAAAAGTTAAACAGACATTCAGGGGCTGGCGCTGTGTCGTAGTGAGTAAAGCTTCCACGTGTGGTGCTGGCATACCATATGGGCAGTGGTTCAAGTCCTGGCTGCTCCTCTTCCACTCCAGCTCTCTTCTATGGCCTGGGAAAGCAGTAGAAGATGGCCTGAGTGCGTGGGCCCCTGCATCCACATGGGAGACCCAGAAGAAGCTCCTGGCTCCTGGCTTCAGATTCCCCCAGCTCTGACTGTTGCAGCACTTTGGGAAGTGAACCAAAGGAAGGAAGACCTTTCTCTCTGTCTCTCCCTCTTTCTGACTAACTCTACCTCTCAAATAAATAAATAAATCTTAAAAAAATAGAAAAGACATTCAGTAGAAAGTAGTAGTAGTAGCTGTAAAGGGGAGAAAAGTGATTGTTCAAACTTCCGAACCGATGATGAGTGTAAAACCTAGAAGATGGTCCCACCATCTCAACCACCTTGTCAGGGACTGAGCTTTTGTTGAGGGAGGAGAGAAAACACTTAGACCTGGTAGACCTAGAAGTACCCTCTGGACGCCTCCCTGTGGGCGGGGGGGTCAGGTGCAGAGGGGCACTCTGATAGATGAGTACCCAGACTCCCTGGGGCCGTCTACCAGAGTGAGTATGACCGCAGCAGTGGCATTTAAGCAACAGAGGTGGTGTGGATAGAAACCTGCAAGACAGTTTTGTCAGAGCTGCAGCAGCTGGGAGACTCGTGCAGGCACAGGGCCAGCGGCACGCCCAGGACTTGGCCTCTCTCCGTGCCCTCCTGGGAGGTACTCGAGTCCTGACCACATATGGCTGTGGAGTTCTCTAGGCGCTGCCAGCTCTGTGTACGGGTGGGTGCGGGGGGTTCTGTCTCCGGAGGAAGGGCTAGGGGAGGAGCTGAGCCCTAGACGAGGAGCCTGGTGTCCTGGCAGCTTCCATGGCAGGCAGGATGCCGCACACCCTGCTCGTGCCAGTTCCCAAGCCGAGCCGTCTCCTCTACTGATAGGTGTGGCTGTTGCTTTAAACGGAAATGACAAAACACAAGCTTCTTTCTTTCTGATAATTTGTGACTTTTTTCCCTATCGAGGCTAAAATATTCCAATTATTATTTCATGGAGGAGAAAAGGAAACAAAATAATTTAAAAGAAGAAAAGCCAAGCTAGATATTACACAATTTGCTAGCATTTTTCTTTCTTAAACAAAGATTTATTCATTTGAAAGGCGGAGAGAGATCTTCCACCCGCTGGTTCACTCCCCGAATGGCCGCAACAGCATGGGCTGCTGGGCCAGCAGCCTGGAGCTTCTACCTGGCCTTCCACGGGTGTGCAGGGGCTCATCTGGCCCATCTTCCAGTGCTTCCCCAGGTGCATTAGCAAGGAGCTTGATGGGAAGTGGAGCAGCCAGGACCTGAATTGGCACCGCAAGCATTTTTCAAAAAAGAGAGAACAGGCAACTTTTTTCCTTGAAGAAAATAACAATCAGAAGCAAGGTCAGAGCGTCCACCCCTGTAGTGTTTGCTTGCTTTCTATCCCCACAGGAGCCGGCTGCCTCTTGTGCGAAGAGGGTGGGAGGGCTTGCCCTCAGTGTCTCGCCTGTGTCCTGGCTGCAGTATAGCACTGCAGGCGAGTCTCGGGCCTGGCAGCAGGCAGGCGTGAAGCTGCGTTTGTCCGGATGTGAGCCGTGGTGCGCCCAGGCCTCGGTGCCTGCCGGGGTGCTGGGCTGTCACTCATTGTGCGCGGAAGCTCTCCCTCTCCTCACGCTGTCCTGGTGCGCCAAGGTGTGCAGACGCAGGTGCCGGGGATGAGCGTCTGTGCCCATGTCACAGCGGCTCATTTCCCCAGCCTTAGAGAGTCCGGCCAGTCCCGGAGAGGGGGCGCACTGCAGGGGGAGGTGGCTGAGGGTGAATCCACAGGGGTCTCCCGCACACTGCTTCTGCAGCCCCCGCTTTTCCCAGGCTGCTCTGTCTGTCCGCGGCCACGGCCACCCGGGGGGCCGCGCGCGTCAGCCTCTGTTTCTCTCTCTCTGCAGACCGGAACATGAACATCCTGCAGTACTGCCCCTCGGCCGACGTCTGGACGCTGTTCGAGACGTGCGACGTCCACATCCGCAAGCAGCAGATGGTGTCGGTGGAGGAGACCATCTACATCGTGGGGGGCTGCCTGCACGAGCTGGGGCCCACCCGCAGGGGTAGCCAGAGCGAGGACATGCTCACCGTGCAGTCCTACAACACCGTCAGCCGCCAGTGGCTCTACCTCAAGGAGAACACGTCCAAGTCGGGCCTCAACCTGACGTGCGCGCTGCACAACGACGGCATCTACATCATGAGCAGAGACGTGACCCTGTCCACCAGCCTGGAGCACCGTGTCTTCCTCAAGTACAACATCTTCGCCGACAGCTGGGAGGCCTTCCGGCGCTTCCCGGCCTTCGGCCACAACCTGCTGGTCTCCTCGCTTTACCTGCCCAACAAGGCGGAAGCCTGAGCGAGCCGGCGCCGGGAGGGGGCCTGGCTGAGACCCAGACGATGGGGTGTCCGTGTTTTAAAGGGGAGCTGTAGGCCGCGTGTATCCAGTTCCAGCTGTACATAAGCTTACTTGAACTCATTACTTGAAAACGTGAGGGAGAAAGAGAGACCATCGTTATTTTTTAAATTATTGGTTCTTAAATGATGGGAGCAAATCCATGATAACGTGTTCATCCAGACGTGATCCTCTCGGGCCAATCACTGATGAGCGGATCCGCTCAGTGCGTGGGTCAGGGGCCAAAGGCAGTGATGGACGTGAGTGCTCAAGGCGATTGATTGGAAAAGCCGCTTTGTCCAGGTCACTTGAAATACCTTCTGTCCCTTCCACATTTCAGATTTTCTTTATGGTGGGAGTTCGCTCCACGAGCCTCCCTTTGCCACCACCATTCTGTGTCCCCGGCCCTGGTCACAGCCGTGGGAGCTTCTAGAGTGTGTACCATAGGGTTCTGTGTGCAGATAGCTGACCTGCCTGTGGCTTTCCAGGAAACTTACACCAAGGGACCCCTATGACCCCTTCCTGGCAATCAGTCCCCCCAGAAGTCCCATAGAAGCAGTCTCTGCCACGTGCCCCCCCCCTTTTGCCATTGTGAATGTTCAGACATAAACACATGGAAGCTCTTCCGCCCTTGTGAGGCAGGTTGAACATTTATGGGGTCACAGGAGCCAGGCGGCCAGTATTGTTTAAAAGAGGATTTGTGTGAAGGGATGGAAATTAGCATCCATTTCAAAAATGGAGTCGGAAATTTACATAGGATGGGAACACCAGATAAGAATTTTTTTTTTTTTTCCTGTAAAAGTTACTTTCATTGAACGTATTGGACTTAGTTGTTAAGACCGAAAACCCAACTCTGTCATGTTGATGTCTGGCAGCTGTCTGATTTAATCTGTGCTTTTCATGTCTGTTTTGCTGTGTGGGCTAAGGTGAGGATGGCAGAGACCATTTGTGCTGGAGAGAGGGGCAGTGGCTCCGAGAGAAGGGGACAGCCACCGATGGCATTGCTGAACTCGGGTAAGCGCTTCACTGGCCCTGGGTGTCGGGCGACAGGAGCTCGGCTTAGAGTTAGCAGTGAGCGGATGCTGCCGCCGCAGGGCAGTGTTCCTTAAAATCCCGTTGCCCCGCCCGGGGGCGATTTTCCTGTGATTGAAAGGCACTCTCTGCAGTCCTCTGGCGTGTTGCAGCAGAATCAGGGACCCGTGGCCTGGACACCCTCTGTCTGCACAAGTGGCAGACAGACTCACGTGCGTGACAGCGAGCGAGCGTCGCTCTGGGAGTCCCAGCAGCTCGGTGGGCGGCTCCAGCCGTCACCCTGCAGGGAGCTGGCCACGTCTGCCGTCACAGGGCTGGCGACAGGGTTTCTTTACACCGTGGCCTCTATACATGTAAAACAAGGGTCTAGGTATAGAACTCCTATTTGCACAACTTTCCAGGAACACTTCTGTTAGGTAAAATGAGGCGGCTCTTTAGACGTGGATGCAGGTCTTTGTATCCTCTCATCAAATATGCTTCTCAACAGTCCACTCTGAATGTTATTTAAGTGTTTCTAAGCCATATCCATTTATTTTCAAATGTTAAGCTTTCAAAAAAAAAAAAAAAAACCCTGCAATCTTCCTGGGCATGGTACTTAACTAATAGGTTTAATTTATATTCATTGTAGAATTGAATTTCCAATCACGTGTTTCATTACATATATTTCAAAACCTAATTTATTTCATTTTAGATGGTGTTAACTTTTGTTACTGTAGAGATTTTTTTCTGTTTGTTTAGAGGCAGAGGCGATGGGGAGAGAGAGACAGAGAGCGCGTGAGCGCATGCTTCTGTCTGCTGGTTCGTTCCCTAAATGCCCACAGCAGCTGGGATGGGGCTGGGCTCCAGCCAGGAGCAGGAACTCAGGATAGGACTCCCACATGGCTGGCAGAAACCCAACTGCTTGAGCCGTCACTGTTGCCTCCCAGGGCGCGCATTAGCAAGATGCTGGAAGCAGGAGCGGGAGCTGGGTGTCTAATCCAGGCATTCCGGTGTGGCCTGTGGTCCTCTCCGCTGGCAAACACCTGTCCTGAGCTTGACTTTGGAAGGCTTAATCCTGCATCTGCAGAATACTCGGGTCAGCTGAGTTAGTATTAGACAAACAGGTGGAGATTAGCTTGTAAATAACCAGGTTGTGTGCAACACAGTATTATTCCTGCCAACAGTTATTCCTGACAACATTCTTTGGGTCTGTTAATGCCAACAATTAGGTTCTTGGACCAAATGAAGGTCTCTGATGATGCACAAAGCTGTTTGACAAATCCGGTTTGATGTGTGTGTATGTGCAGGTATGTGCGTGTTACAGCTGTCTCCCAGATAAAAGACTTTGGACAAGCAGTCGTTGGTCTAGGCCCCGAGCAGGGCCGGGGGCACGGTGGAGGCCAGCCTGTGGGTTTTGGGATTGCATCCTTCCTGCTGTGCACACCAAGCACACTGTCATGTCGTCACCAGTTTTGATTTAGTCCTGTTCTTTTGTTGGTGCCAGTGTTGTGTGAAAGACTCTGCCTATGAGTAAAAGCGATGCTTCACTGGGCGCATCCTTTCAGCCCCCAGGACTTTGCTTCTCATCCTGACAGTGTCTCTCTGCTGCCCGTTCTGCTGCGAGTGTTCTGTCTTCTTATGACGTGCCGGGAGCCCCGGCCAGGGCACCGCGTTCTACAAAGACTGCCCTGAGTGGGAGCACGCGAGGCCTGAGCCAAGGGCGGTGGGAAGGAAGTATGCTCCTCCCTGGCACTCTTCCGTCTTTCCTTACGGCCTCTCCTGTTTCCGTCCTTTGAAATGTTTTCTTAGGAATGTGCAGGAGTGGATTATTTAGATGGTAGCGGTTAGGTCGTAGCAATGAAGTACTGACAGGGACCTGGATAACAGTAAGACACAAACACATGGCTTAAAAGGAGCAGAAACCAAAGAGAATTGAACTCTCCTGTTTTTAAACCCAAGACCCCAAGTACTCTCTTGCCTTAGCTGTCCCTTAGAACTGTACTGGGACAGTCAGTGTTCTTTGTCGGCGAGTAATTCAGTTGGTCTCTTTAATAAGCAGTTGCCTGTGGAGCACAGCCGATGTGGTGTGTTCAGATCTGCAAGTAGAATTGGGACCCTCCCTGGTGGGCCAAAGAGGTCAGTTGAGTGGCAAAGCGGCGGTGTTCCTGATCAGCCAGGTATGTGACGAGTGGTGGCCGGACACCGCCTGCGAGCTGGTGGCCCCGCGGTGGGGGGAGCAGGGTGAGTACCGATGCCTTTTTCTCAGACCACGAATGGGGCCTCTGTGCCACCTGTGGCACCTGACGTTAAGGTGGCGTTCTGCGGGCATGCTGGTGCTCCTTCCCCTGTGCTGGGATTCGGGCCAAGAATCCAGGTCAGCCCCGTGCTTACAAGTGTCTGTCGCCAGCAGAGTGCCGCGGGGCCTGTCTGCCATCCCTCCTTGGTCATGATAGGGAGGGCGTCCGGAGGCCCAGACCCAGCCAGGGTGGCTGTGCAAGCAGTGGGCTGGCTGACTGAGAACACTGACCACGGGTCTGTTGCGGGCAGGACAGTGCTAAGACCTGGGAGGACAGACACGAATAAGCCACGGCTCTTGACCCTGAAGAGCTTACAGGCCGGGAAAAGGGCTCGCCGCCCTTGTCTTACCCAGGATGTCCTTCTCACAGCCGCCTGTTGTCGTTGGGCACAGCTGGCGCTTTCCAGCCTGGGGGCCTTGCTTCGAGATTCCCCACTGGTTGCGTCGTGAACTGGTGTTTCTTTGCATGTGAGCGTCACGTGCTGCATTTTAGTATTTTACTGTGTGATTTTTTTTTTCTTTCTGCTTTTCTTAGTCTTCTCTGTACTCCACTTCCATGTAATCTGCCTTATTTAAAAAGACCAAGGATCCCCGCCCTTACAGCAAGGGCTGGGGCAAGGGAGGTGGGGTGGGGCGGGACCAGTGGGAAGAGGAGTCCGGCCAGGGATGCGGGCTCTTGGGCAGAGGGGAGCTCCACCCGTAGAATAGGTCTGTGCAACAGTGAATGAAGTGCTAGGCTGGACTCGGGGTCACTGGATGTGGCCTTCATGACAGTGATCGAAGAGTAAGAGTATTTGTTTTCACTTTCATTTATGTAAGAGTATCAGTTTGCCTTTTTCTTGTGTTGATTTAGGAAATGCACATCCAGCCTCCTCACCTAACCTTTTCTATCCATTCCTATAGAGAACAGTAAATGTAAACGATGGGGCCATTTTGTAGAGCAGGAGGCGAGCTGAAAGGACTTTTTAGGGTTGGTTGATGACTTCTCAGATGGTTGTCAGCGTTTCTGGTAAAGAAAAGGAAAATGTGATTTGAACTATTGTGTCTTTTTTTTTCTAATAAAAAAAGATTTAAGAATAGGGCACTTTATAACCAAATCTATGTTACGTTCATACCTGTACCTAGTAGTCACTTTAGGGAAAATGATAATCTGTAGAATGAGTAGTTAGGTTCTGTTATGACTGCTACTCTCTGTGTTGAAAAGGTTGGGTTGAGTCTTCAGTTTCAAGTGTGGCTTAAACATGTGCACATTATCATATGATTCATTTAAATGCAGCGATGCCTAGGAGAGCACTCTCTGTAACAGCTGTCACTCTTTGTATAGATCTAGGACTGTGGAAGAAAAGCTTTTCAAATAAAGTACTTCTCAACCCATCCTCGTCGTCTGCAAGGTTCTCTGTACCAGCTGTGTGCTCGGGGCTGCGCCAGAGCTGGAGCAGCTTGGGGACGTCCGTGACATGTCCTTGCCAGTGAGGGAGCTTGGAGCCCCAGGGGACGCTGGGCTGACCCTTCTGAGCCAGCTGGGGCCAGGGGTGGTAGGACTTCCGAGGAGGATACACCAAACCCAGCAGCACAGGGCCTGCGAGGGCCGGGGTGGGGACGACTGGCGGAGTCCACGGCATCCCCAGGTCCTCCTCTAGCCCCGTGGTGCGGTGTGCAACTCCTGCTAATTCAGAATTCGGTCTGAGCCCGCAGCTCAGCATTCGTGGCCCACAATGATCTGTTCCTCTCCATGTTTGACAGACAGCCTTCCGTAGTCCTCCGTGAGGAAGCCTGGACATCTCATTAGGTTGTGAAGAATCCCAGTGTTCACGGGCTGTAAGTATGGCCTCGGCAGAAAAACCCCGAGAAAGCCCAGGGAGGTGCAGGTGGACGAGAGCTGGGGCAGCTCCAGGCGCTGCAGGCCCGGATTCTGTGGAGCCCAGGCTCTGGAGCTCAGTGCCCGCATTTCTGAGGTCTCTGGGCTGCAGGCGACCGGCCTGCCCTCCACGCTCAGCATGATGGTACCAGACTCTCCCTCTGGGAAAACCGCTGCAGTGCAGGTGCACTATTGCGCAGGGCAGGAGGGGTGGGAGGAGTCTGAGCAGAGGATCTGGCTCCTGTAGTTTCGCAAGGCCCAGGCCTCCGTCCCTTCTGCTGTCTTCAAGGGTTAGGAAGCGTGTGCTTCCACGTCTGCTGTTTCCACCTGCATAGCCGTGGTCAGCCGGCTGACCGCCCTGGCCTGCGCTTCTGCCTCTGTGAAGTAGGCTTAGGTACTGATGCCGGCCCCTCTGCGGGGCTGTTGGAAGCACCGTGTGCGAGGGGCCCTGGGAAGTGCTCTGAAAGGCACCCAGCCCGCAGCCAGCACGCAGGCAGCGTCAGCTGTTAGAGCCAGAGCTTGGTAACCTTCACATGGGCCAGTCTGGCTGGAAGCTTATGCACTTCTTCTAAGTGTGTAGTCATTTTTTTAAAAAGTGCCTTTTAAAAATTTCATTGATTTGAGAGAGGTTGGGGGTGTAGAAATCTTCCATCCATCGGCTCTCTTTTCAAATGCCCATAACGTCCAGAGCTGGATAAGGTCAAACACGAAAGCCTGAAGCTCCATCTGAGTTTCCCACTTGGTTGTCAGGGACCCAAGTACTTGAACTGTCACCAGCTGCTTCCCAGGATGCATTAGCATGAAGCTGGGTCAGAAGCAGAGTAGCTGGGACTTGAACCAGGCACTCTGATACAGGATGTCGGCCTCCCAAGTAATGATTCACCTGCCCCTGTGTTTCTGTTTTGTTGTTTGAAAGGCAAAGACAGAGATGGACGCAGAGAGATCTCCTTCTACTGATTTACTTCCCAAGTGCCCACAGCAGCCAAAGTCAGGAGACAAGAATTCAGTCGGCATCTCTCAAGTGAGTGACAGAATTCCAAGCACAGGAACCGTCACCTGCTGCCTTCCACGATCTACATCAGCAGGAAGCTGGAATCAGGAGCAGCGCCGGGACTCAAACCCAGGCACTGTGGTATGGGCCACAGTGTCCCGAGTGTGGCCTTCACTGCTCCGCCAGGTGCCTGTGCTCCTGCCTTTCTTAAAGTACTTGCTGAAGCCACTGAAAGGTGGCAGGCCCACTCGAGTGTGGGGAAGGAGAATGCTCCCTCTCCTCTCCTCGCCTTGATGTAGCTGCTTGGAAGCTCAGCTTTGTATAATGAGAACACCCCAGCCCCAGTATCACACCTGTATCACAGCTCTGGTTGAGCCAGCCCTGGGCAAGTGTCCACCTGCAGGGTAACTGCTGTGGCCAGGGCGGACGGGGGCGGCTCCTGCTGAGCCGTGCAGAGTGAACACCCTTCTGACATCCAGCTTCCTGCTTACCAAAGCCAGGGGCGGGAACCCTTGAAGCTCCTGAAGATCACCGACAGCCTGGGCATGAAGCAGAGCCACACTTGTGCAGCCGGCAGGACAGAGGACACCACTGGGACAGTCGTGGTATTGTCCCCAAAGTGGGACGCCAGGTTTTCTGGGGCCCAGGCTGGGTGATTTTAAAGCAGCTCTTGAGATAGGTGGAGTTTATGATGCAAGACCCTTGTGGGCACCGTGCAGGGAGAGTGTAGAAGTGAGATGATGAATAAGCTGTTCGTGTGCTTGTCAGCTACTTACTTGGTTCTTATTGTCAGGGAAGATAACCCTAGGAAAATATTTTTTTTCCAAGCTACAGGTGTATCTCTCCCAGGGCTCGCATCCTTGCTTTATAGAACGATTCTTAGGAGGTTGGCACATTTCTGTGTTTTATTAATGGCAGGCAAAGTGTTTTTATTCATTGTGTTATCACCTATGTCAGGGAAGATACTTAATTATTTTAATTTATTTGAAAAGCAGAGGGGGGAGCGCTTTGATTGGCTGGTTCATTTCCCAAATGCTCACACACCAGCCAAGACTGGGCAGGTTGAAGCCAGGAGCCAGTAACTCAATCCAGGCCTCCCAAGTTGGTGCCAGGGACCTAAATTCTTGAGCTGTCACCTGCTGCCTCCCAGGATATGCCTTAGCAGGACGCTGGATTGGAAGTGGAAGAGCCGGGGCTTGAAACCCGGCACTCTCACGTGCAGTGTGGGCACCCCAAGCCGTGATTCACTCACTGCTTCACACACCTGCCCCCTGATTGTTAAAACTTATTTTCATTTTATTTGAAAGTCAGAAAGAGAGAAGTAGCTCAGGTCTATGGTTCACTCGCCAAGTACCCACAACACCCAGAGTTAGGCCAGGCCAAAGCCAGGAATTCTGTCTGGGTTTCCCTCCTGGCTGGCAGGAACCAAAGTTCTTGAGCCATCACCGGCTGCCTCTCAGCATGCACACTGGCAGAAAGCTGGAACTGGGAGGGGCCCAGGGGCTTTGATAATGACACGTGGATATTCCAATCAGTGTCTGAACTACTGTGCCAAATGCCTGCCCTATCACCAGAATGTGAATGCCAAAGGAAAAGAGAGAGGAGCAAACAAAGGGTGTTGTTGCCAGAAAGTGGGTTGGGCCCATGACCGATGACCAGCTTCTGGCTTGTGGTCTGATCCCTCTGGCCTCTGTAGAAGCAGTGGAGATGACCCCGCCCACATCACTGAGCTCTGGGGGGTGTGAAGTGGTGCCCTGTGCAAGCACAAGAAACAGATGCCAGAGACCTCGAAAGAGGCACTGTCGCACGTGGCTTGTGGTGACAGGTGGTCCTCCCCAAGCCCACTGTGCCTGTATGGGCTCGTCTGCTGACTTTGTTTCCCCCACATTTCTGCAGTTGAAGCAGTGTGGTTTTGAAAGTCAAGGGCTGTCGTCACCAAGTTCTACAGACAGTGGACATGCATTATCTTACAGCCCCGGGGGCTGGCAGGGCTGCTCCCTCTTAAATGTGCAGGGGACCCTCCTGTCTTCCTAGCGTCTGGTGGTTTGCTGTCAGTTCGGCCTCCATGGCTTGCAGTGCGTGGATCTCTGCCTTCGTGGCTACATGGTGTTCTGCCTAAGAGTTGCCTCTTCCCACTGCCTTCTCTCAAGGACAGGGTCACAGTGGATTGGGGGCCCAGCCCCCCGCTTGGAGTGTGACCAGGTATGTGACCCAGCTAATTCTGCTAGGACTCCAACCAGCCTTCTTGGTGGAGACACCCTTCAACCTGCATCAGGGACCAGGTCTTCCAGTAATCTTGCACACGTGTGTTTTCTACATATGCCAGTCATTGCAAAGGGGAGCGCTGTGTGAGACGAGGCCTCCTTTGTGTTACAGACCTTGCCGGCTCCCTGGGAGTTTGCTTTGAAGAACTACGAAGAGTCCAAAAGGATAGGGTAAGTGAGTCCTGGACTATGAGCACACTTTGTGATTGCAAACTGAATTAAAAACAAGGTGTTTTGGCCGAGTACTGGTGTTAGCAGGTGCACATGTCAGTAAGTGGTGCTTGTGAACCCACTGCATTAGTGCTTAGTGCCCCACATGGGCCAACTGCTGCCACCCTGAGTACCTGGAGGGTGCCCATCAGTCAGATGGGAACAGATCCTGAGTGTAACGAATTATTTAGAAAAAAAAAAGGAAAAATAACTGAAAAGATGATATTTATCTTAAAAGGAAATAAAAGGATTCCCTATATCAACTCTCAAAATTGGAAACTCAAGGATCATCTTTTCAGTGCTCTGTCACTAGGACTAAAGAATTCTACCCAATTTTAGGCCCTTTGCCGTCAGCTCCAAGTGGAAATTAAAGGGACAGGTGGTGTGGTGCAGTGCGTTCTGCTGCGGCTTGGGATGCCAGCATCTCATCTCGGAACGGCTGCTGTGAGCCCAGCCTCCATTTCCCGGTAGCTCCCTGATTGTGCACATAGGAGGCAGCAGATGCTGACCCAAGTTCTTGGGCCCTAGCACCCACATGGGAGACCAAGTGCAGCTCCTGGTTCCTGGCTTTGGCCTGGCCTAACTCCAGCCATTGCTGCCATTGGGGGAGTGAACCAGTGGATGGAAGATCTCTTTCTCTTTCCCTCTCGCTCCTCCTCCTCTCTTCTTCCCTCCTTCCCCCTCCTTCTCCCTCTGTCACTCTGTCTTTCAAATAAGAAAATAAATAACAAAGAAACTGAAGGAGTGAGCTTCCTAACTGTCCACCTGCAGCTGGGTGCTCACCCCTAGGACGGGAATAGCACCTTCACAGAAAGTCTCCCCAGACTGCCTGTTGCAGGTGAGCAAGTCTCCAGAGCAAAGCCGAGTTGGCCGTGGAGTCAGGCAGTGCTGTCCCCATGCTGGAATCCTTAGACACCTGGGCCTTCTGAATCCCCAAGTTGTCCTGAGCCTCCTTGGCTGGGCAGACCCTTGTGGGACAAGGGAGATCACAAGGGGCCTGCTGTGGTCCTGTTTTAAGGCGGGCATGAAATCAGGACCAACACCAGTTCTCAGAATAGGGCACATGGCTGGTCCACTCATTCTCTTAACTGAATAGCCACCAAGGAGAGAGACATGAACACCATTTAGTATTCTCTTTCTTTAAAAGCATAATGAACGTGTTTGCAGCTGCTTGCTGTTTATGTATTTTATTTATTTGAGAGACAGAAAGAGAGATCTCCCATCTGCTGGTTCACTACCCAGATGGCTGCAGTGGCTGGCACCGAACCAGGGCCAAGGTTGAAGCCAGGAGCCAGGAACTCAACTCGGGTCTCTCAGATGAGTGGCAGGGATCCAGCTACTGGACCCATCACTGCTGCCTCACAGGGTTTGACCAGCCACCTGCTGCCAGACTTCTGACACACACAAGTCTCAGCTGGTTAACTCCTGCTGTCTTCAGATGCTGAGTTTCTGGTGAATTGTTACATAGAGAATGATAGTAGGTACAGGAAGAAGGAAAAAATAGATGATAGAGTGTGCAGTTTGGAGTGTTGGGCTTATCATTGCAGTAAAATCGTGATGCAGGTTAAACCTGGTGGAAATAGGGTAGGTATTGGTGCAGTGGTTAGGATGTGCTGCTTCGGGTGCCCACAGCCCACACCAGAATGCCTGGTTTGAGTCCCGGCTTCTCCACTTCCAGTTCCAGCTTCCTGCTAATGCACCCCAGGGTGGCAGCAGGTGATGGCTCAAGTCATTGGTTCCCTGCCACCCCTGGGGGAGACCTGGGTTGAGTTCTGGGCTCCTGGCGATGGTCTAGAGGTGGCCTGGCTGTAGCAGACCACTGGGGAGTGACCCAGCAGATGGGAGATATCTGTGTACCTCTTCCTGTCTTTGTCTCCCTCTCTCTGCAAGTAAATGAATAAAATATTTTTTAAAAGCCGATGGAAGTAGAGACTGGTGGACCCTGACCCAGGTAGGCTCTGTGGCTGGGCTGTAACAAGAGCGATAGTGGGTTCCTTCACGTTTGCTGTCCCTCGCAGAACTTCTACCCCAAGGAGTCCCTTCTTCCTCTCCTGTGAACTCCCTGTGCTGTGAGTTGTGGGGTGGCCATGCCACTTGTCACAGTGTCTTTCTCCTGGTCCAAGTCGTTTGGCTGCGAAGGCACCATGGAGGAGAGGGTGGCAGAAGTGTGTGTCTGCAGACTGCTGACTTCGGTCCCTTTGCTTCCCACTAAGAGCTCTGCCCTCAGTGTCTTTTTTCTTAACATTTGTTTTATTTGAAAGGCAGAGTTACAGAGTGAGAGAGAGAGAGTGGTCTTCCATCTGCTGGTTCACTCCCCAGATGGCTGCAATGGCCAGGGCTGGACCAGACTGAAGCTAGGAGCCAGGAGCTTCTTCTGGACCTCCCACATGGGTGCAGGGGCCTATCCACATGGGCCAACTTACACTGGTTTCCCAGGTGCATTAGCAGGGAGCTGGTTTTGAAGTTAAGCAGCCAGGACACAAACTGGCACCCATATAGGATGCCAACACTGCTGGCTGCAGCTGTAACAGATTACCAGCTATGCCACAATGCTGGCTCCCTCAGTGTCTTTTTTTTTTTTTTTTAAGTATTTTATTTTTTTGAAAGGCAAAATTACGGCAGGGGAGGGAGGATGAGAGAGATCTTTCATCGGCTAGTTCACTATCCAAATAGAGAAAGATCTTAGATTTATTAGTTTATTCCCCAAATAACCTCAACAGCTAGGGCTGGGACAGGCCAAAGCCATGAGTCTGGAACTGCATTTGTGTCTCACATGTGGGTGGCAGGGGCTCAAGCACTTGGACTGACTTTTTTTTTTTTTTTTTTTTTTTGGACAGGCAGAGTGGACAGTGAGAGAGAGAGAGACAGAGAGAAAGGTCTTCCTTTGCCGTTGGTTCACCCTCCAATGGCTGCCGCGGACGGTGCATGCGGCTGGCGCACCACGCTCATCCGATGGCAGGAGCCAGGTACTAGGTGCTTTTTCCTGGTCTCCCATGGGGTGCAGGGCCCAAGCACTTGGGCCATCCTCCACTGCACTCCCAGGCCACAGCAGAGGGCTGGCCTGGAAGAGGGGCAACCGGGACAGAATCCGGTGCCCCGACCGGGACTAGAACCCGGTGTGCCGGCGCCGCAAGGCGGAGGATTAGCCTGTTGAGCCACGGCGCCGGCCTGGACTGACTTTTGATGGTTTCCGAGGTGCATTAGCAGGGAGCTGGACTGGAGGTAGAGCAGCGGGGTTTCGACCTGCCCTCACGTAGGATGCCAGTGTCAACTTAATAGGCTACACCACGACACTGGCCAGGCGTGTTTGACCTGAGGGCCTCTTCCCACCGGAGTGGAGGGAGCGGCCATGGCCCAAAGAGGACCCTACCTTCCTGTCTCAGGGAGGGGGTGGTGTTCCATTTAGTCACGGGCCTCCAGTTCTGTTGGTGCCGATGAAAATTCCCTCCACCCAGCACTGCTTTTTCCTTGACCTGATTCCAACTGAGGTTCTGAGGGTCTCGGGCTCTCCCAACACCACCGAGTGAGATGGGGGTGAGGATGGGCCTGCGGAGGTGGTCTTAGCAGTCACAGGAGCCGAGTAAACAGGCTGTACGCGTGGGGCGCCCCGTGCTGGCGTGCACTTTCCCATCACAGGGGCACGTGTTGCTAAGTAGCCTGCTCGGAACGGCGCCTCCAGCACTTGTTTTGAAGCTTGAGTCCTGGAAGCTGATGGTCTCGGGAGGTGCCCAGGGTTAGCGAGGTCATCAGGGGGGTGGCTTTGTAAGAGAAGGAAGTGAGCCTGAGCCTGAGCTGACACACCCTCACCACACTGGACGCCACTGCAGCCTCCAGACCTTGAGCCAAATACCCCTCTGTCCTCTGTAAGGGGCCCAGCCTAAGTCAGACAGGCCAGGCTGGGATTCAGCCCCTGTGGATTTCCCCAGCCCAGGGTCTGCTCTGTCAGTGATTCCAGGGGCGCTGCTCAGCCTGGATGTGTTCTCTGGGTGATGGGAGAGGGTCGATGCTGAAGCAGCAGCTGGAGGAGTCACGAGAGGATGGAGGTTTGGAGCCCAAGGTTCCTTGGGGGTCGGGGATTTCTGTGTAGCAGTTGCCTGTCTCAAAGGAGCGCACATCTGCCCCTGAAATCCTTGATGAGTGAGGCTGATGACGGACAGCTTTCCTGTAGGTATCTGGGGAGGTGGGCTGAGAAAGGAAGAGGTGCAGGGTCAGTACTCTATGCCCCTCGCCCCATGTCCGCCTGTCCTCTGGCCCCTGCCAGAGACCCGCAGGGCAGCCGGGGGTCCTGGCCACTCTTCTCTGTCATCGTCTTCATTTAAACAGATTCACTTATTTTTTTTGCAGAGGAGAGTGACACACACACACGCACGGGGTGAGAGGGAGAGGGGACTTGTACCTACTGGTTTATTCTTCCAAATGGCCACAGTGGCCGGGACTGGTCCATACTGAAGCCAGCAACCTGGAACTGCATCCGGGTCTCCCACGTGGGTGGCCGGGGCCCGAGTCCTGGAAGCATCTTCTGCCACCTTCCCAGGCACATTGACAAGGAGCTGCCTAGGGAATAGAGTGCCTGCCCCTCTCTCTGCCTTCTGCTGAATTCTGTATAGACAAATACAGAAGTTATTTAAATGCACCCTGGGATAAATGCTATACAGTAAAAGAGGAGCCTGCTCTGGAAGTGAATAATGGGAAAATCAATTTTTCTAGGAGGAGGCATGGGAGCTGAGACCCAAGGCAAGATGAGGAGCGGCCAAGAGGAGGAACTCATCAGCCTATGGCTGGAGCAGCATGGTGCAGGCTGGGAGGAAGGCAGGACTGTGTGTGTGTGTTGGGGGGGATGGTGGGGGTGGGGACTGAAGGTGGAAGTGTGGCTCTTGGGAGCAGGGCAGGACACACAGGGCCTGGGGTCACATCAGCATAGGGCCAGCTTTTCCATGGTCAGCCTGGGATGTGATTTCTGTGAAATCTGCATCTGTTGCTATGTTTTTTTCTTTTTCTTTTCTTTTTTTTTTAAGATTATTTATTTGAAAGGCAAGGCAGAGAGAGAGAGAGAGAGAGAGAGAGAGAGAGAGAGAGGTCTCCCATCCATAGGGTCACTTCCCAAATGGCCCCATGTTCACTTCCCAAATGGTCACAGCAGTCAGAGCTGGGCCGGTCTGAAGCCAGGAGCCAGGAGCTTCTTCCAAGTCTCCCATGTGGGTGTGGAGACCCAGGACTTGGGCCATCTCCCACTGCTTTCCCAGGCCATAGCAAAGAGCAGGATCAGAAGTAGAGCAGCTAGGACTCCAACTGGCACCCATATGGGATGCCAGCACTGCAGGTGGTGGCTTTACCCACTGTGCCATAGCGCCAGCCCCACTATGTTAATTTCTTGGCACTTCTGCCACAGAATGCCACAAACTGGGGGCTGAAAGCAGCAGAAGTGATTCTCTCACAGTTCTGCATGTGACGTGGCCGACACCGAGGCCACAGCAGGCCAGGCTCCACTGAAACGCTGGGTTGAATCCCTGTTTGCACCTTCATAGATTCCGTCGGTGGTGGGCAGTCCTGGGTGCTCCTCAGCTTCCTTCCATCTCAGCCCCCTTGGACACCGGAGGGCCCGTCCTCCTGTGGACCTCTTGTGGACTCATTTAACTTAGTTCCACCTGCAGTGCCCCTCTTCCCAAGCCAAGTCCCATCCCGGGGTGCTGGGGTCGGGATGTCACTCTTTTCTTGGGGGACAAAAGCAGCTGGTGAGGTCATTGTACATTTTACCTTGTGCTGATCAAAGTATGTCCCTTGTACCTTTACTCTCTGGGTTGGTTTTCAAGCTATCCGGCCCTAACAACTAGCATATTTCGTGCAAACTTGGATAGGATCGATTCTTAATCAACAGCTATTAAGCAACTACATGTTGCCCTTGGAATACAAAATAAACTAGAACCTTTATGTCCTGCCGGGAGTTTGCAGTGTAGTTCAGGGAAAGACGTGGGCAATAATGCGTTTAGAGAAAAGGAAATGCCCCAGAGTTTCAAATGTTTTTGCGCTGAAATATCATTTTAAGAAACTGTATTTATTTGTTGGTATTTATTTGAAAGGCAGAGACAGAGAAACCAAGAGATAGAGAAAGAAAGAGAGCTTCCATCTGCCTGTTCGCTCCCTAAATGTCCACAAGAGCTAAGGTCAAAGCAGTGAACCAGAAGCCCAGTCTGGTCTCCCATGTGGGTAGCAGGGACCCAAGTACTTGAGCCATCGCCAGCTGCTTCCCAGGATGCACGTGAGTAGGAGACCGGAGTCCACAGCACAGCTGGGCGTTGAACCCAGGCGTCAGGTGTGGGAGGCGTATCTCCCAAGCAGTCTTCACTGTTGCATCAAATGCCTGCCCGTAAACTTCTCTTCTTCAAAAGATTTTATTTATTTGATAGGCAGAGTTACAGGGTAGGGGAAATGGGGCAGTAGGGAGAGAGATCTTCCATTCTCTGCTTCACTCCCCAGATGGCCACAACAGCAAAAGTTGGGCCAGGCCAAAGCCAGGGTCCAGTAGCTTCTTCTGGGTCTCCCACACAGGTGTAGCAGCCCAAGCTCTTGGGCCATCCTCCTCTGATTTCCCAGGGCATTAGCAGGGAGCAGCTGAGACTCCAAGACTGGGGCCCATGTGAGATGCTGGTACTGCAGGCAGTTGCTTAACCTGCTATGCCACAATGCCTGCCCCCAAACTTAACTTTTAATTCCATTTTTTTATGAACTTTTCGAAGTATCCTGATATGTTAGTTTTAGGTTGCTGACTGCATTTACTAGGTTAGTTTGGACTGGAAGGGAAAAATCCAAAGTGGACCGGTACAGAGAATTCTTGGATGAGATGAAGATTTGATCTAGTAGCATCACAGTGTTGGCAGGTGTCAGGCTCCCTGGTTCCCCGTGAGGCTGTCCAATTCTGAGGTTTCAGGTGCCACCTGCCACTCTCAGGGCTACATGGTTGCTCCGTCACCTCCAAGGGGAAAAATTGTCTCCGTGTGGCGCCTCCTGCATACGTGCTGAGGCTCACTCTAAATGCACTGGCTTAGGCGACACTGACTGACGTTGTGCTGCTAACAGGGGCATGGGGGAGGGGCTGGCAGCTTTACTGTGTGTCCTGTGCTCTGCCCCCAGGACCGGAACTGAGTGGGGTACATAGGTCCCTGTTTGTGTAGCGGGGATTTGAACAGAAGAGCTGTTGGGAAAAAGGGAGAAAAACCAGAATGGTGGCAACCGCCCATGTTGCCTGCCCTGACAGCCTCCTTTCCACGTGGGCCTCCAGCATGGCTCTTACATGTTCACAGTGAGCCAGGGACAGTGTCTGGGGCGTGAGTGTGAGTCTTAGCCAGAGAGGATCTTTTAGAATAGAACCAGAAGTGACAGTTCATCATTTTGTCTCGCTGAATTGGTTAGAAGTAAGACACAGGGCCAGCGCCGCAGCTCACTAGGCTAATTCTCTGCCTGAGGCGCTGGCACCCCAGGTTCTAGTCCCGGTTGGGGCGCCGGATTCTGTCTTGGTTGCTCCTCTTCCAGGCCAGCTCTCTGCTGTGGCCCAGGAAGGCAGTGGAGGATGGCCCAAGTGCTTGGGCCCTGCACCTGCATGGGAGACCAGGAGAAGCACCTGGCTCCTGGTTTTGGATCAGCATGGTATGGCCGGCCGCAGCAGCCATTGGGGGGTGAACCAACAGAAAAGGAAGACCTTTCTCTCTGTATCTCTCTCTCTCACTGTCTACTCTGCCTGTCAAAAAAAAAAAAAGTAGTAAGACTCAGATCCCATACACATGCAAGACTGTGAATACAACAAGGTCAGCATCACTCTGGCAGACTCGATGCTCAGGGTCCCCAAGTGCCTAGTTCTAGGACTTGACTGACCAAGCCATGGTAGCGACTCTGCTTCCTGCCTGCGCAGTGCTGCGAGCAGTGGTCATATATGAAAAGGCATGACTAAGAGGGCCAGCACTGTGGTATAGTAGGCTAAGCCTCTGCCTGTGGTGCCAGCATCCCGTATGGGTGCTGGTTCACGTCCTGGCTGCTCCTCTTCTGATCCAGCTCCTTGCTAATGGCCTAGGAAAGCACTGAAAGATGGTCCAAGCTTTTGGGCCCCTGCACCTGTGTGGGAAACCCAGAAGAAGCTCCTGGATCCTGCCTTTGGGTTGGCCCAGCTCCAGGCATTGTGGCCATTTGGGGTGTGAACCAATGGATAGAAGGCCTTTCTCTTTGTCTCTCCCTCTCTCTGTCTGTAACTCTCCCTCTCAAATAAATAACATCTTTCAGAGAAAGAAAAAGTGTGGCTAAGATAACTGAGTAGAATTCTCCTAGGAGGTTTTGGGGAAGTGTTTTGCACGCTCCTGTTAAAAGGGCAGGGACATGTTTTGTTCCAGTCTTCCTTCCTTTTAAATCTTGAATGTGTTTGTGACAACTGGATTTACAACAGCACCACATGACCATGAGGGGGAAGCCAAGGGAATGATAGAAACAGCAGCCTCAGGACTGTTGAGCTGTTGAACTAATACTGGTCATAACCATGGCTGGGTTTCTTGGTATGTCAGAGTAGTTCATTTGTGCTTTCATAAGCCACCGTAACATGATTTATGTAACTTGTAGACAACAGCATCCTTAACTCATACACTGGACCAGGATTCTTCGCCCTCACCCTTGGGGAGTCATGCTTTGGACCAAGGTAGACGATTCTGAGACTGTGCACCACAAGACCTCAGTTCTCTGAGCATTTTGACACCGGAGCTTGCCCCTGACCACAGCTGATTGGACCAGGAATGCACCCTGACCAAAGCCAGGTCAGTCAAACCTATTTTGCATTCAAACCATGAACCACAAGGTCAGGCTCCTGGGAGCTGAGTCGTGTTCATCCCAGAGCTTTGACGTGAAGGACTGTGACCTTCGGTGGCCAAGAACCTGGAAGTGGCAGTGTTCCAGGCTTCCTGAGGCCTGGCTGTTCTGTTTTTTACTAGATTCCATAACAGACATCTGTATCCTGATGGTCATTTCTTCTTCGTTTTAGTGAGCTAGGTGCTGTTAAAAGGAGCATCAGCCAGGAAACCCGGCACCCAGGGCCCCTGTAATCTGACCTTTGTCTCTGTCATGGGCACACATCCTGTACCCGTCCATAGCCCCAGCATTATTTTCTCAACAAAGCCATCCTTGGTCTTGATGAGGCATGCAAGTCGGCGCTTCTGTCTGCATCTGCATTGTGCTCACTGCCCTCTGACCTGCAAGGTAGCCATCTGTCTATTTTGTTTTTGTTTTTCTAGACCTCAGCACAAAGTGTGGTGCCCATCATGCACTCAGTTAATGGCTTTTGAATTAATTAAGACATGGATGAGAGTTTCTGATGAGAGCGTTAGTATCAGCACAACCAGAGAGAATGGAAGGATGTGGGTTTCCCAAGTTGCTGGCAGGCCTAGCACAATATTTGGCACATAGTAGGTGCTCACTAAGAGCTTAATGAAGGTCCGGCACTGTGGCATAGGGAGTAAAGCCACTGCCTGCAGTGCTGGCATCCCATATTGGCGCCGGTTTGAGACCTGGCTGCTCCACTCCCAATCCAGATCTCTGCTATGGCCTGGGAAAGCCGTAGAAGATGGCCCAAGTGTTTGGGCTCCTGCACCCACGTGGGAGACCTAGAAGAAGCTCCTGGCTCCTGACTTCGGACTGGTGAAGCTTTGGATCGGCTCCTGGACATCTGGGGAGTGAGCCAGCGGATATAACACCTCTTTCTCTCTCTGCCTCTCTGTAACTATCTTTTAAATAAATAAATCTTTAATGAAAAGCTTAATGAATTGCAGTGTGCATTGTTTCTCAGAGAATGCTGCATGTCCATACGGGCTTGGAGCTGTGTGTGTGTATGTGTATGTGTGTGTGTGTGTGTGTGTTTATAGGAGGTGGTGATGAGGAGTGTGGTGGAAATTAGGTGAAAAAGACAGACTTGGGCCCTTCTGTGTGCTATAGTTTGGATATGGTTTAAGGCTTCATATGTTGACTTTTTTTTTTTTTTTTTTGACAGGCAGAGTTAGTGAGAGAGACAGAGAGAAAGGTCTTCTGTCCCTTGGTTCACCCCCCAAATGGCCCTACGGCCTGTGTGCCACGCTGATTCGAAGCCAGGAGCCAGGTGCTTCCTCCTGGTGTCCGATGCGGGTGCAGGGCCCAAGCACTAGGGCCATCCTCCACTGCTTTCCTGGTCTACAGCAGAGAGCTGGACTGGAAGAGGAGCAACTGGGACAGAATCCGGCGCTCCGACTAGGACTAGAACCTGGGGTACCAGCGCCGCAGGCGGAGGATTAGCCTGGTGAGCCATGGTGCCAGCCTGCATTGTTCCTTTTAGTACATTGAGTTGTAATTTACAAATGCATGAGTAATTTCGAAGTTCATAGAAAAATGAAACCAAAAGCTAAATTTATTTTTCCATGAGGCTTTTGAAGTATCCTTGTAATGTAACTTCTCTGCACACCTGAAAACCAATTGGATGCCTTGGTAAGAGTAAGGAGACAGGCTTGTTCGTATGCAGTGTGTGGGCACAGCTCGCCTAGAAGGGACACTGGAGTCGTCAGACACTTGTGCAATTGGAATTAGTGCAGGTGTGACAGCTTGCAATGCAGACCGACAAAGGTGCGCTGTGCTCCTGACTTAAATACCCACAGGGCCTTCGTACCTGTGACATGGATCTCGGCAGCAGTGAGCAACACTGGCCAACATTTTGGATGCCAAGACGCACACTTGTCTCTTGATGTGCACTGTCATTGTATTCCTGGACAATTTAATGTGTAGTCATACTTATGCAGCCTGGGACCGAGATGACACTAACCACCGTGTACAGACGTCCCCTCCTCCTGGGGCACTTGGGGCAGGTGGACCTGCACGCCCTTCTGACCGGGAGCAACGCACAGAGGATTGTAACGTGGAAGGTAGCTTGCTTTTTCAAAAGACTTCTTGGGCAGAGACCTCAAGGCCTGGATTGAGAAAACACTCTGGAAGAAAGTTCTAAGAGTAGCACGCTGACCGTTTGAAATCCAGCCACACACATAGATTCACATTTTGCAAAGCCAAGGCCCATAGGACAGATGTCCTTCGTCTTCTGAATGTTGTCTTTCCTTGAACAAAGTTTGAGGGTATCACAAAGCCTATTAACTCTAATTCCTGTCATTATCTAGTTTATATTCTTTGTTAAATGTTAAGGCAGAACATCAAACAGGGACTCCAGAGATAGGTTATTGGAAAGAGGCATTCAAGGCCCTGAGTTTCCTTCTTAGTGTTGCTGCAGGTTCAGAAATCCTCACGCCTCCTCTCGCCCTCTGCTTGCCACTGACGTCTCTCCCTTCTAGGCGCAAAGCTGTGAGCCCCAGCTTTGGGACCACTCAGGACAGAGGGCGGGGCAGCCAGGGAGGCAGCAGCTGTAAGCTCTTGCAAAGCAGCTCCTCCTCCGCGCCTTCATGTCACAAACACATGGCTCGGCAGATCCCCACAGCATCGGCATCTGAAGAATGTATTTCAGGCCTCCTCCGTCTGCATTAAGTGTCAAGTATAAGGGATTGGCCGGGGAGCCAGAGCCAGATACTGAAGGGAGTCTGTGATGCCCGCCTCAAAGTCCACACTCCCCTACAAAAGATCAGGTGCCAACCAACTGGAGACAGCCACACGGTGCCCTATGGGCTTGCAACCTCTGGATGCGTTCCTGCTTCCAGTGTGGCTGGCTAGCCGGACGAGCGGGTGTTGGGTCACATTGAACAGGCCTCTCTGAGAAGAGGCAGATTCCTCGTGTGTGCTATTCTGTCCATAGGATCAAATGTGAGAGAAAAACACTCTAGCTTCCTTCTGTCAGTGCCTGGGTTTCCCTTGCATCAGGGCAAGGAGATTTTCTTACTCCCAAGACCCAGAGAGAATGGCTCTGCCTTGACCGCTGCTCAAAGTGAAATTCCCAAGGTCAAGTACATTCAGCAGAGTCTATCTGAGTGGAGCAAAATGAAAGCGATTTGTCAACCGAGCTTCCCCCAGAACCAGGGGTGCTTCTGTGAACTCCAACCAGCAGACGGCACTTCCGAATGGGTGCAGGTGAGGCTTGGGTGGCAGCCCAGTTGGCTACAGCCTTGTCAACCATCTGCTGCATTGGTGACAGCTCAGTTAAATGCCTCTGGGACCTCCTGCAGCCGACAAGCAGCTCATTTACTGTGATTGCCTTTTATATTCGTTTGGTCTGTTGAGCTCAGTGTAGGCACCCAGGCTAAAACCAAGGCCTCCCAGGAATTTCCATTAGAGCTACTGATTATGGAGAAGCACAGTTCCTATTTAGTGGGCCAGACACCTTCCAAATAGATGCTACATCGGCCCTCCCCTGTCCCTTGACTTTGGGCCTTGCTGCTAAGTCTCTCCCTGTGCTCAGGTCGTTAACCCCGGGGGATCTTCCTAAGCAGTCCGGACAAGGAAGGGCCAGGCTCCTCCAACCGTAACGCATCTAGGCTCAGCTGCATCTTGTTAAGAGGCGGATTTGATTGGGTAGGTGGGGGAGGGAGCACGAGGCTCTGCTGCTCAGGCAAGCTCTTCGTTGGTGTTTTGCTGCCGGTCGGAGAACCACGCTCCCGAGCACCTGGGAATACCAGTGGAGTCATAGAGGGAAGATGGCCTGAGAGAGACGCATGCCTCCTGAGGAAAGAGCGAAGGACCAGCGAGAGGTGAGGCGACCTTCGTGTAGTTGATGACGTATTTACGCGTATGAATGTGTGAGATAGGTGTGGGCACATAAACTATTTTTTTTGACAGGCAGAGTGGACAGTGAGAGAGAGACAGAGAGAAAGGTCTTCCTTTGCCGTTGGTTCACCCTCCAATGGCCGCCGCAGCTGGCGTGCTGCGGCCGGCGCACCGCGCTGATCCGAAGGCGGGAGCCAGGTGCTTCTCCTGGTCTCCCATGGGGTGCAGGGCCCAAGCACTTGGGCCATCCTCCACTGCACTCCCGGGCCACAGCAGAGAGCTGGCCTGGAAGAGGGGCAACCGGGACAGAATCCAGTGACCCGACTGGGACTAGAACCCGGTGTGCCGGCGCCGCAAGGCGGAGGATTAGCCTAGTGAACTGCGGCGCTGGCCTGAACTGTCTATTTTATAAGTCATTCAGGGGCCAGTGTTGTGGCACAGTGGGTAAAGCCTACAATGCTGGCACCCCATATGGACGCCGGTTCTAGTCTCTTCTGCTCCACTTCGATCCAGCTCCCTGCTAATGCCCTGGGAAAAGATGGTCCAAATGTTTGGGCCCCTGCAGTGATGTGGGAAATCTGGAAGAAGCTCCTGGCCTCAGCCTGGCCCAGCCACTGTGGCCATCTGGGTAGTGAACCAGAGGATGAAAGATCTCTTTACCTTTGTCTCAGTCTCTCTCTCACTGTCACTTAATAGGTGCTTTGCTACAGCGTTCAGGAAGGAGGGTGTGAGCTGATGATGGATGTTTCATAGATGTATGTAAGCACAATATGCTGCTTGTTAATCTAGTTTTATGCTGGTTCTGGGATTCAAGGGTGGAGGATTAGAACGGAAAGGTATTCTGGGAGAAAGGAATCATTCATAACTAGACAAGCAATCCTGGGGATACTCGCCAGGAAGCAGAGCAAATAAAAAACCCACCATTTCCATTTTCAAGTCTGCGCTCACAGAAGCAGGACGTCAGGTTGAGGAGGGCCCGAGGGGTGAGGCCTGTCCACGGGGACGGGCGTTTGCTGCCGCAGGGCGCCGTGGCTGCTTCCAACCTGGGTCACGTGTGCTGTCAGACTCTTCACAATGGGAGAAAAAACGTGATGCTAGACCCAAACCGATGAGACTCAGGAGCAGTCAGTGGGAGTTGAAGCAGACTGAGAAGGGCACCAGATTCTAATGCCACGGTAAAGGTTTTTCTTTGTCCAAAGTCAGATGAGTTACTCTTAGTTTATTTTATTTTTTTTTTAAAGCAGGAGGTTCATTTTACAAAAGCATATTGGAAGGGGGTTTTGTATTACAACTGTTTTTAACCACTATGTGACCCCATTTAAATGAGGAAGTCCTATTTTCCAGTGGAGTGATGGTCTCGAGTAAAAGCTGATGTGACTGACTTGATGAACTTTGTTTTATCAGCTGCTGGGAAAAGTTTGCTAGTTACTCATAAACCATTAGTATACATAGGGACTTCACAAAGTTCATGGAAAAACACAATTAAAAGGTAACTTTATTTTGGTATACAACATTGTTGAAATTCATGCATAGGCATTTTACCTGAACTTTTTGAAGAATTCTTAGAATTTTTTTGCACCAAAATAAACTTCTAATTCCATTTTCCACAAGGTTTCCAAAGGACCCTCATGTAAAGTACTACCATCCACCTAGTGGTAAAAAATGCAAATTGCCAGCAGTGCTTGTAAGTGAAGAGGCTCCCAAGTCCTGCAGTGGAGTTAGCTGGGCCAATTCCAGCCTGGGGAACCACAGGGCCTCGTGTAGCCATTGAGGCTCTCATTCCTATGGAAGGGTTGGGGGCCCCCAAGAAACACAGCGACTCATCTCTGAGGCCGGACTGGAGACACTGCTTGGGAAAAAAAAAAAAAACCCGTTCACTGCCTTCCGAAGTCATGAATCTGTGTTAGACCTGTTTGTATTGGGGAGAAAATTCAGTGCAGCTCTAATGAACATAGCTATAGTCAGAAACGTGTTAGGAGATACTATCTCCAGTCTGTGAACAGAATTAATGGAATGGAACAAAAACATTTTTTTATGTACTTGAAAGATAGAGTCACAGAGAGATGGAGACACAGAAAGCATCCATCTGCTGATTTACTCTCAAGATGGCTGCAATGGCCAGGGCTGGACCAGGCTGAAGTCGGGAGCTTCTTCCAGTGTCCCACATGGGTACAGGGACCCAAGCACTTGGCCTGCCCTCCATGGCTTTCCCAGGTGCATTAGCAGGAACCTGGACAGGAAGTAGAGCAGCCTGGTCTTGAACTGGTGCCCAAATGGGATGCCGGTATCATAGGTGGGCTTAACCTGCTATGCCACCATGGTGGCCCCCTGAAAGAAATATTTAAAAGCTCTGCTACTACTGATAGAGCTTATCTTAATTAAAGTGGGAAAAAAAAACATAGTAAAATTGATGCCTAGAAGACTTGCCAAGTGTTTGGCAACAATGAAGTGCTTCCTTGTTACGGCGTATGGGGACATAGCGTGAAAACGCGACTGTGGGATTTGACCAAGCTCTCTGAGCCTTGGTTTCTTCACCCTGACTTAATTTTAAATTACTAGTTTTTTTTTTTTTTTTAAGTTGAAAGGCAGAGAGAGAGAAAGGCATGGATACACACAGAGCTCCTACCCGCTGGTTCACACCCCTACCCAGGTTTGCAAACGCCACACCAGGCTGGGCTAAAACCTTCAGCCGGGAGCTGCATCCAGGTCCCCCGTGTGCGTGGAAGGGACCAGCCGACCACTGCTGCCTCCTAGGGTCTGTGCTGTTAGGAAGCTGCTGGAATCAGGTTTGGCAATCAGATGCAGGCACTTGATGTGGGACACAGGTGGTCTGCACTGGTGTCTTAACCACTAGGCCAAGCACCTGCTGCTCTTCATCTTCAAGACGGGTCAATAATCCGGAGCACTTTCTGTTAGGAGGGGAAATAACACCTGGTAAGCATCCGCAGAGTGGCCACAAACCTGGGTGACGGAGCCGAGGCAGAGGTCGTGTTTCCTTAGTTCTGTGTGTTTGTGAGCAGTGCGGCCCCCCCAGGAGCATGGTATTCCCCTGCACCACCTGGGTGCATGAGCTCAGCATTGAGTCAGAGGAAAGGAGGTCTCGCGCTGATTCACGGTGCCACTTCCTGAGGTCCCTTAGTCATCGAGGCTGGTCCAGACGAGGCTGCCCCTAGAGGAATGCCCTTGTTGGGTTTTGAGTCAAGTTCAATTATTTGCTGATAGTCTTGCCTGGATGGGAATGGTGTTTGTGTGTTGGTTCACAGTGTGGCCAAGGTAACACATACGTTCTTCTGGTGTGTGTTTTGTTGGACTAAGTTATGAATAGCCGCAGGGCCCTGGAAACTGTCTTTCGGCTCAAGGGAACAGCGGAAGTCATAGTAGGTGGAGCAGCAGCTGAGTAACCCCAGGGCAGCCCCCGGGGAGCTGTTGCAGAACTACTGGGTTTGCCACCTGTGTGGCCAAGGCCATGGGACGCACAGCGTGGTTTCCAAGCCCTTTCATTAAACATGAGCATCTCAGAGTGGCTGACATGTTGATGGCTGTCAGCTGTTTATGATTGTGATGGACTAACATATGAGCTTTGACTTAGAATCTAAATGAAAAGAACCCACATGAGTTAGAAGTACAGGTTTCATTCCTATTTAAAGAAAAAGATTTGTTTTTATTTATTTGAAAGAGTTACAGAGAGAGAGAGCCAGAGACAGAGAGGTCATCCATCCATTGGTTCACTCCTCAAATGGACTCAATGGCCAGAGCTGAGCTGATCTGAAAGCAGGAGCCAGGAGCTTCTTCCTGGTCTCCCTCTTGGGTATAGGGGACCAAGGACTTGGGCCATCTTCCACTGCTTTCCAAGGCCACAGCAGAGAGCTGGATCAGAAGTAGAGCAGCCGGGACTCGTGAGATGCTGGTGTTGCAGGCCAGGGCTTCAACCTGCTGCACCATAGCGCCGGCCCCCAGGTTTTGTTCTCTTAAAAAGTGGTGCACGATACTGTCCCTGCACTTACTAAAATGTAATCGGTGGATGCCCAGGCCATTCTGTAAAGTGGTGTTGGGGCCCAGTGGGTTAAGTGTTGACTTGCAACACCAGTATCTCATAGGAGTGTGCGTTTGAGTCTCAGCTGCTTCACTTCCCATCCAGCACCCTGCAGATGCACCTGGAAAAAGCAAAAGATGGCCCGAGTGCTTGGCCTCTGCCACCTACATGGGAGACCCCGACAGAGCTCCCGATTCCACCTGGCCCAGCCATAGTCATTGTGGCCATTTAGGGAGTAAACCAGTGGTGGGAGATAGCTTTCTCTCTCTCTCTCTCTCTCTCTCTCTCTCTCTCTCTCTCTGTAACTGCTGTTGGGGCCATCTGAGGAGTGAACCAGCAGATAGAAAAAAATTTTTTTTAAAAGTATTTATATATAGTCTGTGCTTATCCTCTTGTGTACTTTAAACCATAACTAGATTATTACACCTAGTAGAACATAAATGCAATGTCGACAGTTGTTCTTCTGTATTATTTTGGGGGTAATAATCATAAAAGTGTGTATACGTTCAGTCCAAGTATTTTTGGTTCTTGGCTGAGTCTCTGGTTGTGGAACCATGAGTATGAAAGGCTGACAATAGAGTGTAAGGAAAAGAGTCACCCACAGTTGGGCCACACGACCTAGTGCAGTGAGCGAAGTCCTCATCTCACCTGTGCCCTCCTTCTCTGAAGCGGCCGGGTTTGGATGACAGCGTATGTGTTCGCCCCACTACAGCATCCCTATGGCTGCTCCCACAAGGAGTCACTGCATACACTGGTCAGCAGCTGGAGACAGCTTTCTGTAACCGAAGGGTCTTAGCGGGAGTGGGTAGAGCTGCGAGGGAATATTTTTTTTTAAGATTTATTTATTTGAAAGAGTAACATATAAAGGGAGTAACAGAAAGAGAGAGAAAGAGAGTAACAGAGAGAGGGAGAGAGAGTCTTCATCCACTGGTTCACTCCTCAGATGGCCACAATGGCCAGAGCTGCGCCAGTCTGAAGCCAGGAGTCTCATCTGGGTCTCCCACGTGGTTGTAGGGGCCCAAGCACTTGGGCCATCTTCTGTTGCTTTCCCAGACCATCGCAGAGAGCTGGATGGGAAGTGGAGCAGCTGGAACTTGAACCAGCGCCCATATGGGATGCTGGGACTACAGACAGTGGCTTTACCTGCTAGGCCACAGCGCCAGCCCCCGGGAATTCTTAAACCAGGTTTACTTTAGGTGGATTTTTTTTTTAAAAAAAGACATATGTATGTATTTGAAAGGCAGAGTTATGGAGATAGAGGGAGATATAGAGATCTTCTACTGCTGGTTCTCTCCCCACGTAGTCCAGTGGCTGGGGCTGGGCCAGGCCAAAGCCAGGAGCCTGGAGCTCCATCCGGCTCTCCCACATGGGTGGCAGGGGCCCCGGTACTCACATTAACAGGGCCCTGAATTGACGTGGAGCTGCTAAAAGTTGAACAGGCGTTCACATGGGATGCCAGCACCGCAGCTGCCTAACCCCTGTACCACAGTGCTGGCCCGGGATGTTTCCTTTTTATACACAACCAGCATCTTGTCACATCTTGTCAAGTGGTGAAAATAAGACGTGCATATGGTAGGAGCAGTGCCTAGCTATGGGAAAGGCCGTGAGATGCCTTCCCCTGCGCCTCGCCCCCCCCCACCCCCCCGCCCCGGAGGTGATCATCTGCTGTGTCAGCCTGGTGATTTTCCCTCTTTGCACCACATTCTCTGCTTGTGTCACCTCATAGGTCCCGAAGTAGAATCAATGGTTAAAGAATGCTTATTGGCCGGCGCCATGGCTCAATAGGCTAATCCTCCGCCTGTGGCGCCGGCACCCCAGGTTCTAGTCCCAGTTGGGGCGCCAGATTCTGTCCTGGTTGCTCTTCTTCCTGTCTGGCTCTCTGCTGTGGCCCAGGAGGGCAGTGGAGGATGGCCCAAGTGCTTGGGCCCTGCACCCGCATGGGAGACCAGGAAGAAGCACCTGGCTCCTGGCTTCGGATCAGCACAGTGCGCCAGCTGCAGCGCCCATTAGGGGGTGAATCAACGGAAAAGGAAGACCTTTCTCTCTGTCTGTCTCACTGTCCACTCGGCCTGTCAAAAAAAAAAAAAAAACCTTATTAATATTATGATGACTGCTGTGTTCTTTGATAGCCTGCTTATTTTCACTTAGCAAGGATACAGAATGGTTCCTTAACCTCACTGGTAATAAACAGAGTCCCCCAGTAAATATGGAAATGTGTGCTTTCTGAGGGACCTCTATGCAGAGGTTGTTTTAAAGCAAATATTAGCAGGCTCGGGACGCCTAGCAATGCAGCCGTCGTCCCCCTGCTCGAGGCTGGTCCTTCCAGGTGGGTTTGGGGCCGTCTGGGTGTGTGGGAGGCAGTGGGTGGAACATTGACTCTGCTGTTTGTGGTGTACCTGTTCACTCACAGACAGAGAGCTTTAGTTTCCCTCTGGCTCCGCGCACTGGCACTGAGCTCACATTAAAAGAAAGCGAGGAGGAGAGGAGTGAACACGCTGCGTGGCTGCGTGGACCGGGGTCGCGGGCTCCCAGGTTCTCCTGTGGGCAGGAGGAGGCGGGGCTGGCGTCTCTGCAAACAGAAGACCCCAGGGAGAGGTGCTGGCTGGCAGCGTGGAGACGGCTTCTCGGCTTCTCGTCGCTTCTCGGTGACAAGGGCTGCCGGCCGGGCAGTCAAAACATCGCGCTGGGACGGAGGGCTGCTGACAACGCGACCTGCCTTTCCTGTTGCTTTATTTAGCGTCAGGCCGCTCCAGCTTGTTTGTCACAGCCAGACGCCGGGGAGATGCCTCCGTTATCCTCCAAAGCGTGGAAACTTGGGTTCACAGAACCCGCTTGTTGTAGTCTGCTCCAGGCCCTGTCTCTCCTGTCCCGGGTTCCGCCCTGTCTGTTGTGCTGGAATTTGGGCCATGGTAACTCCAGTGCCCATCCCTTCTGGGCTCACTCCTATGTCTTCTTGGGCTCTTTTAAGTGGATTGAAATCCAGTTCCTCCCTCCGGCCCCTGGCAGGGAGCTTGCAAAATAATAAACACTTGGATTCCCCCCCTCCCCCGTTACAGAGCTGTTCTGGTACCAAATACCTGTCAATAGGAGTTTACTCAGAGAGCCTTCTTGGCAAGCTGTTGAAAGTGAGAGATTTTTACCTCCCTGAAGACTAACAGGTTATAGGTCTGTGCACCATTCTTTAGGATGGCACGTTAACTATTTATTTGAGAGGTAGCGAGACCAAGAGAGAACAGAGACAGGATATACAGAGCTCTCCCATCTACTGGTTCACTCCCCAGATAACTGTAAGAGCAAGAGCCTGGCCAGGCTGGAGTTGGGGTCTGGGAACATCAGCCATGTCCCCCACGTGGGTGGCAGGAACCCAACCACCTGGGGCATCACCTGCTGTCTCCCAGGGTGTACATTTGCAGGAAGCTGGAATTGGGAGTTGGGGCTGTGAATCGAACCCAGATACTCTGTTAGGGAATTCAGGAACCCTAAGTAGCCACTCAACTCTGAGGCTGCATGTCTGCCCCCAACACTTAGCTCTTGACAATATTTCCTGTGTGTTGATAATATACATATATACATAAAGTACATAGGCAGACATAGAGCAAACAGGTCTTTTTTTTTTATTTCATTTATTTGAGAGGTAGAGTTATAGTGAGAGGGAGAGACAGAGAGAGAGGTCTTCCACCCACTGGTTCACTCCCCAAATGGCTGTAATGGCCAGAGCTGCGCCTATCCAAAGCCAGGGGCCAGGTATCTATTCCCAGTCTCCGATGTGGGTGCAGGGGCTTGAGCACTTGGGCCATCTTGTGCTGCTTTCCCAGGCCACAGCAGAGAGCTGGATCAGAAGTGGAGCAGGTGGGTCTTGAACTGGTGCCCATATGGGATGCTGGTGCTTCAGGCCAGGGCTTTAACCCACTGCACCACAGCGCCAGCCCCCACAATGGGATATTGCTTAGCCTTAAAGAGAAAGGAAATCTTGACCTGTGCCACAACATGCATGAACATTGAACATTAGGGTAAGTAAAATAAACATTTTGTCAGAAAAGGACAAATGCTGTATGAGTCCACTTATGTGACATGGCTAGAATAGTCAGCTCAGAGAGAAGTGGGTGTCTCCTCTCTCAGCTCCCAGTTTTGTCCTGGCCCAGTCCTGGCTGTTGTGGGCATTTTGGGGAGTGAACCAGTGAATGGAAGATTTCTTTCTGTCTATTTCAAATAGAAAAGAAAGATACACCCCACTAGAAAAAATACAGTTAAAATGACAAACTTCATATGCATATTTTTCCACAATAAGAAAAATGTAATGAAACCATTGCATTCGAAATGAGTGACTCGTAGAAAGAACATTAATTCATACCTAATGACTTGGAATGTTAACATCTGTTGAGTAAGTTTTTAAGAATTATTTTATTTATTTGAAAGAATTTCAGAGAGGTCAAGCCAGAGAGAGAGGTCTTGTATTCCACTGGTTCACTCCCCAAATGACCGCAATGGCCAGAGCTGAGCTGATCCGAAGCCAAGAGGCCAGGCTCTTCCTCCTGGTCTCCCACGTGGGTGCAGGGGCCCAAGGACTTAGGCCATCTTTCACTGGCCCTCCCAGGCCCTAGCAGAGAGGTGGATTGGAATAGGAGCAGCCAGGACTAGTCCCAGTGCCCAAAAGGGATGCTGGCGCCACAGGCAGAGGATGAACCTGCGCTATGGCGCCGGCCCCACAAACAGGTCTAAATGATCAAACTGTGTGTCTGTTAGAAAAGTTGATCTTTAGATAATACAGTGCCATGTGGTCTGATGCTGTTTTGATCGGCAGTGGACTGCAGATAAGTGGGTAACAGTGCTCCTGTAAGATGGTATCCCCTTAGCCATCTGATTTGTGCCAGTACATTCCATGTTGTTAAAACGATGAAATCACTTAGTGACGCGTTTCTTGGAACATACTTGTGCTGTTCAGTGATGCCTGAGTGTATAGTACATATTTTTAATCACAGACTTTTATTGATTTTAACCACATGAATGCAGCACTTTGAAGAAGCTTTTTGAATTAGCGATTTGTATTTGTTATCTATTGCTGCATCACAAATTGTCCCAAAACTTATCAGTTTAGTAAACAAATATTTAGGATTCACATACTTTTGGAAAACCAGGAATCCAGGAAACTTTACAGAACGGTTTTGACTCAGAATCTCTTGGGCGGTTTCAGTCACGACGTTGACTGGGAGTGCGTTTCTGTTTAAACTTGAGCTCATTCTCCAGGCCCTTGGCTGGAGGCCTCGCCCTGTGCATAGGGCTGCTCACAAGGTGGTGGTCGGCTTTGCTCAGGAGGAGGGATCCAAGAGAGAACGAGACAGAAACCACAGTGGTTTCCATAGCCCTAAGAGTCCAATGATGCCACTTCTACCATATTCTGCTGGCCGCACAATCCCATTCCTGTGCACTGGAGGATGGGTCTCTATGACGGTGTGAGTCAGAGGGAGCCATCCTTCGGGCCCTAATGAGTCACATTGCTTCCATGCAAAATGCATTCACCTCCTTAGTAGTTTCTCCAAAGACTCATTCCAGGAAAGCATCCACTCACAGTTAGAATACTGTCATCGAATCAGGCGTGGGTGCTGACCAGGCTGGCCGAGCATGGCTTTCTGTGTGTGTTTCCTTGAACACCGTTTCTCTGTGTAAAGCCGTGGACTCCATACACAGGTTAACTACCCTCCCTTCCCCCAGCTGCACACCCATTCAGCATGAAGTGTGGAGATTGCCATGGGACACTGCTGCAAGTCTTTGTGCTCAACCGTGGGGAGGGTGGGAGGCACCTGGAATCCCCAGCAGTGGGTGGTGTGCTACAGCACGTTTGTCACTGCTTTCTGAACTCTTGGTTGTGTGCGTGGAGTTAGTGTTTTTTCATGGCAATTCGCATGTGTGTGCAGCTGAGTAATTGTCCCACCTGCTGCTTGTCTATAGAATTTTAAGAGTCCAGTAGCCTCTTATTTTTTTTTCTTCCTTCTGTGCTTTTCAATCAGAACTAAGAGTGTTTCTGTTGATCTCTTTGTTTAAAAAATTTAAGAGAACTTCAGTGACTCTTGCTGGTGTTTACCCCATTAGGTCAAAGAGGAGGCAGACATTTCTTTGAATGAAACTCCTCCTCTCTTAGAAACTATGGGCTTTTCTTGAGGGACCATGTTCTTCATCTTGAAAGCCCCATTATTCAATCGAATCAAAGTGCGACTCAAACCCTTAGAATCTTCAGAGGCGGGACGTGGGTTCAGCAGCTTGGACATGGCCTGGGGCATCTGCATGGCACATTGAGGGGGCCAGGTTCAAGCCTCTGCCTGTGACCCAGCTTCCTTTACTGTGCACCCTGGTGGGCAGCAGGTGATGTCTCTAGTGCTTGGGTCCCTGGCATCCATGTGGGAAACCCAAGTTGGGGTCTGGGCTCTTGGCTTCAGTTTTCATGTTTCTCTCTGAGTCTTTGCCTTTTAAGAAAAAGTGGGGGGAGGGGAGGAAGAAAAAGTGCTTACAAACATCTTTACGGGGCCTTAATCTGAGCCGCAGGATCTTCCTGCAGTGCCTTGAGTCTGATTTTTACTTGTCAGGTGCCAAAGTTTTGAGAGGGCTTACAACAAATTTCCATGTGAATGCACGAGTCACTTGTGACCCCAGCATCCAGTGTCAGTGCTGGCTTGGTCCTGGCTCCTCTGCTTCCTAGCCACCTTCCTGCTAGTGAGCCTGGGAGCCACAGACGATGCCCCAAGTGCTTGGGCTCCTGCCACCCATGTGGGAGACCAGATGGCATTTCTGGCTCCTGGCCATAGCATCCATTCAGTGAGTGAATTAGTGGGTAGAAGATCTCTCTGTGTTTCTATCTCTGCATGTCAAATACACAAATAAAATCTTGAAAAATTTTGGCCTCATTTGTCATCTGGAAGGGCTGAGATTTTTGAAAACCATGCTTACTGGTTTTAGTTGTTTCCTGGCTTAATCTGT